>OY728142.1:564595710-566059044 GCA_963277665.1 Viscum album | reverse complement strand
ATTATGCTATTTTTTAGCTCTGTTGATTTTTTTGTGATGATTCTCTTGATCTTTTATAGATAAGTTGTCTGGTATTTCTTTAAAGGCAGAATTTGTTTCATTGTGGTTTGACATGTGAATCTCTTGAGGTATATGTTGTTTATTGTTCACTATAGATCATTTTTTTGAATTCATTATCATATTTAATGATAGATTATAGGGCCTTCATTTTTGTCTTTGTGTTCTTCTATTTGTGTGGATCATGTTGCAGGCATGTGTAACCAGAGTTTAAGGTAGGTGGTTCCATCTCTATACTATGTTTTTTGAGCTATATTTCTCTAGTTTCATAAATTGTTTTATAAATTAATTAGAATTATTAAATTATGTTTGTGGAAATTTGTTTTTGATAAAAGGTATATTACCTATTTTTGGTAAAAGAATAGGTATTTTCCAATAATTTTAAAAATTATTTTTGAAAAAAA
Source organism: Viscum album (assembly GCA_963277665.1). Lineage (NCBI taxonomy): Eukaryota > Viridiplantae > Streptophyta > Magnoliopsida > Santalales > Viscaceae > Viscum > Viscum album. Next base: position 566,058,583 of record OY728142.1, on the reverse strand, counting down.
TTCAAATCATGGTTTTTATCAATTGGTTTTTAACTATAGCACTTGGGAATTGATGCACCAAATTTTTGTATGAATTTTCATACACTTTATTAAAAATAAAAACAATTTTTTCCCCAAAACCCTACTTCTTAGAGGAAAAATACATTGATTTGGGTGACCTTGTCTATTTTTAGGAGTTTTATATCCAAATACACAAATCAAGGGAAGTTTATGAAAATTTTCAACTACATGGCGTGTAATTTTATACATGCCATGTACATTCAGGCAGGGACACTGATCAAAGGGGGGAGTATATTCCCAAGTCCCCATCCAGACAATACACGCAGTGTGGGGAGGCCTTACACGCCTTGTACGACATTCTTGAAGCGGTTGGTGTCCGAGAAGAGTCTACACGCCCATGTGGCTGCTGAAGGAGACATGCAGTGTTCTATTTCCACATGCCATGTCTATTATTCAAGAAGGGTTTGGTGGAAAAATTTTGATACTTCACACCATGTATGTCGGTACTACACGTCGTGTACACTCACCTACCAGGTAGCGGTGTGTTCAATGTCAAAGACAGCATGTTAGGCCGCCTAACAGCGGAGAAAAAGGAATCCAAAACCGCATTTACACAAGTACATAGTTTGTACTTTCTAAACACTCCATATACTTATTTTTCCTATAAAAATAGGCCTTGGCCTCTAGACCAAGGGGTTGAGAAGTTGATATTGAGGTGTGGTGTGGAGAATAAGGGATGATGTTCTAAAGGAGATACACTCTACTGTCGTAATATCGCTATTCTTCTACCGAAGAATCATTTCTACCTCAAACTTCCAAGCATGATTTCATCAGGTATTAATAATTTTGTGTTTTTCATTTTCAATATGTATAACTAAATACCCAGTGTGTTGGGGTTGTGGATACTGATGAGTTGTAATATGAATTATGTTGCTGCGAATGTGTTTGTTTTAACAATCTATTCGTATTCTTATTAAATCACTTCATATTATCACTGAAAATTCTTTACCAGACAAAGGGCAGAACCTTCAGGGATTCAAAAGAATAATACCGATGAATAATTTCATGACCATTGAAAGGATTTGTCGGCTCAAAATGGACTAATCCAAATAAATATCTGTTAAAAACTAACTACCAGACTAAGGATATGGTTACTTCGACTCGTAATATTAAGTGATCCGGACGAAGGAAACATAATTAAAAATTTCAATCCATAATGTTTTATTATCATGAACAACACAACCTCATAAGAAATTTAATTAAATAATAAACTTATAACAAATCCATAACCCATATGAATTCTTATTCTTATTTACATCAAAACCAATTTTCCCGTCCTTTCTTTCATTCTAAAAATTACTTTGATAAAAGAAACTTAAAAACCAATTGTTCTTTTTGTACCTAAAACAACAAAAAATGAACTCTAAATTCAACAGCCTTCAATAAAAGAAATATACAAACAAATTCAAAATGTGATAAGAGTATCCTCTTAAATTTCCTTGTGGATCGACCCCTACGAGTGCTATACTTGTTAGGGTAATTATAATTTGAGACACCAATAACTTATCTTCTGTGTAACGACTCGTCAAATTTTGGAGTTGTTGTCGGGGAACTATAAAGTTATTTTATTCTTGTTTTAATTCAACATGTATTACATTTTTGTGAAAATAAAAATCAGAAATTCATAAAAATCTCTTTTCTAATCATAATTTTTTTATCCTTATTTTTCCATGTTTAAACATGGTAGTTTGTTTTGTTTTGTGCAGGTCCGTATGTGTATGAGCGGCCAACTCACACGTTACAAGAGCATGGAGTCATTATGGTTTTTCCCAACTGACCCGGAGATGGAACTGTCATTCTTGAGGCACCAACGAACACTCATGGCCGAACAAAACCACAACAACCCCATGGCACAGAACAAGGAAGGAAATCCAGTAGCTGTCCAAGGAGCTGGACAACAGTTAGGTCCGAATGACAACCGGAACCAGCAAAATCCACTTGCACCACCATATGGCCCACCGCAGCTCTAAAAATTCCAACCAGAGAAGATTCCATATTTCAACCAATGTCAGGGGCCATACTACGCCTCTCAGGACCAATAGTACCAGCTGATTATCCCTCTTCAGCAGCCACCTCCACGTCATACACTCATGATGTATGGCCTTCCATCGATCCACAAAGCTTATACAGGCATCGTTCATCCTCTGGTTCAGGCCCAACACTTCGAGATCAAGCCTTCCATCATGCAACTAATCCAGAAAACTATACAATTCGGCAGCCTGCCTAGTGAAGACCCGAACACCCATCTCTCCAATTTTTTGGAGATCTGTGATACATTCAGGTACCATTGAGTTTATGAGGATTCCTTACTTCTTCTCATGTTCCCTTTCTCTCTATAGTACAAGGATAAACACTGGATCAAATGGTTTCCACAAAGATCTATCCTCACTTGGGAGGAGCTAGCCCAGGTGTTCCATTCCAAATAATTCCCTCCATCGAAGACGATAACACTGCGGAACGAGATCCACAACTTTTAATAGCATGACTCATATTCTTTGTACGAATCCTAGGAACGTTTTAAGGAAATTCTATGTAAATGACCACACCACAGACTTCAACTCTGGATGCAAGTCCAAACCTTCTACGGAGGACTAAAAACAAATACATAGTCCGTGGTGGATGCAGCTGCTGGAGGTACAGTAATAAGAATGTCCCCCAGAGAACTTTTTGAACTGCTGGAAGTTATTTTTCCAATAGAATCCAGTGTCATTCTGAGTAGGGGACCCAAAAACGAGGTATGCATAGTATTGATGCTACTACCATTCTTTCTGCCTAGTTGGATGCAGTATCCAAAAATATCGACGCATTAAATCTCAAGGGCTTACCTAAAATCCATGTGGCAAACCATCAAACATGCGGTAATTGGGGTAACAACCGAATCTTGGGAGAATGTTCGGGACCTTCGGTCAACCCTTTGACGAGCGAAGTGAGCTATGTTGCTCAAAACAGAGGGTCCAACCAGTATCGACAATACCAGAACCCGGCAAGGAGAGATAACCAAAACACAGGCTGGGGCCAACAGTTGTGGAATCCTCCGCCTCAGCAACCGCCCAGCTACAATCAACCACCATATCAGAATCAGTACCAGTGGCAGCAACAGCCCCAACAGGGCCCTTACCAGAAGCAAGGGTATCAAAACCCTCGCCCGCAGTAGCCAAGGCAGAAACCTACTCCACCACCTCCACAACGACATCAGAAAGAGAATTCATCCATGTTAAAGGATCTTCTGAAGAAATTCATCTCTATTTCTGAGACCCGATTTCAGAACCAGAAGGCTTCTATTCGAGGCTTCAAGAACCAAATCGGCCAATTTGAAAATCATCTCTCAGGGATGCAGCCTAGTACACTACCAGGAAACATCGAGAAGAACCCAAAGGAGGAGGCCCATGCCATAACACTGCGGTGTGGAAAGAATCTACACCAGAAGGAACCAGCATAGTCAACTGCACCTATACTCCCTACTAACAACAAAGGTACAGTTTCAGACCCATCTTTTTCCGAAAATCCATCACCAAAGGCTCATCCAGGAAATGTAAAGGTGGTCATCAAACCATTCGAGATCACATTTCCTTTTCCAGAGAGGATGAAAAAAAGGAAGCTAGATCACTAAATTGGAAAATCCATGGATGTATTCAAAAAGTTACACATAAACAGTCCATTTGCAGAGGCTCTAACTCAAATGCCCACATATACAAAATTCATGAAGGAAATACTCTCGAATAAAAGAAAGATGGAGGATTTTAGAACTATAGCACTGATAAAGGAGTGCTCCGCAGTCTTACAAAATTCAATTCCTATGAAATTCCAGGATCCAGGTAGCTTTACTATACCTTGTACAATTGGACCCTACGAATTTGGAAAAGCTCTATGCGACTTAGGAGCCAGTGTCAACCTCATGCCATTCAGAGTTTTCAAAAAATGCGGACTCCAGGATCTGAAGCCTACCCGAGTCACCCTTCAACTTGTGGGCAGATCCATTAAATATCCAAAAGGGATACTAGAGGATGTGCTCATGAAGGTGGGAAGATTGATCCTCCGAGAAGATTTTATTATCCTAGACATGGAGGAGGATCAGGAGGCACCTCTTATACTGGGAAGACATTTCCTAGCAACAGGGAATGTCTTTATTTATGTGCACCGGGGGGAGTGGATTTTCCGAGTAGGAAGAGTCTCCTACAATGTTCTAAAAGAAGTCAAACAAGCATATTTATCTAAACATGAGTACTGTTACAAAGTAAATACCGTGGATGAACAACTGAGTAGACAAGAAGATGATCTGGTATGTTCTTCTGTTTCAGATTATATGATTTTTCCAGACATACCCACTGATGAGGCGCCAGAGGACCTGAAATTAATCGAAGGCTAGGGCAGCCACTACATGCAACGAGCTATCATTCCTGACATCTTAGAGAGGGATGAATTACAACCACTGGTACCTTCAGTTCTCAAGGAACCTGAACTAGAACTGAAGCCTCTCCCATACTCTTTAATGTACGGGTATTTCGGGGATCATCATACTTTTCCCATTATACTTAGTGCATCACTATCACAGGAACATGAGGATTCACTTATTCAAGTTTTGAAGTAGAGAAATCAGTAAATTGGATGGACTGTTGCAGTTTTTAAGTGTATCATCCCTACCATTTTCACCCACAAGGTGCTACTCGAAGTAGGAGAAAAGCCATCTCTACGACCCAGCGGCGTCTGAACCCTCCTAGGAAGGAAGTCGTAAAGAAGGAGGTAATAAAGATTTTAGATGAATACATCATTTACCCTTTATCAGATAGCCCGTGGGTAAGTCCCCTACAGGTGGTCCCTGATAAGGGAGGCATCCCTATGGTATCAAATGACAAAAATGAGCTCATCCCCACTCACACAGTCACGGGATGGAGAGTCTTTGTAGATTACAGGAAGCTGAATGATGCCACAAAGAAATATCATTTTCCCCTACCCTTCACGGATCAGATGCTAGAAAGGCTCGCTAGGCATGAATATTAATGCTTCCTCAATGGATATTCTAGATATAATCAGATCCACATTTCCTCATAAGATCAATAGAAGAGAACTTTCACTTTCCCAAATAGAACATTTTCTTACCGCATGATGTCATTCGGTATGTGCAACGATCCCACCGCATTCCAGCGATACATGCTGGCCATTTTTTCTGACATGACGGACCAAATCTTGGAGGTCTTTATGGATGATTTTTCCATTTACGGGAAGTCATTAACCACCTATTTGTGGCACCTAGAACTTTTACTAGAGCGATGCGAAAATAGTAACCTGGTTTTGAACTGGGAAAAGTGTCATTTTATGGTGAAAAGTGGCATAGTTCTGGCCCACAAAATTTCAGCAAAGGGGATAGGGGTGGATCCGGCAAAAATAGAAGTCATTTCACAAATTCTCATTCCAACTTCTGTTAGAGCCATTCGCAGCTTCCTGGGCCATGCAGGTTTTACAGGTGGTTTTTCCACGACTTCTTAAAGATAGCCCAGCTCCTCACCAATCTCTTGACAAAGCATTCCATTTTCAAATTGACTGAGGCATTCACCTAATATTTTGAGAATCTAAATAAATGCCTAGTCGAAGCTCCAATGATGACTGACCCCAACTGGGAGGAACAATTTGAAGTGATGTGCGATGCCAATGACTATGTGGTGGGAGCTGTCCTGGGTCAGCGGCTGGACCGTATCTTCCAACCCATATACTATGCCAGCAAGACACTCAATGAGGCCCAACTGAAATACAACACTATAGAGAAAGATATGTTGGAAGTAGTATTCACATTAGACATGTTTTTTTCTTACCTTTTGCTGTCAAAAGTTATTGTTTATACTGACCATGAATCACTTAAGTACCTCTTAAACAAGAAGGATGCAAATCCCTGATTGATCTGATGGGTCCTTATCTTACAAGAATTTGATTTAGAGATCCGAGATAATAATAGGAGTGAAAACATGGTTGATGATCATCTATCCCATCTGGAGCTGCCGCACTTGGAGAAAGAGGAGGATGGAGAGATAAGAGAGGATTTTTATGATGAGCATCTCTTTTCTATTATTGAGTCCCCTTGGCCCTGGTTTTCTGATATTGATAACTATTTAGTTACAGGTGTCATCCATCCGCACCTCTCCTTCCAGCGGAAGAAAACGCTCCTCTGTAATGTTAAGTGATACTTCTGGGAAGACTCACTCCTATTCTGATCCTATGGAGACGGGGTGATCCGACAGTGCATCCCAGAGACGGAGGTCCAAGGGGTCCTGGAATTTTGTCATGCCTCACCCGTTGGAGGAGATCATGGACCGTATCGTACCATAGCAAATATTCCGAAATCATGGATTTTTTGGCTCACCATTCATAAATATTCCCGAGCCTTCGTTTCCCATTGTGATTCATGCCGACATATAGGTAATATGGAATGAAGAGCCGAGATACCTCCGCACTCCATCCTGGAGGTTGAGATTTTTGATGTGTGGGGAATTGACTTCATGGGACCATTTACCTTTTCTCTCTGGCATACCTACATCCTTTTCTGTGTTGATTACGTCTCTAAATGGGTAGGATCCACTGTAACGGCCCACGACACAGCTAAGGAAGTCATGAACATTCTAAAAAAGAACATTGTTAGATGGCTCGGTGTTCCTCATGTACTGATCAGTGATAGAGGGGCTCACTTTGACAATGTGTTAATGAAAAGAGTGCTGTCAAAATATGGGGTGAAGCATCACTTGGATACACCATACCTTCCACAATCAAGTGGACAGGTGGATATCTCCAACCGTGAGCCCAAACAAATTTTGGAAAAAATAGTGAATACCTCATAGAAGGACTAGTCCAAAAATCTTGACGATGCTTTGTGAGCCTTACGCACCGCTTTTAAGACACCACTGGGAATTTCACCATTTCGTCTCGTCTATGGAAAACCATGCCATCTGCATGTGGAGCTGGAATGCAAAGCATATTGGGATGTCAAAGCCCTAAACTTTGATCTGAAGGCATCCATAGAGAGATGTAAGTTCCAACTATCGGAACTCGATGAAATCAGAAGGGAGCTGTATGAGGATGCTAAATTGTACAAAGAGAGGACGGAAGCCATTCAAGACTAGATGATTTCTCAAAAAAATATCAACCCGATGATCAGGTACTCCTCTTCAACCCTCGTCTTCGTCTATTCCTAGGAAAGCTCAAATCATGGTGGTCAGGACCGTTCCATATCATACAATTATTCCCTCACAGAGCGATGGAAATTGATAAAGAGGATGGTCAACTGTTCAAGGTGAACGGCCAATGCTTAAAAATTTACCATCCCATGGAAGATACAGTGGGAGCGATCTCCACCACACCTCTCAGGTAAGTCAAGGTAAGAAGGTCGATCCAACTACCTAAAACAAAGGTGCTTTTTGGGAGGAAACCCATAGGTTACACACCATGTCACACTTATATACATTGAGTGTAGTTATCTTTTTAATTTATAATCTTATTAGTATAAATCTATAGAATAACAAATAAATAACTAGGGATGATGTCGGTGCTGATGGTAAAGTCCATGGAGTTTATCTGAGCCGTCCCCAGTTCGAATCATCCAGACCTACCTTCGGTACAGGGTTCCTCCTTTTCTTACATGGCATGTGTAGTAATTTATATAGTTATATATATTTGATTATAAGAAAACCCATGGTGGGGATGGATCGGTTGGCCACGATCGTAACCCGGTTCCAAAAGACCCGGGTTCAAATCCTGGAAACCACCCCATTTCCATCATTTACCCTTTTAATAAAACCACATGGTGTGTCTTTCGATATATGTCGTGTGTGACATAATTTTACTTCTAATTTAAAAAAGTTTTATTATAAAATTAATTCATGCGGATGAAGTTGGAAGATTGGTAATGTCTCAGCCCTAGATCCAAATAACGCGGGTTCGAACTCAGCTAATCTCCCTACTTCTTCCCCTTCTTATATAATTAAAAACCACACGCTGTGATTTTTTTTCTTCCTGTGTGTATAAGGTTGTATAGAATAAATAAATAAATATATATATATATATTTAACAAATATGGGCAGTAGTACAACGTTTTCTCCAGTGGTTAAGGGCTTCCATTCGGAACGGTCGATCGCCTGTTCGAACCTCGCCCCGAGCACCGGACCAAAGGTTGTACTTATCTTTTTACAAATTTTAAACACATGGCATGTACTTTCCCACTACATTACGTGGATAGTTTTATTTTCTTTTAATTTTTTATATACATATATATATATACCTATTTTACTTTTATTTTAATTAATTAATATTAATTATTATATAGTATATTTTATTCTTCTTTTAATAAATAAATAAATAAATGGATACACGGCATGTATTCCAGATGTACACGCCACGTATAGAGGCTATATATGACGTGGGCCACCTATCTTGAGCCCGTGTCGCGCGGCTCCCCATTTCTTCCCCTTTCTTCCTGTTTCTTCTCCTGAACGAAACCTGAACCCTATTTGCCAGATCCATCATTTTGGTTCGTTTTAAGCTCTGATTTATCTTGTATTGCGATCCTCGGTCAAGGTATGCCCTTATACACCTTCTATTTCAAATTTTTATACTCTTTTAGGGTTATTTTTCGATCCTCCGACTATTCGTCTTCCGTGATACACGACCACGACATGAAGAACACACACCGTGTAGTTCTGTACACTACCACACACGGTATACTTCGAAATTCAAATATACACGGTGTGTCTGTTTAGTACACACCATCTACTTTTCCCTATTGTAACTGACTACCCCATTGCACACGGCCTCACACACCATTTTCATGTACATGGCGTGTGTGTTTGGTATACGCCGTGTATATCAGTTCCTTTGGCCACTCCGTGTGTAGAACATAACACGATGTCTGACCACATATTCCCATACAGGGCGTGTCTGCTCGGTACACGCCGTGTAGTGTATTTCTTTCGGTCGGCCCGTGTCTCTCCCCCACATGGCCATGATCCTCAAGTAAAGAATAAGAAGTGTTTTTCAGTTACATGGCATGTCCTTTATCCTTCGAACTGATAAAAACATGGCTGTGTCGTTGGTAATACATGACCACATGCACTTTTTATACACACAGTGTGTATGTTCAGTGCACGTCGTGTATCATTACATGGTCTATATTCTACTCCCTCGGCATGTTTATCCAAAGAACACGGGATGCTGCTCCGCTTGTACTACACGTCGTGTACTCTGGATGTACACACCGTGTATTTTTATTTTTCTTATTTCTCACTTTTTTTGTTTTGTTTTGTTTTGTTTGCTGTTTTGTTTTATTTTTCTTTCTTTCTCAGGTTATGGAAGATCGCGATCCTTCTCAAGGAAAGCAGCCATCCTCTGCCACTGAGGGAGAGGGGCCCATTTTTCAGCGGATTCGAATCTGACCTCTGACGCAGCCAGACCCAGACACACCGGTCTATGAGCTCCCTCAATTGGTCATTATTCCACCACTGACTTCCCCAATAGAGGTCGGGTCGAGAACGGCTGTACCTCCATTTACCAGCACAACGTTTCTGAGCACCTCCATTTCTACTCCACCAGTTTCCACTCTACCTACGCCATCTTCTTCATCAGCTGGTCCCACACCTACCACTTCATCTATTGAGCCTTCACCTCCTGCAGCTGATCCACCCATAGAGCCACCTCCTGCTGCTACACCTGCACCTGGACCGGGACCTGCAAGTTCTCTTTACCCATGCATGGTCTTCCCTGTAACCGATCTAGCACATGACAGGGTCTGATCCTTGACTGCATCATTCCACAACAGCTTGGTATTTGGTAGGACTTAGAGGAGCTCCCCGGACACACTCTATTGCTCGTTATTTTCCAGGTTAGGACTCCTATCTTCCGTGGTTTATTTTTGGAGTTCGTGGCCTCTTTCGAGTTTGATAGAGCTGAGTACTGGGAGACACCTGGTGATGCGGTGCCCATATTTTGATTCCAGCTGGACGGCCGAAAATTCTCCCTCACCATGACCCAGTTTGGCCGAGGGTGCGGATTCTGCCCCCATCCTATCAACCCACCCCCCATTTCTACCATTACCCCACCCGAGCTCTTTGAGCTTGTTACCATATGGTGGGAGATCGCTAGGCCTGACCACTGGTATTTCCCCACTTCCCAGAAGAGAACCCTTATCACCGACTCCATCCTTTGCTTCGCCCACGTGTGTTTCAGTGCCATCCTTTTCCCCTCCATGAGGATATGGGGGTTGTGACCGGCCGTGACGTGGAGGTCCTTACCCGTGTCATCTGGAACAACTACTCGAACCTCCCCTATCTAGCCGCATCCTATTTCCACTATATATTTACCGACCATCAAGGCAACCTGAACGACGGGTTTTATGCCACTCACCACACCCACCACCTTGGGGTTTTTGAGCCTTCTTTACCCAATTACTTGTTAGGTTCTCCCCAGCGGATGGACTATCTCATGTTTATTCTCATTGGGTTGGTCTGGAAGTAGGGGGTGCCTACATCCTTGCCCAGGCTCATCCCCATCCACCCATTGACCCTCCTACCCTGGCTAATTCCCTTGCTCCTCCTTCCCCACCCCATCCAGCTTCTCCACCTCACCCACCTCTTACGGACCCCACTTCTTTTGTCCTTCATTCTTCTGTCCCACCACCAGCCCCACCTACCCCCGCACCCTCATCTGATCTCACCTTTTCCATCCAACTAGCTACGATGGAGAAAAAGTTGGTTCATCTCACCGACCACCAGGACAGTATTGGGGAGCATTTGGTTCATAAAGACAGCCTCCAGGACCGCATGGAGCAGTTGTTGGGCCTTATTGTTCAGCATTTGGGAATTCCTTTTTCCCCGCAGCCTACCTCGATCTGTGGCCCTTTTGCTGCTGCTCCACCACTATTCACGGTACTGGCCACAGATTCTGTTCTGCTATCTACTATGGTCCCTTCTGCTACTTCTCCTACCGCTCCTACATCTCCAGCTTACCATCCCGCCGCCGAGTCTGAGCCTCCATCTTCCACGGCTCCTGCGCCGTCTCTTCCAACCGATTCTGTACTAGATGATGCCTCTTCTAAGGTAACCCTAGGACTAGTTTTAGGACATATTCCTTTCATTGTATATATATATTTTTTCTCTCTTATCCTTGTGTATGCTTTATATTCTTGCCTTTTTTTCTTTCTCCCACCATCACAGGTACCCTGACACGTTTTAGGATTCACTTTTCCACCACCTACCATTTCTCTTCACCTATACATGAAGGGAGTATTATTTTTCCATTATTTTCTTTTCTTTCTTTATATTACTACTTTCGTTACTTCCCCTCGGTCTGGTCCACTATTGTGTCCCCACCTTACCTTGTTCCTCTTTTTTGGCACTTGGTGGACCACTTGCACTCTTAAGTATGGGGGGTGGCATATCTCTCAACCACTTTAGTCTTCTTCCTTATCATCAATATATGAGACATCATTGTTGGAAGATATATATTTAAAATGTGAAGATATCTTGGTTAATTATATTTTTAAATAATAAAACTGAAAGTGAAAAAAATTTCAAAAATTTGCATGCTTATTTTGATTCTTAAGTGTTTTAAAATGATTGCTGATATAATTTAAATTACAACTTGTAATCTGTGGAGAATTTTATCAATTAGAATAATCAATTATTTTCAAGTCATGACCTGATTGTCTCTTTTTTATTCCCACTCTTGAGAGGTATTCTAAACCCTTTTGTCATATTCTTTCTAATACCCTCTTTCTTGAGAGAATCATAGAGTATACATAACTACTATAATTTTCAAGTTTTATTTTCAAAACATAAAGAATTTTTGAATTAAATTAAAAATATTGAGGCATAAGAATGTTAACCCCTCTATCTTGAGCCTACCCTACATATGATCTTCGTAAATACCATAGATACCTTGAATTGCCTTAATAGAAAGCCATATTACAAGATTATTTCCCTTCCTACCCTAATTATTTTACGATTTTTCGTGATTATTCATTTGAGCTTAAAAGACGGGATTGGAAACACATGGCATAAATTTGTGAATTGTTAAGAAATTAAGTATAGGGGAGTGCCTCTTAATCATTTGGGGAGAAAAGAAAAGAGTTCCAAACAACAATTTTAAAAATTTATAAGGGTTCCCTTTGTGAGAAAAAAATGTTACAAACAAAGGGACCTTACACACAATTGCAGGTTTGTGACTCCTACTCAGCTAAAGGAGATGGTGGTGATGATATCGTTTGATTAATCTTGCTGAGGACATTTTTACATAGAGTTTAATTTTGAATATCAGGCATTGTTATTTAATAATTTTTCCTCCTTTTTCAAGCCTCAGAATTATTTTTCACATATTTACCTACCAACCATTAGCCACAGAAACATCTAATCCTATTTGGAAAGCCCTCATGATTTTTGTAAGTTAAATTTTCTAAAGTGGAGAACTAATAATTCCTGAAAACCTATGGATAGAGTGTATATTATTTTGATTAAGCAACAATTTTTATTTAAAAATTATCAAGTGTTTAGTTCTTTATTGGTGAAGTAGATCATCAAATGGCTTGCTTGTTTTTGAATGGTTGAAACATGTGTTAGAAGAGGATGACAATAGTTAATTGAATTATATATGAGGCACGATTAGAATATCTTCATAATGAAAACTATTGTGTATTATTTTTGGAATTTTCTCCTGTAACTTATTATTTACAATTATGATTAATTGATGTCCTTCCTTTTAATGTATAGACTCTGATAATTAGATGTTGAGATTTTCTTGAGGGCATGCAAAGGACAATGTATGGGGGAGTTTGATGCACCCAATTTTTGTATGCATTTTCATATACTTTATTAACAATAAAAACAATGTTTTCACCAAATACCTACTTCTTTGAGGAAAAATACATTGATTTTGGTGACCTTGTCTATTTTTAGGAGTTTTATATCCAAGTAAACTAATCAGGGGAAGTATGTGAAAATTTTGCAACTACACGGCGTGTACTTTTATACACGCTGTGTACATTCAGATATGGACACAGATCAAAGGGAGGAGTACACACCCAAGTCACCAGCCAGACACTACACGACGTATGGGGAGGTGTTACATGCCATGTACATCATTCTAGAAGTGGTTGGTGGCCGAGAAGAGTCTATACACCCATGTGGCTACTGAAGGAGACACGCCATGTTCCATTTCTACATGTCGTGTCTGCTATTCTAGAAGGGGTTGGTGGCCAAATTTTGATACTACACGTCGTGTATGTTGGTGCTACATGTTGTGTACACTCACTTTGTAGGCAGCATTGTGTTCAAAGTCAAAGACGGTGTGTTTGGCTGCCTACCAGCAGAGAAAAAGGAATACAAAAATGCATTGATGATGGTACACGACGTGTATATTCTATAAACGTCGTGAACTTATTTTTCCAATAAAAATTGGCCTTTGCCTCTGGACCAAAGGGTTGAGAAGAGGAGATTGAGGTTTGGTGTGGAGAACAAGGGATGATGTTCCGAAGGAGAGATGCTCTACCGTCTTAATATCTCCATTATTATACCGAAGAATCATTTCTACCTCAAAATTCCAAGCATGATTTCATCAGGTATTAATAATTTTGTGTTTTTCATTCTCAATATGTGTAACTAAAAATTCTGTATCGGACCAAGGGCAGAATCTTCAGGGATGAAAAAGAAGAATAATGACGAATAATTTCATGACCATTGAAAGGATTTGTCTGATCAAAATGGACTAAGCCAAATAAATATCTGTTAGAAACTAACTACCGGAATAAGGATTTGGTTACTTCATCTCTTAATATTATGTGATCTGGACCAAGTAAACTTAATTAAAAAGTATCTAGAGTGTTGGATTATCATGAACAACACAACCTCATAAGCAATTTGATTTAATAATCAACTTATCACAAATTCATAACCCAAACACATTCTTATTCATATTTACATCAAACCCAATTTTTACATCTTTTCTTTCATTCTAGAAATTACTTTGTTAAAAGAAACTTAAAAACCAATTGTTATTTTTGTTCCTTAAAACAACCTGACAAAATCGACTCTAAATTTAAAAGCCTTCACTAAAAGAAATATAAAAACAAATTCAAAAAAAGATAAGAGTAACCTCTTAAAGTTCCCTATGGATCGACCCCTACTGGTTCTATACTTGTTAGGGTAATTATAATTTGAGACATTGATAACATATCTTTGGTGGAATGAATCATCAGGAATCAGTGGGATATTTAGTGGAAGGTGTGGTAATAGTACTCATCCATTGATACTATCAGGGGGTTCACTCATGTGGTGTTCCTATGTTCCCTATAACCATTGTTCTAGGGACTTGTTAGAACTGTTTGTTGGTTCACTTATTATAGTGTTTATCTACTCACTATATTCGATTCATATATATAGAGACTTGAGGTGTGTGATTGTTTATGTCTAGGTATGAGTGTTTTAACTAGCCTATCCTATAAGTATCATTGAAATGATGTTTCCTATTCTTTAGATTGTAATATTTTTGATTTTATATGATCCTTGGGTCGTGTTTTAAACTACGTTGATATATGTAATATGATTTCAAATTGTTTTACATATATTATTTGTAACTTTGGAAAAAGAGGAAATATTTTTCCTTGATTTTTATATAAACAAAATATAACTGATTGCCATACCATGTTTTCATTAAAGCATTTCATATTATGGTTTTTGTACTGTGACTTGATAATGAACACCTGAGTAGGATCCTACTAATCATGTTTAGATTACACCCTACGCACCCCTTCGACAGTTCATATATTACTATGTTTTTTAGGTAAATTAAAGGAAACAAACTATTGTGAGGTAATAATGATTCTCTCATTTATGTTTGGATATATAGTGGTGATATGGTGGGAGTTTTCCTATGCTATAACATGGAGTAGTTAATTTAGTTTTAGTTATCAATTATTATTGTACTTTTACCTCAAGTATTGTTTATCTATTTTTTATTTGTTCAACATATGATATTTCCTTTTACTAAGAGAAATATTTATTATTTTTCTCTTTATATTTTTCATCCTATTGTGTATTTTTTTTCCTACTTTAGGTTGGGCTAAATTACTCCCTCAGGTTGTTTTTGATGCATGGTTTCTAGTCATTGTCTTGTGGGGAGCAAGAATGCCCTTCTGGTATGTGATGGTTTTGTTTGGATACCATTTTATAAGGGTATCTTGGTCAGGTTTATCATAGCTTGATATCAAAGGGAGTATGTGCTCAGTTTTGGAATGTTATTGGACTTGAGATAGGATTTTCCATACATGAGACATTGGTTATGGTGATTGCCTAGATATAATTTTCTTTGAAGAGACTCAAATTTCCATGGGAAATTGGGATAAATGACTTTTGTTTTGAGTTATTATCTTAATACTAGTTTTTTTTATGGTATTCTAGGTTGAATTGAGACTAACTTGTAATTTGATTATTTCTTCAATTTTGGTGTGAAGTGGTATTCATCCAAAAAAATTTCTAGAGGATCCTCAAGAGAGTGCATCATATTCTCCAAAAGGGGTTCCATCTATAACTTAGAACATTATTAATTATATCATGTGAGTAGTTTTTTATATGGACCAAAATATACCAAATTTCTAGAACACTATTGTTGAGGTACATCCATAATTACATGATAAAGGGATCTATTATGGGAGTTCTTGAATTAGAATTCAACATTATTTAGGAATATAAATGATCCTCAAAAAGAAGAGTGGTGGATATATATGATGGATCTGATCTTCGACTTCCTAGATACACCTAATAATATCAAGGTGAATTTCATGACATTCAGACTCGAGGGTCCAACAAATCGATGGGGGCAATCCCTGGTAAAAATAGATAGACATATAGGCTTAGATTTAAATTGTTTTCATACCCAATTAGTTAATAAATTTTTTCTAGATTCTTTAATGATGGAAAATTCTATGGAGTTCCACTTCTTATAGAAAGAAGGAAATTTAGTGCCAGTATTCATGAAAAAATTTACAGAGCTAGTTCATTTTTCTCCCGAGGTTGTAAAAATGATTTGAAGAACGCTCAAAACTGCCTACAAGGATTGCAATAAGATATCAAATCACATGTATTATGCTAAAACCCTATACTTATGCAGAGATAAATGATAGAAAAATAATAGTAGATATAGATATGGTAAGAAAGGTTTGTTAGTCTTTTCCTTCTCTTCCAACCAGTGACACCTTCAGTGGTCTATAGGGGAGGAAGAGGTACTGCAATGGTCTTTATAGGAGTGGTTGGGCTGGTTCTCAGTATTGGTCCTCCTATGTGCCATAATTTGTATCTAGTAGTGTTCCAATAGCTTTCTATTAGTGTGGTACGGTTGGTCACACCCTAAGTTCTAATTCTTTACTGGAGATGATGTGTAATAGTTGAGGGAACTATGGCCATACACAACATTGTTTTTCAAGATATGTCTATACATTGTTATCATCAAGGATTGTCTTCTCTAAATTCTATTGTGGACTAGAAACATTATTCAATGTCTACAGGGATGAAACCATAAGCCTCAGGAGTTAATCACCATCACATAATGAATGATTTTCTCTTTGATGTGGATACAGTTTTAGTGATAGGGATAGATACCATCATTGTTACATTTTTAGTAGTGAATTATTAATTAGATACATATTACTCCAAATTTTTTATATCTTCCCATTTATTGGATATAATTTTGCTTCCAAAAAAACTCAAACCCTTTTTGTGGAGTTAGTGAAACCTCTTCAAAAGAGTAAAAATAAATGGTTGTGGTTTCCTTCTTATTCGTTATCAATATATGATGCATATTTAGACTAAGGATTACTAATTATCAGTTTAAATCTATTTGATGTAATCAGTGGATGTATTTTATTATCACTAATAATGTTGTGGTTGATTTTCATCATTTTTATGTCTCTCTTTTTATGGATGACTGAAGATATTGGATGTTTTAGGCAGTATGGAATCAGAGGTATGGTCATGAAAGACCTCATATCCTTTATCTCAAGAGTTTTTATCTATTTTTTATTGATAATGATGATGTATCTTTATTGGGTAAACTCACTAGGGTTGTTATGAATTTTTAAAATGTATTCATATATTATTTATTTGGTCATCCTTCAAATTTGGAGGTAGATTTTATGATTGATTAGATTCTAGATATGCATTTGATATCGATACCCAATTATCATATGGAAACAGAAGATATGAAAGAGATCAAGATTCAGTTGGATGTTTATAAAGTGAAAGTTTTTGTTTTCCTTAGTGTTTTTTCTTGGGAATATCCATACAGTTTTCCCAAAATGTGGATGGTTTATTATAATTTCAGGTAGACTATCATAAATTAAACAGTGTAATGTTTAAGAATAGGCATCCTTGTTCTTTTGTGGATGATTTTTTCAACCACATAAATGGGGGAAATTTTTTTTCAAAGACAGTCTTTGGTATAGTTTTCATTAGCTCAGAGTTTGGGGCGTGATGTATCTAAGATGGATTTTGGGGGTAGGTATGTCCAATAAAAATATCAGTCGATGACATTTATTCTTACTAATGCCATTGTAATTTTTATTTTTATGATGTGTTATATATAGCATGAGTATCATGACACTTTTTCTAGAATTAATAAAGGATATTCTTATTTATTGAAGATCTTATCATGAGAACGTTCCATATTTTTATTTTTTTTTCTTCAAATCTTGACAAGACACTATTTTTTTGGAAATATTTTGAAATGAAATATTTTTATCTAGGAATTAAATTTCTTCTAGAATGTGATTTCTATGCATGGATTAAAAATTGATCTATATAATGTGAAGGATTCATTTTCTTCAAAAGAGCAACTGAATGTCTTTGATATTTGGAGAATCCTTGGTCTTTCTGGGTACTAATGATGGTTTATAAATAGTTTCTTAAAGTTGGAATCACCATTGTTCACCCTTACCCAGAATGGGGTAAAATTCAAAAGGAAGGAAAAGTGTCAATCTTCTTTTGATGAGATAAATTGACTTTTGAAATCATCTCATTTTCTGATCTTTCCTGAGCCCGATTTGGGGCATTTTGTATTTGGTGTTACTTCTGGTGTTGTTCATTTTTTTATTATAATGGAATATTATGGTGTGGATTATGAATCTATATAGCTTCAACCATATGATAATAAATACCCAACTCATTATTTAGAGATTTCCATGGTTATGCATGTGCTCAAAATCCTCCATCAACATCATTTTGGGGAGAGGATCATGGTATTTTCTGACTATAAGAGCCATATCTAAATATTTTCTAAGAAATACTGGAATATAAAATAGAGTACATTGGTGGAATAACATCATAATTTTGACTTCAACATCACTTACACCCTAGGGAAGGGGCTATCATTGAATAAGCTCTCTATAAGAATGTACTATCGCATGCTATTATAGAATCTGAAGAGGAGTAAAATATTATGGGCATATTTACTCATTTACACCCAGATGTACATAAGGATGTTTCATTTATAGTCATAAATAGTGATTTAATTTCATTATATCTTCTTAATTCTACTATATAGGATCATTAGTAGGATGACGAGTTTAGGGGAATTCAATAAATCCTAAATAGTGTGGAGACCATTTCTAGTTCGTTTCTCCCATCATATGGTATTCTCAATTTTGAGTAATGGATTATTATTCCAACATCTATGTGGAGCTTGGTTTTATTTGACAATCATAGTTCTTCCTGAGTTTTTCATTTGGGAACAATGAAGATATATTATGACATGATATGGGGATTCTGGTGGTTGTGTCTGAGGTATGAAATTTCAGATTATGTATCCCACTATTACACCAACCAATAGGTAATGGAAAAGAATATAAAAGCTTATTGTATTCTCTGTCCACTATCGATGCTAGATTGGAAATGGGATGAAGTGTCAATAGACATTTTTTGTATTATTACCAAGGACTACTAGATGCAGGAATGTTATCTTTGTGGTAGTTGATCAGTTTAAAAATATGTATCACTTCATAATAATCAGCAACACCACTATTGTTGAAGACACAGGAATGATGTATTTAAATGAGTTTTGGAGGACACATGGTGTTCCCTAAACCATTGTTTTGGATAGGCATCCAAGGATTACCTCAAGGTTTTGGAGAGTCTTCCTTAGGTGATGGGAACTCAAGTCATGTTGATTACAGCCTACCATCCATAGCCATATAGCCAAACGGAGCATGCTATTTTGATTCTTGCGGTTACGGTTTGTGCCTACATCTTATATTTTCATGGAATATATAATATCAATCTTGGATAGGTCACGTTTTATTATAGAAATAGTTATTAGAATTCAATCAAAATTTATCCCATTTAGTATTTGTATGGTTCCCCGGGTAGGTCACCACTTTGTTGGGATGAGGTTGAAGGTCACCTTCAGTACAATGGAGAATCATTTAAGACAAGAAATTGATGATTTGAGATATACATCGATGTCTGTTTATATGTCAAAATAAGAAAAAATCATATGTGGATCTTTAAAATAAACCATTAGAGTTTTCCAATAGTGATTGGGTTTTTTTGAATGTTTCTCCATGTTTGGGTCACCATCATCATGGAAAATTGGGGATGTTTTTATCAAGATATGATGAACTATTTATGGTCACTAAGTATCTTGGGAAGGTTTCTTATTTTTTGTAATTCCTATTTCATTTTATATGTATTCATGATTTTTTTTAAATATTTCATCTCTAGAAGTACCATCCTAATCCCTCCCACATTTTTGGTAGGGAATAAATTGATGTGGAGAAAGATTTTTCTATTGTAGAGAAACTAGTTGTGATCATTGACTCTTAGGTGTGCTATAGAAATTTAATGTTGATTTTGGTGGTTGGAGTAATATGTTGATAGTGATCTGAATCTCAAAAGAATTTGGAGTGTGAGTCATTTATGTGGGAGTAGTGGTCTCACCTCTTTTCAAATACCACTATTCCACATTACCTATCAAGGATTAAAATTAATATGATGGGGATTTTCTAACATCCCGTTACATTATTTCATGTGTTTTTTATCTCTATATTTATTTCCATATTTTCTTAGCTGTGTTATAATATAATTTACAATCATTGGGGAAAAATAATAAATTTTTGGTTATGTGTGTTTTTTGGAATGAATGGAGTTAGGGTACAAATGTATAAAATGGTGAATTGAATTTAATTGAGTTTTTAGGTTGAATTAGGGGATTTTTCATTATATTCATACATAATCTTATTAATGAATGATTTCATGTTGCGAATGGGTTACACAACATGAATTTTATTCCAGGATGATGCCATGAATTGGTATAGAGTATGAAATGTTTACCCATTGTGAAAATAGATCACCTCAGGAAAATGTTGATTATAATTATTTTTAATCCAACATGCCACATTTTTCATCATATCTTCCAAATCATGGAATTCACAATATTAAATAGTTTCACTTCATGGATGTTTCATGATGAGTGGTTTTATCCATGATACACATAATTATTTATTTTTATTTCACATAAAACCATTTTTTCTCAAAACCAAGGAGATCTCCCTGATAATTTTGGGGATCACATCACCTTCTGGATCATTTTTTCCGTTTTGGATCTTTGTTACGGTTTCGTTGTGTCTCTCTAGGTAAGGGATCATTTTATTTATTCATTTCCGTTTGTTATAGAAGCCCCAATGTTCTACCTTTTTAGATATGTTTATATTATGATACTGATTTTCTTGATCATTTCAACTTCTATTGTGTGATCATCCTCTGTGGGAATAATTTTATGTTGGTTGTGTTTTGGCTTGCATGTTTCTTGAGGTACATGTTACTTTGTCTTCTCTGTCGATTAATTTTCTTGTTTAATTGATTATTAGATGTAAAGATTCATTCTTGGGACTTTGTGGTTATTTTTTTTCTTCTATTTTAATGCATCTCATTGCAAGTGTGTGTGATCCATATTTATGAAAGGTGGGTTCATATCTAGCCTATGATGGGTGAATTTTATTGCTCTGGTTTTAATAAATTATCTTATAAATGAATTGGTATTATTGAATTGTTTGTGTAGAAATAAATTCATTAAAAATGATTTAGTCACATTCTTTTGTTAAAAGAAAATGTATTTTCAAATAATTTTGAAATTGATTAGTGAAATTGTTTTCAAATACTGGTTTCAATTGATTGGTTTGGAAAATTTAGCACATGAGAATATTGTGGTACTTATGTGGAAGGTGTGGTAATAGGCACCACCAGTTGACACTATCTGGGGGTTCACTAATGGTGTGTCCCTCTACCTCATACGCTCATTATTCTAGGGACATGTTAGACCTTTTGCGAGGATCACATGTTCAAGTGTTCCTGTACTCTCTAGAATTGATGCATATATCAAGAAACTTGATGTGTGAGATTTTTTGAGTTGGGGTATAAGTGTTCTAGATAGCCCAACCTACAGTGATCCTTGGTGTTATCTCACCTATGATTTGGTTTATAATTTTATATATTTTATGTGATACCTAAGGAAGAATTTGTCCTGCATTGATATATGTAATATGATTTAAACAATTTATTAACTATATTATTTGCAACTATGGAAAATGGGGAAATATTTTACCATTCATTTGATATAAAAACATTTTAACTAATAATCATTATTTTTTTCTCTAAATATGTTCACGTTTAGACTATTGTGCAGAGACTTGAAAAGAGATCAACTGTTTCAGATCCTACTAGTCCTATTTATCTCACACCTTGTTCACCCCTGTGGTGTTTTATATATCTTATTATTTCTTTGTATATAAGAAAATGAAAGGTGATGTAGTGAAGCGGTGAGGTTTTTATCAGCTGTGTTTGGGTTTCTGGTGGTGACATGGTTAGACATTAGCAATTCTATAACATGGTGTATCTATTTTGGTTTTAGTTTAATTTTATTTTTTTACTTGTACCTTAGAGATTGTGTAGTTACTTTTAATTCATATTTCTTTTGTTATTTTATTTTTCCAATGACATATATTTCTTGTTTTAATATTTCATTTTTTATTCCTATCATATATACAGATTTCACTTAGTCTTCTTTAGAATATGATAAATCATTCCCAGTGGTTTTGGTTGATGCCCGGGTTCTAGTCACCAACCCATGGGGATCGGGGCCTCCCTTTGGGTATATGAATATTCGAGCCTTGTACTAGTTTGTAAGCAATTATTGGTCGGGATCATCACAACATGATATAGATTAGCCGCTAAATTTACATTCAAATATTAGATGATTATAGATATTAATTATCCTTTATGGAAATGGGGGTAGTGAATATACTATATAAGTGAAATGATGGTGCCCAATGTTAAACATAGCTCAATGGTTTAAAAATGAGAGAATGAAAACCTTAAGACATTAGAAATTTTAAAAAGAAAATCCCATGAATGATATTATATGAGATGAAAATTTTAATATAATTACCAATGAGAGGATCTATAATAGCACAAAAAGAGCACTCTCAAACCTGGTGCATAAAATTTTGTCTTTATATTTATTGTTTTGATACCGATGAATATGACCCAATTATTTTCCATCCAAAACATAGAACATCAAAAATTTATTTTGGATCACATACGACCCCAAATACTTATTAGTTTTAATGTATTAGATAATTATGAAAAAATGTTACACAATCAACACCCATTTCCTTAATTGAGTGTTCCTCCTACTAAACCCAACTTTTCTTAATTATTAGTATGTCATCACCATCATCCATATGAAACCCTAATACACATAATTAATATTGAATAGTTTTTGATAATTAGGAGAAAATGAAGAATTATATGGGTGACTTAAACTTCACAGTGAGGGTAAAAAATCATTGACAATATCAAGTCTTCAATATGAATAAGATGAGCATAAGGGAATGATGACATAATCAAGGTTCATGAAGAAAACATATGAGAACTCATACCAGTCAAACCAAGATAAATAAGAATGTGGAATGAAATAAAGCTTTAACAAATGTTTGATTCATAAAACTCAATAATCATGAGAAATTTTATGTTAATATATATCAAATGAAACATTCAAAACTAATTTCAAGAATAAGAAAACATGTTGGTTTCTAGGAACATCATATTAAAAGAAACCATATAAAACCCTTAAAAATGGAATAACTGTACTTTAGACTTATAATATAAATATCAATATAAAATGATCATTTCCCAATGTATTAGATCACAATATGGGGGCCCAAATTTTATAATTTATAGGAATCTCACCCTTGAGCTATATTGGGGCTCAACCCTCTAGAAATAATGTCCAAGATATGACACACTAATAAAGTACATAGAACATTAATCTCATCACATAAATCCTAAGATATTAATTATTCCTTTAATATATTCATTAACCTATTTAAAATAAATGGGTACCATTAAAATCTCTTTGAAACAATATTAACACGTGAAAAAGAAATGGGTTCCCTGAAAATCACTTTGAAACATCATTAACCTAGGGAAAAGAAACAGGTTACTTAAAAATATATTTAAAACAATCATAATCCATCTAGGGAAATAAATATGATAGTATTAATTAACAAATATTCCCCATGGGGAATAAGTAAGGTCAATGTTTTTGCATGTTGATGAATGGGAATACCATTAAAATATCATTAAAAACACTATTGATAAAAAGAGATTTTTTTTTTCCTAAAATCAATTTTAAAAACTAAAAATTCACAAAATATTTTAAAAAACATTTTAATTTAAAATGAAATTGTAAAATTATAAATTAATATTTAAATAAAAAATGGTCTTGATAGTGGTACAATACTTTGATTATATAAATGTTAAAAATAAACATTATTTTTAAAAAAAATTTGTAAAATGGGTCAAAAGTGACTCATTTGGATAATGTTAAGAAATTTACACTTTAAAAAAAATTAAAAGAAGGTAGAACATCATGTAAGATGGTTTTAGGAAATAATTTATTCATATAAAAATCATTATTAATTTTTTTTAGAAAACATTAATATGGAATAAAAATATTCGTGATCTAAAAGAATATACAAGATCAGTATCACTTACTAATATATTCATTGATGTTTATTTTTAAAATAATGGTGTAAATATAAATTATAAATGTAACAAAATTCATTAAAAGAGGATAATAAAAGATATTTTCTTCATGCAAATAATATCATATTATTTCCTCCAAAGTAATATTGAACATGAAAAATATTGAAAATAAAAAATATTACAACATAAATCCTCTTCCACATGGAAAACTTTTCAATCATAATAAATAGAAAATAATAATATAAAAATAAACTATAAATATCATTAACATTTGTATATTCATGTTATATATGTCAATTTTTTAGTATATAAACCTTATAAATTTATATAAGAAAATATAATAAATGTATTTCTCAATGAAATTGAATATGGTACGAAAAAAATTTACAAAGATCATATAATTGAGATAATATTTAATCAATGGTGATATTACCAATGAAAAATGTAAATCCCCAGAAAAAATGGTAACTACATAATATAAATATTTTTTATAAAAAACACATGTAATCATGCAATAAAAATTTTCAATGAAAAATATTTCTGACCTAACAAAAGAAAATTGAAGTAAGAAACCTTTTACAACTTAGTAAATTTAAAGACAAATATTCTTGGACTAAATAATTCAAATTAAAACATAAAATTACATGAATTATAAAATAATCATGATATAACATTTAAAATTTCAGTATATACACCATAAAATATAAATAAGTGGTAAATATGGAATATATCTCGTATAAATAAAAGTGAGACTAGAAATCCCTACCTTGAGTCCAAATATTCCATGTATGTCATTTAACGCATGCATCATAATATTACGTGAATTATATTATTTCTTATAAAAATTATATTGTTTTAATACATTATACATAAAAATTAGTTTTATTTATTTTAATGAAAAATTTAAATATATTACCATTTATGACTATGTATGGTGTTTTGACGATAGTTAATCCATATTTTAAAAAATGGATCTAGTGTGATGAATATTTTCAAATGGGTAATTGTTATATCATCTCTAGAGCAATATTAATTAAATATTTATAATTTTTATACATCACTTATAATTTTAAATCCATAACAAAAATATTTTTATGAAAAACTAACTATGTTAAAATCAAGGAGATGGTAAGTCGTACGTATACATGAGTAACTTTTAAATTTCCCAATGATAATTATGAAACTAATTTAAGTATTATTTTATCATTATATAATGACAATAATATAATAAATATCGTATTATTTCATTAAATGCACACTACTAGAAAGATGATCTTTCCCAACACTTCTATACCAACGGTTTATAAAAACCGTTGGTATAGCTACCATTTCCCAAAAGTTCACCAAAACCGTTGGGAAATCCATAGATTTCCCCACCTTTCCCAACGGTTTGGTAAACCGTTGGGAAATAG
Source organism: Viscum album (assembly GCA_963277665.1). Taxonomy (NCBI): domain Eukaryota; kingdom Viridiplantae; phylum Streptophyta; class Magnoliopsida; order Santalales; family Viscaceae; genus Viscum; species Viscum album. The sequence continues at coordinate 566,033,055 of OY728142.1, read as the reverse complement.
TGACCCTTTCCCAACGGTTTATGCTAAACCATTGGGAAAGGGTGTGTTTTGAGAGTCTTTCCCAACGGTTCACCAAAACCGTTGGGATAGCGTGTCTTTTGAGCCTCTTTCCCAACAGCTCTTTCCCAACGGTTTTGGTGAACCATTGGGAAAGAGTGGCCTTTCCCAATGGTTTTGGTGAATAGCTGGGAAAAACCACCCAAAAAAACAATATTCGGCCAAAAGAATTCAACCCACCCCTAACCTATCCCAACGGTTTTGAAAACCATTGGGATAGGTTCTTTGATTTTTTTCCAGATCTACAAACCGAGAACAATATATAAATCAAAATTTTAAATAATTATGATAATACATATATATATTTATGAAATTATGTTTACAAAAGTGATGTTAGCTTAGTGGTTAAGTCGTTCGATTATAAACGAGGGGTCCTGGGATCAAATCCCAGCGGATGTTTTATTTTTGGAATTTATATACCAACGGTTCCATTACCATTGGTATAGGTTTCATATTACCTATACCAACGGTTTCCAAAACCGTTGGTATAGGTCTATACCAACGGTTTTCTAAAAACTATTGGTATAGACCTATCCCAACGACTTACTTGGCTACGGTTCTCCAAACCGTTGGTACAGGCTATACCAACGGTTTGGAGGCCTATACCAACGGTTCCAAACCGTTGGTAAAGGTTAGTTTTCCAGTAGTGGAAATTTATATTTATATATCATCTATTTCATTTGGTGGTGAAAACTGAATCATAAATCTTCATGGAGATGGTAGTTCATAGGTATGCACAAACGACATTATTTTATTTCGATGAATGGAATAGAAAAATGTTAATGATATATTTACGTTAAGAACAAAAAAATTAGTCATTAATATAATAATTTTTTCCTATATAGCCTATATATTAATTAATTTGTTCCTTTTTTCATTTCATTAAAAGATGTAGTAAAAAAGGAATTAAATTGCTTCCCATGGAAGTAGTTTGTTGTAGAGACGAGCGATGCTATCGTATCCCCCACAGAATAGAAATTAGGAAGTTGAATGTGATATAATAATTTAATAAATATAATTATTCTAAAAATTTTATATATTTACTTTAACCCCATGATTATAAACCTCTAGTAAAGGCGATGATGGAAACCGCACTACATCGGTCCGTGAGGTGGTAGTCCACCATACACACGAATAATTGTTTGGTTTCCCCTTTTATAGAAGATGATTTGTATATGGGATATAAAATTATCATAATAAACCTTCAGTATATATTAATTTATATTTTTATTATATCATATAAGATTAAGTATATTTTATGGAGGAAGAAAAAACAAAAGAAAAATATTCAATTAAGAACGATACATCTTCTTAGGACCACCTATCGAGGATTATAGCTAAAGACTACATAGATTTTCTTTGTGATCTAAAAAATGACTCTAGTAATTTTATATATAATTAATAAATATATTTTCATTGTTATTGGATGAAGAATAAGGTTTAAATAATGTTTATCAGAGAGGAAGGGTGTCCTTTTATAATTTGGGGAGAGGACAAACTTGAAACTTTAATGCCCATAATTTTAACAGGATAAAAAACACAAAAATGGAAAATTATCTATACTTGGATCATATAAGCTCTTATAATTTAAATAAAATAGATTTTAAATGCTATTTTAATTTATTTTAATCCATGTCATTTTTGCTTAACCACTCGTAAACTCGATTTCACCATAACTGAGGTACATGTTTTTTGCATTACCACTATTTATTATGACTGAAAATAAATTTGAACATATTATATAATAAAAATTATGATGATTAAAAATATAGAATCCATTAAACCAAATTTCATTCAAATAATATGTGTAATTTAATTTAAAATTAAACCTGTAGATTCGATAAAAAAGTGGTTTATCAAGAAATTAATTTTTCAAGTGTAAGATGATTTAATAGTAACACTATAATGATTAATAATCATTATAATAATTTAAATTTATATTTTTAGATATATAATTTATAAATTTAATTTAAATCATACGCAATTAGAGTTTATTTTAGTTCATTAGAATAGAGATACATTATGCACATTGAAATAGTTTCTATAAACATATATTATTATTCCAAAATATAAGATTATTTGAAAATTTGGTATAATTTGATTAAATTATAATAAATTATATTATATATAACTAATGAATAATTTTGTTTCTTGATATAGAAAACCACAATTTGACATTAAAATTGATTAATTTAAAGAAAACAAATGATAGATTTTAAAAAATCTGTATATTAACTATTCACTGAAAATCCATATTTTCTTAAAAGAACACAAATTTCAGGATAAGTTAGTTTTGATGTTCTTATTTCAATTAATAATTTCATTTTATAATATAAATTTTCTTAAATTTATTTAAATTAACTAATATATTTTCTCACAAAATGCAATAAAATTATTTTTTGAACAAAAAAATTATTTCATGAATAAAATTACTTTTCAAATACATGATTCATTATTTTCTAAGAATATATTAATAAATTAATATTTAATATGAAATTTATATAAAATATATAACATAAATTATTTAATACTATTAATACACAAAAATATAAATTCTATGTTTAATGTTTATATTTAAATAATAATATTTCACGGTTAATTTATGTTCGGTGTTTCAGGTCATATATACGATCAAATATAGTATTATTTTCTAAAATATTTGGGTGTTAAATACCCCCCCCAGTAAATTTTGTCCATTAAATTTGAATATTATTCTAATTATCATTTTTTTAACAATTTCAGATACCTTTGTTGCAAACCCACATCGTAGAAAGGGTTTATAAATTATCCTGTCAATAAGAGTGGAAAATACGTAAAAACATCATCTACAATAAAACATACTAGGTTTATAAAAATTAGTGAATTTTTTTTATTCAAATCATGGATTATGAAATAAGAATCATTGATTTGGTGTTATTAATCCTTATTTTAAAGAAGAGAACATCGATTTATCAAAAAAGAATAGCGTTGTTATTTAAATATCATTTTTCTAAAGATGAGGAATTAATAAAAATATAGACTAGTAATATAAGTTAATATGATTAAATTATGAATATAATTTAATAATATAAAAAATTTAAACCATAATGTCATAATATTCTCCAAATTATGAGTATTCATGTTTATTTTTTCCATTCTCGAGGCACAAAAATCAACTTGTAAAGGATCCCATAACCATAAAATAGATAAAAATAAATTCCTTATGCCTTTAGATATTATCCAAAACCAAAAATGGTTATCATAGGTTTTGATAATTCCCAAAATTAACAGATCATTAAAGAGTGAAATATTATATTTATCCCCCAAATTTGACAATAATACTCATTGTTCAAACAATATCATTCTATAAATAAATAACCTTATATCCGAAATAACAAAAATAGCATTGACATTAAAATTCGTTTTTAACCTCAATGTTTTCCTCAAACCATTCACCTAATAAGCCAAAGAAACTTATTTTGAAATAAGATCAATTACATTGACACTAAATCATTATTGAATCCCATGGTTATTTATATAATAAATTATGTGGTTTTTATAATTACCTCAATATCCAAAAATATTATTGACCCATAAGTTTAACAAATATAAAAAATATTTCAAAAAATATAAAGGAATAAATCACATTAAACAAAAACATTACAAATACTTTAACCTAATAAAAAATATCCTTTAGTTTTATTAATAACATTAAGATTTCATCACATAAAACTTTAAAATATGTGTCTAGGGCATTAAACTTATGATCAACCTAAATCTCATAAATTCATGGTGGTATTCATACCTCTTAAAATAACCTCAAATGTAAACATCCCAATATAAATAATTATTTAAACACTATTATGTTATCAACTATAAAATCCTTGAACCCATACTCTCATACCAGGTGCTAAAAATATTATTTTTACATCTCTAGCTTCCATAGCGATGAATGTGACCAAATTTTTTTCATAAAAAACATAAAATGTTAAAAGGATATATATGATCACATGAATATGTAAATACCTTTTGGGATTCTAGTTTTAGAGAATCATTACAGACTCTTATAAAATAAATACACATGTATTCAAGTGACTGTTCCTCCCACTAAACTATACTTTTCATATTTTACATTAATTCATAATCATCATCATCCATATGAATCCATTCTATAAATAATTAATTTAACCTTATTTTTGAGAAACTAGGGAATAGAAAATATATGAAGTGAGGGAAAAAATTAAAATTAGTGATAAAATTAAGAATTAATAATTGAATGCCATTAGTGAGAAAAAAATGTTCATAAGGGTATGATGGAAATTTAAAGTTCATGAACAAAAAAAAGAGAAATCATTCCCATAAAAAATAGATTAAAAAAAATATAGTATGGAATAAATTTTTATAATAGGATAGATTCATGATAATAAATAATAATTATCCATGTAATGTCAATCTTGATCATAGGAAATTTTTAAATCCTATATCAAGCATAGGAATACATGTTGATATCTTAGAGCATTATCTTCAGAGAACCCTTACAAAACCATAAAAAATTGGAATATCCGTACGGATAAACACAATATAATTCACTAAATAAAATAATAATTAACCAATTTCTTGTATATCTATTTTTTCACCCATTTTCTATGCTATAACAGGCTCACCTATAAGTTATAATTGGGCTCAACCCTTCATAAATAGTTTCCAAGTACCATGACATAAATAAAATTCATAGACCATGAATATACACATAAGACACATAACATATTCTATAATTACTTTCATATATCAATAAATATATGTAATAGAATTTTTTCCCTCCTAGTTTATTTGAAACGTGATCAACCTAATTAAAAGAAATGGGTTCTATGACAGTTTCTGTGAATCATGATTAACCCCTAGAAAAAATAGGTTCCTTGAAAATATCATTAAAATAATCCTAATACATATATATAAAGTATTAGGATACTGTAATTATAATATATTATAAATTTATAATAAGTAACATAAAGGGTTGTTGATGTTAATGAATGTAAATACCATTAAAATGTCATTAAAACACTGTTGAAGAAAATATATATTTCTTACTTTGAAAAAATAAAGTAAAATTAAAAAATCAATAAATATTATGATAATAACATAAATTTAATATTTCCACGTAAAATTATAAAGGAATATTTAATGAAAATAATGGTTATCCTGTTTGGAAAATCTGTTCATGATGTAAATGTTATGAAAAATTATTTTTCAAACATTTCATAAAAGGTCTCAAAATTGTGTCTTTTTGAAAATGTCCTGAAATTTAATTCTTAAAATCATTTAAAATAATGTAAAAGGTAATTTAAAAAAAGGTTTTAAGAAATAAATTATTATTATAAATGAATTTTTTTAAATAATTTCAGAAAACATTGATATTGATGGAAAGACACTTGGTGTAAAATAAGATACAAGATTTGTATCACATACAAATGACATTGTTGATGCTAATTTAATTAATATGGGAAAAAATAAAAATAAATATGTAATCCAAATTCAAAAATAAAGGATAAAAAAAGATAATAAATTTTTTATTCAATAAAATAAAATCATTTTATTTCCTCTACTGTAACCCTGAAAATAAAAAATCTCAAAAAAAGAAGATTATAACATAAAGACTCTTCCACATTTATAACTTTTCAATCATAAGACCCATTAATAGTTGAAAATGAATGAAAAATTATATATAATTAACATAATGATATTTATGATATACATTTCAAAGGCGTAGTATATATACCACAAAAAATAAGATAGGGGCATATCATAGATGTATGTCCATGGGAAAGGGAATTTTGGACGAATAACCCTTACAAATATCATATCATTAAAAGAAGAGTTAATAATTGGAGATATTATGTTTGAAAAATGTAACTCAAAAATATCCTAAATACATAATAAAAAAATTTATATATCAATTCACAGATAATAATATAAAAAATCAATGAAATAGAGTTATAACCCAACAAATGGAAATTCATTTTAGAGAACTTTTCCCCTTGGTAACTTTTAATCCAAATACCAATGTATAAAATAATTAAAATAAAAAATTAAAATATGATGAATTATGTATGAATCATGATATAACATGTAAAAATGAACTATATACACAACACAATATAAATAAGTGGTGAATACAACATATGCCACATAGAAATAAAAGTGAGATGAGAAACCCTAACCTCGAGTCTGAACATTTCATGTATGTCCTTTAACTCATATATAATAATATTATATCGATTATAATATTTAGTAAGAAGATTTTAAAGATTTAATTCTTTACTTTGAAATTCGTTATCTTATTTATTTTAATAACATATTTGAACATTTAATCAGTCAAGTCTGCATCAGGTGTTTTTAATAGATTTGGTCTATATTTTCAAAATGGATTTGGTATGATCACTATTTTCAAATGGTTCATTATTAATTACTATCTAGATTTATAATTCCCGGACCCTAGTTACCTGGATTCAGTGCCTTATTACATGACATTGGAATTATCACATGAGATCATGTCTTGAAAGACTGATCAGTTTTGTAGCTTTGGAAGTACTCGATACATACATAAGTTTTACAATGCATTATGAAATGAAAAAGAAACATTGTTTCCCCTTTGAACACACTAATATCTCTTAGACTATACCTAGAGGTCATTCATAATATACTTATTCGCATCTTGGAAAAAAAATATAAGAAAGGGGTGAGATCAGATGTTTAATAAGGATAAAAATATAGCAGAAACAATCATAAATAAGCATGAAAATTTAAAATAATTTATTAGACTAAAAAACATGCCCTTTAAACATAAAATTCAGTATAATATAGAAAAGGTAAATCAAATAATTCCATTTACTTATTCACGTGGATATTCAACTAGTTGAATAATCACATATAATATCAATAGCTAATCTCAAAATGATGGAATGCATAATGCCAAACATCATAACTATATATTCAAGGCCTCGTTCCAAGACAACGAATGAAAATATTGTCAAATCCTTTTTCCAAGACACTAGTTTGTATCATGAGACCTACAGATGAATTGAGGATAAATAGGAGGCCTTTCCCGTCACATACTATATCTAATACATTTCGCATATGAAAAGGGTTAAACATAACAAAATCATTCTTATTAAACTAGAATACGAAATGTTAATACTTTAATAATAAATCATGAATGTCATAAAAATAGAACATCCCCAATAAAACATATCATAAAAATATCAATTCAGTATGGATAATTTTATCATAATTAGTCAACTTCAATTAAACATAAAATACAACAATAGATGTTAACACAGATGAAATCAATCCAAAATAAATTGAGATAAATATCAATTTCTATATTGAAATAACTTAAAATTCGCATAATTGTAAAAGAAAACATTCATTTTAAAAATATTTTTATAAGCATGAAAGGTAAGCTTCAAAGGTGTTATTACGGCATAAAATGTCCGCATCTTCCGTATAAGTCAAAAAGGATAATTTTCTTAAAATTCAAAAAGGCCATAAAGTACCTTCTTAGGAAAACGACGGAAATATTCATTTAAAATAAATTTATTAAAATTAAAACAAGGGTAAAAATGATTTTAATCCATATTCAAGGAAATAGTAAACTTTTTTTAAAATACATTTTTATGAAACATGGATGTGGATGACAAATAATTCCTAGTAGATACTTAAGTATAAACAACCTCGGATAATAAAAAGATTTTAAAATTAAACCTTACCATGTAATTTTCATTAGTTGAGGGTACATTAACATCATGTATAATGGTTAAATAATTTTTATTAAATTATACAAGAACCACATACATAAATTTGATATCATATATCATCCTATAATATTGGTTTGTTAATGATATTTTAGTATTATCATTGTTTTGGGTGTTAACTGATCTACTTTCCTTTATATGTTTTGTTATATAAGTCATTTTTGTTATGTATGGGATTTATTTAATTAATTTTTTTGGGTGTTAACTAATTTGTTTCATTTTATTTGTTTGGGGGGAATTGTTTTTATTTTCCAAAAACTGTTCAATTTTCTATAAATAGTGAAAAACAGTGCATATTATTTAAAAACCAGAACTTTTCAATTAAATGAAATCTTACCGCTTATGTGAATTGAATTTAAAACATATGACATAAATGGTTTTTATTATTAAGTAAAATGTGGTTCAATATAATGAAAATATTTTTTGTTGAATAGTAACATTTGTTTTTTATTTACCACTGTTAAAGGTAAATAGGGTAATTCCAGGTAAAAATAATATTATTATATCAAAACAATACCTTAACACATGTCTTAAAATTATTGGATGAGTCATGGATGACCAATAAAATCCTTGGTTAGAGCTTTTTACCTTTTTAATCCACCTTGTTAAGATAATTACATCAATAAATTTTTATATAGAGTAAAAAAATATCAAAAACTTGTATTTTTTTCTAAAAAAACATTAATATGGGGTTATATAATTAATATATTTGACTATAAATAGTCAGTAGAAATATAGAAAGATTTCCTATATCATGGAATTTTATTTATAACTTTTATATATCAATCAAATAAATTTAGCTATCACACAATGATGATGTAATGATAACCTCAATAATGAATGTTTTAAATACATGTGAATATAAATTTTAAAATAAATTTGTTTTGAATATTTTTTTCCATCCATGAATTTTTGGATTATTATGACTTTTAAAATTTTAATTAATTATGTTTTTTCAAATTGATAAAATTTTTATGGATTTTTCAAAAAGTCATTATATGAATTGTATAAATATTAACTAAATGAGTTTTTAAATCAATTACTATTTTATTAAATGATAAAATAGTCCTAAAATATAAGATTCATCCAAATGACATATATGATGTTAAAAATGTCATTAATGATCCATTTTTTTTCTCTTGGAATTTTATAGTAAATATATTAACCATATAGTATGAATATGCCGGAAGACATATTAAAAGTTAAATAAGTCAACAAAGGGTTAAATAAAAGAGATCAGGATTAAAGAATATTAAAAACCTATAAAATTATTATTTTATGAATTTATTTAAAATTATATTCATATAATCTCTGAATTTAATGAGTTTTGGACATTTTTAGACCGAATCTAATTTAATAATAAAATTATACTTTCAAACTTTCTTAAAAAGTACATCCTCCCTCTTATAAAAGAACACCACATCTATCCCATTAATTAAACCTATCAAGCCCAATTTCTCACCCAATATCTTACAAATAAGCTCCCAACATCCCTCTATTCCTCATATAATCCTTCACTTAGGCAGAAGGCAATTCTAGATATCCCTTTTGCGAAAATCAAAATAAGTTGCCCGATTTAAGGTAATGTCTTCTCTCAAGATTCATTGCATTATTTTTCCTTATCCAATCCCTATGATCTTTTTATTATTTGTTTATATAGAAAACCCTATATCCTAAATATACTGGATTGTTTTTATGAGATTTATTTCAACTACACTTACACACACCTCTATCAAATGGAAAGTAACATACTGTTTTTGTGGACTGCGAACTACTGCCTCACGAATCGATGATTGTTCAATATTTTCTCACCACGTCTCATGGTGGAATATATGATGGAACAGTAATTATATATAATATTCATAATATTTATTTTATCTCTAATCTTCTGTTATTTTCATTTATAACATACCTTGGGTCTTTTAATGTTGTATAACTTTGATAATTTCATTTGAGTAAGTGCGGACTACTGCCCCCTCTAAGTGATATGAATCATTCCAAAAATCCATGGAATGTATAAAGGATGGTGTTAATGAACTTATGTAACATATATAAAATATTTTATTATACTGGAATAATAATATACCTTTGTATCATTTGGTTTTCATTCCTATAAAAATGAAAAAAAGTGAAATGAAAGTAGCGTTCATGCGTACGTACGACATACCGTCTCCATGAATGGTTCATTTAATTTTCATATATCAAAATGATATGGACTTTTATAAATACATATATACTAGATATATATGATATATATGATATCTTAAGCATTAATAATCATTCTATATATAAATAATTTTGTCCACATGGACATTTTTTAATTATAACAAGTTCATTTTTTACTCAAGTTCCGAACACTGACAAAATGTCTGATATAAAATCAAATAATTAACTAATTGTTATATCAAGGTAATAAATGATATAAAATGAATAATAGACATGATGAAGGATCTCAAGAAAGTATAAATTATCTTATGTTTTTTATTTAGTAATAATACGGAATATACAATACTAGTCGAACTTGAGGTAAGGGAATATCTTAACCCAATTTACATTCTTTGGGTTAATCATTTACTTCTTTATTATAACATTATATGATTATGAAAAATCTTGTATTTATACTTTATTTATGTGTACATATTGTGAATAAAATTAATCAATCTATTTTATTTAAAAAATTATCTAGGTAAAGGGACCACCTTTCACCATCCTCTTTTAGTCAAAGACCTCTTTTTGTTATGTCTTTTTATATCCATTTTCTTAGGTGTGGATATGTTCTTATAAATACTTATTTATATCCATTTTATTTCCATGTGATGAGAGACCATTTTTTCTCTCATCAACACATTTTCTGAATTTTTGTGTGACGTATTTTTGGATACCATATTAGCCTTATCTTTTAGATTTAACCCATAGTTAAATAGATTAAATTTTTCTATGTCCTCTTGTATTTTTATACTACACGGTTAATATAGTTACTATAAAATTCCAAGATAACATAAAGTGGTTCTTTAATTTTATATTTAACATTATATATTTATTTTTCTGAATATTATACTTTTAGGAATATTATATAATTTAATAAAATAGTATTTCTTTTAAAAACTCATTTATGTCAATTTTTATACTATTTAGTAATTGGTTTTTGTTAAAGTGATACCAACAAAATTACTTTGAAAAAATACATTTAATAAACCCTAAAATGTCATATTCAGCTACATAATTTGTGTATGGCATCAAAAATTTCAATTTATATTTATTTTAATATTTATAAAAAACTTTTATTTTAATCTTTTATTAATCAGGTAATTACAACATCATTATTGTGTAAAAATTAAATTTTATTATTTGATGTCTGAAATTATAAATAAAATACCATGATGTGGGAAATATGTTTAGCATTCTAATTTATATTTATAGTTTAATTTATCTTATGTATTGAACTATATTAAAAAAAATTTAGTTATTAAAACTTGAATTTTATACTTTTCACTCATCTTTAAACAAAATATAATAAATATCCTAACATAATACATGTGGATAAAAAAAGATAATATTTTTGTAATAAGGTTTATTTTGGTCTACAAATACCCATACAATAGAATTAGGGCATTTTTGTTGTAATTTTATATTATTATAATATCATTTTTAACTTTAATTACAATGTTTACTTTTAACCGTGGTAAATAAAATTCAAAAGTTACTATTCTCCAAAAGTTATTTTCATTCTATTGAACCTCATTTTACTTACTGGTGATAATCGTTTCTATCAAAGTATTTAATTTTAATTCATAGAAGTGGTAAAATGACATTTTATTTAAATTGAAAAATGTGACTAAAAGATGGGTAAAATACATTAAAAAGTTAAATAAAATTTTATATATCTAATCTTATTATAAAATTTATCTAATTAATTAAATTAGAAAATTATAATTACTATGAATGTATTTTTAATTTAAAATAAATTTAAATTAAAAAAAAATTTCAATAAAATGTCGGTTTTAAATATTAACACTATCTTTTTCACTATTCATCAAAAATTTAAAGTTTTCAGAAAAATACAAAAAAAATCAACCTAAGATAATTTTGATATTCGAAATCCAAAAATGATGTCTCTTTTGAAAGATAAATTTTATAAAAAAATTTAAATTTGGTTTTACTATTTTTAACTGCTTTTTAAATGACTAGTTTAATTGGTCGTGGTGTGCAAGAACTCGGTGTAGCCTAGATTGCAGGCTGTTTTATTATTTAAAGAGAAGCATACCATGAAAGTTTGGTGTAACATCCTAGGTAAATAATGAATATACAATTTTCATATTTTATAATATTGTTGAATTAAATATTAATTTTACTTTAAAAGGGATGCAATGTCTGATTTCGTACTCAACAGACAACAACGGGTTTCTTCAAAATCTTACTTTTCACACAACATTGAGTTATACCGAAAATATTATCATAACATTATTATTTTAAATGGTAGTTAACACCTAACCATTTTATTGGTAAGAATAAATAGAAATAATTACAATATTATTACACATATTTGTTAAATATTTTTACTTTAATCCAATAAGTTTTAGAGGATTAAAATAAGAATGAATCCAATTTTAAGCATGAAAAACACTATATTTTTTAAAAAATACATTTTACCACCTTTTAATAGAGAACCCATTTTAAATATATATTTTTTATCACTTTTATATACTCCATTTGACCAAATAAACTTATTTTATAGAATTGGGACATCAAAATTTACTATGGGAAAAATTTTCGGTATTTTTTTTGAAAAAGTTCATTTTTTATGATTAGTGAAAAATACTGCATTTTAATTCAAAATTAAATTTTAATATAATTTATTTATATAGTAATATTATACATTAAATTTGTTTTAATGTGTAAATAGGTTATATTTTTACATTTTAATCCAATGTTTGTCATTATATATAATTTTACATTTATATTGGACATAAACACATGTTAATCTTTTTGTAGTTTTTACTTCTTAAAAACATGCATTCTAGTTTTTAAAACAGAAAGTAATTTTATGTTAATTAATTAAACATATATGTTTTGTAATTGGAAAAATAGAAATAATTTTTGAATTTGTAGTATCAAAATCACTTTTGGTGGAATTTTTGGTATTTTTATGAAAACGTTCACTTTTTGATGAATAGTGAAAACACTCCATATTAGTTAAAAACCCAAATTTTTATTTAAATTAAATTTTACCACTTTAGTGAATTTAATTTAAAAAATATGACATACATGGTTTTCGTCAGTAATTAAAATGTAGTTCAATAGAATGAAAATAATTTTTGGAGAATAGTAACAGTTGATTTTTTTACGGCTGTTAGAGGTAAATAGGGAAATTCATGGTAAAACTAATATTATAATATTAAAAAATTACCTTAAAAAATATCCCAACATTATTGTATCAGTCATGGACAACCTATAAAATCCTTGAGAAGATCTTTTGACCACTGGAAGAAACTTTGGTAAGACAATTACATTAATAACTTTTTATATAAAGTAAAAATAAAAATATCATAAACATGTGTTATTTTTATAAAACAATTTTAATATGGGGTAATATAATTAATATATTTTACTATAAATATTCATTATAAATATAAATAAAATTCCTACATTATTTTATTTTATTTATTAATTTTAGACATCAAATAAATACATTTATTTATCACACAATGATGATGTAATGATTACCTCATTAATAAATGTTATAAATAAATGTGAATGTAAATATTAAAAAATTTTGTTTTGAATATTTTTTTTCCATACACTAATTTTGTGGATTATAATGACTTTTAAATTTGAATTAATGATGTTTTTTAGAATTGATCATGTTTTTATGGATTTTTAAAAAAGTCATCATATGAATAGTATAAAAATTCACATAAATGAGTTTTTAAATCAATTAATATTTTATTAAATAATACAATAGTCCTAAAAATATGAGGTTTATGAAAATTACATTTATGATGTTAAAATTTTCATTAATGGTCCATTTTTTTGGCATCTTGTAATTTATAGTAAAAATATTAACCATATAGTATGAATATGAAAGAAGACATGGTAAAATTAAAATAAGTTCACAAAGGGTTAAATAAAAGAGATAAGGATTAAAAAATATTCAAAACCTATAAAATTATTATTGTATGAAATTATTTATACTTATATTCATTTTAAATCTTAATTTAATGAGTTCTGGACATTTTGAAACCGAAACTCAATTTATAGTAAAATTATACTTTCAAAATTTCTTATAGAGACTCTCTTCCCTCTTATAAAAGGAAACCACCTCTAACCCATTACTCACACATCTCAAGCCCCTTTTAATGCCTAAACTCTACCCAAATAATCTCCCAAAATCCCTTTATTACTTCTATAATCCTTCACCAAAGAAAAATTCAATTCTAGAGATCCCTTTGGAAAAATTCAAAATAAGTTACCCAATTTAAAGTAATGGCTTCTCTCAAGATTATTTGCATTACTTTAAATTATCCCATTCATATGATCTTATTATTATTTTTTTAATACAATCAAATATTTATCTTCAATATAAATTATTGTTTTTATTAGATGGATTTGATCTACACTTACACACACCTCTATCTAATGGATATGAACATACTGTTTCTGTGGACAACGAACTACTGCCTCACAAATCGATGATTGTTCAATATTTTCCCACCACCTCTCATGGTGTCCAATATGATGGAACTATAATTTTATATTATATTTATCATATTTATTATATCTATAATCTTTTGTTATTATTATTTATAACATACCTTTATGCTTTTGATGTTGTATAAATTTGATAATTTCATTTGAGGAAGTGCGCACTACCGCCCCCTCAAAGTGATATGAATCGTACATACCATATATGGAACGTATAAATAATGGTGTAAATGAAATTATGTAATGCATATAAAATATGATATTATAATGGAATAAAAATATAACTATGTATCATTTGGTTTTCATTCCATTAAAAATGAAAAAAGTGAAATGAAAGTAGCCTTCATGCATACGTACGTCCTACCGTCTCCTTGAACAGTTCATTTCATTTTCATATATCTAAATGATTTAGAATATTATAAATAAATATATACTGTATATTTATGATATATATTATATCTAAATATGGAATAATTATTCTTTATATAATTTACTTTTGACCACATGGTCAATTTGAAAGTATAACAAGTTCATTTTTTACTCATGTTCCGAATATAGACAAAATGTCCAATATGAACTATAATAATTAACTAATTGTTATATAATGGTAATAAGTGATATAAACGGAATAATAAAAATGAGAAAGTTTCTCATGAAAGTATAAATTATCTTATGTTTTTTATTTAGGAATAATAAGGAATATACAAGACAAGTGAACTTGAGGTAAGGGAACATCTTAACCCAATTTCCATTCTTTGGGTTAATCATCTATTTCTTGATTATGTCATTCTATGATTATTCACTATATTTTATTTATACATTATTTATGTGTACAGATTGTGAAGAAACATAATCATATATATTTTATTTAAAAAAATATCTAGGTAAAGGAACCACCTTTCACCGTCCTCTTTTCGTCAAAGACCTCTTTATGTTATGTCTTTTAATTTTCATTTTCTTATGTACGGATATGTTCTTTTATACCCTTATTTATGTACATTTTATTTCCATGTTTTTGATAGATCCTTTTTTCTCTCATCAAAACATTTTCTGAATTTTAATGTGACACTGTTTAGGATTACATATTAACCTTATGTTTTAGATTTAACCCTTAGTTAAATTGATTAGAATTTACCATGCCTTCTTGTATTTTTATAATAAATGGTTAATATAGTTACTATAAAATTCCATGAGAACCTAAAGTGGTTAATTAATTACATATGGAACCTTATATATTTATTTTTTCTGAATCTTTTATTTTTAGGAATATTATATAATTTAATAAAATAGTATTTATTTTAGAAACTCATTTATGTCAATTTTGACACTATTTAGTAATTGTTTTTTGTTAAAGTGATAACAACATTATCCTTAAAACAGAATACATTGAATCAACCCTAACATGTCACATTCACATATAAAATTTTTGGATGACATCAATATTTTATATTTTCATTTATTTAAATTTTATAATATCTTTTATGTTAATCTTTCATTAATAAGGAAATTACTGCATCATTATTGTGTCAAAAATAAATTTAATTATTTGATTTGTAAAAATTATAAATAAAATACCATGATTTGGGAAATATTTTTATCTTTATAATTAATAATTATAGTCAAATTATCTTAGGTTTTACACTATATTAAAAATGTTTTAGTTATTAAAACTTGAATTTGACACTTTTAACTCTTCTTTAGAAAAAATATAATAAATGTCCTAATATAATCCAAGTGGATCAAAAAAATATCATATTTTTTTACTAAGGTTTATTTTTGAATTAAAATACCTATCCAATAGAATTAGGACATTTTTGGGGTAATTTTATATTATTATAATATTATTTTTAACGTGGATTACATTATTTTTTTTAATATCGTGGTAAATAAAATTCCAAATCTATTATTCTCCAAAAATTATTTTCATCCTATTGAAAAAAAATTTAAATACTGGTGATAACCGTGTCTATCAGTATATTTAAATTTAATTCATAGAAGTGGTAAAATTACAATTAATGTAAATTGGAAAATGTCTCTAAAAGGTGCGTAAAAGACAACAAAAAGTTCAAAAAATTATATATCTAATATAATTATATAATGTATCCAATGAATTACATTGGAATAATATAATTATTATGAATCTATTTTGAATTTAAAATAAATTTAAATTAAAAATAATTATTTAAATAAAAAGAATGTTTTAAAGAACAACTGATTGTTTTTCACTATTCATCAATAATTGAAAGTTTTCTGAATAATAAAAAAGCACCTTAATATATTTTTGATTTTCTGAATCCAAAAATAAATTCCATTTTGAAAAATAAAATTTAAAAATTTACAAAAAGTGGGTATTAATATTATTACCTGCTTTTTTAATGGAAAGTTTGATTGGTCGTGGTGTGCTAGAACCCGGTGCTACCTAGAGCACAAGCCTTTTTATTATTCAAAGAGAAGCATACCTTGGAATCTTGGTGTAACATCCCAGGTAAATAAAGAATATAAAAATTTCATATTTATTAATATTTGTGAATTAAATATTAATTTTACTTTAAAGGGGATGCAATGTTTGATAGCATACGCAAAAGACAACAACGGGTTTTTTTAAAATCTTATATTGCCCACAACATTAAGTTATACTAAAAAATAATATAATATTATTATTATTTTAAACAGTAGTTAAGGCCAACAAATTTTATTTGTGGGAATGAATAGAACTATCTAAAATATGATTACACATGTTTGTTAAATATTTTTTTATCTCAATTCTTATGTTATTATCATTTAGAACACACCTTTATGCTTTTCATATTGTATAAATATGATAATTTCATTTGAGGAAGGCTAGTCTACTGCTCCCTCAAAGTGATATGAATCGTTCATACCATAAATTGAATGTATGAAGGATGTTGTTAGTGAATATATGTAATGTATATACAATATTATATTTTTATGGAATAATAATATACGTATGTATAATTTGGTTTTCCTTTCTTTAAAAATGAAAAATGTCAAATGAAAGTAGCATTCATGCGTACGTACGACTTACCGCCTCCATAAACGGTTCCTTTTATTTTCATATATCCAAATGACATTGACTTTTATAAATACATATATACTGGATATATCTGATATATATGATATCTAAATAATGAATAATCTTTCTCGATATAATGTACTTTTGACCACATTGACAATTTGTAATAATAACAAGTTCATTTTTTACTCAAGTTCCGAACATTGACAAAATGATCAATATGAACTCAAATAATTAACTAATTTCTACATAAAGGTAATAAGTGATATAAAAGTAATAATAAAAATGATAAATGTTCTCAAGAAATTATAAATTATATTAATTTTATTATTTAGGAAGAATAAAGAATATACAAGACTAATTGACATTTAGGTAAGGGAACATCTTAACCCAATTTCCCTTCATTGGGTTAATCTTCTACTTCTTCATTATTCACTTCTATGATTATGCCCTATATTTTATTTATACTTTATTAATGTGTACATATAGTGAACAAAAAAAATCAATCTATTTTATTTAAAAAATTATCTAGGTAAAGGAACCACCATTCACCATACTCTTTTAGTCAAAGACTTCTTTATGTTGTGACTTTTATTTTCCATTTTCTTATGTATGGAAATGTTATTATATATTCTTATTTATTTAAATTTTATTTACCTGTTATGAGAGACCCTTTTTTAACTCATCAACACATTTTCTAAATTATTATGTGATGCTGTTTAGAATACCATATTAACCTTATATTTTACATTTAACCCCTGGTTAAATGGATCAGATATTACCATGTCTTCTTGTATTTTTATACTAATTCGTTGATATAGTTATTATAAAATTCAAATAGAACATCAATTAGTTCATTATTAACTTATGTAACATGTCTTTTATCTTAATCTTATTTTTTTAGAAGTATTATATTAATAAATAAAATAATATTTGTTTTAAAAACAGATTTATGTCAATTTTGACACTATTTAGTAATTTGTTTTTGTAAAAGTGATACGAGATTTATTCCTTAAAAAATACATTTAATCGACCCTAACATGTCATATTAACCTATAAAATTTGTTAATGGCAACAAAAATCTCAATTTACATTTATTTTAATATTTAGAAGATCTTTTATTTTAAACATTCATTAATAAGGTAATTACTACATCATTATTGTGCCTAAAATATATTTATTTATTTGATGTCTAAAAATTATAAATAAAATACCATGATGTATGAAATCTTTTTATATTTTTAGTTAATATTTATAGTCTAATTTATATTATTTATTACCCTATATTAAAAACATTTTAATTATTAAATCTTGAATTTGACACTTTTAGCTCTTCTTTAAACAAAATATAATAAGTGTCGTTATATAATTCAAGTGGATAAAAAAAGAATCATATTTTTTTCCTAAAGATTATTTTGGTTTGAAAATACCTATCAAATTGAATTAGAACATTTTTTGGGGTAATTATATATTTTTATAATATTATTTTTTGACATTAATTACATTACTTACTTTTAACCAAGGTAAATAAACTTCAATAGTTACTATGGTCCAAAAATTATTTTCATCCTATTGAACCACATTTTAATTAATAGTGATAATTGTGTCTATCAGAGTGTTGAAATTCAATTCATAGAAGTGGTAAAATTATGGTTTATGTAAATTGGGGAATGTTTCTAAAAGGTGGGTAAAAGACTTTAAAAAGTTCAAAACAAATTGTATATTTAATATTATTATAAAATGTATCCAATGAATTAAATTGTAATAATATAATTAATATTAATCAATTTTTAATTTAAAATAAATTTAATATAGTACCAATTATTTAAAAAAATCGGTTTTAAACAATAACGTAGTATTTTTCACTAATCATCAAAAAATGAATGTTTTCAGAAAAAAAAATCACTATAAGTTAAATTTGATATTCAGAATCCAAAATTGAATTCCATTTTGAAAATTAAAATTTAAAAATTTTCAAAATGTGGGTATTACAATAGTTAACTTCTTTTTAAATGGCTAGTTTGATTAGACGTGGTGTGCTCGAACCCGGAGCTGCCTACATTGCATGCTATTTTATTATTCAAAGAGAAGCGTACCATAGAAGCTTAGTGTAACATCCGAAATAAATAAACAATATGAAAATTTCATTTTTATTAATATTTTTAATTAAATATTAATTTTAATTTAAAGGAGATGAAATGTCTGATAGCATACTCAACACTCAACAACGGGTTTCTTGGAATATTACATTCCACACAACCTTTAGTTATATCGAAAAATAATTTAATATTATTATTATTTTAAATGGAATTTAACGCATAGCCATTTTATTGGTGGGAATGAACAAAACAAACTATGATATTATTACACATGTTTTTTAATTATTTTTACTTTTGTCCAATATTTTTAGAGGCTTAAAATATGAATGAATCCAATTTTATATCAAAATTTACTTTGGGTAAAATTTTAGTATTTTTCTGATAAAGTTCATTTTTTATGAATAGTGAAAAACACTGCATTTTAATTCAAAATTACCTTTTAATATAATTCATTTATATAGTTTGATTATACTTTAAATTTGTTTTAATGTGTAATTATATTATATTTTTACATTTTAATCCAATTTCCGTCATTAGTTTTAATTTCACTTTGAAATTCGACATAAACACATGTAAATCATTTTGTAGTTTTTACTTCTAAAAAAACACATTCTAGTTTTAAAAAGTGAAATTAATTTTAAATTCATTAATGAAACTTCTATTTTTTTATTTTTTAAAATAGAAATAATTTTTAAATTTGTAAAATCAAAATTAGATTTGGGGTAATTTTTTGATATTTTTCTGAAAACATTCAATTTATTATTAATAGTGAAAAACACTGCATAGTACTTAAAAACCCAAATTTTTCATTAAAATGATATTTTACCACTTCAGTGAATTGAATTTAAAAAATATGACATACATTGTTTTCTTCAAAAAGTAAAATGTGGTTCAATAGAATGCAAATAATTTTTTTGGAATAGTAACATTTGATTCTTATTTACCCTTGTTAATGGTAAATAGGGTAATTCAAGGTAAAAATAATACTATAATATTAAAAAATTACATTAACACATGTCCTAACCTTATGGTATGGGTCGTGGATGACCAATATAATCCTTGGGTAAAACATTTGGCCTTTGGAAGTCACTTAGGTAAGATAATTACATTAATAACTCTTTATATAAAGTAAAAATAAATAATCATAAACATGTATTCTTTCTCTAAAACAATTTTAATATTGGGTTATATAATTGATATCATTGACAATAAATAGTCATTATAAATCTAAAAATATTTCCTAAATCATGTTATTTTATTTATACTGTTTAGAAATAAAATAAATAAATTTATATATGACACAGTGATGATGTAATGATTACCTCCTTAATGAATGTTTTAAATAAATGTGAATATAAATATTAAAATAAATTTATTTTTTAATATTATTTTTCCATCCAAGAATTTTATGGATTATTATTACTTTTTATATTTTAATTAATTATGTTTTTTTTCATTGATCAAGTTTTTAGGGATTTTAAATAAAGCCATCATATTAATAGTATAAAAATTCACATAAATGTGTTTTTGAATCAATTAATATTTTATTAAATGATAAAATGGACCTAAAAATATTAAATTATCCCAAATGAAATATTTGATGCTAAAATTTTCATTAATAATAAATTTTTGGTTACTGGGAATTTTATATTAAATATATTAACCATATAGTATGAATATACAAGAAGACATGGTAAAAGTTAAATAAGTTAACCAATAGTTAAATAAAAGATTTAATGATTAAAAAATATTCAAAAGCCATAAAATTATTAATGTATGAATATATATATACTTATATTAATCTTATCTTTTAATTTAACGAGTTTTGGGCCTTTTGAAACCGAGACTCTTTTTATAATAAAAATATACTTTCCAACAATCCTAAAGAGCCCCTCTTTCCTCTTATAAAAGGACACCACATATCACCCATTACTCACACATATTAAGCCCCATGTCTCACCCAAAATCTTCCCAAATAAGCTCCCAAAATCCCTCTATTCCTCTTAAATTCCTCCCCTTGTGAATTAGGCAATTCAAGAGAGCTGTTTGACTCAAATCAAAAGAAGTTACCCAATTTAAGGTAATGTCTTCTCTCATGATTCGTTCAATTATTTTTCTTTATCCACTCCCATGGATCTTATGATTATTTGTTATATATAAGATATATATACTAATTATATTGGGTTTTTTATGAGATTAATTAGAACTAAACTTTCAAACACCTCTATATAATGGATAGGAACATACTATTTCTGTGGACAACAAACTTCTGCCTCACGAATCGATGATTGTTCAATATTTTCCCACCACCTCTCATAGTGGCCTATATGATGGAAATGTCATTATAAATTATATCTATAATATTTAGTTTATCTATATGCTTCTTTTATTCTCATTTAGAACATACTTTTATGCTTTTCATGTTGTTTAAACGTGATAATTCAATTTGAGAAAGTGCATACTACCCCCCCCCCCCTCAAAGTGATATGAACCGTTCATACCATACATGGAATGTATTAAGGAGGGTGTTAATGAATCTATTTAATGTATATAAAATATGATATTATACTGTCATAATAACATACCTATGAACCATTTGGTTTTAATTCCTTTAAAAATGAAAAAAGTGAAGTGAATGTAGCGTTCATGTATACCTACGGCTTACCGTATCAATGAACAGTTCATTTCATTTTTCATATATCCAAAATATATATACTATTATAAATACATATATACTGGATATATATGATATATATGATATCTAAATCATGAATAATCATTCTATATATACTGTAATTTTGACCACCTGGACAATTTGTAATTATAACAAGTTCATTTTTAATGATGTTCTGAACATCGAAAAAATGTCTGATATAAACTCAAGTAATCAAATAATGGTTATATCAAAGTAAAAAGTAATATAAAAAGAATAATAAACATGATAAAGGCTCTCAATCAAGTATAAATTATCTTAAGATAATTATTTATGAAGAATAACAAATATACAAGACAAGTCGAACTTCAGGTAAGGGAACATTTTAACCCAATTTCAATTCATTGGGTTAATCTTAAACATATTGATTATTCCATTATATTATTATACCCTATCTTGTATTTATACATTATTTATGTGTACATATAGTGAATAAACATAATCAATCTATTTTATTGAAAAAATTATCTAGGTAACATAACCACATTTCACCGTCCTCTTTTAGTCAGAGATTTCTTTATGTTATGTATTTTAATTTCCATTTTCTTATGTATGGATATGTTCTTATATATAATTATTTATGTAAATATAATTTCTATGTGATGAGATACCCTTTTTCCCTCATAAACACATTTTATGAATTTTTAGGTGACACTGTTAGGCTACAAAATTTTTATAAGGGATCTTTTTAACCATATTTCTATTCTCTGGGTTAAACATCTGATTCATGATTATGTTCTGCTATGAATATGTGTGAATGAACTATGATTGTTTTATGGAAATGAATAACCTGTCACATAGAATATTTAATTTGGTTAATTACTTTTCAGTATGATACTTTAAGAGTTAACGATGTTATTTGGAGATAAATGTTATGATTTTGTGGAATACTATGTGATCAAATCATTCTGAATTTTGGGTTTAAATATTAGAATAGATTATATTTAAGTATTTTAAGTAAAATTGTTTATTTAATGGTCTTTGTTTAACTTTGGAAACTTTGTTTTGAATTTTAGAGATTAATATTAGTCTTTCATTATCCTTTTAGGGATTACCTGATATCGTACTAACCATTTTGGTTTTGGTTAATGTCAAAACACAGGGAACATATATAGTTCATATTTAGTAGATTATGTGATTCTCTATAATTTTATTCTAGTCTTTTTTATGCGACCAATTCATCTTAAATACTCACCATTTGGAGAAAAGATTATTTTTTGGTAGAAACTTATTAAATGGGAAAACTCATCTTGAAAAGTATGTATATTTCCTTATGTTCATTGTCAATATCATAAATAAATTCTCCAAATTTACAAAAGGGTACCAAAAACAAAAAGAACTCCCATTTACTTTTTGGACTAGGAAAAAAATATTGTTTAACCAGTCACAAGTTTGTTGTATTCTGCTGGTTAACTTTTGGCTGATCATGTTTTCAATCACTCTTCATCAGAACTTGACACTTAGTTTCTCTTCCATATCCATGTTTTCCTACATGTAACCCTAGTATGTGTTATCTCAGGTGTCCTTTTTTACTTCTATTTCTTTCTTTTAAAGTGATAGTTTTATTAACTCTTTTTCGGTGTGGGAATTTTAATTTTGTTTTTAAGCCCAATTTAATAATTTAGAGGATGTAATTCTCAAAATGGGGAAGGATGTAACATCCTAGGTAAATAAATAATATGACAATTTCATATTTATTAATATTTTGAATTAAATATTAATTTTACTTTAAATGGGATGCTATGTCTGATAGCATACTCATAAAGAAACAATGGGTTTCTTTGAAATCTTATATTGCACACAACATTGAGTTATTCGAAAAATAATATAATATTATTATTATTTCAAATGGTAGTTAACGCCTTGCCAATGTATTGGTGGGAATGAATAGAACTAACTAAAATATTATTTCACATGTTTGATAAATGATTATACTTTTTTCCAATAAGTTTTAGAGGCTTAAAATAAGAATGAATCAAATTTTAAGCATGAAAAACTCTAATATTTTTTGAAAAGTTCGTTTACCAGCTATTAATGGATAACCCTTTTACATATTGTTTTTATCATTTTTATATTCTCCATTTTACAAATATAACTACTTCTTTATAATCGGGACATCAAATTTTTCTTTGGGTAAAATTTTGGTATTTTTTTGGAAAAGTTCATTTTTTATGAATAGTGAAAAATACAGAATTTTAATTCACAATTACATTATAATCTAATTTATTTATATAGATAGATTGTACTTTAAACTGGTTTTAATGTATAATTGGATTATATTTTTACATGTTAATCTAATTTTTGTCATTATAAATAATTACACTGTGAAACTAGACGTATACACATGTCAATCTTTTTGTAGTTTTGACTTCTTAAAAACATGCTTTCATGTTTTTACAACGGAAATTAATTTTAAATTAATTAATGAAACATATTTGTTTTAAATTTGTTATAATATACATAATATTTGTATTCAGAATATCAAAATTATCTTTGGGTGAATATTTTGTATATTTATAAAAAAATTAAATTTTTTATCAATAGTACAAAACACTACATCATAGTTAAGAAACCGACTTTTTCATTGAAATGAAATTTTAACCTATTTGTGAATTGAATTTAAAATATTTGACATACATGGTTTTCATTATTAAGTAAAATGTGGTTCAATATAAATAAAATAAATTTTGTTGAATATTAGCTTTTTATTTTTCTTTACCGTTGTTAAAGTTAAATAAGGTAAATCAAGGTAAAAATAATATTATAAATAATAATAAATTACCTTAAAACATGTCCTAACCTTATTTTATGATGCCTTCATAACCAATACAATCGTTGGGTAGAACATCTTGACTTTGGAAGCCACCTGGGTAAGATAATTACATTAATAACTTTTTATTTAATGTAAAAATAAAAATATCATAAACATGTATTTTTTCTAAAACAATAATATTTTGGGGTTATGTAATTGATATATTTGAATATAAATAGTAATTATAAAGATAAAAAATATTTCATACATCATGATATTTTATTTATAATTTTTAGACATCAAATTAATAAATTTATTTATGACACAATGATGATGTAATGGTTATCTCGTTAATGAATGTTTTAAATAAATCATATTATTAATATTAAAATAAATTTATTTTAAAACTTTTTGGGCCTTCCAAAAACTATATGGATTATTAAGACGTGATATATTTTAATTGATGATGTTTTTTATAATTGATCAAGTTGTTATGGTTTTTTAAAAATGTGATGATATTATTAGTATAAAAATTGGTATTAATGAGTTTTAAATCAATTATTATTTTATTAAATGATAAAACAGCCCTAAAAATATATTATTCATACAAATGACATATATTATGTTAAAAATTAAATTAAAGATCCATTTTTTGTTTCTTGTAATTTTATAGTAAATATATTAACCATATAGTATGAATATACAAGAAGACATCCTAAAAGATAAATAAGTTAACAAGTGCGTAAATAAAACATTATTAGGATTAAAAAAATTTAAAAACCTCTCAAATTATTATTGGATTAATTTATATAGAATTATATTCATCTTATCATTGTATTTAATAAAATGTGGACCTTTTTAAACTGAAAATAATTTTATAATAAAATCATTCCTTCAAAATTTCTTAAAGAGCTCATCCTCCCTCTTATAAAAGGACATGACCTCTCACCCATTAGTCACACCTCTAAAACCCATTGTCCCATCCAAACTCTACCCAGATATTATCGATACATCCCTATATTCCTTCTAGAATTCTTCCTCTAGGAATAATTCAATTCAAGAGATCCCTTTCGCTAAAATCCAAAGAAGTTATCTGATTTGAGGTAACGTCTTCTCTCTAGTTTCTTTCCATTATTTTTCCTTCTCCATTATCTATGATCTTATTATTTTTTGTTTATATAAAAAACTGGTATCATCAATATACTGTGTTTCTTTTATGATTTGGATTCGAACTACACTTACACTCACCTCGATCTAATGGATACGAACATACTGTTTCTGTAAACAGCAAACTACTACCTCACGAAATGATGATTGTTCAATATTTTTCCACCACCTCTCATGGAGGCCTATATGATGGAAATATAGTTGTTTATTATATTTTTCATATTTATTTTATCCCTATCATTCTTTAATTCTCATTTATAACATACCTTTATTATTTTAATTTTCTATAAATATGATGATTTTATTTGAGGAAATGCAGACTATCGCCAACTCAAAGTGATATGACTCGTTCATACCATACATGGTACATATAATGTATTGTGTTAATAAAGATATGTAATGTATGTAAAATATGATATTATAATAGAATAATAATATACCAATGTATCATTTGTTTTTCATTCTATTAAAAATGGAAAAGGAGAAACAAAAGAAGTGTTCTTGTATACATACGGCTTACTGTCTCCATGAATAGTGCCATTCATTTTCATATATAACAATGATATGAACTATTATAAATAAATATATACAAGATATATATGATATATATGATATCTAAATCATAAATAATCAATCTGGATATAATGTACTTTTGACCACATGGACAATTTGTAATTATAACAAGTTCATTTTTTGACAAAAGTTATAAACATCGACAAAATGTATGATACGAAATAAAATAATTTACTAATTGATATATCTATGTAATAAGTGATATAAAGCATATAATAAACTAGATAAAAGTTCTTCAGTAAGTAGAAATTAACATAAGTATATTATTTAGGAAGAACAAAGAACATACGTGACTAGTCAGACTAAAGGTAAGGGAACTTCTTAACCCACTTTCCATTCTTTGGGTTAATATTCTACTTCTTGATTATGGAATTCTAAGATTATACCCTATATTTTATTTATGCTTTCATTATGTGTACTTTTTTTGAATACAAAAAATCAATCTATTTTATTTATAAAATGATCTTGGTAAGGGAACTTTTCACCGTCCTCTTCTAGTCAAAGACTTATTTATGTAAAGTATTTTAATTTCAATTTTATTATTATGGGATATGTTCTTAAATATCCTTATTGTTTTAAATTTTATGTCCATATGATGAGAGGCCTTTTCTCTCTCTCATTAACTCTTTTTATGACTTTTTAATTGACGTCGTTGGCTACTGAATTTTTGTAAGGAAACTTCTTAACCCAATTTTTATTCATTGAGTTGAAATTCTACATCTTGATTATGTAATTATATGAATATGTGTTAATGACATATGATTGTCTTTCACTTAATATCCACATATATTGGGTGTATTTATATTTTTCATACATAATTATTTCATTAATTTATCATTAATCTAATTGTACAATCTTTGTAAGTGACTACATCTCAATATCCTTTTATTGACGTACAACTTGATATTGTGTACCTTTATAATCTTATAGGGTGTATATTCGACCATTTAGATATTTTATATAATTAATTTCTATATTATAATGATATTTATAGTTTTATTTTATGTTATTCTTTAATGTTTTTTCTTCAATAATTTCTCAAGTTGTAACAGATTATTTAACTAAAACAATATTTTAAATGTTTTAATGGTTTAATCTTATAAATCCATCTCATTAATTTCTATTCTTTATAAATGATTTTTTGTATTTATTTACATGTACACGAGTGTTTTAATGTGTAAATTCCTTTCAAAAGATTCAAATTGTTATGGGACACTTTGATACAAAACACTTCTTTTTTATTGTTTTAAATGAATTGTTTATGTCAATATCTTGAACTAATATCTTGGGAATGAAATGTGGAAATGTTATCTCTCCTTTTTTCTTTTTTTATGTGTTATGAATATGTTATGGTTATTGGTAATTTTTTATGTATATTGGTGGTTCTGTGATAAACCTAGGCTAGGTGAGCCCAAGATATCTCCCCAATGCATTGGATAACGTGATAGATGTAAATGTAAATATTTCTCTTAATAGATTTATGAAATATATTGTGTTGGGTATTCCAAATGTAACTCCCTACGTAACTTTGAAATTTACAATGTATGTATGTTATGGATTCCAGAAGTTACCTTTATGATATATTATTTCAATGTGTTATTCATAAATCTTATGATTTACTTATGTGTGTTAAAGTTCATATGTTTTGTATGTATTGATAGACTAATGATTTATTTCTTTATTTTATAACCCTTATTGATATTTTTATTCTCATCCCATGTTTTTGAAATATTTTTTCACAGGTTAAATGAAAGGTTAAGGGAATGTAATAATTTAAGAATATTTTTATCAAGAAACGAATTCAAGTTTTATTTAAGGAGTATTATTATTGTGAAAAAAATTGGATAGAGTAGAAGTTTCTACTTTATAATATTTTGAGATGAAACGTAATAGTTATATCCTAATTAAATAAAAATCAAAACATGAAAATATCATCAATGTGAATTCTTGACCAAACTGTAGATTATGTAATGTTTAAGGGTGGGTCCTTAGACTTGGGTTGTTACATTCTTCCCTCCTTCAAATAATTTCTTCCTCCAAATAGTGAACTACAACTCCAATTCATCCTGGAATTTATAAATATTTGATATACCTAGGACTTTATCTACCCTTCTTACTTAATCATATAACACCCTTACATAGACATAACTTCATGAAAACATAATATCCTAAGTAAAATTCCAAATCCTTCCTTCGGTTATTGACATATCGTTTTGGCCTACATTGATATGATTTGATATGGGTTTGTATAATATTCACCTTTTCAATTGGTTCCTTAACAAGTTATGGGCCTACGAGTTTTCTTTCACCGATATCATTTCAACAAGTTGGTGTGAGACATATCATTGCATATAATTCTTGATATAGTTTCATCTGAATACTTGAATGGAAGATATTGTTATAGGAAAATTCTACCATAGTTAAATACTGACCCCACAGTCCTTGAGATCCATGTGAGAAAGATCTCAACATGTCTCTTAAGGTGTGAATTGTTTGTTTTGATTGTCGATCAGTTTGAGGGTGGTAGGAAGTGCTCAAAGAAGTTATGTATCTAGAAATTTATGAATACTTTTCTATAATATTGATGTAAAATAGGGATTAAGATCAAAAAAATCAATAGAGATACACCATAAATTATTACATCTTTATTAATATACAGTTTTTTAAAACGTTTAAGTGGTAAATCTTCTCTTATAACATGAATATTTGATGACTTGGTAAGACAATCAACAATGACCCATATTGTATCATTACTTCTATGAGTCTTTGGTAGATCCATTAAAAATTCCATAGTTATATCATATTATTTCTACTCATGTATGGAAAGTGGCTGCATGAATACTCTAGGATGTTATTTTCTAGCCTTCACTTATTAAAAATCCCAACATATTGACACATAATCCGCAATCTCCCTCTTCTTGTTGTCCCACCAAAAATATTACTTTAAATCACTATATATCTTAGTGATACTAGGGTGTATTGAGAAATTGGATCTCTGAGAATCATCCAAAAATTCTCTATTTGGATCAGGTATATCGGGAACACAAAGCGTCTTCCAAAATTTCAAAATTCCATCTTCATATATGAATTCAACCAATCTCCCAATATTCAAATCTTTAATTTTATTTTGAAACTTCTCATCATTAAGTTGAGAAATTTTTATCCTTTCTATTAAAGATGTTTTGGAAACCATTTTAAAAGGTATTGATGTTTCACCTTCCATGACTATTCTCATATCCAGCTTGACTAGATCTCTAAACATATGATCCCTTTCAACTCTCATCATGTTCATTAATCCATGATCTTTTTTCTCAAATCATTATCCACCTTATTTTCCTTCTCTGGGTGGTAGTGTATTCTGAAATCATAATCCCTGAGTAGTTAAATCCATCACCTTTTCCTCATGTTGAGTTCTTTATATGAGAAAATATAATTCAAACTCTTGGGATTAGTATATATATCTATTTTTTCACCATAGAGATAGTGTCTCAATATCCTTAGAGCAATGATTACATCTTCTAACTCAATATAATGAGTGAGATAATTTTTTTCATGAATGTTTAGCTATTGTGAATTGTAAAATAAAACTCTATCATTTAGCATACGGATACAACCAATTCCTTTTTTGAAGCATTACTATAAGTAAAAAACCCATCATCCCAAGATGGTAGAGTAATGATAGAACCATTGAATATATTCTCTTCTCTTCCTCAAGAAATTCTTCACACTATTTTGTTTAAAAAAATTAACCCCTTTACGTCTGAGCTTGTTTAATGGGTTAGCCAATTGGGTAAAATTTTTGATGAACTGATGATAGTAATGTGATAAACCAATAAAACTGCATACCTCAGTTATACTCGCCAATGCTGGACATTCATGGATTTCCCTTCTATTTAAGGATCAACAAATATTCCATTATTAGTAAAAATATAGAAAAAAAATTCCTAAAGAGAAAATTCAAACTTCTTGAAACTACCATATAATTCATTTCTTATAAGAGTTTTCAGAATTATGCCCAAGTGATTTTCATGATCATCATACCTTTTAGAGTATATCAAGATATCATCATTAAATACCACTAAAAAGTCGTTAAGATATTAATTGAAAACTCAATTCATTAGATCAATGAAAACATAGGGTGCATAAGTTAGTTAAAAATTCTTTACAGTACAATCGTAACACCCAGAGCCGGTTCAAAATGCTGTCATTGGAATGTCTTCCTTCCTCAAATGAAACTGATGATATCTGGATCAAATATCAGTCCTTGAAAAATATTGAGCTCTATTATATTGATCAAATAAATCATAAACGTGAGGTATGAGACAATTTTTCTTTATTATTATAGCATTGATCTTCCTTTTAGTCAATAGAAACCATCGTAAATACATCTTTCTTCTTAAAAAAATGATTTAGGGATCCCCCTAAAGAATCACCTAGGGGAATAAATACTTTATTAATCAATTACTAATGTTTTTTCTTTAGTTCCACTAATTTCGTAGTGTCCATTATATAAGGGTTTTTTATATGGGCCTTGAACCAAGAATTAAGTCAACATAAAACTAAATTTCTCATTCTGAAGGTGTCCAGGTAAATCCTTTGGAAGCACATCAACATATTCTTAAGTAATAGGTTATTTCTATATTTGAACATTCATTTCCTTGCCCATAGTTATTTTATTCCCTTCCCCCACAATAATTGAATTTAGTAGAGCTACTCGGGGTGGATCGAGATAAGAATAAGATGACGATTTTTCTTCTCTAATGATAATGGATTCCTTATCATAATCAAAAAAAATTAACCTCCTTCTTCTTAAAATAAATATTCACATCATGCTATGAAATACAATACATACTGAGAATTATATCAAATTCAATCATGGGTATGACAATAAAAACATAATATAAATTATGTTAATATAACATAATGGTATCTTCTTAACAAAACATTGTTTCAATGATACTTCACTTAGGAGTTTTTTTCTGAAAAACCCCTTATTATGTCAAATTTAAAATATATATTTTTATTAGAAAATTGGGAAGATATAAAATAATGTGTTGATCCCTTATCAAATAAATCATTAGCTAATTTTTAGGAAAATATTAATGTACCTTCTACCACATTATTAGAAACTTCAACCTCAACAGTAGTGATCGCATATACTTTTCATTGCTCCCTTTTCCTTTTCTGAGGAAACTTTCTTTGACACTTAGGAAAACCATTTTCCTAATGTCTTATATCTTTACAATTATATCATTGAACATCAGTAGCTTATTTATTCTCATTTCATTCAGAAGCTTGGTGGCCTTTCTTTCAACACTTGTAACAAACTCTCATTCCCTTAAGATAAGTATCGGGGTGTTTCTTCCCACACTAACTACCGGGTAGAAATTCAAAATTTCCCTTTTTCACTAATTTAATTTTCTAGAGTGATAAGTCTATCTATTCTTCTCTTTCTTCACTTTAAATTCATAAGACTTAGATATTTCTTTTTGTGTCTTTATAGCACATGAGACTACATCTTCCTATGATGGGAAGGATTGTGAGACTATTTTTTGTCAGAGAAATGGTTTTAAAATATCATGGAATTGATAAATCATACTTATTGGGTTATTTATATAATATACAATATCCCTTTCTAACCTTGTAATGTTAGCCCCATACTTTTTGAATTTCTCATCCTCCATTTTCCTCAACCACAAAAAATTGCCTTTCCATATCTGCTCGATGTTCACAAATAAAGTATTCTTTTAAGAAAATATCTTTAAACTCCCTCCATTCAATATTCGATACTTCTTCATCCTATTTTTTTTGAGTTATTGACTACCATTGAATTACATATCCTAATAGGCGGTAAAATTCAATGAAATTTTTTTCCATTTCGCTACTCCCCAAAGCATGATATATTTTCTCCAAGGAACTTATCAATTTTTCAGCTACAAAGAGAATTCTAGTCCCATTTAAGGCTGTTGGTTTTTTTTTCATGAAGCGGTATAACATTGATCTTCCGCATTGTGGATAAGGGTGCTCCATACAGGTAAGATCATTATTCATAACCTATGTGATTTATCCTAGTATGTGTATATGTATGTATGTATGTATCTATGTATGTGTGTATGTACATATGGATGGATGTATGTATGTATGTCTATATATGTACACACACACTGGGGATGGGTTGGACCTGGGGTCTTTGTGTGGGTTAAGAGGAAGTAAAAAATATGGATTTAGTTATTTAATTAGATGCTCAATTGGTTAAATGAAAAGAATATATATGGATAAAAATAGTTAAAGCTAATTTTCCCTTACCATGGTATTATCATACATGAGATAAAATAGAATAAAATAATGCGTAAATCCAAATTTTCTCGAATAGTGTCTTATGCACAAATTTAGTTCTCTTGTTTTTCTCATTCTTTTTCTTCTCACTATGGTTGTCTGAATCCAATCATAAGTTGATATCAATAGGAATTTATCATATGATTTTAAAATATTTTTCTTATTTTTCCTCCACTATCTTCTCTAGTTAAAGGTGAACTAATGATCTTTAAAATATAGTTTTCGTGAAGGATAAGGTATTTGATAGTTTTTTGGAAGAATGATGGACCGTAGGCTCTAGGTATCTTCCTACTATATTAAATAAAGTTTAAAGGACATGATTTAAAGCTAGTGGACTTGAAGTTAGTTTTTCATACATAGTTACTATATTCCTTGTTAATAGTTAATAATTTATTAATTTTTATTACTACTATGGGTTAAATTAATGTTATGAATTTTTATATTAGCCTTTTCTTTTGGAATAAATTGTAAATTCTATTAGAAGAACTAAGAATAGGTTTTCTATAAATATTTGGATATAGTTGTTCTACATAAACTAAATAAAAAATAAATATATAATCTTTATTCCAAGGAGGTAAATTAAAGATATATGACTTTCTAAAAATGTGAATAGTGAAAGAATTAGGGAAATTTGGTTATGTGAAAACCCAAACTCAGTCTCAATAATTCGACGATAAAGACACATAATTTTTATATTGGGTTTGATACTAACTATAAAGTATCATAAATAACTATCCCATAATTATTTGACTTTAAAAAATCATGCATCACAATATGTTATAATAAACTTTTATGTTTTGTGATTTAAAACATTATAATAAAACATAAAAAAAATACCAACACATTCTCAACTTATTTAAATTTTTTTCCACTATATAATAAACTACATAATCCAAAACAAGCCTTCAAAATCTTCCAATAATTCTCCACAAAAACTATTATACTATAGATATCATGGGTAGTACATTTCATTATAACCTAGAGAAATAGAAACATAATAATGGGTAAGATTGAATGCTATAAAGGGGTAAAAATAAGTGATAAAGATCAGAGATCATAAGTGAGAATAAGTTGAACATAAATAATATATCAACAATAGATAATCGAAAAAATTCCATATAAAAAAGAAACAATGACCATAACATATCATTGGATTGTATATCAATAAAAAAATCATTGATAATAATAAATATTTCCCTAGAGACAAAATTCATAATGTTGGATAGTTAATTATGTATCCTAACCAAAGACGTCATGATCTAGCCATCATGACCAAGGGTAAAGGAAATTTTTTTATGGGAAATAATACACTAAAATACACAATCTAGTTTTTCTCATTAGACCTATTGATGTATTGAAGGGATATATATATTTGTATCAACCTATATATCACTAATTCAAATTCATTTATAGTATGAATTAATGAATAACCTATACAATACATAATGAAGATTTATTAGTTATCAATAAACATAATTAATGAAATAAAAAGTATGCATATTTTCAATACATCCCCTAGAAGTAAATAAAATATATTTATATGTAATTATCTATCAAACAAACAAAATATATAATAATTATATATGGTTGAGTAAATAGTTATACCAAATCAATAAATCGATGGAAAATCCATTTTAATAATTTAAAATACATTTGTTGAAAACCCACATAATAAAAAGAGAAAATAAAAGCTTTTATTTGAAAATGGATCATGGTAAATATAAATAACACATAAGAAAACACATAATTATGATTCCATTTATAAAGGTGGATATAGGGGGAAATTAAAATATGTACAAGGAGGGGGAACATTCATTATAGAGGATGAAATTATTGTAAACAATGGTATTCGTTTTTATAAAGAAATTTTACTATGGTAAAAAACATTAATTAAAATGTCTTTTTAAAATAAATAGGATGAGATGAAGTACCATGAAATTAAATATTAGTGAAGAAGAAACAAATTTAAGGATAAATACTTTCATTAAAATGAATTTTTACTCAACAAAGTGATTTGAGTTATCATCAAATTTTAGGATAAGGGTAATATAAGAGTCAAAAGGAATCTGTAATATGCCATTACCTTCTTTTATGAATTACATGTCTCTATTTTTATTCCTCTATTTGGTTGGGTGCATTTTTTTTTGAATGGGGAGTTTTTTAAGGGAAAATGAGCAAATGTTCAAGGATGAATGTTTTTCAAAATTAATGGAGTTTATGTAAAATGTGAAAAATTATTAAGATAATGTCTCTTAGGGTCTATGTTGGAATGGGGGTTTTTTCTAAATGTTTATACATAATATTCTTGATAAAATATTTCATGTCATGAATGGGTTACATGATTTGAATATGTTACTGGGATTATGTCATGAACTGGTTCAGAGAATGAATTATTTACATGTCATAAAATAGGATCAGGTCATGAAATGGTCAATCTGAGATATTTTTAATCCATGGTGACTCTTTTTTCATCATGACTTATAAATTGTGGAATTATCTTTGTGAAAGGGAGTTATTTAGTGTTTTAGGATTAATGGTTTTATCATTGTTGCATACATAATTTTATTTTCTTATGTCATGTGTACATTTCTCTTAAAACCTCAGAGCCCCCCCCCCAATTGATTTTGGGGATCAACACTCCTTCTAGAACATTTTCTTTAATGTTTTATCTTTTTTCTAGTTTCACTACATCTCTCTAGCTAAGGTATCATTCTGATTCTTAATTTTTATTAGTTGATGTGGCACCATTATGCTATTTTTTAGCTCTGTTGATTTTTTTGTGATGATTCTCTTGATCTTTTATAGATAAGTTGTCTGATATTCCTTTAATGGCAGAATTTTTTTCATTGTGGTGTGACATGTGAATCTCTTGAGGTATATGTTGTTTAATCTTCACTATAGATCATTTTTTTGAATTCATTATGATATTTAATGATAGATTATAGGGCCTTCATTTTTGTCTTTGTGTTCTTCTATTTGTGTGGAACATGTTGCAGGCATGTGTAACCCGAGTTTAAGGTAGGTGGTTCCATCTCTATACTATGTTTTTTGAGCTATATTTCTCTAGTTTCATAAATTGTTTTATAAATTAATTGGAATTATTAAATTATGTTTGTGGAAATTTGTTTTTGATAAAAGGTATATTACCTATTTTTGGTAAAAGAAAAGGTATTTTCCAAAAATTTTAAAAAATATTTTTGAAAAAAATTCAAATCATGGTTTTTATCAATTGGTTTTTAACTATAACACTTGGGAATTGATGCACCCAATTTTTGTATGAATTTTCATACACTTTATTAACAATAAAAACAATGTTTTCCCCAAAAACATACTTCTTAGAGGAAAAATACATTTATTTTGGTGACCGTGTCTATTTTTAGGAGTTTTATATCCAAATACACAAATCAAGGGAAGTCTGTGAAACTTTTTCAACTACATGGCTTGTAATTTTATACATGCCATGTACATTCAGGCAGGGACACTGATCAAAGGGGGGAGTAAATTCCAAAGTCCCCATCCAGACACTATACACCGTGTGGGGAGGCGTTACACGCCTTGTACGACATTCTTGAAGCGGTTGGTGTCCGAGAAGAGTCTACACACCCATGTGGCTGTTGAAGGAGACATGCGGTGTTCTATTTCTACATGCCATGTCTATTATTCAAGAAGGGGTTGGTGGAAAAATTTTGATACTTCACACCATGTATGTCGGTACTACACGCCGTCTATACTCACCTACCAGGAAGTGGTGTGTTCAATGTCAAAGACAGCATGTTAGGCCACCTAACAACGGAGAAAAAGGAAGCCAAAACATCATTTACAAAAGTACACAGTGTGTACTTTATAAACACTCCATATACTTATTTTTCCTATAAAAATATTCATTGGCCTCTAGACCAAGGGGTTGAGAAGTTGATATTGAGGTGTGGTGTGGAGAATAAGGGATGATGTTCTAAAGGAGAGACACTCTACCATCGTAATATCGCTATTCTTTTACCGAAGAATCATTTCTACCTCAAACTTCCAAGCATGATTTCATCAGGTATTAATAATTTTGTGTTTTTCATTTTCAATATGTATAACTAAATACCCAGTGTGTTGGCGTTGTGGAGACTGATGAGTTGTAATATGAATTATGTTGCTGCGAAGGTGTTTGTTTTAACAATATATTCATACTCTTATTAAATCACTTCATATTATCACTGAAAATTCTTTACCAGACAAAGGGAAGAACCTTCAGGGATTCAAAAGAATAATAACGACGAATAATTTCATGACCATTGAAAGGATTCGTCGGCTCAAAATGGACTAATCCAAATAAATATCTATTAAAAACTAACTACCAGACTAAAGATATCGTTACTTCGACTCGTAATATTAAGTGATCCGGACCAAGGAAACATAATTACAAATTGCAATCCATAATGTTTTATTATCATGAACAACACAACCTCATAAGAATTTTAATTAAATAATAAACTTATAACAAATCCATAACCCATATGCATTCTTATTCTTATTTACATCAAAACCAATTTTCCCATCCTTTCTTTCATTCTAAAAATTAATTTGATAAAAGAAACTTAAAAACCAATTGTTCTTTTTGTACCTAAAACAACCAAAAAAATCAACTCTAAATTCAACAGCCATCACTAAAAGAAATATACAAACAAATTCAAAATAGGAGAAGAGTATCCTCTTAAATTTCCTTGTGGATCGACCCCTACGGGTGCTATACTTGTTAGGGTAATTATAATTTGAGACACCAATAACATATCTTCGGTGTAACGACTCGTCAAATTTTGGAGTTGTTGTTGGGGAACTATAAAGTTATTTTATTCTTGTTTTAATTCAACATTTATTACATTTTTGTGAAAATAAAAATCAGAAATTCACAAAAATCTCTTTTCTAATCATAATTTTTTTATCCTTCTTTTTCCATGTTTACACATGGTAGTTTGTTTTGTTTTGTGCAGGTCTGTATGTGTATGAGCGGCCACCTCACACGTTCCAACAGCATGGAGTCATTAGGGTTTTTCCCAACTGACCCGGAGATCGAACTGTCGTTCTTGAGGCACCAACGAACACTCATGGCTGAAAAAAACCACAACAAACCCATGGAACAGAACAAGGAAGGAAATCCAACAGCTGTCCAAGGAGCTGGACAACAGTTAGGTCCGAATGACAACCGGAACCAGCAAGCTCCACTTGCACCACCATATGGCCCACCGCAGCTCCAAAAATTCCAACCAGAGAAGATTCCATATTTCAACCAAGTTCATGGGCCATACTACGCCTCTCAGGACCAATAGTACCAGCTGATTATCCCTCTTCAGCAGCCACCTCCACGTCATACACTCATGAAGTATGGCCTTTCATCGATCCACAAAGCTTATACGGGCATCGTTCGTCCTCTGGTTCAGGCTCAACACTTCGAGATCAAACCTTCCATCATGCAACTGATCCAGAACACTGTACAATTCGGCAGCCTGCCCAGTGAAGACCCCAACACCCAACTCTCCATTTTTTTAGAGATCTGTGATACATTCAGGTACCATTTAATTTATGAGGATGCCTTAATTCTTCTCATGTTCCCTTTATCTCTATGGTACAAAGAGAAACATTGGATCAAAGGGTTGCCACAAAGATCTATCCTCACTTGGGAGGAGCTAGCCCAGGCGTTCCTTTCCAAATAATTCCCTCCATCGAAGACGATAACGCTGCGGAACGAGATCCACAACTTTTAATAGCATGACTCATATTCTTTGTACGAATACTAGGAACGTTTCAAGGAAATTCTTTGTAAATGACCACACCACAGACTTCCACTCTGGATGCAAGTCCAAACCTTCTACGGAGGACTAAAAACAAATACAAAGTCCGTGGTGGATGCAGCTGCAGGAGGTACGGTAATGCGAATGTCCCCCGGAGAACTTTTTGAACTGCTGAAAGTTATTTTTTCCAATAGATTACAGTGGAATTGTGAGTAGGGGACCCAAAAACGAGGTATGCGTAGTATTGATGCTACTACCATGCTTTCTGCCTAGTTGGATGCAGTATCCAAAAAGATCAACGCATTAAATCTCAAGGGCTTACCTCAAATCCGTGCGGCAAACCATCCAACATGTGGTAATTGGGGTAACAACCACATCTTGGGAGAATGTTCGGGACCTTCAGTCAACCCTTTGATGAGCGAAGTGAGCTATGTTGCTCAATACATAGGGTCGAACCGGTATCGACAATACCAGAACCCGGCAAGAAGAGATAACCAAAACACAGGCTGGGGCCAACAGTTGTGGAATCTTCCGCCTCAGCAACCGCCCAGCTACAATCAACCACCATATCAGAATCAGTACCAGTGGCAGCAACAGCCCCAACAGGGCCCTTACCAGAAGCAAGGGTATCAAAACCCTCACCCGCAGTAGCCAAGGCAGCAACCTACTCCACCACCTGCACAACGACATCAAAAAGAGAATTCATCCACGTTAAAGGATCTTCTAAAGAAATTCATCTCTATTTCTGAGACCCGATTTCAGAACCAGAAGGCTTCTATTCGAGGCCTCAAGAACCAAATCGGCCAATTTGAAAATCAGCTCTCAGGGAGGCATCCTAGTACACTACCAGGAAACACCGAGAAGAACCCAAAAGAGGAGGCCCATGCCATAACACTGCGGTGTGGAAAGAATCTAAACCAGAAGGAACCATCATAGTTAACTTCACCTATACTCCCTGCTAACAACAAAGGTATAGTTTCAGACCCTTCTTCATCCAAAAATCCATCACCAAAGGCTCAACCAGGAAATGTAAAGGAGGTCATCAAACCATTCGAGCTCACATTTCCTTTTCCAGAGAGGATGAAAAAAATGAAGTTGGATCACTAAATTGGAAAATTCATGGAAGTATTCAAAAAGTTACACATCAACAGCCCATTTGCAGAGGCTCTAACTCAAATCCCCACATATACAAAATTCATGAAGGAAATACTCTCGAATAAAAGAAAGATGTAGGATTTTAGAACTATAGCACTGATAAAGGAGTGCTCCGCAGTCTTACAACATTCAATTCCTCTGAAACACCAGGATCCAGGTAGCTTTACTATCCCTTGTACAATTGGACCCTGTGAATTTGGAAAAGCTCTATGCGACTTAGGATCTAGTGTCAACCTCATGCCATTCAGAGTTTTCAAAAAACACGGACTCCATGATCTGAAGCCTACCCGAGTCACCCTTCAACTTGTGGAAAGATCCACTAAATATCCAAAGGGATACTGGAGGATGTGCTCATGAAGGTGGGAAGATTGATCCTCAGAGAAAATTTTATTATCCTAGACATGGAGGAGGATCAAGAGGCACCACTTATACTTGGAAGACCTTTCCTAGCCACATGGAATGTCTTGATTTATGTGCACCAGGGGGAGTGTATTTTCCGAGTAGGGGACGATAGAGTCTCCTACAATGTTCTAAAGGCAGTCAAACAAGCATCATTATCTAAACATGAGGACTGCTACAAAGTAAATACCATGGATGAACAACTGAGTAGACAAGAATATGATCTGCTATGTTCTTCTATTTCAGATTATATGATTTTTCCAGACATACCCACTGATAAGGCGCCAGAGGACCTGAAATTAATCGAAGGCCAGGGTAGCCACTACAGGAAACGAGCTATCATTCCTGACATCTTAGAGAGGGATGAATTACAACCACTGGTACCTTCAGTTCTCAAGGAACCTGAACTATAACTGAAACATCTCCCACCCTATTTAATGTACGGGTATTTCGGGGATCATCATACTTTGCCCATTATACTTAGTGCATCACTATCACAAGAACAAGAGGATGCACTTATTCAAGTTTTGAAGCGGAGAAATCAGTAAATTGGATGGATTGTTGCAGTTTTGAAGTGTATCATCCCTACCATTTGCACCCACAAGGTGCTACTCGAAGTAGGATAAAAGCCATCTCTACAACCCAACGGCGTCTGAACCCTCCTAGGAAGGAAGTCGTAAAGAAGGAGGTAATCAAGATTTTAGATGAATGCATCATTTACCCTTTATCCGATAGCCCATGGGTAAGTCCCCTACAAGTGGTCCATAATAAAGGAGGCATCACTATGGTATCAAATGACAAAAATGAGCTCATCCCCACTCACACAGTCACGGGCTGGAGAGTCTGTGTAGATTACAGGAAGCTGAATGTTGCCACAAAGAAATATCATTTTCCCCTGCCCTTCACAGATCAGATGCTAGAGAGGCTTGCTAGGAATGAATATTAATGCTTCCTCAATGGATATTCTAGATATAATCAGATCTCCATTTCCCCATAAGATCAATAGAAGAAAACTTTCACTTTCCCAAATAGAACATTTTCTTACCGCATGATATCATTCGGTATGTGCAACGATCCCACCACATTCCAGCGATACATGCTGGCCATTTTTTCTGACATGAGGGACCAAATCTTGGAGGTCTTATGGATGATTTTTCCATTTACGGGAAGTCATTAACCACCTGTTTGCAGAACCTAGAACTTGTACTGGATCGATGCGAAAATAGTATCCTAGTTTTGAACTGGGAAAAGTGTCATTTTATGGTGAAAAGTGGCATAGTTCTGGGCCCCAAAATTTCAGAAAAGGGGATAGGGGTGGATCCGGAAAAAATAGAATTCATTTCACAACTTCTCATTCCAACTTCTGTTAGAGCCATTCGCAGCTTCCTGGTTCCTGCAGGTATTTACAGGTGGTTTTTCCACGACTTCTTAAAGATAGCCCAGCTCCTCACCAATCTCTTGACAAAGGATTCCATTTTCAAATTCACTGAGGCATTCACCTAATATTTTGAGAATCTAAAGAAATTACTAGTCGAAGCTCCAATGATGACTGCCCCCAACTAGGAGGCACAATTTGAAGTGATGTGCGATGCCAGTGACTATGTGGTGGGAGCTGTCCTGGGTCAGCGGCTGGACCGTATCTTCCAACCCATATATTATGCCAGCAAGAAACTCAATGAGGCCCAACTGAACTACAACACTATAGAGAAAGATATGTTGGAAGTAGTATTCACATTAGACATGTTTTTTTCTTACCTTGTGCTGTCAAAAGTTATTGTTTATACTGACCATGAAGCACTTAAGTACCTGTTAAACAAGAAGGATGCAAAGCCCTGATTGATCTGATTGGTCCTTCTCTTACAAGAATTTGATTTAGATATCCGAGATAATAAGAGGAGTGAAAACATGGTTGCTGATCATCTATCCCATCTGGAGCTGCCGCACTTGGAGAAAGAGGAGGATGGAGAGATAAGAGAGGATTTTTATGATGAGCATCTCTTTTCTATTATTGAGTCCCCTAGGCCCTGGTTTGCTGATATTGATAACTATTTAGTTACAGGTGTCATCCATCCGCACCTCTCCTTCCAGCGGAAGAAAACGTTCCTCTCTAATGTTAAGCGATACTTCTGGGAAGACCCACTCCTATTCTGATCCTATGGAGACGGGGTGATCCGACGAGGCATCCTAGAGACGGAGGTCCAAGGGGTCCTGGAATTCTGTCATGCCTCACCCGTTGGAGGAGATCATGGACCGTATCGTACCATAGCAAATATTCTGAAATCTTGGATTTTTTGTCTCACCATTCATAACGATTCCCGAGCCTTCGTTGCCTATTGTGATTCATGCCGACATATAGGTAATATTGCATGAAGAGCTGAGATACCTCCGCACCCCATCCTGGAGGTTGAGATTTTTGATGTGTGGGGAATTGACTTCCTGGGACCATTTACCTTTTCTTTCTGGCATACCTACATCCTCGTCTGTGTTGATTACATCTCTAAATGGGTAGAAGCCACTGTAACGGCCCACGAGACAGCTAAGGAAGTCATGAAATTTCTAAAAAAAGCACATTGTCAGATGGTTCGGTGTTCCTCATGTACTGATCAGTGAAAGAGGGGCTCACTTTGACAATGTGTTAATGAAAAGAGTGCTGTCGAAATATGGGGTGAAGCATCACATGGATACACCATACCTTCCACAATCAAGTGGACAGGTGGAGATCTCCAACCGTGAGCCCAAACGAATTTTGGAAAAAACAGTGAATACATCATAGAAGGACTAGTCCAAAAATCTTGACGATGCTTTGTGAGCCTTACGCACCGCTTTTAAGACACCACTGGGGATTTCACCATTTTGTCTCGTCTATGGAAGACCATGCCATCTGCATGTGGAGCTGAAACACAAAGCATATTGGGATGTCAAAGCCCTAAACATAGATCTGAAGGCAGCCGTAGAGAGATGTAAGTTCCAACTATTGGAACTCGATGAAATCAGAAGGGAGCTGTATGAGAATGCTAAATTGTACAAAGAGAGGACGGAAGCCATTCAAGACCAGATGATTTCTCAAAAAACATATCAACTCGATGATCAGGTACTCCTCTTCAACCCTCGTCTTCGTCTATTCCTAGGAAATCTCAAATCATGGTGGTCAAGACCGTTCCATATCATACGATTATTCCCTCACAGAGCGATGGAAGTTGATAAAGAGGATGGTCAACTGTTCAAGGTGAACGACCAATGCCTAAAAATTTACCATCCCATGGAAGATACAGTGGGAGCGATCTCCACCACACCTCTCAGGTAAGTCAAGGTAAGAAGGTCG
Organism: Viscum album; assembly: GCA_963277665.1. Lineage (NCBI taxonomy): Eukaryota > Viridiplantae > Streptophyta > Magnoliopsida > Santalales > Viscaceae > Viscum > Viscum album. The sequence continues at coordinate 565,989,182 of OY728142.1, read as the reverse complement.
ATCCAACTACCTAAAACAAAGGTGCTTCCTGGGAGGAAACCCATAGGTTACACACCATGTCCCACTTTTATACATGGCGTGTAGTTATCTTTTTAATTTATAATCTTAATAGTATAAATCTATAGAATAACAAATAAATAACTAGGGATGATCTCGGTGATGATGGTAAAGTCCATGAAGTTTATCTGAGCCGTCCCCGGTTCGAATCATCCAGACCTACCTTCGGTACAGGGTTCCTCCTTTTCTTACATGGCATGTGTATTAATTTATATAGTTATATATATTTGATTATAAGAAAACCCATGGTGGGGATGGATCGGCTGGCCACGATCGTAACCCTGTTCCAAAAGACCCGGGTTCAAATCCTGGAAACCACCCCATTTCCATCATTTACCCTTTTAATAAAACCACACGGTGTGTCTTTCGATATACGTCATGTGTGCCATAATTTTACTTCTAATTTAAAAAAGTTTTATTATAAAATTAATTCATGCGGATGAAGTTGGCTGATTGGTAATGTCTCAGCCCTAGATCCAAATAACGTGAGTTCGAACTCAACTAATCTCCCTACTTCTTCCCCTTCTTATATAATTAAAAACCACACGTTGTGATTTTCTTTCTTCCCGTGTGTATAGGTTGTATAGAATAAATAAATATATATATATATATATATATTTAATAAATATGGGCAGTAGTACAACTTTTTCTCCCGTGGTTAAGGGCTTCCGTTCAGAACGGTCGATCGCCTGTTCGAACCTCGCCCTGAGCACCGGACCAAAGGTTGTACTTATCTTTTTACAAATTTTAAACACATGGCGTGTACTTACCCCCTAAATTACGTGTATAGTTTTATTTTCTTTTAATTTTTTATATACATATATATATACCTATTTTAATTTTATTTTAATTTTATTTTAATTAATTAATATTAATTATTATATAGTATATTTTATTCTTATTTTAATAAATAAATAAATAAATGGATACACGGCATGTAGTCCAGATGTACACGCCATGTATAGAGGCTATATAAGATGTGGGCCACCTATCTTGAGCTCGTGTCGCGCGGCTCCCCATTTCTTCCCCTTTCTTACCGTTTCTTCTCCTGAACGAAACCTGAACCCCATTTTCTAGATCCATCATTTTGGTTCGTTTTAAGCTCTAATTTCTCTTGTATTGTGATCCTTGGTCAAGGTATGCCCTTCTACACCCTCTATTTCAAATTTTTATACTCTTTTAGGGTTATTTTTGGATCCTCTGGCTATTCGTCTTCTGTGATACACGACCACGACATGAAGAACACACACCGTGTAGTTCTGTACACTGCCACACACGGTATACTTCGAAATTCAAATATACACGGTGAGTCTGTTCAGTACACACCATGTACTTTCGCTATTGTAACAGACTACCCCATTGCACATGGCCTCACACACCATTTTCATGTACATGGAGTGTGTGTTTGGTATACGCCGTGTATATCAGTTCCTTTGGCCCCTCCGTGTGTAGAACATAACACGACGTCTGAGCACATATTCCCATACATGGCGTGTCTGCTCGGTACGCGCTGTGTAGTGTATTTCTTTCGGTCGGCCCATGTCTCTCCCCCACATGGCCATGATCCTCAAGTAAAGAATAAGAAGTGTTTTTCAGTTACATGGCATGTCCTTTATCCTTCGAACTGATAAAAACATGGCTGTGTCGTTTGTAATACATGACCACATGCACTTTGAATACACACGGTGTGTATGTTCGGTGCACGTCATGTATCATTACATGGTCTATCTTCTACTCCCTCGGCATGTTTATCCAAAGAACACGGGATGCTGCTCCGCTTGTACTACACGTCGTGTACTCTGGATGTACACGCCGTGTATTTTTATTTTTCTTATTTCTCACTTTTTTTGTTTTGTTTTGTTTTGTTTGCTGTTTTGTTTTATTTTTCTTTCTTTCTCAGGTTATGGAAGATCACAATCCTTCTCAAGGGAAGCAGCCGACCTCTGCCACTGGGGGCGAGGGGACCATTTTTCAGCGGATTCGACTCCGACCTCTGACACAGCCAGACCCAGACGCACCGGTCTATGAGCTCCCTCAATTGGTCATTATTACACCACTGACTTCCCCAATAGAGGTCGGGTCGAGCACGGCTGTACCTCCATTTACCAACACAACATTTCCGAGAACCTCCATTTCCACTCCACCAATTTCCACTCTACCTGCGTCATCTTCTTCAGCAGCTGGTCCCACACCTACCACTTCATCTATTGAGCCTTCACCTCCTGCAGCCGATCCACCCATAGAGCCACCTCCAGCTGCTACACATGCACCTGGACCGGGACCTACAAGTTCTCTTTACCCATGCATGGTCTTTCCTCTAACCGATCTAGCACATGACAGGGTCCGATCCTTGACTGCATCATTCCACAACAGCTTGGTATTTGGTAGGACTTAGAGGAGCTCCCTGGACACACTCTATTGCTCGTTATTTTCTAGGTTAGCACTCCTGTCTTCCGTGGTTTATTTTTGGAGTTCGTGGCCTCTTTCGAGTTTTATAGGGCTAAGTACTGGGAGACACCTTGTGATGTGGTGCCCATATTTTGATTCCAGCTGGACGGCCGAAAATTCTCCCTCACCATGACCCAGTTTGGCCAAGGGTGCGGATTCTGCCCCCATCCTATCAACCCACCCCCCATTTCTACCTTTACCCCACCCGAGCTCTTTGAGCTTGTTACCATATGGCGGGAGATCGCTAGGCCTGACCACTGGTATTTCCCCACTTCCCATAAGAGCACCCTTATCACCGACCCCATCCTTCTCTTCGCCCACATGTGTTTCAGTGCCATCCTTTTCCCCTCCATGAGGATATGGGGGTTGTGACCGGCCGTGACGTGGAGCTCCTTACCCGTGTCATCTGGCACAACTACCCAAACCTCCCCTATCTAGTCGCATCCTATTTCCACTATATGTTTACCGACCATCAGGGCAACCTGAACGACGGGTTTTATGCCACTCACCTCGCCCACCACCTTGGGGTTTTTGAGCCTTCTTTACCCAATTACTTGTTAGGTTCTCCCCATCGGATGGACTATCTCATGTTTATTCTCATTGGATTGGTCTGGAAGTAAGGGGTGCCTACATCCTTACCCAGGCTCATCCCCATCCACCCATTGACCCTCCTGCCCTGGCTGATTCCCTTTCTCCTCCTTCCCCACCCCATCCAGCTTCTCCACCTCACCCACCTCTTACGGACCCCACTTCTTCTGTCCTTCCTTCTTCTGTCCCACCACCTACCCCCGCACCCTCGGTTGATCTCACCTTTTCCATCCAACTTGCTACGATGGAGCAGCAGTTGGTTCGTCTCACCGACCACCAGGACAGTATTGGGGAGCATTTGGTTCATAAAGACAGCCACTAGGACCACATGGTGAAGTTGTTGGGCCTTATTGTTCAGCATTTGGGTATTCCTTTTTCCCCGCAGCCTACCTCGATCCGTGGCCCTTTTGCTGCTGCTCCACCACTATTCACGGCACTGGCCACAGATTCTGTTCTGCTATCTACTTTGGTCCCTTCTGCTACTTCTCCTACCGCTCCTGCAACTCCAGCTTACCATCCCGCCACTGAGTCTGAGCCTCCATCTTCCACGGCTCCTGCGCCGTCTCTTCCAACCGATTCTGTACTAGATGATGCCTCTTCTAAGGTAACCCTAGGACTGGTTTTAGGACATATGCCTTTCATTGTATATATATATTTTTTCTCTCTTATCCTTGTGTATGCTTTGTATTCTTGCCTTTTTTTCATTCTCCCACCATCACAGGTACCCTGACACGTTTTAGGATTCACTTTTCCACCACCTACCATTTCTCTTCACCTATACATGAAGGGAGTATTATTTTTCCATTATTTTCTTTTCTTTCTTTATATTACTACTTTCGTTACTTCCCCTCGGTCTGGTCCACTATTGTGTCCCCACCTTACCTTGTTCCTCTTTTTTGGCACTTGGTGGACCACGTGCACTCTTAAGTATGGGGGGGGTGGAATATCTCTCAACCACTTTAGTCTTCTTCCTTATCATAAATATATGAGACATCATTGTAGGAAGATATATATTTAAAATGTGAAGATATCTTGGTTAATTATATTTTTAAAAATAAAACTGAAAGTGAAAAAAATTTCAAAAATTTGCATGCTTATTTTGATTCTTCAGTGTTTTAAAATGATTGCTGATATAATTTAAATTACAACACATAATCTGTGGAGAATTTTATCAGTTAGAATAATCAATTATTTTCAAGTCATGACCTGATTGTCTCTTTTTTATTCCCACTCTTGAGAGGTATTCTAAACCCTTTTGTCATATTCTTTCTAATACCCTCTTTCTGGAGAGAATCATAGAGTATACATAACTACTATAATTTTCAAGTTTTATTTTCAAAACATGAAGAATTTTTTAATTAAATTAAAATTATTGAGGCATAAGAATATTAACCCCTTTATCTTGAGCCTTCCCTACATATGATCTTCATAAAGACCATAGATACCATGAATTGCCTTAATAGGAAGCCATATTACAAGATTATTTCCCTTCCTACCCTAATTATTTTATGATTTTTCATGATTATTCATTTGAGCTTAAAATACGGGATTGGAAACACATGGCATAAATTTGTGAATTGTTAACAAATTAAGTATAGGGGAGTGCCTCTTAATCATTTGGGGAGAAAAGAAAAGAGTTCCAAACAACAATTTTTGAAATTTAGAAGGGTTCCCTTTGTGAGAAAAAAATGTTACAAACAAAGGGACCTTACACACAATTGCAGGTTTGTGACTCCTACTCAGCTAAAGGAGATGGTGGTGATGATATCGTTTGATTAATCTTGTTGGGGACATTTTTACATAGAGTTTAATTTTGAATATCAGGGATTGTTATTTAATAATTTTTCCTCCTTTTTCAAGCCTCGGAATTATTTTTCACATATTTACCTACCAACCATTAGCCACAGAAACATCTAATCCTATTTGGAAAGCCCTCATGATTTTTGTAAGTTAAATTTTCTAAAGTGGAGAAGTAATAATTCCTGAAAAACCTATGGATAGAGTGTATATTATTTTGATTAAGCAAAAATTTTATTTAAAAATTCTCAAGTGTTGAGTTCTTTATTGGTGAAGTAGATCATCAAATGTCTTGCTTGTTTTTGAATGGTTGAAAGATGTGTTAGAAGAGGATGACAATAGTTAATTGAATTATATATGAGGCACGATTAGAATATCTTCATAATGAAAACTATTGTGTACTACTTTTGGAATTTTCTCCTGTAAATTATTATTTACAATTATGATTAATTGAAGTCCTTCCTTTTAATGTATAGACTCTGATAATTAGATGTTGAGATTTTCTTGAGGGCATGCAAAGGACAAAGTATGGGGGAGTTTGATGCACCCAATTTTTGTATGCATTTTCATATACTTTATTAACAATAAAAACAATGTTTTCACCAAATACATACTTCTTAGAGGAAAAATACATTGATTTTGGTGACCTTGTCAATTTTTAGGAGTTTTATATCCAAGTAAACAAATCAGGGGAAGTCTGTGAAAATTTTGCAACTACACGGCGTGTACTTTTATACACGCCGTGTACATTCAGATAGGGACACAGACCAAAGGGAGGAGTACACGCCCAAGTCACCAGCCAGACACTACACGACATATGGGGAGGCGTTACACACTGTGTACATCATTCTAGAAGCGGTTGGTGGCCGAGAAGAGTCTACACACCCATGTGGCTACTGAAGGAGACACGCCATGTTCTATTTCTACATGTCGTGTCTGCTATTCTAGAAGGGGGTGGTGGCCAAATTTTGATACTAAACGTCGTGTATATTGGTGCTACATGTCGTGTACACTCACATTCCAGGCGGCACTGTGTTGAAAGTCAAATACGGTGTGTTAGGCTGCCTACCAGCAGAGAAAAAAGGAATACAAAAATGCATTGATGATGGTACACGACGTGTACCTTCTATAAATGCCGTGTACTTATTTTTCCAATAAAAATTGGCCTTGGCCTCTGGACCAAAGGGTTGAGAAGAAGAGATTGAGGTGTGGTGTGGAGAACAAGGGATGATCGTCCGAAGGAGAGATGCTCTACCATCGTAATATCTCCATTATTATACCGAAGAATCATTTCTAACTCAAAATTCCTAGTATGATTTCATCAGGTATTAATAATTTTGTGTTTTTCATTCTCAATATGTGTAACTAAAAATTCTGTATCGGACCAAGGGAAGAATCTTCAGGGATGCAAAAGAAGAATAATGACGAATAATTTCATGACCATTGAAAGGATTTGCCTGATCAAAATGGACTAATCCAAATAAATATCGGTTAGAAACTAACTACCAGACTAAGGATTTGGTTACTTCATCTCGTAATATTATGCGATCTGGACCAAGGAAACTTAATTAAAAAGTATCTAGAGTGTTGGATTATCATGAACAACACAACCTCATAAGCAATTTGATTTAATAATCAACTTATCACAAATTCATAACCCAAACACATTCTTATTCATATTTACATCAAAACCAATTTTTCCATCTTTTCTTTCATTCTAGCAATTACTTTGTTAAAAGAAACTTAAAAACCAATTGTTATTTTTGTACCTTAAAACAACCTGAAAAAATCGACTCTAAATTCAAAAGCCTTCACTAAAAGAAATATAAAAACAAATTCAAAACAAGATAAGAGTAACCTCTTAAAGTTCCCTATGGATCGACCCCAACTGGTTCTATACTTGTTAGGGTAATTATAATTTGAGACATTGATAACATATCTTTGGTGGAATGAATCATCATGAATTAGTGGGATCTTTAGTGGAAGGTGTGGTAATAGTACTCATCCATTGATACTATCAGGGGGTTCACTCATGTGGTGTTCCTATGCTCCCTATAACCATTGTTCTAGGGACTTGTTAGAACTGTTTGTTGGTTCACTTATTGTAGTGTTTATCTACTCACTATATTTGATTCATATATATAGAGACTTGAGGTGTGTGATTGTTTATGTCTAGGTATGAGTGTTTTAACTAGCCTATCCTATAAGGATCATTGAAATGATGTTTCCTATTCTTTAGATTGTAATATTTTTGATTTTATATGATCCTTGGGTCGTGTTTTAAACTACTTTGATATATGTAATATGATTTCAAATTTTTTTACATATATTATTTGGAACTTTGGAAAAAGCGGAAATATATTTCCTTGATTTTTATATAAACAAAATATAACTGATTGTCATACCATGTTTTCATTAAAGCTTTTCATATTATGGTTTTTGTACTGTGACTTGATAATGAACACCTGAGTGGGATCCTACTAATCATGTTTATCTCACACCCTACGCACCCCTTAAACAATTCATATATTGTTATGTTTTTTAGGTAAAGTAATGGAAACAAACTATTGTGAGGTAATAAGGATTCTCTCATTTATGTTTGGATATATAGTGGTGATATGGTGGGAGTTTTCCTATGCTATAACATGGAGTAGTTAATTTAGTTTTAGTTATCAATTATTATTGTACGTTTACCTCAAGTATTGTTTATCTATTTTTTATTTGTTTAACATATGATATTTCCTTTTACTACGAGAAATATTTATTATTTTTCTCTTTATATTTTTCATCCTATCGTGTATATTTTTTTCCTACTTTAAGTTGGGCTAAATTACTCCCTCAGGTTGTTTTTGATGCATGGTTTCTAGTCATTGTCTTGTGGGGACCAAGAATTCACTTCTGGTATGTGATGGTTTTGTTCGGATACCATTTTATAAGGGTATCTTGGTCAGGTTTATCATAGCTTGATATCAAAGGGAGTATGTGCTCAGTTTTGGAATGTTATTGGACTTGAGATAGGATTTTCCATATATGAGACATTGGTTATGGTGATTGCCTAGATAGAATTTTCTTTGAAGAGACTCAAATTTCCATGGGAAATTGGGATACATGACTTTTGTTTTGAGTTATTATCTTAATAATAGTTTTTTTATGGTATTCTAGGTTGAATTGAGACTAACTTGTAATTTGATTATTTCTTCAATTTTGGTGTGAAGTGGTATTCTTCCAAAATGTTTTCTTGAGGATCCTCAAGAGAGTGCATCATATCCTCCTAAAGGGGTTCCATCTATAACTTAGAACATTATTGATTATATCATGTGAGTAGTTTGTTATATGGACCAAAATATACAAAATTTCTAGAACACTATTGTTGAGGTACATCCATAATTACAGGATAAAGGGATCTATTATGGGAGTTCTTGAATTAGAATTCAACATTATTTAGGAATATAAATGATCCTCAAAAAGAAGAGTGGTGGATATATATGATGGAACCGATCTTCGACTTCCTAGATACACCTAATAATATCAAGGTGAATTGCATGACATTCAGACTCAAGGGTCCAACAAATCGATGGGGGAAAACCCTGGTAAAAATAGATAGACAAATAGGCTTAGATTTAAATTGTTTTCATACCCAATTAGTTAATAAATTTTTTCTAGATTCTTTAATGATGGAAAATTCTATGGAGTTCCACTTCTTATAGAAAGAAGTAAATTTAGTGCCAGTATTCATGAAAAAATTTACAGAGCTAGTTCATTTTTCTCCCGAGGTTGTAAAAATGATTTAAAGAAGGCTCAAAACTACCTACAAGGATTGAAATAAGATATCAAATCACATGTATTTATGCTATAACCCTATACTTATGCCGAGATAAATGATAGAAAAATAATAGTAGATATAGATATGGTAAGAAAGGTTTGTTAGTCTTTTCCTTCTCTTCCAACCAGTGACACCTTCAGTGGTCTATAGGGGAGGAAGAGGTACTGCATTGGTCTTTATAGGAGTGGTTGGGCTGGTTCTTAGTATTGGTCCTCCTATGTGCCATAATTTCTATCTAGTTGTGTTCCAATAGCTTTCTATTAGTGTGGTACGGTTGGTCACACCCTAATTTCTATTTTTTTTACTGGAGAAGATGTGTAATAGTTGAGGGAACTATGGCCATTCACAACATTGTTTTTCAAGATATGTCTATACCTTGTTATCATCCAGGATTGTCTTCTCTAAATTCTATTGTGGCCTAGAAACATTATTCAATGTCTACAGGGATGAAACCATAAGCCTCCGGAGTTAATCACCATCACATAATGAATGATTTTCTCTTTGATGTGGATACAGTTTTAGTGATAGGGATAGATACCATCATTGTTACATTTTTAGTAGTGAATTATTAATTAGATACATATTACTCCAAATTTTTTATATCTTCCCATTTATTGGATATAATTTTTCTTCCAAAAAAACTCAACCCCTTTTTTGTGGAGTTAGTGAAACCTCTTCAATAGAGTAAAAATAAATGGTTGTGGTTTCCTTCTTATTCGTTATCAATATTTGATGCATATTTAGACTAAGGATTACTAATTATCAGTTTAAATCTATTTGATGTAATCAGGGGATGTATTTTATTATCACAAATCATGTTGTGGTTGATTTTCATCATTTTTATGTCTCTCTTTTTATTGATGACTGAAGATATTGGATGTTTTAGGGAGTATGTAATCAGAGGTATGGTCACGAAAGACCTCATATCCTATATCTCGTGAGTTTTTATCTATTTTTTTATTGATAATGATGATGTTTCTTTATTGGTTAAACTCACTAGGGTTGTTATGAATTTTTAAAATGTATTCATATATTATTTCTTTGGTCATCCTTCAAATTTGGAGGTAGATTTTATGATTGATCAGATTCTAGATATGCATTTGATATCGATACCCAATTATCATATGGAACCAGAAGATATGAAAGAGATCAAGATTCAGTTGGATGTTAATAAAGTGAAAATTTTTGTTTTCCTTAGTGTTTTTTCTTGGGAATATTCATATAGTTTTCCCAAAATGTGGATGGTTTATTTTAATTTCAGGTAGACTATCATAAATTAAACAGTGTAATGTTTAAGAATAGGCATCCTTGTTCTTTTTTGGATGATTTTTTCAACCACATAAATGGGGGAATTTTTTTTTCAAAGTCAATCTTTGGTATAGTTTTCATTAGCTCAGAGTTTGGGGCGTGATGTATCTAAGATGGATTTTGGTGGTAGGTATATCCAATAAAAATATCAGTCGATGACATTTATTCTTACTAATGCCGTTGTAATTTTTATTTTTATGATGTGTTATATATAGCATGAGTATCATGCCACTTTTTATAGAATTAATAAAGGATATTCTTATTTATTGATGATCTTATCATGAAAACGTGCCATATTTTTATTTTTTTCTTCAAATCTTGACAAGACACTATTTTTTTGGAGATATTTTGAAATGAAATATTTTTATCTAAGAATTAAATTTCTTCTGGAATGTGATTTCTATGCATGGATTAACAATTGACTTATATAATGTGAAGGATTCATTTTCTTCAAAAGAGCATCTGAATGTCTTTGATATTTGGAGAATCCTTGGTCTTTCTGGGTACTAATGATGGTTTATAAATAGTTTCTTAATGTTGGAATCACTATTGTCCACCATTACGTAGAATGGGGTAAAATTCAAAAGGAAGTAAAAGTTTCAATCTTCTTTTGATGAGATAAATGGACTTTTGAAATCATCTCATTTTCTGATCTTTCCTAAGCCCGATTTGGGGTATTTGGTATTTTGTGTTACTTCTGGTGTTGTTCATTTTTTTATTATAATGGAATATTATGGTGTGGATTATGAATCTATATAGCTTCAACCATATGATAATAAATACCCGACTCATTATTTAGAGATTTCCATGGTTATGCATGTGCTCAAAATCCTCCATCAACATCATTTTGGGGAGAGGTTCATGGTATTTTCTGACTATAAGAGCCATATCTATATATTTTCAAAGAAATACTGGAATATAAAATGGATTAAATTGGTGGAATAACATCATAATTTTGACTTCAACATCACTTACACCCTAGGGAAGGGGCTATCATTGAATAAGCTCTCTATAAGAATGTATTATCGCATGCTATTGTAGAATCTGACAAGGAGTAAAATCTTATGGGCATATTTACTCATTTACACCCAGATGTACATAAGGATGTTTCATTTATAGTCATAAATAGTGATTTAATTTCATTATATCTTCATAATTCTACTATATAGGATCAATAGTAGGATGACGAGTTTAGGGGAATTCAATAAATCCTAAATAGTGTTGAGACCATTTCTAGTTCGTTTCTCCCATCATATGGTATTCTCAATTTTGAGTAATGGATCATTATTCCAATATCTATGAGGAGCTTGGTTTTATTTGACAATCATAGTTCTTCATGTGTTTTTCATTAGGGAACAATGAAGATATATTATGACATGATATGGGGATTCTGGTGGTTTTGTCTGAAGTATGAAATTTCAGAATATGTATCCCACTATTACACCAACCAATAGGTAATGGAAAAGAATATAAAATCTTATTGTATTCCTTGTCCACTATCGATTCTAGATTGGAAATGGGATGAAGTGTCAATAGACATTTTTTGTATTATTACCAAGGACTACTAGATGAAGTAATGTTATCTTGGTGGTAGTTGATCAGTTTAAAAAGATGTATCACTTCATAATAATCAGCAACACCACTATTGTTAAAGACACAGGAATGATGTATTTACATGATTTTTGGAGGACACATGGTGTTCCCTCAACCACTGTTTTGGATAGGCATCCATGGATTACCTCAAGGTTTTGGAGAGTCTTCCTTAGGTGATGGGCACTCAAGTCATGTTGATTACAGCCTACCATCCATATCCATATAGCCAAACAGAGCATGCTATTTTGATTCTTGCGGTTACGGTTTGTGCCTACATCTTATATTTTCATGGAATATATAATATCAATCTTGGATATGTCACCTTTTATTATAGAAATAGTTATTAGAATTCAATCAAAATTTATCCCATTTAGGATTTGTATGGTTCCCCGTGTAGGTCACCACTTTGTTGGGATGAGGTTGAAGGTCACCTTCAGTAAAATGGAGAATCATTTAAGATAGGACATTGATGATTTGAGACATACATCGATGTCTGTTTATATGTCAAAATATGAAAAAATCATATGTGGATCTTTAATATAAACCATTAGAGTTTTCCAATAATGATCGGGTTTTTTTAATGTTTCTCCATGTTTGGGTCACCATCATCATGGAAAATTGGGGATGTTTTTATCAATATATGATGAACTGTTTATGGTCACTAAGTATCTTGGGAAGGTTTCTTATTGGTTGTAATTCCTATTTCATTTGATAGGTATTCATGATTTTTTTTAAATATTTCATCTCTAGAAGTTCCATCCTAATCCCTCCCACATTTTTGGTAGGGAAGAAATTGATGTGGAGAAAGATTTTTCTATTGTAGAGAAACTAGTGGTGATCATTGACTCTTGGGTGTGCTATAGAAATTGGATGTTGATTTTGGTGGTTGGAGTAATATGTTGATAGTGATCTGAATCTCAAAAGAATTTGGAGTGTGAGTCATTTATGTGGGAGTAGTGGTCTCACCTCTTTTCAAATACCACTATTCCACATTACCTCTCAAGGATTAAAATTAATAAGATGGGGATTTTCTAACATCCTGTTACGTTATTTCATGTGTTTTTTATCTCTATATGTATTTCCATATTTTCTTAGCTGTGTTATAATATAATTTACAATCATTGGGGAAAAATAATTAATTTTTGGTTATGTGTGTTTTTTGGAATGAATGGAGTTAGGGTACAAATGTATAAAATGGTGAATTAAATTTAATTGAGTTTTCAGGTTGAATTAGGGGATTTTTCATTATATTCATACATAATCTTATTAATGAATGATTTCATGTTGCGAATGGGTTACACAACATGAATTTTATTCCAGGATGATGCCATGAATTTGTATGGAGTATGAAATGTTTACCCATTGTGAAAATAGATCACCTCAGGAAAATGTTGATTAGAATTATTTTTAATCCAAAATGCCACATTTTTCATCATATCTTCCAAATCATGGAATTCACATTATTAAATAGTTTCACTTCATGGATGTTTCATGATGAGTGGTTTTATCCATGATACACATAATTATTTATTTTTATTTCGCATAAAACCATCTTTTCTGAAAACCAAGGAGCTCTCCCAGATAATTTTGGTCATCACATCACCTTCTAGATCATTTTTTCAGTTTTGGATCTTCGTTACGGTTTCATTGTGTCTCTCTGGGTAAGGTATCATTTTATTTATTCATTTCCGTTGGTTATAGAAGCTCCAATGTGCTACCTTTTTAGATATGTTTATATTATGATAATGATTCTCTTGATCATTTCAACTTCCATTGTGTGATCATCCTCTGTGGGAATAATTTTATGTTGGTTGTGTTTTGGCTTCCATGTTTCTTCAGGTACATGTTACTTTGTCTTCTCTGTCGATTAATTTTCTTGTTCAATTGATTATTAGATGTAAAGATTCATTCTTGGGACTTTGTGGTTATTTTTTTCTTCTATTTTAATGCATCTCATTGCAAGTGTGTGTGATCCATATTTATGAAAGGTGGGTTCATATCTAGCCTATGAGGGGTGAATTTTATTTCTCTGGTTTTAATAAATTATCTTATAAATGAATTGGTATTATTGAATTGTTTGTGTAGAAATAAATTCATTAAAAATTCTTTAGTCACATTCTTTTGGTAAACGAAAATGTATTTTCAAATAATTTTGAAATTGATTAGTGAAATTATTTTCAAATAATGGTTTGAATTGATTGGTTTGGAAAATGTAGCACATGAGAATATTGGGGAACTTATGTGGAAGGTGTGGTAATAGGCACCACCAGTTGACACTATCTGGGGGTTCACTAATGGTGTGTCCCTCTACCTCATACGCTCATTATTCTAGGGACATGTTAGACCTTTTGCGAGGATCACATGTTCAAGTGTTCTTGTACTCTCTAGAATTGATTCATATATCAACAAACTTGATGTGTGAGATTTTTTGAGTTGGGGTATAAGTGTTCTACCTAGCCCGACCTACAGTGATCCTTGGTGTTATCTCACCTATGATTTGGTTTATAATTTTATATATTTTATGTGATACCAATGGAAGAATTTGTCCTGCATTGATATATGTAATATGATTTAAAAAATTTATTAACTATACTATTTGTAAATATGGAAAAGGGGGAAATATTTTACCATGCATTTGATATAAAAAAATTAACTAATAATCATTATTTTTTTCTCTAAATATGTTCACGTTTAGACTATTGTGAAGAGACTTGAAAAGAGATCAATTGGTTCAGATCCTACTAGTCCTATTTATCTCACACCTTGTTCACCCCTGTGGTGTTTTATATACCTTATTATTTCTTTGTATATAAGAAAATGAAAGGAGATGTAGTGAGGCGGTGAGGTTTTTATCAGCTGTGTCTGGGTTTCTGGTGGTGACATGGTTAAACATTAGCAATTCTATAACATGGTGTTTTTATTTTGTTTTTAGTTTAATTTTATTTTTTTACTTGTACCTTAGATATTGGGTAGTTACTTTTAAGTCATATGTCTTATGTTATATTATTTTTCCAATGAAATATATTTCTTGTTTTAATATTTCATTGTTTATTCCTATCATATATACAGATTTCACATAGTCTTCTTTAGAATATGATAAATCATTCCCAGTGGTTTTGGTTGATGCCCGGGTTCTAGTCACCAACCCATGGGGATCGGGGCCTCCCTTTGGGTATATGAAGATTCGAGCCTTGTACTAGTTTGTAAGGCATTATTGGTCGGGATCATCACAACATGATATAGATTAGCCGCTAAATTTACATTCAAATATTAGATGATTATAGATATTAAATATCCTTTATGGAAATGGGGGCAGTGAATATACTATATAAGTGAAATGATGGTGCCCAATGTTAAACATAGCTCAATGGTTTAAAAATGAGAGAATGAAAACCTTAAGACATTAGAAATTTTAAAAATAAAATCCCATGAATGATATTATATGAGATGAAAATTTTAATATAATTACCAATGAGAGGATCTATAATAGCACAAAAAGAGAACTCTCAAACCTGGTGCATAAAATTTTATCTTTATATTTATTGTTTTGATACCGATGAATGTGACCCAATTATTTTCCATCCAAAACATAGAACATCAAAAAGTTATTTTGGATCACATATGACCCCAAATACTTATTAGTTTTAATGTATTAGATAATTATGACAAAATGTTACACAATCAACACCCATTTCCTTAATTGAGTGTTCCTCCTACTAAACCCAACTTTTCTTAATTATTAGTATGTCATCACCATCATCCATATGAAACCCTAATACACATAATAAATATAGAATAGTTATTGATAATTAGGAGAAATAAAGAATTAGATGGGTGAATTAAACTTCACAATGAGGGTAAAAAATCATTGACAATATCAAGTCTTCAATATGAATAAGATGAGCATAAGGGAATGATGACATAATCAAGGTTCATGAAGAAAACTTATGAGAACTCATACCAGTCAGACCAAGATAAATAAGAATGTGGAATGAAATAATGCTTTAACAAATGTTTGATTCATAAGACTCAATAATCATGAGACATATTATGTTAATATATATCAAATGAAACATTCAAATCTAATTTCAAGAATAAGAAAACATGTTGGTTTCTAGGAACATCATATTAAAAGAAACCATATAAAACCCTTAAAAATGGAATAACTGTACTTCAGACTTATAATATAAATATCAATATAAAATGATCATTTCCCAATGTATTAGATCACAATATGGGGGCCCAAATTTTGTAATTTATAGGAATCTCACCCATGAGCGATATTGGGGCTCAACCCTCTAGAAATAATGTCCAAGATATGTAACACTAATAAAGTACATAGAACATTAATCTCATCACATAAATCCTAAGGCATTAATTATTCCTTTAATATATTCATTAACCTATTTAAAATAAATGGGTACCATTAAAATCTCTTTGAAACAATATTAACACGTGAAAAAGAAATGGGTTCCCTGAAAATCACTTTGAAACATCATTAACCTTGGGAAAAGAAACAGGTTACTTAAAAATATATTTAAAACAATCATAATCCATCTAGGGAAATAAATATGATAGTATTAATTAACAAATATTCCCCATGGGGAATAAGTAAGGTCAATGTTTTTGCTTGTTGATTAATGGGAATACCATTAAAATATCATTAAAAACACTATTGATAAAAAGAGAGTTTTTTTGTCCTAAAATCAATTTTAAAAACTAAAAATTCACAAAATATTTTAAAAAACATTTTAATTTAAAACTAAATTGTAAAATTATAAATTAATATTTAAATAAAAAATGGTCTTGATAGTGGTACAATACTTTGATTATATAAATGTAAAAAATAAACATTATTTTTAAAAAAATTTGTAAAATGGGTCAAAAGTGACTCATTTGGTTAATGTTAAGAAATTTACACTTTAAAAAAAATTAAAAGAAGGTATAAGATCATGTAATATGGTTTTAGGAAATAATTTATTCATATAAAAAATCATTATTAATTTTTTTTAGAAAACATTAATATGGAATAAAAATATTTGTGATCTAAAAGAATATACAAGATCAGTATCACTTACAAATATATTTATTGATGTTTATTTTTAAATAAGGGTGCAAATATAAATTAAAAATGTAACAAAATTCATTAAAAGAGGATAATAAAAGATATTTTCTTCATGAAAATAATATCATATTATTTCCTCCAAGGTAATATTGAACATGAAAAATATTGAAAAGAAAAAATATTACAACCTAAACCCTCTTCCACATGGAAAAATTTTCAATCATAATAAAAAGAAAATAATAATATAAAAATAAACTATAAATATCATTAACATTAGTATATTCATGTTATATATGTCAATTTTTTAGTATATAAACCTTATAAATTTATATAAGGGCATATAATAAATGTATTTCTCAAAGAAATTGAATATGGTACGAAAAAACATTACAAAGATCATATAATTGAGATAATATTTAATAAATGGTGATATTACCAATGAAAAATGTAAATCCACATAAAAAATGGTAACTACATAATATAAATATTTTTTATAAAAAACACATGTAATCATGCAATAAAAATTTTCAATGAAAAATATTTCTGACCTAACAAAAGGGAATTCAAGTAAGAAACCTTTTACAACTTAGTAAATTTCAAGACAAATATTCTTGGATTAAATAATTCAAATTAAAACATACAATTACATGAATTATAAAAGAATCATGATATAACATTTAAAATTTCAGTATATACACCATAAAATATAAATAAGTGGTAAATATGGAATATATCTCGTAGAAATAAAAGTGAGACTAGAAATCCCTACCTTGAGTACAAATATTCCATGTATGTCATTTAATGCGTATATCATAATATTAAGTGAATTATATTATTTATTATAAAAATTAGGTTGTTTTAATACATTATACATTAAAATTAGTTTTATTTATTTTAATGAAAAATTTAAATATATTACCATTTATGACTATGTATGGTGTTTTGAAGATAGTTAATCCATATTTTAAAAAATTGATCTAGTGTGATGAATATTTTCAAATGGGTAATTTTTATATCATCTCTAGAGAAATATTAATTACATATTTATAATTTTTATACATCACTTATAATTTTAAATCCATAACAAAAATATTTTTATAAAAAACTAACTATGTTAAAATCAAGGAGATGGTAAGTCGTACGTATACATGAGTAACTTTTACATTTCCCAATGATAATTATGAAAATAATTTAAGTATTATTTTATCATTATATAATGATAATAATATAATAAATATCATATTATTTCATTAAATGCAATTAATATTTATATATCATCTATTTCATTTGGTGGTGAAAACTGAATCATAAAGCTTCATGGAGATGGTAGTTCATAGGTATGCACAAACGACGTTATTTTATTTCGATGAATGGAATAGAAAACTGTTAATGATATATTTACGTTAAGAACAAAAAAATTAGTCATTAATATAAAAATTTTGTCCTATATAGCCTATATATTAATTAATTTGGTCCTTTTTTCATTTCATTAAAAGCTATAGTAAAAAGGAATTAAATTGCTTCCCATGGAAGTAGTTTGTTGTACAGACGAGCGATGCTATCGTATCCCCCACATAATGGAAATTAGGAAGTTGAATGTGATATAATAATTTAATAAATATAATTATTCTAAAAATTTCATATATTTACTTTAAACCCATCATTATAAACCTCTATTAAAGGCGATGATGGAAACCGCACTACATCGGTCCGTGAGGTGGTAGTCCACCATACACACGAATAATTTTTTGGTTTCCCCTTTTATAGAAGATGATTTGTATATGGGATATGAAATTATCATAATAAACCTTCAGTATATATTAATGTATATTTTAATTATATCATATAAGAATAAGTATATTTTATGGAGGAAGAAAAAACAAAAGAAAAATATTCAATTAAGAACGATACATCTTCTTAGGACCACCTATCGAGGATTATAGCTAAAGCCTACAGAGATTTTCTTTGTGATCTAAACAATGACTCTAGTAATTTTATAGATAATTAATAAATATATTTTCATTGTTATTGGATGAAGAATAAGGTTTAAATAATGTTTATCAGAGAGTAGGGGTGTCCTTTTATAATTTGGAGAGAGGACAAACTTGAAACATTAATGCCCATAATTTTAACAGGAAAAAAAACACAAAAATGGAAATTTATCTATACTTGGATCATATAAGCTCTTATAATTTAAATAAAATAGATTTTAAATGCTATTTTAATTTATTTTAATCCATGTCATTTTTGCTTAACCACTCGTAAACTCGATTTCACCATAACTGAGGTACATATTTTTTTGCATTACCACTATTCATTATGACTGAAAATAAATTCGAACATATTATATAATAAAAATTATGATGATTAAAAATATAGAATCCATTAATCCAAATTTCATTCAAATAATATGTGTAATTTAATTTAAAATTAAACCTGTAGATTCGATAAAAAAGTGGTTTATCAAGAAATTAATTTTTCAAGCGTAAGATGATTTAATAGTAACACTATAATGATTAATAATCAATATAATAATTTAAATTAATATTTTTAGATATATAATTTATAAATTTAATTTAAATCATATGCAATTAGAGTTTATTTTAGTTCATTAGAATAGAGATACATTATGCACATTGAAATAGTTTCTATAAAAATATATTTTTCTTCCAAAATATAAGATTATTTGAAAATTTGTTATAATTTGACTAAATTATAATAAATTATATTATATATAAATAATGAATAATTATGTTTCTTGATATAGAAAACCACAATTTGACATTAAAATTGCTTAATTTAAAGAAAACAAATGATAGATTTTAAAAAATCTGTATATTAACTATTCACTGAAAATCCATATTTTCTTAAAAGAACAAAAATTTCAGGATAAGTTAGTTTTGATGTTCTTATTTCAATTAATAATTTCATTTTATAATATAAATTATCTTAAATATATTGAAATTAACTAATATATTTTCTCACAAAATGCAATAAAATTATTTTTTGAACAAAAAATTTATTTGATGAATAAAATTACTTTTCAAATACATGATTGATTATTTTCTAAGAATATATAAATAAATTAATATTTAATATGAAATTTATATAAAATATATAACATAAATTATTTAATACTATTAATACACAAAAATATAAATTCTAGGTTTAATGTTCATATTTAAATAATAATATTTCACGGTTAATTTATGTTCGGTGTTTCAGGTCATATATACGATCAAATATAGTATTCTTTTCTAAAATATCTGGGTGTTAAATACCCCCCCCCCCCAGTAAATTTTGTCCATTAAATTTGAATATTATCCTAATTATCATTTTTTTTAACAATTTCAGATACCTTTGTTGAAAACCCACATCGTAGAAAGGGTTTATAAATTATCCTGTCAATAAGAGTGGAAAATAAGTAAAAACATCATCTACAATAAAACATACTAGGTTTATAAAAATTAGTGAATTTTTTTATATTCAAATCATGGATTATTAAATAAGAATCATTGATTTGGTGTTATTAATCCTTATTTTAAAGAAGAGAACATCGATTTATCATAAAAGAATAGCGTTGTTATTTAAATATCATTTTTCTAAAGATGAGGAATTAATAAAAATATAGACTAGTAATATAAGTTAATATTCTTAAATTATGAATTTAATTTAATAATATAAAAAATTTAAACCATATTGTCATAATATTCTCCAAATTATGAGTATTCATGTTTATTTTTTCCATTCTCGAGGCACAAAAATCAACTTGTAAAGGATCCCATAACCATAAAATAGATAAAAATAAATTCCTTATGCCTTTAGATATTATCCAAAACCAAAACTGGTTATCATAGGTTTTGATAATTCCCAAAATTAACAAATCATTAAAGAGTGAAATATTATATTTATCTCCCAAATTCGACAATAATACTCATTGTTCAAACAATATCATTCTATAAATAAATAACATTATATCCCAAATAACAAAAATAGCATTGACATTAAAATTGGTTTTTAACCTCAATGTTTTCCTCAAACCATTCACCTAATAAGCCAAAGAAACTTACTTTGAAATAAGATCAATTACTTTGACACTAAATCATTATTGAATCCCATGGTTATTTATATAATAAATTATGTGGTTTTCATAATTACCTCAATATCCAAAAATAATATTGACCCATAAGTTTAACAAATAAAAAAAATATTTCAAAAAATATAAAGGAATAAATCACATTAAACAAAAACATTACAAATACTTTAACCTAATAAAACATATCCTTTAGTTTTATTAATAACATTAAGATTTCATCACATAAAACTTTAAAGTAGGTGTCTAGGGCATTAAACTTATGATCAACCTAAATCTCATAAATTCATGGTGGTATTCATACCTCTTAAAATATCCTCAAATGTAAACATCCCAATATAAATAATTATTTAAACACTACTATGTTATCAACTATAAAATCCCTGAACCCATACTCTCAGACCAGGTGCTAAAAATATTATTTTTACATCTCTAGCTTCCATAGCGATGAATGTGACCAAATTTTTTTCATCAAAAACATAAAATGTTAAAAGGATATATATGATCACATGAATATTTAAATACCTTTTAGGATTCTAGTTTTAGAGAATCATTACAGACTCTTATAAAATAAGTACACATGTATTCAAGTGACTGTTCCTCCCACTAAACTATACTTTTCATATTTTACATTAATTCATCATCATCATCCATATGAATCCATTATATAAATAATTAATTTAACATTATTTTTGAGAAACTAGGGAATAGAAAATATATGAAGTGAGGGAAAAAATTAAAAGTAGTGATAAAATTAAGAATTAATAATTGAGTACCATTAGTGAGAAAAAAATGTTCATAAGGGTATGATGGAAATTTAAAGGTCATGAACAAAAAAAGAGAAATCATACCCATAAAACCTAGATTAAAAAAATAGTATGGAATAAATTTTTATAAGAGGATAGATTCATGATAATAAATAATAATTATCCATGTAATGTCAATCTTGATCATAGGAAATTTTTAAATCCTATAACAAGCATAAGAATACATGTTGATATCTTAGAGTATTATCTTCAGAGAACCCTTAAAAAACCATCAAAAATTGGAATGTCCGTCCGGATAAACACCAATATAATTCACTAAATAAAATAATAATTAACCAATTTCTTGTATATCTATTTTTTCACCCATTTTCTATGCTATAACAGGCTCACCTATAAGTTATAATTGGTCTCAACCCTTCATAAATAGTTTCCAAGTACCATGACATAAATAAAATTCATAAAACATGAATATACACATAAGACACATAAAATTTTCCATAATTACTTTCATATATCAATAAATATATGTAATAGAATTGTTTCCCTCCTAGTTTATTTGAAACGTGATCAACCTAATTAAAAGAAATGGGTTCTATGACAGTTTCTGTGAATCATGATTAACCCCTAGAAAAAATAGGTTCCTTGAAAATATCATTAAAATAAACCTGATACATATATATAAAGTATTAGGATACTGTAATTATAATATATTATAAATTTATAATAAGTAACATAAAGGGTTGTTGATGTTAATGAATTTAAATACCATTAAAATGTCATTAAAACACTGTTGAGGAAAATATCTATTTCTTACTTTGAAAAAATAATGTAAAACTATAAAATCAATAAATATTATGATAATAACATAAATTTAATATTTCCACGTAAAATTATAAAGGAATATTTAATGAAAATAATGGTTATCCTGTTTGGAAAATCTGTTCATGATGTAAATGTTAAGAATAATCATTTTTCAAACATTTCATAAAAGGTCTCAAAAGTGTGTCTTTTTGAAAATGTCCTGAAATTTAATTCTTAAAATAATTTAAAATAATGTAAAAGGTAATTTAAAAAAGGTTTTAAGAAATAAATTATTATTATAAATGAATTTTTTTAAATAATTTCAGAAAACATTGATATTGATGGAAAGACACTTAGTGTAAAATAAGATACAAGATTTGTATCACATACAAATGGCATTGTTGATGCTAATTTAATTAATATGGGAAAAATTAAAAATAAATATGTAATCCAAATTCAAAAATAAAGGATAAAAAAAGATAATAAATTTTTTATTCAGTAAAATAAAATCATTTTATTTCCTCTACTGTAACCCTGAATATAAAAAATCTCAAAAAAAGAAGATTATAACATAAAGACTCTTCCACATTTATAACTTTTCAATCGTAAGACCCATTAATCGTTGAAAATGAATGAAAAATTATGTATAATTAACATAATGATATTTATGATATACATTTCAAAGGCGTAGTATATATACCACAAAAAATAAGATAGGGGCATATCATAGATGTATGTCCATGGGAAAGGGAATTTTGGACGAATAACCCTTACAAATATAATATCATTAAAAGAAGAGTTAATGATTGTAGATATTATGTTTGAAAAATGTAACTAAAAAATATCCTAAATACATAATAAAAAAATTTATATATCAATTCACAGATAATAATATAAAAAATCAATGAAATAGAGTTATAACCCAACAAATGGAAATTCATTTTAGAGAACTTTTCCCCTTGGTAACTTTTAAGCCAAATACCATTGTATAAAATAATTAAAATATGATGAATTGTGTATGAATCATGATATAACATGTAAAAATTAACTATATACACAACACAATAAAAATAAGTGGTGAATACAACATATGCCACATAGAAATAAAAGTGAGATTAGAAACCCTAACCTCGAGTCTGAACATTTCATGTATGTCCTTTAACTCATATATAATAATATTATATCGATTATAATATTTAGTAAGAATATTTTAAAGATTTAATTCTTTACTTTGAAATTAGTTATCTTATTTATTTTAATAACATATTTAAACATTTAATCAGTCAAGTCTGAATCAGGTGTTTTAAATAGATTTGGTCTATTTTTCAAAATGGATTTGGTATGCTCACTGTTGTCAAATGGTTCATTATTAATTATTATCTAGAATTATAATTCCCTAAACCTAGTTACCTGGATTCAGTTCCTTATTACATGACATTGGAATTATCACATGAGATCATGTCTTGAAAGACTGGTCAGTTTTGTAGCTTTGGAAGTACTCGATACATACATAAGTTTTACAATTCATTATGAAATGAAAAAGAAACATTGTTTCCCCTTTGAACACACTAATATCTCTTAGACTATACCTAGAGGTCAGTCATAATATACTTATTCACATCTTGGAAAAAAAATAAAATATAAGAATGGGGTGAGATCAGATGTTTAATAAGGATAAAAATATAGCAGAAACAATCATAAATAAGCATGAAAATTTAAAATAATTTATTAGACTAAAACACATGCCCTTTAAACATAAAATTCAGTATAATATAGAAAAGGTAAATCAAATAATTCCATTTACTTATTCACGTGGATATTCAACTAGTTGAATAATCACATATAATATCAGTAGCTAATCTCAAAATGATGGAATGCATAATGCCAAACATCATAACCATATAGTCAAGGCCTCGTTCCAAGACAACGAATGAAAATATTGTCAAATCCTTTTTCCAAGACACTAGTTTGTATCATGAGACCTACAGATGAATTGAGGGGACATAGGAAGCCTTTCCTGTCACTTACTATATCTAATACATTTCTCATATGAAAAGGGTTGAACATAACATAATCATTCTTATTAAACTAGAATACGAAATCTTAATACTTTAATAATAAATCATGAATGTCATAAAAATATCACATCCCCAATCAAACATATCATAAAAATATCAATTCAGTATGGATAATTTTATCATAATTAGTCAACTTCAATTAAACATAAAATACAACAATAGATGTTAACACAGATGAAATCAATCCAAAAGAAATTGAGATAAATATCTATTTCTATATTGAAATAACTTAAAATTCGCATAATTGTAAAAGAAAACATTCATTTTAAAAATATTTTTATAAGAATGAAAGGTAAGCTTCAAAGGTGTTATTACGGCATAAAATGGCCGCATCTTCCGTATAAGTCAAAAAGGATAATTTTCTTAAAATTCAAAAAGGCCATAAAGTACCTTCTTAGGAAAACGATGGAAATATTCATTTAAAATCAATTTATAAAAATTAAAACAAGGGTGAAAATGATTTTAATCCATATTCAATGAAATAGTAAAAAAATTAAAATACATTTTTATGAAACATGGATGTGGATGACAAATAATTCCTAGTAGATACTTAAGTATAAACAACCTCGGATAATAAAAAGATTTTAAAATTAAACCTTACCATGTAATTTTCATTAGTTTAGGGTACATTAACATCATGTATAATGGTTAAATAATATTTATTAAATTATACAAGAACCACATACATAAATATGATATCATATATTATCCTATAATATTGGTTTGTTAATGATATTTTAGTATTATCATTGTTTTGGGTGATAACTGCTCTACTTTCCTTTATATGTTTTTTTATATAAGACATGTTTGTTATGTATGGGATGTATTTAATTAATTTTTTTGGGTGTTAACTAATTTGTTTCATTTTATTTGTTTGGGGGGAATTGTTGTTATTTTCCTAAAACTGTTCAATTTTCTATAAATAGTGAAAAACAGTGCATATTATTTAAAAACCAGAACTTTTCAATTAAATGAAATTTTACCACTTATGTGAATTGAATTTAAAAAATATGACATAAATGGTTTTTATTATTAAGTAAAATTTGGTTCAATAGAATGAAAATAATTTTTGTTGAATAGTAACATTTGATTTTTATTTACCACTGTTAAAGGTAAATAGGGTAATTCCAGGTAAAAATAATATTATTATATCAAAACATTACCTTAACACATGTCTTAAAATTATTGGATGAGTCATGGATGACCAATAAAATCCTTGGGTAGAGCTTTTGACCTTTTTAATCCACCTTGTTAAGATAATTACATCAATAACTTTTTATATAGAGTAAAAAAATATCAAAAACTTGTATTTTTTTCTAAAAAACATTAATATGGGGGTATATAATTAATATATTTGACAATAAATAGTCAGTATAAATATAGAAATATTTCCTATATCATGGAATTTTATTTATAACTTTTATATATCAATCAAATAAATTTAGCTATCACACAATGATGATGTAATGATAACCTCAATAATGAATGTTTTAAATACATGTGAATATAAATATTTAAATAAATTTGTTTTGAATATTTTTTTCCATCCATGAATTTTTGGATTATTATGACTTTTAAAATATTAATTAATGATTTTTTTTTCAAATTGATAAAATTTTTATGGATTTTTCAAAAAGTCATTATATGAATTGTATAAATATTAACTAAATGAGTTTTTAAATCAATTAATATTTTATTAAATGATAAAATATTCCTAAAATATAAGATTCATCCAAATGACATATATGTTGTTAAAAATGTCATTAATGATCCATTTTTGGTCTCTTGGAATTTTATAGTAAATATATTAACCATATATTATGAATATGCCGGAAGACATATTAAAAGTTAAATAAGTCAACAAAGGGTTAAATAAAAGAGATCAGGATTAAAGAATATTAAAAACCTATAAAATTATTATTTTATGAATTTATTTAAAATTATATTCATATAATCTCTGAATTTAATGAGTTTTGGAAATTTTTAAACCGAATCTAATTTAATAATAAAATTATACTTTCAAACATTCTTAAAAAGTACATCCTCCCTCTTATAAAAGAACACCACATCTATCCCATTAATTACACCTATCAAGCCCCATTTCTCACCCAATCTCTTACAAATAAGCTCCCAACATCCCTCTATTCCACATATAATCCTTCACTTAGGTAGAAGCCAATTCTAGATATCCCTTTGGTGAAAATCAAAATAAGTTACCCGATTTAAGGTAATGTCTTCTCTCAAGATTCTTTCCATTATTTTTCCTTATCCAATCCCTATGATCTTATTATTATTTGTTTATATAAAAAACCTATATCCTAAATATACTGGATTGTTTTTATGAGATTTATTTGAACTACACTTACACACACCTCTATCAAATTGAAAGTAACATACTCTTTTTGTGGACTGCGAACTACTGCCTCACGAATCGATGATTGTTCAATATTTTCTCACCACCTATCATGGTGGAATATATGATGGAACAGTAATTATATATTATATTCATAATATTTATTTTATCTCTAATCTTCTGTTATTTTCATTTATAACATACCTTTGGTCTTTTAATGTTGTATAACTTTGATAATTTCATTTGAGTAAGTGCGGACTACCGCCCCCTCTAAGTGATATGAATCATTACAAAAATCCATGGAGAGTATAAAGTATGGTGTTAATGAACTTATGTAACATATATAAAATATGTTATTATACTGGAATAATAATATACCTTTGTATCATTTGGTTTTCATTCCTTTAAAAATGAAAAAAAGTGAAATGAAAGTAGCATTCATGCGTACGTACGACATACCGTCTCCATGAAAGGTTCATTTCATTTTCATATATCCAAATGATATGGACTTTTATAAATACATATATAATGGATATATATGATATATATGATATCTTAATCATTAATAATCATTCTATATATAAAGGAATTTTGTCCACATAGACAATTTGTAATTATAACAAGTTCATTTTTACTCAAGTTCCGAACATCGACAAAATGTCTGATATAAAATCAAATAATTAACTAATTGTTATATCAAGGTAATAAATGATATAAAAGGAATAATAGACATGATAAAGGATCTCAAGAAAGTATAAATTATCTTATGTTTTTTATTTAGTAATAATACGTAATATACAATACTAGTCGAACTTGAGGTAAGGGAATATCTTAACCCAATTTACATTCTTTGGGTTAATCATTTACTTCTTGATTATAACATTCTATGATTATGAACAATCTTGTATTTATAATTTATTTATGTGTACATATTGTGAATAAAAATATTCAATCTATTTTATTTAAAGAATTATCTAGGTAAAGGGACCACCTTTCACCATCCTCTTTTATTCAAAGACCTCTTTTTGTTATGTCTTTTTATATCCATTTTCTTAGGTGTGGATATGTTCTTATAGATCATTATTTGTAACATCCCAATTAAGTAATGAATAATAGATATTTTTATCTATGTCTATTAATGATTAAGATAGTGTTTTAGTAAGTTAAAATGAAAATAAATCCAATCTTAAGCATGGAATACACTAATATTCTTAAAAGATTGTTTTACTACCTTATGATGGAAAACCCTTTATAAATCTATATTTGAAAAATTTATAAACTATGTTTGTCAAAAAGAACTTATTATTTATGATTGGGACATCAAAATTTACTTTTTGTGAATTTTTGGTATTTTTCTGACAATGTTCATTTTTTTAATGAATAGTGAAAAATACTGCATTTTACATCAAAACTGCTTTTTAATCTAATTTATTTATATGATTAGATTATCTTTTGAATTGGTCTTAATGTGTAATATGAATATATTTTTACCATTTAATCCAATGGTGGTCATTGGAATCAATTTCACGTTGAAATTGGACTTAAACTAATGTCAATCTTTTGATACTTATTATTTCATAAAAACACGCTATTTGCTCTGACAGCGGGAATTAATTATTAAATTAATTAATGTGACTGATATGTTTTTAATTTTGTAAAATAGATTTCATTTTTGAATTCGTAATATCAAATATAGCTTAGGGTAAATTTTTGGTAATTTTCTGAAAAACTCCAATTTTTTATGAATAGTGAAACCACTAAGTGGTACTTATAAAGACTGATTTTCCGTTTAAATGAAATTTTTCCATCATTGTGTTTTGAATTTCAAAAATCCGACATACATGGTTGTCATTAAGAAGTAAAATGTGGTTCAATGAGATTATAATAATTTTTTTGGTGAATAGTAACTTATTAAGTTCTTAATCGCGATTAGTGGTAATTAGGGTAGTTTAAGGTATAAATAATGCTTTAATAATATGAAATGACCTAGACACATGTCCCAACCTTATTGGTTGTGTCATGGCCGACTGAGACAAGCCATGGGTCAACATGGGGACCCCATTGATCCACTTTTGTTGGGAAATGACAAAAATAACTTTTTATTTAATGTAAAAGTAAAAATGACACAAACATAATATGTTTTAGAAAAAAAAATTACATGGGCTTCTAAAGATCAGATTTTTGATTATAAATAGTCATTGGAAATATCAAAAGATTTCCTACATCATAGTATTTTTTTTATAATTTTTAGACATTAAATAAATTAAATTATTTAGGACATAATAATGATGCAGCGATGACATCATTATTTGACGATTTAAATAAAATGGAAAGATAATGTAAAATCTATGAACTACACATGTCCAAAACCAATTGTATGGGTGGATGTCGAACCCTTATCACCTTATCCACTAACTATATCAATGTGGGACCTTTTAAAACCGAAACACATTTTCAAATAAAGTAATATTTCTTTACTTTCCAAAAGTGCCCCTCCTCTCCTCTTATAAAAGGCCCCTTCCTCTACCTCATTTCACACACTCCTCAAGCCTTTGGCTCGGCCACCCCTGACCATTTACTCTCTCCACATCCCTCTCCTAATCCTAGAGGATTCACTTTGGGCATAATCCTTTCAAAGGAAGCCTTTAGGCTCAAATCAAAAGGAGTTACACTTTTAAAGGTAATTCATTCTCTCATTTTCATTTGTTTTATTTTGCTTCTCCAACCCCCTAAACTCTTTTTATTTACTTATTTTGTAAACACACCAGTATCTTCAATATACTAGGATGTTGTTATAAGATTTATTTGAGCTACACTCTCACACAACTACATCAAATGGTTAAAGAACATACGGTTTCCGTGGATGGCGAAATTCTGCATCCCGAAACGATGATTGTTCAATACTCATTTAACACCTTCAAAGGTGGCCATTATGATCTCACTATTTTTATATATGATATATGATATGTTTATGTTTTCCTTAAGCTTCTGCTTTTTTTTCATTTTGGGCATACCTTTATGGTTTCCATTATGGGTAAACACGATATCTTCATTTTAGGAAGTGCGGACTTCCGCCCCCTGAAAGTGATTTGATTCGTTAATACCATATGTGGGATGTGTAAAGGATAAAGTTAATGATATTATATATGTTATTATACTGGAATTATAATATACTCTTATATAATTATGATTCCATTCCAAAAAAAATACGAAATAGAAATGGAAGTAGCATTCATGCGTACGTACGGCTTACCGTCTCCATGAACGGTGCATTTCATTTATTACCTCTAAATGTGATGTAATATTATAAATACATGTATATTCTGAATATATATGATGTATATGTTATCCAAATCATTAATATCATTCTGGATATAACGAACCTTTGACCAAATTAACAACATGTAAGTGTAAGAAGTCTATTTTTGACTTAAGAACCAAATACCGACAAAATGAACATTATTAACTTAAATGATTACATGATGTCCATAACATGGTATAAAAGGAATAATGAACTTGAAAAAGGTTCTTAAGCAAGTAGAGATTAACTCATGTTTATTATTCAGGAGATTAAAGAACGGTCGGGTCAAGTCGGATACGAGGTACGGGACTTCGTGTCAATCTCCTTTCTTTGAGGCATATTTTATTTTATACACAACTTTCTTTTATACGGTGTATAAACCCCTTTGACTTTTACATTTATTCAAAAGGAATATTTTTTATACGAATCATTTACTAAATGACAAAAGGGAATGTTTTTGTCGTACGTATGCGCCGACAACGACTTCTCCGCCGTCCTGACCGTTATTTGAGTTTCGGATTCCTCTACAAGCCATACCTTCTTTTTTAAAAGAAAAATAACTACCATGTTTTACTTTTCTTTTATTTTTGTATTGAAAATGGTTTTCACAATGTTTTTGTGTTGTATTGATATCTTGTGATTGAAATGTGGAAATGTTATGTTTCCTTTATGCATGTTTTATGTGATAAGATTATATTATGGTTCTTGGGCATTATTATGAAGACGAGTGGTTCCGTGATAAACTAAGGGCGGGTGAGCCCGATATAGCTCTCCAATGCATTGGGTAACGCGAAGGAGTGAAACGTTAAGGTTTCTCCGAAAAGATTTTAGCGAATATACTGTGATGGGTATTCCAAACGTAACCAAGAGGGTTACTCCCTACGTAAGAATGTTATGAATGCCTCAAGTTACCTTTATGTCCTATGATTTCTATGATTTATTCATGATTTTATGAGGTATGTTAAAGTTCCTATGTTTTATGGGTAAATTATGATTTCATTCGTATGTATATATGTACCCATGTTTCCTTTCCATATTTTTATAACCCATACTGAGCTTTTTATGCTCATCCCAAGTTTTTTTTTGAAATGTTTTTCATAGGTCAAGGGAAAGGTAAATGATATGATGATAGTGTCAAGGAAGTGTCAAGAAATAATACATGTTTTATTTTAAATGTGTTTCCATTTATGGGAATGAAGAATACTATCTTTATGTAACCACTTTGTTTATATGTGGAATCTAATGCAAGTTTTATGATCTAATTCTCTAAAACTCTAAACCCGAAAAGATCCTCAATGTGTAATCTTGTAATAACTCAAGATTATGTATGGCTTAAGGCTGGGGCCTTATAGTTGGTATCAGAGGTCGGTTTAGATAACTTTAGGAGTTAGAATTGTATTAAATGATTATGCAAAAATATATATATATTTTGAAATGATATAGCATTTAAAGATTACCATGTTGCTTTATCTAAGACATGTTTGTTCAGAATGGTTTTCCGTAGAGGAAACAGGGAAGCAGTGCTAGGAAGGCATACAGAAGGAAATAACCTTCCGAATCAGCATCCAGAAATGGTTGGAATTGGAACTGAACAGTTTGTTGCAGTAATGGCGCAGTTGACTCAAGCGATAAATGGCGGTGGTATCCATACACGAGATCAGCCAGACCAACCGCAGAGGAACATGTCAGTGGTGGAACATTTCATGAGGCAACAACCACCATCATTTAGAGGATCATCTGACCTTGTGCTAACTGAAGGGTGGATTAAAGAAATGGAGAAGATTTTTGATGTCATGGGGTGTTCAGACAATCAAAAGGTTAGTCTTGCTATTTACCGTTTGGAGGGTGAAGCAGATCAGTGGTGGTCTATGGTTAAAAATATCAGGGACGCCGATGAGATTGATGCTCTTGACTGGGATGAATTCAAAGGTATGTTTCTTGAGAAGTATTTTCCTAAGGCTGTTCGACTTATGATGGAAAAGAAATTCTTGGAATTGAGGCAAGAGGAAGACTCAGTGGCTGCCTATGAAGAATGGTTCACTCGATTCGAAACGTATGCTCCAAATTTTATTCGAGACCTTGATAGTAAAATCAATCGTTTTTACTCAGGATTAAAGCCAAAATATCGAAGGGCATTAGCTTCTCGTGAGTTTAAAAGTTATGAAAAGCTTGTTCGATGTGCTGAGAAGGTGGAAATGGAGTTTGCCGATGACCAAGTGTTCTATAACAACCAGCAGAAGAAGAGACTGAGGTGGCAGGAGAAATGTAAGAATTATTCAAAAAAGTCTGATGGTAAGAGAACTAAGGTTCCAGTTTGTGATAAATGTGGCAAAAGGCATGCTGGGGAATGTCTTCTGAATTCTGTAAAGTGCTACAGATGTGGTAAGATGGGACATAAGGCTCGTGATTGCACTGAAAAGGATCAAAGTGAAGGTAAGAACAAATTTGATTTACAGTTAGTGAAATGTTATAAGTGCAATGAGATGGGTCACTATGCAAACGAGTGTCCGACAAAGATCTTGAGTGATGGGAAGCAGTTAGACTACAAGAAGAAAGGGGTGGTGAAATCCTTTGCAACTACTTCAACAGATGTCGGGCCATCAAATGAAGTTGTATCAGGTACTTTTTTTGTTTATTCAGATTATGCCAGTGTGTTGTTTGATTCGGGGTCTACACATTCTTCCATCTCTGAAACCTTTTCTAGTAAAATGGGAATACCATCTCAAGAAATGACTCCTGAACTTTTGGTAAAAACACCTGGGGGAAATGTTGAGGCAAAAAGAATTTATAAGAATCTTCATATCCTTATCTGTGGAAAGAACCTACTTGCAAACCTTATTGTTCTACCTCTAGTAGAGTTTGATGTTATCCTGGGTATGGATTGGCTCTCTATTTACCATGCTAAGATTGACTGTAGAGCTAAAGAAGTTTCTTTTCAGAAAGACTTTCAGTATGTTTACAATAATGAACCCTTACTTTTGATAACATATCAAGAGGCTGAGAAACTTGTAAAAGATGCAAATGAATGTTACCTTGCACACGTCGTTGAAAATAAAGAAACTATTCAGATTAATGATGTGCAAGTGGTAAATGAGTATCCTGATGTTTTTCCTGATGAGTTGCCTGGAATAATACCAGATCGGGATGTTGAGTTTACTGTTGACTTAGTTCCTGATGCTAAGACAATTTCAAAACCCCCTTATCGAATGGCACAAATTGAACTTTTAGAGTTGAAGGAGCAATTGCAAGATTTATTAGAGAAAGATTTCATTAGACCTAGCACATCACCATGGGGTGCTCCTGTTTTATTTGTTAAAAAGAAAGATGGTTCTATGAGACTTTGCATTGATTATAGAGCCTTGAATAATATCACTATTAAGAACAAATATCCTTTTCCTCATATCGATGATTTGTTTGATCAGCTCCAGGGAGCTCAGTTTTTTTCAAAGATTGACTTGAGATCGGGGAACCATCAGCTAAAGGTAAAGGAGGCAGATATTCCGAAGACCGCTTTCCGTACGAGACATGGCCATTATGAATTTGTAGTAATGCCTTTTGGGCTAACCAATGCACCTGCTGTATTCATGGATTTAATGAATAGAATTTTCCATGAGTTCTTGGATAAATTTGTGGTGGTTTTCATTGATGATATTTTGGTGTTTTCTAAAAGTAAAGATGAGCATGAAAGACATTTAAGGGTTATCTTGCAAACCATAAAAGAAAAGAAACTGTATGGAAAATTCAGCAAGTGTGAGTTTTGGTTGCAACAAATTTCTTTCCTTGGTCACATTGTTTCTAAATATTGAATAACTGTTGATCCTGCAAAAACAAAATTTGTGGAAGAATGGCCAAGACCCACAAATGTAACCAAGATTTGTAGCTTCCTTGGTTTGGCTGGCTATTACCGAAGGTTTGTTAGAAATTTTTCACGGTTATCTAGTCCAATGACTAAGCTAACTCGGAAGGGTGTTAAGTTTATCTGGACAAAAGAATGTGATGATTGTTTTCAGGAATTGAAAAGAAGATTGGTGAATGCTCCAGTTTTGGCACTACCATCCAGGAATGGTGAGTTTTTTATATACAGTGATGCTTCATTGAAAGGACTTGGTTGCGTCCTAATGAAAAATGATCAGGTAATTTCTTATGCTTCATGATAGTTGAAAACTCATGAGTTAATTACCCTACACATGATTTGGAATTAGCTACTGTTGTTTTTGCTTTAAAAATTTGGAGGCATCATTTGTATGGAGTAAAGTGTGAAATATATACTGATCACAAAAGTTTAAAGTATATATTCACTCAGAAAGAGTTAAACATGAGACAGAGGAGATGGCTATAATTAATCAAGGATTATGATTGTACAATTCATTACCATCCGGGAAAAGCAAATAAAGTGGCAGATGCTTTGAGTCGAAAAAGTAATGCTTCATTAGAAATGTTGCGTTTGGAATGTGATCCTTTGGTCAAGGATTTGATGAACTTTGGCATAGAAGTTTTTGGTGCAGGAAGTCCTTCTGTTTTGTTTCAGGTATCAGTGAGATCTTCTCTATCAGATAGAATCAAGCAAGCACAGAAGCAAGACAGTGAGTTGCAGAAAAAGGTAGAGCTGGTTCAGAAATGTAAGTTTCCTGAATTCAAAATTGATAATGATTGTGTTTTGATATTTGGGAAGAGATTGGGTGTGCCTTGTGATTCACAGTTGAAGAGAGATTTGTTATGTGAAGCTCATAGTTCTCCGTTTTTAGTTCATCCGGGCAGTACTAAGATGTATAGAGATCTGCGGGAGTATTACTGGTGGGATGGAATGAAAAGAGACATTGCTGATTTTACTGTAAAGTGTTTGACATGTCAAAAGGTTAAAGCAGAGCGGTAGTTACCGAAAGGGATGCTTCAGCCTTTACCAGTGCCAGAGTGGAAATGGGAGAATATATCTACGGACATTGTTGTTGGATTACCGAAGACATCTCGAGGTAATAATGCAATCTGGGTTATTGTTGATCGCTTGACCAAATCTGCTCATTTCCTTGCTATACGAGATACTTTCTCTCTTGATCACCTTTCCCGTTTGTATCTTAAAGAAATAGTCATGTTACATGGAGTTCCTCTCTCCATTGTATCAGATCGTGATCCCAGGTTTACTTCTAACTTTTGGAAAGGCCTTCAGAATTCGTTGGGTACTGAATTAAATTTTAGTACAGCTTTTCATCCTCAATCAGATGGGCAGTTAGAATGAACAATTCAGAAATTAGAGGATATTCTACGAGCTTGTTCTATGGATTATCAGGGAAGTTGGGACCAACATCTTTCTTTGGTTGAGTTTTCTTATAATAATAGCTTTCATTCCAGTATACAGATAGCACCATTTCAGGCATTATATGGGAAGCGGTGTCGAACTCCAGCTTTCTGGGATGAAGTGGGTGAAAGGAAGTTGATGGGACCAGAATTGGTAGAATAGATGGCAGAAAATGTTCAGCTGATTCAGAAACACATGAGAACAGCTCAGAGCAGGCAGAAGAGTTATGCGGATTACCAGAGGAAGGATCTATCTTTTGAGGTAGGTGATCATGTTTTTCTCAAGGATTCTCCTTGGAAAAGTGTGCTGAGATTTGGTAAGAAAGGAAAGCTGAGTCCAAGGTTTATTGGACCATATGAAATTCTAGAGAGAGTTGGATCAGTTGCATACCGGGTGGCTTTACCTCCGAGTTTATCTCAGGTACACAATGGTTTTCATGTTTCAATGTTGAGGAAGTATATGCCAGATCCATCTCATGTTTTGAGTCCAGAGGTAGTTCAGCTGGAAGAGAACCTATCTTATGAGGAACAACCGGTCCAGATTCTTGACCACATGGAGCAAGTGTTATGGAATAAGTTGATTAAGCAAGTAAAGGTTTTGTGGAAAAACCACATGATTGAAGAGGCAACATGGGAATCTGAAAATGCAATGAGGGATAAGTACCACCATTTATTCGATAAGTAAATAAATTGCGGGGACGCAATTTTCTAAAGGGAGGAAGGATGTAACATCCCAAGTAAGTAATGAATAATAGATATTTTTATCTATGTATATTAATGATTAAGATAGTGTTTTAGAGGCTTAAAATGAAAATAAATCCAATCTTAATCATGGAATACACTAATATTCTTAAAAGATTGTTTTACTACCTTATGATGGAAAACCCTTTTTAAATCTATATTTGACAATTTTATAAACTATGTATGTCAAAATAAACGTATTCTTTATGATTGGGACATCGAAATTTACTTTGTGTGAATTTTTGGTATTTTTCTGACAATGTTCATTTTTTTAATGAATAGTGAAAAATACTACATTTTACATCAAAACGGCTTTTTAATCTAATTTATTTATATGATTAGATTATCTTTTCAATTGGTCTTAATGTGTAATATGAATATATTTTTACCATTTAATCCAATGGTGGTCATTGGAATCAATTTCACTTTGAAATTGGACTTAAACTACTGTCAATCTTTTGATACTTATTGTTTCATAAAAACACACTATTTGCTCTGACAACGGGAATTAATTATTAAATTAATTAATGTGACTTATATGTTTTGAATTTTGTAAAATAGATTTCATTTTTGAATTCTTAATATCAAATATAGCTCCGGGTGAATTTTTGGTAATTTTCTGAAAAACTCCAATTTTTGATGAATAGTGAAACCACTAAGTGGTACTTATAAAGACTGATTTTCCGTTTAAATGAAATTTTGCCATCATTGTGTTTTGAATTTCAAAAATCCAGCATACATGTTTGTCATTAAGAAGTAAAATGTGGTTCAATGAGATTATAATAATTTTTTTGGTGAATAGTAACTTATTAAGTTCTTAATCGCGATTAGTGGTAATTAGGGTAGTTTAAGGTATAAATAATGCTTTAATAATATGAAATGACCTAGACACATGTCTCAACCATATTGGTTGTGTCATTTCCGACCAAGAAAAGCCATGGGTCAACTTGGGGACCCCATGGATCCACTTTTGTTGGGAAATGACAAAAATAACTTTTTATTTAATGTAAAAGTAAAAATGACACAAACATAATATGTTTTACGAAAACAATTTTTACATGGGCTTATAAAGATCCGATTTTTGATTATAAATAGTAATTGGAAAGATAAAACGATTTCCTACATAATAATATTTTTTTTATAATTTTTAGACATTAAATAAATTAAATTATTTATGACATAATACTGATGCAGCGATGACATCATTATTTGACGATTTAAATAAAATGGAAAGATAATGTAAAATATATGCACTACACATGTCCAAAACCAATTGGATGAGTGGATGTCGAACCCTTATCACCTTATCCACAAATTATATCAATTTGGGACCTTTTAAAACCGAAACACATTTTCAAATAAAGTAATATTTCTTTACTTTCCAAAAGTGCCCCTCCTCTCCTCTTATAAAAGGCCCCCACCTCTACCTCATTTCACACACTCCTCAAGTCTTTGGCTCGGCCAACCCCTGCCCATTTACTCTCTCCAAATCCCTCTCCTCATCCTAGAGGATTCCCTTTGGGAATAATCCTTTCAAAGGAAGCCTTTAGGCTCAAATCAAAAGGAGTTACACTTTTAAAGGTAATTCATTCTCTCATGTTCATTTGTTTTATTTTGCTTCTCCAACCCCCTAAACTCTTTTTATTTACTTCTTTTGTAACAAAAAAAGTATCTTAGATATACTAGGATGTTGTTATTAGATTTATTAGAGCTACACTCTCACACAACTACATCAAATGGTTAAAGAACATATGGTTTCCGTGGATGGAGAAATTCTGCCTCCCGAAACGATGATTGTTCAATACTCATTTAACACCTATAAAGGTGGCCATTATGATGTCACTATTTTTATATATGATATATGATATGTTTATGTTTTCCTTAAGCTTCTGTTTTTTTCATTTTTGGCATACCTTTGTGGTTTCCATTATGGGTAAACACGATATCTTCATTTTAGGAAGTGCGGACTACCGCCCCCTGAAAGTGATTTGATTTGTTAATACCATATGTGGGATGTGTAAAGGATAAATTTAATGATATTATATATGTTATTATATTGTAATTATAATATACTCTTATATAATTATGATTCCATTACAAAAAAAATACGAAATAGAAATGGAAGTAGCGTTCATGCGTACGTACGGCTTACCGTCTCCATGAACGGTGCATTTCATTTCTTACCTCTAAATGTGATGTAATATTATAAATACATGTATATGCTGAATATATATGATGTATATGTTATCCAAATCATTAATATCATTCTGGATATAATGAACCATTGACCAAATTAACAACATGTAAGTGTAAGAAGTTTATTTTTGACTTAAGAACCAAATACCGACAAAATGAACATTATTAACTTAAATGATTACATGATGTCCATAACATGGTATAAAAGGAATAATGAAATTGAAAAAGGTTCTTAAGCAAGTAGAGATTAACTCAAGTTTATTATTCAGGAGATTAATGAATGGTCGGGTCAAGTCGGATACGAGGTATGGGACTTCGTCTCAATCTCCTTTCTTTGTGGCATATTTTATTTTATACACAACTTTCTTTTATACGGTTTATAAACCCCTTTGACTTTTACATTTATTCAAAAGGAATATTTTTTATACGAAGAGTTTACTAAACGACAAAAGGGAATGTTTTTGTCATACGTATGCAGCGACAACGACTTCTCCGCCGTCGTGACCGTTATTTGAGTTTCGGCTTCCTCTAAAGCCATACCTTCTTTTTTAAAAGAAAAATAAATACCATGTTTTACTTTTCTTTTATTTTGGTATTGAAAATGGTTTTCACAATGTTTTTATGTTGTATTGATATCTTGTGATTGAAATGTGGAAATTTTATGTTTCCTTTATGCATGTTTTATGTGATACAATTATGTTATGGTTCTTGGGCATTATTATGAAGACGGGTGGTTCCGTGATAAACTAAGGGCGGGTGAGCCCGATATAGCTCTCCAATGCATTGGGTAGCGCGAAGGAGTGAAACGTTAAGGTTTCTCCGAAGAGATTTTAGGGAATATACTGTGATGGGTATTCCAAACGTAACCAAGAGGGTTACTCCCTACGTAAGAATGTTATGAATTCCTCAAGTTACCTTTATGTCCAATGATTTTTATGATTTATTCATGATTTTATGAGGTATGTTAAAGTGCCTATGTTTTATGGGTAAAGTATGATGTCATTCGTATGTATATATGTACCCATGTTTCCTTTCCATGTTTTTATAACCCATAATGATCTTTTTATGCTCATCCCATGTTTTTTTTTGAAATGTTTTTCACAGGTCAAGGGAAAGGTACATGATATGATGATAGTGTCAAGGAAGTGTCAAGAAATAATCCATGTTTTATTTTAAATGTGTTTCCATTGATGGGAATGAAGAATACTATCTTTATGTAACCACTTTGTTTATATGTGGAATGTAATGCATGTTTTATGATCTAATTCTCTAAAACTCTAAACCCGAAAAGATCCTCAATGTGTAATCTTGTAATAACTCAAGATTAAGCAAGGTTTAAGGCTGGGGCCTTATATTATTTATATCCATTTTATTTCCATGTGATGAGAGACCATTTTTTCTCTCATCAACACATTTTCTGAATTTTTATGTGACGTAGTTTAGGATACTATATTAGCCTTATCTTTTAGATTTAACCCGTAGTTAAATAGATTAAATTTTTCCATGTCCTCTTGTATTTTTATACTACATGGTTAATATAGTTACTATAAAATTCCAAGAGAACATAAAGTGGTTCTTTAATTTTATATTTAACATTATATATTTATTTTTCTGAATCTTATATCTTTATGAATATTATATAATTTAATAAAATAGTATTTCTTTTAAAAACTCATTTATGTCAATTTTGACACTATTTAGTAATTGGTTTTTGTTAAAGTGATACCAACAAAATTACTTTGAAAAATACATTTAATAAACCCTAAAATGTCATATTCAGCTACATAATTTGTGTATGGCATCAAAAATTTCAATTTATATTTATTTTAATATTTATAAAAAACTTTTATTTTAATCTTTTATTAATCACGTAATTCCAACATCATTATTGTGTAAAAATTAAATTTTATTATTTGATGTCTAAAAATGATAAATAAAATACCATGATGTGGGAAATATGTTTAGCATTCTAATTTATATTTATAGTTGAATTTATCTTATGTATTGAACTATATTAAAAAAAAATTAGTTATTAAAACTTGAATTTTATACTTTTCACTCATCTTTAAACAAAATATAATAAATATCCTAACATAATACATGTAGATAAAAAAGATACTATTTTTGTAATAAGGTTTATTTTTGTCTAAAAATACCCATACAATAGAATTAGGGCATTTTTGTGGTAATTTTATATTATTATAATATCATTTTTAACTTTAATTACAATATTTACTTTTAACCGTGGTAAATAAAATTCAAAAGTTACTATTCTCCAAAAGTTATTTTCATTCTATTGAACCTCATTTTACTTATTGGTGATAATTGTGTCTATCAAATTATTTAATTTTAATTCATAGAAGTGGTAAAATGACATTTTATTTAAATTGAAAAATGTGACTAAAAGATGGGTAAAATACATTAAAAAGTTAAATAAAATTTTATATATCTAATCTTATTATAAAATTTATCTAATTAATTAAATTAGAAAATTATAATTATTATGAATCTATTTTGAATTTAAAATAAATTTAAATTAAACAAAAATATTTCAATAAAATGTCGGTTTTAAACATTAACACCATCTTTTTCACTATTCATCAAAAATTTAAAGTTTTCAGAAAAATACAAAAAAATCAACCTAAGCTAATTTTGATATTCGAAATCCAAAAATGATGTCTCTTTTGAAAGATAAATTTGATAAAAAAAATTAAATTTGGTATTACTATTTTTAACTGCTTTGTAAATGACTAGTTTAATTGGTCGTGGTGTGCAAGAACTCGGTGTAGCCTAGATTGCAGGCTGTTTTATTATTTAAAGAGAAGCATACCATGAAATTTTGGTGTAGCATCCCAGGTAAATAATGAATATAAAATTTTCAAATTTTTTAATATTGGTGAATTAAATATTAATTTTAGTTTAAAAGGGATGCAATGTCTGATTTCGTACTCAACAGACAACAACGGGTTTCTTCAAAATCTTACTTTTCACACAACATTGAGTTATACCGAAAATATTGTAATAACATTATTATTTCAAATGGTACTTAACACCTAACCATTTTATTGGTAAGAATAAATAGAAATAATTACAATATTATTACACATATTTGTTAAATATTTTTACTTTAATACAATAAGTTTTAGAGGATTAAAATAAGAATGAATCCAATTTTAAGCATGAAAAACACTATATTTTTAAAAAAATACATTTTATCACCTTTTAATGGAGAACCCATTTTAAATCTAGTTTTTATCACATTTATATACTCCATTTGACCAAATAAACTTATTTTATAGAATTGTGACATCAAAATTTACTATGGGAAAAATTTTTTGTATTTGTTTTGAAAAAGTTCATTTTTTATGACTAGTGAAAAATACTACATTTTAATTCAAAATTAAATTTTAATATAATTTATTTATATAGTTATATTATACATTAAATTTGTTTTAATGTGTAACTAGGTTGTATTTTTACATTTTAATCCAATGTTTGTCATTATATATTATTTTACATTTAAATTGGACATAAACACATGTTAATCTTTTTGTAGTTTTTACTTCTTAAAAACATGCATTCTAGTTTTTAAAGCAGAAAGTAATTTTATGTTAATTAATTAAACATATATGTTTTTTAATTTAAAAAATATAAATAATTTTTGAATTCGTAGTATCAAAATCACTTTTGGTGGAATTTTTGGTATTTTTATGAAAACGTTCACTTTTTGATGAATAGTGAAAACACTCCATATTAGTTAAAAACCCAAATTTTTATTTAAATTAAATTTTACCACATTAGTGAATTTAATTTAAAAAATATGACATACATGGTTTTCATCAGTAATTAAAATGTAGTTCAATAGAATGAAAATAATTTTTGGATAATAGTAACATTTGATTTTTTTACGGCTGTTAGAGGTAAATAGGGAAATTCATGGTAAAACTAATAATATAATTTTAAAAAATTACCCTAAAACATATCCTAACATTATTGTATCAGTCATGGACAACCTATACAATCTTTGAGAAGATCTTTTGACCACTGGAAGCAACTTTGGTAAGATAATTACATTAATAACTTTTTATATAAAGTAAAAAAAATATCATAAACATGTGTTATTTTTATAAAAAAAATTTAATATGGGGTAATATAATTAATATATTTTACTATAAATATTAATTATAAATATAAAAAAAATTCCTAAATCATTTTATTTTATTTATTAATTTTAGACATCAAATAAATACATTTATTTATCACACAATGATGATGTAATGATTACCTCATTAATAAATGTTATAAATAAATGTGAATATAAATATTAAAAAAATTTGTTTTCAATATTTTTTTCCATACACTAATTTTGTGGATTATTATGACTTTTTAATTTGAATTAATGATGTTTTTTAGAATTGATCATATTTTTATGGATTTTTAAAAAATTCATCATATGAATAGTATAAAAATTCACATAAATGTGTTTTTAAATCAATTGATAT
The DNA here is from genome assembly GCA_963277665.1 of Viscum album. Lineage (NCBI taxonomy): Eukaryota > Viridiplantae > Streptophyta > Magnoliopsida > Santalales > Viscaceae > Viscum > Viscum album. Next base: position 565,946,379 of record OY728142.1, on the reverse strand, counting down.
TTTATTAAATAATAAAATAGTCCTAAAAATCTTAGGTTTATGAAAATTACATTTATGATGTTAAAATTTTCATTAATGGTCCATATTTTTGGCCTCTTGTAATTTATAGTAAAAATACTAACCATATAGTATGAATATGAAAGAAGACATGGTAAAATTAAAATAATTTCACAAAGGGTTAAATAAAAGAGATAAGGATTAAAAAATATTCAAAACCTATAGAATTATTATTGTATGAAATTATTTATACTTATATTCATTTTATATCCTAATTTAATGAGTTGTGGACATTTTGAAACCGAAACTCAATTTATAATAAAATTATACTTACAAAATTTCTTATAGAGAGTCTCTTCCCTCTTATAAAAGGACACCACTTCTAACCCATTACTCACACCTCTCAAGCCCCTTTTAATGCCTAAACTCTACCCAAATAATCTCCCAAAATCCCTTTATTACTTCTATAATCCTTCACCAATGAAAAATTCCATTCTAGAGATCCCTTTGGAAAAATTCAAAATAAGTTACCCAATTTAAAGTAATGGCTTCTCTCAATATTATTTGCATTACTTTAAATTCTCCCCTTCATATGTTCTTATTACTATTTTTTTAATATAATAAAATATTTATCTTCAATATAAATTATTATTTTTATTAGATGGATTTGATCTACACTTACACACACCTCTATCTAATGGATATGAACATACTGTTTCTGTGGACAACGAACTACTGCCTCACGAATCGATGATTGTTCAATATTTTCCCACCACCTCTCATGGTGGACAATATGATGGAAATATAATTATATATTATATTTATCATATTTATTATATCTATAATCTTTTGTTATTCTTATTTATAACATACCTTTATGCTTTTCATGTTGTATAAATTTGATAATTTCATTTGAGGAAGTGCACACTACCGCCCCCTCAAAGTGATATGAATCGTACATACCATATATGGAACGTATAAAGGATGGTGTAAATGAAATTATGTAATGTATATAAAATATGATATTATAATGGAATAACAATATAACTATGTATCATTTGGTTTTCATTCCATTAAAAATGAAAAAAATGAAATGAAAGTAGCCTTCATGCAAACGTACGGCCTACCGTCTCCTTGAACAGTTCATTTCATTTTCATATATCTAAATGATTTAGAATATTATAAATGAATATATACTGTATATATATGATATATATTATATCTAAATAATGAATAATTATTCTGTATATAATTTACTTTTGACCACATGGTCAATTTGAAAGTATAACAAGTTCATTTTTTACACAAGTTCTGAACATAGACAAAATGTCCGATATGAACTATAATAATTAAATAATTGTTATATAAAGGTAATAAGTGATATAAACGGAATAATAAAAATGAGAAAGTTTCTCAAGAAAGTATAAATTATCTTAAGTTTTTTATTTAGGAATAATAAAGAATATACAAGACAAGTGAACTTGAGGTAAGGGAACATCTTAACCCAATTTCCATTCTTTGGGTTAATCATTTATTTCTTGATTATGTCATTCTATGATTATTCACTATCTTTTATTTATACATTATTTATGTGTACAGATTGTGAATAAACATAATCATATATATTTTATTTAAAAAAATATCTAGGTAAAGGAACCACCTTTCACCGTCCTCTTTTCGTCAAAGACCTCTTTTTGTTATGTCTTTTAATTTCCATTTTCTTATGTACGGATATGTTATTTTATATCCTTATTTATGTACATTTTATTTCCATGTTTTTGAGAGATCATTTTTTCTCTCATCAAAACATTTTCTGAATTTTAATGTGACACTATTTAGGATTACATATTATCCTTATGTTTTAGATTTAACCCTTAGTTAAATTGATTAGAATTTACCTTGTCTTCTTGTATTTTTATAATAAATGGTTAATATAGTTACTATAAAATTCCATGAGAACCTAAAGTGGTTAATTAATTACATATGGAACCTTATATATTTATTTTTTCTGAATATTTTATATTTAGGAATATTATATAATTTAATAAAATAGTATTTATTTTAAAAACTCATTTATGTCAATTTTGACACTATTTAGTAATTGTTTTTTGTTAAAGTGATAACAACATTATTCCTTAAAACAGAATACATTGAATCAACCCTAACATGTCACATTTACATATAAAATTTGTGGATGACATCAATATTTTATATTTCCATTTATTTAAAATTTATAATATCTTTTATGTTAATCTTTCATTAATAAGGAAATTACTGCATCATTATTGTGTCAAAAATAAATTTGATTATTTGATTTGTAAAAATTATAAATAAAATACCATGATTTGGGAAATCTTTTTATCTTTATAATTAATAATTATAGTCAAATTATCTTAGGTTTTACACTATATTAAAAATGTTTTAGTTATTAAAACTTGAATTTGACACTTTTAACTCTTCTTTAGACAAAATATAATAAATGTCCTAATATAATCCAAGTGGATCAAAAAAAGATCATATTTTTTTACTAAGGTTTATTTTTGAATGAAAATACATATCCAATAGAATTAGGACATTTTTTGGGTAATTTTATATTATTATAATATTATTTTTAACGTGGATTACATTATTTTATTTTTAATATCGTGGTAAATAAAATTCCAAATCTATTATTCTCCAAAAATTATTTTCATCCTATTGAAACAAATTTTACATACTGGTGATAACCCTGTCTATCAGTATATTTAAATTTAATTCATAGAAGCAGTAAAATTACATTTAATGTAAATTGGAAAATGTCTCTAAAAGGTGGGTAAAAGACAACAAAATGTTCAAAAAATTATATATCTAATATAATTATATAATGTATCCAATGAATTACATTGTAATAATATAATTATTATGAATCTATTTTGAATTTAAATTAAATTTAAATTAAAAATAATTATTTAAATAAAAAGAATGTTTTAAAGAACAACAGAGTGTTTTTCACTATTCATCAATAATTGAAAGTTTTTTGAATAATAAAAAAACACCTTAATATATTTTTGATTTTCTGAATCCAAAAATAAATTCCATTTTGAAAAATAAAATTTAAAAAATTACAAAATGTGGGTATTAATATTATTAACTGCTTTTTTAATGGAAATTTTGATTGGTCGTGGTGTGCTAGAACCCGGTGCTACCTAGAGCACAAGCCTTTTTATTATTCAAAGAGAAGCATACCTTGGAAGCTTGGTGTAACATCCCAGGTAAATAAAGAATATGAAAATTTCATATTTATTAATATTTTTGAATTAAATATTAATTTTACATTAAAGGGGATGCAATGTTTGATAGCGTACGCAAAAGACAACAACGGGTTTTTTTGAAATCTTATATTTCCCACAACATTGAGTTATACTAAAAAATAATATAATAATATTATTATTTTAAACAGTAGTTAAGGCCAACAAATTTTATTTGTGGGAATGAATAGAACTATCTAAAATATGATTACACATGTTTGTTAAATATTTTTTTATCTCAATGCTTATGTAATTATCATTTAGAACACACCTTTATGCTTTTCATATTGTATAAATATGATAATTTCATTTGAGGAAGGGTAGTCTACTGCTCCCTCAAAGTGATAGGAATCGTTCATACCATAAATTGAATGTATGAAGGATGTTGTTAGTGAATATATGTAATGTATATACAATATTATATTTTTATGGAATAATAATATACGTATGTATCATTTGGTTTTCATTTCATTAAAAATGAAAAAGGTCAAATGAAAGTAGCATTAATGCGTACGTACAACTTACCGTCTCCATAAACGGTTCATTTCATTTTCATATATCCAAATGACATTGACTTTTATAAATACATATATACTGGATATATATGATATATATGATATCTAAATAATGAATAATCTTTCTCGATATAATGTACTTTTGACCACATTGACAATTTGTAATAATAACAAGTTCATTTTTTACTCAAGTTCCGAACATTGACAAAATGATCAATATGAACTCAAATAATTAACTAATTTCTATATAAAGGTAATAAGTGATATAAAAGTAATAATAAACATGATAAAGGTTCTCAAAAAATTATAAATTATATTAATTTTATTATTTATGAAGAATAAATAATATACAAGACTAATTGACCTTTAGGTAAGGGAACATCTTAACCCAATTTCCCTTATTTGGGTTAATCTTCTACTTCTTCATTATTCACTTCTATGATTATTCCCTATATTTTATTTATACTTTATTTATGTGTAAATATAGTGAATAAAAAAAATCAATCTATTTTATTTAAAAAATTATCTTGGTAAAGGAACCACCTTTCACCATACTCTTTTAGTCAAAGACTTCTTTATGTTAGGACTTTTATTTTCCATTTTCTTATGTATGGAAATGTTATTATATATTCTTATTTATTTAAATTTTATTTAACTGTTATGAGAGACCCTTTTTTAACTCATCAACACATTTTCTAAATTATTATGTGATGCTGTTTAAAATACCATATTAACCTTATCTTTTACATTTAACCCCTGGTTAAATGGATCAGATATTACCATGTCTTCTTGTATTTTTATTCTACTTCGTTGATATAGTTATTATAAAATTCCAATAGAACATCAATTAGTTCATTATTAACTTATGTAACATGTCTTTTATCTTAATATTATATTTTTAGAAGTATTATATTAATTAATAAAATAATATTTGTTTTAAAAACACATTTATGTCAATTTTGACACTATTTAGTAATTTGTTTTTGTAAAAGTGATATGAGCTTTATTCCTTAAAAATTACATTTAATTTACCCTAACATGTCATATTATCCTATAAAATTTGTTAATGGCAACAAAAATCTCAATTTACATTTATTTTAATATTTAGAATATCTTTTATTTTAAACATTCATTAATAAGGTAATTACTACATCATTATTGTGCCTAAAATATATTTATTTATTTGATGTCTAAAAATTATAAATAAAATACCATGATGTATGAAATCTTTTTATATTTTTAGTTAATATTTATAGTCTAATTTATATTATTTATAACCCTATATTAAAAACGTTTTAATTATTAAATCTTGAATTTGACACTTTTAGCTCTTCTTTAAACAAAATATAATAAGTGTCCTTATATAATTCAAGTGGATAAAAAAAGATTCATATTTTTTTCCTAAAGATTATTTTGGTTTGAAAATACCTATCAAATTGAATTAGAATATTTTTTGGGGTAATTATATATTTTTATAATATTATTTTTTAACATTAATTACATTACTTACTTTTAAACAAGGTAAATAAACTTCAATAGTTACTATGGTCCAAAAATTATTTTCATCCAATTGAACCACATTTTAATTAATAGTGATAATTGTGTCTATTAGAGTGTTGAAATTCAATTCATAGAAGTGGTAAAATTATGGTTTATGTAAATTGGGGAATGTTTCTAAAAGGTGGGTAAAAGACTTTAAAAAGTTCAAAACAAATTGTATATTTAATATTATTATAAAATGTATCCAATGAATTAAATTGTAATAATATAATTAATATTAATCTATTTTTAATTGAAAATAAATTTAATATAGTACCAATAATTTAAAAAAATTGGTTTTAAACAATAACGCAGTATTTTTCACTAATCATCAAAAAATGAAAGATTTCAGAAAAACAAATCACCATAAGTTAATTTTGATATTCAGAATCCAAAATTGAATTCCATTTTGAAAATTAAAATTTAGAAATTTTCAAAATGTGGGTATTACAATAGTTAACTTCTTTTTAAATGGCTATTTTGATTAGACGTGCTGTGCTCGAACCCGGAGCTGCCTACAATGCATGCTATTTTATTATTCAAAGACAAGCGTACCATGGAAGATTGGTGTATCATCCGAAATAAATAAATAATATGAAAATTTCATTTTTATTAATATTTTTAATTAAATATTAATTTTAATTTAAAGGAGATGAAATGTCTGATAGCATACTGAACACTCAACAAAGGGTTTCTTGGAATATTACATTCCACACAACATTGAGTTATATCGAAAAATAATTTAATATTATTATTATTTTAAATGGTATTTAACGCCTAGCCATTTTATTGGTGGGAATGAACAAAACAAACTATAATATTATTACACATGTTTTTTAATTATTTTTACTTTTGTCCAATATTTTTTAGAGGCTTAAAATAAGAATGAATCCAATTTTATATCAAAATTTACTTTGGGTAAAATTTTAGTATTTTTCTGATAAAGTTCATTTTTTATCAATAGTGAAAAACACTGCATTTTAATTCACAATTACCTTTTAATATAATTCATTTATATAGTTTGATTATACTTTAAATTTGTTTTAATGTGTAATTATATTATATTTTTACATTTTAATCCAATTTCTGTCATTAGTTGTAATTTCACTTTGAAATTCGACATAAACACATGTAAATCATTTTGTAGTTTTTACTTCTAAAAAATGAATTCTAGTTTTAAAAAGAGAAATTAATTTTAAATTCATTAATGAAACTTCTATTTTTTTTATTTTTTAAAATATAAATAATTTTTAAATTTGTAAAATCAAAATTTGCTTTGGGGTAATTTTTTGATATTTTTCTGAAAACATTCAATTTATTATTAATAGTGAAAAACACTGCATAGTACTTAAAAACACAAATTTCTCATTAAAATGAAATTTTACCACTTAAGTGAATTGAATTTAAAAAATATGACATACATTGTTTTCATCAAAAAGTAAAATTTGGTTCTATAGAATGAAAATAATTTTTTTGGAATAGTAACATTTGATTCTTATTTACCCTTGTTAAAGGTAAATAGAGTAATTCAAGGTAAAAATAATACTATAATATTAAAATATTACATTAACACATGTCCTAACCTTATGGTATGGGTCGTGGACGACCAATATAATCCTTGGGTAAAACATTTGGCCTTTGGAAGTCACTTAGGTAAGATAATTACATTAATAACTCTTTATATAAAGTAAAAATAAAAATATCATAAACATGTATTATTTCTCTAAAACAATTTTAATATTGGGTTATATAATTGATATCATTGACAATAAATAGTCATTATAAATCTAAAAATATTTCCTACATCATGTTATTTTATTTATAATGTTTAGAAATCAAATAAATAAATTTATATATGACCCAGTGATGATGTAATGATTACCTCCTTAATGAATGTTTTAAATAAATGTGAATATAAATATTAAAATAAATTTATTTTTAATATTATTTTACCATCCAATAATTTTATGGATTATTATTACTTTTTATATTTTAATTAATTATGTTTTTTTTTCATTGATCAAGTTTTTAGGGATTTTAAATAAAGCCATCATATGAATAGAATAAAAATTCACATAAATGTGTTTTTGAATCACTTAATATTTTTTTAAATGATAAAATGGACCTAAAAATATAAAATTATCCCAAATGACATATTTGATGCTAATATTTTCATTAATAATAAATTTTTGGTTACTGGGAATTTTATATTAAATATATTAACAATATAATATGAATATACAAGAAGACATGATAAAAGTTAAATAAGTTAACAAATAGTTAAATAAAATATTTAAGGATTAAAAAATATTCAAAAGCCATAAAATTATTAATGTATGAATATATATATATAGAATTATATTAATCTTATCTTTTAATTTAATGATTTTTGGGCCTTTTGAAACCGAGACTCTTTTTATAATAAAAATATACCTTCCAACAATCCTAAAGATCCCCTCTTTCCTCTTATAAAAGGACACCACATATCACCCATTACTCACACCTATTAAGCCCCATGTCTCACCCAAAATCTTCCAAAATAAGCTCCCAACATCCCTCTATTCCTCTTAAATTCCTCCCCTTGTGAATTAGGCAATTCAAGAGAGCTGTTTGACTCAAATCAAAAGAAGTTACCCAATTTAAGGTAATGTCTTCTCTCAAGATTCTTTCAATTATTTTTCTTTATCCACTCCCTAGGATCTTATGATTATTTGTTATATATAAGATCTATATACTCAATATATTGGGTTTTTTATGAGATTAATTAGAACTACACTTTCAAACACCTCTATATAATTGATAGGAACATACTATTTCTGTGGACAACAAACTTCTGCCTCACGAATCGATGATTGTTCAATATTTTCCCACCACCTCTCATAGTGGCCTATATGATGGAAATGTCATTATAAATTATATCTATAATATTTATTTTATCTCTATGCTTCTTTTATTCTCATTTAGAACATACTTTTATGCTTTTCATGTTGTTTAAATGTGATAATTTCATTTGAGAAAGTGCATACTACCCCCCCCCTCAAAGTGATATGAACCGTTCATACCATACATTTAATATATTAAGGAGGGTGTTAATGAATCTATTTAATGTATATAAAATATGATATTATACTGTCATAATATCATACCTATGCACCATTTGGTTTTAATTCTTTTAAAAATGGAAAAAGTGAAGTGAATGTAGCGTTCATGTATACCTACGGCTTACCGTATCAATGAACAGTTCATTTCATTTTTCATATATCCAAAATATATATACTATTATAAATACATATATACTGGATATATATGATATATATGATATCTAAATCATGAATAATCATTCTATATATACTGTAATTTTGACTACCTGGACAATTTGTAATTATAACAAGTTCATTTTTAATGATGTTCTGAACATCGACAAAATGTTTGATATAAACTCAAGTAATCAAATAATGGTTATATAAAAGAAAAAAGTAATATAAAAAGAATAATAAACATGATAAAGGCTGTCAATCAAGTTGAAATTATCTTAAGATAATTATTTATAAAGAATAACAAATATACAAGACAAGTCGAACTTGAGGTAAGGGAACATTTTAACCCAATTTCAATTCTTTGGGTTAATCATAAACATATTGATTATTCCATTATATTATTATACCCTATATTGTATTTATACTTTATTTATGTGTACATATAGTGAATAAACATAATAAATCTATTTTATTGAAAAAATTATCTAGGTAACATAACCACATTTCACCATCCTCTTTTAGTCAGAGATTTCTTTATGTTATGTATTTTAATTTCCATTTTCTTATGTATGGATATGTTCTTATATATAATTATTTATGTAAATAAAATTTCTACGTGATGAGATACCCTTTTTTCTCTCATAAACACATTTTAAGAATTTTTAGGTGACACTGTTAGGCTACAAATTTTTTATAAGGGGACTTTTTAACCATATTTCTATTCTCTGGGTTAAACATCTGATTCTTGATTATGTTATGCTATGAATATGTGTGAATGAACTATGATTGTTTTATGGAAATGAATAACCTATCACATAGAATATTTAATTTGGTTAATTACTTTTCAGTATGATACTTTAAGAGTTAGCGATGTTATTTTGAGATAAATGTTATGATTTTTGTGGAATACTATGTGATCAAATCATTCTGAATTTTGGGTTTAAATATTAGATTAGATTATATTTAAGTATTTTAAGTAAAATTGTTTATTGAATGGTCTTTGTTTAACTTTGGAAACTTTGTTTCGAATTTTAGAGATTAATATTAGTCTTTCATTATCCTTTTAGGGATTATCTGATCTCGTACTAACCATTTTGGTTTTGGTTAATGTCAAAACACAGGGAAAATATATAGTTCATATTTAGTAGATTATGTGATTCTATAGAAGTTTATTCTAGTCTTTTTTATGCGACCAATTCATCTTAAATACTCACCATTTGGAGAAAAGATGAGTTTTTGGTAGAAACTTATTAAATGGGAAAACTCATCGTGAAAAGTATGTATATTTCCTTATGTTCATTGTCAATATCATAATTAAATTCTCCAAATTTACCAAAGGGTACCAAAAACAAAAAAAACTCCCATTTACTTTTCGGACGAGGAAAACAAATACTGTTTAACCTGTCACAAGTTTGTTGTATTCTGCTGGTTAACTTTTGGCTGATCATGTTTTCAATCACTCTTCATCAGAACTTGACACATAGTTTCTCTTCCATATCCATGTTTTCCTATATGTAACCCTAGTATGTGTTATCTCAGGTGTCCTTTTTTACTTCTCTTTCTTTCTTTTAAAGTGGTAGTTTTGTTAACTCTTTTTCCAGTGTGGGAATTTTAATGATGTTTTTAAGCCCAATTTAATAATTTAGGGGATGTAATTCTCAAAATGGGGAAAGATGTAACATCCTAGGTAAATAAAGAATATGAAAATTTTATATTTATTAATATTTTGAATTAAATATTAATTTTACTTTAAATGGGATGCTATGTCTGATAGCATACTCAACAAGAAACAATGGGTTTATTTGAAATCTTATATTGCACACAACATTGAGTTATTCGAAAAATAATATAATATTATTATTATTTCAAATGGTAGTTAACGCCATGGCAATGTATTGGTGGGAATGAATATAACTAACTAAAATATTATTTCACATGATTGATAAATGATTATACTTTTTTCCAATAAGTTTTAGAGGCTTAAAATAAGAATGAATCCAATTTTAAGCATGAAAAACTCTAATATTTTTTGAAAAGTCCGTTTACCAGCTATTGATGGATAACCCTTTTACATTTTGTTTTTATCACTTTTATATTCTCCATTTTACAAAGATAACTACTTCTTTATAATCGGGACATCAAATTTTTCTTTGGTTAAAATTTTGGTATTTTTTTGGAAAAGTTCATTTTTTATGAATAGTGAAAAAATAGAATTTTAATTCACAATTACTTTATAATATAATTTATTTATATAGATAAATTGTACTTTAAACTGGTTTTAATGTATAATTGGATTATATTTTTACATTTTAATCTAATTTTTGTCATTATAAATAATTACACTGTGAAACTAGACGTATACACATGTCAAACGTTTTGTAGTTTTGACTTCTTAAAAACATGCTTTCATGTTTTTACAACGGAAATTAATTTTAAATTAATTAATGAAAGTTATATGTTTTAAATTTGGTATAATATACATAATATTTGAATTCAGAATATCAAAATTATCTTTGGGTGAATATTTTGTATATTTATAAAAAAATTAAATTTTTTATAAATAGTACAAAACACTACATCATAGTTAAGAAACCGACTTTTTCATTTTAATGAAATTTTAACCTATTTGTGAATTGAATTTAAAATATTTGACATACATGGTTTTCATTATTAAGTAAAATGTGGTTCAATATAAATAAAATAAATTTTGTTGAATAGTAGCTTTTTATTTTTCATTACCGTTGTTAAAGTTAAATAAGGTAAATCAAGGAAAAAATAATATTATAAATAATAATAAATTACCTTAAAACATGTCCTAACCTTATTTTACGATGCCTTTTTAACCAATACAATCGTTGGGTAGAACATCTTGACTTTGGAAGCCACCTGGGTAAGATAATTACATTAATAACTTTTTATTTAATGTAAAAATAAAAATATCATAAACATGTATTTTTTTCTAAAACAATAATAATTTGGGGTTATGTAATTGATATATTTGAATATAAATAGTAATTATAAAGATAAAAAATATTTCATACATCATGATATTTTATTTATAATTTTTAGACATCGAATAAATAAATTTATTTATCACACAATGATGATGTAATGGTTATCTGATTAATGAATGTTTTAAATAAATCATATTATTAATATTAAAATAAATTTATTTTAAAACTTTTTGGGCCTTCCACAAATTATATGGATTATTAAGACGTGATATATTTTAATTGATGATGTTTTTTATAATTGATCAAGTTGTTATGGTTTTTTAAAAATGTGATGATATTATTAGTATAAAAATTGGTATTAATGAGTTTTAAATCAATTATTATTTTATTAAATGATAAAACAGCCCTAAAAATATATTATTCATCCAAATGAAATATATTATGTTAAAAATGAAATTAAAGATCCATTTTTTGTTTCTTTTAATTTTATAGTAAATATATTAACCATATAGTATGAATATACAAGAAGACATCCTAAAAGGTAAATAAGTTAACAAGTGCGTAAATAAAACATTATTTGGATTAAAAAATATTAAAATCCTCTCAAATTATTATTGGATTAATTTATATATAATTATATTCATCTTATCATTATATTTAATAAGATGTGGACCTTTTGAAACTGTAAATAATTTTATAATAAAATCATTCTTTCAAAATTTCTTAAAGAGCTCATCCTCCCTCTTATAAAAGGACATGACCTCTCACCCATTAATCACACTTCTAAAACCCATTGTCCCATACAAACTCTACCCAGATATTCTCGATACATCCCTATATTCCTTCTAGAATTCTTCCTCTAGGAATAATTCAATTCAAGAGATCCCTTTCGCTAAAATCCAAAGAAGTTATCTGATTTGAGGTAACGCCTTCTGTCTAATTTCTTTCCATTATTTTTCCTTCTCCATTATCTATGATCTTCTTATTTTTTGTTTATATAAAAAACCAGTATCATCAATATACTGAGTTGTTTTTATGATTTGGATTTTAACTACACTTACACTCACCTCCATCTAATGGATACGGACATACTGTTTCTGTAAACAGCAAACTACTACCTCACGAAACGATGATTGTTCAATATTTTTCCACCACCTCTCATGGAGGCCTATATGATGGAAATATAGTTTTTTATTATATTTTTCATATTTATTTTATACCTATCATTCTTTAATTCTCATTTATAACATACCTTTATTATTTTAATTTTCTATAAATATGATGATTTTATTTGAGGAAATGCAGACTATCGCCAACTCAAAGTGATATGACTCGTTCATACCATACATGGTACATATAATGTATTGTGTTAATAAACATATGTAATGTATGTAAAATATGATATTATAATAGAATAATAATATACCAATGTATCATTTGTCTTTCATTCTATTAAAAATGGAAAAGGAGAAACAAAAGAAGTGTTCATGTATACATACGGCTTACTGTCTCCATGAATAGTGCCTTTCATTTTCAAATATAAAAATGATATTAACTATTATAAATAAATATATACAACATATATATGATATATATGATATCTAAATCATAAATAATCAATCTGGATATAATGTACTTTTGACCACATGGACAATTTGTAATTATAACAAGTTCATTTTTTGACAAAAGTTATAAACATCGACAAAATGTATGATACGAAATAAAATAATTTACTAATTGATATATCTATGTAATAAGTGATATAAAGAATATAATAAACTAGAGAAAAGTTCTCCAGTAAGTAGAAATTAACATAAGTATATTATTCAGGAAGAACAAAGAACATACGTGACTAGTCAGACTAAAGGTAAGGGAACTTCTTAACCCACTTTCCATTCTTTGGGTTAATATTCTACTTCTTGATTATGGAATTCTAAGATTATACCCTATATTTTATTTATGCTTTCATTATGTGTACTTTTTTTTAATACAAAAAATCAATCTATTTTATTTATAAAATGATCTTGGTAAGGGAACTTTTCACCGTCCTCTTCTAGTCAAAGACTTATTTATGTTAAGTATTTTAATTTCAATTTTATTATTTTGTGATATGTTCTTAAATATCCTTATTGTTTTAAATTTTATGTTCATATGATGAGAGACCTTTTCTCTCTCTCATTAACTCTTTTTATGAATTTTTAATTGACGTCGTTGGCTACTGAATTTTTGTAAGGAAACATCTTAACCCAATTTTTATTCTTTGAGTTGAACTTCTACATCTTGATTATGTAATTATATGAATATGTATGAATGACATATGATTGTCTTTCACTTAATATCCACATATATTGGGTGTATTTATATTTTTCATACATAATTATTTCATTAATTTATCATTAATCTAATGGTACAATCTTTGTAAGTGACTACATCTCAATATCCTTTTATTGACGTATAACTTGATATTATGTACCTTTATAATTTTATAGGATGTATATTTGACCATTTCGACATTTTATATAATTAATTTCTATATTATAATGATATTTATAGTTTTATTTGATGTTATTCTTTAATGTTTTTTCTTCAATAATTTCTCAAGTTGTAACATATTATTTAACTAAAAGAACATTTTAAATGTTTTAATGGTTTAATCTTCTAAATCCATCTCTTTAATTTCTATTCTTTATAAATGATTTTATGGATTTATTTACATGTACACGAGTGTTTTAATGTGTAAATTCCTTTCAAAAGTTTCAAATTGTTATGGGACACTTTGATACAAAACTCTTCTTTTTTATTGTTTTAAATGAATTGTTTATGTCAATATCTTGAACTGATATCTTGGGAATGAAATGTGGAAATGTTATCTCTCCTTTTTTTCTTTTTTTTATGTGTTATGAATATGTTATGGTTATTGGTAATTTTTTATGTATATTGGGGATTCTGTGATAAACCTAGGCTAGGTAAGCCCAAGATATCTCCCCAATGCATTGGGTAACATGATAGATGTAAATGTAAATATTTATCTTAAGAGATTTAGGAAATATATTGTGATGGGTATTCCAAATGTAACTCCCTACGTAACTTTGAAATTTAAAATGTATGTATGTTATGGATGCCAGAAGTTACCTTTATGATATATTATTTCTATGTGTTATTCATAAATCTTATGATTTACTTATGTGTGTTAAAGTTCATATGTTTTGTATGTATTTATAGACTAATGATTTATTTCTTTATTTTATAACCCTTATTGAGATTTTTATGCTCATCCCATGTTTTTGAAATATTTTTTCACAGGTTAAATGAAAGGTTAAGGGAATGTAATAATTTAAGAATATTTTTATCAAGAAAATAATTCCAGTTTTATTTAAGGAGTATTATTATTGTGAAAAAAATTGGATAGAGTAGAAGTTTCTACTTTATAATATATTGAGATGAAACGTAATAGTTATATCCTAATTAACTAAAAATATAAACATGAAAATATCATCAATGTAAATTCTTGACCAAACTGTAGATTATGTAATGTTTAAGGGTGGGTCCTTAGACTTGGGTTGTTACATTCTTCCCTCCTTCAAATAATTTCTTCCTCCAAATAGTGAACTACAACTCCAATTCGTTCTGGAATTTATAAATATTTGATATACCTAGGACTTTATCTACCCTTATTACTTAATCATATAACACCCTTACATAGACATAACTTCATGAAAACATAATCTCCTAAGTAAAATTCCAAATCTTTCTTTCGGTTATTGACATATCGTTTTGGCCTTCATTGATATGCTTTGATATGGGTTTGTATAATATTAACCTTTTCAATTGGTTCCTTAACAAGTTATGGGCCTACGAGTTTTCTTTCACCAACATCATTTCAACAAGTTGGCGTGAGACATATAATTGCATATAATTCTTGATATGGTTTCATCTGAATAATTGAATGGAAGATATTGTTATAGGAAAATTCTACCATAGTTAAATACTTACCCCACATTCCTTGAGATCCATGTGAGAAAGATCTCAACATGTCTCTTAAGGTGTGAATTGTTTGTTTTGATTGTCGATCAGTTTGAGGGTGGTAGGAAGTGCTCAAAGAAGTTAAGTATCTAGAAATTTATGAATACTTTTCTATAATCGTGATGTAAAATAGGGATTAAGATCAAAAAAAATCAATAGAGATACACAATAAATTATTACATCTTCATTAATATACAGTTTTTCAAAACGTTTAAGTGGTAAATATTCTCTTATAACATGAATATTTGATGACTTGGTAAGACAATCAATGATGACCCATATTGTATCATTACTTTTATGAGTCTTTGGTAGATCCATGAAAAATTCCATAGTAATATCATATTATTTTTACTCAGTTATGGAAAGTGGCTGCATGAATACTCTAGGATGTTATCTTCCAGCCTTCACTTATTAAAAAAACCAACATATTGACACATAATCAGCAATTTCCCTCTTCATGTTGTCCCACCAAAAATATTACTTTAAATCACTATATATCTTAGTGATACTAGGGTGTATTGAGAAATTGGATCTCTTAGAATCATCCAAAAATTCTCTATTTGGATCAGGTATATCGGGAACACAAAGTGTCTTCCAAAATTTCAAAATTCCATCTTCATATATGAATTCAACCAATATCCCAATATTCAAATCTTTAATTTTCTTTTGAAACTTCTCATCATTAAGTTGAGAAATTTTTATCCTTTCTATTAAAGATGTTTTGGAAACCATTCTAAAAGGTATTGATGTTTCACCTTCCATGACTATTCTCATATCCATCTTGACTAGATCTCTAAACATAGGATCCATTTCAAATCTCATCATGTTCATTAATCCATGATCTTTTTTCTCAAATCATTATCCACCTTATTTTCCTTCTCTGGGTGGTAGTGTATTCTGAAATCATAATCCCTGAGTAGTTAAATCCATCACCTTTTCCTCATGTTGAGTTCTTTCTATGAGAAAATATAATTCAAACTCTTGGGATTAGTATATATATCTCTTTTTTCAACATATAGATAGTGTCTCCATATCCTTAGAGCAATGATTACATCTTCTAACTCAATATAATGAGTGAGATAATTTTTTTCATGAATGTTTAGCTATTTTGATTTGTAGAATAAAACTCTATCATTTAGCATATGGATACAACCAATTCCTTTTTTGATGCGTTACTATAAGTAAAAAACCCATCATCCCAAGATGGTAGAGTAAATATAGAAGCATTGAATATATTCTCTTCTCTTCTTTAAGACATTCTTCACACTATTTTGTTTAAAAAAAATTAACCCCCTTACGTCTGAGCTTGTTTAATGGGTTAGCCAATTGGGTAAAATTCTTGATGAACTGATGATAGTAATGTGATAAACCAATAAAACTGTATACCTCAGTTATACTCTCCAATACTGGACATTATTGGATTTCCCTTCTATTTAAGGATCAACAAATATTCCATTATTAGTAAAAATATAGAAAAAAAAATTCCTAAAGAGAAAATTCAAACTTTATGAAATTACCATATAATTTATTTCTTATAAGAGTTTTCAGAATTCTTCCCAAGTGATTTTCATTATCATCATACCTTTTAGAGTATACCAAGATATCATCATTAAATACCACTAAAAAGTCTTCAAGATATTAATTGAAAACTCTATTCATTAGATCAATGAAAACATAGGGTGCATAAGTTAGTTAAAAATGCTTTATAGTACAATCATAACGCCCAGAGCCAGTTCAAAATGATGTCTTTAGAATTTCTTCCTTCCTCAAATGCAACTGATGATATCTGGATCAAATATCAATCCTTGAAAAATATTGAGCTCCATGATATTGACCAAATAAATCATAAACATGAGGTATGGGACAATTTTTCTTTATTATTGTAGCATTGATCTTCCTTTTAGTCAATAGAAACCCTCGCAAATACATCTTTCTTCTTAACAAAATGATCTAGGGATCCCCCTAAAGAAACACCTAGGATAATAAATACTTTATTAATCAATTTATAATGTTTTTTCATTAGTTCCACTAATTCCGTAGTGTCCATTATATAAGGGTTTTTTTATATGGGCCTTGAACCAAGAATTAAGTCAACATAAAACTAAATTTCTCATTCTGAAGGTGTCCAGGTTAATCCTTTGGAAGCACATCAACATATTCTTAAGTAATAGGTTATTCCTATATTTTAACATGCATTTCCTTGCCCATAGTTATTTTATTCCCTTCCCCCACAGTAATTGAATTTAGTAGAGCTACTAGGGGTGGATCGAGATAAGAATAAGATGGAGATTTTTCTTCTCTAATGATAATGGATTCCTTATCATAATCAAAAAAAATTAACCTCCTTTTTCTTAAAATAAATATTCACATCATGCTATGAAATACAATACATACTGAGAATTATATCAAATTCAATCATTGGTATGACAATAAAAACATCATATAAATTATGTTAATATAACATAATGGTATCTTCTTGACAAAACATTGTTTCAATGATACTTCACTTAGGAGTTTTTTTCTGAAAAACCCCTTATTATGTCAAATTTCAAATATATATTTTTATTAGAAAATTGGGAAGATATAAAATAATGTGTTGATCAATTATCAAATAAATCATTAGCTAATTTTTAGGAAAATATTAATGTACCTTCTACCACATCATTAGAAACTTCAACCTCAACAGTAGTGATCGCATATACTTTTCATTGATCCCTTTTCTTTTTCTGAGGAAACTTTCCTTGACACTTAGGAAAACCATTTTCCTAATGTCTTATATCTTTAAAATTATATCATTGAACATCAGTAGATTATTTATTCTCATTTCATTCAGAAGCTTGGTGGCCTTTCTTTCAACACTTGTAACAAACTCTCATTCCCTTAAGATAAGTATCGGGGTGTTTCTTCCCACACCAACTACAGGGTAGAAATTCAAAATTTCCCTTTTCCACTAATTTAATTTTCTAGATTGATAAGTCGATCTATTCTTCTATTTCTTCACTTTAAATTCATAAGACTTAGATATTTCTTTTTGTGTCTTTATAGCACATGAGACTACATCTTCCTATGATGGGAAGGATTGTGAGACTATTTTTTGTCAGAGAAATGTTTTTAAAATATCATGGAATTGATATATCATACTTCTTGGGTTATTTATATAATATACAATATCCCTTTCTAATCTTGTAATGTTAGTCTCATACTTTTTGAATTTCCCATCCTCCATTTTCCTTAACCACAAAAAATTGCCTTTCCATATCTGCTCGATGTTCACAAGGAAAGTATTCTTTTAAGAAAATATCTTTAAACTCCCTCCATTAAATATTCGATACTTATTCATCCTACTTTTTTTTGAGTTATTGACTACCATTGAATTACATATCCTAATAGGTGATAAAATTCAATGAAATTTTTTCCCTTTCGCTACTCTCCAAAGCATGAAATATTTTCTCCAAGGAACTTATCAATTTTTCAGCTACAAAGAGATTTCTAGTCCCATTTAAGGTTGTTGGTTTTTTTTCATGAAGCGGTATAACATTGATCTTCCGCATTGTGGATAACGGTGATCCATACAGCTAAGATAATTATTCATAACCTATGTGATTTATCCTAGTATGGTTTTAAGTTGTTCAGCACCAGTTGCATCACTACCTCCACTATAATTATCTTGAATTGGAGGGAAATAACAACATTTATTACTTGTGTTGATATGGTTTCCATTCCTTCCACTAGACTCTATTTCTAAATAATTCCATACAGTAGATTAGTTTATGAATCACAATGCATAAATCATAACATGTAAAATACTTAACATAAATTGAACAATTTATGCATATAATCCATAATCATAAAAATATTTTCATTGGGGAATTTTTTTAGTTATAAATCCATCATAATGATCTATAATAAATTGTAATTATACTAAGTATATCCTCTAGAAGAGTCAAACTAGGTGGACAGTATGTCCCATTTTCGTGTACTAGGATAACTAGGGTCAAGACTGAAACTCCTTGTCTGACTTATCACTCCTAGGTACATCTACAAAAGAACCACATCCACTTGTAGTATCCAGACAGGGATTTATTCCTCAGAAAACCCACATAATATATACATTACCAAAATATTTGGATGTTCCTCTATATTAATTCACAATTTCTATCATACATTAATGTTTTCTGATCATATTTTTCTAAATCTAGTTTCCATGGATTGTTCTAAACTTCCTCTGATATCCACTGTAATTCCCCAGCCCCTGTTACCTAGTGTCGGTGCATTATTACATAACATTTTCATGATCACAAGAGATTAAGAACCAAATGGATGATCTGATTAGTATCCTTGGAAGTAATATATACATAAATAAGTTTTACATTACATTACGAAATGAAAAAGAAACATTGTGTCTCCTTTGAACGCACTCATATCCCTTATCCCATCCTTCCAGATCAGTCATAATATACTTCTTTACATACTGGAAAAAATAATACATAAGAATGGGGTGAGCTCAGATGCTCAGTAAGGATTACAATGTAACAAAAACTATCACAAATAGGCCTAAAAATTTAAGGAAATGTATAAGACTAAAACACAAGAATTTTAAAAATAAAATTCAGAAAAATGTTGAAAATATAAACTATATAATTCCATTTACTTATTCAAAAGGATATTCTACTAGTATAATAAACACAATTGATATCAATAGCTAATATCATAATTATGGAATGCCTAATGTCGGCCATCCTAACCAAATAGTCAAGGCCTCGTGCCAAGACTAAAAATAAAAATATTGTAAAGGCTTTGTGCCAAGAGACTTGTTTGTGTTATGAGACCTACGATTCTTAGAGGGGATATAATAGGCCTCATGCATCACTTACTACATCCAATTCATTCCTCATATGAAAAGAGTGAAACATAACATAAAGATTAGTATTAAACTAGCATATGAAATGTTTATACTGTAACTATAAACTATGAATTAAAAAAATAGTTCATCCATAGTCAAACATATCATTTAAAAATCAATACAATATTGAATATTATATCAGAATAAGTCAACTTAAATTAAACATAAAATCCAATAGTATAAGCTGATAGAGAGGAAATCAATCCAAAAACTATTTGAGAGAAATATATCTTTCTACTTTGAAATCATTTAAAAGTCACATATTTATAAAAGAAATATATATTTTTAAAATATTATTATAAGATAGTATTTGAATTGTTTAAGATGTTAAAATGGATTAAAATGGTCGTATCAGCCGTATATGTTAAAAAATATTCTTTCCTTAATTTGTAGAAAATGTAAAAATTTACCATGTTTGGAAAATGATGGATAGATTACTTTAATTTTTTTTATAAAAAGTAAAAAACTATTATAAATGACTTTAAACCATATTCTTGTAAATAGTTAAAAAAATTAAAAAAAATTTAAGATACATGGATGTGGATGATAAAGAAGTCTTAGTAGATACTTACATATAAACAACCTCAGATAATAAAAAATATTGTAAAATTGAAACTTACCTTGTGCTTTTACTTAGTCGAGGGTACACTAAACTCATTTATAATGGGTCAATAATTGTTATTAAATTATAAAATAACCACATACATAAATATTATATCATATATTATCCTATAATATTGAGTTGTTAATGATATTTTAGTATTATCATTGTTTTTGGTGTTAACTGATTTGTTTTCCTTTATATGTTTTGTTAGGTAAGTCATGTTTGTTGTGGATATGATGCATTTGATTCATATCTAGAATTATATAATGTTTTTAAAAACTATTTTTAAATCATAAAATGGAAATTATTCTTCAATGGTTACAATGGGGAACAAATCTCATCACATCATGGACATAGTAAGTCGTATATACGCACGAGGGACAATATCATTATATTGATGGTAAAATAAAATGTAATTGGATGGTATATTATATATAAAGAACCATTAAAATTTTGTATTTATTATTTAAATCAATTCTACTCATTATTATACCCACCAAAATATTATAGTGTAGGATAAAAAAACTACACCCTGATGTGAAGACAATAAGTCATACGCACGCACACATGGTGGATTTGTCCTTCATAGAATGGATAAAATAATGAATATAGTTTTACAATTTTTATAATAAAATCAAATTATTTATAAAGTAATGGAGTTAATATTTTTTTTATTGAAACAACAAAGAAGGAGGAAGTGGAAAAAGAAAAGAACATTGAAAGAGGTGATAAAATAATTACCTCTTTTTCGGGTTCTTCCGTTGGATTTGAAAAAAATGGCTCCTTAGGTTGGATTTAATATCAATTTAAGGCCTCTATAATTAATTTAGGATAGTTGGGAGAAGATTTTTTCAGGTATTGTCCTATTAAAATGTCTTTGGAGTTGTGAATTTAAGAGAATAGGAGGTTCTCTTTTATATGAGAGGTTAAGGGAACTTTATGAAATGTTTGAAATATTAATTTATTATAAAATTTTTTTGGTTTCTAAAATATAAAAATGGTATTATTTCAAGTATAAGATGAGTATGGGTAGAAAACCTCTCAATAAAAAGGTTTTATACATTTTTAGGTTACCATGTTAACCTTATCTTTTAGATTTTACCCTTAGTTAAATACTTTATCTTTTACCATGCCATCTTGTACATTTACACTTCATGGTTAATATAGTTACTATAAAGTGACAAGAGAACCTCGAGTGGTTAATTAATAATATATTTAACATTATATAAGTATTTTGGACGAATAATATATTTTTCGGACTATTAAATAATTTATTATAAAAGTATTTGTTTTAAAACCCCATTAATGTCAATTTTTTCACTATTTTGTAATTGTTTTTTAAGTCATAAATAATTTATTAATTCCAAAAAATAAATTGAATCAACCATAACAAGTCATATTCACCTATAAAATTTTGTGTATGGCATCAAAAGTTTCAGTTTCCATTTATTATAATATTTATAAAATCATTTCTTTTAATAGTTCATTAATAAAATAATTACGACATCATTATTGTGTCAAATATAAATGTACTGATTTAAGGAATAAAACATGAAAATTAAATACCATCATGTAGGAAATATTTTTATCTTTTTAATGAATATATATAGTCTACTTTATCTTATGTATACCTCAATATTAAACATGTTTTAGTTATAAAAATTTGAATTTAACACTTTTAACTATACTTTTCACAAAATATAATAAATGACGTAATCCAATCCAAGTTGATCCAAAAAGGATCAAATTTGTTCCTAAGGTTTATTTTGGTCGAAAAACACTAATCTATTTGTATTAGGACATGTTTTTGTGTAATTTAATATTAATATAATATTATTTTTACCTTCAATTACATTATTTATTTTTAATCATGGTAAATAAAATTAAAATGTTACAATTCGAAAAATATCATCCTATTGAACAACATTTTACTTACTAATTATAACCATTTCAATGGTATTTTTGAAATTCAATTCACAGATGCAGTAAAATCATGTTCTATGAGAATTAGTAAATGTGCCTAGAAGGTGGGTAAAAGACTTTAAGACGTTCAATAAAAAAATTTATATCGAATATTATTATCTAATGACTCAAATTAATTAAAGTTTACTAATATTTGTATTATGTATCTAATTATAATTTAAAATTAATTTATATTAAAAATAATAATTTAAATAAAATGATGGTTTTAAACAATAATGTAGTCTTTTTCACTATTCATCAAAAATTGAATGTTTTCAGAATAAAATACAAAAAATTAAACCTAAAATAATTTTTATATTATGAATCCAAAAATGAAGTACATTTTAAAAAATAAAATTTATAATATTTTAAAAAAGTGTGTACTACTAATCATAACTTCTTTTTAAACGGCTCGTTTGATTGGTTGTGGTGTGCTAGAACTTGGAGCTACATATAGCGCAAGATATTGTATTATTCAGAGGGAATCATATCGTGGAATATTGGGGTGTTAAAATAATGATATTCATAAAATTATTATAATTTTTAAACATTTTTTGGACATCTAAATCCAATAATGAATTATTTAGATGAAAAATTCACTATGTTACAATTATGCAGATGGTAGGTCTTACGTACGCTTGAGTAACGTTTCCATTTTTCAATGATCATTAAGAAAATATATTAGGTGTTATTTTATTATTATTAAATTATAGTAATATCATAAATAACATATTATTTAATTGAATATATATATCATCCATCTGATTCTAGGATGAGAAAAACATCACATTGCTTCCTAGAGACGGTAGTCCACATATATGCACGATTGATTTTTATCATTTTAGAGTAAATGGAAAGGTAAAAACTAAAAGATATATTGTCCTTTATTAATTATAAATATTTCTTGAATATTAATTATTTGATAAATATCATATATAATTATTAACATTTTCTTTTTTACCTTCCTTTAAAACTATTAGTGAAAAATGAATCACATTACTTTGTGAGAAAGTAGTATGTCGAAGACATGAGTGATGTTATTGTTTCTCTTCTATAATTAAAAGATATAAGTTTCATGTTGTATAATAATTAAAAAAGTATAATTTTGTGATAAATATCATATATATACTTTAAACACATCATTACAAAAATACATTATATTCAATGATAGAAAATGAATTAAATCGGTCTGTATGGCGGTAGTCCGTCGTACATATGCATAACAGTTTTGTTTCCCATCTGATGGAAGAGGATGTGGACTTGTGTAATTCCATTAAAATAATAATAATAATTTATATTAGATATAATTTTTTTAAATAATAATGTTTTAACAATATTTCATGGAGGTTGAATAAAGAAAAAACCAATACGCCCGGTTAACGTCTTCTTGAGACCACCGCTTTAGGAATATACGTACATCCTTAATGGATTGTATATCAAATAAGAATTATGAATCAAGTAATTTTGGTGTTAATAAAGAAATATATTATTACTCGTATTGGATTAAATAATAAAATTAAATGTATGGGGAGGAGAGTAGAGAGGTGGACTTTTGTAAATGGGAGTGGGGACACACTTGGATCTTTTGAAAAGAAAAATTGATACTGATAATTTTCACATGACATAAGGATACAAAATAAACTATTATTGATCCATATATGTGATAATATGTAAATATGGATATAAAGATTATTTTATACAAGTTTTTAGGTCATTTTAAACCGTCTCATTTTAGTTTCATCCCACAGTAAACTCATTTTCACTTTAATGGCGGTAAATGATTTTTACAATTTTTACAATTCAATATGACTAAAAATTAATTGGACATTATTATATAATATTTATTATGATAATTCCATACATTTTATTTATTTTACCGAATTCAATTTGAAAAATTGGAAGAATTAAATTTAAAATTAAACCCGCATATGTGATGAAAAAGTTTGTTTTTCATGAAATGAGTATTTCGATAATAGGATTATTTTATATTAACTCTATATCTTTTAATAATAATTATATGAATTTAAATAAATACTCATTGATATTTTATAAATATTTTTAATTTAAATCATTTATAACTATGGTTTACTTTAGTTAATTAAAAAGGATAATCATTACCCACATTAAAATAGAATTTTTAAAGCATTTTTAGACCAAAAAATAAGCCCATAATATAAAACAGCATCAATACGATTCGAACATAATTATTTAGATTAAATATAACATCCCAGGTAATTACAGAATATAGAATTTTCATATTTATTAATATTTTTGAATTAAATATTAATTTTACTTTTAAGGTGGTTCCATGTTCGATGGCGTACTTGATACGCAACAACGATTTTCTTTTAAATCTTATGTTGAACACAACATTGAGTTATACTGAAAAATATGAATAGAATATTTTTATTTCAAATGGTAGTTAATACATAAATTTTTTATCGGCAGGAATGATCAGAACTAACTAAAAAATGATCACACATGTTTATTAAATATTTTTACATTTATCCAATAAAATTTAGAAGCATATAATGTGAATGAATCCAATTTTAAGCATAACCACTATAAATTTCTTTAAAAGGATGATTTACCACCTTTTTATGGCAAACCATTATTAAATATAGTTTATTTTCACTTTTATATTTTATATTCGAGAAAATAAAATTCATCATTAGAATTGGGACATAAAAATTTACTTTGGATGAAATTTTGGAATTTTTCTGATAATGTTCATTTTTTTAATGAATAGTGAAAAATACTGTATTTTAATTCAAACTGCCTTTTAATATATTTTAATTATATAGTTATATTGTTAGTTTAATTGGTTTTAAAGTGTAATTGGATTATATTTTTACCATTTATTCCAATTTTTGTCATTGGAAGTAATTTTACTTTGAATTTGGACATGAACTAGTGCCAATCTTTGGATAGTTATTATTTCTTAAAAACACTCTTTTCGTTTTGACAGCTAAAATTAATTGTAAATTAATTAATTAAAATTCTATGTTTTGAATTTGGTAAAATAGACATCATTTTTTAATTCAGAATATCAAATATAGCTTAGCCTGAATTTTTGTTATTTTTGTGAAAATCATTAATTTTTGATGAATTGTGAAAACACTGAGTAGTAGTTAAAAATCTAACTTTTTCATTTAAATAATATTTTACCTCTTCTATGAATTTAATTTTGAAAATATGATATACATGGTTGTTATTAGTAAGTAAAATGTGGTTCAATAAGATGAAATTATTTTTTGGTGAATAGTTAATTTTGACTTTAATTTACCACAGTTAAATGTAAATAGGGTAATTCAAAGTAAAAGTAATATTATAATAATATTAAATTACCCTAACATGTATCCTAATCTAATTGGTTGATACACTTCCATCCATGGTCATCCTTGGGTTGATTTTTGGACCTCATGGAACTATTTAAGAGTGATAATGACACTTTATATTAATTAATTTAAGGTAAAGAAAAAAATGATATAAACATATATCTTTTAGTAATTCAATTCTTACATTGGGTTATATATGTTATCTCTTAAACTATAAATATTTATTTTAAAACTAAAAATATTTACTACATCATGGTATTTTTTTGATTTTTTGAAATGAAATAAATTTATTTATTTATGACACAATAATGATGCAATGTTTACCTCATTAATGAATGGTTTAAATAAATAAGATTAAAAAGATTAAAAAATATCCAAAACCTATCAAATTATTATTGGATTATTTTATTTTGAACAAGAGTCATCTTATATTTTATTTTAATGATATTTTTACCTTTAGAAACTGAAAATCATTATATAATAAAATAATATTTCAAACTTTTCTAAAGAACCTCTCCTCCCCCTTATAAAAATGCACCCCCTATAACCCATTACCCACACCTTTCAAGACCATTTTCTTGTTAAAACCCTGCCCAATTAATCTCCCTAAATTCCTCTATTACACCTATAATCCTTACCTTAGGGAGAAGGAATTTCAAGAAATCCTTTTGGTTCAAACCAAAGGGAGTTACCTCATTTAAAGGTAACATCTTCTCTTAAGTTCTTTTATTTTATTTTACTTATATATCCCCCTAAAATCATTTTATTCCTTTATATTATAAGAACACCAGTATCCTCAAAATACTAGGTTGTTTTTATGAAAATAATTATAACTACACTTACACACACCTCCATCTAATGGGTAATGAACATATTGTTTATCTTTGATGACAAACTAACTTCCCACGAAACGATGATTGTTAAATTATCCTATACCGCCTCAAATGGTGTCCATTATGATGTAAATATATTTATATGTGATATATATTATATTTATATTGTCCTTATTCTTCTATATTTTTCATTTATAACATACCATTATGGATTCCATAATGGATAACGTGATAATTTCATTTGAGGAAGTGCAGACTACCGCCCCCTTAAAGTGATGCGACTCATTTATTCCACACATGGGATGTATAAAGGTTGGAGTTAATGAAATTATATATAATATTATATATGATTTATAATATACCTATGTATCATTACTTTTTCATTCCACTAATGTATGAAATAGAAATGAAAGTAGCGTTCTTGCATACATACGACTTAACATCTCCCTGAACGGTGCATTTCATTTATTATCTAGAAATGTTATTTAATATTAAAAATACATATATATAATTTATATATATTATATCTATATCATTTATATCATTTTGGAGATAATGGACCTTTGAAAATAGGAACTACTTGCAATTATAAGAAGTTCATTTTTGATTCAAGTACCAAATGTCGACAAAATAGCCATTATTAACTTAAATGATTATATAATGTTTATAACATGATAATAAGTGATATAAAAAGAATAATAAACTTTAATAATGTTCTTATTAAATTATAAATAAACTTTATTTTATTATTCATGATATTAATGAATGAACGGGTTAAGTCAGACACGAGGTAAGGGGTTTTTATCTCACTTTTTATTCTCGTGAGATTCATGCTATATTTGCCACTATTTCCTTCTGTGTGGTGTATGTACTGAACATTATTGAATTCATTGTGTAATATAAATAAATTTATGGGTATTTAAATCTTAGATTTGTAATCCTTCTTTCATGGTTTGTATGTTTCATAAGTTTCCAAATCGGTAAAAGAACCTCCCACCCTTCCTCTTCTAGTCAAAGATTTCCTTTATGGAATATATTTTAAATTTCCATTTTATTATGTTGGGATATGTTATTATATATTCTTATTTTTGTAAATTTTATTTCCATGTGATGGGAGACCATTTTCTCTCTAGTCGACTCATTTTTGTAATTTTAAAGTGACATCGTTAAGCTGTCCAATTTCTGTAATAGAACTTCTTTACCCAATTTCAAATCATTGGGTTAAACTTTTACTTCTTGATTATATCATGATTTGAATATGTATTAATGACCTATGATTTTTTACACTTAATATATACATATATTTGGTCTATCCTTATTTTTTACACATAATTATGTCATTGATTTGTCCTTAATCTAAGAATATGATCTTTGCAAGGGACTTTATCTAAATTTACATTCTATTTATACTTTTTTTTATACACCAATTCACTTTTACATGGTGTATATACTACCCTTTGACATATCATATCATGAATATCCTTATTGTCATGATATTATAATCTTTTATTAATGTTATTCATCAATTATTTGTATTAAAGCGTCTCCCATTTGGTTAGAAACTCTTTACCTAAAATAACGTTTTAAATGTTTTAAATATTTATTCTTCTATATTTTTTCAATTAATTTCCATGTTTTAAAACTGGACTTATTAATTTATTTATATTTATGTTAATGTTTTGAAATTAATTTTTTTTTAAAAATATTCATAGTGGTATGGGAAACATTGATTCAAAAATCTCTTTATTAAATGTTTTAAATGGTTTTGAAATGGTTTTGACAAAGTTTTGACTATGTCAATATCTTGAAATGATATATTGTGATTAAAATGTGGAAATGTTATCTTTCTTTTATGGTTTGGTTATGTGTTATGATTATGTTATGTGTCTTGATAATTTTTTACATATATGGGTGGTTCTATGAGAAACCTATGGCAGGTGAGCCCGAGATAGCTCTCTAATGCATTGGGTAACCTGGTAGAGGTAAACGTTAATGTTTCTCCTAAGAGATTTAGGTAATAGACTATGATGGGTATTCCAAAGTAACTCCATATATAGTTGTGATAGCTACAATGTAATTATGTCATGGATACCACAAGTTACATTTTTGATTTATGATTTCTATGTGTTATACACAAATATTATGATTCCATAAGGTATGTTATGATTAAAAAGTATGTTTTAATTGATTTGTATTTATTGATAGGATAATGTTTTATTTCCTTATTTTATAACCCATATTGAGAATTTTATTCTCATCCCATGTTTTGAAATATTTTTCATAGGAGATAAATATGAATAGTTTCAAGGATAGGATCAAAGAAAAGTCTTGATGTAAAAAACATAGAACTTGACATGTTTATTTTTAAGATTTTTTTTTATGAAAAAATGGTAACTGAGTAGAAGTGTCTACTTTGTAGTTTTTTAGAGGTAATATTTATGGCCTCATTCTCTAAAACAATAAAACTGAAAAGATCCTCAATGTAAATTATTCACTTAATTCAATATTTTGTAATGTTTAAGGTCAAGTACTTATAGTTTGTATCAAAGGTCGGTTTAGAAAACATTAGGGATTAAGTGTTTTTATTAGACACATGATTAGTCTCTATGTATACTCTTTAAGTTAAATCCTTGTTTTATAACTTTTTCATATCAAGTAATATTAGTTAAAAATGGAAGGATGAGGATCTCAAACAACATTCCAATATCTTCATAATGACATGCTTGTAATAATTATTACAAAGTCATGTTTAAATGATTGTGAAACATTTTCTAGAATACAACTCACTTGGAAGAAGTTGTTTTAGATATCAAACACCTCCACTATACCTCTATATCATTGTGGATCATGGGTTGTATTTAATCAAATCCTATTTTTACAATATTCTCATATTTTCAATAAAGGTAAATATTATCAAATCTTTTTAAAATATTTTACCTTATCATACGATTTTGAAGCATATTATAATTTTGAAAATGGTTCTGAAGAAGGAGACCCTTGCACAACCTAGTTATATTTGATTTTACAATACATTCTCTCAGCACATACTTATGGTATTTTAAAAGAACCATTGATTGAATATTTCAATCCAAACACAGTCCTACTGTTTAATAAAAATAAAGTTTTATCTGATTTTTTGAAATTACATGTTATACATGATTATTTTCCAAAAATATTTTTCTGTGAACACCAATATGACCCATGTTGTACAAGGTGTATTTGGATGAAGGAATAAAATGATTTTGAAGGATATATAAATCATTGTTTCAATGCATGGACCTTCTACCTATGTAAACAAGATGATAATGAAACCATGTGGACACCATGATCAAGGTATTATGTTCTTTCTGTTGGGAATAGTTCTATTTTATCATTTAGAGGTGAAATAAGAAAAATTAAAATATATATAAGTATTCATTAAAATTTTATGGTCTTAATGAGATGGGATGAAAATTAGAGGTATAAGACAACCTTTGAGGATAAAATATGTAAAGTTTATTTTTTAATTTTATAAAAATGACAACCTGTAAGATGGGTGAGAACCCATCATGTATGGCCTTGCCATGGGAATCAAACCCACAATTGAAGGGTGATAATGGCGCATCGCCAACCACGGGCCTATGTGAAGTCCCTAGTTAGTATGAGTTATTCTTATTATTAAAAGATTGTATGGATCAAGAATAAGTTGATTTTGTGAACATATTTTTCATCAAATGGATATCTTTAGTATACGAAAAATATATGGTGATTAAGTGATAAAGGTTATTTTAGAAGACGTTCCCTATTTTGAGGAAACACTATATGCCTAAGGAAAATAGAATACTATGGGGTTTTATTTGTGGTATAATGGTTGTATTTTTTTTGGAAGAATATTTGCATTATGGATATTTGGATTATTTGTGGGAATGATTAACCTATCATAGTGAATATGTGATTAGGTCAATTGAACTTCAGTATGAGTCATTAAGAGTAGTCGGTGATATTTGAAGATAAATGTTAAGATTTATTAAGGAAGATTATGTGATTAAATCCTTCTGAGTTTTGGGTTACAATAATATATTGGTTTACATTGAAGTATTTTAATGACATTTTTGTATTAAATGGTATTTATTGAGATTTGGGTATTGATTATTCAATTATGGATATTAAGAGTAGTATTTATTTTTTATAAAAGATTATCCTTCTGAGGATTATCTGATCTTGTACTAACCACTTTGGTTTTGGTTAATTTCTAAAGACAGTGGAAATATATAGTTCATATTTGGTGGATTATGTGATTCTATAAGGGTTAATTATAGCACTACAGGTGTGACCAATTATTGTTGAATACTCATTGTTTGGAGAAAATATGAGTTTTTTGTATCAAATTACTAAAGGATGATACTCTTCTTGAAAAGAAAGTATATTTACTTATGTCTTTAGTCAATATCATAAATAAATTATCCAACATTATGAAATGGAACGTAAAACAAAAATGTTTCCTTTTTTACTTTTCCTACTCAGAATCCAATGACCATTTAACCCATCATAATTTTGTGGTTTTCTTATTGTTAACTTTCTCGAGATCATGTTTTCTATCACTCTCCATCAAAACATGATGGTTAGTTTTCTCTTCCATATCCATATTCTCATGGAATCCTAGTATGGGTTATCTTGGTTAACCATTGAACTTTTAATTTTTTTCTTTTAATGTGATATTTTTATTTACTTTATTCTGATGTGGTACTTATAATAAAATTTCTAAGCCCAATTTTAAAATTGCGAGGACGCAATTCCCAAAATGGTGGAAGGATGTAATAACCGAGGTAAATAAAGAATATGACATTTTCATATTTATTTATATTTGTGAAATAAATATTAATTTTACTTTAAAGGGTATTTCATGTTCGATGGCTTAACATATACAAACAACAGGTTTCTTTGAAATCTAACATTGCACACAAAGTTGAGTTATACTGAAAAATAATAGTATAACACTATTATTTCAAATGGTTGCAAACCAATAGTCATTGTATTGGTGGGAATGAATATAAATAACTAAAATATGCTTACACATGTTTATTAAATGTTTTTTCATTTATCCAATAAATGTTAGAAGCTTAAAATGTGAATGAATCCAATTTTAAGAATAAACACTCTAAATTTCATTAAAAGGTCGATTTACCACCTCTTGATAGAGAACCCTTTTAAAATATTGTTTTTTAACTTTTATATGTTCTATTTGAAAAAATAAAATTATTTTTTATAATTGGGACCTCAAAATTTATTTGGATAAAACTTTGTTATTTTTCTGATAATGTTAACTTTTTTAATGAATAGTATGAAATAATGCATTTTAATTCCAAACTGCATTTTAATTGAATTTATTTATATAAATAGATGGTTATTTTAATTGGTTTTGAAGTGTAATTGGATTGTATTTTTACCATTTAATCCAATTTTTTTCAATGTAATTCATTACAAATTGAATTTGGACATAAACAAGTGTCAATCATTTGGTAGTTATTATTTCTTAAAAACATTGTTTTTGTTTTGACAACAGAAATTATTTTAAATTAATTAATACCACTTCTATGTTTTTCATTATTTAAAAGAGACATCATTTTTTAATTAATATTATAAAATATATATTTGTCTAAATTTTTGGTATTTTTCTAAAAAACTACAATTTTTGATTAATAGTGAAAACACTAAGAAGTAGTTAAAAACCGACTTTTTCATTTAAATGAAATTTTACTGCTTCTGTGAATTAAATTTAAAAAATCAGACATTCATGGATATTATTAGTAAGTAATATTTGGTTCAATAAGAAGAAAATAAATTTTTTTAATAGTAACTTTAGACTTTTATTTTCCACAGTTAAAGGTAAATAGGGTAATTTGAGGTAAAACAAAATATTATAATAATATTAAATTATCCAAAAATGTGTTCTAATCCTATTGGTTGATACATTTCCAACCATGGTAATCCTTGGGATGATTTTGGGACCCCATAGAGCACATAAAAGTGATAATGACACTTTATATTAATTAATTTAAAGTAATGACAAAAATGACAGAAACATTCATCTTTTAGTAAATAAATTCTTAAATAAATTTATATAAGTTATCTCTTAGACTATAAATATTCATTTGAAATATAAAAATATTTCCTACATCATGGTATTTTTTTATAATTTTTAGACGTCAAATAAATAAAATTATTTAGGATACCATAATGATGCAGTGTGTACCTCATTAATGAATGATTTAAATAAATAAGATTATAATGATTCAAAAAATATCCAAAACCTGTCAAATTCAACTTGGAACATTTTATTTCGAACAAAAATCATCTTATAAAAAAATTTAATGAGTTTTGGACCTTTATAAATAGAAAATTATTATATAATAAAAGAATATTTTTAAACATTCTTAAAGAGCCCCTCCTCCCCCTTATAAAAATCCATCACCACTACCCCATTACTCACACCTTTCAAACCCCTTGGATCATTCAACCTCTACCCAATTAAGCTCACAACATACTTATATACATCCTATAATCCTTACCTTAGGAATAAGGCACTTCAATAAATCCTTTTGGTTAAAACCCAAGGGAGTTACCCGATATAAAGGTAACATCTTCTCTTAAGTTATTTTATTTTATTTTACCTCTCCAACCCCCTAAACTCTTTTTCATATTTTATTCTATAAAGACACAAGTATCATAAACATACTAGTTTGTTTTTATGATATGGATTTGAACAACACTTACACACACCTCCATCTAATTGGTAGAAAACATATTATTTCTGTGGACAGGAAACTAACACCTCACGAAATGATGATTGTTCAATTATTTTCTACCACCTCTTATGGTGGCCATTATGATGGAACTATTTTTATATGTGATATATATTATATTTATATTGTCTTTATATTTATTTAATTTTCATTTATATCATACCTTTATGGTTTCCATAATGGGTAAATGAGATAATTTCATTTGAGTAGTGCGGATTACAGCCTCTGCAAAGTGATATGACTCGTTCATGCCATACGTGAGACGTATAAAGGATGGAATTAATTAAATTATGAATTATATTATACAATAATTATAATATAACTATTTAACATTATGTTTTCATTCCATTAAAATAGGAAATAGAAATGAAAGTAGCATTCATGCATACGTACAACTTATCATCCCCATGAACGGTGCATTTCTTTACTTATATCCAAATGTTATGTACAATTACAGATACATATATACACTAATTATATATTATATATATTATATCCACATCATTAATATAATTCTTGAGATAATGGACCATTTACAACATGAAAAACATGTAATTATAAGTTCATTTTTTACTCAAGTACCAAATATAGACAAAAAGAAAATTATTAACATAAATGATTACATAATGTTTATAACATGTTAATAAGTGAATTAAAATGAATAATAAACTTTAAAAGGTTATTAAGAAATTATAAATTAACATTAGTTTATTATTCAGGGGATTAAATAATGAAAGGGTCATGTCAGACATGAGGTAAGTAGTTTTTATCTCACTTTTTATTCTAGTGTGATTCAAGCTATATTTTCCCCTATTTTCTTTTGTGTGGTGTATTTATTGACAATGATTGTATTAAATGTTTAATATACATTAATTTATGGCTATTTACATCTTCTTTGTATGGTCATTCTTTCATGGATTGTATGTTTCATAATTTACCAAATCAGTAAGCGAACCTTTCACCCTTCCTCTTCTATTCAAAGACTTCTTTTATGTTATGTATTTCATATTTACATTTTATTATGTTGGGATATGTTATTATATATAATTTGTTTTTAATTTTATGTCCATGGGATGAGAGACCATTTTCTCTCTCATCGACTCCTTTTCTGAATTTTAAAGCAATGTCATTAGGCTGTCGAATTTCTGTAAGAGAACTTCATAACCCAATTTCAAATCTTTCGGTTAAACTTCTACTTCTTGATTATGATGTGCTATGAATATGTGTGAATTACCTCATATTTTTTTACATTTAATATCCACTTATATTGGTTTTATTCATACTTATCACACAAAATTATATCATTGATTTGTCCTTAATATAAGGATATGATCTTTGTAAGGGACTTTGTCTCAATTTACAATCCATTGATACTTATTTGTTTTTATACGCCAATTCACATTTATATGGTGTATATACTTACCTTTAATATATTATATCATGTATATCATTATTATCATGATTTTATAATCATTGATTAATAGTATTCATCAATTATTTGTATTCAAGCATCTCCCATTTGGTTAGGAACTCTTAAACTATAATATTGTTTTAAATGTTCTAAAGATTTATTCTTCAAAATATTTCTCATTAATGACTATGTTTTAAAAAAGGTTTTAAGGATTTATTTATATAGACATTAATGTTTTTAACATAAAATTTCTTTCAAAAGCAGAAAAGTGGTATGGGACACTTTGATTCAAAAATCTTTATATTAAATGTTTGAAATTGTTTTACAAATGTTTTTGATAAAGAATTGATTATATCAATATCTTGAAATGATATATTGTGATTGGATCATGGAAACGTTATCATTATTTTAGGCATGTGTTATGTGTTATGATTATGCTATGGTTCTTGTGCATTGTTTACATATAAGGGTGGTTCCATGATAAACCTAGGGTGGGTGTGCTCGAGATAGATATCCAATGCATTTGGGTAAAATGACATTTGTAAACATTAATGTATCTTCTAAGAGATTTAGGGAATGTACTATGATGGGTATTCCAACATAACACCCAATGTATCTGTGATAGGTACAATTTAATTATGTTATGGATGCAACAAGTTACATTTTTTATTTATGATTTTTATGTGTTATTCATAAATCCAATGATTTAATAAGGTATGTTAAGATTAAAAATAATCGTTTCATTGAATTGTATTTTTAGTGCTCTAATGTTTTATTTCCTTATTTTAAAACCGTTACTGATCTTTTTATGCTCATCCCATGTTTTTAAATGTTTTTCACATGACATAAAGATTAATAGGGTCAGGGATTGGATCAAGGAAAAGTAGTACAATCTAAAACATGGAATTAGAAAAGTTTCTTTTTTAAATAGTTTTTATTTTATTTAAAAATGGAAACTGAGTAGAAGTTACTACTATGTAATTTTTGAGATGTGATATTTATAGACAAATTCTCTAAAACTCTAATCCTGAAAATATCCTTAATGTCAATTACTCACTTAATTCAATATTGTGTAATTTTTTAGGCTAGTCCTTATATTAAATTTATTTAATAAATATTTATGTCATTTTAAGTCAAAATGAAATCATAATGGGCGCTTTAAATTTCTTAATTGATTAAAAAAATGATGGTTTTACAAAAAAATATTGATATTCATCACTATTCACTGTGATATCCATATTTTCTAAAAAATTCAATAAATAAACCATATATTATTTTTGATATTTTTATTTCTAAAATAAATTAATTTTTTTCAAATAAATATTTTAAAACTCTTGAAATTTATTATAATATTTTCTCTCAAAAAATAATTAAACCCATTATTGAATAAAACATATTTTTGAAGAATAAAATTACATTAGTAAAAATAGATTGATTATTTCATAATAATTTATCAATAAATTTAAATTTAGTTATAAATATATATACATATATTATACAGTGTTAAATACTACTCATACTCACAAATTTAATTATTAAGTTATAATGGTAATTTTTAAAAATTAATATTTCTTTGTTTATTTAAATTTTTTGTTGCATGTAATAAATGATATCGTATATAGTGTCATTTTCATAAATCTCAGTTTGTTATAGCCCCCCCCCCCCACCAATAAATTATGTATTTCAAATTTAATTTTATCTCTTTTATAAATGGTTTGACATTTTAAAATACCATTATTGGAAACCCGCGTCATAAAAAGGGTTAGTGTAAGTTGGAACATAATATAAAAAAAATAATATGTTTTAAATTTTTTAAAAAAATTGGTTGAATGTTAAATCATATATTTTGAAAGAATATCCATTTGATAGATAAAATTATACCTTTTTTATAGAAGAGAACATCGGTTTATCGAAAATGGATAACATTTTTATTTCAAGAACCTTTCCCAAAAGATGAATAATTATTTAACATATTGGAAAAGTATATAAGGAAATATAAAAAATTGATATATTTAATTTTATTTTTTAACCAATTTCCACTATAATCACATCTTTTCTTCAAATAATGATTATTCAAGATGGGTTTTTTACATGTGTAGAGCACTAAAGTAATATTTTAAAGGATCTAATAACCATAAAAGTGATAGAAATAAATTACTGTTGTATATAGATATTAACCATGACCAAAATGGTTAGCATAATTAAAGATAATTCCCAAAAATAATAAACATTCATATGATGAAATAATAAATTAATATCAAAAATTTAATAATAATACCCAATGTTCAAAATAAAACATTCTAAAACTAAATAACCATGTTTCATAAGTAACCTTGATAAAATTAACATTAAATAATGTGTTAACCTCATATTTAATCTCTTACATTTAATTGTACAATCCCAAAAATATATTGATCATCTTCTTAAATAAAATTAATCACTTTATCATCAAATAAATTTTCAATTCCATAGCTATCTATGTGATAAAAATTATGTTTCCATAATTACATTATACCCAAGATCATATAAACCCTAAATGTTATCAATATCATACAACTTATATCCACAAAATTTAAAGTAATAAATCAATTTAAAACAAATCATTACATACCCTTCAATCCAAAAAAATTCTCATAAAGTGTCATTAATAAACTTAATATCTTATATCTTAAAACCTTAAAATGTGTGTCTAAGAATTTAAACCTATAATCAAACTTAATCTCATAAACTCATCATTTTATCCATAACACATAAGATAAATTCACATGAAAAAATTCCTATATCCAAATTTAGATAAACCCTTATCTAATACCATCTATAACATCCCCTAACTCGTACTTCTAGAACAAGTCTTAAACATATTGTCATAAGGTTTTTTGATTTGATACTCATGAATGTGATCCAATTTTTATAATTCAGACATACAAAATCTAAAATATATATTGGATCACTACTCTACAAAAATGCTATTCTAGATTACAATTTTAGATATCCATGAAAAACTATTACATAATCATTACCCACGTATTCAAGTATGTGTTCCTCCAACGAAACCCATCTTTTCTTATTTCACAATAAATAGTCATCATCATCCATATAAAACCCTTACAGACATAAATCAATAAATATCATTATTGATAACCTAGGTAAGAGAAAACATAATAAGGGTGAGCATAAATTCTCAGTAATGGTAAACATAGACGTTAGAATCAAAATGTCATCAGTGAGTATAATATTAGAATAAGTGTATCGTGATATAACCGAGTGCATGAACATGACAAAAGAAAACTTATATGCATAAAGAAGATATAAATAAGAATTTTGTGTGGAATAAATCTTTAAAAAAGGATAGATTCACGATAATTAATTATAATGATCGATGTGCTCTCAATTCTGATCAAATTAAATATTTAAAACCCATAGACTGCATAAGAAAACTTGTTGGTATCTACAAAAAATATCTTCATAAACCACTTTTAGAACCCTTAATGATTATAATAACTATACAGATATCATTCATTATAATTATATATATATAACATAATCATTATCCAATGTATTGAAGCACAATCTAGATGCACCTGTCATATAAGCTATATCAGGCACACCTATGAAATATAATGGGACTTAACCCTTTATAAAAAAATGTCTAAGAACCATAAAATTAATAGAGTATATAGAAAATGAATATCATAAGAACATATAAAAATTTCAATAATTATTGAAAAATCTTTTTTAACCCATGTAAAAAATGGGTACCATGTAAATATCTTTGAAACATGATTAAATAGTAGAAAAGACAATTATCCATGGAAATTACTTTGTAACACGATTGACCCATGTAAAAGAAACTATTTCCTTGAAAATATATTTATTACAATCATAATCCATAAAAATAAATAATTAGTGTAGTATCATTACAAAATATTCCAAATAGAGCACAATTAATATCAAGGGTTGTCGATTTTTTTGAATTTAAATATCATTAAAAGAACATTAAAAATCTTCTAGAGAAAAATACACTTTTCACTTTGAAAAGGGAATAAAAAATTTATAAATTCAAAAAAATTATTCAAATAATTTTCATTGAAAAAAACATGGACACATATAAAGTCATATTAAATGAAAATAATGTTCATTATGGAAGGAAAATATATTCAAGATGGTAATGTGAAGAATAAACCTTATTCTCAAACATTTTGTAAAAGCAGTCCAAAGTGACTCATTTAGAAAATATTAAGAAATTTACTTCTAAAAACCATTCAAAAAAAGGTAATAAGTCATTAAAAATGGTTTTATTTATGTAATTAATGTTTATAAAATAATACTTCTTTAAGTTTTTTTATAAAATATGAATCTATATGAAAAATATTTCTAATCTAAAATAAGATACAAAATCAGTATCAGTTATAAACTACTTTATTAATGTAAATTTAAAAAATAATGGAGGAAATATAAAATGAACATGTAAAGAATGTTCATGTCTAGACGATAATAAAAGATAAATTTTTCATGAAAATAAGTGTATATTATTTACTTCAATGTAAACATGAATATTAGAAATCTACAAAAGAATGGATATTGTAACCTAATGCCTTCCCCAATTTTGTAACTTCTGAATCATAAGCCACATTAAATAATATCATCAAATGAAAAATTTCATATTTTGAAAATAAATATAGTAATGATATAAATGATAAAAATGTTTTATACAATACTAAAAAAACAATATAGGAGCATATCACATATGTGTGTCCCGAAAAAGGGAATTTGGGGAGAATAATCCCTACAATGATTGTATCATTGAATTGAGATTTATTCATCGAAGAGATTATGTGTAAAAAATATAAATACGAAAACATGTCTAAATGTATAATAAATTTTTTTAAGATCAATTATCACATAATCATTCCATAAATAATTCAATTAAAGTGAGTTAAAAACCAATAAAAGTAAATCGAGTTAGGAAACATTCTTCCACTTGGTAACATTCAACTCAAATACCTTTGGTTGAAATAATCAGAATAGAAAATTAAAATAAAATAAATAATAAATGAATCATGATATAACATGTAAAATGGTATTAAATACTCTATATAATATAAATATTTGGTGAATATAGTATATGTCTCAAAGAAATAAAAGTGAGATAAGAAACACTTATGTCGAGTCTAAACATTCCAGTTATGTCCATTAACACCTATATAATAAGCTTATATCAATTATATGATTTATTAAAAAAATATAATATTTAAAAGATAATAATTAATTTATTAATTTTATTTATTTGAAGGAAATATTTAAATATTTAATTAGTTAAGTTACCATTATGTGTTTTGAGGATGTTTGGTCTATATTTCCAAAACGGCTTCGGTATGTTGACTATTGAAAAAGGGGTCATCATTCCATCATCATCATAATAATATTCATAAAATAATTATATTTTTTTAAATATAAATTATAATTTTAAAACCAATCATGAAACACTATTATAAAAAATATAATATATTACAATCACGTATATGGTATATCATACGAATGCATGAGCAACGTTTCCATTTTTCAACAATCATTATAGAAAAATGTTAAGTATTATTATTTCATTATATTATAATAATAATAATAATACCAAAAATACCAAATTATTTTATTAAATAAACAAATATATATCATTCAATTTATTTGTTGATGTAAAAAGTAATCACATTACATGAGGGAGGCGGTAGTCCATGTGTATACACAAATGATGTAATTAATTTTGGGTGAATGGAATGGTAAAAATTAGATGATATATTATCCATTAATAATTATAATATGTATTTATTATGTTAAATATTTCACATATAATACATAAATTCATTATATTATTTATTTTAAGATTATTCTAAAAGTATTAGTGAAAAAAGAATGTCATCACTTCGCGAGGCAGTAGTCTATTGTATAGACGAACAATGTTATCGTGTCACCCATGAAATGGAAAGAAAGAATGTATATGTGATATAATTATTTAAAAAAATATGATTAATTATACATAAAATATATTTATTTTAAACCAATCATTATAATCATATATGAGATGGATGATGGAAAACAAATTACATTAGTTTGGAGCCAGTAGTCCCCCGTACACAAGAATGATGAATTTGATTCCAATTTGATGGAAGATGAGGGAGATTTGGTAAATGAAAATAGCATAATAACATTTCAGTATATTTTAGATAATATTTTTATTATATAATAATGGTTTAGGAATATTATAA
Organism: Viscum album; assembly: GCA_963277665.1. Lineage (NCBI taxonomy): Eukaryota > Viridiplantae > Streptophyta > Magnoliopsida > Santalales > Viscaceae > Viscum > Viscum album. The sequence goes on along the minus strand of OY728142.1, from coordinate 565,904,714 downwards.
ATGGTTGGAAGAAGGATAAAAACAAAACCTCTCAGTTATTAATGATACCCTTTCTTCGGAGCACCTTTTTAGGATTATAGCTAAAGCCAACCTTGATTACCTTCATAATGAAACTACAGAGTAAAAGAATTTATGAGATAATAAAGGATAATATTTGGAAAATATTTTTCTAAAAAATAAATTTTTAAATTTGCGTGATGATGATATGAGAGGGGATGACCATTTATAAGTGTGGGAGAGGACACACTTGGGACTTTTGAAGGGAAAAAATGAAACCCATGTTTTTCACATTCCAAAAGAATCTAAAATGGACCATTATCGATATTTGGTTACAATAAGTTTTTAATATAAATATAAAATATATTTTAAAATAACTTTTAGGACATTTTAACACTTAACTTTTCAGTTTAACTCCCTGTAAACGCGTTTTCACCTTAACCACGATAAAATATGTTTACTTTGTTCACTATTCATTATGCCTAAAAATTAAGATGACCTTATTATATTATATAAATAAATCTGATAAAAAATATTGAATTCATTTTACCAAATTTAATTCGTATATGTTTCATAATTTAAATTTAAATTAAATCCACAAATGTGAAGAAAATGTGGTTTTTTAAAAAATAATTTTTATAGGAAAAAGATGCTTTATTTAAACTCTATGACTAGTAATAATAATTATATGAATTCAAATCAATATTTTTAGACAAATAATCTATAAATTTCACTTAATTAATTTATAAAATCATGTTATTTTAATTATTTAAAATAGATAAATGTTATACACTTCGAAATAGTTTTTAAAAAATGTGATTCTAAACCCAAAAATAAGCTTAAACTAAAATTGAACATAAAAATAATTAAAATTATGTAAAATCGGATTAATATTACTAAATAATACATATCTTACATGAAATAAAAATATAATCCTAGTAGGACATCGAAATTAATTATTTTATCAGATATATTTTTTAAAGTCTTGAGAGAGTAATTATAATATTTTCACACAAAATGAATAAAAAATTCAATTTAAAAAAAATAATTTAAAGAATAAAATTAATTTACTTAAAATAAATTACTCATTTATTAATAATATAACCATAAATTAATATTTATTGGGAAATTTATATATATATATATATCATAAAGTATTATATACTATTCATACCCATCAATTTAAGGGCTAAGTTATAATGGTCATATTTTAATAATAATATTTCATGGTTTGTTTATATTTGGTTTTGTGTGTTATAAAATCTATTACGCATAGTTTTATTTTCAACAATATCGTAGTTTTAAATCCTCCCCTAATAGATTAATTATTTTCTGTTTTAATATTATCATTTTCATCAATGGTCGTTCATTTTAAAATACCATTCTTTTATGCCCACATTGTAAAAAGGAATAACAAAACATCCTCTTTATAAGAGATAAAGAGAGGTAATAATGTTTTATAGAATAAAACATATTATGATTATAAATATTATATCATTTATGCAATTTGAGATTCTGGATTTGGAAATCAAATACATTTATTAGGTAACATTATACCTTTTTTGAGGAAGAGGCCATAAATTTATCAAAAATGAAAAACATTTGTATTTTAGGATCCTTTTACTAAACAAGAGGAATTTTTTACCAGATATACTTAAAATATAATCAAATATTATGATTTGATAATTTTAATTAAACCTTTAATAAATTACCACCCAAATATCTTGTTTTTCTGTAGATAAAAAATATTCTAGATGATTTCTTGTTATTCCCTAAAGCACTAAATTCCACTTTTAAAAGGTCATGTAACCATTAACGGGATAGAAATAAATTCCTCCAATATTTAAAAATTATCCAAAACATAAATGTTTAATAAAGGGTATGATTATTCAAAAAATGAATAAACTTTTATATGATTAAATAATATAGAAATCTCTAAAATTTAAAATTAATTCCCAATTACCAAACTAAATAATTCCACAAATAAATAAACATATATCCAAAATAACCTCAATAAAATCAACATTAAATAGTGTTTTATCATTAAATTTATTGCTTTAATTTCAAATAATAAATCCCAATAACATATATATCTTCCTCTAAAAAACATTAATCAATTTTTCACCAAATGAAATTTTAATCCCACGGTTATCTATGTTATAAAACTTTTATGCACACAATTACCTAAATATACAATATTATATAGACCCTAAATGTTATATATTCCATAAAATTTATGTCCCAAAAATATAAACAGGTAATTCATATTAAACTGAATCTTTATATATACCTCGACAGAATAAAATGTATCATAAATTTTCCTGAATAACTTTAATATCTACAAACATAAAACCTTAAAATGGGTGTCCAAGACTTTAACACTACGATAAACCATGATCTCATAATCTCATGATGGTATCTACAACTCTTAAGATAAAATCACATGAAAACATCGCAATCTCCAAAATTATCTCAACCATGATTTGATGCCTACTATAATAAAACCAAAACTGTACTCCTAGAGAAAGTTCTAATAATATTATCAATACATTTCAATCTTTGAAAAAGATGAATGTGGAAAAATTTATACAATCCAAAGTTTACCAAATAAAAAATGATAAATTTTATCACTTAGATACCCAAGAACATTTCTGTATTATTTTTTTATATACTTTGGGAAAAATATTAATAATCCGAACCCATTTCATCGAGTGAGTGTTCCACCCACTAAACCCATATTTTCTTATTTTACATTAATTCGCCATCACCATCCATAAGAAACCCTTCTTGAAATAATTCATTTAACATTATTCTTGATTCCTGGTGAAAATAAATCATAATAAGGGAAGGCTTAAATTTTTAGTATGGGTAAACATAATCATTTACAACTGAATGTGATTAGTGATAATAAGATGATAAAAAGGTTATGATGACAAAATAAAAGTGTATGAATATAACATAAGATAACTCATACCCAGAAAATCTATATCAATAATATGTGGTATTTTATAAATATTTTTAAAAGGAAAATACTTAGGAATCAATAATATTAAGTCATCTGATTTTAGTCTTGATCAATGGAGTTATTTAAAACACACACCAAGCCAAATAATATGCGTTGGTATCTTTGAAAAATATATTTATAGAACCCTTAAATGAAACATAAAAATTTTAATAACCATATTAATAAATCTAAATATACATCTTTGTAGAATATAATCACTACCCAAATAATTTGATATATATCTGGGTGCACGCATCCTATTATTGTTATCATGCCCACAAAATAGCTTTAATATGACACACGACTTTGTAACCAATGTCCTAGAACCATAAAATTATAAAATAATATGAATATTTCATCCCATCATAAAATAGGGAAAATATACATCATTGCATTCATATCTAGAATAAACCATTGAAATTAAATGGGTTCCATTAAAATCTTCTTGAATCATGGTTATCCTATAGAAAATAAAGGTGTTCCAATAAAATCTCTTTGAAACATGATAAACCCTTGAAAAAGATATGGGTTCATTGAAAATATATTTAAAACAATTATAAAATATTGAGGATGGTATCATAAAAAATATTCCCAGCGGCACATAAGAAAAATCAAGGATTTTTTATCTTCATAAATGTAAATACCATAAAAATATCAATAAAAATATTCTTGTGGAATTTTTTTTACTTACATATAAATTCAAAAAGATCCCAAAGTATTGAGAAAATATTTTTCTTTTAAAATATCCTTGGAAAATTAAATACAATTATTCATATAAATAATCGTTATAATGGTATGTAAATATATTCAAAAAGTAAATGTTAAAAATAAAAATTCTTTTCAAATATTTTGTAAAAGGAGTCAAAAGTGACTCATTTCAAAAATATATAGGAGTATCATTTTTAAAATATTTTTAAAGAAGTTTAAACATCATGTAACACATTTATAGGAAATAATTTATTTTTATAAAATAATATTTCATAAAACATTATATAAAACATGCATATGATTGAGAATGTTTCCCGATCTAAAATAAAATACATGATCAGTATCACCTAAAAATGAAATTATTTATGTTAATTAAATGAATATGGGTGGAAATGAAAATTATGAATGTGAACTACATTCATAAATAAATTATAATAAAATATATGTGGTTCAATAAAATAAAATAATATTATTTCCTCTAAATAATACTTGAATATAAACCCTCTTTAATAGAAAGGATGTAATAAAAAATGTTTTTCACTTAGGTATCTTCTACATCATAAAACGCATGAAATAATATCAACAAATGAATCATTAAATATCATAAAGATTAGTATAATAATGATATACATGTCACAAAAGTAGTATATACACCACATAAAATATTATATGTTAATAACTTCGACAAATGTCCTAAAAATGGAATTTGGGATGAATAACCCTTACAAAGCTTATATCATTGAATTGAGAGTCAACAAATGGAGATATTATGTGTAAAAAATATAAATACATAACAATTTTAAATAATTAATAAAATATTTTTTATATCAAGTCACACATAATCATGGAAAAATAAAGTCAATGAAAAAGTGCTTTAACCCAACAAAATTAAATTGAGTAATGAAACCTTCTATAACTTCGTAATATTAAAGTCAAAATTTTTTGGTGAAATAATTAAAATCAAAAATCAAAATAACATGAAATATAAATTAATCATAATATAATATGTATAATGTTAATATATACATTAAATAATAAATATAAGTTTTAAATATGCTTATGTCTCCCATAAATAAACGTGATATGAGTAACCCGTACCTCGAGTCTAGAATTTCCATGTTTTCCATTAAAATATTATATAATAATATTATACAAATTATATGATTTATTAGTAAAATTTATAGGTTTAATAACTTATATTTAAATCATTAATTTTATTTTTTAATAAAATATTTAAATATTTTATTATTTAAGTCCATATCGGGAGTTTTCAGTACGTTATGTCCATTTTTTCAAAATGACTTTTATATGTTGATAGTTGTCAAAGGGTTTATTGTGCCATCATCTCTAGAATAATATTTCTGAAAAAATTATAATTTTTAAATATCAATTATTTTTTAGAAAAAAATTCTGAAACAAGGTTATGAAAAATTAACTATGTTTTAATCATGGAGAGGGTACGGCGTATGTACGCATGGGTAACATTTCTGTTTTTTAATTATAATTATGAAAATATGTTAAGCATTATTTAGAAATTACATAATGATAATCATATAATAAATATCATAATATTTTATTAAATACACACACACACACACAGATATATATATATATATATTATCCATGTTATATGGTGATAAAAAAATTATTACATTGCTTTGATGAGGTGGTTGTCCATGGATACAGGTGAATGATGTAACCATTTTTCGAGTAATGTATAGGTAACTATTAAATGATATAGTATCCATTCAAAGTGATAAATCTGTCTTTAATATCAAAATTATTAATCCAATGTCATATATATTCATTTACTTCAAAATCTTTACCTTTTATTAAGACTGTTAGTTAAAATGAATCACATCACTTTCTGTAGAAATATTCCACCATACACATGAACAATGTTATAGTATCCCAAAATGAATGAAAATTGTAAAGATATATATCATATAATAATTCTATAAGTGTTTTTATGTTAAAAATAACACATATATACTTTATAAATGATATTTTAAACATCGATAAGAAGAGATGATGGAAAAAAGAGTTATGTCGACCCGCAAGGTGGTAGTCCGTCGTACCCACGAATGATGGTTTTGTTTCCCACTTGATTGGAGATGATGTGTATGTAGTTTATTACATTAAAAAATAAAATATTATTATATTGGACACACTATGGTTATAATAACATTGTTTCTTAAAAATATTTTAAGGAGGTGTTTTGATAAAAAACACTCAATTAAGAACGATACCTCTTCCTTAGACAACGCCTTTAGAATTATAGATAAAGTATTCCTTGATTCCCCTTATGAAAAAAATTTGATAGGACTTTTTGAAGGAATTAAATAAGATAATTGGGTTGGTATTCTTTGAAAAAAATGTTTTGAGTGTTTTTAGAGGATAAGAGAGGGGGTGGACTTTTGTAAGTGGTGGAGTGGAAACACTTGCAATTTTTGAAAAGAAAGGTAAAATGCATGTTTTTAACATCTCAAAAGGATCTCAAATAGAATAGTATTGATTCATATATGATACACGGTTGAACTAAATTATAAATTTTATTTTATGAAATTCATTTTAGAAAATTCAATTGAGGGAGTAGGAATATTTTTTTTTTAAAACTAAGCCCACAGATGTGACGAAAATGTGGTTTTCAAGAAATTATTTATTCGAGAATAAGATGATTTTAAATTAACAATATGACTGAAAGTAATATATATATATATATAATTAAATTAATTTATATATATAATATAAATTATAGTTATATAATTTATCTTTGGGGTTTATATTAATTTATTATAATGGAGAATCATTATTCACTTTAAAATGGTTTTTTGAAAAATAATATTTGAAACCTTAAAATAAAATAACACTACAATTCATTATAAATATTATTATAATGTTATTAATTGTATTAAATATAAATAATTAATAATTATGTTAACTTAAATAAAAAAATCATAATGGTACCTTTAAATTTCTTAATTTTTTGAAAAAAAAAATATTGTTCTAAAAAATTGGTATTTTTTTATTCACTAAAAAACTATAATTTTTAAAAAATACAAAAAATGTCTTATAAAAAATTTAATTTTATTATTTCCAAAATAAATTTTATTTTATAAAATAAATATTCTAAAATATCAAGAATTTAATTATAATATTTTATCAAAAAATCAACAAAAATCATTTATGATGAAAATATATTTTTTAGGAATAAAATTAATTTAGTCATAATTTAGTAATTATTTACTAAAAATTTATCAATAATTTTATATTTATTAATAAAATTAAACATATATATATATATATTTCATAAAATATTTATTATTATTCATACCTCCAAATTTAACAGCTAGGTTATAAAGGTAATATTTAAATAATAATTTTTTTTGGTTTTTTAAGATCAGGGTTGCATGTCGTAAACACTATCCAACATAGTTTTGTTTTCTAATGTATTGGCGTGTTATAGAATCAGGATAAAAAATTTAAAAGGATAAAAATATACACTATTTCAATGAAAATATGATGTATAATAGTAAATATGCCTCAAGAAATTAAATTGTAGAAAAAACCCTTACTTAAATTCATGACTTCTAATAAATTAATTAAAAACAATTGTAACAGATAAAAATATCTTAATATCCCATTTAATATACTTATTAATACCTTTATCCTTTTATAAACATCATTTATAATTATTCTCTATATGCTTATAGTTTAATTATAATCTATTTTCAATATCAGGAGTGAGTAATCTTGATATTTTTTTACTACTTTTTAAGAGAAGTGTTATTAACTATTCTCCTAAAAAAATTATAAATAATTAATAATATAAGATACTAGAATATATAAATTATATTTATTTATAAATCACTTATCTCATTCTATTATTTTTTTTGTTATGTTGCTTGAAAATGGAATTTTTCAGATTATTTCAGTAATTTTAGAGATCGAAGATGATATTAAAATACTATGTTAAAACATTAATACAACCATTATGGATCTATAAAAAATTATTTAAGATTTAAATTTTATTAGTATTATTATTTACGTTACAACCTTCATCCATGACAAATTTTTATAGCATTATTCATATTGGTGGCTAGACCGGCCCAAAGATGAACATCCAATAATTTGATGGGACGATGTATTTAAGAAATTATTTATTTTGAAAAAATATCATTATTATAGAAGTACATGGATATAATTTATATGTTTTTATGTTTTTTAGGTGTTATTATAAATATTTAAAACATATATGAAAAAAGAAAAACATAACATCACGAAGGTGGCAGTCTGTACAACGCACAGTTAATGTATTCATTTCCCAATGAACGAGCGGGAATGAAAGTGTGTTATATTTTTATCTTTATATTAATTCTTATATTATATATGTCACATTTTTTAATTCCAAACTTATCAGTAGTTAATGTATGAAGAGGTTAAAAACTGAGGATGATTCATTGTAAAGGTGGGAATCCACAGAATCTATGATAAACGTTACTTTTTTTTTCAAAGTGGATGGGAAAAAATAAATAAGGTTTGGTCCATTAATATAATAACACATTAGTATAATAATTAAATTTAGATCATTATAGTACTATTTTTATGGTAGTATTATAATCTAATGAATAAAAATCAATGTTTAATAATTCAGTAATACTGACATTGAGACCTTCAAGTTCCACTTAACGGACTACATTGAATACAATTACATAGGATAACAAGTAGTGACTATGGAATTAAATAAATTAATGGTACATCTAGTACAGTAAAATTGATTATGAATTAAAAGTGTTTTTAAAAGGAATATATATCATTGAAAGGGTGGAAGTGATTCCCTTTTATAAGTGAAGACAAAGGAACTTTTTAACCAGCCTATATTTTTCAATAATGGAATGACACTGTGGAAGATTAAATGGTTTCAAAAAGCCAAAATAATTTAGTGTGGGGATATCTTTGGTTTATAAAACCTTAAACATGTATTTTCAAACATTATTTAATAATATTGAATGTTATTTTCTCATAAATTCGTTATTTTAATTTTATCAATTTCACCAGGGTAACCAGTTTTTACCCAAATAACTTATATTTCACTAAACATATAAAATAATATGAACATAAATTTAATATTCATTTAATATAATTAAATTTTTATTTTAGAAAAAAAAATTAATTTTTAAAATTAAATTATTTTATCTTTAAAAAAAATTTGTAGAAAAATGTTTTTAAACTAATAAGAATTATGAATTTTATTTAATGCTGATTTTCAATTGAATTACTGATATATTATTTAAATATTGTTTTAATTTTGATTTTAGAATTAATTTTTTGGAATTTAAAAATTGATTTACTAGAAAAAAAATTAAATTTTAAAAAATAATTTATTTTAAATAATAGTTTTACTATTAACTTGATTAATGACTTTAATCTTAGTAATCATAATTTTATGTAAAAAAATTATATTTCTCATATTACTTAATATCATTATCTTGATCTAATGTATGAAATATTTTTTCTATTTAATTTCTATAATCGATAAAAATTTATTTCCATAGTGTTATAAAATAAATTATTTAGTAGATTAAAATATTAGATATTTAAAAATCATAAATAAGGGTTTTATAAATAAAATATAGAAACTTTTTATTAATTTATATTATTTTAAATATAAATCATTTATGGAAAATATTTTGAAAAAAATTTAATTACTTATTATATTAAGATATTATCATAAAATTTATGGTTTTCTAAAATCAATATTGAATAAGAGCCTTATCCCAGTTTGTGAGGACTTAGCAAGTGCATCCAAGAGACCCAAGTTCAAAATCGGGTAGAGACATAATTTCCAAGTTTCTATAGTAGTACTGTAGCATGTACTATAGAGGTGCTATAGCAAGCATTGTTTACTACTATAGAAGCCCGAACTATTCATCTGTTTGGGCTTTCGGGCCACCGGTTAGGGCCTTGAGTCCTTTAAGGCCTTCGGGCCACACAAGGCCTTCGAGACAGGAAGGATTTTGGGACAGCACAAGGCCTTCGGGACACCTCAAGGCCTTTGAGAAACCTTAAGGTCTTCAGGCCACCTAAAATTGGGCTTAATGACCTGGTAGACTCTACAATGAGTGGACTCCAAATGAGGATTCAGTGCAAGAACCTTCACTAGAGTAGAAGCTTAAGAGGATTTTTCAAAAAGAGAGTGTATGAAATTTTCCATCAAGATCAGCATGTTCTTGCACGAGAAGCCTAGCTGAACTAGTCTTGTGAAGGTGTAAATATCATATCATGATGATGAATCTAATGAGGAGTTCATTTTAGTTATATCCTGTATATTTCCTTTGACCAAGGGTTATGTAATTTCTATTTCTTTGAGCTTTGTACGAGCTCCCCCTCATCCCTTGAAAGGGGGTTATCAAAAATCAATAAAACAGGGCCTTCGGGCTATTCGAGAAATATCAATATTTTTTTTGTTCACCCAAATATTATAAAACACAAAAAAATGTTATGATAATATCATTATTCTAAATCAAAAAATGTAGTTATTATGAGAAAAAAAAATTTAAATTTTTTAATTTAACATTTAAATAATAATATAATGAAAATTATTTTCATTGGGAAATAACCTTTTAAATATTCAACTATAATGATCACATTTATAATTATTTTCCAATTAAATTACAATTAAAAAATATTCATATCAAAAATATATTAAATATATAATATATATTTTTTAAATTAAATTTTATATAAATACAATTCTAGAAAAAGTACATTTTTATCATAAAATGGACTTATTAGTTGTCTAATTATATTAATTTAATTTTATAGATTCATTAACACTAATAAGGAAATTTTTTTATTTATATATATGGTTCGTAATTCAGTTAGCTATATATTTATCCACCAATTCTATGGCTATATTTTAATAGTGGTATAATGTTTTCATTTCATATTAGTAAATAACAATATTAATATGAAAACCAAGCTAAAAGATAACCTTGAATTGATAAATATAACCTCAAGTGAAATAAACCTTTATATCGCTCAGAATACTATGTTACGTACCATTTCCATCACAATTGGAATATATAAATATTCATAAAAATTTATTCCAAATATTCCTCTATAGATAATTAATTTGAGTTACTATAGACATACCTTCCAGAGCTTAATTTTAAATATATTTTTTCTAATCAAGTATTAAAACTGAATATACAATTATAATCTATAATATAATCGAAGTGAATTATCATATGAAAAAGAAATCTTAATTCCAAGGTGTCTTAACCAATGACACATTCATTTCAACCTATGAGACGTTCATTTCAACTATGTCACACATCGTCCATCCTATAACTCTTTGGGTCAAACCTAGGTTACATTAAATTGTGTTCTATCATAAATTATTATATAATTATGAAACATATCAAATATTTCATAATAGATTGTAAAGAGAATTTTATTGACCAAACCATAACCTATAGAGTGTCTAGTGAGGTTCTCAGTCTTAGGAAACCCCATCATACACCAGAATAATGATTGATTTGATACTCATCCATTATTTTTTAGGGTGATTATCACTAGGAAAATCTATTCAAAATATTTCTCTATATGAAAGTATCTATAAAGGGATGTAATTAATAAGAAACCCACACGATCTATTCATTACAATAACATTAGAATATTACATTACACATACAATCCTAATTATGATATTCACTACCATTATATAATTATAATCCATAAAAATAAATAAATTTATCCTATAAAATAACTAAACCCTCCCTAATATTGATTGTTGTTACCAAGATCCACATTCCAAGTTCCAGTGCCAAAAACCATTAACTTAAAACTGGCTTTAATACAAACTGTATATTCTCAGAAATAACTATCTTATAATTACATGGATTAAAATAAATAATTCATTAAACTATATTACCATAATATTTTATGTTTACAAATTTAGAAAATTAATAAAAATACCAAACTAATAAATCCCATGGCTTTTTCAACTAAAAAATATTTTTTCCACTATATATGAAATTACATAATTTGTATGCCTCCCAAAAATTCTCCACACAATAAAATATATTGTATATTTCATGTGTAATAAATTTCTCTATATCCTAGAGAAATAGAATATTAAGAAATTTTTATCTCAAATTCCCAACAAGGTAAATATAAGTGATAAGAATAAATGATCATAAGTGAGTATAAGATGTTAATAAATAAAATAATAGGAATAGATAATCAAAATAAATCCACAATCAAAAGAAACCCTGAGAGTAAAATTTCCATGTTTTGTATATAAATAAATAAATTCATTGGTAATAATAAATGGTTCCATAGATATGAAATTCATGTTTTATTATAGTTAATTTCATGCTCTAACCCAAGACCTTGTGATCTTAGAAATCATGATCATATTGTCAAGGTCTAATATCTACGAAATATTTTTTCTGGTTTGGTATATAAGAAATCTCCAAATATATTTTGTCTCTTGATACCTATAAATGTATCTAGAATCTATTTATATTAGTCCCCTAGAGTTTTTACTTAATTATAATGTCAGTATCATGTGAACTAATAAATAAACTATAAAATACCCAACCAATATTCCCTTTTAATCATTAAGCATTAGTATTGAAATAAAAAGTATATGTATTTTCCATATGTACCAAATAAATAAATAGAATATTTATCTATACATGTTACCTTAAAATTAAAACCATGTATAGTAATGATATATGGTTCTATAGATAATTTTCCCCTGTAAAAATGGGAGGAAACCCCTTATTAATACATTAAAATACCATTATTGAAATCAAACATCCTAAAAATAGATAACAAAACATTCTTCTAAAAACAGGATACAAGAAATATTAACGTCACATTAGATAACACATAATTATTTTTCTAATTATAAATGAGAACCTTGGATGAAAATAAATACCTTGAAAAGTTTTTGAAACCTTTATTAAATATTATGGTAAGTATTCTAAAGAGTGATATTCTTTTTCAGAATGAAATTTTATCAAGTTAAAGGATTTGAATTAAAAGATTATTTTAAAATATATAAGAATATAAAGTTCCATGAAATAAAAATTTTTATTGTAATAAAAAATATTTGAATAATTAATTTCGATAAGAATCATTTAAACTCTGCAAAATGAGATTAATTAACAAAAAAACATCTACAATAATGCTTACATGTTAATCAAAAAACATGAGAGTGATCTACTATTAAATGAACATTAAATTATCATGAGAATAATTATATTTATTATAATTGAAGTCAATGGGGTATTTAATACACCCTATAAGATTAATTATGGTACACAATTTCCAACATGCCTCATGGATTTTAAAATGATACAAGGAAATACTTAGGTCATTAGAGACCTTCAAATCAAAACCCCTCGAAGGATATGATTTCAAATGAAAATTTTAATAAATTGAAAAATCATAGAATCCTAATAAAAAATATTAAATGGGGAATTATATTCATCATTCCAAGTAGAAATGGGGTATAATAAGAAACACATCTCAATTAATTATATTTCATACAAGAAAACATTATCATAATTCATGACATCTACAAAAAGGGTTTGAATCACTTATATTAAGAAAAAACTATATTAATAACCTATTTCGGAACCAAATTTATATCTATTCAAATCTAAAACCTTTTATAAACTTCAATTATATAAATTTTATTCATGTATATTTGTTATTTATTTTCCATTTTCAATATCAGGAGTGAGTTATCTTAATCATTCCAAACAGGTTTTATAACAATAGTTTTTTTTGTTATTATTCTCATAAATATAATCATTACATGATAATTTTATGTAATTTAATAGATAAATTATATAGTTTTCTAAATAGTTTACATCATTCTCCTAATGTTTTAGTCATTTTTACAGAAAACTATATCAGTTTTGGTTTATTTCTATAACTTTAGTGGTAAAATATGACATTTCAATAACATGTTAAATTATTCATATAACATTTACAGAACCATAAAGATCATTATTTTAATAATTAGGAATAAAATTTTTGTATTTTAGTTCCCATATCCATCCATTATATTGTTTTATAGGATTTTCCAACTTTGAGGTTATACCGACTCAAACATGAACATACAATAATTTGATTGGTTGTTATGGTTAAAAAAATTTAATTAGACAAATTATAATTATAATATTTTTAAAATTATATTGTTTATTTTTTATGTATTTTAATCATATTTTAAGGGATTTAGATTAATATTTAAAATTTTGACAAAAAATGATAAATTGTGGAGGTATTTGTGAGCACAACACATGAGTAATGTTTTCATTTCCAAATTAATGAGGGTTGATAAAGTGGGATTATAATTTATATCTTCATATTTATAATTATATTATATTTTTATAATTTATTTTTTTAATTCCATTACTATAACCACGGAGTATATGTGGTTGTGAAAAACAAAAGATCTCTATTCATGGAGGCAGTAGTATACGCAATTGACAAACAAAAATCATTGTTATACTAAGTGAGTGGAAAGTAATAAATAAAGGGTGTTTGATTAATATAATATATGTTTAATATTCTAATTATATTTATGTCATTTTATTACATTGGATACGGTTCTATAGGAATATAATGATTAAGAATAAATTATTATGTATTATGAAATACTTATATCAGGACCATTAACTTTCTCTCGATAAACACTTTAGAACTGAAGGACATAGGATAATATTTATTGGCTAGGGGCATTATGAGATTTAGGGGACTTCAATTTTAATAAAATTGTGTTGGGATTCTAGGATATTTTTTTATGCATTTTTATGCATTTTTTTCTCATCAAAATTTCATCCTAAGGATTATTTTAAAAAGAAACTGAGGGGCAAGATAATGTATGATAATACAGATATAGGTGGAGATAGGAAATACCCTTCTGTTAGGAAAATGGTGAATGTTAGTATTGGTTATTTCTGAATGGATATAAATTATATAACTCAGTATCTTGAATACATTACTATGGAATATAGTACACTAGAATTTTTAGTGAATCAAGCCTCTACAATTCTAACTCAAGGCTAGGATTTGACGAATTTTAATATAAAACTAGAAATAAAAATTTATAGGTGACTCGAGTAAATGAACAAGGGAATATGACTCCTAGAACAGAGGAATTTGGACTCACATAATATTGATCAGGGTTTGTGGTGGTTATGGATTTGATACAAGCTCATGGAGTATATGTCCAAGGATTGCATGTGAATAGTTTCAAATCATGTAGAAATTTGGAAGTGAATCATGGATCAGTAGCTTCTATAGTTTCAATATAAGGATAACCAATTCCGAATAATAGGGATAAAATCTCATATTTTTTGGAAGGAATTGATTAATAATGTAAAAATAAAGTAAATAATGTATTGTGATTATTTAAAGGATTATTCGAAAAAAAATCCTCTATAAATATATATATATGCATTTCTAAAAGGGAAAGAAATTTATGGATGATGAAGTTTATCAAATTTTTCCTCCTAGTAAAACAAAATATAAGAAAGACTACTCAAATTTTAATCTAACCATGGTTATTAAGTCTATTAGTCCTATATAGAAAAAATTATATTTCTATAAAAATTATGATATTTTCAATCAATTAGGTTATAATATTTGATGTCTTTTATTTTCCTTCGTTATACATGGAATGAGGGACAAGATTCTTATATGATGTAGTCCATGATCACTTTATTATTATTTTTTAATTTAATTTTTAATAAAATGTTCTTTGACACTATGATATATCTATATTTCTATGGCAATTTGGAGAATTTAATTGGTAGAAGTGATCCCCTTTTATAGGAGAATTAAATGACACTTTGGTAAATAATCAAAAAATATCAATACTATAATGGCACTATTCAAGGGAAAATGGTTCCAAAAGACATAAATAATGGAGTTTTGGTGATATTGGGAAAAAATATCCTCAATGAAGAATTTACAAACATGTTTTAATCATTTTTGAATTCATTTTCTCTTATATTTTTACTTTTACCTTTCTCTGTTTCTAGTGGGATAAATAGCTTTTACCCATTTAACTAATGTATTAGTAAACATATAATATAAAACCTATTACTAAATTTCTTCAAAATCAAACTAAATTTAATATTTATTTTATCTAATTCAATTTATAATTAATATAAAATTAACATTAAAATTAATATAATTGGTATATAGAAAAACAATTCTAGAAAAATGTTTTTCACCCTTAAGTGTTCTTAATACAAATTAGCATTGATTTCTTATTGAATGTGTGATAATTTATTTAGATATTGAATTAAAGACTTATTAAAATTATTTTTTATTGGATTTAATTTTATTTTATTTGATAAAAATTACCCAATATTAATAAAACAATATTTTAATAATAATAGTTTTTCCAATATCATGGTCATTAAATTTAATCTTAGTAATCATAACTCTGTTTCAAATTGATAAAAATTCCTTGTTACATAATATTATTATGTTGATCTAAAATAAGAAAACCATTTTTTTAATTTATTTTATATAAATTATGAAAAAATAACTTTTTCATATAAATATATAAATCGGTATATTGAGAAAAACATTACATATGTCTCCAAAACAATAAACATTATTTTAATAAATAAAAAATATTTATCTTCTATAAACTAAATTACTTATAAAAATATATATATTATATTAATAGGTTTTAAAAAACATTTAATTCTTTCTTTTAATTTCATACTGTCAAAAAAGTGATGATCTTATCTGTATAATTATTTTTCCACTAAATATCCATAAATCAAAAAAATACAAAAAAAGTCTTAAGATGCTATTAATATTCCAAAAAACATTATTTTGGTCTAATTAAAATTCTAAAATTTCATAATTTATCTTTAAAATAAAAATATATTGAAAATTATTTTCATAGGAATATTACTTCTTAAAATATCCATTATTCTTATTATTATTTAGAATAAATTAATAATTAGGAAAGGGAAATAATTATTAATTTTAAAAAAAAACATTCTATATTATAAAAAATTTATTAATATAAACATCATTGAAATCCTATTTTATGAAAAAAAATCGTATAAAATGGAAATATTAGTTATTTAGCTATATTAATTGTATTTTATCAATTCATTAAAATTAATAAAGTGATTTTTTTTATTTCTACATATATTCCATAATTCATTAACCACAATTGTTTCCTACTATTTCTATAGTTATATTTTAATGGTTATATTATTTTTTAAATTTTGAATTTGTAAATAAAAATTCCAATATGAAAACCCTATGAGAAGATAAGAATTACACAAGATTTAAAATATAAAGAGATACAATCCATTCCATATTTCAGAGAAATGGGTATTATATCATTTCCATTATAAAAGTCATATATTAATATTCACATCCATTTATTCCAAACAAGACTCTACAGATGAGGCCTATGAGTATCTAGAGACATACCATTCATGGATTGAAGATCCAATTTCCAATCAAAAATGAAATCTAATGTGATTATGATAATACCCAATATAATCAAAGTAAACCAACATATGAATATGAAAGTTCAATCTTAATATGTCTTCTCAAATGAAAACATAATTTAAACATATACCACATTCATTTAGACTATGTCACACTTGGTTCATCCTAAAATGCTCTTGGTTCCACCTAGGTTACATTAAGATGTGTTATCTTGTAATTTTAATTCTTATTCTTTAATATAATAGTTTCTTCATAATGGATTTTAAAAAAATTTATATTGACCAATGAAAATATTATGGGAGTGTCTAGATAGGTGTGTTGTCTTAGGATCACTCATTAATCACCAAATAAATATTAATTTGTTACTTAATCTTCACTTATTCAGGATGATATACCGTAGGTGAATATATTTCATATCCACATAAAATTCCAAATATTTATATAGAAATATAATTTCAAGGAAAACCCCATAGTTGCTACTTTAAAAAATGTCACGATGTTATATTATACTTAGACTTATATTTAAATTTTTCACTAAATTTATCTACTTCTAATCCCTTGATATAAAAAATTAAATCCTCTAAAATAATGAAACCCTTAACTTATAAATATTGTGTTGTACCAGAACCGAACTCTTAAATATGGTGCTGAAAACCCATAATTTAAATACTATATTTTTTACTAACTATAGATTCCAAGACATAATTATCTCATAATTACATGATATAAAACAAATAATGAATCATAATACATTACCATGATATTTTATGTTTATTTAATTATAGAATTGAGAAGAATAAAAAATTAATAAATGTTCTTTATTTTTTAACTAATGGAAATTTTTTAAATTATATAGCAAACCAATTAATCTATAATAACTATTCAATATATCCTACTAATTCTATATTGATATTTTTTCGACATATGTGTCTAAGACATTTCTTTATAACCTTCGGAAATGGAAACATAAGAATAGTGGATCTCACACATTCCGAAAGGGTAAAAGTATGTGATATTAATCAATGATCTTAAGTGAGCATAATATGATCATAAATAATATGGTAGGAATAGATAATAAAAATATTTCCATAAGAAAATAAAACTATAAAAATAACATGTACATGTTTTACATGTTAATAAATAAATGCAATGATAGTAATAATTGATTCCTAGGAGATAAATTCCTCAATATTGGATAACTAATCGTATTCCCAATGTCAAGATATAGTAATAATTTCATCCAGGCCCTATTTCTAGGGAATATTTTTTCTTGGAAGGAATATTCCAAAATACCGGATCTCTTTTCATCTATGATCTATCAAAATCAGTCCCAACCATCTATAATTAGTTCTAAATAATTATTTGTAACACCCTGAGATTTTAAAAGAAGAACAATTTGTTTTATAGCATGATGAACACACAACACTGATCTAAAATGAGAATGAAAAACTATAATAATTTAAAATATATTTATTATTCAATAAATATTATCTATTAAATATATTTTGGTACATGAAACTCTGAGAACATTATGTATGATAATGTATTCAAATTGCAACACCGAGCTTAAACATCCCACGATATACACAACGTTTAATAATAAGTCACTATATTGGATGGTATGAAATGTATTGATTTCCTTATAACATATATGTATATATATATATTAATTTCTAAATAAAATTAGATTATTTAAAAATATTTTTTAAATATTCAATAACTTATCTAAAAAGTGATTTTATTCATCAAAAATATGTTTTCTTCAAAAAATGATTTTTTCACTTTTCATGAAAAAATATTATAATCAATTTTTGTAACTTTTATATAATATATTTGAAAAAATTTACTTAATTTTTTGAATAATGATATCAACATTTACTTTGGTTTAATTTTTTGAATTTTTTAAAAATTGGATTTTTTTGTGAATACTGAAAAATACCAATTTTTATAAGACTGTCATTTATTTTCAAAAAAAATGTAATTTAAATTTCAATTATTTTTTAAAATAAAATTATTATTATTTATATATTTTTAACCCACCTATTTTTTTAAATCAACTTTATTGTGGATTTAAGTATAAGTTTCTTTTTAGGTTTGAAAAAAGGGTTTTTTAAAATAATGGTTTAAAAATGCATAAATTTTATCCATTTTAATTAATAAAAAAATACCTTATAAGAAATTTTATAAATTAAATTTTTAGATTATATATAAGTAAATATTAATTTATATTCATATAATGATTATTACTAGACATTGAGTTAATATAAAATCATCTTTTCTTGGATAATAAACTTATTGAAAACCCACATTCTCATGGTGTTTGTATGTTTTTTTATATTAATTTTTTTCAAATTTAATAAAATTTATTAGAAAAAATAAAATTAATTTTTTAATCATAATATTAAAAATTATTTTATGGTTTTTTTATATTGTTTTGAAAATATTGGTTGTTTTCATAAATAGTGAAAAACACTGAACTTAAATTGAAAACGGTTTCATTGATATAAATTATTTATAAATTTAAATTATATTTTAACATAGTTTTAATGTAAAATTAGTTCAATTTTATATCAATTAATTCAATTTATTTAGTTTTAATAAAATTAACATTGGGTTTTTTATAAAAACTTTCTAATCTTTTGACCATTTTTTCTTTCCAAACCCGCTTTCTCCCCACGACTATAAGATTAATATTAAATTAAATTTATCATTATATGTGAATTTAATTTGTAAAAATAGATTACATGTTTTAAATATTTTAAATTTATAATTTCATATATTTTCAACAAAATTTTTCTCCAATGTGAACAGTTATAACAGTAATAACAACAGTTAAGGTGAAAATAGATTTACCATGGGTTTAACATGAAGACAAGAGTAAAAATAACCAAATAACTTTTAAAACACCCATTTTATGGATATATTTTGTAATTATATCTTATAGTTTCAATAATGACTCATTTTTTAATATTTTAAAATTATTATAATTTGGGTATGATTGAATCATTTCAAAAAATTAGAGGCGTGTCACTCACCTCATTTATAAAATGCCACACCCTCTCATCTCTTCTACAAAATATAAAACCTATTTGGT
The DNA here is from genome assembly GCA_963277665.1 of Viscum album. Taxonomy (NCBI): domain Eukaryota; kingdom Viridiplantae; phylum Streptophyta; class Magnoliopsida; order Santalales; family Viscaceae; genus Viscum; species Viscum album. Next base: position 565,884,396 of record OY728142.1, on the reverse strand, counting down.
TCATAAAATTCTTACCCAAATCACTTCCAAATATTCCTAACCCCATACAATAATCCTTATTGTGGTTATAATTCCATCCTAGGAACGATTTTGGTGCAAAAATAAAGAGGATACCAGAAGAAGAGGTAACGTTCTTCAATTAGATTTTTTATTTTATTTATTTCTCCACCTACATAAATTTTTCTAAAAAAAATTATTATATTATAAAATAAGAATATTAAATATAAGGTGAATTTTTTATATTATTTTCTTGCCTTAAAACCTTCTCGGCATCCATCAAATGGGTTATGAATTCATCATTCATGTGTACGACATACTACAGCTTTGTGAATTGAAGTCATTCGTTTATCCATTAAAACCTATCACGGTTGGGTATGCTGATAGATATAATGTATATATATGATATTTATAACATTATTATACCTCTATAATTATAATATCATATATATCTTTTTTACTTTCCATTCTATAGGGGATAGGATAATGTTACTCTTGTGTATGGCGGACTACCGCCTCTCGAAGTGATGTGATTTGACTTTCACTAATACTTTAAATGGAATGTAATAAGCATAAAGATAATGAATAATTATTATATAAATTATATTAGTATGATATTAATGAAATATAAATATATAATTATTAAAGAATAATATATCATTTTATTTTTTTACCCTAAGAAAAAGATAACATCGTTCATGTATGTGTGGACTTCCACATTCACAAAACTATGTTACTCTATTTTGTATACTATAACAAATTTATGATTTATATAATTATATTTATACTAATTATATGATATTTTAATCATCATATAAATATAAAATTCTACTTAACACCTTTCCATAATGATCGTTGAAAAATGCCAATGTTACTCATGTGTACCTGTAGCCTACCGTCTCCATGATCATAACATACTTCATTTCTCAAAACCAACATTCATGATATATATAAAAATTATAACTGACATATAAATATTATAATTATGTCATGATTATTATTCTAGATATTATGTAACAATATAATATTCATAATAACCAGAACATTCAAAATAATAAACGAATGATAAAACAAAGCAATTAACACCTAAAACAATGAAAATATTGATATATTGTTAACAAATGTGTGGTAAGAATTTATATAATGATATTATATAATATTATAACAATTTAAATTATTATTTAATTACTTATTAACATGTTTAGAACCACTATACATTATTTTAAATCATAATCAACCAAAATGAATCATGAAGTAAGGGGTTTCCATCTAACTTTTTATTTTGGTGAGACACATGTCATATTCCCCACATATTTCATTTATGTAGTGTATATAGAAAACCGAGATGTATATTATGTTTCTTATCCTAAAAAATAATATTATTTACATATCTATTTAGTGATATATATTTCATGGGGTTTATAATTCAAAAGTTATTACTACGTTAATGTATTTTTTCTCAATTTTACTTCTTTGAAATACATGTTATATTATGAACCTATCTATTTTTATGAGGTGTATATACATACTGGTTGACATGTTATATCATGAATATCCTTTTTCTAATCCATTAAATGTTCTATTTAATTTTATTCTTTCATGTGTACAATGATTCAATGTTATAAAAGTTGTAATATTTTTACGGTACAATCGCATCACTTAAAGAGATTGTTTTTTATTATATCACTAATGATTAAATATAATGATCCATATCTCAAGATACTCATTAAAATTATTAGAATAAGTTTATTTATTGAGAATACATGTTTTACCTTAATTTTCACATATTTATGTACTCAAGAGTTCAAAATAATGTTTTTATGAGAAATTATCTTTAATTCTCACTTTGATCGAGAATGATTTTTCTTCAGAAAAAATATTTTCAAAAATTGTTTCCAATAATATTTATTAAAATTATTAAAGTGAATTACTAAATACTTTTTTACCCATGATTTAATTTTACAAAAAAATTAAATAATTATTTATGTTGTTTACCAAACAATATATGTTTGTTTTTTTATCAAAAATATGAATGAAATCTTCATTTTATCTTGTTCGGCATGAACAAAAAACACAACAATCATTAACAATATTTTATTTAGAGAAAAAATTATATGTTTTCATGTATATTTTTAAACATAAGTATCTACAATATTTTTTTAAAAGTTTTTTCCAACATAGAAAATACATTTTCTTCTAGAAAATTTTTAAATGATTTTTAAAGTTTCATTTATTGTTTTTCAAGGTTTTTTTAAACCAAAAGTAATTTCACAATATTTTTTGAATATTTCGTTTTATAAAAAGTTATTTTAAAAATTAAAAGGTTATATTATTTAAAATTTAACTTTTTAAGGTATTTTAAATCATTAATGAAAACAACTCATGTTTTTACTTAACATTTAATAATGATATATTGTAATGATACCTTTCTTATTCTTTCCTTGGATTCGTTAATATTGATTCATATAGATTTTTTTAATCTAATTTATTTTCTATGGGTTAATAATTATCAGGGACATTTTTATGAATCCTATTTCATTCAAATATTCTAATATTGTTTAAAAAATATTTAAATGAAACCCTTCAATTTTTCATGGGTTAATCTAGTTATTTAAGGAATAATTACTATTTATATGAGTTTTATATTGAACTGAAAGTTCTATATACTTAATTCATGTTTTGTTTCTAGTATATCTTATATAGTGTAGTGGCCAAGATAGCACTAGGTGATCCGGTTGAGATTAAATTATGGGGCGGCCTATAAGGCATTAGGTAATCCCATTCCAACTTATGCAATGCGGTAGTCCAGATAGAGAAAGTTGAGTCTATGTAACTTATACAATAGATGTTCCCAGATTTACCACCAAGGAATTGGGTAATTATTATATTCTATATAGATTTATATCATAATTCTAAAATATTTTTATTCAAATTTTAAGGGTTCTATAAGTGTTTTATGATGATGATGTTCTAAGACACTAATTAGTTTTATTTATGATTTCCATGGGTTTATAATGTTTTGTTTTATCAAGATTGACATCACATGGATATTTATAATTTATTTTTAGATTATTTAAACTTTTCAATCCTTATTCCATGATAATGATTTAGGTATTCATGTGTAAGAGTGATTTTATGATTCTCTCATAAACTCTGATTATGTCATCATGCCCTAGTTAGTTCATATAATCATTGAATATTTTCAATAATTTATGCTTATGCATAAAATTATTGAGAATTTGATCTCAATCTTATTATGTTTCCTCTTCCATAGGTTATAATGATTGAGTTTGAACAAATTTTTTCTTGAAGGTATTTCATATAGATGATGATGACGACTTAATGTGAAATACAAATATTTTGGTTAAGTGGTAGAAATTCTCATCGAACTACTTGGGAATTTTTTATGTTTGAGTTTTTCCTAACTATATAATTCTATAAACATAATATTATAATGAGAATTAAATTTATTTCGTTTGCCCTTGATGTTGTATGTTTTATATTGAAAAAATAGTATGGCAGCTGTCTGAATGAATGCTGGAAACATAAATTTTATTATTTTTAGTATCAGATATGAGGGTGAGGGTTCAAGTTTGTTATGGATGGTATCATAGTATGGTTTAGATAATGTTTTAGATTATCATATTATCATGTGAGGTTATATAAATTGTTATAAATTCCATGTTGGTTCTATGAGATGAAGGATAATCATAAGTTCAATGTTTTAGACACCCCTTTGATATTTTTTTTCAATTATATTTTAAAGTGATTAATGACATTTTAGGATATGTTTTAATAGGTTTTATTATTTTTAAATCTATAGCATAACATGAAGTACAAATTTTAATTTTAATTAAGGTATTGATAAACATTAGGGTTTATAAGATCTCAGATATTTATAAAAAAATTTGTATCCGATAGATTAACATAAGATTGAAAAGTAATTTAGTGACTAAGTAATTTATGTTACTTAAAAATAATATCACCATATTTTTTAGAATGAAATATAACATGAAAAATATAACCATTTAAGTTAAAACACTATTTAATTTTGAGGTTATTTAGGTTATTTGAAAAATTGAGTTATAGAATTATTTAGTTTAATCTTTGGGTATTATTGTTGAATTTTTAAGATTAAAATATCATATGTTCGTTTATTCATTTTAAGAACAATCTTAACGTTTGATAACCATTTTAGTTTTGGTTAATGTAAAAATATACGTGGAATATCTTGTAATCACTTTTATAGTTATTGGAACTTTAAATTTGTATTTTAGTTCACCCAGCATGAAAAAACCATCTTGAATACTCATCATTCAGATAAAAAGATGAGATCTTAATGGAAATTTAAAAAAGTATGAAATTATACTCATCGAGTAAGAATATTTCCTTATGTTCTTAGTATATATGGAAAAGAATTCCTAAACTCTCTAAAAATTATCCTGTAACATCAAAAATTACTATTACATTCATATATAATGAATCAAATGGTCATTTAGATAATCACTTATTTATGTTTTTGAATACCGTAACAATTCATTGATCATTCACTTTCCTGGGTTCAATGAACTCAATCACTCCCAATAATTATTTATGCATTTCTTCCATGTAATGATCTTTCTTTCCCCTATATGTTCAATAATTTGGAAACCTAGTTATGGGTTATTCCATGTGGCATGTGTACTTTCCAACCTCTCTTATTAAGAGGATGCTTTATGAACCCTCTATATGATGTGGGTTTCTAAAAAAATTATAATCAAATGTCTGTCTATTTATTACCAAGATAAATTTCAAATTTTGAGGATGAGATTTATTAAAGGGGGGTGATGAAATAACCAGATATTATAAAACAAGAAACTTTTGTTAGATATTGTAAATGACACACAATAACAATCTTAAATGAGAATTTAACACCCTAATACTTTATAGTATTTTTAATTTTAAATAAATTAAATCTCTTAAATATCTAATAGTATACGCAACCCTGATATTTTTATGTTTGATAGAGTATTTAACAGGCAACATCAACTTTAAATGATCGATAATATATTTAACATTAATAACCTCACTATTAAATTTGAGGGTGTGAATAGTATTAGCTAAATTATGAAATATATATATATATTAATCAATATAAATTATTTATAATATTTTTTATGAATCAATAACTTTTTTTTGTAAAGTGATTTTATTCTTCAAAATTATGTTTTCTTCGTAATTGATTTTTTATTGCTTTTCATGGTAAAAATTAATCAATTTTTTGTACTATTAGAAACATTATTTGATAAAATTGAAATTATTTGTGTAATTTTAATATCAAAATTTAATTTGGGGGAAATTCTTTAATTTCTCTAAAAATATTGTTTTTATGTGAATAGTGAAAAATATAGATTTTTGTGAAATTATCATCTGTTTTCAATAAATAAATTAAATTAAATCCTTCATTTTGTTTTTAAATAATATAATTTTTCTTTATTTATTTATTACCCATATAACTAATTTTTAATAAACTTTATATTTCATTTTAGTATCAGTTAGTATTTAGGCTTAAAACAAGTTTAAGAAAACTATTTTAAACAGAATAACGTTTTTCTATTTTAAATAATTTAAATAATATGAAATTGGTAATTTATTAAATTATATTTTTGATTATATATCATTGATTATTAATTTTTATTCATAAAATGATTATTTTTATAAAAGGAGTTTATATAAAATCATTATGTGTTCAGAAAATACACTTCTCAATACCCCCTTCTTTCATCGTGTTTGGGGGTTTTGTTTTAAATTTATACTTTCATAAAATTTATACTGAAAAATAAAAAATAATAATATTAAAATAATAATTTATTAATTATAATAAGGTTAATTTTTTATAATTTTTTGAAACGATTAATTTTTTGATGAATAGTGAAAATACTAAATTTTATATAAAACTAAATTTTTCATTTAAATTATTTATATAGTTGAATTTTATTTTAAATTAGTTTTAAAGTAAAATTAGATAAAATATATATCAATTAATCCAATTTAATTCATTGAATTAATTTTCATATGAAATTTTAATATAAAAAACTCTCTTAACTTTTGAGCATTTTCTCTTTTAAAACCTCATTTCTCTTCATGTCTAAGGGATTAATTTTAAATTAAAAATTTACACATATATGAATTTAATTAGTAAAAATGGATTTCATATTTATAATAACCATTATTTATAATATAAAATATGGTTATCTTAATTTTTTACCAAAAATAATTCAAAAAATAGTAAATAAATAATTAGTGTGGTAAAGGTAAAAGTAGATTTTTGGGGATTTAGACTAAGAAGATAAAGGGGAAACAACTGAAATACTTGTTGAAAACCAATTATATGGAAATATTTAGACCTTATATATTATATTTTAGATAATGGTTTATTTTTGAATCTTTTTTACATGATAAAAACATGTGTATTGTTGAATCTTTTTAAATAACTACAAGTGTTCCACTCACTTTACTTATAAAATGACACCCCCTATCATATATTATTTACAAACTGAATCCTATTTGGTTTGTAAAATATCTTCAAATATTACTTCCTAAGTTACCTACTCTAATCCTCTAATTCTTATTTCGAGGGAAAATCCATCCCAATAAGGCTTCTGGTGCAATCCTTAAGAGGATAACTGGAAAAGGGGTAATGTTCCTTAATGAGAATATTTATTATATTTATTTACCCACATTATTCTATTGTTATTAAACCATGATTATATAATAATCAAATTATATTCCATATACTATGATGTTTTTATAATAGTTTAATTACATACAACCACCTCCACTTCCATCAAATTGGTTAAAAGATCATCATTTTTGTGTATGCTAGACTACCACTTCGCAGACCGAGGTCATTTTTTTTCTTTTACAACCTATCACAGTTGGGTATGTGATGTGGCATTAAAAACACATGTTTTTTCAAATCTTTATCATTGATTTTTAATGTTTTAATTGGTTATTTTTGTGCTTTATAGTAAATATTTAAAATTTTTATTTTTATAAATAAACTTATCAAATTAATCGATTTTTATAATTAAACTTGTGTTTTATTATATAAATTAGTTAAATTAATTTTTAATTTATTTTATAGTATAAATTACTTTTTATTTAGCCCAGTAGTTTCTATCAACAATTTTAATAATCTAAAATTAATTAAATAGTTAAGTCTGTATTTGCATTTGGATAATGAAGCTTTAATTTAACATTTTATGTATTAAAAATTAATTAATATTAACTAATTAATAGTTGTATTTTATCATTATTTAATTACTAATTTATGTTCTGCAAAAAACAAAATTTATTTATACTTCATAATTTAAAGTCTTAATCAAATCCAAATTCAAAATGATGGTAACCAATTGTCTACTTTAATTAATTTATTTTGTTAAAGTACTTATAATTTAACTTTGTTTGTCATTAACATAAATTAAATCATTTTATTTTAAAATATAGTAATAATTTATCTTTAGTTTAATAGGTTTCATAAATTTATTAAAGTTTATATTTTATTTCACTATTCAATGGTTTTAATTAAGTTTTAGTTTTTATTAATTTTTTTGTTCATATTTTATATAAGTTTTATTTTATTTTATTTACTCTAATTATTTTTTAGGTTAATGGTTTCACCCATGTCATGGTGCCATCAAGCACTGTATCAATTTCACGATGACACTGTTTTAATCTTTAAACTGTATCCCCTTAACGGTGTCTACTTTCCTCACATCGTTTCATTTACGGTGACACCGTAACTCCACCATTTTACTGTCTCACCGTCTCTATTACAGTCTGTTAGTTTTCCCACCGTAAAAATTTCTATCAATCTCATCATGACCCTAGCAACAGTTTTTTTCTTTCGTTACGGTTCCTCTTATCACCGTTTCTTCTCTTTTCTCTCTCACCATATCTATCTTCCCTGTCACACTGGTTTCAGACTCCTATAACACCTATCACACTGAAACATCCTCCTCAGGGTTTCACTACACTCCCATAGCAACATCCAACCAAGGAGAGTCCACCTTCCTGAGACCACGATGCTGCCTTGATGAGCTGCTTGGAGGGTGGGTCGCTAGAGTTGGGTGATTCCATCCTTAGAGATGCTAGTTTCACCGCACCGAATCATAGTAAATAGGACGCTCGACCTGCTACTGGAGAGCATAGGAGGGTTGTGTCGCAGTGTTGGTGTTCACTACGTGAGGAGTCCTACAGGGTAGTCGGTTGTGAGCAAGGACGTAGAGCAGGAAGAGGGTGGCGAGAACGAGTAAGCTGTAGGGGACGGAGAAGAAGGGAGGATGAATGAACACTCGCCATGGTCGGAGAGCAGCATAAGCAGAGGCGTAGGCGTCATGAGCAGTGGTAGAGGTGAACGTGGAGTTGGAGGGAGGCACTGCTTCGGTAGGGGTATCACGATTCGGCACCAAGGGAAGTGCGCCATATCCCAAATCTTGTTGCGGTGTTGTAGATTCTCTAGATCAGCCGAACTGAAACCTCTCTCCCCCTGTAGTGCTGAAATGGGGGGGGAGAAGTAAAAATAAATAAATAAAAAATAATAACGAAAAGATATAGATAAAAGTTTAAATTAATAATTATTGAATTAAACAAATAAATATAATATAATACATCATAATTTTTATAATAATAAGTAGATAAGTTATAAAATAGGATTTTAGGAAAACTGAAAAAAAAAAATTAAAATTAATTATAAATTTTAATAATTTATAAATTAAGTTGATTATTATTGAATGTCGATACTAAACACCATTTTCTCCAAAAATATAAATATAATAATTAAATTAATAACGTATTTCATGTTAATCTAATTTATTAATTCAATTAAGTTTTACTAACTAAATAATAATAATTACAACTATATTTTAAAATTTTAATTAATAAATATAAATTGAATACTTAATAATATTAATTATTATAAGATTTAATAATAAATTAATAAATATAATATTTATAGTTATTTTAGTATTAATAATTATTAATTTATGTATCTTTAAATTATGTTGAATTAAAAATTTAATTTAACTTTATAAAATAATTATAGTATGTTACTTGTTTTCTTTGTATTTATTGCTGCTTAATTTTTATTTCAGGTTCATACGAGAATTGAAATCGTGTCTAGATTCACTAAACTAACTCAGGAGGAGTTAGATACCTGAGAAAAACTAGCGTGACGTGTGGGTCACGAAAAACCACACGTGTGTGGTACCTAAGTGAAGGTCTTTTTGGAGTTAGTGGAATCGGGTGGCGACATGCAGTACATGACGGAGGATATAAAAAAATAGAGTTGAAGTAGCATTAAAGAGGGAGGAATTCATCCAATCAACCACTTCACTCAAAAGAAGAGTGAGAACCCTAAAGGAACTTTGGATCATTCCTCAGAGAGCTATCCTCTGGAGATCTGAGGGCCTAGAGAAGCAGAAATTCATGCTAGCAGTGGGAGTTATCTTCGTCTATTTTTTTAATTCTTCTCCTTCATAATTGGATGGTTCTAGTGTACATAATTGAGATGATACTGGGAAAAATCCTTGAGCTCGGGGAATTACAACTTCTACTGCTTACTTTTCTTCCTTTTAATTTAACACATTAATGTATTCAATAGTGATTGGCGAGATCAATATTGAATTCATTCAATTTATTTTCACCACTACAACATTATTTTCAAAAAACCACAATTCAATCAGAGAGATTGATCTTGGACACATCTGAAAAAAATAATAAATCCACAAATACATCGGGACTGACGGTGAGTTCATCCTATTGTCATTATTAATTCAAACTTTTCACAGTTGATTTATTTTAGAGTAGCAAACTCTGAAATCAATCAGCCTATGTGAATTAACTATTGGTGATGGAGATAAGTCATTCTATTTTTGGTGGTGCAATGCAGTATCTTCTATGTGAATTGGAATAATTATAAAACCAGTAGAATGGAGATTTTTTTCCCAGATGTTTTACTTGATTGTTCAATTATCAACATTCCAAATATCTGTTTCTTACAGTTTTTAGTATGTTTCTTGTTTGATTATATTTTTGAACAAAAACTCAAAAAGACTATGGTACTTCATCTGTGTATAAATAATAATAAAAGTAAAAAAATAGAAAATATATCCCATTGCTGACAACAGTGGGGTCTTTTTATAAGAATTTAAAAGAATAGTGGTCAAATTTACCTTCTCAGTGCGTTCGAACCTACTTTCCACATATACTGTACTTAGTAGGATTATATATTTTAAACATTGACTAGCTTCAATGATGGTTTAGGTCATGTTTTTGGCACCGTTTTTTGGGAAGTCACAAGCCATTATTTTTCTAAAAATTTAAAAAAAACTTAAAAAATACACACAAAAAATTGAAAAAATTAAAACTGTAAAAAAAATATTCTTCATTTACTAATGAATTGCTACTATTTTCTATATTTTTGAACTCTTTTTAGTTCTACTGTTGTGCTATTTTGAACTTTTATTACATTTTGTGTGAGAACAGGAGAGTTAATTGTTACATTAGATCCATCAAAAATCTAACTAGACAAACATTTAACTACTCCTAAAAAACAGTGTAAGGGAGAATCAGAAAAAGAGAGTTGATCAATACATGAATGTGTCGCAGCACGTAGTTCCATCCCTTCAGTTAACTAGACATAGGGAGTTTCAAATTCTAATTGTATCAAGTAAACCATCTTGTATTAGGTTGAACCCTTGGTCTAGGAACAATGAAATTAAGCAGTATCACTTTTCTCAACTTCCTTCATTCAATGGTCTCCCAGGAGATGGTTAGCTTGAGTTCATTAGAGATTTATATAGTTATGTAAAAAAATCACCTCTCAGAGAGCTTTGTGAGGAGGAGTTGAGATTGATTATGTTTTAATTTCATCTTAAGTGGAAGTCTAGGACTTGGTTTCAGAACTTAGATTATGAAATTTTTGAGACCTGGGAAGAGGTTTTTACTGCCTTTATATCAAAATTCATTCTGAGGAACACGACCTCTGAGATTATGCACAAAATTAATGGGTTTGTCCAGGATGAGGGAGAGTTATTTCACAAGGCATGGGATAGTTTTAGAAGTCTCCTTTGACAGAGTCCCAATCACCAATTTTCTCCCCATCTACTCATGGAAACCTTCTATAATGCTCTCACTCCTTTCAACCAAAATTTGGATGACCAATTCTGTGGGGGTGACTTTTCTTGACTCCACTGATAATGAGATGAAACTTGTGTATGACGTGATTACTGAAAAATATCAGCAAAAGTTTTCTCGGAAGAGGGTCTTCTATAGAGGTGAAGACAATCCTCAGGAAGCTATTGTTATTGATAGGGTCCTAAGGATGAAATTTAATCATTATGGGATGTTTGGTCACACTCATACAAGTTTTTTACATTTTGATCTCCCTATCCAGTTTTATGAGAGTGCCAAATTTATGTATTTTAGAGCTAGGAACCGAGGGAAAAATGATCAATACTCCAATCAGTACACTTCTAGTTCTCAATATCACCTAATCTTTTCCTAGAAAGAACAAGGTGTCATAAAACAGACCACTTCCCCTAACTACCAATCACACCCTAAAATTTATATCTCAAACTAATATGCGGCTAAGTCTTCTAATGCTCAAGGGGAGTTAAAGGGGTTGTTACAACATGTTTTGGGAGAAATCAGTTCATTTACGAAGGAAATAGATGGTAATATTCATAATTTAGAACATCAAATAATTCAAATGGCTAGGGATAAAGGTGATAAAAAATGGAAAGATTCCAAACACTTCAATTCTTAATCCAAGAGAGAGTATCATGGATGTAACCACTAGATCAGTCCTTAAAACCCAAGGAAAATTAAATCTTCACTCTAGGAAAACTAAAACTAATGAAGAAACGGAATCTGGAAAGAAAAATCATCTTGAAATAGATTCTAGGAATCTAGATAGCTTTGTTCAACCTGAACATAATGTTGAACGTACATATGAAAAAGTTCAAGAATAGAAGAAAATGAAGAGGTAATTAATTAAAGAAGAAAATAAAAACAATGGAATTGAGGAGAAGGATAATAATCAACCTGTTCTTAAAAATTATGCCCCTCCCATTCCCATACCTGAAAGAGTGAAGAAGAATAATGAACATCACTATTTCAGGTTTCTTAAATTGATTCAAAAGTTTAGTATCACCATGCCTTTTGTAGAAGTGTTAGATAAATCCCCTTCATATGTTTCTTTTACCAAAAGATTTCTAAAAAATAAAAATGATTGGAAGAAGTTGGAAAAATATAATCTCAATGAGGAGTGTAGTGCGATATTGTTAAAGAATTTGCCTCCAAAATTCAAGGACCCTGGTAGCTTTATTATTCAATGAAAAATAGGTGAAAGTGAGTAAAATCATTGTTTGTGTGACATAGGATCAAAAATCAATTTTATGACTTACTCTCTATTTTAATGTTTTGGTCTGAGGGATTTGCAACCAAATTATTTTTGTCTTTAACTTGCTGATAGGTCCCCCACACACCCTTCAGGGAGGGTGGATGATCTATTAGTTTGTGTAGGAAAATAGACACTACCCACAAACATCATTATATTAGATATGGAGTGTGATGAAAAAGTCCTAATCATCTTTGGGAGACATTTCCTTACTACAGCTGGTGTTATCATAGAAGGTACCTCGGGGAAACTCACTCTCCAAGTTATTGATGATGTGGAGGAGTTTTTAGTGTTTGAAAAAAATCAACATGTGGTTGGTAGTGATTTGATATATTTTTTAGAGAATCAAAGTTTTAAAATTGAGTTCTAAGATGAGTATGGTTCTTTTCCTCTCGAGGTCACATAGATTTTGATTCCCCATCCTATTGAAATATTTCTTCAAGCTTCTATTCTTGTCCCACTCCTTCCTCTAAATGAGAAAAATCTTTCCCTGGAACCAATTCTAGAGAGTGAGTAACATTCTTGTCCTGAACTGTCACAACCCATTTTTGAAATTTTTCCTAATGAAGTCGATTGTCTAAGGGTTTCTGAATTTAGAGAATGTTCTGGGCTGAGTCCTGATTAAAAACTAAATTTTTCCCATTATGAGAAAGTGTATTTTCTGGGTACTTTATTTCTTGCTCACATTGATGTTGATTGTGATGAACTCCAACCTGAACTTGAAAAATTCACTACATTTCATACATCTCCATATATAGGGTACCACCTATCTGAACATAAGTATTATTCTTTCTTACAAGAGTTTTCTGAGCTGTATTTTGAGCAACCTTTGCTAGGAACATTTTTTGAAAATATTTAAGAGATTGCTGATGTTTTTTCTTCTGATTCTAGGTTAGATATGACCTCTATGGGTGGGGTAAGTCATGTAAGTATTCCTGGTCAAATTGGTGATTTTCATAGGAATCTGTTCAACATTTTTAGAGCCTAAGAAGTGGTCTTTAGAGCTCAAAATGGGATCGATAGTATATTAGAATGTGTTTCATTAAAAGTAATTTTTAGAATATTGTTTGGTACTATAGATGAGGATGTATTGGTTGATCCTATTGTTGAATATTTAGATAATGGTGAAGTTCACATTATTAATAATTCATTTCCATTAAATGATCATGGATATAAATATCTATTAAAATTATTTCTGTCTGGGGACTTTAAATCTAGCACTACATGGGAGGAAACCCATGGTTTTTGTTGTGTTAATAAATAAAATTTTATAATTAAATAAAGTATAACTAAAGACATTAAAATCAGTGATTCATGGGAATCAACCCATTCTCTTCCTATGTTCTCATTTTTTACTTTTTAGTGTCGAATAATGTGTTTCTTTGTTGTCTTCCATATTCTCTACCTCGGCAAGATTTTTATTCATGCTTTACATGGTATTTTTTTCTAGGATGATGTTGTTGTGTCATTTAAAGAGTGGAATTCCCATGCTGAAGGATTAATGGAAAATCTAGTTATGTAAGTATCTTTCTGTTAATTTTTATTTCATTTTTTTGCTCCTTAATGATTTATAAAAAAATATGCTGCATGTTTTTCTTCCATGGAAAAATATACTTATATTATAAAATTCTGCTACATGTGTACTGAAAATTCTGTTACATGTTTTTTTCACTAGAAAAGACTATTTTTAATAAAAAAATATGCATGTTCCTATTCTTGTGAAATGTAATTCATTGTTTAAAATGCATTCACTTCTGGAAATTATGTGGGGGGGGGGGTACATGCTTGCTATTAGTTGTGTTTTCCATTGGAACTAATTAGTATGTATGGTGTTTAGCTTGCATATTTCTTCTATATTGAATATCCAATTGAATCATACTTTGTTAAAATGCTTACACCTAATTAATTATGCACCAACACCTTATATGATACTTTTGAGCTATAATGGAAACTCTTATTCACTGGACTTAAATGTTAATTTTTTTACTCTACAATGAACCTGATGTTAATTTATTCCTTATGGTGAACAATATTTTTTATCTTTAATGTGACCTTTATAAATGTCATAAATCTACTAAATTGAAAATTTGTTTTGAGCTTTAGTTGTTTAATTGACCTTTCCCACTTTAAAAGTAAACTTTGGGGATAAATTTTGGTTTTATGTGTGGCGGAGGGGGTCAATTCTGGACTGTGATAAACTTTACTTAATTGAAATCCCATCAATTCCCACTTCAATTTAAAACATTGTGTCAAAAAATGGTTATAATTTTTCAAAATTCATGCACAATTTTGGGCTTTACACTTTTCTAAAATGAGTCTTTCCATAGGAAAAGTACCTTGCTAAAAGTTTAGATTTGTTTTGAATCTGAAATTAATGATATTGGATGATTGCTGAGTGATCTATCTTAGTGATCTAATAAAAAAATTTGTTTAGGAATCACTTCTGAATGTGACATGGGTGATCTTTTAATGGAATTTTGACCATAACTCTTGGAATTTGGAAATTTTATTTTGATCAGACTCCTGTAGCTTTGATACCTCATTTCCCTACCACCGTAACCTCCTCCACAGGGTTTCACTACAATGCCATAACAACATTCAACTGAGGAGAGTTCTCCTACCTAAGACCATGATGCCGCCTTGAGGAGATGCCTTGAGGGTGGGCTGCTGGAGTTGGGTGATGCCATCATTGGAGCTGTTATTTCACCGCACCGAGTTGGAGAAAAGAGGATGCGTGTCCTGCTACTGCATAGATTAGGAGGGTTGTGTCACGGTGTTGGAGTTATCTACGTGATGAGTCCTACATGGTAGTCAGTTGTGAGCAAGTGCATTGAGCAGGTAGAGGGTGGCGGGCACGAGTTAGCTGTAGGGGAAGAATAATAACGAAGGATGAATGAACACCCACCACTGTCAGTGAGCGACATAGGCATAGGCGTAGGCATACCATGCAGTGGTGGAGGTGAATGTGGAGTTAGAGGGAGGCATCACTTCAGTGGGTACTTCACGATTTGGCACTGAGGGAAGCACACCATATCCCAAATCTGGTTGAAGCATTGTAGACGCCTTGGATCAACCGAGCCGAAACCTCTCTCCCCATGTAGTGCCGAAATGGGGTGGGGGAAGAAGTAAAAATAAATAAATAAAAACTAATAATGAAAAGATATAGATAAATGTTAAAATTAATAAGTATTGAATAAAACAAGTAAATATAATATAATACATAATAATTTTTATAATTATAAGTAGATATGTTATAAAATAGGATTTTAGAAAAACTAATTATATTTTATAAAATTAATTATAAACAATAAGAATTTTTAAATTAAGTTGAATATTATTGAATATAAATACTTAAAAAAAATTCTCTAGCAGTATAAATATAATAATTTAATTAATAAAGTATTTAATATTAATCTAATTTAAGAATTCAATTATGTTTTACTAACTAAATAATAATAATTCTAACAATAATTTAAAATTTTATTTAATAATAATAAATTAAATACTTAATAATTTTACTTTTTATACGAACTAAAAATAAATTAATAACTATAATATTAATAGTTATTATAGTAATAATTATAATCAATTTATGTATCTTTAAATTAACATGAATTAAATTTTTAATTTAACTTTAAAAACTAATTATAATATGTTAATTATCTTATTTATATTTATTTCTGGTTTTTTTTATTGCAGGTTCATACGAGAGTTGAAATCCTATCTAGATTCACTAAACTGACTCAGAGGGAGTTAGTTGCGTGAGAAAAACTAGCACGATGTGGGGGTCGTGAAAAAGCACATGTGTGCGGTACACAAGTGAAGGACTTTTTGGAGTTAGTGGAAGCAGGCGGTGACATGCAATACATGATGGAGGATATAAAAAAATAGAGTTTCAGAAGAATTAAAGAGGGAGGAATTCATTCGATCAACCACTTCACTTGGAAGCATAGCGAGAACCTTGAGGGAACATTGGAGCATTTCTTAGAGAGTTATCCTCTGGAGATGTGAGGGCCTGGAGCTGCAGCAATTCATGCTACGAGACAGAGTTATCATCCTCTGTTTTCTTTTAATTCTTCTCCTTTTTAATTGGATGGTTTTAGTTTATGTAATTGAGATGATGTTTGGCTAAATCTTCGATCTCAAGAAATTACTACTTCTACTGGTTACTTTTCTTCCTTTTATTTTAACACATTAATGTATTCAATTGTGATCGCCGAGATCAATATTGAATTCATTAAATTTCTTTTCACTATTAAAAGATAATTTTTTAAACCCCACAATTCAATCGGCAAGATTGATCATGGACACATCTTTCAAAAATAATAAATTCACAAATACTTCAGGGCTTACGGCGAGTTCGTCCTGTTGTCATTATTAATTAGAAAATTTTACTGTTGATTTATTTTAGAGTGGAAAACTCTGAAATCAATCAGCATGTGTGACATAAATCTTGGTGAGTGAGATAAGTCATTATCTTTTTGTTGGTGTAATACAGTTACTTTTAAGTGAATTTGAATACTTTTAAAACCAATATAATGGAGTTTTTTTCAGACGTTTTACTTGATTGTTCACTTATCAGCATTCTAAATCATTGTTTATTACTATTTTTAGCATGTTTCTTGTTTAATTACAGTTTTGATCAAAAAATCATAAATATTGTGGTAGTTAATCCATGCACAAATATTAATAAAAGTGAAAAAAATTGAAAATATATCCTACTTCTGACAACAGTGGGGCCTTTTTGTAAGATTTTAGAAGAATAGTAGTCAAATTTTCCTTCTCTGTTGGTTTGAACCACCTTGCAAGATATAATGTAGTTATTAGGATTATAAATTTTAAACATTGACCAGCTTCAACGATGGTTTATGTCAGTATGATTATAGATATAAAGTATATATATGATATTTATAAAATAATTATACAATTGAGTTCATTATATCATATATACCTTTTTTAAATTTTCATTCTGTAGGGGATATGATAAGGTTTCTTGTGGGTATGGCGGAAAACCACCTCACAAAGTGAGGTGATTCATTAATAAGTAATTCTCTATATAGAATAAAATTTGGATAAATTTAATGAATATATGTGTTATTTATAAAATTATTATGAAAATTATGTATTAAATATAATTATTAAAATATAATATTTAATTTTCTTTTTTCATTGAAAATATAATAACATTGTTCGTGTATGTGTGCGCGACCGCCTTCATGAACTATTGTGACTCACTTTTCATCACCACAGCCCATGGATGATATAAAAATATATATAAAAAAAATAATATCAAATTATTATTATTCTGTAATTATTAAATATTACTTATCACTTTTCTATAATGATCAACTAAAAATAGAAATATTACTTATGTGTACGTTTGACCTATTGTCTTCATGATCGTAATATACTTAATTATCCCAAACCATTATTCCTGATTAGCATTAAAAGTATAATTTATGTATAAATATTATAATTATTTAATTATTATTATTATGTAGATTATGGAACTATCTAATAAGAATATCAAAATAAAACATTTATAACAAAGCATGATTGAGAAAAAAAGCAATTAACACCAGAAACAATGAAAATAATGAAGGATTATTAATGAACGAGTGATAAGATGCCGTCAAAGGAGACATCATCTTTCATCGGGATTTTTTATGATTATATTTCCCATAATGAAATATCATGATCCATATCTCATGAAATTTGAGAAATTTATTCTAATATGGTGATTTATTTAAATACATTTTACCTTAATTCTCCTCTGTTTATCTACTCAATATTTCAATGTAATATTTGTTTGATACATTATCATTGTTTTTCTCTTCAAAAAAACATTTTTTTTAAAAAATTCTTATTTTATAAAGATATCATTTTTTTAACATTGTTAAAATTATTTACTAAATAAAATTTTTACACATGTTTTAATTTTGTTCAATATATTTTGTAAGTAATCCTCCAGTCATTTTCTAATCAATTTTTAGTTGGATTTTACTAAAAATTTAAAAGGAAACATCATTTTAACATATAAGAAATGAACTGAATTTTCCACCATCTTAAACATTATTTGATTCGAAGTTTCCTTTATATTTTTCAAAGATATTTTAAAATAAAAACATATTTGAAATGTTTTAAAAAGTTTTTTTCAAAATGGAATAAATTTTTTCCTTGATAAATTTTTTATGTGATATTTAAAGATTAATTAATATGATTCCAAGGTTTCATTCAACGAAAAGGATTTTCACAATATTTTGTGAATTTTTTTGTTTTAAAAAAATTAATTTCCAATATAAAAAATATATTTTAATCAAAATGTATTTAATGTTCTTTTAATTTCTGTTACATTCAAAAAATTTAAAAACCCTTATTGTCATGTATCCTCTAATAGGGATATTTTGTAATGATATGATCCTCATTATTTACTTAGATGTATTAAGGTTTTTTCAAAAAGATTATTCTGAAACCCATTTGGTTTCCATGAGTTAATCATGTTTCAAAGATATTTTTATGGAACCTATTTCATTTCCATGGGTTTTTCATGTTTCAAGGAGTTTTTTATGGAATATATTTCCACTCCATTGGTAATTCATGTTTCAACGAGATTAACATGAAATTGTTTCCATTTCTAGGGGTTAATCAAGTATTAAATGTAATAATGATTCCTTATATGAGTTTTATAATGAAATTAATGATAAATGTACTTTATTTAGGTTGTAGTTCTAGGAAATTTTATATGATGGTGTGACCATGATAGAGTTGGGAGATTTTATACATCTTATACGATGATTTGGCCCAGATAGCACCAGAGGATCCCATTATATCTTATATAATAGGGAGTCCCAGATAGTGTCAGGTGACCCCACTAAATCTTATATGATGGGTTCACCCAGATATAGCTCAAATAAATTGGGTAATTGTTACATTATTTTTATAATTATATTACAAGTGGTTCATATGTTTATTCTAATTTTAATGGTTCTATAAGGGTTTTAGGATGATGATTTTCCCAGATACCAACATGTATATATATTCTTTCCATGGATTTACAATGTATAATTTGATGAATATTGATATCAAATGGATTATTATTATTGGTTATTGTGACTCTTTACCTTTATAAATCCTTATTCAATGTTTCATGAGTGATGATTTGGGAATTCATGGGTATGAGTTCTTTTATGCTTCACTCATGCAATCAGATTATATCATTATACCCTTATGAACTTATAATAATTATTGATTATTTAAAAAATTTAATGATTATTTTTACCCTTATTTATAATTTCAACTGACCCTTATTATGTTTCCCCTTTCCTAGGGTATAAAAATGTGGTTGACAAATATTTTGTTGAAGGGATTCCAAATGGATGATGAGGTTGACTTATTGTGAAATAGGAAAAGGTTGAGTTTAGTGTGAGAAATGATCATTAAAAAACATGGGTATTTTTTATATATAATTTTTTATTAATTTTATAAAACCTTAAACCTAAATGGTCATTAAGATTGTAATTTATCATATTTTTCCTTTTGATGTTGTGTGGGTTTAATAAAAAACAAATCGGTTGAAATTATTGGTATCAATTATAGAAATGTAATGTTTATAATTTTATGAACTGGATCCGGGAGTAAATGTTAGCGAATTTTATATTTATCATATAAATGTATGAATAGACTATAAAATACATAACCAATATTCAATAGTAAAAAATAAACAACTATATTGAAATAAAAAGTATATGAATTATCAATTTTTTACAGATCAATAAATATAATTTTTTATACAATCATTCCTCAAATGAACATCATATAAAGTAATTATATATAGTTCTATCAATAATTTTCTAAATCAGTAAATGGAATTCAAAATTTTTTAATACATTAAAATATATTTTTCAAAAACCAATATCAAAAAAGGAGATAAAAATTTTCTTCCTTAAAATATGATAACAGAAATATGAATGTCACATGAGGTAACACATAATTAGTCTCTAATTATAAAGGATATATTTAGTAGGAATTTAAAATATAAAAAAATTAGGGGAAATCATTAAATATGTTGGAAATTATGCTCATCAACAATATACTTTTTGAGAAATAAATTTTTTCAATGTAAAATATTTAAAGAAAAAAGATGATTTTACACTAAATGGGAGCACAACGAATAGTTTTATAAAATATTAGGGTAGAATAAACCAATATTTTAAAAAATAATTTTAAGAATAAGGGTTTTAACTAAAAAAGGAGTTCAGTTAACAAAATCCCTTATGGTAAGGGTAAAATAAGAAGAAAAAGAACATGAGAGGGAATTACCATTAAATTAAAATTAAAATATCCTGAGATTAAGGATATTAATTACACTTAAATTAAGTGGATAATTAAATACACCATATGAGAGAAATTACAGTTCACAATGCTTAATAAGCATCATGGATTTGAAAATAAGATAATGAATCCCTCACGACATTAATGAATTTCGAATAAAAAACCATTGAAATATATGATTTCAAATAAACAATTAGATTCATGAAAAATGATAACATAAAAAAACATTTAAAGGGGAATTAGATCAACCATTCCAAAGAAAACATGGTGTATAATAATAAATATGTTTCGAGAAATAAAATTTGGGGAAAGAATTTACCTTAATTCATGACTTCTACTAAAGCATGTGTCTATTCTATATAAAAAATATAAATAACTTAATCATATATTATATTAAATTATTCCTATATATTAAATTTTATATGATTAATTTATAATTATTCTCTACTAGTATATTAGTTAGTCATTATCCATTTTATATATCATGTGTGGGCTATCTTGAATGTTTTCTACTGGCATCATCACGACATATATATTCATTATTATTCCTTTAAATTTCGTCATTATAGGATCATTTAATGTATTAGAATAAATAACATATATAAATTAAAAATTATATTATCTCATTTAATTTTGTTTTTAGTTATTTTATATTAAAATGGAATAATTGTCATCTTATTTTAAAAAATTTAGCGATTAAAGATGATATTTTAACAACAAGTTACTAAATATAACATTTA
The DNA here is from genome assembly GCA_963277665.1 of Viscum album. NCBI lineage: Eukaryota > Viridiplantae > Streptophyta > Magnoliopsida > Santalales > Viscaceae > Viscum > Viscum album. The sequence continues at coordinate 565,862,886 of OY728142.1, read as the reverse complement.
ATACACTATAAAATAGTCATTTTTATTTTCAAATTATAGTAAAATTATTATTTAATTTCCCATTATCATACATGATATAATTTAATATAATTTTTGAAATACGTGGCTATACAAATGCTAATATGTAACTAACAAAATTTTATGGGTGAGAATAGTTATGAAATTGTGTATTTTTAAATAATATCTATATGAAATAATAATTATGATATTATTTATATATTTTTATTGTTTTTAGTTATTTTTTATGTGTTTTGGATATGTATTTAAAATAAATATGAATGATGTTACTTCGTTGTGGCGGTAGTATACACAATGCACCGTTAAGATTTTCATTTCCTAACGAATGAATTGAAATGAAGATGGATTATAATTTCGCTCATCACATTTTATATATATATTATATATTTCACATTTATTTTTTAATTATGTTTTTATCGTCAGTAGAGATATATGGTGGTGAAAAAAATGATGATGTTGCTTCGTGGAAGAAGTAGTCCGAACAAAGAAATAACGATATTATTTTCTTTTCTCAGTGTGTGTGACGGAAAAAATAAGGGTTGTTTCATTAACAAAATAACACTTAAGTATAATAATGATAATGAATTAACAATATTATTATGTATAATATATGATTGAAAGGTAATGAATAAGAAGAAATAGATATGAAATAAGTAATAATTATGTTGAGACCTTGAACATCCTCTTGATGAAATCCATTTAATTGATGGACTTAGGATAACGTTTAGTGACCAGGGGATTTATTAAATGCAAGGGACTCCTAGGGGAGTATAATAGAGTTGGGGTTTCAAGATATTTCAATGGTAAATTGGATGGGTGGATGTGATCATCTTTTATATGTGAATAACATGGATCTTTTGTGAAAACCCATTATTTTTCAATAATAAAATGACATTATTTTAGGTTCAGTAGTTTAAAATGCTCTAAATAATGTTTTTTGGTTGATATTGGGACAATAAATCTTTAACCGTGTTTTTTTACTCATGTTTTCGATATTTTGGAAGCGTGTTTCTCTTATATTTTTTTACTTTTACTTTTTTTTACTGGGGTTACTAGTTTTTACCCATGTAACTTATGTTTTAAAAAACACATAAAAATAAAACAACTTCAAAAATGTGTGTCTTATGAATATAAATTTAATCTCCATTTGATATAGTTTCATTTATAATTAATATTGAATTAACTATGAAATAAAAATAGGATATATGTATACATATAGAAAAATTAATTTCTAGAAAAAAAATGGTTTCACCATTAAGTGTTCTTGATGTTATTTAGTATATATTACAAATGGATTAAGAAATATTTTATTTAACTTTTTTAAAAAAAAATATAAAAGTCATTTTTGATAATTTATTTTTAATTTTATTACATAAAAATTTCACAATATTAAAAAAATCATTTCAAACAATAGTTTTTTCATTATCATAGTCATTAAAATTAATATCTGTAATCAAAATTTTATACCCAAAAATAAAATTTAAAATTATAAAAAATATGATTATTTTGATATAAAATATTAAATTTCGTTTGTGTATTTAATTTCTATAAGTGATGATAACTAATTATTTTAATATAAGCAAATCCATCAGTTTTTTTGAGTAAAATATTACTCATGTTTCAGAAATAAAAAGGATGGGTTTTATAAATAAAAATTACTAATTTGAAATTATTTATTTTAATTATAGATATGTGTATATATATATATAATAGAAAAGTGATTAAAACATTTAATTCATTTTTTTATTTTTATTATTACAAAAAAGTTATAGTTTTACCAATATTTGTATTTTCACTATTCATCCTAAAGTCACCAACATCATAAAAATACCAAAGAATCATCTGAGGATAATATTGGCATTCCAAATCCAAAAAAAAAAATTTATTTTGGTCTAATTAAAATTCTAGAATTGTGAATGTTAACATCAAAATAAAAATATAATTTATTTTTTTCATAAGAAAATGCCTTTTATAAATTTTAACTCTTCTTATTCTTATTTACAATCAATTACTAGTTAGATTATGGTTAATTAATTATTCATATGATTAATATATTTTTCCTATAATATGTCTATTTTATTATTATAATGTGTTTAAAAATTCAATTTTATAAAAATTAAATTTAATATACAATGTCTTATTATATATTTAGTTATTTTAATTGAATTTATCAATTGTTTAAATTAATATGGACAATTATTTTTATTACCACATTTATTTCATAATTCAATAATCTCTATATTTACACACTAATTCTATGGATATATTTTAATGATTATATAATGCTCTTAATTTCATATTAGTCCATTTATATATTTATTATAAGTTATCAACCAAATTATATTTTAAAGAAAATGTAATTTTAATTATTTTAGTGTTACAGGTCATGGATATAGGTAAAATATCTTTTAGACCAATTGATTCTGAATGATGGGATCCATTAATGTGATATCATTTTCATTACATCATTTATTTATAATTATTCATCTTCTCATAGTTTATAATGTTTCGTAATATTTACTTTTTTATTTAGTTTGGATATTTATTTTAAATATCATTAACATTGACAATTTTATCCACTATTATGCACACATGGAATGTTATTTGACATGACATAACCCATTAGGGCCCCTCTTGAGGTGACTGTAAGTTCAATGAGCCACCGACATACATCCTTTAATTTAGAAGATGTTGGTGACTATCATTGAGTAGGCATATCACACAACATGGTAGGCCTTAGTGATCCATAGTTTTCTTATATCGATCTAACACACCATAACCACGGATTTTCTATATTCATTAACGTGATGACCTAAATATCAATATCTAGTGAGTAGGGGCCCAATTCATCAAATTGTCAGCCTCAACAATGTTTAGTGGTTAAAATGAAAAGAAAGGAGGGAGAAATATGAAAATAATGAATCACTATACATGATGAGATAAATGGTTTCCAAATATAGGGTCAAGCCACCATTTTTAGCATAAGGAATCTATAATAGGGATGTCCTGGAATGAATGAAATGTAGGAGCAAGGGTTGTAGGAAACAATTTAAAAAGTAAATATATAACAGAGCTGTGAAATTCAGGTAACTAGTTCTAGAATAAAAAGTTAAAACTTCAAATCATAAAGAAGGAAGATATACAAAAATAGATAATCCCATACTCATGAAATAATGATATTTTTTTAGGAATTCACAGTGGTCAAGGAGAGTATGTAATAGATATTTTTAATATTTTCATGAATCGATTTTGATCCTTCCCTTTATTTAAGGATCCCATACTCTCCATCAATCTAGATTTTATGTTAAAAAATAAAGCAAATAGTTTTAGATAGAATTCAGTGTTAGATATTTATAGGTAAATTATTTGGGTTACCACATAAAATATAATGTAAATTGAAATTTATTTAATAATCCCACCACTAAAGGCCTAAAATGGGGTTCCCTAGTGTGAAATAAAATTAACAAATCCCTAGGGTAATCACCCCATTCTTGAAAAAACCATAGCATCATTTATTCCATTAAATTTTCAAGTTCGGAGATATAAATAATTCACCAAAAACACACATGTACAAACTAAGAATATATATTATTTTTAATATGTTATCTTTTATCCTCTACAGTGCTCAAAACTATAAAATAGACAACAACCATCTAAAGAAATATGATAAGAATATTCAAAATATTAAAAATCAAAAATCCATTCCCTCTAAGATATCACCAACTTTCTTATATATATGCATATTATTTAATTAATAATTATTGAAAATATATTAAAATCTAACACACATTAAAATTTACTAAAACATATCCAGAAGGTAAACACCACACCATTATGTCAACAAAACCATCAAAAAAATTATAAGATCATCTTTTTGTGTATCTTTACAATTTTACACTTGAGGGGACCTTAAAAACTTGAAATTTACATATATTTTTTCAAGAAAATACTAGTTCACTATGTTCATCCCACCTTCTAGACATTTTATCTACTAAAATAAAATAGTTAATGTTATTAAACAAGGAACATAGGGAAACAACCTAGAGTGGAAAACCATCCACCCTCAAATGCAATTTCTTCCTCTTCATGGGTCCAACCCAAAGTGAGTTCAGTATATCATTAACTAAAAAAATAAATCCCTTTCCTACCACTAATACTATCATATATTTCACATCACAAAATAAGAGATTAACATGAAAAATATCCTTCTATATGATAATCTTTCTACGCCAGCATGCTCAATTGTTACATAGTCATTCAGAATGAAATAAAACCATATTCCATAGACTTGTTCCACAGAATGGTTCATTTCTAAGGTTACCTTTTATGGGAGTTCTTCACTCACCACTTTTTAAGAGAATACTTGATATTTTTCATTTGGTAACAACCTATATATGACATTATCTACCCCTAAGAACTTCAAAAATATTTTTCACAAACACCAAAATAGTTCTATATTATCATACTCTTCAAGGACAAGGTGATTTTTTCTATCGTATCCAATCCAAATGAAATATTCACCAATATTTCTAGATCATAGAATAGAGGAAACACAGACCATATTCTTTAATATATTCCCAAACCTCCACAAGAATCTTCCATCCTCATCTCTGTATTAATCATATTCACATCAACTATGAGATACAATCTAGTTGTGTTTTTATCACTCCTCCACAAAATATACTCATGAATACATTAATAATAACACAAACCTCATAAAACTTCTCATCACCACACCAGTACCAGTTAGGATTCCCAGTGTAACACAATCTAAAGATAATTTTCCTAAAAATTTCAATGATCATGATCTATTCTCTCAAGACCCTTGGACTAGACCCACTAACATTATAGAGTTATAAAATGATAACCTCCTGAATAAACCATCTCCTTTATCACATATAAAGATTATACATGTGGTTGTAATTCTATAAAAGATCCATTATATATAATGTACTAAGGTCTTTTATCTACTAGGGTGGTAATCACTCAAACAAGGGAAGAGTGTAGAGCCACTACCATTGAGAGAAAGTGATAAAAGTCCTCATATACACACAAGAATAAACTAATTTAAAGCTATATTCCCATACACCACCACTATCATTTGAGAATAGATCCCATTGTTATGTGTGTTAACCATCACACTATTATTGAATCACTTTGATCTCCTCAACCATCATGGGTTCAACTTCACAAATGCTAATCTATATTCTATAAATCCTCAACTCACACAACAATAGGTCAAAACTATACTAATACACTCTTGGAAAACCTAATAAAATTATTCAAATGCACAACATGATCATCCTCAGACGAAGTCAAGGAAGGATACTCCATGAACATCATATGGGTGTTCATCATTCATCCCAAAAACACTTGAACTCTATATCTTGAATTCAAGATAATGTATATATAAATCTCTTTTTTAGGGATAACTGTAGGTCTCCCTTCAGAAGAATTTTATTATTCCTACATATTCATGGGAATTTAATTCTCAACTATAAATATAATATTTAGTGAAATTAATTCCATATAATGGTAATCCAAATTCAATGTTGTTATCTTTTCTTGCATAAACCTTGGATGATATCATACATTACTGAAGGTAGAATCCACCTAATTAACTCAATCACAAACATATCTTAAAACTTAAAACTGATAACCAACACATATTGTGGTAGGAACCATTGAATATCATCTCTACGATGATTTAATTTTATAAAAGTCCTCTTAAACAAGGGATATAAACAATTAATTATATCAAAACCCCAAAAAACAAAATTTTGTGAATTTGGTACCACTAAAATTAGAAATCATTCAATATTACAATGTATTTTTTACATTAAAAGATGATACTCTGACATTACAGATGGAAAACTCCCCCTTCCTAAATCAATATAAATCACCACCCCTCAATGTGAAGGGTAAAAGAGGTGAATGGGGAAGAAGTGGGAATTATAAAACTAATAAAAGAGAAAATAGAATATATTAATAACATCAAACGTCCAATCCTGCATCACATCCATTCTTTCACCTACTTCAACCCCTTGAATTGATGTGAACAATAATATTTATAAGGTTAAGGGGTGGAAAATTGACCCTCATGATTCACTCTTATAAAATATTGAGTTTAATTAGAATAGTAAATAGACTAATGTCGGGAAAGGGTCTATATAAAAAATTTTACATTAAATATTATTCATCCTCCCTCCAAATATCATATTTTTTTAAATGTTTCATAAATGTTATCGATAGTTTACTAAAAATTATTTTCTTCATGAGTTCTACACTTTTCAACTCCCTATAATTTGTTGCATAAAATGCATACCCTAATTATCACATTTCTCAATAAAATATAATTTAGACATGTGTTGTAGATTTATATTTCTATTACTTGTAGTATAACTACATTTTAATGTCTCTAATCCAAGATATTTATCAATTACTGATGTGGGGTCAAATATATCATCCATAAAACATTCTACGCCTGATTTAATTTTTTGGGATAGTGTATTTTGAATTGGATCTAGGTCGAACACAAAAATTTGAAGCCCAAAAATAAATGAAGCTTAAAAAGGAATCACTTAAATTGGATTATAATTATCAATGTTATTCATGAAAACATTAGCTCTAAAAAACTCTTAAATTTCCATAATCAACTAATTTTCACAATTAAGCACAAAATTCACCAAAAATACTAAAATTATGCAAATTAACTCAAATTAATTAATTTTAAGGGATTAAATCATAGATAAAAACCTAAATAATAATGAAAATATTATCTATATTAGGTACATTTTCACATCACTAGTGAATACTCTTTGGATGTATCCCTTTTAAGAAAACTAATAAAAACCTCATATCCATAAAAATTAATTTTATATTTAAATATTTTATTTACTGGTTTGAGTTGACATATTCAAGTGTTATTTCTACTATTGGACCAATATTTTTTCATAGAAAAATTTTCTCACCATAATTTAGCATCCCTCTTAGGGTGATTTGGTACATAGTGGTGAAGAACTTTTTTTCCAGGATATGAAAAGGTTTTACTTTTTTATCTACCAATTAGACAACGTAATAAATATGTTTAGAAAAAAAAATGTTCAATATTTCTTTAATATACATTTATTCTATATCTTTTCATTTATATCTTCAATTCATATCATTTATAATTGTTCCTCTAACATAATAACTACCTCTTTGTTTAAATAAAATTAAATTATTTATTATAAAATATAAAACAATAAAAAAATATAATTTAATATGATAATATAATTTTTAAAATTATAAAAAAAATATAATAAATATTTTTTTATCAGTATAAATATTAAATATCATTAACATTTCTAGGGTAGGTGCCTTAGAATAAACATTATTTATGTACTTTTGATTATTGAACAACATGTATTTTAATTTATATATACAAGTTTTTAATCTTCTAGGGACCTCATTTAATAGTTTCCTTTGAATAATTTTTTCCATTGGTAGTTATATAAATTCCTTATATATTTTTAATTAGGTTATGCCATGATAATATTCTTAACGTTTTGTTATATGATTTTCATACATCAATCTGAAAGCACAAAGATGATGTCTGACTACCCAGTGGTAAGAGCCCATAAACATGGATACTTCTTCTAATAATGATAAAACTTTGTAAAGTCAAAGAGATGAGATCCTAGGGATAGAGATAGCAATAATTATTCTTATATATTATTTTTCATTGTAAATTATTATCTCTGAGTTTGAATAATGGTCCATACACTTGAAATAAAAAAAATGTATATCATGGATCCCAAAATTTGATAATTAATAAAAACTATTGATGGTTTTTTGTGAAGTATCTTTTATTTAGTGTATCAGAAATTATATTGAATTTTTTTAATTATAATCAAATACTTTTTCGCTTTTGTGTAATGGAAGAAGATGTATCTGGACCTTTAATTGAGATGAAAGTGCGTGACTAAAATATATATCCCTAGTGATCATAAGAAAGTTCATCTCTGTGATTAAATGAAACTTAGAACAATTATTAAGGGATTAATACATATATATGCTTCTTATTTTATGATATATTGGTTGGAATGATATTTTATTATATATTTGAAATACATAGTAAGGTTTTTATGGTTATTGAGGTTCCCTAAACCCACACTCACTAGATCAGAGATAAAAATTAATTCATTACAATCTATATTGGATGCCAAATGAGATGAACCAAGCTAAACATACATATTTTACCAAAATAATAAAATTATATCTCATAAATTATATCAAAATTGTAAAAATCAAAGGTTTAGTATATTTGGATATTGTCTAGTTAAAAATATTATTATACACTATTTATACATCATCTCTTATAAATCATCTCTATACAAAACATCCTTATAAATAACTTCAAGAATATGATGCCATGAGGAAGACAGAAACAAAATAATGGGTGAACTAAAACACACATCAAGGTTAAACTTATCAACTAGTCACAATGTGGTTATATTTTACTCATATGAACACTATCATGGGAGAAATATATGGTATAAAAACATTAAAAAATAATATTTTCCCACAATTCAAAAATATATCATGTCATAAGAGTGTGAACACATAAACATGTTCCCTAGAGCATAATCATGGGAATATAACATAAAAAAGTGTCATGTCATAGAAATGTATCATAGTACGGAACTATGGAAGAAATTTAATAATCCAAACACATTACAAGGTGGATCAAGAATTTCAATACTTCATCCCATTAATTAGTGTCTTATATATCCCAAACCATGATACATTAGTGGATTGAGCATCACTAACCTATGAAAATTTAGTGGTTCGGTCATCACAAACCTATGAACCATTTTTATCTCATGAGATACATAGCCTTAACTATTGAATTATAGGGTGATACAAGAACAAAACCTTCAATACCGATACATTTGTGTGCCGTATAAAATCAATAATTTATCATATCATAAAAATTTGAGGAAATATAACTTCTTTTCACATTTTCAAATGGTATCACAAAAAATGAATTCAACAATTAGATCGTTGACACCAAGAATTCAATTTAAAAAAATAGTACTTCAAAAAGGAAATTATATGGTGATTCTTTATACATAATTCGATAAGAGGTGGATAATTTCTATTTACTGAGGAAAATGGAAGCTAATCTATGATAAATTATGTTTTATAAAACATTTCTATACATTTTACTAAAGAGATAAATTTGAAAGACACTTTCAAAGATCACTTTCTAGAATATAACTATTGTGAGTGGGTTCCTAGACCTAACTCTTCTGTGCACTTTGATTACTATTACATGTGTACAATTTAACATATACATATGTTTATTCTAAACATAATAGTGTAGATAATTATGCATCCTCTATTTAAATGGTAATGTCCTTAGATTATGTGTCGTATCAAAAGGTTATAAAACATTCTAACTATATTGATAACCTCAAGATACTGTGATAGTAACCTTAAACATGTGTCTTTTGGTCTAGATACATCGTACTGGTAGAGAATATATGATTTCTGAGTGTCAGGTGTTGGAGGCTCATAATCATTCATACTTCTTATGATGAAGTTCAAACTTTTTGATCTAACATATACGAGATCATGGGGACAGACCTACCTATAAGAACACCACATGTATCCGTTTTCATTTGACATTCCTATCTATGAACATGTTTATCAATATTATGACCTGAGATCATTGGTGGTATGGAATTGGTTGAATGATAAAGATATATTTTGTCACTTATGATTTGAGGAAGAGATCTATCAAGGGCCCAGGTTGACCAGGATGGTAGTGCCTTCATGAATCTATGGCAACGGTATTTGAAGGTAAGTTCATCCAATAAGGTCATGAAATGTATAAAGAAACAAAAGGATGATGTTATATGTTTCCATCATACATTATGATATATAAGAAGAAAAGGATATTTTATTATGTAGAATGTGTTTACAGGAGGTAGTCATAGTTAGGAAATTTCTCATCTCTATAGGGGTAATTATGGGTTACTGGACCCCACTCATGGTTTGTGGGTTGGACTTAGTGCTATCGAGATAAGGACCTAGTGGTTCACACACTAAGTGTATCAACAAGTTTCACCTATTGTAATGAATAGGGGTTTATGTTGAAGTGGGACCCATACCAAGGGGTAGTAAACATAGAAGTATGATCGATCAGAATTAAAAAAATTCAATTATATTATTCAAGATTATAATAATTGTTATTGAATTTAATTTTCAAGTTATTAGGATGTTTGTTATCAAAAAAGTAAATATGAGAAAATATAATTTTTTTTAATAAACATGGTATTTAAATGTTCATTAAAATATTTTAGGACCTTATATACAAGTTAATGTTTCTAATTTTATCACGTAAGATTTTATTGTATTGTAAGTGACTGATAAAATATTTTCGACATTTATGATAATTTTATTAAGTCATACATGTTTATAAAGTTCAAAAATTTAGTTTATTACTTTGTAGGGACCAAAGTGCAAGTTTAAGAAATTATAAACTTATTATAAAAGCTCATTTTAGACTCTTCTATTAGGATCTCTATAGTTTTCAAGAATTTAGAGACATATTTTGTCCTCTACTCTCTTCACAAGTATGTAGAGAGTTATTAAAATGTAATAACAATGCCAAATAAATCAATCTCTATCGATAAATTTCGTATTATTTAGGATATAAAAGGGATATCATAAAGAATTTTGATTTCCCATTCTAGTATCTTGGATATAACAACCAAGGTTTTTCATTCATGGAAATAAAATCTTGTTTGTAAGAATATTGATTACTTTACACAAACTCATACCTAGGGACTATAATAGTTTAATGCTATTTGTAACATGGACCACAAACATTTATTCTGGTGAAAGATCAGCAATGTTTTACATGATGAACTTCCCCTTTAGAAACCCTACTTAAAACCATTCTTTATACCCTGTGGAAATGTAGCCTAAGAAAAGGGAGAGCTCAGATGCTTTGTAAGGATAAATGTGGAAGATATATATTTTTTATTTTATGGAAGAATAAAATAAAAAATATGGGTATGTGGCCATGATAAATTTTCATACACAACCTGTCATGGATCATAAACTTGATTCATGAAAGTAAACATTAATATTTCAAAATACATGAATCATAATAATGAAACATAATCATAACTAAATCATGATACATAAATTCAAATCAAAAAATTGTGCGTAATTATCATAAGTATAGAAAAACAAATAATTTTTCAAGGTTAACTAACCAGACTCTCAGATCAGTATTATCCGTAGTTTCCCCTAACAGATAAAGCACATCAACTTGTTTCCCTTCACGTATTAACCATATCTAATTGTTTCCTCTAACTATCTCATGAGATATAATTCATTACCCAATGCATTGTAGGGAGATATAGGACACACTATTCACTTAATGAAAAATATACATATGTGTTCCATGTGACCATAAAAAATCCCCACATTAGAACCTGTAACACCCCAAATCTTGAAGCATAGATCCGGTACATTATTTTATTACATTTAAATGTTTACAAGAAATAAAATCTTGAATGAGAAATTATTTTAGTAGTACGAGAAGACCATATTACATTGTTGATACCAATAATACATTGGAAAAAGTAAATAAAACATGATATAATATAAAATTAAATACACTAAATCCTTGAAAGATTATTCAATGTTTTCTTTTTAATAACCTAGGTTAAGTAAACATAATAAATATGTGAGCTCAAATGCTCATTAATTTTATGTAATATAGTAGAAACAAAAATAATAAGGCATGGTGAAAAACTAAAGAACACAATCCACTAAAAGATAATCTTGAGCATAATATGGAAAGAATAAAATATTAATAAATAATTCCATAATAAACTTAAAGCATGGATACTCTACTAGTTAAATAATAACATAGAAAATATATTAATTGTTTCCTAATGAGGTAATTCATAATGTGGGACATCATAACCATATCTTCAAGGCCTCTTGAAAAGACCATACATAAATGGGTAAAAACCCAAAAATGTTTGTATAGTTAGACCTATCGATACATAAAGTTGATATAGGGGGTCTCCCATCACATACTAATTCCAATACATTCCTCATATGAAAATGGTTCTACATAGACAACATAAATATTTATATTGAAAAACTTGTATAGGAAATGTGAATACTTTATGTATAAACCATGAATGGTATCAAATTAGCACATCCATAGTCTAACATATCATGAAACATTCTACAACATCTGGTATATGATATCAAAAAAGTTAAACCCGCATTAAGTAAAAGATCAAAAAAATCTACTGACATATATGAAGATACTTTTAAATGAGGCATTAAAAATTCCATGAGGAAATATTCTTTAATGATTCCAAAGTGACTCATACCATTTTGAAACATTCAAATCATAATACCTTAAAATATCATGACAATAAGGAGAATCATTATATGATATATAAAATCGAATTACATATACCATGCATAAGTAATAAGTGGTGAAAAAGGCATATATATCTTAGAAGTAAAAGTGAGATGGGAAAACCCCTTATACTTTGCAAAGAATAGTTCTTTTGGAAAATCATTTTTATTTTTCATAAAATCTACTTTCAAACATGTATATCACAGAAAAAGAAACGTTAAGTACATTAAAAATATATTTTAGGCATAAATTATTTCCCTCTAAAGTGAAATCAATTAAAAATAGTTTTTTATGAAATATTTGAAATCAAACATTTTAGTGCGATTTAGGAAAAATATTCATAAGATTTTAAAGATAAAATAATAGTTGGTTTTTAAAAAACCTGAAATATAAAAATATATTTTTTCATGATAAAATGTTTAATTTTTTAAAAATAATTATGTTTTAAAATAGGTTATATATTGAAATTAAATATGGGTAAGAATTTGGGAAGGTCCCTTTAATCGAGATTATTTATCCGGGTGAATTGAGAAATGAACCATTTTAAAACATGTATATCCCCATCATAGAAGTTTGATATGATCAACATATATGATTTTAGAACTTATACACATAATTTATAATAAATATAAATAATTAATAATTAATACATTTTTGTAATCGTATAGAAAGAGTATCCTGAAGGAAAAATGTGGTTCAGGTAGAATCCCATAACTGTTTGTAATCAATCGAATCACATGCCCCAAAATTAATAATAAAAAATGATATATTGAATATTTAGAAAATAAATAGATTAATTATGTGATATATTAAAGGTAATTAAACATAAACAATACATAATAAATAGTGGTGAATGAGGAATATCTCGCCAAAACGGAAACGAGACAAGAAAATCCCTACCTTTTCTTCGAATGAGTTCTGTACTTGAGGTTAGTATCCTAGATAGTAAAATTAAATACATAAATTTATGAATTAAAAACATTTTATATATTTATTTTATTTATAATAATTTCATAAAGTTAATTTATGGTATTTTTTATTAGTTATACTATTTAATTTTATCATTCTGGGGTATTCATTTTCTTGGATTCAATGATCAGTTTTCTTGTTTATTAGTAATAGAGTTCATGTGGAATGCATATAATTCACCAGAATTAATTTTATATAATAATAATTGACATAATAAATATTATATGGTTATATAATTCATTTATTTATATGGTATGAGGATGATTTATTAGATGAAACATTAGTGATAATCGTTTAGATTATTATGACGGAATTTCGATCATCACGAAATAGTTTTGTCGTATGAGTTATTATTAGGTATATATACTAGTTATAGAACATTAAATAAGAGATCAAAAATATTTTATAATTTTTTTAAACCATAAAAATTGTTTCATGTCCATACTTAAATTATAAATTAAAGAATGAAGGTTAGTCATCCATGAATGTGTAAATCGGCACCTCCCCTATAATGATTTCATTTATAAAAATAAGAGATAGAGAGAGAGTAGTTTGAGGAAGTGTATTCCATTAACAGGATATCATTTTAGTATATAGATGATACTATAGTTATTATGATTATTTATATAGAGGATGTGATGAGAATATAATAAAATAATGTAATTTGAAAATGAAATTAAAAGAAAAATTAAGAGGGTTTACCTCTTGAATTATCCTCCTTGAGAACCTCCTTAGAGAAAGTGGATTTGTTCTTTGGGTAAGACCAAGAGTTTTTGGATGTGGGGATAAACTTGAGATGTTGATTTGGGTAGAACATTGAAAATTTTCCAGGCTCATAAAAGTGAGGAGAAGAGGGGGTGAGGGTTGGTTTTTATAGTGTATGAGAGGGGTGAATTGTCATTATTTAATCCATAATTTTGCTATTTTGCTCTAGACACTCAATAGCACTGATTATTGTGAATAAATAAAGTAATAAGTGCATGTGATTTATAACTAATGGCTATTACCTCAGCCTTATATCAAAAATTATAGAAAAATTCTGGTATTTAACATTTATCACAAATTATCGTATTTTACCATTGTCAAAAAAATCATGTATTTTAGAAAAATAATAAAATTTAACCTTAACCATTTTTCAACTTATCGAATTTAAAAATGAACTGCATTTATAGAAATAATTTTTTAAATTTGATAAATCAAATTTTTAATTAAAAACATCATTTATTCAAAAAATAATATTGATTTTATATTTGTAGTTGATTTTATAACACCCAAAAAATTTAACTAAGGCCTCATAATGATATCATAAAATCATATGAAAATAAAATATTTATTTATTAATACATTTTCTAAAAAATAAAATTATTTTAAATAATTTTATTAAATATAAAGTTGTAACGAAATATTTATGACTCTTAATAATACCAACACATAAACATTAATTTTATAAATATTTATTTACTTATAAAGTGATATAATTATATCAAACATTCATTTTTAAAATTCCTACATTTTATTTATAATTTTATCGATGAGGATACAACTTATTTGGTCATTTTACTATCCATAATTTTCAAATTAATATTCATAAGTGTAACATTACTATTCCAAATTTTAAAGTTACTATTCACCAAAAACATAATTTGACCCTATCAAACTCTAAATATCATACTAATCACAATCGGGTATATCCATTTTTTGAAATTTATATCACAGAAGTAGTAAAAAAATTTATGGGTAGGTTAAAACATTCTTGTTTAAATAATTATAATAACAAAGTGTTTTTTATAGAGACTCGGTGTTTAGTGCCTTACATTCTATATTAAATTTATTTTTAAATCCTTGGGGTGTTACAGAACCCATATAAATAAATCAGTTTCATAAACACTTCATTATAAAATAACTTATGGAAAAGAGATAGGTTTCACAAATATCATGCCATAATAATCATATTCAATTTAGAGAATGAATAATAATTATATCCTTGGTTCATATCCCCATTAAATCATAACTAACAAAAATAAAATTCTGTTGAGATGGAAAAATTATTTTTGAAAGATAAGATAAAATTATTCTTAATGAAAATATCTTTTCCTTTATGAAATGGTTTTTTCAAAGAGACACACAATTATAAAGTTAAAAATTTTTATTTTAAAGTAACCTAGAAATATGATAATCTAATCTTCAATTAAATAAGGATTCATGATTGTGGGAAAATCTTCTCATGTCATAAAAGTTAAAAAAACATTCCTTCCTTTTTTTTCTAAAAATTCATAAAGAACCTTGTCTAGAAAATTTAAAAAATATACATTTAAACCATTTATTAAAAATATAAAACATGGGTAAAAATTAATTTAAAAAATGCTAAAAATATTTTTAAAAATATTTTTGAAAACAAGTACATGGAAATAAAATACTACAAAATGGATACTTTAACATAAACTATATCAAATAATTATTAGATTGTGAAATAAACCATTACCACTATTAAATAATATGAATTGTGTGCATCATGAATGAAATAAAATTATACGGATAAATAAATACCATTCAAAATACTACCCATTAAAACATTCATGGGAAGTACATATAGCACAAAAAATTAATAGGTTGTGTATAAGGCAGGTGTCCAATGGAAATAAAAGTGATAAAAATCGCATACATTATGCCATAACATCCTTCATATATGTTCACAGATATTTTATAATAAATATAATTTTATTATATATTTACCCAAAACCATATTCATATTTATAATACCATATATGATTTATTTGTGACTTTATAATACTTATTTATTAACAATTCCATGTTAAAGTTATGTTTCGGGTAATAACTCCTTTTTTCCCATACATGTTTTGACATGTTATTCATTGTACTCATAATTATATCATGATTTATCCATATCAAGACATATAAACACAACATAAATATCATATATATTTAACATATATGTATTTATGGTTATTCTTAATATTTAGAGTTAGAAAATAAAATACATTGTTTATGGAGATGGTAGGTCATGCGTATGCATGAATGTTGTTCTCATTTCCTTGATGGGTTAAAATAATAAAATATATATAATATATTATCATTGAAGAATAATTTTTATGAAATATATATCACATATTTTTTAAAAATTCATCCATAATACATTTCATGTAAAACGTGAATCAACCACATCGATTCGCAATGTGGTAGTCTTTCGTACACATTAATGACATTATTGTATTATAAGAAAATAAAAATCATGAATGTATATGTGAGTTCAAAATTAAAAAATAATAAAAATAATAAAAATATTATATATATATATATATATATCATATTTAAACTAAAAACCCATCATTATTACCAATCATAAATGGTTCTAATGGAAGAAGGAACGACATCAGTTTGTGAGAAGGTAGTCCACTGTTGACATGAATGATTATTACGTATCTCATTTGATAGATGTGTGTGAAGTTGTAGGTCATAAAATAAACATAACAACATATCATAGTATTTAAGATACTAAAATATTTTTATAATCATTACATAAATATAATTGAATGGGTTTAAGGAAGAAATAAAAACAAACAAGTTCATTAATAAATGGTACCTTTTCTTCGGGTATCTCTTTTGGATTAATTAAAAGGACTTCCTTAGTTGGATTTATTCCCAAAGAAGGGACACTAGGATAAAGTTATGGAAGTTGGGAGAATATTTGGATGGGTTTTGTTCAAACTAATTAAGTGTTAATCAAAGATAATAAGAGGATCCCTTTTATAAAATAGGGAAGGGGCACCCTTGTAATTTCCAAATATATTAATTATAATAAATTCAATCTAAGTCCAAATACTTCCAAAAGTCGATTTATTTGAATCTATGAAATGATAAGTTTGTAAAATGATCAAAAAATATATTTTAGTGAATATTTTGTGTTATTTTAAAGATTATCATTTTTGTTAACCCTTAGTTAGCCTATTTTAACTTTATCTATGATAATATCTTTCTCAATACTAAAAGGTTTTAGTTTTTACTTATAGTGTAAATTGGATCATAAAAGAAAAGTATATGATATTTTATAAAATATATCATCATATTTTTTATTATATAATATTTTTATAATTACTAAATGATTAGATAAAATATTACATTCATATAATATCATTACTATCAATTTTGACATTATTCGTTACATGGAATTTATGAAAAAAAATAAAAAAATATACCTTCAAAAAAATTATTACACCCCTAAGATACCATAACCAACTATATAATTTTTGGATCTCCTTAATTAATTAAAATTATATATTTATAATATCATTTAAATAATTTTTCATTAATTGAGTAATTACTTCATCATCATTGTGTAATTATTTATGATAATTACTTCTTCTAAAAAACATTAAAAAATAACTTACATGATGTCGATAAGACTTTTATATTTTATAATTATATTTATAGTCAATAATATATTATATTTTACCCCATATTAAAAATATTATACTCATTAAAAGTAAGATTGTGACATTTTTTCACTCTCATTGATTTTTATAATATCCATGTCACTTTCCATGAACTACTGGAATTTTACCCTTTACCAATGGTTCAGAACCATTGGTAAAGGATGGAAACCCATTGGTATATTATATACCAATGGTTACCCAAACCATGGACATGTATGCCAGGGGTATATTCGTATACCAATGGTTCTGTGTAAACCGTTGGTATATGTGTTAAAGAGATATACAAACAGTTTCAGAAACTATTGTTATATGTTACCCTTATACCGACGGTTTAAAACCGTTGGTATATAGTGTGTAATATACATTCAAACAGTTTTGAAAACCATTGGTAGAAGTTTATACAAATAGTTATGACAAACCATTGGTATTATATACATTAAAAGGCTATACCAATGGTATTGAAAATCGTTGGTACACATATGTTACAGCTCCATAGTAGCCAGCAACCACCTCTAACATGCAACTCTCCATGACCTACAAGAACACATATATCCAGATCCCAAAATCCTACATGGGATGTCTAAAATTTATCCAAAAATTTAAAATTTATTAATTTAAAATTTATTCCTCACTCAAACCACAACACAAGAGAAAAATCCAGAATCTAATACATCCACAATCCAATACGTGGAGAATTGAAATGCAATAACACCCATTACACCAATACAAAAATAAATTCCTATACATCCATAATCCAATACACATAACAATATTCAAAATTTAGAATTTATTAACAATACAACAATAATATAATAAATCTAGAATTCAAGAAATTTTGAATTGAAAAGAAATAACAAACATAACAGTATTGAAAATTTAGAATTCAATCCTCACTCAAACCACAACACAAATACAAACAAGAGAAAAAGCCGATATGTTATTGGAATAACATGGGATGTTTAATCATGGTCTTGGGTTGACTATCTTAAAACCAATAGAAAAACATGGGTAGAGTGTACAAGTATCATGATACCAATATAATAGATAATGGTAGTGTTCATGTACTTAGACCTAGGATGAGTTATAGGAATCACATGAGATGTTTATATTCCTTTAATGACTATGTATCCATGTATAAATGGTTCTTTATGTGTTAGTGGGAAACATTACCCAAACTCGACATATGAGATGGGTTACCAGAAAAGCCTATATATTTTTCATAGACATTTCAATTGGAATAAGGTGGTATGTAGATAATTGTAATTTGGTCTCCTGGGTCTGATGTGAGGTGAATCCCCAATTTGGGTAGTGGGTATGAATATTCAATTATGTATTTGGTATTTAGTTCCCAAAGGGACTTTGGTTTGGTCATAGAACCCAATATTTGAGGATGGGATTGGCGTATTAAATGTCATGTGTATTAGAATTGGGGTAGGAGTTCCTCACATGAGAAGTGGATTGTGTGATACTGGACCATGGATCTTTGTACTAAATTATCAACACAATCCAAATATGTTTGGTCGGTATTCCGTATGCTATTTGTTGTTTTAACTTACAATTTTGTCCATTTTAAATAAAAGTGAGACACTTTGAGTGGTACTGGCTACATTGTGGATTATATTGAGACAATGTTGACTCATACACGTCACAATTGACCAATGGATCCTTGTGCTAAAGTATCAACACAATCAGAATAAGTTTGGTCGGTTTTCCAAATGTATGTTGTTTATACATAAAACAGTGTCCATTTTAAACCAAAGAGAGGAACTTTGAGTTATACCGGCCACACCGTGCCTCAGATTGAGGCGGGTTTGACTCTTACACGTCATAAATTACCCATGGATCATTGTTCTGAAGTATCATTACAATCATAAACCATTTTTTCATTTTATCATATGCAAGTTGTTGTTTTCACTGAAAATCATCTCCATTTAAAATAATAGTGAGACATTTTGAGTTGTACCGGCCACACTGTGCCTCGGATTGAGGTGCGGTTGACTCGTACACATCACATATGACCCATGGATTGTTGTTCTAAAGTATCAATAGAATTTGAATGCATTTTTTTGTTTTCTGTATGCAAGTTATTGTTTTCACTTAAAATCATGTCCATCTCAAATTAAAGTGAGACTGTTTGAGTGGTACTGGCAATACCGTGCATTGTATTGAGGCGGGGTTGATTCGTACATGTCAAAAAGGACCCATGTATCATTTTCCTAAAGTATCAATAGAATCTTAATGCGTTTGTTCGGTTTTTCGTATGTCAGTTGTTGTTTTCACTTAAAATGTTATCCAATTAAAATAAAAGTGAGACACTTTGAGTGGTACCGGCCACACCATCCCTCGTATTGAGGTGGGGTTGACTTTTACATGTCAATAATGAACCATGGATCCTTGATATAAAGTATCAACACAATTCTAATACGATTGTTCAGTTTTCCGTATGCTAGTTATTTTTACTTAAAAGGGTTTCAATTTTAAACAAAATAAAGACACTTCAAGTGATACCGGCCACACTGTGCCTCAGATTTAGGTAGGGTTGACTCATACACGTCACATATGACCCATGGATAGTTTAACTAATGTATCAACACAATATTAATGTGTTTGGTCAGTTTTTCATATGCCATTTGTTGTTTTCACTTAAAATGTTTTCCATTTCAAATAAAGGTGAAACTTAGGGTGGAACCAGCCACACCGTGCCTTGGATTGAGGTGCAGTTGACTCATATACGTCCCAAATGACCCATGGATCCTTGTACTAAAGTATAAAAACAATCAGAATATGTTTGGTTGGATTATTGTATGTCATTGTTTTTACTTAAAACAGTGTCCATTTTAAACAAAAGATAGACACTTTGAGTGATATCGGCCACACCATGCCTTGGATTGAGGTGGAGTTGACTCGTACATATCAAAAATGACCCATGGATCATTTTCCTGAAGTATCATTACAATCAGAAAGTGTTTGGACGGTTTTCCATATGGAAGTTTTTTTTTCACTTAAACTCTTGTCCATTTCAAATAAAAGTGAGACAGTTTGAGTGGTATCAGCCAAACTGTGCTTCCAATTGAGGAAGGGTTGACTTTTACACGTCAAAAAAAGACCCATGGATCTTTTTCCTAAAGTATTAATAGAATCTGAATGTGTTTGGTCAGTTTTCTGTATGTGAGTTGTTTTTACTTAAAATGGTGTCCATTTTAAAAAAAAATAAGGACACTTCGAGTGTTACCGGCCACACCGTATAACATCCCTCCTTTTTGTCAAATAAACATTCATTACATTTTACAAAACCGAGGATCTTTAAGGTTAAGTTTCTTGAAATCCTGGAACTTTAAACATGAAAACATAAAAGATTATTCTTAAACACTTGAAAGGCTTCTCCTCATGTTCATCCTAGGTTCATTACTGAATCTAATAAACTGGGGACATACATCAAAAGAAAGGGTGAGCAGAAGGCCCAGTAAGGGAAACAAGAGAAACATTTTTCATGTGAACTTGAGATACTTCAATAAGGTCATGAAAAGAACATTAAGGAATGAGAAAGAAATCAAGAGGCATATCATAATAAAAATAACATTTTTCATAACTTGAAGATGTGGCTGCAACATTTAATATAGACAATCATGAACATATCACCAAGGTCCATCCCCAATGTGTCATTTGAAATTTACCAAGGTTATTCACCAAAATATCGTGAAAATTTTAATCTCTAGTGGTTACATCATTACCCAATGCATTAGAGCGCTATCAGGGCGCACCCTTAAATTTGCCTTTATTATCATGTGAGCCACATATATCATCATCAAAAATTTCATAAATAACCCATATAGCATTAAATAAATGGTTTTCATTTCATAATCATAACGTTTTAGAAACTGCTTTAAAGACATGATCTTTACGTCACTTTAAAACCCACAGAAATGGAAGGTGGGTCTCATGTATGTAAATCCCAGAATTTAAAATAGAAAATTTTGGTATATATGTGAATACCCCTTTAGAAGAAAGATCTTTGAGTATTCACTTAATAATATAAAAGAACTTTAGAAAAAGAGAGACATTCTGAGACGGAAATTCTGCAGCATAACGGCTATGTTACGAGGTTTTAGAAGACATTAAAAAGAGAGGGGAAATGGGTCAAAAACTCATAAATGATCCATAAAACAGTAGAAGGACATAATATAAGGGATTTAAGAACATTGTAATGAAATTTGAAAATATACCATATGAAATGAAGAACATGAAAGGAAGACAAAAATAAGATTTCTCTTATGAAAATTCGGCAGCCTAACAACGTTACATAAACTTCAACCAAAAATGAATTGATGAGATCCAATAGGGTCTCTCATCATATGAACATAAAAGATAAATATGATAGATATAGAGATCGTACCCCAACATAATAAAAATGAACTTGCAAGACTTGACATGGAATTAGAACTTTGAAAAGGGAGAAAGGTGCAAGGACCACTTAAAAATTTAGCAGCCTAACGACGCCAATTAAACTTCAAAATACTGAATTGAAGAGATAAAATGGGATATCTCATCATATGGACATAAAATAGCAGTATGATAGATATAGAGATCATACCCCAACATAAAAAAAGGAACTTGAATTAATTGACAAGAAAGTAGAACTTCAAAACCAGAAGGGTGAAGAACCACTTAAAAATTCGGCAGCCTAACGGCGCCACTTAAAACTTTAAAATAATGAATTAAAGAGATCAAATGTGGTCTCTAATAATATTATCATAAAATATCAGCATGACAGATATAGATATAATACCCCAACATAACAAAAAGGAACTTGAAATAATTGACATGAAAGTAGAACTTTAAAACGAGAAGGGTGAAGAACCACTTAAAAATTCAGCAGCCTAACGGCGCCACTTAATACTTCAAAATACTGAATTGAAGAGATAAAATGGGGTCTCTCATCATATGATCATAAAACATCAGTATGATAAATTTAGAGATCATACCCCAACATACAAAAAAGTAACTTGAAATACTTTACATGAAAATAGATCTTGAAAAATGAGAAGGGAGAAAGAATCCGTTACAAAAATTTCGGCAGCCTAACGGCACCACTTAAAACTTCATAAAACGAAATAATGAGAGTAAGAGGGGATCTCTCATTATGTAAAAATGAAAATGGAAGTAATAGTAGTATAAAATAACACCCTTTAACATAAGAACATGGGGCATAAAAGAAATTACATAAAAGAGATTTCTTGAAAATAAAGAGAGAGATCGGATCCCTTACCTTAAAACGTAACTCTTAAAACTCAAAGGTTGGGACATTGAGGGCTTGGGGGCACATTGGGAGGACTCCTTGGGAGGTAATGAGTCCATAAATTCGTTGGGGGAGAGTGGGGAGTCGAATGAATGAGAGGATGGCTTGGTATTTTTAGGGAAAGTGAGGGGACATGGCATTAATGGCCAAGGGACACCTTATTCGTGGTTTTGGAAAAACCATGGGCTTGCCCATGGTATTTTCCCATTGTATTGGCCACTTGGGACACCTCATACCTTATGTTACTATTCATAAGTCGACAATATTGATTACATTCTTAATATATCATTTAATGATGTCATTAAACACCCGTAACTTAAAAACTGTATTTTCACTATTCATCGAAAATTCAACTTTCTCAGAATAATCCCAAAATTTCAACTTAACCAAATATCAGTGCTCTGATTTCAAAAATGAACTCCATTTTATAAAAATAATTTTCTAAATATTTTTAATTTATTTTTTAAATAATACACTATTCACCGAAAATTTAATTTTTTCAGAAAAAACCCCAAAAATTACCATAACATAATATCGGTGCTCTGAGTTCAAAAATGAAATCCATTTTAATAAAATAATTTTTTTTAAATATTTTTAATTTAATTTTTAATTAAAAAACACTATTCACTTGAAAAAAACTAATACCTGAATAATAATTTATGAAATCGTTATTTAACCATTTTATTGAATCACATTACTTAATCAAGGTGCCTAGATTATATTAATACTTTCTTTATGTGAGATTACTAATCCCTTTGGACACATTACTAATCCTAATCATAAAATCACTATTCATAATTTACTATTCATCCAAAATTAATTTGATCTTATTAGACTCTAAATTTCGTACTGAGCATAATTGTAGAAGACCATTTTTTGAATATCATTACACATTTTTAATTATTTACGGTTTACATAAACATTTTTAAAATATCCTTTTTCTAAAATTCATCAAAAATATGCATACTATATTTATTCGGTCATTTGAAAATTCATAAACTTCAGCATAAGAAGAAATCACAATTTTTATTTAAAAAAAAGGATTACACAAGGCAGTTACGGTCTCCTTACATAGACCCTTATCACACCAGCATAGGACCTAAGTGTAAGGCATTCTAAGGTGAGAGATTCGGAGGGAGGCTCGGCTAACATCACACGAGTAGTAATTTCTATCAGTTTGAACTTCTCGCAAAGGCGATTCCGTTCTAGCTTCTCATGATGAAGTTCGGCTTGGGTTTGGTCCAGAGCAAAGCCCAGTGGTGCTACCTCCTTCCCAAGTTCTGTTAGATGGGCTTCGATCGGTCCAAGACTACTGGGTGAGGCCATCGAATCTTCTTTCTATAATAATTAACCAAGATTACTTGTATTTAGAGACAATAGTCAAAACCTTTAGTTTCCAGGGGTCATATTGACCAATGGTCATATAACAGTCAAAACCCAATGGTCTCATTTTAATTATACTCATGTTATCAAATGAAACATTTTTGTTGAGTATAAAAAATAAAATAAAATAACACATAAAATTAGGAAACAAGATTTATTCAAAATTTCGGGTCGTTACAATCTTCCCCCCTTAAGAAATTGCATCCTCGCAATTTTTAAAATTAGGTTTTGAAATTTCATTGAAAGTCCCACATATGAATAGGAGTCAGGAAAACTATTACTTTAAAAGAAAAAAAGGTAAGTACAAAGGTCACCCGATTTAGCCCACACTAGGATTCCATGTACGAAAACATGGACATGGAGGAGAAAACAAAAGGTCAAGTTCTGAGGGAGAGTGATAGAAAACATAATTAGGAGAAAGTTAACCATAAGAAAATCCCAAACTTATGATGTGTGTAAACAGTCTTTGATTACCCAGTAGGAAACATAAACCAACAACGTTTTTGTTTTATGTTCCTTTTCATAATTTTGAGGAATTCATTTACAACATAAAACAAAAACATAAGAAAATATACCTATCTTCATGTAGAGTTTCATCCTTTAATAAGTTTCTACCCAAAACTAATCTTTTCTCCAAACTATGATCATTCAAAACTACTTGGTCTCATCAAAACACAAGAATCATCTTCTAGAGAATCACATAATTCACATAAGATTAACTATCTATTTCTTCTATCTTTAAACATTATCCCCAAAACAGAAAGGGTAAGGTAAAACAACTCTTCAAAAAGAAATAATTCCATAGGAATGGAAACTACTTTTAAATCATCAAAGTTCCATGGTACTACCCAAAGTTCATCATAGTCCATTCCATAAATAACAGTCCTTAAAATTCCTCAAAATAAACCAAACTAAGATTGAAACCCAAATACAAGAAGGATTTGATAACATAGTCTTCCAAAATAAACTTCATTGTTCATCTCCAAACAACATCAACAACTCCTAACATCTTATAACAAAAGTATCTAACCTAAACATATTTTACCCAAGATAGGTTAATCATTACCATAAGTAACCTAAATTACTATAAGTCCACCTTAAATTCATCGATTCTTCAAAATATATGTCAACCTTACTCCTCAATGAAAATAATGTAGTAATCTATTTACCTCGTTCATATAGGGTCCCCAAAATAGTGAACGTCTTCCAAAATAATAATCATATTTTAATCCCCTAATCATCCCTGCCATATTAATACGACAATCATCACATTTCCTATCACATTGTTTATTGGGACATGTTCTTCCATTTCCAACCATTACTAAGATGAGAAATCATAATTAGGGGCTTAAGTACTTAGCCAATAATCATGAAAAGGAACTGAAAGAATATAAGGATAACTTGTAGAAGAAAAGTATACCCTATATTGTGATCCCCTAGGTTCCCATCTAGGTCATCCATGATCATATATTCTTATGTGAATCTCTTTTTTATTTTATCTTTGTTCCTTTAACAATGGTTTATACTAAGCTTATGAATTTACCAAAGCATATCCCCCGGGAGTGTCGTAACAAAGAGTGCAGCAAGGCCCGTTGTCTTGTACCAGTTCCCGTTCGAGTCTAGCTCAAAGTGGTGTTTTCGGGTTTTACCCCTATGTTCAACTGTGCCAGAGCCACCTCTACCTGCTCGTATCCAGACAGGGATGTATTTGCTTGGCAACCCCTTACTCAATACTCACCAAAATACCAGGAATATTTCCTACATTTAAACTTTTCTATAGGGTTATTCCTAGAGTTTTCATATCCTAATTTCCACAAATAACTAAACCATCCTTTGATACCAACTATAACATCCCACCTTTTTATCACATAAACTTTCATTACATTTTACAAAACCGAGGATCTTTAAGGTTTAGTGTCTTGGAAACCAGAAACTTTAAACATGAAAACATAAAAGATTATTCTTAAACACTTGAAAGGATTCTCCTCATGTTCATCCTAGGTTCATTACTGAATCTCATAACATGCGGACATACATCAAAAGAAAGGGTGAGAATAAGGCCCAGTAAGGGAAACAAGAGAAACATTTTACATGTGAACTTGAGATACTTCAATAAGGTCATGAAAAGAACATTAAGGCATGAGAAAGAAATCATGAGGCATATCATAATAAAAATAACATTTTTCATAACTTGAATATGTTTCTGCAATATTTAATATATTCAATCATGAACATATCACCAAGGTCCATCCCCAAGGTGTCATTTAAAAATTACCAAGGTTATTCACCAAGATATCGTGAAAATTGTAATCTCTAGTGGTTACATCATTACCCAATGCATTGGAGCGCTATCAGGAAGCACCCTTAAATTTGCCTTTATTATTATGTGAGAAACATATATAATCATCAAACATTTCATAAATAACCCATATAGCATAAAATAAATGGGTTTCATTTCATAATCATAACGTTTTAAAAACTACTTTAAAGACATGATCTTTATGTCACTTTAAAACCCACAGAAAAGGAAGGTGGGTATCATGTATGTAAATCCAAGAATTTAAAATAGAGAATTTTGGTATATATGTGAATACCCCTTTAGAAGAAACATCTTTGAGTATTAACTTAATAATATAAAAGAACTTTATAAAAAGAGAGAGACATTTTGAGACGGAAATTCTGCAGCATAACGGCTATGTTACGAGGTTTTAGAAGACATTAAAAAGAGAGGGGAAATGGGTCACCAACTCATAAATGATCCATAAAACTGTAGAGGGACATAATATAAGGGATTTAAGATCATTGTAATGAAATTTGAAAATATACCATATGAAATGAAGAACATGAAAGGAAGACAAAAATAAGATTTCTCTTATGAAAATTCGGCAGCCTAACAGTGTTACATAAACTTCAATCAAAAATGAATTGATGAGATCAAATAGGGTATCTCATCATATGAACATAAAAGATCAGTATGATAGATATAGAGATGATACCCCAACATAATAAAAATGAACTTGTAAGACTTGACATGGAATTAGAACTTTGAAAAAGGAGAAAGGTGCAAGGACCACTTAAAAATTTAGCAGCCTAACGACGCCACTTAAACTTCAAAATACTGAATTGAAGAGATAAAATAGGATATCTCATCATATGGTCATAAAAGATCCGTATGATAGATATAGAGATCATACCCCAACAAAAAAAATCAACTTGAAAGAATTGACATGAAAGTAGAACTTCAAAACGAGAAGGGTGAAGAACCACTTAAAAATTCGGCAGCCTAACGGCACCACTTAAAACTTCAAAATACTGAATTAAAGAGATCAAATGGGGTCTCTCATCATATGATCATAAAATATCTGTATTAAAGATATAGAGATCATACCCCAACATAACAAAAAATAACTTGAAATAATTGACATGAAAGTAGAACTTCAAAACGAGAAGGGTGAAGAACCACTTAAAAATTCGGCAGCCTAACGGCGCCACTTAATACTTGAAAATACTGAATTGAAGATATCAAATGGGTTATCTTATCATATGATCATAAAAGATAAGTATGATAAATTTAGAGATCATACCCCAACATAACAAAAAGGAACTTGAAATACTTTACATGAAAATAGATCTTGAAAAATGAGAAGGGAGAAAGAATCTGTTACAAAAATTTCGGCATCCTAACGGCGCCACTTAAAACTTCATAAAACGAAATAATGAGAGTAAGAGGGGATCTCTAATTATGTGAAAATGAAAAGGGCAGTAATAGGAGTATAAAATAACACCCTTTAACATAAGAACATGGGGCACAAAAGAAATTACATAAAAGAGATTTCTTGAAAAGAAAGAGAGAGATCGGATCCCTTAACTTAAAATGTAACTCTTAAAACTCAAAGGTTGGGACATTGAGGGCTTGAGGGAACCTTGGGAGGACTCCTTGGGAGGTAATGAGACCATAAATTCGTTGGGGGGGGGATTGGGGAGTAGAATGGATGAGAGGATGGCTTGGTAGTTATAGGGAAAGTGAGGGTACATGGCATTAATGGCCAGGGGACACCTCATTAGTGGTTTTGAAAATACCATGGGCTTGCCCATGGTATTTTCCCATGGTATTGGCCACTTCGGACACCTCATACCTTATCTTACTATTCATAAGTCAACCATATTGATTACATACTTAATACATCATTTAATGATGTCATTAAACACCCGTAACTTAAAAACTGTATTTTCACTATTCATCGAAAATTCAACTTTCTCAGAATAATCCCAAAATTTCACCTTAACCAAAAATCAATGCTCTTATTTCAAAAATGAACTCCATTTTATAAAAATAATTTTCTAAATATTTTTAATTTATTTTTTAAAGAAATACACTATTCACCGAAAATTCAATTTTTTCAGAAAAAACCCCAAAAATTACCATAACATAATATCGGTGCTCTGAGTTCAAAAATGAAATCCATTTTATAAAAATAATTTTTTTAAATATTTTTAATTTAATTTTGAATTAAAAAAACTATTCACTCGAAAAAAACTAATACTTGAATAATAATTTATGAAATCGTTATTTAACCATTTTATTGAATCACATTACTTAATCAAGGTGCCTAGATTATATTAATACATTCTTTAAGTGAGATTAATAATCCCTTTGGACACATTACTAATCCTAATCATAAAATCACTATTCATAATTTACTATTCATCAAAAATTAATTTGATCTTATTAGACTCTAAATTTCGTACTGAGCATAATTGTAGATGACCACTTTTGGAATATCATTACACATTTTTAATTATTTAAGGTTTACATAATCATTTTTAAAATATCCTTTTTCTAAAATTCATCAAAAATATGCATACTATATTTATCCGTTCATTTGAAAATTCATAAACTTCATCATAAGAAGAAATCCCAGTTTTTATTTAAAACAAAGGATTACACAAGGCAGTTACGGTCTCCTTACATAGCCCCTTATCACACCAGCAAAGGACCTAAGTGTAAGGTGTGCTAAGGTGAGAGAATCTGAGGGAGGCTCGGCTAACATCGCACGAGTAGTAATTTCTATCAGTTTGAACTTCTCGCAAAGGCGATTCCATTCTAGCTTCGCACGATGAAGTTCGGCTTGGGTTTGGTCCAGAGAAAAGCCCAGTGGTGCTACCTCCTTCCCAAGTTCTGTTAGATGGACTTCGATCGGTCCAAGACTACTGGGTGAGGCCATCGAATCTTCTTTCTATAATAATTAACCAAGATTACTTGTATTTAGAGGCAATAGTCAAAACCTTTAGTTCCCAGGGGTCATATTGACCAATGGTCATATAAAAGTCAAAACCCAATGGTTTCATTTTAATTATACACATGTTATCAAATGAAACATTTTTTTTGAGTATAAAAAACAAAATAAAATAACACATAAAATTAGGAAACAAGATTTATTCAAAATTTCGGGTAGTTGCAATCTTCCCCCCTTAAGAAATTGCGTCCTCGCAATTTTTAAAATTAGGTTTTGAAATTTCATTGAAAGTCCCACATCAGAATAGGAGTCAGTAAAACTATTACTTTAAAAGAAAAAAAAAGGTAAGTACAAAGGTCACCCGAGTTATCCCACACTAGGATTCCATGTACAAAAACATGGACATGGAGGAGAAAAAAAAGGGTCAAGTTCTGAGGGAGAGTGATAGAAAACATGATTAGAAGAAAGTTAACCATAAGAAAATCCCAAACTTATGATGTGTGTAAACTATCTTTGATTACCCAGTAGGAAATTTAAACCAACAACGTTTTTTTTTATGTTCCTTTTCATAATTTTGAGGAATTCATTTACAGCATAAAACAAAAACATAAGAAAATATATCTATCTTCATGTAGGGTTTCATCCTTTAATAAGTTTCTACCCAAAACTAATCTTTTCTCCAAACTATGAGCATTCAAAACTACTTGGTCTCATCAAAACAGAAGAATCATCTTCTAGAGAATCACATAATCCACAAAAGATTAACTATCTATTTCTTATATCTTTAAACATTATCCCAAAAACAGAAAGGGTAAGGTAAAACAACTCTTCAAAAAGAAATAATCCCATAGGAATTGAAACTAATTTTAAATCTTCAAAGTTCCATGGTACTACCCAAAGTTCATCATAGTCCATTCCATAAATAACGGTCCTTAAATTCATAAAAATAAACCAAACTAAGATTGAAACCCAAATACAAGAAGGATTTGATAACATAGTCTTCCAAAATAAACTTCATTGTTCATCTCCAAACAACATCAACCACTCCTAACATCTTATAACAAAAGTATCTAACCTAAACATATTTTACCCAAGATCGGTTAATCATTCCCATAACAAACCTAAATTACTATAAGTCCACCTTAAATTCATTTATTCTTCAAAATATAAGTCAACCTTACTCCTTAATGAAAATAACGTAGTAATCTATTTACCTCGATCATATAGGGTCCACAAAATAGTGAACGTCTTCCAAAATAATAATCATATTTTAATCCCCTAATCAACCATGTCATATTAATACGACAATCGTCGCATTTCCTATCACATTGGTTATTGGGACATGTTCTTCCATTTCCAACCATTACTAAGAAGAGAAAGCATAATTAGGGGCTTAAGTACTTAGCCAATAATCATGAAAAGGAACTGAAAGCATATAAGGATAACTTGTAGAAGAAAAGTATACCCTATCTTGTGATCCCCTAGATTCCCATCTAGGTCATCCATGATCATATATTCTTATGTGAATCTCTGTTTTATTTTATCTTTGTTCCTTTAACAATGGTTCATACTAAGCTTATGAATTTACCAAAGCATATCACCCGGGAGTGTTGTAACCAAGAGTGCAGCAAGGCTCGTTGTCATGTACCAGTTCCCGTTTGAGTCTAGCTCAAAGTGGTGTTTTCGGGTTTTACCCCTATGTACATCTGTGCCAGAGCCACCTCTACCTGCTCGTATCCAGACAGGGATGTATTTGCTTGGAAACCCCTTACTCAATACTCACCAAAATACCAGGAAGATTTCCTACATTTAAACTTTTATATAGGGTTCTTCCTAGAGTTTTCATATCCTAATTTCCACAAATAACTAAACCATCCTTTGATACCAACTATAACATCCCGCCATTTTATCACATAAACTTTCATTACATTTTACAAAACCGAGGATCTTTAAGGTTTAGTGTCTTGGAAACCAGGAACATTAAACATGAAAACATAAAAGATTATTCTTAAACACTTGAAAGGCTTATCTCCATGTTCATCCTAGGTTCATTACTGATTCTCATAACCTGGGGACATACATCAAAAGAAATGGTGAGAAGAAGGCCCAGTAAGGGAAACAAGAGAAACATTTTACATTTGAACTTTAGATACTTCAATAAGGTCATGAAAAGAACATTAAGGCATGAGAAAAAAATAATGAGGCATATCATAATAAAAATAACATTTTTCATAACTTGAAGATGTGGCTGCAAAATTTAATATAGACAATCATGAACATATCACCAAGGTCCATACCCAAGGTTTCATTTGAAAATTACCAAGGTTATTCACCAAGATATCGTGAAAATTATAATCTCTAGTGGTTACATCATTACCCAATGCATTGGAGCGCTATCAGGGTGTACCCTTAAATTTTCCTTTATTATCATGTGAGCCACATATATCATCATCAAACATTTCATAAATAACCCATATAGCATAAAATAAATGGTTTTCATTTCATAATCATAACGTTTTAAAAACTATTTTAAAGACATGATCTTTATGTCACTTTAAAACCCACTGAAAAGGAAGGTGGGTCTCATGTATGTAAATCCAAGAATTTAAAATAGAACATTTTGGTATATATGTGAATACCCCTTTAGAAGAAAGATCTTTGAGTATTCACTTAATAATATAAAAGAACTTTAGAAAAAGAGAGAGACATTTTGAGACGGAAATTCTGCAGCATAACGGCTATGTTACGAGGTTTTAGAAGACAATAAAAAGATAGGGTAAATGGGTCACCAACTCATAAATGAACCATAAAACAGTATAGGGACATAATATAAGGGATTAAAGAACATTGTAATGAAATTTGAAAATATACCATATGAAATGAACCATTAAAATTTTGTATTTATTATTTAAATCAATTCTACTCATTATTATACCCACCAAAATATTATAGTGTAGGATAAAAAAACTACACCCTGATGTGAAGACAATAAGTCATACGCACGCACACATGGTGGATTTGTCCTTCATAGAATGGATAAAATAATGAATATAGTTTTACAATTTTTATAATAACATCTAATTATTTATAAATTAATTGAGTTAATATTTTTTTTATTGAAACAACAAAGAAGGAGGAAGTGGAAAAAGAAAAGAACATTGAAAGAAGTGATAAAATAATTACCTCTTTTTCGGGTTCTTCCGTTGGATTTGAAAAAAATGGCTCCTTAGGTTGGATTTAATATCAATTTAAGGCCTCTATAATTAATTTAGGATAGTTGGGAGAAGATGTTTTCAGGTATTGTCCTATTAAAATGTCTTTGGAGTTGTGAATTTAAGAGAATGGGAGGTTCTCTTTTATATGAGAGGTTAAGAGAACTTTAAGAAATGTTTGAAATATTAATTTATTACAAAACTTTTTTGGTTTCTAAAATATAAAAATGGTATTATTTCAAGTATAAGATGAGTATGGGTAGAAAACCTCTCAATAAAAAGGTTTTATACATTTTTAGGTTACCATGTTAACCTTATCTTTTAGATTTTACCCTTAGTTAAATACTTTATCTTTTACCATGGCATCTTGTACATTTACACTTCATGGTTAATATAGTTACTATAAAGTGACAAGAGAACCTCGAGTGGTTAATTAATAATATATTTAACATTATATAAGTATTTTGGACGAATAATATATTTTTAGGACTATTAAATAATTCATTATAAAAGTATTTGTTTTAAAACCCCATTAATGTCAATTTTTTCACTATTTTGTAATTGTTTTTTAAGTCATAAATAATTTATTAATTCCAAAAAATAAATTGAATCAACCATAACAAGTCATATTCACCTATAAAATTTTGTGTATGGCATCAAAAGTTTCAGTTTCCATTTAATATAATATTTATAAAATCATTTCTTTTAATAGTTCATTAATAAGATAATTACGACATCATTATTGTGTCAAATATAAATGTTCTGATTTAAGTAATAAAACATGAAAATTAAATACCATGATTTAGGAAATATTTTTATCTTTTTAATGAATATATATAGTCTACTTTATCTTATGTATACCTCAATATTAAACATGTTTTAGTTATAAAAATTTGAATTTAACACTTTTAACTATACTTTTCACAAAATATAATAAATGACGTAATCCAATCCAAGTTGATCCAAAAAGGATCAAATTTGTTCCTAAGGTTTATTTTGGTCGAAAAACACTAATCCATTTGTATTAGGGCATGTTTTTGTGTAATTTAATATTAATATAATATTATTTTTACCTTCAATTACATTATTTATTTTTAATCATGGTAAATAAAATTAAAAAGTTACAATTCGAAAAATATCATCCTATTGAATAACATTTTACTTACTAATTATAACCATTTCCATGGTATTTTTGAAATTCAATTCACAGATGCAGTAAAATCATGTTCTATGAGAATTGGTAAATGTGCCTAGAAGGTGGGTAAAAGACTTTAAGAAGTTCAATAAAAAAATTTATATCGAATATTATTATCTAATGACTCAAATTAATTAAAGTTTACTAATATTTGTATTATGTATCTAATTATAATTTAAAATTAATTTATATTAAAAATAATAATTTAAATAAAATGATGGTTTTAAACAATAATGTAGTTTTTTTCACTATTCATAAAAAACTGAATGTTTTCAGAATAAAATAAAAAAAATTAAACCTAAAATAATTTTTATATTATGAATCCAAAAATGAAGTACATTTTGAAAAATAAAATTTATAATATTTTAAAAAAGTGTGTACTACTAATCATAACTTATTTTTAAACGGCTCGTTTGATTGGTTGTGGTGTGCTGGAACTTGGAGCTACATATAGCGCAAGATATTGTATTATTCAGAGGGAATCATATCGTGGAATATTGGGGTGTTAAAATAATAATATTCATAAAATTATTATAATTTTTAAACATTTTTTGGACATCTAAATCCAATAATGAATTATTTAGATGAAAAATTCACTATGTTACAATTATGCAGATGGTAGGTCTTACGTACGCTTGAGTAATGTTTCCATTTTTCAATGATCATTAAGAAAATATATTAGGTGTTATTTTATTATTATTAAATTATAGTAATATCATAAATAACATATTATTTAATTGAATATATATATCATCCATCTGATTCTAGGATGAGAAAAACATCACACTGCTTCCTAGAGACGGTAGTCCACATATATGCACGATTGATTTTTATCATTTTAGAGTAAATGGAATGGTAAAAACTAAAAGATATATTTTCCTTTATTAATTATAAATATTTCTTGAATATTAATTATTTGATAAATATCATATATAATTATTAACATTTTCTTTTTTACCTTCCTTTAAAACTATTAGTGAAAAATGAATCACATTGCTTTGTGAGAAAGTAGTATGTCGAAGACATGAGTGATGTTATTGTTTCTCTTCTAGAATTAAAAGTTATAAGTTTCATGCTGTATAATAATTAAAAAAGTATAATTTTGTGATAAATATCATATATATACTTTAAACACATCATTACAAAAATGAATTATATTCAATGATAGAAAATGAATTAAATCGGTCTGTATGGCGGTAGTCCGTCGTACATATGCATAACAGTTTTGTTTCCCATCTGATGGAAGAGGATGTGGACTTGTGTAATTCCATTAAAATAATAATAAAAATTTATATTAGATATATTTTTTTAAAATAATAATGTTTTAATAATATTTCATGGAGTTTGAATAAAGAAAAAACAAATACGCCCGGTTAACGTCTTCTTGAGACCACCTCTTTAGGAATATACGTACATCCTTATTGGATTGTATATCAAATACGAATTATGAATCAAGTAATTTTGGTGTTAATAAAGAAATATATTATTACTGGTATTGGATTAAATAAAAAAATTAAATGTATGGGGAGGAGAGTAGAGAGGTGGCCTTTTGTAAATGGGAGTGGGGACACACTTGGATCTTTTGAAAAGAAAAATTGATACTGATAATTTTCACACGACATAAGGATACAAAATAAACTATTATTGATCCATATATGTGATAATATGTAAATATGGATATAAAGATTATTTTATACAAGTTTTTAGGTCATTTTAAACCGTCTCATTTTAGTTTCATCCCACAGTAAACTCATTTTCACTTTAATGGGGGTAAATGATTTTTACAATTTTTACAATTCAATATGACTAAAAATTAATTGGAAATTATTATATAATATTTATTATGATAATTCCATACATTTTATTTATTTTACCAAATTCAATTTGTAAAATTGGAAGAATTAAATTTTAAATTAAACCCGCATATGTGATGAAAAAGTTTGTTTTTCATGAAATGAGTTTTTCGATAATAGGATTATTTTATATTAACTCTATATCTTTTAATAATAATTATATGAATTTAAATAAATACTTATTGATATTTTATAAATATTTTTAATTTAAATCATTTATAACTATGGTTTAATTTAGTTAATTAAAAAGGATAATCATTACCCACATTAAAATAGTATTTTTAAAGCATTTTTAGACCAAAAAATAAGCCCATAATAAAAAACAATATCAATACGATTCGAACATAATTATTTAGATTAAATATAACATCCCTGGTAATTACAGAATATAGAATTTTCATATTTATTAATATTTTTGAATTAAATATTAATTTTACTTTAAAGGTGGTTCCATGTTCAATGGCGTACTTGATACGCAACAACGATTTTCTTTTAAATCTTATGTTGAACACAACATAGAGTTATACTGAAAAATATGAATAGAATATTTTTATTTCAAATGGTAGTTAATACATAAATTTTTTATTGTAAGGAATGAGCAGAACTAACTAAAAAATGATCACACATGTTTATTAAATATTTTTACATTTATCCAACAAAAGTTAGAAGCAAAAAATGTGAATGAATCCAATTTTAAGCATAAACACTATAAATTTCTTTAAAAGGTTGATTTACCGCCTTTTGATGGCAAACCATTATTAAATATAGTTTATTTTCACTTTTATATTTTATATTCGACAAAATAACATTCATCATTAGAATTGGGACATAAAAATTTACTTTGGATGAAATTTTGGAATTTTTCTGATAATGTTCATTTTTTTAATGAATAGTGAAAAATACTGTATTTTAATTCAAACTGCCTTTTAATATATTTTAATTATATAGTTATATTGTTAGTTTAATTGGTTTTAAAGTGTAATTGGATTATATTTTTACCATTTATTCCAATTTTTGTCATTGGAAGTAATTTTACTTTGAATTTGGACATGAACTAGTGCTAATCTTTGGATAGTTATTATTTCTTAAAAACACTCTTATCGTTTTGACAGCTGAAATTAATTGTAAATTAATTAATTAAAATTATATGTTTTGAATTTGGTAAAATAGACATCATTTTTTAATTCATAATATCAAATATAGCTTAGCCTGAATTTTTGTTATTTTTTTGAAAATCATTAATTTTTAATGAATTGTGAAAACACTGAGTAGTAGTTAAAAAACTGACTTTTTCATTTAAATAATATTTTACCTCTTCTATGAATTTAATTTTGAAAATATGATAGACATGGTTGTTATTAGTAAGTAAAATGTGGTTCAATAAGATGAAATTATTTTTTGGTGAATAGTTAGTTTTGACTTTAATTTACCACAGTTAAATGTAAATAGGGTAATTCAAAGTAAAAGTAATATTATACTAATATTAAATTACCCTAACATGTATCCTAATCTAATTGGTTGATACACTTCCATCCATGGTCATCCTTGGGTTGATTTTTGGACCTCATGGAACTATTTAAGAGTGATAATGACACTTTATATTAATTAATTTAAGGTAAATACAAAAATGACATAAACATATATCTTTTAGTAAATCAATTCTTACATTGTGTTATATATGTTATCTCTTAAACTAGAAATATTTATTTGAAAAATAAAAATATTTACTACATCATGGTATTTTTTTGATTTTTTGAAATGTAATAAATTTATTTATTTATGACAGAATAATGATGCAATGTTTACCTCATTAATGAATGGTTTAAATAAATAAGATTATAAAGATTAAAAAACATCCAAAACCTATGAAATTATTATTGGATTATTTTATTTTGAGCAAGAGTCATCTTATATTTTATTTTAATGAGATTTTGACCTTTAGAAACTGAAAATCATTATATAATAAAATAATATTTCAAACTTTTCTAAAGAACCTCTCCTCCACCTTATAAAAATACACCCCCTATAACCCATTACCCACACCTTTCAAGACCATTTTCTTGTTAAAACCATGCCCAATTAAGCTCCCTAAATTCCTCTATTACACCTATAATCCTTACCTTAGGGAGAAGGAATTTCAAGAAATCCTTTTGGTTCAAACCAAAGGGAGTTATCGCATTTAAAGGTAACATCTTCTCTTAAGTTCTTTTCTTTTATTTTACTTATATATCCCCCTAAAATCATTTTATTCCTTTATCTTATAATAACACCAGTATCCTCAAAATACTAGGTTGTTTTTATGAAAATAATTATAACTACACTTACACACACCTCCATCTAATGGGTAAAGAACATACTGTTTATCTTTGACGACAAACTAACTTCCCACGAAACGATGATTATTAAATTATCCTATACCGCCTCAAATGGTGTCCATTATGATTTAAATATATTTATATGTGATATATATTATATTTATATTGTCCTTATTCTTCTATATTTTTCATTTATAACATACCATTATGGATTCCATAATGGATAACGTGATAATTTCATTTGAGGAAGTGCAGACTACCGCCCCCT
Source organism: Viscum album (assembly GCA_963277665.1). Taxonomy (NCBI): domain Eukaryota; kingdom Viridiplantae; phylum Streptophyta; class Magnoliopsida; order Santalales; family Viscaceae; genus Viscum; species Viscum album. The sequence continues at coordinate 565,824,247 of OY728142.1, read as the reverse complement.
TAAAGTGATGAGACTCATTTATGCCACACATGGGATGTATAAAGGTTGGAGTTAATGAAATTATATATAATATTATATATGATTTATAATATACCTATGTATCATTACTTTTTCATTCCACTAATGTATGAAATAGAAATGAAAGTAGCGTTCTTGCATACGTACGACTTAACATCTCCCTGAACGGTGCATTTCATTTATTATCTAGAAATGTTATTTAATATTATAAATACATATATATAATTGATATATATTATATCTATATCATTTATATAATTCTGGAGATAATGGACCTTTGAAAATAGGAACTACTTGCAATTATAAGAAGTTCATTTTTGATTCAAGTACAAAATGTCGACAAAATAGCCATTATTATCTTAAATGATTATATAATGTTTATAACATGATAATAAGTGATATAAAAAGAATAATAAACTTTAATAATGTTATTATTAAATTATAAATAAACTTTATTTTATTATTCAGGATATTAATGAATGAACGGGTTAAGTCAGACACGAGGTAAGGGGTTTTTATCTCACTTTTTATTCTCGTGAGATTCATGCTATATTTGCCACTATTTCCTTCTGTGTGGTGTATGTACTGACCATGATTGAATTCATTGTGTAATATAAATAAATTTATGGGTATTTAAATCTTAGATTTGTAATCCTTCTTTAATGGTTTGTATGTTTCATAAGTTTCCAAATCGGTAAAAGAACCTTCCACCCTTCCTCTTCTAGTCAAAGATTCCCTTTATGGAATATATTTTAAATTTCCATTTTATTATGTTGGGATATGTTATTATATATTCTTATTTTTGTAAATTTTATTTCCATGTGATGGGAGACCATTTTATCTCTAGTCGACTCATTTTTGTAATTTTAAAGTGACATCGTTAAGCTGTCCAATTTATGTAATAGAACTTCTTTACCCAATTTCAAATCTTTGGGTTAAACTATTACTTCTTGATTATATCATGATTTGAATATGTATTAATGACCTATGATTTTTTACACTTAATATATACATATATTTGGTCTATCATTATTTTTTACACATAATTATGTCATTGATTTGTCCTTAATCTAAGAATATGATCTTTGCAAGGGACTTTATCTAAATTTACATTCTATTTATACTTTTTTTTATACACCAATTCACTTTTATATGGTGTATATACTACCCTTTGACATATCATATCATGAATATCCTTATTGTCATGATATTATAATCTTTTATTAATGTTATTCATCAATTATTTTTATTAAAGCGTCTCCCATTTGGTTAGAAACTCTTTACCTAAAATAACGTTTTAAATGTTTTAAATATTTATTCTTCTATATTTTTTCAATTAATTTCCATGTTTTAAAACTGGATTTATTAATTTATTTATATTTATGTTAATGTTTTGAAATTAATTTTTTTTTTAAAATCTTCATAGTGGTATGGGAAACATTGATTAAAAAATCTCTTTATTAAATGTTTTAAATGGTTTTGAAATGGTTTTGAAAAAGTATTGACTATGTCAATATCTTGAAATGATATATTGTGATTCAAATGTGGAAATTTTATCTTTCTTTTATGGTTTGGTTATGTGTTATGATTATGTTATGTGTCTTGATAATTTTTTACATATATGGGTGGTTCTATGAGAAACCTATGGCAGGTGAGCCAGAGATAGCTCTCCAATGCATTGGGTAACATGGTATAGGTAAAGGTTAATGTTTCTACTAAGAGATTTTGGTAATAGACTATTATGGGTATTCCAAAGTAACTCCATATATAGTTGTGATAGCTACAATGTAAGTATTTCATGGATACCACAAGTTACATTTTTGATTTATGATTTATATGTGTTATACACAAATATTATGATTCCATAAGGTATGTTATGATTAAAAAGTATGTTTTAATTGATTTGTATTTATTGATAGGATAATGTTTTATTTCCTTATTTTATAACCCTTATTGAGAATTTTATTCTCATCCCATGTTTTGAAATATTTTTCATAGGAGATAAATATGAATAGTGTCAAGGATTGGATCAAAGAAAAGTCTTGATGTCTAAAACATAGAACTTGACATGTTTATTTTTAAGATTTGTTTTATGAAAAAATGGTAACTGAGCAGAAGTGTCTACTTTGTAGTTTTTTAGAGGTAATATGTATGGCCTCATTCTCTAAAACAATAAAACTGAAAAGATCCTCAATGTAAATTATTCACTTAATTCAATATTTTGTAATGTTTAAGGTCAAGTACTTATATTTTGTATCAAAGGTCGGTTTAGAAAACTTTAGGGATTAAGTGTTTTTATTAGACACATGATTAGTCTCTATGTATACTCTTTAAGTTAAATCCTTGTTTTATAACTTTTTCATATCAAGTAAAATTAGTTAAAAATGGAAGGATGAGGATCTCAAACAACATTCCAATATCTTTATAATGACATGCTTGTAATAGTTATTACAAAGTCATGTTTAAATGATTGTGAAACATTTTCTAGAATACAACTCACTTGGAAGAAGTTGTTTTAGATATCAAACACCTCCACTATACCTCTATATCATTGTGGATCATGGGTTGTATTTAATCAAATCCTATTTTTACAATATTCTCATATTTTCAAGAAAGGTAAATATTATCAAATCTTTTTAAAATATTTTACCTTATCATACGATTTTGAAGCATATAATAATTTTGAAAACGGTTCTGAAGAAGGAGACCCTTGCACAACCTAGTTATATTTGATTTTACAATACATTCTCTCAGCACATACTAATGGTATTTTAAAAGAACCATTGATTGAATATTTCAACCCAAACTCAGTCCTACTGTTTAATAAAAATAAGGTTTTATCTGATTTTTTGAAATTACATGTTATACATGATTATTTTCCAAAAATATTTTTCTGTGAACACCAATATGACCCATGTTGTACAAGGTGTATTTGGATGAAGGAATAAAATGATTTTGAAGGATATATAAATCATTGTTTCAATGCATGGAACTTCTACCTATGTGAACAAGATGATAATGAAACCATGTGGTCACCATGATCAAGGTATTATGTTCTTTCTTTTGGGAATAGTTTTATTTTATCATTTAGAGGTGAAATAAGAAAAATGAAAATATATATAAGTATTCATTAAAATTTTATGGTCTTAATGAGATGGGATGAAAATTAGAGGTATAAGACAACCTTTTCGGATAAAATATGTAAAGTTTATTTTTTAATTTTATAAAAATGACAACCTGTAAGATGGGTGAGAACCCATCATGTATGGCCAGGCCATGGGAATCAAACCCACAACTGAAGGGTGATAATGGCGCATCGCCAACCACGGGCCTATGTGAAGTCCCTAGTTAGTATGAGTTATTCTTATTGTTAAATGATTGTATGGATCAAGAATAAGTTGATTTTGTGAACATATTTTTCATAAAATGGATATCTTTAGTATACGAAAAATATATGGTGATTAAGTGATAAAGGTTATTTTGGAAGACGTTCCCTATTTTGAGGAAACACTATATGCCTAAGGAAAATAGAATACTATGGGGTTTTATTTGTGGTATAATGGTTGAATTTTTTTTGGAAGAATATTTGTTTTATGGATATTTGGATTATTTGTGGGAATGATTAACCTATCATAGTGAATATGTGATTAAGTCAATTGAACTTCAGTATGAGTCATTAAGAGTAGTCGGTGATATTTGAAGATAAATGTTAAGATTTATTAAGGAAGATTATGTGATTAAATCCTTCTGAGTTTTGGGTTAAAATAATATATTGGTTTACGTTGAAGGATTTTAATGACATTTTTGTATTAAATAGTATTTGTTGAGATTTGGGTATTGATTATTCAATTATGGATATTAAGAGTAGTATTTATTTTTTATAAAAGATTATCCTTCTGAGGATTATCTGATCTTGTACTAACCATTTTGGTTTTGGTTAATTTCTAAAGATAGGGGAAATATATAGTTCATATTTTGTGGATTATGTGATTCTATAGGGGTTCATTATAGCACTACAGGTGTGACCAATTATTGTTGAATACTCATTGTTTGCAGAAAATATGAGTTTTTTGTATCAAATTACTAAATGATGATACTCTTCTTAACAAGAAAGTATATTTACTTATGTCTTTAGTCAATATCATAAATAAATTATCCAACATTATGAAATAGAACGTAAAACAAAAATGTTGCCTTTTTTACTTTTCCTACTCGGAATCCAATGACCATTTAACCCATCAATATTTTTCTGGTTTTCTTGTTGTTAACTTTCTCCAGATCATGTTTTCTATCACTCTCCATCAAAACATGATGGTAAGTTTTCTCTTCCATATCCATGTTCTCATGGAATCCTAGTATGGGTTATCTTGGTTAACCATTGAACTTTTCATTTTTTTTCTTTTAATGTGATATTTTTATTCACTTTATTCTGATGTGGTACTTATAATAAAATTTCCAAGCCCAATTTTAAAATTGCGAGGACGCAATTCCCAAAATGGTGGAAGGATGTAATAACTGAGGTAAATAAAGAATATGACATTTTCATATTTATTTATATTTGGGAAATAAATATTAATTTTACTTTAAAGGGTATTTCATGTTTTATGGCTTAACATATAAAAACAACGGGTTTCTTTGAAATCTAACATTGCACACAAAGTTGAGTTATACTGAAAAATAATAGTATAACACTATTATTTCAAATGGTTGCAAACCAATAGTCATTGTATTGGTGGGAATGAATATAAATAACTAAAATATGCTTACACATGTTTATTAAATGTTTTTTCATTTATCCAATAAATGTTAGAAGCATAAAATGTGAATGAATCCAATTTTAAGAATAAACACTCTAAATTTCATTAAAAGGTCGATTTACCACCTCTTGATGGAGAACCCTTTTAAAATATTGTTTTTTTAACTTTTATATGTTCTATTTGAAAAAATAAAATTATTTTTTATAATTGGGACCTCAAAATTTATTTGGATAAAACTTTGGTATTTTTCTGATAATGTTAACTTTTTTAATGAATAGTATGAAATAATGCATTTTAATTCCAAACTGCATTTTAATTGAATTTATTTATATAATTAGATGGTTATTTTAATTGGTTTTGAAGTGTAATTGGATTGTATTTTTACCATTTAATCCAATGTTTTTCAATGTAAATAAATACACATTGAATTTGGACATAAACAAGTGTCAATCATTTGATAGTTATTATTTCTTAAAAACATTGTTTTTGTTTTGACAACAGAAATTATTTTAAATTACTTAATACCACTTCTATGTTTTTAATTATTTAAAAGAGACATCATTTTTTAATTAATAATATAAAATATAGATTAGTCTAAATTTTTGGTGTTTTTCTAAAAAACTTCAATTTTTGATTAACAGTGAAAACACTAAGAAGTAGTTAAAAACGACTTTTTCATTTAAATGAAATTTTACTGCTTCTGTGAATTAAATTTAAAAAATAAGACATGCATGGATATTATTATTAAGTAATATTTGGTTCAATAATATGAAAATAAATTTTTTTAATAGTAACTTTAGACTTTTATTTTCCACAGTTAAAGGTAAATAGGGTAATTTGAGGTAAAACAAAATATTATAATAATATTAAATTATCCAAAAATGTGTTCTAATACTATTGGTTGATACATTTCCAACCATGGTAATCCTTGGGACGATTTTGGGACCCCATAGAGCACATAAAAGTGATAATGACACTTTATATTAATTAATTTAAAGTAATGACAAAAATGACAGAAACATACATCTTTTAGTAAATAAATTCTTAAATAAATTTATATAAGTTATCTCTTAGACTATAAATATTCATTTTAAATATAAAAATATTTCATACATCATGGTATTTTTTTATAATTTTTAGACGTCAAATAAATAAAATTATTTAGGATACCATAATGATGCAGTGTGTACCTCATTAATGAATGATTTAAATAAATAAGATTATAATGATTCAAAAAATATCCAAAACCTGTCAAATTCAACTTGGAACATTTTATTTCGAACAAAAATCATCTTATAAACAAGTTTAATGAGTTTTGGACCTTTATAAATAGAAAATTATTATATAATAAAAGAATATTATTAAACATTCCTATAGAGCCCCTCCTCCCCCTTATAAAAATCCATCACCACTACCCCATTACTCACACCTTTCAAGCCCCTTGGCTCATTAAACCTCTACCCAATTAAGCTCACAACATACTTATATACATCCTATAATCCTTACCTTAGGAATAAGGCACTTCAATAAATCCTTTTGGTTAAAACCCAACAGAGTTACCCGATTTAAAGGTAACATCTTCTCTTAAGTTATTTTATTTTATTTTACTTCTCCAACCCCCTAAACTCTTTTTCATATTTTATTCTATAAATACACAAGTATCATAAACATAATAGTTTGTTTTTATGATAAGGATTTTAACAACACTTACACACACCTCCATCTAATTGGTAGAAAACATATTATTTCTGTGGACAGGAAACTAACACCTCACGAAATGATGATTGTTCAATTATTTTCTACCACCTCTTATGGTGGCCATTATGATGGAACTATTTTTATATGTGATATATATTATATTTATATTGTCTTTATATTTATTTAATTTTCATTTATATCATACCTTTATGGTTTCCATAATGGGTAAATGAGATAATTTCATTTGAGTAGTGCGGATTACGGCCTCTGCAAAGTGATATGACTCGTTCATGCCATACGTGAGACGTATAAAGGATGGAATTAATTAAATTATGAATTATATTATACAATAATTATAATATACCTATGTAACATTATGTTTTCATTCCATTAAAATATGAAATAGAAATGAAAGTAGCATTCATGCATACGTACAACTTATCATCCCCATGAACGGTGCATTTCTTTACTTATATCCAAATGTTATGTACAATTACAGATACATATATACACTAATTATATATTATATATATCATATCCACATAATTAATATAATTATTGAGATAATGGACCATTGACAAAATGAAAAACATGTAATTATAAGTTCATTTTTGACTCAAGTACCAAATATAGACAAAAAGAAAATTATTAACATAAATGATTACATAATGATTATAACATGTTAATAAGTGAATTAAAATGAATAATAAACTTTAAAAGGTTATTAAGAAATTATAAATTAACATTATTTTATTATTTAGGGGATTAAATAATGAAAGGGTCATGTCAAACATGAGGTAAGAGGTTTTTATCTCACTTTTTATTCTAGTGTGATTCAAGCTATATTTTCCCCTATTTCATTTTGTGTGGTGTATTTATTGAAAATGATTGTATTAAATGTTTAATATACATTAATTTTTGGGTATTTACATCTTCTTTGTATGGTCATTCTTTCATGGATTGTATGTTTCATAATTTACCAAATCAGTAAGCGAACCTTTCACCCTTCCTCTTCTATTCAAAGACTTCTTTTATGTTATGTATTTCAGATTTACATTTTCTTATGTTGGGATATGTTATTATATATACTTTGTTTTTGATTTTATTTCCATGGGATGAGAGACCATTTTCTCTCTCATCGACTCCTTTTCTGAATTTTAAAGCAATGTCATTAGGCTGTCGAATTTCTGTAAGAGAACTTCATAACCCAATTTCAAATCTTTCGGTTAAACTTCTACTTCTTGATTATGATGTGCTATGAATATGTGTGAATTACCTCCTATTTTTTTACATTTAATATCCACTTATATTGGTTTTATTCATACTTATCGCACAAAATTATATCATTGATTTGTCCTTAATCTAAGGATATGATCTTTGTAAGGGAATTTGTCTCAATTTACAATCCATTGATACTTATTTGTTTTTATACGCCAATTCACATTTATATGGTGTATATACTTACCTTTAATATATTATATCATGTATATCATTATTACCATGATTTTATAATCTTTGATTAATGGTATTCATTAATTATTTGTGTTCAAGCATCTCCCATTTGGTTAGGAACTCTTAAACTATAATATTGTTTTAAATGTTCTAAAGATTTATTCTTCAAAATATTTATCATTAATGACTATGTTTTAAAAAAGGTTTTAAGGATTTATTTATATAGACATTAATGTTTTTAACATAAAATTTCTTTTAAAAGCAGAAAAGTGGTATGGGACACTTTGATTCAAAAATCTTTATATTAAATGTTTGAAATTGTTTTAGAAATGGTTTTGATAAAGAATTGATTATATCAATATCTTGAAATGATATATTGTGATTGGATCATGGAAACGTTATCATTATTTTAGGCATGTGTTATGTGTTATGATTATGTTATGGTTCTTGTGCATTGTTTACATATACGGGTGGTTCCATGATAAACCTAGGGTGGGTGTGCTCGAGATAGATATCCAATGCATTTGGGTAAAATGACATTTGTAAACATTAATATATCTTCTAAGAGATTTAGGGAATGTACTATGATGGGTATTCCAACATAACACCCAATGTATCTGTGATAGGTACAATTTAATTATGTTATGGATGCAACAAGTTACATTTTTTATTTATGATTTTTATGTGTTATTCATAAATCCAATGATTTAATAAGGTATGTTAAGATTAAAAATAATGGTTTCATTGAATATTATTTTTTAGTGCTCTAATGTTTTATTTCCTTATTTTAAAACCATTACTGATCTTTTTATGCTCATCCCATGTTTTTAAATGTTTTTCACATGACATAAAGATTAATAGGGTCAGGGATTGGATCAAGGAAAAGTAGTACTATCTAAAACATGGAACTAGAAAAGTTTCTTTTTAAAATAGTTTTTATTTTATTTAAAAATGGAAACTGAGTAGAAGTTACTACTATGTAATTTTTGAGATGTGATATTTATAGACAAATTCTCTAAAACTCTAATCCTGAAAATATCTTTAATGTCAATTACTCACTTAATTCAATATTGTGTAATTTTTGAGGCTAGTCCTTATATTAAATTTATCTAATAAATATTTATGTTATTTTAAGTCAAAATGAAATCATAATGGGCGCTTTAAATTTCTTAATTGATTAAAAAAATGACGGTTTTACAAAAAAATATTGATATTCATCACTATTCACTGTGATATCCATATTTTCTAAAAAATTCAATAAATAAACCATATATTATTTTTGATATTTTTATTTCTAAAATAAATTAATTTTTTTCAAATAAATATTTTAAAACTCTTTAAATTTATTATAATATTTTCTCTCAAAAAATAATTAAACCCATTTTTGAATAAAACATATTTTTGAAGAATAAAATTACATTAGTAAAAATAGATTGATTATTTCATAAGAATTTATCAATAAATTTAAATTTAGTTATAAATATATATATATATATATTATACAGTGTTAAATACTACTCATACTCACCAATTTAATTATTAAGTTATAATGGTAATTTTTAAAAATTAATATTTATTTGTTTATTTAAATTTTTTGTTGCATGTAATAAATGATATCGTATATAGTGTCATTTTCATAAATCTAAGTTTGTTATAGCCCCACCCCCCACCAATAAATTATGTATTTCAAATTGAATTTTATCTCTTTTATCAATGGTTTGACTTTTTAAAATACCATTATTGGAAACCCGCGTCATAAAAAGGGTTAGTGTAACATCCTATTTATAAGAGATAAAGGTAAGTTGGAACATAATATAAAAAAATAATATGTTTTAAATTTTTTAAAAAAATTGGTTGAATGTTAAATCATATATTTTTAAAGAATATCCATTTGATAGATAAAATTATACCTTTTTTAGAGAAGAGAACATCGGTTTATCGAAAATGGATAACATTTTTATTTCAAGAACCTTTCCCAAAAGTTGAATAATTATTTAACATATTGGAAAAGTATATAAGGAAATATAAATAATTGATATATTTAATTTTATTGTTTAACCAATTTCCACTATAATCACATCTTTTCTTCAAATAATGATTATTCAAGATGGGTTTTTTACATGTGTAGAGCACTAAAGTAATATTTTAAAGGATCTAATAACCATAAAAGTGATAGAAATAAATTACTGTTGTATATAGATATTAACCATGACCAAAATGGTTAGCATAATTAAAGATAATTCCCAAAAATAATAAACATTCATATGATGAAATAATAAATTAATATCCAAAATTTAATAATAATACCCAATGTTCAAAATAAATCATTCTAAAACTAAATAACCATGTTTCATAAGTAACCTTGATAAAATTAACATTAAATAATGTGTTAACCTCATAGTTTATCTCTTACATTTAATCATACAGTCCAAAAAATATATTGATCATCTTCTTAAATAACATTAATCACTTTATCATCAAATCAATTTTCAATTCCATAGCTATCTATGTGATAAAAATTATGTTTCCATAATTACATTATACCCAAGATCATATAAACCCTAAATGTTATCAATATCATACAACTTATATCCACAAAATTTAAAGTAATAAATCAATTTAAAACAAATCATTACATACCCTTCAATCCAAAAAAAATTCTCATAAAGTGTCATTAATAAACTTAATATCTTATATCTTAAAACCTTAAAATGTGTGTCTAAGAATTTAAACCTATAATCAAACTTAATCTCATAAACTCATCATTTTATCCATAACACATAAGATAAATTCACATGAAAAAATTCCTATATCCAAATTTAGATAAACCCTTATCTAATACCATCTATAGCATCCCCTAACTCGTACTTCTAGAACAAGTCTTAAAAATATTATCATAAGGTTTTTTGATTTGATACTCATGAATGTGATCCAATTTTTATAATTCAGACATACAAAATCTAAAATATATATTGGATCACTACTCTACAAAAATGCTATTCTAGATTACAATTTTAGATATCCATGAAAAACTATTACATAATCATTACCCACGTATTCAAGTATGTGTTCCTCCAACGAAACCCATCTTTTCTTATTTCACAATAAATAGTCATCATCATCCATATAAAACCCTTACAGACATAAATCAATAAATATCATTATTGATAACGTAGGTAAGAGAAAACATAATAAGGGTGAGCATAAATTCTCAGTAATGGTAAACATAGACATTAGAATCAAAATGTCATCAGTGAGTATAATATTAGAATAAGTGTATCGGGATATAACCGAGTGCATGAACATGACAAAAGAAAACTTATATGCATAAAGAAGATATAAATAAGAATTTTGTGTAGAATAAATCTTTAAAAAAGGATAGATTCACGATAATTAATTATAATGATCCATCTTCTCTCAATTCTGATCAAATTAAATATTTAAAACCCATAGACTGCATAAGAAAACTTGTTGGTATCTACAAAAAATATCTTCATAAACCACTTTTAGAACCCTTAATGATTATAATAACTATACAGATATCATTCATTATAATTATATATATATATAACATAATCATTATCCAATGTATTGAAGCACAATCTAGATGCACCCGTCATATAAGCTATATCAGGCACACCTATGAACTATAATGGGACTTAACCCTTTATAAAAAAAATGTCTAAGAACCATAAAATTAATAGAGTATATAGAAAATGAATATCATAAGAACATATAAAAATTTCAATAATTATTGCAATATCTTTTTTAACCCATGAAAAAAATGGGTACCATGTAAATTTCTTTGAAACATGATTAAATAGTAGAAAAGACAATTATCCATGGAAATTACTTTGTAACACGATTGACCCATGTAAAAGAAACTAGTTCCTTGAAAATATATTTATTACAATCATAATCCATAAAAATAAATAATTAGTGTAGTATCATTACAAAATATTCCAAACAGAGCACAATTAATATCAAGGGTTGTCGATTTTTATGAATGTAAATATCATTAAAAGAACATTAAAAATCTTCTAGAGAAAAATACACTTTTCACTTTGAAAAGGGAATAAAAAATTTATAAATTCAAAAAAATTATTCAAATAATTTTCATTGAAAAAAACATGGACACGTATAAAGTCATATTAAATGAAAATAAAGTTCATTATGGAAGGAAAATATATTCAAGATGGTAATGTGAAGAATAAACCTTATTCTCAAACATTTTGTAAAAGCAGTCCAAAGTGACTCATTTAGAAAATATTAAGAAATTTACTTCTAAAAACCATTCAAAAAAATGTAATAAGTCATTAAAAATGGTTTTATTTATGTAATTAAAGTTTATAAAATAATACTTCTTTAAGTTTTTTTATAAAATATGAATCTATATGAGAAATATTTCTAATCTAAAATAAGATACAAAATCAGTATCATTTATAAACTACTTTATTAATGTAAATTTAAAAAATAATGGAGGAAATATAAAATGAACATGTAAAGAATGTTCATGTCTAGACGATAATAAAAGATAAATTTTTCATGAAAATAAGTGTATATTATTTACTTCAATGTAAACATGAATATTAGAAATCTACAAAAGAATGGATATTGTAACCTAATGCCTTCCCCAATTTGGTAACTTCTGAATCATAAGCCACATTAAATAATATCATCAAATGAAAAATTTAATATTTTGAAAATAAATATATTAATGATATAAATGAAAAAAATGTTTTATACAATACTAAAAAAACAATATAGGAGCATATCATATATGTGTGTCCCAAAAAAGGGAATTTGAGGCGAATAATCCCTACAATGATTGTATCATTGAATTGAGATTTATTCATCGAAGAGATTATGTGTAAAAAATATAAATACGAAAACATGTCTAAATGTATAATAAATTTTTTTAAGATCAATTATCACATAATCATTCCATAAATAATTCAATTAAAGTGAGTTAAAAACCAATAAAAGTAAATCGAGTTAGGAAACATTCTTCCACTTGGTAACATTCAACTCAAATACCTTTGGTTGAAATAATCAGAATAGAAAATTAAAATAAAATAAATAATAAATGAATCATGATATAACATGTAAAATGGTATTAAATACTCTATATAATATAAATATTTGGTGAATATAGTATATGTCTCAAAGAAATAAAAGTGAAATAAGAAACACTTATGTCAAGTCTAAACATTCCATGTATGTCCATTAACACCTATATAATAAGATTATATCAATTATATGATTTATTAAAAAAATATAATATTTAAAACATAATAATTAATTTATTAATTTTATTTATTTGAAGGAAATATTTAAATATTTAATTAGTTAAGTCACCATTATGTGTTTTGAGGATGTTTGGTCCATATTTCCAAAACGGCTTCGGTATGTTGACTATTGAAAAAGGGGTCATCATTCCATCATCATCATAATAATATTCATAAAATAATTATATTTTTTTAAATATAAATTATAATTTTAAAACCAATCATGAAACACTATTATAAAAAATATAATATATTACAATCACGTATATGGTATATCATACGAATGCATGAGCAACGTTTCCATTTTTCAACAATCATTATAGAAAAAAGTTAAGTATTATTATTTCATTATATTATAATAATAATAATAATACCAAAAATACCAAATTATTTTATTAAATAAACAAATATATATCATCCAATTTATTTGTTGATATAAAAAGTAATCACATTACATGAGGGAGGCGGTAGTCCATGTGTATACACAAATGACGTTATTAATTTTGGGTGAATGGAATGGTAAAAATTAGAAGATATATTATCCATTAATAATTATAATATGTATTTATTATGTTAAATATTTCACATATAATACATAAATTCATTATATTATTTATTTTAAGATTATTCTAAAAGTATTAGTGAAAAAATAATCTCATCACTTCGCGAGGCAGTAGTCTATTGTATAGACGAACAATGTTATCGTGTCACCCATGAAATGGAAAGAAAGAATGTATATGTGATATAATTATATAAAAAATATGATTAATTATACATAAAATATATTTATTTTAAACCAATCATTATAATCATATATGAGATGGATGATGGAAAACAAATTACATTAGTTTGGAGGCAGTAGTCCCCCGTACACAAGAATGATGGATTTGATTCCAATTTGATGGAAGATGAGGGAGATTTGGTAAATGAAAATAGCATAATAACATTTCAGTATATTTTAGATAATATTTTTATTATATAATAATGGTTTAGGAATATTATAAATGGTTGGAAGAAGGATAAAAACAAAACCTCTCAGTTATTAATGATACCCTTTCTTCGGAGCACCTTTTTAGGATTATAGCTAAAGCCAACCTTGATTACCTTCATAATAAAACCAGAGAGTAAAAGAATTTATGAGATAATAAAGGATAATATTTGGAAAATATTTTTCTAAAAATAAATTTTTTAATTTGTGTGATGATGATATGAGAGGGGATGACCATTTATAAGTGTGGGAGAGGACACACTTGGGACTTTTGAAGGGAAAAAATGAAACCCATGTTTTTCACATTCCAAAAGAATCTAAAATGGAACATTATCGATATTTGGTTACAATAAGTTTTTAATATAAATATAAAATATATTTTAAAAAAACTTTTAGGACATTTTAACACTTAACTTTTCAGTTTAACTCCCTGTAAACGCGTTTTCACCTTAACCACGATAAAATATGTTTACTTTGTTCACTTTTCATTATGCCTAAAAATTAAGATGACCTTATTATATTATATAAATAAATCTGATAAAAAATATGGAATTCATTTTACCAAATTTAATTCGTATAAGTTTCATAATTTAAATTTAAATTAAATCCACAAATATGAAGAAAATGTGGTTTTTTAAAAAATAATTTTTATAGAAAAAAGATGCTTTATTTAAACTCTATGACTAGTAATAATAATTATATGAATTCAAATCAATATTTTTAGACAAATAATATATAAATTTCACTTAATTAATTTATAAAATCATGTTATTTTAATTATTTAAAATAGAGAAATGTTATACACTTCGAAATAGTTTTTAAAAAATGTGATTCTAAACCCAAAAATAAGCTTAAACTAAAATTGAACATAAAAATAATTAAAATTATATAAAATCGGATTAATATTACTAAATAATACATATCTTACATGAAATAAAAATATAATCCTAGTAGGACATAAAAATTAATTATTTTATCAGATATATTTTTTAAAGTCTTGAGAGAGTAATTATAATATTTTCACACAAAAAGAATAAAAAATTCAATTTAAAAAAAATAATTTAAAGAATAAAATTAATTTAATTAAAATAAATTACTCATTTATTAATAATATAACCATAAATTAATATTTATTGGGAAATTTATATATATATATATATATATATCATAAAGTATTATATACTATTCATACCCATCAATTTAAGGGCTAAGTTATAATGGTCATATTTTAATAATAATATTTCATGGTTTGTTTATATTTGGTTTTGTGTGTTATAAAATCTATTACGCATAGTTTTATTTTCAAAAATATCATAGTTTTAAATCCTCTCCTAATATATTAATTATTTTCTGTTTTAATATTATCATTTTCATCAATGGTCGGTCATTTTAAAATACCATTCTTTTATGCCCACATTGTAAAAAGGAATAACAAAACATCCTCTTTATAAGAGATAAAGAGAGGTAATAATGTTTTATAGAATAAAACATATTATGATTATAAATATTATAACATTTATGCAATTTTAGATTCTGGATTTGGAAATCAAATACATTTATTAGGTAACATTATACCTTTTTTGAGGAAGAGGCCATAAATTTATCAAAAATGAAAAACATTTGTATTTCAGGATCCTTTTACTAAACAAGAGGAATTTTTTACCAGATATACTTAAAATATAATCCAATATTATGATTTGATAATTTTAATTAAACCTTTAATAAATTACCACCCAAATATCTTGTTTTTTCTATAGATAAAAAATATTCTAGATGATTTCTTGTTATTCCCTAAAGCACTAAATTCCACTTTTAAAAGATCACATAACCATTAACGGGATAGAAATAAATTCCTCCAATATTTAAACATTATCCAAAACATAAATGTTTAATAAATGGTATGATTATTCAAAAAATGAATAAACTTTTATATGATTAAATAATATAGAAATCTCTAAAATTCAAAATTAATTCCCAATTACCAAACTAAATAATTCCACAAATAAATAAACATATATCCAAAATAACCTCAATAAAATCAACATTAAATAGTGTTTTATAATTAAATTTATTGCTTTAATTTCAAATAATAAATACCAATAACATATATATCTTCCTCTAAAAAACATTAATCAATTTTTCACCAAATGAAATTTTAATCCCACGGTTATCTATGTTATAAAACGTTTATGCACATAATTACCTAAATATACAATATTATATAGACCCTAAATGTTATATATTCCATAAAATTTATGTCCCAAAAATATAAACGGGTAATTCATATTAAACTGAATCTTTATATATACCTCGACAGAATAAAATGTATCATAAATTTTCCTGAATAACATTAATATCTCCAAACATAAAACCTTAAAATGGGTGTCCAAGACTTTAACACTACGATAAACCATGATCTCATAATCTCATGATGGTATCTACAACTCTTAAGATAAAATCACATGAAAACATCGCAATCTCTAAAATTATCTCAACCATGATTTGATGTCTACTATAATAAAACCAAAAATGTACTCCTAGAGAAAGTTCTAATAATATTATCAATACATTTCTATCTTTGAAAAAGATGAATGTGGCAAAATTTATAAAATCCAAAGTTTACCAAATAAAAAATGATAAATTTGATCACTTAGATACCCAAGAACATTTCTGTATTATTTTTTTATATACTTTGGGAAAAATATTAATAATCTGAACCCATTTCATCGAGTGAGTGTTCCACCCACTAAACCCATATTTTCTTATTTTACATTAATTCGTCATCACCATCCATAAGAAACCCTTATTGAAATAATTCATTTAACATTATTCTTGATTCCTGGTGAAAATAAAGCATAATAAGGGAAGGATTAAATTTTTAGTATGGGTAAACATAAGCATTTACAACTGAATGTGATTAGTGATAATAAGATGATAAAAAGGGTATGATGACAAAATAAAAGTGTATGAATATAACATAAGATAACTCATACCCAGAAAATCTATATCAATAGTATGTGGTATTTTATAAATATTTTTAAAAGGAAAATACTTAGGAATCAATAATATTAAGTCATCTGATTTTATTCTTGATCAATGGAGTTATTTAAAACGCACAGCAAGCCAAATAATATGCGTTGGTATCTTTGAAAAATATATTTATAGAACCCTTAAATGAAACATAAATATTTTAATAACCATATTAATAAATCTAAATATACATCTTTGTAGAATATAATCACTACCCAAATAATTTGATATATATCTGGGTGCACGCATCCTATTATTGTTATCATGCCCACAAAATAGCTTTAATATGACACACGACTTTGTAACCAATGTCCTAGAAGCATAAAATTATAAAATAATATGAATATTTCATCCCATTATAAAATAGGGAAAATATACATCATTTCATTCATATCTGGAATAACCCATTGAAATTAAATGGGTTCCATTAAAATCTTCTTGAATCATGGTTAACCTATAGAAAATAAAGGTGTTCCAATGAAATCTCTTTGAAACGTGATAAACCCTTGAAAAAGATATGGGTTCATTGAAAATATATTTAAAACAATTATAAAATATTGAGGATGGTATCATAAAAAAATATTCCCAGTGGCACATAAGAAAAATCAAGGATTTTTTATCTTCATAAATGTAAATACCATAAAAATATAAATAAAAATATTCTTGTGGAATTTTTTTTACTTACATATAAATTCAAAAAGATCCCAAAGTATTGAGAAAATATTTTTCTTTTAAAATATCCTTAGAAAATTAAATACAATTATTCATATAAATAATCGTTATAATGGTATGTAAATATATTCAAAAAGTAAATGTTAAAAATAAACATTCTTTTCAAATATTTTGTAAAAGGAGTCAAAAGTGACTCATTTCAAAAATATTTAGGAGTATCATTTTTAAAATATTTTTAAAGAAGTTTAAACCTCATGTAACACATTTTTAGGAAATAATTTATTTTTATAAAATAATATTTCATAAAACATTATATAAAACATGCATATGATTGAGAATGTTTCCCGATCTAAAATAAAATACATGATCAGTATCACCTAAAAATGAAATTATTTATGTTAATTAAATGAATATGGGTGGAAATGAAAATTATTAATGTAAACTAAATTCATAAATAAATTATAATAAAATATATGTGGTTCAATAAAATAAAATAATATGATTTCCTCTAAATAATACTTGAATATAAACCCTCTTTAATAGAAAGAATGTAATAAAAAATGTTTTTCACTTAGGTAGCTCCTACATCGTAAGACGCATGAAATAATATCAACAAATGAATCATTAAATATCATAAAGATTAGAATAATAATGATATACATGTCACAAAAGTAGTATATACACCACATAAACTATTATATGTTAATAACTTCGACATATGTCCTAAAAAATGGAATTTGGGATGAATAACCCTTACAAAGCTTATATCATTGAATTGAGAGTCAACAAATGGAGATATTATGTGTAAAAAATATAAATACATAACAATTTTAAATAATTAATAAAATATTTTTTATATCAAGTCACACATAATCATGGAAAAATAAAGTCAATGAAAAAGTGCTTTAACCCAACAAAATTAAATTGAGTAATGAAACCTTCTATAACTTCGTAATATTAAAGTCAAACTTTTTTGGTGAAATAATTAAAATCAAAAATCAAAATAACATGAAATATAAATTAATCATAATATAATATGTACAATGTTAATATATACACAAAATAAAAAATATAAGTTTTAAATATGCTTATGTCTCCCATAAATAAACGTGATATGAGTAACCTGTACCTCGAGTCTAGAATTTCCATGTTTTCCATTAAAATCTTATATAATAATATTATACAAATTATATGATTTATTAGTAAAATTTATAGGTTTAATAACTTATATTTAAATCATTAATTTTATTTTTTAATGAAATATTTAAATATTTTATTATTTGAGTCCATATCGGGAGTTTTCAGTACGTTATGTCCATTTTTTCAAAATGACTTTTATATGTTGATAGTTGTCAAAGGGTTAATTGTGCCATCATCTCTAGAATAATATTTCTGAAAAAATTATAATTTTTAAATATCAATTATTTTTTAGAAAAAATTCTGAAACAAGGTTATGAAAAATTAACTATGTTTTAATCATGGAGAGGGTACGGCATATGTACGCATGGGTAACATTTCTGTTTTTTAATTATAATTATGGAAATATGTTAAGCATTATTTAGAAATTACATAATGATAATCATATAATAAATATCATAATATTTTATTAAATACACACACACACACACACAGATATATATATATATATATATTATCCATGTTATATGGTGATAAAAAAATTATTACATTGCTTTGATGAGGTGGTTGTCCATGGATACAGGTGAATGATGTAACCATTTTTCGAGTAATGTATAGGTAACTATTAAATGATATAGTATCCATTCAAAGTGATAAATCTGTCTTTAATATCAAAATTATTAATCCAATGTCATATATATTCATTTACTTCAAAATATTTACCTTTTATTAAGAATGTTAGTTAAAATGAATCACATCACTTTCTGTAGAAATATTCCACCATACACCTGAACAATGTTATAGTATCCCCAAATGAATGTAAATTGTAAAGATATATATCATATAATAATTCTATAAGTTTTTTTATGTTAAAAATAACACATATATACTTTATAAATGATATTTTAAACATCGGTAAGAAGAGATGATGGAAAAAAGAGTTATGTCGACCCGCAAGGTGGTAGTCCGTCGTACCCACGAATGATGGTTTTGTTTACCACTTGATTAGAGATGATGTGTATATAGTTTATTACATTAAAAAATAAAATATTATTATATTGGACACACTAGGGTTATAATATCATTGTTTCTTAAAAATATTTTAAGGAGGTGGTTTGATAAAAAACACTCAATTAAGAACGATACCTCTTCCTTAGACCACGCCTTTAGAATTATAGATAAAGTATTCCTTAATTCCCCTTATGAAAAAAATTTGATAGGACTTTTTGAAGGAATTAAATAAGATAATTGGGTTGTTATTCTTTGAAAAAAATGTTTTGAGTGTTTTTAAAGGATAAGAGAGGGGGTGGACTTTTGTAAGTGGTGGAGTGGAAACACATGCAATTTTTGAAAGGAAAGGTAAAATGCAAGTTTTTCACATCTCAAAAGGATCTCAAATAGAATAGTATTGATTCATATATGATACACGGTTGAACTAAATTATAAATTTTATTTTATGAAATTCATTTTAGAAAATTCAATTGAGGGAGTAGAAATATTTTTTATTTTAAAACTAAGCCCACAGATGTGACGAAAATGTGGTTTTCAAGAAATTATTTATTCGAGAATAAGATGATTTTAAATTAACAATATGACTGAAAGTAATATATATATATATATATAATTAAATTAATATATATATAATATAAATTACAGTTATATAATTTATCTTTGGGGTTTATATTAATTTATTATAATGGAGAATCATTATTCACTTTAAAATGGTTTTTTGAAAAATAATATTTGAAACCTTAAAATAAAATAACACTACAATTCATTATAAATATTATTATAATGTTATTAATTGTATTAAATATAAATAATTAATAATTATGTTAATTTAAATAAAAAAATCATGATGGTACCTTTAAATTTCTTAATTTTTTGAAAAAAAAAATATTATTCTAAAAAATTGGTATTTTTTTATTCACTAAAAAACTATAATTTTTAAAAAATACAAAAAATGTCTTATAAAAAATCTAATTTTATTATTTCCAAAATAAATTTTATTTTATAAAATAAATATTCTAAAATATAAAGAATTTAATTATAATATTTTATCAAAAAATCAACAAAAATCATTTATGACGAAAATATATTTTTTAGGAATAAAATTAATTTAGTCATAATTTAGTAATTATTTACTAAAAATTTATCAATAATTTTATGTTGAGTAATAAAATTAAACATGTATATATATATATATTTCATAAAATATTTATTATTATTCATACCTCCAAATTTAACAGCTAGGTTATAAAGGTAATATTTAAATAATAATTTTTTTTGGTTTTTTAAGATCAGTGTTGCATGCCGTAAACACTATCCAACATAGTTTTGTTTTCTAATGTATTGGCGTGTTATATGATCAGGATAAAAAATTTAAAAGGATAAAAATATACACTATTTCAATGAAAATATTATGTATAATAGTAAATATGCCTCAAGAAATTAAATTGTAGAAAAAAACCCTTACTTAAATTCATGACTTCTAATAAAGTAATTAAAAACCATTGTAACAGATAAAAATATCTTAATATCCCATTTAATGGACTTATTAATACCTTTAACCTTTTATAAACTTCATTTATAATTATTCTCTATATGGTTATAGTTTAATTATAATCTATTTTCAATATCAGGAGTGAGTAATCTTGATATTTTTTTACTACTTTTTAAGAGAAGTGTTATTAACTATTCTCCTAAAAAAATTATAAATAATTAATAATATAAGATACTAGAATATATAAATTATATTTATTTATAAATCACTTATCTCATTCTATTATTTTTTTGTTATGTTGCTTGAAAATAGAATTTTTCAGATTATTTCAGTAATTTTAGAGATCGAAGATGATATTAAAATACTATGTTAAAACATTAATACAACCATTATGGATATATAAAAAATTATTTAAGATTTAAATTTTATTAGTATTATTATTTACATTACAACCTTCATCCATGACAAATTTTTATAGCATTATTCATATTGGTGGCTAGACCGGCCCAAAGATGAACATCCAATAATTTGATGGGACGGTGTATTTAAGAAATTATTTATTTTGAAAAAATATCATTATTATAGAAGTATAGGGATATAATTTATATGTTTTTATGTTTTTTAGGTGGTATTATAAATATTTAAAACATATATGAAAAAAGAAAAAAATAACATCACGAAGGTGGCAGTCTGTACAACGCACAGTTAATGTATTCATTTCCCAATGAACGAGCAGGAATGAAAGTGTATTATAATTTTTATCTTTATATTAATGCTTATATTATATATGTCACATTTTTTAATTCCAAACTTATCAGTAGTTAATGTATGAAGAGGTTAAAAACTGAGGATGATTCATTGTAAAGGTGGGAATCCACAGAATCTATGATAAATGTTACTTTTTTTTCAAAGTGGATGGGAAAAAATAAATATGGTTTGGTCCATTAATATAATAACACATTAGTATAATAATTAAATTTAGATCATTATAGTACTATTGTTATGGTAGTATTATAAACTAATGAATAAAAATCAATGTTTAATAATTCAGCAATACTGACATTGAGACCTTGAAGTTCCACTTAACGGACTACATTGAATACAATTACATAGGATAACAAGTAGTGACTATGGAATTAAATAAATTAATGGTACATCTAGTACAGTAAAATCGATTATGAATTAAAAGTGTTTTTAAAAGGAATATATAGCATTGAAAGGGTGGAAGTGATTCCCTTTTATAAGTGAAGACAAAGGAACTTTTTAACCAGCCTATATTTTTCAATAATGGAATGACACTGTGGAAGATTAAATGGTTTCAAAAAGACAAAATAATTTAGTATGGGGATATCTTTGGTTTATAAAACCTTAACCATGTATTTTCAAACATTATTTAATAATATTGAATGTTATTTTCTCATATATTCGTTATTTTAATTTAATCAATTTCACCAGGGTAACCAGTTTTTACCCAAATAACTTATATTTCACTAAACAGATAAAATAATATGAACATAAATTTAATATTCATTTAATATAATTAAATTTTTATTTTAGAAAAAAAATTAATTTTTAAAATTAAATTATTTTATGTTTAAAAAAATGTTTTGTAGAAAAATGTTTTTAAACTAATAAGAATTCTGAATTTTATTTAATGCTGATTTTCAATTGAATTACTCATATATTATTTAAATATTGTTTTAATTTTGATTTTAGAATTAATTTTTTGGAATTTAAAAGTTAATTTACTAGAAAAAAATTAAATTTTAAAAAATAATTTATTTTAAATAATAGTTTTACTATTAACTTGATCAATGACTTTAATCTTAGTAATCATACTTTTATGTAAAAAAATTATATTTCTCATATTACTTAATATGATTATCTTGATCTAATGTATGAAATATTTTTTCTATTTAATTTCTATAATCGATAAAAATTTATTTCCATAGTGTTATAAAATAAATTATTTAGTAGATTAAAATATTAGATATTTAAAAATCATAAATAAGGGTTTTATAAATAAAATATAGAAACTTTTTAATAATTTATATTATTTTAAATATAAATCATTTATGGAAAATATTTTGAAAAAAATTTAATTACTTATTATATTAAGATATTATCATAAAATTTATGGTTTTCTAAAATCAATATTGAATAAGAGCCTTATCCCAGTTGGTGAGGACTCAGCAAGTGCATCCAAGAGACCCAAGTTCAAAATCGGGTAGAGACATAATTTCCAAGTTTCTATAGTAGTACTGTAGCATGTACTATAGAGGGTGCTATAGCAAGCATTTTTTACTACTATAGAAGCCCGAACTATTCATCTGTTTGGGCTTTCGGGCCACCGGTTAGGGCCTTGAGTCCTTTAAGGCCTTCGGGCCACACAAGGCCTTTGAGACAGGAAGGATTTTGGGACAGCGCAAGGCCTTCAGGACACCTCAAGGCCTTTGAGAAACCTTAAGGTCTTCAGGCCACCTAAAATTGGGCTTAATGACCTGGTAGACTCTACAATGAGTGGACTCCAAATGAGGATTCATTGCAAGAACCTTCACTAGAGTAGAAGCTTAAGCGGATTTTTCAAAAAGAGAGTGTGAAATTTTCCATCAAGATCAGCATGTTCTTGCACGAGAAGCCTAGCTGAACTAGTCTTGTGAAGGTGGAAAGATCACATCATGATGATGAATCTAATGAGGAGTTCATTTTAGTTATAGCCTGTATATTTCTTTTGACCTAGGGTTATGTAATTTCTATTTCTTTGAGCTTTGTACGAGCTCCCCCTCATCCCTTGAAAGGGGGTTATCAAAAATCAATAAAACAGGGCCTTCGGGCTATTCGAGAAATATCAATATTTTTTTTGTTCACCCAAATATTATGAAACACAAAAAAATGTTATGATAATATCGTTATTCTAAATCAAAAAATGTAGTTATTATGAGAAAAAAAATTTGAATTTTTTAATTTAACATTAAAATAATAATATAATGAAAATTATTTTCATTGGGAAATAACCTTTTAAATATTCAACTATAATGATCACATTTATAATTATTTTCCAATTAAATTACAATTAAAAAAATATTCATATCAAAAATATATTAAATATATAATATATATTTTTTAAATTAAATTTTATATAAATACAATTCTAGAAAAAGTACATTTTTATCATAAAATGGACTTATTAGTTGTCTAATTATATTAATTTAATTTTATAGATTCATTAACACTAATAAGGAAATTTTTTTTATTTATATATATGGTTCATAATTCAGTTAGCTATATATTTATCCACCAATTCTATGGCTATATTTTAATAGTGGTATAATGTTTTCATTTCATATTAGTAAATAACAATATTAATATGAAAACCAAGCTAAAAGATAACCTTGAATTGATAAATATCATCTCAAGTGAAATAAACCTTTATATCTCTCAGAATACTATGTTACGTACCATTTCCATCACAATTGGAATATATAAACATTCATAAAAATTTATTCCAAATATTCCTCTATAGATAATTAATTTGAGTCACTATAGACATACCTTCCGGAGCTTCATTTTAAATATATTGTTTCTAATCAAGTATTAAAACTGAATATACAATTATAATCTATAATATAATCAAAGTGAATTATCATATGAAAAAGAAATCTTAATTCCAAGGTGTCTTAACCAATGACATATTCATTTCAACCTATGAGACGTTCATTTCAACTATGTCACACATGGTCCATCCTATAACTCTTTTGGTCAAACCTAGGTTACATTAAATTGTGTTCTATCATAAATTATTATATAATTATGAAACATATCAAATCTTTCATAATAGATTGTAAAGAGAATTTGATTGACCAAACCATAACCTATAGAGTGTCTAGTGAGGTTCTCAGTCTTAGGAAACCCCATCATACACCAGGATAATGATTGATTTGATACTCATCCATTATTTTTTAGGGTGATTATCCCTAGGAAAATCTATTCAAAATATTTCTCTATATGAAAGTGTCTATAAAGGGATGTAATTAATAAGAAACCCACATGATCTATTCATTACAATAACATTAGAATATTACATTACACATACAATCCTAATTATGATATTCACTACCATTATATAATTATAATCCATAAAAAGAAATAAATTTATCCTATAAAATAACTAAACCCTCCCTAATATTGATTGTTGTTACCAAGATCCACATTCCAAGATCCAGTGAAAAAAACCATTAACTTACAATTGGCTTTAATACAAACTGTATATTCTCATAAATAACTATCTCATAATTACATGGATTAAAATAAATAATTCATTAAACTATATTACCATTATCTTTTATGTTTACAAATTTAGAAAATTAATAAAAATACCAAACTAATAAATCCCATGTCTTTTTCAACTAAAAAATATTTTTCCACTATATATGAAATTACATAATTTGTATGCCTCCCAAAAATTCTCCACACAATAAAATATATTGTATATTTCATGTGTAATAAATTTCTCTATATCCTAGAGAAATAGAATATTAAGAAATTTTTATCTCAAATTCCCAACAAGTTAAATATAAGTGATAAGAATAAATGATCATAAGTGAGTATAAGATGTTAATAAATAAAATAATAGGAATAGATAATCAAAATTAATCCACAATCAAAAGAAACCCTAAGAGTAAAATTTCCATGTTTTGTATATAAATAAATAAATTCATTGGTAATAATAAATGGTTCCATAGATATGAAATTCATGTTTTATTATAGTTAATTTCATGCTCTAACCCAAGACCTTGTGATCTTAGAAATCATGATCATATTGTCAAGGTCTAATATCTACGAAATATTTTTTCTAGGTTGGTATATAAGAAATCTCCAAATATATTTTGTCTCTTGATACCTATAAATGTATCTAGAATCTATTTATATTAGTCCCCTAGAGTTTTTACTTAATTATAATGTCAGTATCATGTGAACTAATGAATAAACTACAAAATACACAACCAATATTCCCTTTTAATCATTAAGCATTAGTATTGAAATAAAAAGTATATGTATTTTCCATATGTACCAAATAAATAAATTGAATATTTATCTATAGATGTTACCTTAAAATTAAAACCATGTATAGTAATGATATATGGTTCTATAGATAATTTTCCCCTGTAAAAATGGGAGGAAACCCCTTATTAATACATTAAAATACCATTATTGAAATCAAACATCCTAAAAATAGATAACAAAACATTCTTCTAAAAATAGGATACAAGAAATATTAACTTCACATTAGATAACACATAATTATTTTTCTAATTATAAATGAGAACCTTGGATGAAAATAAATACCTTGAAAAGTTTTTGAAACCTTTATTAAATATTATGGTAAGTATTCTAAAGAGTGATATTCTTTTTCAGAATGAAATTTTATCAAGTTAAACGATTTGAATTAAAATATTATTTTAAAATATATAAGAATATAAAGTTCCATGAAATAAAAAATTTTATTATAAGAAACAAATATTTGAATAATTAATTTCGATAAGAATCATTTAAACTCAATAAAATGAGATGAATTAACAAAAAAACATCTACAGTAATGGTTACATGTTAATCAAAAAACATGAGAGAGAGCTACTATTAAATGAACATTAAATTATCATGAGAATAATAATACTTATTATAATTGAAGTCAATTGGGTATTTAATACACCCTATAAGATTAATTATGGTACACAATTTCTAACATGCCTCATGGATTTTAAAATGATACAAGGAAATACTTAGGTCATTATAGACCTTCAAATCAAAACCCCTCGAAGGATATGATTTCAAATGAAAATTTGAATAAATTGAAAACTTATAGAATCCTAATAAAAAATATTAAATGGGGAATTATATTCATCATTCCAAGTAAAAATGGGGTATAATAAGAAACACATCTCAATTAATTATATTTCATACAAGAAAACATTATCATAATTCATGACATCTACAAAAGAGTTTGAATCACTTATATTAAGAAAAAACTATATTAATAACCTATTTCGGAACCATATTTATATATATTCAAATCTAAAACCTTTTATAAACTTCAATTATATAAATTTTATTCATGTATATTTGTTATTTATTTTCCATTTTCAATATCAGGAGTGAGTTATCTTAATCATTCCAAGCAGGTTTCATAACAATAGTTTTTTTTGTTATTATTCTCATAAATATAATCATTACATGATAATTTTATGTAATTTAATAGATAAATTATATAGTTTTCTAAATAGTTTATATCATTCTCCTAACGTTTTAGTCATTTTTACAGAAAACTATATCAGTTTTGGTTTATTTCTATAACTTTAGTGGTAAAATATGACATTTCAATAACATGTTAAATTATTCATATAACATTTACAGAACCATAAAGATCATTATTTTAATATTTAGGAATAAAATTTTTGTATTTTAGTTCCCATATCCATCCATTATATTGTTTTATAGGATTTTCCAACTTTGAGGTTATACCGACTCAAACATGAACATACCATAATTCGATTGGTTGTTATGGTTAAAAAAATTTAATTAGAAAAATTATAATTATAATATTTTTAAAATTATATTGTTTGTTTTTTATGGATTTTAATCATATTTTAAGGGATTTAGATTAATATTTAAAATTTTGACAAAAAATGATAAATTGTGGAGGTATTTGTGAGCACAACACATGAGTAATGTTTTCATTTCCAAATTAATGAGGGTTGATAAAGTGGGATTATAATTTATATCTTCATATTTATAATTATATTATATTTTTATAATTTATTTTTTAATTCCATTATTATAACCACGGAGTATATGTGGTTGTGAAAAACTAAAGATCTCTATTCATGGAGGCAGTAGTATACGCAATTGACAAACAAAAATCATTGTTTTACTAAGTGAGTCGGAAGTAATAAATAAGGGGTGTTTGATTATTATAATATATGTTTAATATTCTAATTATATTTATGTCATTTTATTACATTGGATACGGTTCTATAGGAATATAATGATTAAGAATAAATTATTATGTATTATGAAATACTTATATCAGGACCATTAACTTTCTCTCGATAAACACTTTAGAACTGAAGGACATAGGATAATATTTATTGGCCAGGGGCATTATGAGATTTAGGGGACTTCAATTTTAATAAAATTGTGTTGGGCTTCTAGGATATTTTTTTATGAATTTTTAGGCATTTTTTTCTCATCAAAATTTCATCCTAAGGATTATTTTAAAAAGAAACTGAGGGGAAAGATAATGTATGATAATACAGATATAGGTGGAGATAGGAAATACCCTTCTGTTAGGAAAATGGTGAATGTTAGTATTGGTTATTTCTGAATGGATATAAATTATATAACTCCGTATCTTGAATACATTACTATGGAATATAGTACACTAGAATTTGTAGTGAATCAAGCCTCTACAATTCTAACTCAAGGCTAGGATTTGACGAATTTTAATATAAAACTGGAAATAAAAATTTATAGGTGACTCGAGTAAATGAACAAGGGAATATGACTCCTAGAACAGAGGAAGTTGGACTCACATAATATTGATCAGGGTTTGTGGTGGTTATGGATTTGATACAACCTCATGGAGTATAAGTCCAAGGATTGCATGTGAATAGTTTCAAATCATGTAGAAATTTGGAAGTGAATCATGGATCACTAGCTTCTATAGTTTCAATATATGGATAACGAATTCCGACTAATAGGGATAAAATCTCATATTTTTTGGAAGGAATTGATTAATAATGTAAAAAAAAGTAAATAATTTATTGTGATTATTTAAAGGATTATTCGAGAAAAATCCTTTATATATATATATATATATATGCATTTCTAAAAGGGAAAAAAATTATGGATGATGAAGTTTATCAAATTTCTCCTCCTAGTAAAACAAAATATAAGAAAGACTACTCAAATTTTAATCTAACCATGGTTATTAAGTCTATTAGTCCTATATAGAAAGAATTATATTTCTATAAAAATTATGATATTTTCAATCAATTAGGTTATAATATTTGATGTCTTTTATTTTCCTTCGTTATAAATGGAATGAGGGACAATATTCTTATATGATGTAGTCCATGATCACTTTATTATTATTTTTTCATTTAATTTTTAATAAAATGTTCTTTGACACTATGATATATCTATATTTCTAAGGAAATTTAGAGCATTTAAATGGTAGAAGTGATCCCCTTTTATAGGACAATTAAATGACACTTTGGTAAATAATCAAAAAATCTCAATAATAGAATGGAACTATTCAAGGGAAAATGGTTCCAAAAGACATAAATAATGGAGTTTTGGTGATATTGGGAAAAATATCCTCAATGAAGAATTTACAAACATGTTTTAATCATTTTTGAATTCATTTTCTCTTATATTTTTACTTTTACCTTTCTCTGTTTCTAGTGGGATAAATAGCTTTTACCCATTTAACTAATGTTTTAGTAAACATATAATATAAAACCTATTACTAAATTTCTTCATAATCAAACTAAATTTAATATTTATTTTATCTAATTCAATTTATAATTAATATAAAATTAACATTAAAATTAATATAATTGGTATATAGAAAAACAATTCTAGAAAAATGTTTTTCACCCTTAAGTGTTCTTAATACAAATTAGCATTGATTTCTTATTGAATGTGTGATAATTTATTTAGATATTGAATTAAAGACTTATTAAAATTATTTTTTATTGGATTTAATTTTATTTTATTTGATAAAAATTACCCAATATTAATAAAACAATATTTTAATAATAATAGTTTTTCCAATATCATGGTCATTAAATTTAATCTTAGTAATCATAACTCTGTTCCAAATTGATAAAAATTCCTTGTTACATAATATTATTATGTTGATCTAAAATAAGAAAACCATTTTTTGAATTTAGTTTATATAAATTATGAAAAAATAACTTTTTCATATAAATATATAAATCGGTATATTGAGAAAAACATTACCTATGTCTCCAAAACAATAAACATTATTTTAATAAATAAAAAATATTTATCTTCTATGAACTAAATTACTTATAAAAATATATATTATATAAATAGGTTTTAAAAAACATTTAATTCTTTCCTTTAATTTCATACTGTCAAAAAAGTGATGATCTTATCTGTATAATTATTTTTCCACTAAATTTCCATAAATCAAAAAAATACAAAAAAAGTCTTAAGATGCTATTAATATTCCAAAAAACATTATTTTGGTCTAATTAAAATTCTAAAATTTCATAATTTATCTTTAAAATAAAAATATATTGAAAATTATTTTCATAGGAATATTACTTCTTAAAATATCCATTATTCTTATTATTATTTAGAATAAATTTATAATTAGGAAAGGGAAATAATTATTAATTTTAAAAAAAATCATTCTATATTATAAGAAATTTATTAATATAAACATCATTGAAATCCTATTTTATTAAAAAAATTCGTATAAAATGGAAATATTAGTTATTTAGCTATATTAATTTTATTTTATCAATTCATTAAAATTAATAAAGTGATTTTTTTTATTTCTACATATATTCCATAATTCATTAACCACAATTTTTTCCTACTATTTCTATAGTTATATTTTAATGGTTATATTATTTTTTACATTTTGAATTTGTAAATAAAAATTCCAATATGAAAACCCTATGAAAAGATAAGAATTACACAAGATTTAAAATATAAAGAGATACAAACCATTCCATATTTCGGAGAAATGGGTATAATATCATTTCCATTATAAAAGTCATATATTAATATTCACATCCATTTATTCCAAACAAGACTCTACAGATGAGGCCTATGAGTATCTAAGGACATACCATTCATGGATTGAAGATCCAATTTCCAATCAAAAATGAAATCTAATGTGATTATGATAATACCCAATATAATCAAAGTAAACGAACATATGAATATGAAAGTTCAATCTTAATATGTCTTCTCAAATGAAAACATAATTTAAACATATACCACTTTCATTTAGACTATGTCACACTTGGTTCATCCTAAAATGCTCTTGGTTCCACCTAGGTTACATTAAGATGTGTTATCTTGTACTTTTAATTCTTATTCTTTAATATAATAGTTTCTTCATAATGGATTTTAAAAAAATTTATATTGACCAATGAAAATATTGTGGGAGTGTCTAGATAGGTTTGTTGTCTTAGGATCACTCATTAATCACCAAATAAATATTAATTTGTTACTTAATCGTCACTTATTCAGGATGATATACTGTAGGTGAATATATTCCATATCCACATACAATTCCAAATATTTATATAGAAATATAATTTCAAGGAAAACCCCATAATCGCTACTTTAAAAAAATGTCACGATGTTATATTATACTTAGACTTATATTTAAATTTTTCACTAAATTTATCTACTTCTAATCCCTTGATATAAAAAATTAAATCCTCTAAAATAATGAAACCCTTAACTTATAAATATTGTGTTGTACCAGAACCGAACTCTTAAATATGGTGCTGAAAACCCATAATTTAAATACTACATTTTTTACTAACTATAGATTCCAAGACATAATTATCTCATAATTACATGATATAAAAAAAATAATGAATCATAATACATTACCATGATATTTTATGTTTATTTAATTATAGAATTGAGAAGAATAAAAAATTAATAAAAGTTCTTTCTTTTTTAACTAATGGAAATTTTTTAAACTATATAGCAAACCAATTAATCTATAATAACTATTCAATATATCCTACTAATTCTATATTGATATTTTTTCGACATATGTGTCTAAGACATTTCTTTATAACCTTCGGAAATGGAAACATAAGAATAGTGGATCTCACACATTCCGAAAGGGTAAAAGTACGTGATATTAATCAATGATCTTAAGTGAGCAAAATATGATCATAAATAATATGGTAGGAATAGATAATAAAAATATTTCCATAAGAAAATAAAACTATAAAAATAACATGTACATGTTTTACATGTTAATAAATAAATGCAATGATAGTAATAATTGATTCCTAGGAGATAAATTCCTCAATATTGGATAACTAATCGTATTCCCAATGTCAAGATATAGTAATAATTTCATCCAGGCCCTATTTCTAGGGAATATTTTTTCTTGGAAGGAATATTCCAAAATACTGGATCTCTTTTCATCTATGATCTATCAAAATCAGTCCCAACCATCGATAATTAGTTCTAAATAATTATTTGTAACACCCTGAGATTTTAAAAGAAGAACAATTTGTTTTATAGCATGAAGGACACACAACACTGATCTAAAATGAGAATGAAAAAATATAATAATTTAAAATATATTTATTATTCAATAAATATTATCTATTAAATATATTTTGGTACATGAAACTCTGAGAACATTATGTATGATAACGTATTCAAATTGCAACACCGAGCTTAAACATCCCACGATATACACAACGTTTAATAATAAGTCACTATATTGGATGGTATGAAATGTATTTATTTCCTTATAACATATATGTATATATATATTAATTTCTAAATAAAATTAGATTATTTAAAAATATTTTCTAAATATTCAATAACTTTTTTAAAAAGTGATTTTATTCATCAAAAATATGTTTTCTTCAAAAAATGATTTTTTCACTTTTCATGAAAAAATATTATAATCAATTTTTGTAACTTTTATATAATATATTTGAAAAAATTTACTTAATTTTTTGAATAAGAATATCAAAATTTACTTTGGTTTAATTTTTTGAATTTTTTGAAAATTGGATTTTTTTTTGTGAATACTGAAAAATACCAATTTTTATAAGACTGTCATTTATTTTCAAAAAAAATGTAATTTAAATTTCAATTATGTTTTAAAATAAAATTATTATTATTTATATATTTTTAACCCACCTATTTTTTTAAATCAACTTTATTGTGGATTTAAGTATAAGTTTCTTTTTAGGTTTGAAAACAGGGTTTTTTAAAATAATGGTTTAAAAATGCATAAATTTTATCCATTTTAATTAATAAAAAGAATACCTTATAAGAAATTTTATAAATTAAATTTTTAGATTATATATAAGTAAATATTAATTTATATTCATATAATGATTATTACTAGACATTGAGTTAATATAAAATCATCTTTTCTTGGATAATAAACTTATTGAAAACCCACATTCTCATGGTGTTTGTATGTTTTTTTATATTAATTTTTTTCAAATTTTATAAAATTTATTAGAAAAAATAAAATTAATTTTTTAATCATAATATTAAAAATTATTTTATGGTTTTTTTATATTGTTTTGAAAAGATTGGTTGTTTTCATAAATAGTGAAAAACACTGAATTTAAATTGAAAACGGTTTGATTGATATAAATTATTTATAAATTTAAATTATATTTTAACATAGTTTTAATGTAAAATTAGTTCAATTTTATATCAATTAATTCAATTTATTTAGTTTTAATAAAATTAACATTGGGTTTTTTATAAAAACTTTCTAATCTTTTGACCATTTTTTCTTTCCAAACCCGCCTTCTCCTCACGAAAATAAGATTAATATTAAATTAAATTTATCATTATATGTGAATTTAATTTGTAAAAATAGATTACATGTTTTAAATATTTTAAATTTATAATTTCATATATTTTCAACATAATTTTTCTCCAAAGTGAACAGTTATAATAGTAATAACAACAGTTAAGGTGAAAATAGATTTACCATGGGTTTAACAAGAAGATAAGAGTAAAAATAACCAAATAACTTTTAAAACACCCATTTTATAGATATATTTTTTAATTATATCTTATAGTTTCAATAATGACTCATTTTTTAATATTTTAAAATTATTATAATTTGGGTATGATTGAATCATTTCAAAAAATTAGAGGCGTGTCACTCACCTCATTTATAAAATGCCACACCCTCTCATCTCTTGTACAAAATATAAAACCTATTTGGTTCATAAAATTCTTACCCAAATCACTTCCAAATATACCTAACCCCATACTATAATCCTTATTTTGGTTATAATTCCATCCTAGGAAAGATTTTGGTGCAAAAATAAAGAGGATACATGATGAAGAGGTAACGTTCTTCAATTAGATTTTTTATTTTATTTATTTCTCCACCTACATAAATTTTTCTTCAAAAATTATTATATTATAAAATAAGAATATTAAATATAAGGTGAATTTTTTATATTATTTTCTTGTCTTAAAACCTTCTCGACATCCATCAAATGGGTTATGAATTCATCATTCATGTGTACGACATACTACAGCTTTGTGAATTGAAGTCATTCGTTTATCCATTAAAACATATCACGGTTGGGTATGATGATAGATATAATGTATATATATGATATTTATAACATTATTATACCTCTATAATTATAATATCATATATATCTTTTTTACTTTCCATTCTATAGGGGATAGGATAATGTTACTCATGTGTATGGCGGACTACCGCCTCTCGAAGTGATGTGATTTGACTTTCACTAATACTTTAAATGGAATGTAATAAGCATAAAGATAATGAATAATTGTTATATAAATTATATTATTATAATATTAATGAAATATAAATATATAATTATTAAAAAATAATATATCATTTTATTTTTTTACACTAAGAAAAAGATAACATCGTTCATGTATGTGTGGACTTCCACATTCACAAAACTATGTTACTCTATTTTGTATACTATAACAAATTTATGATTTATATAATTATATTTATACTAATTATATGATATTTTAATCATCATATAAATATAAAATTCTACTTAACACCTTTCCATAATGATCGTTGAAAAATGCCAATGTTACTCATGTGTACCTGTAGCCTACCGTCTCCATGATCATAACATAATTCATTTCTCAAAACCAACATTCATGATATATATAAAAAGTATAACTGACATATAAATATTATAATTATGTCATGATTATTATTCTGGAGATTATGTAACAATATAATATTCATAATAACCAGAACATTCAAAATAATAAATGAATGATAAAACAAAGTAATTAACACCTAAAACAATGAAAATAATGATATATTGTTAACAAATGGGTGGTAATAATTTATATAAGGATGTTATATAATATTATAAAAATGAAAATTATTATTTAATTACTTATTAACAAGTTTAGAACCACTATACATTATTTTAAATCATAATCAACCAAAATGCATCATGAAGTAAGGGGTTTCCATCTAACTTTTTATTTTGGTGAGACACATGTCATATTCCCCACATATTTCATTTATGTAGTGTATATACAAAATCGAGATGTATATTATGTTTCCTATCCTAAAAAATAATATTATTTACATATCTATTTATTGATATATATTTCATGGGGTTTATAATTCAAAAGTTATTACTACGTTAATGTATTTTTTCTCAATTTTCCTTCTTTGAAATACATGTTATATTATGAACCTATCTATTTTTATGAGGTGTATATACATACTGGTTGACATGTTATATCATGAATATCCTTTTTCTAATCCATTAAATGTTCTATTTAATTTTATTCTTTCATGTGTACAATGATTCAATGTTACAAAAGTTGTAATATTTTTACGGTACAATCGCATCTTTTAAAGAGATTGTTTTTTATTATATCACTAATGATGAAATATAATGATCCATATCTCAAGATACTCATTAAAATTATTAGAATAAGTTTATTTATTGAGAATACATGTTTTACCTTAATTTTCACATATTTATGTACTCAAGAGTTCAAAATAATGTTTTTATGAGAAATTATCTTTAATTCTCACTTCGATCGAGAATGATTTTTCTTCAGAAAAAATATTTTCAAAAATTGTTTCCAATAATATTTATTAAAATTATTAAAGTGAATTACTAAATACTTTTTTTACCCATGATTTAATTTTTACAAAAAAATTAAATAATTATTTATGTTGTTTACCAAAAAATACATGTTTGTTTTTTATCAAAAATATGAATGAAATCTTCATTTTATCTTGTTCGGTATGAATAAAAAACACAACAATCATTAACAATATTTTATTTAGAGACAAAATTATATGTTTTCATGTATATTTTTAAACATAATTATCTACAATATGTTTTTAAAAGTTTTTTCCAAAATAGAAAAGACATTTTCTTCTAGAAAAGTTTTAAATGATTTTTAAAGCTTCATTTATTGGTTTTCAAGGTTTTTTTAAACCAAAAGTAATTTCACAATATTTTTTGAATATTTCGTTTTATAAAAAGTTATTTTAAAAATTAAAAGGTTATATTATTTAAAATTTAACTTCTAATGGTATTTTAAATCATTAATGAAAACAACTCATGTTTTTACTTAACATTTAATAATGATATATTGTAATAATACCTTTCTTATTCTTTCCTTGGATTCGTTAATATTGATTCATATAGATTTTTTTAATCTAATTTATTTTCCGTGGGTTAATAATTATCGGGGACATTTTTATGAATCCTATTTCATTCAAATATTCTAATATTGTTTAAAAAATATTTAAATGAAACCCTTCAATTTTTCATGGGTTAATCTAGTTATTTAAGGAATAATTACTGTTTATATGAGTTTTATATTGAACTGAAAGTTCTATATACTTAATTCATGTTTTGTTTCTAGTACATCTTATATAGTGTAGTGGAAAATATTGCACTAGGTGATCCGGTTGAGATTAAATTATGGGGAGGCCTATAAGTCATTAGGTAATCCCATTCCAACTTATGCAATGCGGTAGTCCAGATAGAGAAAGTTGAGTCTATGTAACTTATACAATAGATGTTCTCAGATTTACCACCAAGGAATTGGGTAATTATTATATTCTATATAGATTTATATCATAATTCTAAAATATTATTATTCAAATTTTAAGGGTTCTATAAGTGTTTTATGATGATGATGTTCTAAGACACTAATAAGTTTTATTTATGATTTCCATGGGTTTATAATGTTTCGTTTTATCAAGATTGACATCACATGGATATTTATAATTTATTTTTAAGATTATTTAAACTTTTCAATCCTTATTCCATGATAATGATTTAGGTATTCATGTGTAAGAATGATTTTATGATTCTCTCATAAACTCTGATTATGTCATCATGCCCTAGGTAGTTCATATAATCATTGAATATTTTCAATAATTTATGCTTATGCATAAAATTATTGAGAATTTGATCTCACTCTTATTATGTTTCCTCTTCCATAGGTTATAATGATTGAGTTTGAACAAATTTTTTATTGAAGGTATTTCATATAGATGATGATGACGACTTAATGTGAAATACAAATATTTTGGTTAAGTGGTAGAAATTCTCATCGAACTACTTGGGAATTTTTTATGTTTGAGTTTTTCCTAACTATATAATTCTATAAACATAAGGTTATAATGAGAATTAAATTGATTTCGTTTTCCCTTTATGTTGTATGTTTTATATTGAAAAAATAGTATGGCAGCTATCTGAATGAATGCTGGAAACGTAAATTTTATTATTTTTAGTATCAGATATGAGAGTGAGGGTTCAAGTTTGTTATGCTTGGTATCATAGTATGGTTTAGATAATGTTTTAGATTATCATATTATCATGTGAGGTTATATAAATTGTTATAAATTCCATGTTGGTTCTATGAGATGAAGGATAATCATAAGTTCAATGTTTTAGACACCCCTTTGATATTTTTTTCAATTATATTTAAAAGTGATTAATGACATTTTAGGATATGTTTTAATAGGTTTTATTATTTTTAAATCTATAGCATAACATGAAGTACAAATTTTAATTTTAATTAAGGTATTGATAAACATTAGGGTTTATAAGATCTCAGATATTTATAAAAAAATTTGTATCCGATAGATTAACATAAGATTGAAAAGTAATTTAGTGACTAAGTAATTTATGTTACTTAAAAATAATATCACCATATTTTTTAGAATGAAATATAAAATGAAAAATATAACCATTTAAGTTAAAACACTATTTAATTTTGAGGTTATTTAGGTTATTCGAAAAATTGAGTTATAGAATTATTTAGTTTAATCTTTGGGTATTATTATTGAATTTTTAAGATTAAAATATCATATGTTCATTTATTCATTTTATGAACAATCTTAACGTTTGATAACCATTTTAGTTTTGGTTAATGTCAAAATATAGGTGGAATATCTTGTAATCACTTTTATGGTTATTGGAACTTTAAATTTTGATTTTAGTTCATCCTGCATGAAAAAATCATCTTGAATACTCATCATTCAGATAAAAAGATGAGATCTTAATGGAAATTTAAAAAAGGATGAAATTATACTCATCGAGTAGGAATATTTCCTTATGTTCTTAGTATATATGGAAAACAATTCCTAAACTCTCTAAAAATTAACCTGTAACATCAAAAATTACTATTACATTCATATATAATGAATCAAATGGTCATTTAGATAATCACTTATTTATGTTTTTGAATACCGTAACAATTCATTGATCATTCACTTTCCTGGGTTCAATGAACTCAATCACTCCCAATAATTATTTATGCATTTCTTCCATGTAATGATCTTTATTTCCCCTATATGTTCAATAATTTGGAAACCTAGTTATGGGTTATTCCATGTGGCATGTGTACTTTCCAACCTGTCTTATTAAGAGGATGCTTTATGAACCCTCTATATGATGTGGGTTTCTAAAAAATTATAATCAAATGTCTGTCTATTTATTACCAAGATAAAGTTCAAATTTTGAGGATGAGATTTATTAAAGGGGGTGATGAAATAACCAGATATTATAAAACAAGAAACTTTTGTTAGATATTGTAAATGACACACAATAATAATCTTAAATGAGAATTTAACACCCTGATACTTTATAGTATTTTTAATTTTAAATAAATTAAATCTCTTAAATATCTAATAGTATACGCAACCCTGATATTTTTATGTTTGATAGAGTATTTAACAGGCAACATCAACTTTAAATTATCGATAATATATTTAACATTAATAACCTCACTGTTAAATTTGAGGGTGTGAATAGTATTAGCTAAATTATGAAATATATATAAATTGTAATCAATATAAATTATTTATAATATTTTTTATGAATCAATAACTTTTTTTGTAAAGTGATTTTATTCTTCAAAATTATGTTTTCTTTGTAATTGATTTTTTATTTCTTTTCGTGGTAAAAATTAATCAATTTTTTGTACTATTAGAAACATTATTTGATAAAATTGAAATTATTTGTGTAATTTTAATATCAAAATTTTATTTGGGGGAAATTCTTGAATTTCTCTAAAAATATTGTTTTTAAGTGAATAGTGAAAAATATAGATTTCTGTGAAATTATCATTTGTTTTCAATAAATAAATTAAATTAAATCCTTAATTTCGTTTTAAAATAATATAATTTTTCTCTATTTATTTATTACCCATATAACTAATTTTTAATAAACTTTATATTTCATTTTAGTATTAGTTAGTATTTAGGCTTAAAACAGGTTTAAGAAAACTATTTTAAACGGCATAATGTTTTTCTATTTTAAATAATTTAAATAATATGAAATTGGTAATTTATTAAATAATATTTTTGATTATATATCATTGATTATTAATTTTTATTCATAAAATGATTATTTTTATACAAGGAGTTTATATAAAATCATTATGTGTTCAGAAAATACACTTCTCAATACCCCCTTCTTTCATCGTGTTTGGAGGTTTTGTTTTAAATTTATACTTTCATAAAATTTATACTAAAAAATAAAAAAATACTATTAAAATAATAATTTATTAATTATAATAAGGTTAATTTTTTATAATTTTTTGAAACGATTAATTTTTTGATGAATAGTGAAAATACTAAATTTTATATAAAACTACAAATTTCATTTAAATTACTTATATAGATGAATTTTATTTTAAATTAGTTTTAAAGTAAAATTAGATAAAATATATATCAATTAATCCAATTTAATTCATTGAATTAATTTTCATATGAAATTTTAATATAAAAAACTTTCCTAACTTTTGAGAATTTTCTCTTTTAAAACCTCATTTCTCTTCATGTCTAAGGGATTAATTTTAAATTAAAATTTTACACATATATGAATTTAATTAGTAAAAACGGATTTCATATTTATAATAACCATTATTTATAATATAAAATATGGTTATCTTAATTTTTTACCAAAAAGAATTCAAAAAATAGTAAAAAAATAATTGGTGTGGTGAAGGTAAAAATAGATTTTTGGGGATTTAGACTAAGAAGATAATGGGGAAACAACTGAAATACTTTTTGAAAACCAATTATATGGAAATATTTAGACCTTATATATTATATTTTAGATAATGGTTTATTTTTGAATCTTTTTTACATGATAAAAACATGTGTATTATTGAATCTTTTTAAATAACTATAAGTGTTCCACTCACTTTACATATAAAATGACACCCCCTATCATATATTATTTACAAATTGAATCCTATTTGGTTTTTAAAATATCTTCCAATATTACTTCCTAAGTTACCTACCCTAATCCTCTAATTCTTATTTCGAGGGAAAATCCATCCCAATAAGGCTTCTGGTGCAATCCTTAAGAGGATAACTGGAAAAGGGGTAATGTTCCTTAATGAGAATATTTATTATATTTATTTACCCACATAATTCTATTGTTATTAAACCATGATTATATAATAATCAAATTATATTCCATATACTATGATGTTTTTATAATAGTTTAATTACTTACAACCACCTCCACTTCCATCAAATTGGTTAAAAGATCATCATTTTTGTGTATGCTGGACTACCACTTCGTAGACCGAGGTCATTTGTTTTTCTTTTACAACCTATCACAGTTGGGTATGTGATGTGGCCTTAAAAACACATGTTTTTTCAAATCTTTATCATTGATTTTTAATGTTTTAATTGGTTATTTTTGTGCTTTATAGTAAATATTTAAAAAAAATTATTTTTATAAATAAACTTATCAAATTAATCGATTTTTATAATTAAACGTGTGTTTTATTATTTAAATTAGTTAAATTAAGTTTTAATTTATTTTATAGTATAAATTACTTTTTATTTAGCCCAGTAGTTTCTATCTACAATTTTAATAATCTAAAATTAATTAAATAATTAAGTCTATATTTGCATTTGGATAATGAAGCTTTAATTTAACATTTTATGTATTAAAAATTAATTAATAGTTGTTTTTAATCATTC
The DNA here is from genome assembly GCA_963277665.1 of Viscum album. Classification (NCBI taxonomy): domain Eukaryota; kingdom Viridiplantae; phylum Streptophyta; class Magnoliopsida; order Santalales; family Viscaceae; genus Viscum; species Viscum album. Next base: position 565,782,423 of record OY728142.1, on the reverse strand, counting down.
TTTAATTACTAATTTATGTTCTGCAAAAAACAAAATTTATTTATACTTCATAATTTAAAGTCTTAATCAAATCCAAATTCAAAATAATGGTAACTAATTGTCTACTTTAATTAATTTATTTTGTTAAAGTACTTATAATTTAACTTTGTTTGTCATTAACATAAATTAAATCATTTTATTTTAAAATATAGTAATAATTTATCTTTAGTTTAATAGGTTTCATAAATTTATTAAAGTTTATATTTTATTTCACTATTCAATGGTTTTAATTAAGTTTTAGTTTTTATTAATTTTTTTGTTCATATTTTATATAAGTTTTATTTTATTTTATTTACTCTAATTATTTTTTTAGGTTAATGGTTTCACCCATGTCACAGTGCCATCAAAGAATGTATCAATTTCACGGTGACACCTTTTTAATCTTTAAACTGTATCCCCTTAACGGTGTCTACTTTCCTCACATCGTTTCATTTACGGTGACACCGTAACTCCACCATTTTACTGTCTCACCGTCTCTATTACAGTCTGTTAGTTTTTCCACCGTAAAAATTTCTATCAATCTCATCATGACCCTAGCAATAGTTTTTTTCTTTCGTTACGGTTCCTCTTATCACTGTTTCTTCTCTTTTCTCTCTCACTATATCTATCTTCCCTGTCACACTGGTTTCAGAGTCCTATAACACCTATCACACTGAAACCTCCTCCTCAGGGTTTCACTACACTCCCATAGCAACATCCAACCAAGGAGAGTCCACCTTCCTCAGACCACGATGCTGCCTTGATGAGCTGCTTGGAGGGTGGGTCGCTAGAGTTGGGTGATTCCATCCTTAGAGATGCTAGTTTCACCACACCGAATCATAGAAAATAGGACGCTCGACCTGCTACTGGAGAGCATAGGAGGGTTGTGTCGCAGTGTTGGTGTTCACTACGTGAGGAGTCCTACAGGGTAGTCGGTTGTGAGCAAGGACGTAGAGCAGGAAGAGGGTGGCGAGAACGAGTAAGTTGTAGGGGACGGAGAAGAAGGGAGGATGAATGAACACTCGCCATGGTCGGAGAGCAGCATAAGCAGAGGCGTAGGCGTCATGAGAAGTGGTGGAGGTGAACGTGGAGTTGGAGGGAGGCACTGCTTCGGTATGGGTATCACGATTCGGCACCAAGGGAAGTGCGCCATATCCCAAATCGTGTTGCGGTGTTGTAGATTCTCTAGATCAGCCGAACTGAAACCTCTCTCCCCCTGTAGCGCTGAAATGGGGGGGGAGAAGTAAAAATAAATAAATAAAAAATAATAACAAAAAGATATAGATAAAAGTTTAAATTAATATTTATTTAATTAAACAAATAAATATAATATAATACATCATAATTTTTATAATAATAAGTAGATAAGTTATAAAATAGGATTTTAGGAAAACTGAAAAAAAAATTAAAATTAATTATAAATTTTAATAATTTATAAATTATGTTGATTATTATTGAATATCGATACTTAACACCATTTTCTCCAAAAATATAAATATAATAATTAAATTAATAACGTATTTAATATTAATCTAATTTTTGAATTCAATTAAGTTTTACTAACTAAATTATAATAATTACAACTATAATTTAAAATTTTAATTAATAAATATAAATTGAATACTTAATAATTTTACTTATTATAAGATTTAATAATAAGTTAATTGAAGTGCACTGTGTTGCATTTTTTGTCAATGAGGCATGAAGTTGTCTTGGAATAAATGGAAGTCAAGGAATGTCACGATGTGAATGACAAAGGTTGTGATGGTGTTGGTGATGAATAGAGAATGGCCATGGTACTAAGATGCATGTCACTTAGGAGATTCACTAAGTGGTATTGGAAATTGTGGTTGAAACATTCTCCATGAACATCAGACGATTGTTGAACTGGTCTTTAAGTTCAAAGAACTTGTATCCTGATGATACAATGTCACAACATTGATTGCAGACCATGCATTGTCTTCACAATGCATGAGGAGTTGAAAGGAGTTTCATCCACAACTTCTAAGTGGGTGAAGTGGGTTTAAGAAGTCCATGTACTAATTCTTAGTGCATGACAATGTGAATGTGATCCAACTTGACCTCTAATTGGATCATTGAAGAATATTGAAGATTTAATTGATTCATGAGCTCGGTTGAAGAAGTCCCTCCTAAGTATTGAACACATATGGAAGAGGAGATGAAGAAGATTAAGAAGAAACCTTGGGCATTTCATATTCTAAGTAGAGATCATATGAGAGGAGAAATGATGGAATTCTTAAGAAGAATAAGAAAGGAAGAAGGCTTGGAGTGGCTTGGCATTTGGTATTTGATATGGCTTGAACTCATAGAATACTTTGTTTTTAACAAAGTCATTATATTTGCCTTTGCCAAAAATTAGGCCAGCCAAGGCCAGCCCACGGGTTCAACCCCAAGGCACTTGTGGGCCTAAGGCGCCACGCCCATGGGGGATCCCATGGTGCAAGCACAAGGCGGCAGGGGGCCGTGTGTAAGCCCCCTAGGACACGCGGTGGTGAAACCCGCGCGCCCGAGGTGCATAGTGGGCGCTAGGAGCGCGCCCGCAGGAGGCATGAATGGGCGCAGAGCGCGCCCGCAGGGAGAACTCGGCGCGGGGCGGCACCGAGAGGGTTGGAAGTTTAATTGCCGAGTTGAGGCTGCGCCAGGGTAATAAACCGCGGCAAAACCGCGAGTCGTTTCGATGTGGGACGCGGAATTTTTCCGCGGGAGCGATCCTGGCTGCACGATCGATCGTGCGCTAGATCTCGGCCGCACATCTGATCCGCGGCGAGGCGATCTGATCCAGGCCGTCCGATGTATTTCGATCGCCCGATCCAACGGCTCTCGGCTCATCTCCTTCGTCGAGCCACCCCGAAGCCACCTGACGTCTCCCGCTGAACCAGAGCCCTCCGAGCATCGGATTTCGAGTTCCCGGCTGTCTCTTTCGAAGCCGAAGGCACCATCGTGCTCGTATGATCCTACTGAACATTTCCATGCATAAAAAAGGAGAATGCACACGATGTATGGGAAATTGGAGTTCGGCCGAGGCATGCGAAGCTGCTGAAGGCCATGAGGATTATAGCTGTGCATGGATCGACTTAAGAGAGCCATGCACACGTTCGGTGAAGCATGAACGTGGAGGAGGACGAAAAATAAGGGAGCCCGCGTCAAAACCGAGAATAAAAATCAAGATTTGGAAATATTTTTGAAGATCCGAAGATCTCGGGATTTTGAGTTGGATCACGCGGATGAACCGCCTCTACCTCGCCTATAAAAGAAGAGCCCAAGGCTCCAAAGCTTGTTGCTGATCCTTTGTTGAAAACTTGGAGTCCCGCGTGTGCCTCTGCCTCGCGAAGAAGAAGCCGCCGCGCAAAGATTTGCGCGGCTGAAGTCCCCTGCGCGCTAATCCTTTGCGCGGCAGGAATACCTCGTGGCCGCAACACTCTGCGCGCCCGATGCTTGTTCCCTCTCTGCCCGCACCCTTGTGCGGCAAGAGGAAGTGCCCGCGGGTGCAGCACTTGTGTGCCCCGCGGCAAGAGGAGTTTGCGCGCTCGAAGGGTTGCGCGCCCGTGGAGCCTTGCACCTGAGGACCTACGCGACCCAAGGCAGTAGCCAGATGCACCTTGCATGCCTTCAGTTGGTTGGTGTTCGGGCTGTGTGTGTAAAAACAGAAGAAGGCAGTGTGTGTGTGCCAAGTGGAGAAGAAGACCCGAGGTCTTAGTGCCTTGTGTGAAGTTAAAGAACACACCCTAGTGGTGTATGTGCAATTCAAGTGAAGGCCGAGACTTGCAAGCCTTGTGTGGGTGAAGTGAAGACCACACCTCATGTGAGTGTGTGTGTGTGCAAATTGAAGAGGAACACCCTACGGGCATTCATTGTGTGCAAGAAGAGGAAGGTCACTACAAGTGTATGCTAAGTGAAGAATTTGTGTGTGCAAATTAAAGAAGTGGCCGAACCTATGTGTATGCTCTAAGTGGAGTGAACACATATTGAAGAAGGAAGAAGTAGACCCACACTAAAGAATAACACACTTTTAAGTGTGTAATCAAAAGGAATAAAGTGTGTGAAGTTCAGAGTTGGTGTGTGCGTGAAGTGATTACACCCTTTGTGGGTCTACTGCACCAAGAAAAGGAAAGGGGAAGTGCATGCATGCATGCATGCACATGCGCACGTGAACAGAGCTAAATCAGGTTGTGTGCATCTGAGTTGACCAAGACTGAAAGTTCTTGAAGAATATTTTGAGAAGGCCATGCAGTCAGTGCATGCGGAAGAGGAGATGCAATTCACTTAGTGCATGAAGATGATTTGAGTTGAGACTGAGCCAGACTGAAGTGAAAGATATTGTTTGTCTGAGTTTGCAGAAGATTGAGAAGAGCCTGATCAACAGAAGTGATCAGAAGATTTGAGCAAGACCAATAGACCATTTCAGAGGATATTGAAGATTCTTGAAGAGTGAAGCCAGGTCATCCTGAAGAAGGAGATAAAGCCTGAGCTAGACGAGAAGCCCTGATCAACCACAAGTGATCAGAAGAGAAGAGCAAGGCTAGCAGCCTTTATCCCAGGCTGCTGAAGTTACTTGAAGAAGCTTAAAGTGAAGAAGAGCTACTCGTGTGACTCGAGGAGCCAAGAGAAGACCCTGTGGGACTCAGGGAGAAGAAGTCTTCAGTGGGATTCTGGAGCAGGCCAGTGGGACTCTGGTAACACTGTGGGACGCAGTATAAAGACCCTCATGTGGGACTCAGGAGAGATACAGTGGGACTCTGTATCAACCATTGTAATACTAACAGATTATAATGGGATAATCCATGCTGGGAGAGCATGGAAAGGATGTAGGCCTTTGGTGCCGAACCATGTAAATCCTTGTGTCCTGTGCCTTTTCATTACTGCATCATTCGGGAAAGGTTGAGAGATACAAGAAGAGTGGATCGAGGCTTTAACCAGCCATAGAGGTTTAATTGATTAAGAATCAATTAGTAAAAAGTTTTAAAGGATCACTGATTCACCCCCTCCCCCTCTCAATGATTCACACTGATCTGGGCAATTCAATTGGTATCAGAGGGAGGTTGCCTCTAAAAGATCCAAGGGAGTCTTTATGAAGTGCAGATTTGAGGAAATGAGCAACCAGCCTCAAATAGAGATATCTTCCAAGACTCAGAAAAATAGAAAGAAGAAACAGGCCAAGAAGATGAAGAAAGCCTGTCCTAGCTGTGATGAAGTTGGAACAATGAAATATCTTCAAAGTGCAATCGAATATCTTCAGAAGACTGTCCCCATGGAAGTGGCAAAGTGTATAGCTACAGGCATCCATGATCTTCAAGAAGAAAAATCACAGTTAGAAGAAGAAGCCAATGCTATGGAAGATCAGCTGGCTAAAAGGGTTGGCATAACCAACACTCTCAGAAAGCTGGTAAATGCCAAAGATGAAACAGTATCTCTTTGCAATGAAAGATATGAAGACACTGCTGAAGAATTGCAAAGAAGCCTTTCTGAGAAAGAATTCTTTATGATAATAGTCAAAGATGTTGTCCATGCACTGGAAAAGAGGCACAAAGTGTCAATGGTTGTCAGAGATGCTCAACTAGAAGACAAAGTTAAAAGGGTAAAGGAGCTTGACAATTCATTACAGGAAATGAAGAAGGTGCATGAAGACCAACTAGAACAGTTGAAATAAAATTGGGAAGGAAGGCTAAGAACTGTTGAGGATGAGAAGAACTCCCTCAATATGAAATGCTTAGAACTAGAGGTGATATTGAAAAATCTGCAATCACCCAAAGCTGAAGCCTACCAGTCAGCTGAAAGGAGAAATGTTGCTACTCAAGTATGCATTGAGCAGGATGATTCTAAGAGAAAGACATCCTCTAATAAAAGTGCCACATCTTCTAGAAAGAAGGTACCATCCATACCATCTTGTACTGATGCTTCTAATTGTGTTTCCACAAAAAGTGCAGGATGGAAGAATAATTCCAAACAAATATGGATGAAGACAGTAAAGAAGCAGAGCTCTCCTGAAACAACACAACTTGTCAAGAAAAGTACCCAGCAATCAGAAGGACTGAAAAGGTCAAGATTTTTGGGTCAGTGTTGGTGTTGTAATAAGTATGGGCACTGTGCAAAGGATTGTTGGTACAATCCACTAAATGTCAAAGCACAAAGGAATCCCATGCCAAGGGGGAGCAAGCCAGAAGGAAAGAAGAAGCATCCACAGGTCCAGAGACATCTGTTTACTGCAAATAGATTTGGATTACTTGACAACATCTGGGATGATTGCAAAAGTAGTCAAAAAGATACATGTCAATCTCCAACTGTATCCAGAGCTAAAAAGAAGAAAAGATTACAGAACCTGGCTCAGAAAGAATCCTTGGGAAGCAAGAAGAAAGTTGAAGATGCTCCCAAGAAGGTTTTAAAAAAGGAAAAGAAGTCCTTGGAGTCTAAATCCAAGAAGGGTGATTCATCCAGAAGGACCACCAAGAAAACATGCTTCTACTGTGGAAAGAAAGGACACACCATGGATCTTTGTAAAGAAGCCATGAAATTAAATAGAAGCAGACTGGACTCAAAAAGACAATCAATCCAGAAGAAGAAGAAGGGATTGATTGAAAACAAGTTTCCTAAGGAAGGTATCTTGACAGCATCTAAGGAACCATGTGGAACTTCTAGAACTGGGGCCACTCTTCCAAATGATTTACTTGTCATATGGCCACATCAGTTGCAACTTGCCAGAGAACTACAAAGAGTTGAAGATGAAGCTCTGGCAATTGCTAAAGCAAAAGGGAAGAATAAGGTTTCACATGAAGATATTTTGAGAACCACACCAGCACAATCATCAATGAAGATCAAATGTGCAAGTGTGAAGACTGGTGAAAATGGGACATCTCGGTTAAGAGAATCTTCTCAACCTTGTTGTTCACATTGATGAACCAAGGAGGTTCCATCTTATTCCCTTATACTCTTGGTATATACATGTGCTAACATTGTAGGGAATTGAAGATGATGATCATTCTCATCTGGAGGATGGTTTGGACAGAATGGAGTGCACCCCTTGAGGGGGAGCAAATCTGAAGAAGATGATGTTCTGAGATCAATATCATCCTAAGAAAATGAATGAATGGGGGAGCTTTATCTTTTCACCTGAACATTCTAATGTGTTTTGTGGAGTGTGTGCAGGATTTAGCAATTTATTGAATATCTGAACCCCTTAGCATGATCTCACATGATTACAGTGAATGTGGACAGCATTGAGTTCCTTGGTTACATCACTCTTGTTTTCTACACCTGGTTAGCCTAAGTAGACTTAGAGTTGATTTACTAAAGGTTCTTTGCTAAAGAATAACATGTGGCATCATCCCTCTCAGTGTTTTTCAAGAAGATGCTATTCGAAGGGAGGAAGAGATATTGTGGAAGAGAACCACACCACACCTTTGCATTTGATTGCCAATAAGGGGGAGAAAATATTGGCACGCATATTAACCCATTCATATGTGCTGATGGAGTGTATTGACAACAAATACAAAGAGGGAGATTGAAGTGCACTGTGTTTCATTTGTTGTCAATGAGGCATGAAGTTGTCTTGGAATGAATGGAAGTCAAGGAATGTCACGATGTGAATGACAAAGGTTGTGATGGTGTTGGTGATGAATGGAGAATGGCCATGGTACTAAGATGCATGTCACTTAGGAGATTCACTAAGTGGTATTGGAAATTGTGGTTGAAACATTCTCCATGAACATCAGACGATTGTTGAACTGTTCTTTAAGTTCAAAGAACTTGTATCCTAATGATACAATGTCACAACATTGATTGAAGACCATGCATTGTCTTCACAATGCATGAGGAGTTGAAAGGAGTTTCATCCACAACTTCTAAGTGGGTGAAGTGGGTTAAAGAAGTCCATGTACTAATTCTTAGTGCATGAAAATGTGAATGTGATCCAACTTGACCTCTAATTGGATCATTGAAGAATATTGAAGATTTAATTGATTCATGAGCTCGGTTGAAGAAGTCCCTCCTAAGTATTGAACACATATGGAAGAGGAGATGAAGAAGATTAAGAAGAAACCTTGGGCATTTCATATTTTAAGTAGAGATCATATGAGAGGAGAAATGATGGAATTCTTAAGAAGAAGAAGAAAGGAAGAAGGCTTGGAGTGGCTTGGCATTTGGTATTTGATATGGCTTGAACTCATTGAATACTTTGTTTTTAACAAAGTCATTATATTTTCCTTTGCCAAAAATTAGGCCAGCCAAGGCCAGCCCACGGGTTCAACCCCAAGGCACTTGTGGGCCTAAGGCGCCACGCCCATGGGGGATCCCATGGTGCAAGCACAAGGCGGCAGGGGGCCGTGTGTAAGCCCCCTAGGACACGCGGTGGTGAAACCCGCGCGCCCGAGCTGCATAGTGGGCGCTAGGAGCGCGCCCGCAGGAGGTATGAGTGGGCGCATAGCGCGCCCGCAGGGAGAACTCGGCACGGGGCGGCACCGAGAGGGTTGGAAGTTCAATTGCCGAGTTGAGGCAGCGCCAGGGTAATAAACCGCGGCAAAACCACGAGCCGTTTCGATGTGGGACGCGGAATTTTTCCGCGGGAGCGATCCTGGCCGCACGATCGATCGCGCGCCAGATCTCAGCCGCACATCTGATCCGCGGCGAGGCGATCTGATCTAGGCCGTCCGATGTATTTCGATCGCCCGATCCAACGGCTCCCGGCTCATCTCCTTCGTCGAGACACCCCGAAGCCACCCGACGTCTCCCGCTGAACCAGAGCCCTCCGAGCATCGGATTTCGAGTTCCCGGCTGTCTCTTTGGAAGCCGAAGGCACCATCGTGCTCGTATGATCCTACTGAACATTTCCATGCATAAAAAAGGAGAATCCACACGATGTATGGGAAATTGGAGTTCGGCCGAGGCATGCGAAGCTGCCGAAGGCCATGAGGATTATAGCTGTGCATGGATCGACTTAAGAGAGCCATGCACACGTTCAAAGAAGCATGAACGTGGAGGAGGAAGAAAAATAAGGGAGCCCGCGTCAAAACCGAGAATAAAAATCAAAATTTGGAAATATTTTTGAAGATCCGAAGATCTCGGGATTTTGAGTTGGATCACGCGGATGAACCGCCTCTGCCTCGCCTATAAAAGAAGAGCCCAAGGCTCCAAAGCTTGTTGCTGACCCTTTGTTGAAAACTTGGAGTCCCGCGTGTGCCTCTGCCTCGCGAAGAAGAAGCCACCACGCAAAGATTTGCGCGGCTGAAGTCCCCTGCGCGCTAATCCTTTGCGCGGCAGGAAGACCTTGTGGCCGCAACACTCTGCGCGCCCGAGGCTTGTTCCCTCTCTGCCCGCACCCTTGTGCGGCAAGAGGAAGTGCCCGCGGGAGCAGCACTTGCGCGCCCCACGGCAAGAGGAGTTTGCGCGCTCGAAGGGTTGCGCGCCCGTGGAGCCTTGCACCTGAGGACCTACGCGACCCAAGGCAGTAGCCAGCTGCACCTTGCATGCCTTCAGTTGGTTGGTGTTCGGGCTGTGTGTGTAAAAATAGAAGAAGGCAGTGTGTGTGTGCCAAGTGGAGAAGAAGACCCGAGGTCTTAGTGCCTTGTGTGAAGTGAAAGAACACACCCTAGAGGTGTATGTGCAATTCAAGTGAAGGCAGAGACTTGCAAGCCTTGTGTGGGTGAAGTGAAGACCACACCTCATGTGAGTGTGTGTGTGTGTGTGAAAATTTAAGAGGAACACCCTACGGGCATTCATTGTGTGCAAGAAGAGGAAGGTCACTACAAGTGTATGCTAAGTGAAGAATTTGTGTGTGCAAATTAAAGAAGTGGCCGAACCTATGTGTATGCTCTAAGTGGAGTGAACACACATTGAAGAAGGAAGAAGTAGACCCACACTAAAGAATAACACACTTTTAAGTGTGTAATCAAAAGGAATAAAGTGTGTGAAGTTCAGAGTTGGTGTGTGCGTGAAGTGATTACACCCTTTGTGGGTCTACTGCACCAAGAAAAGGAAAGGGGAAGTGCATGAATGCATGCACATGCGCACGTGAACAGAGCTAAATCAGGCTGTGTGCATCTGAGTTGACCAAGACTGAAAGTTCTTGAAGAATATTTTGAGAAGGCCATGCAGTCAGTGCATGAGGAAGAGGAGATGCAATGCACTTAGTGCATGAAGATGATTTGAGTTGAGACTGAGCCAGACTGAAGTGAAAGATATTGTTTGTCTGATTTTGCAGTAGATTGAGAAGAGCCTGATCAACAGAAGTGATCAGAAGATTTGAGCAAGACCAATAGACCTTTTCATAGGCTATTGAAGATTCTTGAAGAGTGAAGCCAGGTCATCCTGAAGAAGGAGATAAAGCCTGAGCTAGACGAGAAGCCCTGATCAACCACAAGTGATCAGAAGAGAAGAGCAAGGCCAGCAGCCTTTATCCCAGGCTGCTGAAGTTACTTGAAGAAGCTTAAAGTGAAGAAGAGCTACTCGTGTGACTCGATAAGCCAAGAGAAGACCCTGTGGGACTCAGGGAGAAGAAGTCTTCAGTGGGATTCTGGAGCAGGCCAGTGGGACTCTGGTAACACTGTGGGATGCAGTATAAAGACCCTCCTGTGGGACTCAGGAGAGATACAGTGGGACTCTGTATCGACCATTGTAATACTAACAGATTATAATGGGATAATCCATGCTGGGAGAGCATGGCAAGGATGTAGGCCTTTGGTGCCGAACCTTGTAAATCCTTGTGTCCTGTGCCTTTTCATTACTGCATCATTCGGGAAAGGTTGAGAGATACAAGAAGAGTGGATCGAGGCTTTAACCAGCCATAGAGGTTTAATTGATTAAGAATCAATTAGTAAAAAGTTTTAAAGGATCACTGATTCACCCCCTCCCCCTCTCAGTGATTCACACTGATCTGGGCACTTCATTAATAAATATAATATTTATAGTTATTCTAGTATTAATAATTATTAATTTAAGTATCTTTAAATTATGTTGAATTAAAAATTTAATTTAACTTTATAAAATAATTATAGTATGTTACTTGTTTTCTTTGTATTTATTGCTGCTTAATTTTTATTTTAGGTTCATACGAGAATTGAAATCGTGTCTAGATTCACTAAACTAACTCAACAGGAGTTATATACCTGAGAAAAACTAGCGTGATGTGTGGGTCACGAAAAACCACACGTGTGTGGTACCTATGTGAAGGTCTTTTTGGAGTTAGTGGAATCGGTTGGCGACATGCAGTACATGACGGAGGATATAAAAAAATAGAGTTGAAGTAGCATTAAAGAGGGAGGAATTCATCCAATCAACCACTTCACTCAAAAGAAGAGTGAGAACCCTAAAGGAACTTTGGATCATTCCTCAGAGAGTTATCCTCTGGACATCTGAGGGCCTAGAGAAGCAGAAATTCATGCTAGCAGTGGGAGTTATCTTCGTCTATTTTTTTAATTCTTCTCCTTCATAATTGGATGGTTCTAGTGTACATAATTGAGATGATACTGGGAAAAATCCTTGAGCTCGGGGAATTACTACTTCTACTGCTTACTTTTCTTCCTTTTAATTTAACACATTAATGTATTCAATAGTGATCGGCGAGATCAATATTGAATTCATTCAATTTCTTTTCACCACTACAACATAATTTTCAAAACACCACAATTCAATCAGAGAGATTGATCTTGGACACATCTTAAAAAAATAATAAATCCACAAATACTTCGGGACTGACGGTGAGTTCATCCTATTTTCATTATTAATTAGAAATTTTCACAGTTGATTTATTTTAGAGTAGCAAACTATGAAATCAATCAGCCTATGTGAATTAACTATTGGTGATGGAGATAAGTCATTCTATTTTTGGTGGTGCAATGCAGTATCTTCTATGTGAATTGGAATAATTATAAAACCAGTAGAATGGAGATTTTTTCCCAGATGTTTTACTTGATTGTTCAATTATCAACATTCCAAATATCTGTTTCTTACAGTTTTTAGCATGTTTCTTGTTTGATTGTAGTTTTGAACAAAAACTCAAAAAGACTATGGTACTTCATCTGTGTATAAATAATAATAAAAGTAAAAAAATAGAAAATATATACCATTGCTGACAACAGTGGGGTCTTTTTATAAGAATTTAGAAGAATAGTGGTCAAATTTGCCTTCTTAGTGCGTTCGAACCTACATTCCACATATACTGTACTTAGTAGGATTATATATTTTAAACATGGACTGGCTTCAATGATGGTTAAGGTCATGTTTTTGGCACCGTTTTTTGGGAAGTCACAAGCCATTATTTTTCTAAAAATTTTAAAAAAACTTATAAAAATACACAAAAAAAATTGAAAAAATTAAAACTGTAAAAAAAATATTCTTCATTTACTAATGAATTGCTACTATTTTCTCTATTTTTGAACTCTTTTTAGTTCTACTATTGTGCTATTTTGAACTTTTATTACATTTTGTGTGAGCACAGGAGAGTTAATTGTTACATTAGATCCATCAAACATCTAACTAGACAAACATTTAACTACTCCTAAAAAATAGTGTAAGGGAGAATCAGAAAAAGAGAGTTGATCAATACATGAATGTGTCACAGCACGTAGTTTCATCCCTTCAGTTAACAAGACATAGGGAGTTCCAAATTCTAATTGTATCAAGTAAACCATCTTGTATTAGGTTGACCCCTTGGTCTAGGAACAATGAAATTAAGCAGTATCACTTTTCTCAACTTCCTTCATTCAATGGTCTCCCTGGAGACGGTTAACTTGAGTTCATTAGAGATTTATATAGTTATGTACAAAAATCACCTCTCAGAGAGCTTTGTGAGGAGGAGTTGAGATTGATTATGTTTTAATTTCATCTTAAGGGGAAGGCTAGGACTTGGTTTCAGAACATATATTATGAAATTTTTGAGACCTAGGAAGAGGTTTTTACTGCCTTTATATAAAAATTCATTCTGAGGAACACGACCTCTGAGATTATGCACAAAATTAATGGGTTTGTCCAGGATGAGGGAGAGTTATTTCACAAGGCATGGGATAGTTTTAGAAGTCTCCTTTGATAGAGTCCCAATCACCAATTTTCTCCCCATCTACTCATGGAAACCTTCTATAATGCTCTCACTCCTTTCAACCAAAATTTGGATGACCAATTCTGTGGGGGTGACTTTTCTTGACTCCACTGATAATGAGATGAAACTTGTGTATGACATGATTACTCAAAAATCTCAGCAAAATTTCTCTCGGAAGAGGGTCTTCTATAGAGGTGAAGACAATCCTTAGGCAGCTATTGTTAGTGATAGGGTCCTAAGGGAGAAATTTAATCATTATGGGATGTTTGGTCACACTCATACAAGTTGTCTACATTTTGATCTCCCTATCCAGTTTTATGAGAGTGCCAAATTTATGTATTTTAGAGCTAGGAACCTAGGGACAAATGATCAATACTCCAATCAGTACACTTCTAGTTATCAATATCACCTAATCTTTTCCTAGAAAGAACAAGGTGTCATAAAACAGACCACTTCCCCTAACTACCAATCACACCCTAAAATTTATATCTCAAACTAATATACGGCTAAGTCTTCTAATGCTCAAGGGGAGTTAAAGGGGTTGTTACAACATGTTTTGGGAGAAATCAGTTCATTTACGAAGGAAATAGATGGTAATATTCATAATTTAGAACATCAAATAATTCAAATGGCTAGGGATAAAGGTGATAAAAAAGGGAAAGATTCCAAACACTTCAATTCTTAATCCAAGAGAGAGGATCATGGATGTAACCACTAGATCTGGCCTTAAAACCCAAGAAAAATTAAATCTTCACTCTAGGAAAACTAAAACTAATGAAGAAACGGAATCTGGAAAGAAAAATCATCTTGAAATAGATTCTAGGAATCTAGATAGCTTTGTTCAACCTGAACATAATGTTGAACGTACATATGAAAAATTTCAAGAATAGAAGAAAATGAAGAAGTAATTAATTAAAGAAGAAAATAAAAACAATGGAATTGAGGAGAAGGATAATAATCAACCTGTTGTTAAAAATTATGCCCCTCCCATTCCCTTACCTGAAAGAGTGAAGAAGAATAATGAACATCACTATTTAAGGTTTCTTAAATTGATTCAAAACTTTAGTATCACCATGCCTTTTGTAGAAGTGTTAGATAAATCCCCTTCATATGTTTCTTTTACCAAAAGGTTTCTAAAAAATAAAAATGATTGGAAGAAGTTGGAAAAATATAATCTCAATGAGGTGTGTAGTGCGATATTGTTAAAGAAGTTGCCTCCAAAATTCAAGGACCCTGGTAGCTTTATTATTCAATGAAAAATAGGTGAAAGTGATTAAAATAATTGTTTTTGTGACTTAGGATCAAACATCAATTTTATGACTTACTCCCTATTTTAATGTTTGGGTCTGAGGGATTTGCAACCACATTATTTTTGTCTTTAACTTGCTGATAGGTCCCTCACACACCCTTCAGGGAGGGTGGATGATCTATTAGTGTGTGTAGGAAAACAGACACTACCCACAAACTTCATTATATTAGATATAGAGTGTGATGAAAAAGTCCTAATCATCTTTGGGAGACATTTACTTACTACAGCTGGTGCTATCATAGAAGGTACCTCGGGTAAACTCACTCTCTAAGCTATTGATGATGTGGAGGAGTTTTTAGTGTTTGAAAAAACTCGACATGTGGTTGGTAGTGATTTGACAGATTTTGTAGAGAATCAAAGTTTTAAAATTGAGTTCTAAGCTGAGTATGGTTCTTTTCCTCTCGAGGTCACATAGATTTTGATGCCCCAGCCTATTGAAATATTTCTTCAAGCTTATATTCTTGTCCCACTCCTTCCTCTAAATGAGAAAAATCTTTCCCTGGAACCAATTCTAGAGAGTGAGTAACATTCTTTTCCTGAACTGTCACAACCCATTTTTGAAATTTTTCCTAATGAAGTGGATTGTCTAAGGGTTTCTGAATTTAGAGAATGTTCTGGGATGAGTCCTGATTAAAAACTAAAATTTTCCCATTATGAGAAAGTGTATTTTCTGGGTACTTTATTTCTTGCTCACATTGATGTTGATTGTGATGAACTCCAACCTAAACTTGAAAAATTCACTACATTTCATACATCTCCATATATAGGGTACCACCTATCTGAACATGTGTATTATTCTTTCTTACAAGATTTTTCTGAGCTGTATTTTGAGCAACCTTTGCTAGGAACATTTGTTGAAAATATTTAAGAGATTGCTGATGTTTTTTCTTCTGATTCTAGGTTAGATATGACCTCTATGGGTGGGGGAAGTCATGTAAGTATTCCTGGTCAAATTGGTGATTTTCATAGGAATCTGTTCAACATTTTTAGAGCCTAAGAAGTGGTCTTTAGAGCTCAAAATGGGATAGACAGTATATTAGAATGTGTTTCATTAAAATTACTTTTTAGAATATTATTTGGTACTATAGATGAGGATGTATTGGTTGATCCTATTGTTGAATATTTAGATAATGGTTAAGTTCACATTATTAATAATTCATTTCCATTAAATGATCAAGGATATAAATATCTATTAAAATTATTTCTGTCTGGGGACTTTAAATCTAGCACTACATGGGAGGAACCCCATGGTTTTTGTTGTGTTAATAAATAAAATTTTATAATTAAATAAAGTATAACTAAAGACATTAAAATCATTTATTCATGGGAATCAACCCATTCTCTTCCTATGTTCTCATTTTTTACTGTTTAGTGTTGAATAATGTGTTTCTTTGTTGTCTTCCATATGCTCTACCTCGGCAAGATTTTTATTCTTGCTTTACATGGTATTTTTTTCTAGGATTATGTTGTTGTGTCATTTAAAGAGTGGAATTCCCATGCTGAAGGATTAATGGAAAATCTAGTTATGTAAGTATCTTTCTGTTAATTTTTGTTTCATTTTTTTCTCCTTAATGATTTATAAAAAAATATGCTGCATGTTTTTCTTCCATGGAAAAATATACTTATATTATAAAATTCTGCTACATGTGTACTGAAAATTCTGTTGCATGTTTTTTCACTAGAAAAGACTATTTTTAATAAAAAAATATGCATTTTCCTATTGTTGTGAAATGTAATTCATTGTTTAAAATGCATTCACTTCTTGAAATTATGTGGGGGGGGGTACATGCTTGCTATTAGTTGTGTTTTCCATTGGAACTAATTAGTATGTAGGGTGTTTAGCTTGCATATTTCTTCTATATTGAATATCCAATTGAATCATACTTTGTTAAAATTCTTACACCTAATTAAATATGCACCAACACCTTATATGATACTTTTGAGCTATAATGGAAACTCTTATTCACTGGACTTAAATGTTAATTTTTGTACTTTACAATGAACCTGATGTAAATTTATTCCTTATGGTGAACAATATTTTTTATCTTTAATGTGACCTTTATAAATGTCATAAATCTACTAAATTAAAAATTTGTTTTGAACTTTAGTTGTTTAATTGACCTTTCCCACTTTAAAAGTCAACTTTGGGGACAAATTTTGGTTTTATGTGTGGCGAAGGGGGTTAATTCTGGACTGTCATAAACTTTACTTAATTGAAATCCCATCAATTTCCACTTCAATTTAAAACATTGTGTCAAAAAATGGTTATAATTTTTCAAAATTCTTACACAATTTTGGGCTTTACACTTTTCTAAAATGAGTCTTTCCATAGGAAAAGTACCTTGCTAAAAGTTTAGATTTGTTTTGAATCTGAAATTAATGATATTGGATGATTGTTGAGTGATCTATCTTAGTGATCTAATAAAAAATTTTGTTTAGGAATTACTTCTGAATGTGACATGGGTGATCTTTTAATGGAATTTTGACCATAACTCTTGGAATTTGGAAATTTGATTTTGATCAGACTCCTATAGCTTTGATACCTCATTTCCCTACCACCGTAACCTCCTCCACAGGGTTTCACTACAATGCCATAACAACATTCAACTGAGGGGAGTTCTCCTACCTAAGACCATGATGTCGCCTTGAGGAGCTGCCTTGAGGGTGGGCTGCTGGAGTTGGGTGATGCCATCATTGGAGCTGTTATTTCACCGCACCGAGTTGGAGAAAAGAGGATGCTTGTCCTGCTACTACATAGATTAGGAGGGTTGTGTCACGGTGTTAGAGTTATCTACGTGATGAGTCCTACAGGGTAGTCAGTTGTGAGCAAGTTCATTGAGCAGGTAGAGGGCGGCGGGCACGAGTTAGCTGTAGGGGATGAATAATAACGAAGGATGAATGAACACCCACCACTGTCGGTGAGCGACATAGGCATAGGCGTAGGCATCCCATGCGGTGGTGGAGGTGAACTTGGAGTTAGAGGGAGGCATCACTTCAGTGGGTACTTCACGATTTGGCACTGAGGGAAGCACACCATATCCCAAATCTGGTTGAAGCATTGTAGACGCCTTGGATCAACCGAGCCGAAACCTCTCTCCCCATGTAGTGCCGAAATGGGGTGGGGGAAGAAGTAAAAATAAATAAATAAAAACTAATAATGAAAAGATATAGATAAATGTTAAAATTAATAATTATTGAATGAAACAAGTAAATATAATATAATACATAATAATTTTTATAATTATAAATAGATATGTTATAAAATAGGATTTTAGAAAAACTAATGATATTTTATAAAATTAATTATAAACAATAAGAATTTTTAAATTAAGTTGAATATTATTGAATATAAATACTTAACACTTTTTTTCTCTAACAGTATAAATATAATAATTTAATTAATAAAGTATTTAATATTAATCTAATTTAATAATTAAATTATGTTTTACTAACTAAATAATAATAATTCTAACAATAATTTAAAAATTTATTTAATAATAATAAATTAAATACTTAATAATTTTACTTTTTATAAGAACTAAAAATAAATTAATAACTATAATATTAATAGTTATTATAGTAATAATTATAATCAATTTATGTATCTTTAAATTAACTTGAATTAAATTTTTAATATAACTTTAAAAACTAATTATACTATGTTAATTATCTTATTTATATTAATTTCTGGTTGTTTTTTATTGCAGGTTCATACGAGAGTTGAAATTCTATCTAGATTCACTAAACTAACTCAGAGGGAGTTAGTTGCGTGAGAAAAACTAGCACGATGTGTGGGTCGTGAAAAAGCACATGTGTGCGGTACACAAGTGAAGGACTTTTTGGAGTTAGTGGAAGCGGGCGGTGACATGCAATACATGATGGAGGATATAAAAAAATAGAGTTTCAGAAGAATTAAAGAGGGAGGAATTCATTCGATCAAACACTTCACTTGGAAGCATAGAGAGAACCTTGAGGGAACATTGGAGCATTTCATAGAGAGTTATCCTCTGGAGATCTGAGGGCCTGGAGCTGCAGCAATTCATGCTACGAGACAGAGTTATCATCCTCTGTTTTCTTTTAATTCTTCTCCTTTTTAATTGGATGGTTTTAGTTTATGTAATTGAGATGATGTTTCGCTAAATCTTCGAGCTCAGGAAATTACTACTTCTACTGGTTACTTTTCTTCCTTTTATTTTAACACATTAATGTATTCAATTGTGATCGCCGAGATCAATATTGAATTCATTCAATTTCTTTTCACTATTAAAAGATTATTTTTAAAACCCCACAATTCAATCGGCAAGATTGATCGTGGACACATCTTTCAAAAATAATAAATTCACAAATACTTCAGGGCTTACGGCGAGTTCGTCCTGTTGTCATTATTAATTCGAACATTTCACTGTTGATTTATTTTAGAGTGGAAAACTCTGAAATCAAACAGCATGTGTGACATAAATCTTGGTGAGTGAGATAAGTCATTATCTTTTTGGTGGTGTAATGCAGTTACTTTTAAGTGAATTGGAATACTTTTAAAACCAATAGAATGGAGTTTTTTTCAGACGTTTTACTTGATTTCTCACTTATCAGCATTCTAAATCATTGTTTCTTACTATTTTTAGCATGTTTCTTGTTTAATTACAGTTTTGATCAAAAAATCATAAATATTGTGGTAGTTAATCCATGCACAAATATTAATAAAAGTGCAAAAAATTGAAAATATATCCTACTTCTGACAACAATGGGGCCTTTTTGTAATATTTTAGAAGAATAGTAGTCAAATTTTCCTTCTCTGTTGGTTTGAACCACCTTTCAAGATATAATATAGTTATTAGGATTATAAATTTTAAACATTGACCAGCTTCAACGATGGTTTATGTCAGTATGATTATAGATATAAAGTATATATATGATATTTATAAAATAATTATACATATGAGTTCATTATATCATATATACCTTTTTTAAATTTTCATTCTGTAGGGGATATGATAAGGTTGCTTGTGTGTATGGCGGACAACCACCTCACAAAGTGAGGTGATTCATTAATAAGTAATTCTCTATATAGAATAAAATTTGGATAAATTTAATAAATATATGTGTTATTTATAAAATTATTATGAAAATTATGTATTAAATATAATTATTAAAATATATTTTTTAATTTTCTTTTTTCACTGAAAATATAATAACATTGTTCGTGTATGTGTGCGCGACTGCCTTCATGAACTATTGTGACTCACTTTTCATCACCACAGCCCATGGATGATATAAAAATATATATATATATAAAATAATATCAAATTATTATTATTCTGTAATTATTAAATATTACTTATCACTTTTCTATAATGATCAACTAAAAATAGAAATATTACTTATGCGTACGTTTGACCTATTTTCTTCATGATCGTAATATACTTAATTATCCCAAACCATTATTCCTTATTAGCATTAAAAGTATAATTTATGTATAAATATTATAATTATTTAATTTTTATTATTATGTAGATTATGGAACTATCTAATAAGAATATCAAAATAAAACATTTATAACAAAGCATGATTGAGAAAAAAAATCAATTAACACCAGAAACAATGAAAATAATGAAGGATTATTAATGAACGAGTGATAAGATGCCATCAAAGGAAACATCATCTTTCATCGGGATTTTTTATGATTATATTTCCCATAATGAAATATCATGATCCATATCTCATGAAATTCGAGAAATTTATTCTAATATGGTGATTTATTTAAATATATTTTACCTTAATTCTCCTCTGTTTATCTACTCAAGATTTCAATGTAATATTTGTTTGATACATTATCATTGTTTTTCTCTTCAAAAAAACATTTTTTTTAAAAATTCTTATTTTATAAAGATATCATTTTTTTAACATTGTTAAAATTATTTACTAAATAAAATTTTTGCACATGTTTTAATTTTGTTCAATATATTTTGTAAGTAATCCTCCAGTCATTTTCTAATCAATTCTTAGTTGAATTTTACTAAAAATTTAAAAGGAAACATCATTTTAACATATAAGGAATGAACTGAATTTTCCACCATCTTAAACATTATTTGATTCGAAGTTCCTTTATATTTTTCAAAGACATTTTAAAATAAAAACATATTTGAAATGTTTTAAAAAGTTTTTTTCAAAATGGAATGAATTTTTTCCTTGATAAATTTTTTATGTGATATTTAAAGATTAATTAATATGATTCCAAGGTTTCATTCAACGAAAAGGATTTTCACAATATTTTGTGAATTTTTTTGTTTTAAAAAAATTAATGTCCAATATAAAAAATAAATTGTAATCAAAATGTATTTAATGTTCTTTTAATTTCTGTTACATTCAAAAAATTTAAAGCCCCTTATTGTCATGTATCCTCTAATAGGGATATTTTGTAATGATACGATCCTCGTTATTTACTTAGATGTATTAAGATTTTTTCAAAATGATTATTCTGAAACCCATTTGGTTTCCATGAGTTAATCATGTTTCAAATAGATTTTTATGGAACCTATTTAATTTCCATGGGATTTTCATGTTTCAAGGAGTTTTTTATGGAATATATTTCCACTCCATTGGTAATTCATGTTTCAATGAGATTAACATCAAATTGTTTCCATTTCTAGGGGTTAATCAAGTATTAAATGTAATAATGATTTCTTCTATGAGTTTTATAATGAAATTAATGATAATTGTACTTTATTTAGGTTGTAGTTATAGGAAATTTTATATGATGGTGTGACCATGATAGATTTGGGAGATTTTATACATCTTATACGATGATTTGGCCTAGATAGCACCAGACGATCCCATTATATCTTATATAATAGGGAGGCCCAGATAGTGTCAGGTGACCCCACTAAATCTTATATGATGGGTTCACCCAGATATAGCTCAAATAAATTGGGTAATTGTTACATTATTTTTATAATTATATTACAAGTGGTTCATATGTTTATTCTAATTTTAATGGTTCTATAAGGGTTTTAGGATGATGATTTTCCCAGATACCAACATGTATATATATTCTTTCCATGGATTTACAATGTATAATTTGATGAATATTGATATCAAATGGATTATTATTATTGGTTATTGTGACTCTTTACCTTTATAAATCCTTAATCAAAGTTTCATGAGTGATGATTTGGGAATTCCTAGGTATGAGTTCTTTTATGCTTCACTCATGCAATCAGATTATATCATTATACCCTTATGAACTTATAATTATTATTGATTATTTAAAAAATTTAATGATTATTTTTACCCTTATTTATAATTTCAACTGACCCTTATTATGTTTCCCCTTTCCTAGGGTATAAAAACGTGGTTGAACAAATATTTTTTTGAAGGGATTCCAAATGGATGATGAGGTTGACTTATTGTGAAATAGGAAAAGGTTGAGTTTAGTGGGAGAAATAATCATTAAAAAACATGGGTATTTTTTATATATAATTTTTTCTTAATTTTATAAAACCTTAAACCTAAATGGTCATTAAGATTGTAATTTATCATATTTTTCCTTTTGATGTTGTGTGGGTTTAATAAAAAACAAATCGGTTGAAATTATTGGTATCAATTATAGAAATGTAATGTTTATAATTTTATGAACTGGATCCGGGAGTAAATGTTAGCGGATTTTATATTTATCATATAAATGTATGAATAGACTATAAAATATATAACCAATATTCAATAGTAAAAAATAAACAACTATATTGAAATAAAAAGTATATGAATTATCAATTTTTTACAGATCAATAAATATAATTTTTTATATAATCATTCCTCAAATGAACATCATATAAAGTAATTATATATAGTTCTATCAATAATTTTCTAAATAAATAAATGGAATTCAAAATTTTTTAATACATTAAAATATATTTTTCAAAAACGAATATCAAAAAAGGAGATAAAAATTTGCTTCCTTAAAATATGATAACAGAAATATGAATGTCACATGAGGTAACACATAATTAGTCTCTAATTATAAAGGATATATTTAGTAGGAATTTAAAATATAAAAAAATTGGGGGAAATCATTAAATATGTTGGAAATTATTCTCATCAACATTATACTTTTTGAGAAATAAATTTTTTCAATGTAAAATATTAAAAAAAGATGATTTTACACTAAATGGGAGCACAACGAATAGTTTTATAAAATATTAGGGTAGAATAAACCAATATTTTAAAAAATAATTTTAAGAATAAGGGTTTTAACTAAAAAAGGAGTTCAGTTAACAAAATCCCTTATGGTAAGGGTAAAATAAGAAGAAAAAGAACATGAGAGGGAATTACCATTAAATTAAAATTAAAATATCCTGAGATTAAAGATATTCATTACACTTAAATTAAATGGATAATTAAATACACCATATGAGAGAAATTACAGTTCACAATGCTTAATAAGCATCATGGATTTGAAAATAAGATAATGAATCTCTCACGACATTAATGAATTTCGAATAAAAAACCATTGAAATATATGATTTCAAATAAACAATTAGATTCATGAAAAATGATAACATAAAAAACATTTAAAGGGGAATTAGATCAACCATTCCAAAGAAAACATGGTGTATAATAATAAATATGTTTCGAGAAATAAAATTTGGGGAAAGAATTTACCTTAATTCATGACTTCCACTAAAGCATGTGTCTATTCTATATTAAAAATATAAATAACTTAATCATATATTATATTAAATTATTCCTATATATTAAATTTTATATGATTAATTTATAATTATTCTCTACTAGTATATTAGTTAGTCATTATCCATTTTATATATCATGTGTGGGCTATCTTGAATGTTTTCTACTGGCATCATCACAACATATATATTCATTGTTATTCCTTTATATTTCGTCATTATAGGATCATTTAATGTATTAGAATAAATAACATATATAAATTAAAAATTATATTATCTCATTTAATTTTGTTTTTAGTTATTTTATATTAAAATGGAATAATTGTCATCTTATTTTAAAAAAATTAGCGATTAAAGATGATATTTTAACAACAAGTTACTAAATATAACATTTAATACACTATAAAATAGTCATATTTATTTTCAAATTATAGTAAAATTATTATTTAATTTCCCATTATCATACATGATTTAATTTAATATAATTGTTGAAATACGTGGCTATACAAATGCTAATATGTAACTAACAAAATTTTATGGGTGTGAATAGTTATGAAATTGTGTATTTTTAAATAATATCTATATGAATAAATATTTATGATATTATTTATATATTTTTATTGTTTTTAGTTATATTTTATGTGTTTTGGATATGTATTTAAAAGATATATGAATGATGTTACTTCGTTGTGGCGGTATTATACATAATGCACAGTTAAGATTTTCATTTCCTAACGAATGAATTGAAATGAAGATGGATTATAATTTCGCTCATCACATTTATATATATATTATATATTTCACATTTATTTTGTAATTATGTTTTTATATTCAGTAGAGATATTTGGTGGTGAAAAAAATGATGATGTTGCTTCGTGGAAGAAGTAGTCCGAACAAAGAAATAACGATATTATTTTCTTTTCTCAGTGTGTGTGACGGAAAAAATAAGGGTTGTTTCATTAACAAAATAACACTTAAGTATAATAATTATAATGAATTAACAATATTATTATGTATAATATATGATTGAATGGTAATGAATAAGAAGAAATAGATATGAAATAAGTAATAATTATGTTGAGACCTTGAACATCCTCTTGATGAAATCCATTAAATTGATGGACTTAGGATAACTTTTAGTGACCAGGGGATTTATTAAATGCAAGGGACTCCTAGGGGAGTATAATAGAGTTGGTGTTTCAAGATATTTCAATGGTAAATTGGATGGGTGGATGTGATCATCTTTTATATGTGAATAACATGGATCTTTTGTGAAAACCCATTATTTTTCAATAATAAAATGACATTATTTTAGGTTCAGTAGTTTAAAATGCTCTAAATAATGTTTTTTGGTTGATATTGGGACAATAAAGCTTTAACCGTGTTTTTTTACTCATGTTTTCGATATTTTGGAAGCGTGTTTCTCTTATATTTTTTTACTTTTACTTTTTTTACTGGGGTTACTAGTTTTTACCCATGTAACTTATGTTTTAAAAAACATATAAAAATAAAACATCTTCAAAAATGTGTGTCTTAGGAATATAAATTTAATCTCCATTTGATATAGTTTCATTTCTAATTAATATTGAATTAACTATAAAATAAAAATAGGATATATGTATACATATAGAAAAATTAATTTCTAGAAAAAAAATGGTTTCACCATTAAGTGTTCTTGATGTTATTTAGTATATATTACAAATGGATTAAGAAATATTTTATTTAACTTTTTAAAAAAAATATAAAAGTCATTTTTGATAATTTATTTTTAATTTTATTACATAAAAATTTCACAATATTAAAAAAATCATTTCAAACAATAGTTTTTTCATTATCATAGTCATTAAAATTAATATCTGTAATCAAAATTTTATACCCAAAAATAAAATTTAAAATTATAAAAATTATGATGATTTTGATATAAAATATTAAATTTCGTTTGTGTATTTAATTTCTATAAGTGATGATAACTAATTGTTTTAATATAAGCAAATCCATCAGTTTTTTTGAGTAAAATATTACTCATGTTTCAGAAATAAAAAAGATGGGTTTTATAAATAAAAATTACTAATTTGAAATTATTTATTTTAATTATAGATATGTGTATATATATATATAATAGAAAAGTGATTAAAACATTTAATTCATTTTTTTATTTTTATTATTACAAAAATGTTATAGTTTTACCAATATTTGTATTTTCACTATTCATCCTAAAATCACCAACTTCATAAAAATACCAAAGAATCATCTGAGGATAATATTGGCATTCCAAATCCAAAAAAAAAGAATTTATTTTGGTCAAATTAAAATTCTAGAATTTTGAATGTTAACATCAAAATAAAAATATAATTTATTTTTTTCATAGGAAAATGCCTTTTATAAATTTTAACTCTTCTTATTCTTATTTACAATCAATTACTAGTTAGATTATGGTTAATTAATTATTCATATGAGTAATATATTTTTCCTATAATATGTCTATTTTATTATTATAATGTGTTTAAAAATTCAATTTTATAAAAATTAAATTTAATATACAATGTCTTATTATATATTTAGTTATTTTAATTGAATTTATCAATTGTTTAAATTAATGTGGACAATTATTTTTATTACCACATTTATTTCATAATTCAATAATCTCTATATTTACACACTAATTCTATGGATATATTTTAATGATTGTATAATGCTCTTAATTTCATATTAGTCCATTTTTATATTTATTATAAGTTATCAACCAAATTATATTTTAAAGAAAATGTAATTTTAATTATTTTAGTGTTACAGGTCATGGATATAGGTAAAATATCTTTTAGAACAATTTATTCTGAATAATGGGATCCATTAATGTGATATCATTTTCATTACATCATTTATTTATAATTATTCATCTTCTCATAGTTTATAATGTTTCGTAATATTTACTTTTTTATTTAGTTTGGATATTTATTTTAAATATCATTTACATTGACAATTTTATCCACTATTATGCACACATGGAATGTTATTTGACATGACATAACCCATTAGGTCCCCTCTTGAGGTGACTGTAAGTTCAATGAGCCACCCCCATACATCCTTTAATATAGAAGATGTTGGTGACTATCATTGAGTATGCATATCACACAACATGGTAGGCCTTAGTGATCCATAGTTTTCTTATATCGATCTAACACACCATAACCACGGATTTTCTATATTCATTAACATGATGAGCTAAATCTCAATATCTAGTGAGTAGGGGCCCAATTCATCAAATTGTTGGCCTCAACAATGTTTAGTGGTGAAAATGAAAAGAAAGGAGGGAGAAATATGGAAATAATGAATCACTATACATGATGAGATAAATGGTTTCCAAATATAGGGTCAAGCCACCATTTTTAGCATAAGGAATCTATAATAGGGATGTCCTGGAAAGAATGAAATGTAGGAGCAAGGGTTGTAGGAAACAATTTAAAAAGTAAATATATAACAGAGCTGTTAAATTCAGGTAACTAGTTCTAGAATAAAAAGTTAAAACTTCAAATCATAAAGAATGAAGATATACAAAAATAGATAATCCCATACTCATGAAATAATGATAATTTTTTAGGAATTCACAGTGGTCAAGGAGAGTATGTAATAGATATTTTTAATATATTCATGAATCGATTTTGATCCTTCCCTTTATTTAAGGATCCCATTATCTCCATCAATCTAGATTTTATGTTAAACAATAAAGCAAATAGTTTTAGATAGAATTCAGTGTTAGATATTTATAGGTAAATTATTTGGGTTACCACATAAAATATCACGTAAATTGAAATTTATTTAATAATCCCACCACTAAAGGCCTAAAATGGGGTTCCCTAGTGTGAAATAACATTAACAAATCCCTAGGGTAATCACCCCATTCTTGAAAAAACCATAGCATCATTTATTCCATTAAATTTTCAAGTTTGGAGATATAAATAATTCACCAAAAACACACATGTACAAACTAAGAATATATATTATTTTTAATATGTTATCTTTTATCCTCTACAGTTCTCAAAACTATAAAATAGACAACAACCATCTAAAGAAATATGATAAGAATATTCAAAATATTAAAAATCAAAAATCCATTCCCTCTAAGATATCACCAACTTTCTTATATATATGCATATTATTTAATTAATAATTATTGAAAATATTTTTTTTTAAAAGGCAAAGCCTCCTTTATTAAAAGCAAGAGGAAGAGGAAAGAAGAGAAAAGAAAAGAGTACGGGAAAAAACAGGGAAAACCCCAAACAATGACTATTTCTTTACCTTTTTCAGTAGACGCTGAGTTAGCCTTTTCTCTTCTTCTTTTAAAGCAATCAGCTCCACTTTTTCACGTCCTCTTCCACGACCTCTAGATCGCCCTTTGCTAGCATTTGCCCTGTTCGTAAGAACGTGAAGCCTTCCCTGCAATGTCTCAACATCAGTGCTATCAGAACCCGAGCTATCCTCTGTATCTTCCTTTCCATTGACAGAAGAAGAATTTGTTTTAATTGGCGTCATCCTTTCTTCTGAAGTAGGCATCTCAACCGCCGTAGAGGAAGCAACCGGGGACAATATCTTCTTGTAAGAAACAATCTGAAATCCTTCATTATCCAATAGGGGTTTTGCAGAAGAGTGAAAATCTTTAGAGATGACTGGAGAGTCATGATCTAAAGTTTGTTTACCTTTTCGATTCCCAAAGGGCAGCAATTTCCTTTGAGAGAGTTGCTGATCAACCGCAATCTGTGCTTCTACTTCTCCTGCCTGCTCATTTCCTTTTCTTGTTGAATCAACATGTTGGACATTATCTGCATCCATACAAATCTCATCCCAAGACTTCTTCTGATTTTTAGGGAAAGTACAAAACTTGGGCGAATCTGTTCGGTCTCCCAAAACATTAACTTTATATGCCTCCTCATGAGCGGCACCCTGCACCTCTTTCTCAACCTGGTTAGCAACCATGCTCAGCTCTGGCTTACCCAAGTTTTTGTCATCTGCAAGCAACAACTGTGATTCAGATTTCCCAGCAGTGGCTGGTTTCCCCTTCTTGAGACAATTATTGACATTATGGCCATGCAATGCACAAGAACTGCACACTAAAGAACGCCGACAAGAAGAAAGATCATGACCAATGACATGGCAGTCTTTGCAGAACTTAGGCATTTTTTCATAAACGATCTTCAACTCAATAATATCTTCATCAGTAGCAAGCATCACTTTATCAACAGGAGTCGATCCCAGTTCAATCTCAACCATAAACCTAGTGAAGTGGCCAAAACGAGCAACTTCCGTCTCCTTATCAATTTTGATTGGTATGCCAATAGATAAAGAAATATCATATAATATTTTAGGATGCCAAAGTATCCAGTTTAAGCCATAAACTTTAACCCAAACCTGTGTCGTAGTGTTATCAACTTCCAAGGGGTTGAACTTTTTATCCCATTCCCGGAAATGAATAATTCCAGGTTTGAGGGCAATGGAACCAAATCCCCATGCTTGAACTTTTAATTCAGCCGTGGGGAGAAGCATATGGAAATATCCCCCGACCAAGCGAGACGCACTTCCATGTTGAGAAGCCCCATATTAGATAAATACGTTCCTTAAGATCATCAATTTTTATAGGTTGTGTACCCTTAGGAAGGAAAAGGCGAGCAATAATTGAGAACTCACCCATTTTGAGCCTTTCGGAGACCGCAATAGGATCCGCCTTGATGTGCGCAGTATTCCCCTTTCTTCTAATGTTAGATCCATTCCCACCTTTGTGATGAACAAAGGATCGAGCACTGCCATCCTTTCTAACAGCCTCAGAGCTCTCCATAGCAGGTTCAATTGTACCTGCTCTAACAGCAGATCTATCCAGAACTGGGATGGAAACGCCAAATGGGACCTTTCCAGCAGCCACACTATCCTTTGACCTGCAACCGCCCTCAATACATCCCACGGCAGGCACTGAAGCCGTGTTCACCCCTGCCTGCGATGAGCTCACACCGCCAGCGTCCAGACCCGCGGCCCCTGCCATCTTCAAGGTCCTGCATCCCTCGGCCGGCAGCTGCCCGACGCTCACCGGATTCGCCACAAACTGAGATTTCGTCGCAGCATCAGATGTCATCGCCATCGCATTGTGCGGACCATTGTCATCCACCGTGACGTTACTGACAGCACCGGACATCGCCACCGAAGCAGAATCTCGCAATCCACATGCAATAGAAGATCGATGGGAGTCAAATCTCCCAAGAGGAAACAGATCCGCCGCAGGAAGCATCATCGCAATCACCAAAACCCTAGTCACCGCAAATCGTAGAGAGGGAGAGTCTCGCCTCTCTCATCCCGCCAATTCATCTAATATTTAATAGATATCTTTTATTGAAAATATAGTAAAATCTAACACACATTAAAATTTACTAAAACATATCTAGAAGGTAAAAACCACACCATTATGTCAACAGAACCATTAAAAAAATTATAAGATCATCTTTTTGTGTATCTTTACAATTTTACACTTGAGGGGACCTTAAAAACTTGAAATTTACATATATTTTTTCAAGACAATACTAGTTCACTATGTTCATCCCACCTTCTAGACATTTTATCTACTAAAATAAAATAGTTAATGTTATTAAACAAGGAACATAGGGAAACAACCTAGAGTGGAAAACCAGCCACCCTCAAATGCAATTTCTTCCTCTTCATGGGTCCAACCCAAAGTGAGTTCAGTATATCATTAACTAAAAAAATAAATCCCTTTCCTATCACTAATACTATCATATATTTCACATCACAAAATAAGAGATTAACATGAAAAATATCCTTCTATATGATAATCTTTCTACGCCAGCATGCTCAATTGTTACATAGTCATTCAGAATGAAATAAAACCATATTCCATAGACTTGTTCCACAGAATGGTTCATTTCTAAGGTTACCTTTTATGGGAGTTCTTCACTCACCACTTTTTAAGAGAATACTTGATAGTTTTCATTTGGTAACAACCTATATATGACATTATCTACCCCTAAGTACTTCAAAAATATTTTCCACAAACACCAAAAGAGTTCTATATTATCATACTCTTCTAGGACAAGGTGATTTTTTCTATCGTATCCAATCCAAATGAAATATTCAACAATATTTCTAGATCATAGAATAGAGGAAACACAGACCATATTCTTTAATATATTCCCAAACCTCCACAAGAATCTTCCATCCTCATCTCTGTATTAATCATATTCACATCAACTATGAGATACAATCTAGTTGTTTTTTTATCACTCCTCCACAAAATCTACTCGTGAATACATTAATAATAACACAAACCTCATAAAACTTCTCATCACCACACCAGTACCAGTTAGGATTCCCAATGTAACACAATCTAAAGAGAATTTTCCTAAAAATTTCGATGATCATGATCTATTCTCTCAAGACCCTTGGACTAGACCCACTAACACTATAGAGTTATAAAATGATAACCTCCTGAATAAACCATCTCCTTTATCACATATAATGATTATACATGTGGTTGTAATTCTATAAAAGATCCTTAGATATAATGTACTGAGGTCTTTTATCTACTAGGGTGGTAATCACTCAAACAAGGGAAGAGTGTAGAGCCACTACCATTGATAGAAAGTGATAAAAGTCCTCATATACACACAAGAATAAACTAATTTAAAGCTATATTCCCATACACCACCACTATCATTTGAGAATAGATCCCATTGTTATGTGTGTTAACCATCACACTATTATTGAATCACTTTGATCTCCTCAACCATCATGGGTTCAACTTCACAAATGCTAATCTATATTCTATAAATCCTCAACTCACACAACAATAGGTCAAAACTATACTAATACACTCTTGGAAAACCTAATAAAATTATTCAAATGCACAACATGATCATCCTCATACGAAGTCAAGGAAGGATACTCCATGAACATAATATGGGTGTTCATCATTCATCCCAGAAACACTTGAACTCTATATCTTGAATTCAAGATAATGTATATATAAATCTCTTTTTTAGGGATAACTGTGGGTCTCCCTTCAGAAGAATTTTATTATTCCTACATATTCATGGGAATTTAATTCTCAACTATAAATATAATACTTAGTGAAATTAATTCCATATAATGGTAATCCAAATTCAATGTTGTTAGCTTTTCTTGCATAAACCTTGGATGATATCATACATTACTGAAGGTAGAATCCACCTAATTAACTCAATCACAAACATATCATAAAACATAAAACTGATAACCAACACATATTGTGGTAGGAACCATTGAATATCATCTCTACGATGATTTAATTTTATAAAAGTCCTCTTAAACAAGGGATATAAACAATTAATTATATCAAAACCCCAAAAAACAAAATTTTGTGAATTTGGTACCACTAAAATTAGAAATCATTCAATATTACAATATATTTTTTACATTAAAAGATGATACTCTGACATTACAGATGGAAAACTCCCCCTTACTAAATCAATATAAATCACCACCCCTCAATGTGAAGGGTTAAAGAGGTTAATGGGGAATAAGTGGGAATTATAAAACTAATAAAAGAGAAAATAGAATATATTAATAACATCAAACGTCCAATCCTGCATCACATCCATTCTTTCACCTTCTTTAACCCCCTTGAATTGATGTGAACAATAATATTTATAGGGTTAAGGGGTGGAAAATTGACCCTCATGATTCACTCTTCTAAAATATTGAGTTTAATTAGAATAGTAAATAGACTAATGTCGGGAAAGGGTCTATATAAAAAATTTTACATTAAATATTATTCATCCTCCCTCCAAATATCATATTTTTTTAAATGTTTCATAAATGTTATTGATAGTTTACTAAAAATTATTTTTTTCATGAGTTATACACTTTTCAACTCCCTATAATTTGTTGCATAAAATGTATACCCTAATTATCACATTTCTCAATAAAATATAATTTGGACATGTGTTGTAGATTTATATTTATATTACTTGTAGAATAACTACATTTTAATGTCTCTAATCCAAGATATTTATCAATTACTGATGTGGGGTCAAATATATCATTCATAAAACATTCTACACCTGATTTAATTTTTTGGGATAGTGTATTTTGAATTGGTTCTAGGTCGAACACAAAAATTTGAAGCCCAAAAATAAATGAAGCTTAAAAAAGAATCACTTAAATTGGATTATAATTATCAATGTTATTCATGAAAACATTAGCTCTAAAAAACTCTAAAATTTCCATAATCAACTAATTTTCACAATTAAGCACAAAATTCACCAAAAATACTAAAATTATGCAAATTAACTCAAATTAATTAATTTTAAGGTATTAAATCATAGATAAAAACCTAAATAATAATGAAAATATTATCTATATTAGGTACAGTTTCACATCACTAGTGAATACTCTTTGGATGTATCCCTTTTAAGAAAACTAATAAAAAACCTCATATCCATAAAAATTAATTTTATATTTAAATATTTTATTTACTGGTTTGAGTTGACATATTCAAGTGTTATTTCTACTATTGGACCAATATTTTTTCATAGAAAAATTTTCTCACCATAATTTCGCATCCCTCTTAGGGTGATTTGGTACATAGTGGTGAAGAACTTTTTTGTCAGGATATGAAAAGGTTTTACTTTTTTCTCTACCAATTAGACAATGTAATAAATATGTTTAGAAAAAAAATTGTTAAATATTTCTTTAATATACATTTATTATATATCTTTTCCTTTATATCTTCAATTCATATCATTTATAATTGTTCCTCTAACATAATAACTACCTCTTTGTTTAAATAAAATTAAATTATTTATTATAAAATATAAAACTATAAAAAATATAATTTAATATGATAATATAATTTTTAAAATTATAAAAAAAATATAATAAATATTTTTTTATCAGTATAAATATTAAATATCATTAACATTTCTAGGGTAGGTGCCTTATAATAAACATTATTTATGTACTTTTGATTATTGAACAACATGTATTTTAATTTATATATACAAGTTTTTAATCTTCTAGGGACCTCATTTAATAGTTTCCTTTGAATAATGTTTTCCATTGGTAGTTATATAAATTCCTTATATATTTGTAATTAGGTTATGCCATGATAATATTCTTAACGTTTTGTTATATGATTTTCATACATCAATCTGAAAGCACAAAGATGATGTCTGACTACCCAGTGGTAAGAGCCCATAAACATGGATACTTCTTCTAATAATGATAAAACTTGGTAAAGTCAAAGATATGAGATCCCAGGGATAGAGATAACAATAATAATTCTATATATTATTTTTCATTGTAAATTATTATCTCTGAGTTTGGGTAATGGTCCATACACTTGAAATAAAAAAAATGTATATCATGGATCCGAAAATTTGATAATTAATAAAAAATATTGATGGTTTTTTTGTGAAGTATCTTTTATTTAGTGTATCATAAATTATATTGAATTTTTTAAATTATAATCAAATACTTTTTCGCTTTTCTGTAATGGAAGAAGATGTATCTGGACCTTTAATTGAGATGAAAGTGTGTGAATAAAATATATAGCCCTAGTGATCATAAGAAAGTTCATCTCTGTGATTAAATAAAACTTAGAACAATTATTAAGGGATTAATACATATATATGCTTCTTATTTGATGATATATTGGTTGGAATGGTATTTTATTATATATTTGAAATACATAGTAAGGTTTTTATGGTTATTGAGGTTCCCTAAACCCACACTCACTAGATCAGAGATAAAAATTAATTCATTACAATCTATATTGGATGCCAAATGAGATGAACCAAGCTAAACATACATATTTTACCAAAATAGTAAAATTATATCTCATAAATTATATCAAAATTGTAAAAATAAAAAGTTTAGTATATTTGGATATTGTCTAGTTAAAAATATTATTATACACTATTTATACATCATCTCTTATAAATCATCTCTATACAAAACATCCTTATAAATAACTTCAAGAATATGATGCCATGAGGAAGACAGAAACAAAATAATGGGTGACCTAAAACACACAACAAGGGTAAACTTATCAACTAGTCACAATGCGGTTATATTTTACTCATATGAACACTATCATGGGAGAAATATATGGTATAAAAACATTAAAAAATAATATTTTCCCACAATTCAAACATATATCATTTCATAAGAGTGTGAACACATAAACATGTTTCCTGGAGCATAATCATGGGAATATAACATAAAAAAGTGTCATGTTATAGAAATGTATCATAGTACGGAACTATGGAAGAAATGTAATAATCCAAACACATTACAAGGTGGATAAAGAATTTCAATACTTCATCCCATTAATTAGTGTCTTATATATCCCAAACCATGATACATTAGTGGATTGAGCATCACTAACCTATGAAAATTTAGTGGTTCGGTCATCACAAACCTATGAACCATTTTTATCTCATGAGATACATAGCCTTAACTATTGAATTATAGGTTGATACAAGAACAAAACCTTCAATACCGATACATTTGTGTGCTGTATAAAATCAATAATTTATCATATCATAAAAAATTGAGGAAATATAACTTCTTTTCACATTTTCAAATGGTATCACAAAAAATGAATTCAACAATTAGATCGTTGACACCAAGAATTCAATTTAAAAAAATTAGTACATCAAAAAGAAAATTATATGGTGATTCTTGATACATAATTCGATAAGAGGTGGATAATTTCTATTTACTGAGGAACATGGAAGCTAATCTATGATAAATTATGTTTTATAAAACATTTCTATACATTTTACTAAAGAGATAAATTTGAAAGACACTTTCAAATATCACTTTCTAGAATATAACTATTGTGAGTGGGTTCCTAGACCTAACTCTTCTGTGCACTTTGATTACTATTACATGTGTACAATTTAACATATACATATGTTTATTCTAAACATAATAGTGTAGATAATTATGCATCCTCTATTTAAATGGTAATGTCCTTAGATTATGTGTCGTATCAAAAGGTTATAAAACTTTCTAACTATATTGATAACCTCAAGATACTTTGATAGTAACCTTAAACATGTGTCTTTTGGTCTAGATACATCGTACTGGTAGAGAATATATGATTTCTGAGTGTTAGGTGTTGGAGGCTCATAATCATTCATACTTCTTATGATGAAGTTCAATCTTTTTGATCTAACATATACGAGATCATGGGGACAGACCTACCTATAAGAACACCACATGTATCCGTTTTCATTTGACGTTCCTATCTATGAACACGTTTTTCAATATTCTGACCTGAGATCATTGGTGGTATGGAATTGGTTGAATGATAAAGATATATTTTGTCACTTATGAGTTGAGGAAGAGATCTATCAAGGGCCCAGGTTGACCAGGATAGTAGTGCCTTCATGAATCTATGGCAACGGTATATGAAGGTAAGTTCATCCAATAAGGTCATGAAATGTATAAAGAAACAAAAGGATGATGTTATATGTTTCCATCATACATTATGATATATAAGAAGAAAAGGATATTTTATTATGTAGAATGTGTTTACAGGAGGTAGTAATAGTTAGGAAATTTCTCATCTCTATAGGGGTAATTATGGGTTACTGGACCCCACTCATGGTTTGTGGGTTTGACTTAGTGCTATCGAGATAAGGACCTAGTGGTTCACACACTAAGTGTATCAACAAGTTTCACCTATTGTAATGAATAGGGGTTTATGTTGAAGTGGGACCCATACCAAGGGGTAGTAAACATAGAAGTATGATCGATCACAATTAAAACAAATTCAATTATATTATTCAAGATTATAATAATTATTATTGAATTTAATTTTCAAGTTATTAGGATGTTTGTTATCAAAAAAGTAAATATGAGAAAATATAATTTTTTTAATAAACATGGTATTTAAATGATCATTAAAATATTTTAGGACCTTATATACAAGTTAATGTTTCTAATTTTATCACGTAAGATTTTATTGTATTATAAGTGACTGATAAAATATTTTCGACATTTATGATAATTTTATTAAGTCATACATGTTTATAAAGTTCAAAAATTTAGTTTATTACTTTGTAGGGACCAAAGTGCAAGTTTAAGAAATTATAAACTTATTATAAAAGCTCATTTTAGACTCTTCTATTAGATTCTCCATAGTTTTCAAGAATTTAGAGACATATTTTGTCCTCTACTCTCTTCACAAGTATGTAGAGAGTTATTAAAATGTAAGAACAATGTCAAATAAATCAATCTCTATCGATAAATTTCGTATTATTTAGGATATAAAAGGGATATCATAAAGAATTTTGATTTCCCATTCTAGTATCTTGGATATAACAACCAAGGTATTTCATTCATGGAAATAAAATCTTGTTTGTAAGAATATTGATTACTTTACACAAACCCATACCTAGGGACTATAATAGTTTAATGCTATTTGTAACATGGACCACAAACATTTATTCTGGTGAAAGATCAGCAATGTTTTCCATGATGAACTTCCCCTTTAGAAACCCTACTTAAAACCATTCTTTATACCCTGTGGAAATGTAGCCTAAGAAAAGGGAGAGCTCAAATGCTATGTAAGGATAAATGTGGAAGATATCTATTTTTTATTTTATGCAAGAATAAAATAAAAAATATGGGTATGTGGCCATGAGAAATTTTCATACACAACCTGTCATGGATCATAAACTTGATTCATGAAATTAAACATTAATATTTCAAAATACATGAATCATAATAATGAAACATAATCATAACTAAATCATGATACATAAATTCAAATCAAAAAATTGTGCATAATTATCATAAGTATAGAAAAACAAATAATTTGTCAAGGTTAACTAACCAGACTCTCAGATCAGTATTATCCGTAGTTTCCCCTAACAGATAAAGCACATCAACTTGTTTCCCATCACGTATTAACCATATCTAATTATTTCCTCTAACTATCTCGTGAGATATAATTCATTACCCAATGCATTGTAGGGAGATATAGGACCCACTATTCACTTAATGAAAAATATACATATGTGTTCCATGTGACCATAAAAAAATCCCCACATTAGAACCTGTAACACCCCAAATATTGAAGCATAGATCCGGTGCATTATTTTATTACATTGAAATGTTTACAGGAAATAAAATCTTGAATGAGAAATTATTTTAGTAGTATGAGAAGACCATATTACATTGTTAATACCAATAATACAATGGAAAAAGTAAATAAAACATGATATAATATAAAATTAAATACACTAAATCCTTGAAAGATTATTCAATGTTTTCTTTTTAATAACCTAGGTTAAGGAAACATAATAAATATATGAGCTCAAATGCTCATTAATTTTAAGTAATATAGTAGAAACAAAAATAATAAGGCATGGTGAAAAACTAAAGAACACAATCCAATAAAAGATAATCTTGAGCATAATATGGAAAGAATAAAATATTAATAAATAATTCCATAATAAACTTAAAGCATGGATACTCTACTAGTTAAATAATAACATAGAAAATATATTAATTGTTTCCTAATGAGGTAATTCATAATGTGGGACATCATAACCATATCTTCAAGGCCTCTTGAAAAGACCATACATAAATGGGTAAAAACCCAAAAATGTTTGTATCATTAGACCTATCGATACATAAAGATGATATAGGGGGTCGCCCATCACATACTAATTCCAATACATTCCTCATATGAAAATGGTTCTACATAGACAACATAAATATTTATATTGAAAAACTAGTATAGGAAATGTGAATACTTTATGTATAAACCATGAATAGTATCAAATTAGCACATCCATAGTCTAACATATCATGAAACATTCTAAAACATCTGGTATATGATATCATAAATGTTAAACTCGTATTAAGTAAAAGATAAAAAAAATCTACTGACATATATGAAGATACTTTTAAATAAGGCATTAAAAATTCCATGAGGAAATATTCTTTAATGATTCCAAAGTGACTCATACCATTTTGAAACATTCAAATCATAATACCTTAAAATATCATGACAATAAGGAGACTCATTATATGATATATAAAATAGAATTACATATACCATGCATAAGTAATAAGTGGTGAAAAAGGCATATATATCTTAGAAGTAAAAGTGAGATGGGAAAACCCCTTATACTTTGCAAAGAATAGTTCTTTTGGAAAATCATTTTTATTTTTCATAAAATCTACTTTCAAACATGTATAACACAGAAAAAGAAACGTTAAGTACATTAAAAATATATTTTAGGCATAAATTATTTCCCTCTAAAGTGAAATCAATTAAAAATAATTTTTAATGAAATATTTGAAATCAAACATTTTAGTGCGATTTAGGAAAAATATTCATAAGATTTTAAAGCTAAAATAATAGTTGGTTTTTAAAAAACCTGAAATATAAAAATATATTTTTTCATGATATAATGTTTAATTTTTTAAAAATAATTATGTTTTAAAATAGGTTATATATTGAAATTAAATATGGGTAAGAATTTGGGAAGGTCCCTTTAATCGAGATTATTTATCCGGGTGAATTGAGAAAGGAACCATTTTAAAACATGTATATCCCCATCATAGAAGTTTGATATGATCAACATATATGATTTTAGAACTTATACACATAATTTATAATAAATATAAATAATTAATAATTAATACATTTTTGTAATCGTATAGAAAGAGTATCTTGAAGGAAAAATGTGGTTCAGGTAGAATCCCATAACTGTTTGTAATCAATCGAATCACATGCCCCAAAATTAATAATAAAAAATGATATATTGAATATTTTGAAAATAAATAGATTTATTATGTGATATATTAATGGTAATTAAACATAATCAATACATAATAAATAGTGGTGAATGAGGAATATCTCGCCAAAACGGAAACGAGACAAGAAAATCCCTACCTTTTCTTCGAATGAGTTCTATAATTGAGGTTAGTATCCTAGATAGTAAAATTAAATACATAAATTTATGAATTAAAAACATTTTATATATTTATTTTATTTATAATAATTTCATAAAATTAATTTATGGTATTTTTTATTAGTTATACTATTTAATTTTATCATTCTGGGGTATTCATTTTCTTGGATTCAATGATCAGTTTTCTTGTTTATTCATAATAGAGTTCATGTGGAATGCATATAATTCACCAGAATTAATTTTAAATATTAATAATTGACATAATAAATATTATATGGTAATATAATTCATTTATTTATATGGTATGAGGATGATTTATTAGATGAAACATTAGTGATAATCGTTTAGATTATTATGACGGAATTTCGATCATCACGAAATAGTTTTGTCGTATGAGTTATTATTAGGTATATATACTGGTTATAGAACATTAAATAAGAGATCAAAAATATTTTATAATTTTTTTAAACCATAAAAATTGTTTCATGTCCGTACTTAAATTATAAATTAACGAATGAAGGTTAGTCATCCATGAAGGTGTAAATCGGCACCTCCCCTATAATGATTTCATTTATAAAAATAAGAGATAGAGAGAGAGTAGTTTGAGGAAGTGTATTCCATTAACAGGATATCATTTTAGTATATAGATGATACTATAGTTATTCTGATTATTTATATAGAGGATGTGATGAGAATATAATAAAATAATGTAATTTGAAAATGAAATTAAAAGAAAAATTAATGGGGTTTACCTCTTGAATTATCCTCCTTGAGAACCTCCTTAGAGAAAGTGGATTTGGTCTTTGGGTAAGACCAAGAGTTTTTGGATGTGGGGATAAACTTGAGATGTTGATTTGGGTAGAACATTGAAAATTTTCCTGGCTCATAAAAGTGAGGAGAATAGAGGGTGAGGGTTGGTTTTTATAGTGGATGAGAGGGGTGAATTCTCATTATTTAATCCATAATTTTACTATTTTGCTCTAGACACTCAATAGCACTGATTATTGTGAATAAATAAAGTAATAAGTGCATGTGATTTATAACTAATGGCTATTACCTCAGCCTTATATCATAAATTATAGAAAAATTCTGGTATTTAACATTTATCACAAATTATCGTATTTTACCATTGTCAAAAAAATCACGTATTTTAGAAAAATAATAAAATTTAACCCTAACCATTTTTCAACTTATATAATTTAAAAATGAACTGCATTTATAGAAATAATTTTTTAAATTTGATAAATCAAATTTTTAATTAAAAACATCATTTATTCAAAAAATAATATAGATTTTATATTTGTAGTTGATTTTATAACACCCTAAAAATTTAACTAAGGCCTCATAATGATATCATAAAATCATATGAAAATAAAATATTAATTTATTAATACATTTTCTGAAAAATAAAATTATTTTAAATAATTTTATTAATTATAAAATTGTAACGAAATATTTATGACTCTTAATAATACCAACACATAAACATTAATTTTAAAAATATTTATTTACTTATACAGTGATATAATTATATCAAACATTCATTTTTAAAATTCCTACATTTTATTTATAATTTTATCGATGAGGATACAACTTATTTGGTCATTTTACTATCCATAATTTTCAAATTAATATTCATAAGTGTAACATTACTATTCCAAATTTTAAAGTTACTATTCACCAAAAACATAATTTGACCCTATCAAACTCTAAATATCATACTAATCACAATCGGGTATATCCATTTTTTGAAATTTATATCACAGAAGTAGTAAAGAAATTTATGGGTAGGTTAAAACATTCTTGTTTAAATAATTATAATAACAAAGTGTTTTTTATAGAGACTCGGTGTTTAGTGCCTTACATTCTATATTAAATTTATTTCTAAATCCTTGGGGTGTTACAGAACCCATATAAATAAATCAGTTTCATAAACACTTCATCATAAAATAACTTATGGAAAAGAGATAGGTTTCACAAATATCATGCCATCATAATCATATTCAATTTAGAGAATGAATGATAATTATATCCTTGGGTCATATCCCCATTAAATCATAACTAACAAAAATAAAATTCTGTTGATATGGAAAAGTTATTTTTGAAAGATAAGATAAAATTATTCTTAATGAAAATATCTTTTCCTTTATGAAATGATTTTTTCTAAGAGACACACAATTATAAAGTTAAAAATTTTTATTTTAAAGTAACCTAGAAATATGATAATGTAATCTTAAATTAAATAAGGATTCATGATTGTGGGAAAATCTTCTCATGTCATAAAAGTTAAAAAAACATTCCTTCCTTTTTTTCTAAAAATTCATAAAGAACCTTGTCTAGAAAATTTTAAAAAGATACTTTTAAACCATTTATTAAAAATATAAAACATGGGTAAAAATTAATTTAAAAAATGCTAAAAAAAATTTTAAAAATATTTTTGAAAACATGTACATGGAAATAAAATACTACAAAATGGATACTTTAACATAAACTATATCAAATAATGATTAGATTGTGAAATAAACCGTTACCACTATTAAATCATCTGAATTGTGTGCATCATGAATGAAATAAAATTATACGGATAAATAAATACCATTCAAAATACTACCCATTAAAACATTCATGGGAAGTACATATAGCACAAAAAAGAAATAGGTTGTGTATAAGGAAGGTGTCCAATGGAAATAAAAGTGATAAAAATCGCATACATTATGCCATAACATCCTTCATATATGTTCACAGATATTTTATAATAAATATAATTTTATTATATATTTACCCAAAACCATATTCATATATATAATACCATATATGATTTATTTGTGACTTTATAATACTTATTTATTAACAATTCCATGTTAAAGTTATGTTTCGGGTAATAACTCCTTTTTTCCCATACATGTTTTGACATGTTATTTATTGTACTCTT
Organism: Viscum album; assembly: GCA_963277665.1. Classification (NCBI taxonomy): domain Eukaryota; kingdom Viridiplantae; phylum Streptophyta; class Magnoliopsida; order Santalales; family Viscaceae; genus Viscum; species Viscum album. Next base: position 565,740,467 of record OY728142.1, on the reverse strand, counting down.
AATTATATCATGATTTATCCATATCAAGACATATAAACACAACATAAATATCATATATATTTCACATATATGTATTTATGGTTATTCTTAATATTTAGAGTTAGAAAATAAAATACATTGTTTATGGAGATGGTAGGTCATGCGTATGCATGAATGTTGTTCTCATTTCCTTGATGGGTTAAAATAATAAAATATATATAATATATTATCATTGAAGAATCATTTGTATGAAATATATATCACATATTTTTAAAAAATTCATCCATAATACATTTCATGTAAAACGTGAATCAACCACATCGATTCGCAATGTGGTAGTCTTTCGTACACATTAATGACATTATTGTATTATAAGAAAATGAAAATCATGAATGTATATGTGAGTTCAAAATTAAAAAATATATATATATTATATATATATATCATATTTAAACTAAAAACCCATCATTATTACCAATCATAAATGGTTCTAATGGAAGAAGGAACGACATTAGTTTGTGAGAAGGTAGTCCACTGTTGACATGAACGATTATTACGTATCTCATTTGATAGATGTTTGTGAAGTTGTAGGTCATAGAATAAACATAACAACATATCATAGTATTTAAGATACTAAATTTTTTTTATAATCATTACATAAATATAATTGAATGGGTTTAAGGAAGAAATAAAAACAAACAAGTTCATTAATAAATGTTACCTTTTCTTCGGGTATCTCTTTTGGATTAATTAAAAGGACTTCCTTAGTTGGATTTATTCACAAAGAAGGGACACTAGGATAAAGTTATGGAAGTTGGGAGAATATTTGGATGGGTTTTGTTCAAACTAATTAAGTGTTAATCAAAGATAATAAGAGGATCCCTTTTATAAAATAGGGAAGGGGCACCCTTGTAATTTCCAAATATATTAATTATAATAAATTCAATCTAAGTCCAAATACTTCCAAAAGTCCATTTATTTGAATATATGAAATGATAAGTCTGTAAAATGATCAAAAAATATATTTTAGTGAATATTTTGTGTTATTTTAAACATTATCATTTTTGTTAACCCTTAGTTAACCTATTTTAACTTTATCTATGATAATATCTTTCTCAATACTAAAAGGTTTTAGTTTTTACTTATAGTGTAAATTGGATCATAAAAGAAAAGTATATGATATTTTATAAAATATATCATCATATTTTTTATTATATAATATTTTTATAATTACTAAATAATTAGATAAAATATTGCATTCATATAATATCATTACTATCAATTTTGACATTATTCATTACATGGAATTTATGAAAAAAAATAAAAAAATATACCTTCAAAAAAACTATTACACCCCTAAGATACCATAACCAACTATATAATTTTTGTATCTCCTTAATTAATTAAAATTATATATTTATAATATCATTTAAATAATTTTTCATTAATTGAGTAATTACTTCATCATCATTGTGTAATTATTTATGATAATTACTTCCTCTAAAAAACATTAAAAAATAACTTACATGATGTCGATAAGACTTTTATATTTTATAATTATATTTATAGTCAATAATATATTATATTTTACCCCATATTAAAAATATTATACTCAATAAAAGTAAGATTGTGACATTTTTTCACTCTCTTTGATTTTTATAATATCCATGTCACTTTCCATGAACTACTGGAATTTTACCCTTTACCAATGGTTCAGAACCATTGGTAAAGGATGAAAACCCATTGGTATATTATATACCAATGGTTACCCAAACCATGGACATGTATGCCAGGGGTATATTCGTATACCAATGGTTCTGTGTAAACCGTTGGTATATGTGTTAAAGAGATATACAAACAGTTTCAGAAACTGTTGTCATATGTTACCCTTATACCGACGGTTTAAAACCGTTGGTATATAGTGTGTAATATACATTCAAACAGTTTTGAAAACCATTGGTAGAAGTTTATACCAATAGTTATGACAAACCATTGGTATTATATACATTAAAAGGCTATACCAATGGTATTGAAAATCATTGGTACACATATGTTACAGCTCCACAGTAGCCAGCAGCCACCTCTAACATGCAACTCTCCATGACCTACAAGAACACATATATCCAGATCCCAAAATCCTACATGGGATGTCTAAAATTTATCCAGAACTTTAAAATTTATTAATTTAAAATTTATTCCTCACTCAAACCACAACACAAGAGAAAAATCCAGAATCTAATACATCCACAATCCAATATGTGGAGAATTGAAATGCAATAACACCCATTACACCAATACAAAAACAAATTCCTATACATCCGTAATCCAATACACATAACAATATTCAAAATTTAGAATTTATTAACAATACAACAATTATATAATAAATCTAGAATTCAAGAAATTTTGAATTGAAAAGAAATAAAAAACATAACAGTATTGAAAATTTAGAATTCAATCCTCACTCAAACCACAACACAAATACAAACAAGAGAAAAAGCCGATATGTTATTGGAATAACATGGGATGTTTTATCATGGTATTGGGTTGACTATCTTAAAACCAATAGAAAAACATGGGTAGAGTGGACAAGTATCATGATACCAATATAATAGATAATGGTAGTGTTCATGTACTTAGACCTAGGATGAGTTATAAGAATCACATGAGATGTTTATATTCCTTTAATGACTATGTATCCATGTATAAATGGTTCTTTATGTGTTAGTGGGAAACATTACCCAAACTCGACATATGAGATGGGTTACCAGAATAGACTATATATTTTTCATAGACATTTCAATTGGAATAAGGTGGTATGTAGATAATTGTAATTTGGTCTCCTGGGTATGATGTGAGGTGAATCCCCAATTTTGGTAGTGGGTATGAATATTCAATTATGTATTTGGTATTGAGTTCCCAAAGGGACTTTGGTTTGGTCATAGAACCCAATATTTGAGGATGGGATTGGCGTATTAAATGTAATGTGTATTAGAATTGGGTTAGGAGTTCCTCACATGAGAAGTGGATTGTGTGATACTGGACCATGGATCTTTGTACTAAATTATCAACACAATCCAAATATGTTTGGTCAGTATTCCGTATGCTATTTGTTGTTTTAACTTACAATTTTGTCCATTTTAAATAAAAGTGAGACACTTTGAGTGGTACTGGATACATTGTGGATTATATTGAGACAATGTTGACTCATACACGTCACAATTGACCAATGGATCCTTGTGCTAAAGTATCAACACAATCAGAATAAGATTGGTCGGTTTTCCAAATGTATGTTGTTTATACATAAAACAGTGTCCATTTTAAACCAAAGAGAGGAACTTTGAGTTATACCGGCCACACCGTGCCTCAGATTGAGGCGGTTTTGACTCTTACGCGTCATAAATTACCCATGGATCATTGTTCTGAAGTATCAATACAATCAGAAACTATTTTTTCATTTTATCGTATGCAAGTTGTTGTTTTCACTGAAAATCATCTCCATTTCAAATAAAAGTGAGACATTTTGAGTTGTACCGGCCACACTGTGCCTCGGATTGAGGTGGGGTTGACTCGTACACATCACAGATGACCCATGGATCGTTGTTCTAAAGTATCAATAGAATTTAAATGCGTTTTTTTGTTTTCTGTATGCAAGTTATTGTTTTCACTTAAAATCATGTCCATCTCAAATTAAAGTGAGACTGTTTGAGTGGTACTGGCAATACCATGCATTGTATTGAGGTGGGGTTGATTCGTACATGTCAAAAAGGACCAATGTATCATTTTCCTAAAGTATCAATAGAATCTTAATGCGTTTGGTCGGTTTTTCGTATGTCAGTTGTTGTTTTCACTTAAAATGTTATCCAATTAAAATAAAAGTGAGACACTTTGAGTGGTACCGGCCACACCATGCCTCGTATTGAGGTGGGGTTGACTTTTACATGTCAAAAATGAACCATGGATCCTTGATATAATGTATCAACATAATTCGAATACGATTGTTCAGTTTTCTGTATGCTAGTTATTTTTACTTAAAAGGGTTTCAATTTTAAACAAAATAAAGACACTTCAAGTGATACCGGACACACCGTGCCACAGATTTAGGCAGGGTTGACTCGTACACGTCACATATGACCCATGGATAGTTTAACTAAAGTATCAACACAATATTAATGTGTTTGGTCAGTTTTTCATATGCCATTTGTTGTTTTCACTTAAAATGTTTTCCATTTCAAATAAAGGTGAAACTTAGGGTGGAACCAGCCACACCGTGCCTTGGATTGAGGTGCAGTTGACTCATATACGTCCCAAATGACCCATGGATCCTTGTACTAAAGTATAAAAACAATCAGAATATGTTTGGTTGGCTTTTTGTATGTCATTTTTTTTACTTAAAACAGTGTCCATTTTAAACAAAAGATAGACACTTTGAGTGATATCGGCCACACCATGCCTTGGATTGAGGTGGAGTTGACTCATACATATCAAAAATGACCCATGGATCATTTTCCTGAAGTATCATTACAATCAGAAAGTGTTTGGTCGGTTTTCCATATGCAAGTTTTTTTCACTTAAACTCTTGTCCATTTCAAATAAAAGTGAGACATTTTGAGTGGTATCGGCCAAACTGTGCTTCCAATTGAGGAAGGGTTGACTTTTACACGTCAAAAAAGACCCATGGATCTTTTTCCTAAAGTATTAATAGAATCTGAATGTGTTTGGTCAATTTTCTGTATGTGAGTTGTTTTTACTTAAAATGGTGTCCATTTTAAAAAAAAATAAGGACACTTCGAGTGTTACCGGCCACACCATATAACATCCCGCCTTTTTGTCAAATAAACATTCATTACATTTTACAAAACTGAGGATCTTTAAGGTTTAGTTTCTTGGAAACCTGGAACTTTAGACATGAAAACATAAAAGATTATTCTTAAACACTTGAAAGGCTTCTCCTCATGTTCATCCTAGGTTCATTAATGAATCTAATAACCTGGGGATATACATCAAAAGAAAGGGTGAGCAGAAGGCCCAGTAAGGGAAACAAGAAAAACATTTTTCATGTGAACTTGAGATACTTCAATAAGGTCATGAAAAGAACATTAAGGCATGAGAAAGAAATCAGGAGGCATATCATAATAAAAATAACATTTTTCATAACTTGAAGATGTGGCTGCAACATTTAATATAGACAATCATGAACATATCACCAAGGTCCATCCCCAAGGTGTTATTTGAAATTTACCAAGGTTATTCACCAAGATATCGTGAAAATTTTAATCTCTAGTGGTTACATCATTACCCAATGCATTGGAGCGCTATCAGGGAGCACCCTTAAATTTGCCTTTATTATCATGTGAGCCACATATATCATCATATAACATTTCATAAATAACCCATATAGCATTAAATGAATGGTTTTCATTTCATAATCATAACGTTTTAGAAACTACTTTAAAGACATGATCTTTACGTCACTTTAAAACCCACAGAAAAGGAAGGTGGGTCTCATGTATGTAAATCCCAGAATTTAAAATAGAACATTTTGGTATATATGTGAATACCCCTTTAGAAGAAAGATCTTTGAGTATTCACTTAATAATATAAAAGAACTTTAGAAAAAGAGAGAGACATTTTGAGACGGAAATTCTGCAGCATAACGGCTATGTTACGAGGTTTTAGAAGACATTAAAAAGAGAGGGGAAATGGGTCAAAAACTCATAAATGATCCATAAAACAGTAGAAGGACATAATATAAGGGATTTAAGAACATTGTAATGAAATTTGAAAATATACCATATGAAATGAAGAACATGAATGGAAGACAAAAATAAGATTTCTCTTATGAAAATTCGGCAGCCTAACAACGTTACATAAACTTCAACCAAAAATGAATTGATGAGATAAAATAGGGTCTCTCATCATATGAACATAAAAGATCAATATTATAGATATAGAGATCATACCCCAACATAATAAAAATGAACTTGCAAGACTTGACATGGAATTAGAACTTTGAAAAGGGAGAAAGGTGCAAGGACCACTTAAAAATTTACCAGCCTAACGACGCCAATTAAACTTCAAAATACTGAATTGAAGAGATAAAATTGGATATCTCATCATATGGACATAAAATAGCAGTATTATAGATATAGAGATCATACCCCAACATAAAAAAAGGAACTTGAATGAATTGACAAGAAAGTAGAACTTCAAAACCAGAAGGGTGAAGAACCACTTAAAAATTCGGCAGCCTAACGGCGCCACTTAAAACTTCAAAATAATGAATTAAAGAGATCAAATGTGGTCTCTCATCATATTATCATAAAATATCAGTATGACAGATATAGAGATCATACCCCAACATAACAAAAATGAACTTGAAAGAATTGACATGAAAGTAGATCTTTAAAACGAGAAGGGTGAAGAACCACTTAAAAATTCAGCAGCCTAACGGCGCCACTTAATACTTCAAAATGCTGAATTGAAGAGATAAAATGGGGTCTCTCATCATATGATCATAAAACATCAGTATGATAAATTTAGAGAGCATACCCCAACATACAAAAAAGTAACTTGAAATACTTTACATGAAAATAGATCTTGAAAAATGAGAAGGGAGAAAGAATCCGTTACAAAAATTTCGGCAGCCTAACAACGCCACTTAAAACTTCATAAAAAGAAATAATGATAGTAAGAGGGGATCTCTCATTATGTGAAAATGAAAATGGCAGTAATAGTAGTATAAAATAACACCCTTTAACATAAGAACATGGGGCATAAAAGAAATTACATAAAAGAGATTTCTTGAAAAGAAAGAGAGAGATCGGATCCCTTACCTTAAAACGTAACTCTTAAAACTCAAAGGTTGGGACATTGAGGGCTTGGGGGAACCTTGGGAGGACTCCTTGGGAGGTAATGAGACCATAAAATATTTGGGGGAGAGTGGGGAGTCGAATGAATGAGAGGATGGCTTGGTATTTTTAGGGAAAGTGAGGGGACATGGCATTAATGGCCAAGGGACACCTTATTAGTGGTTTTGGAAAAACCATGGGCTTGCCCATGGTATTTGCCCATGGTATTGGCCAATTGGGACACCTCATACCTTATCTTACTATTCATAAGTCGACCATATTGATTACATACTTAATATATCAATTAATGATGTCATTAAACACCCGTAACTTAAAAACTGTATTTTCACTATTCATCGAAAATTCAACTTTCTCAGAATAATCCCAAAATTTCAACTTAACCAAATATCAGTGCTCTGATTTCAAAAATGAACTCCATTTTATAAAAATAATTTTCTAAATATCTTTAATTTATTTTTTAAATAATACACTATTCACCGAAAATTTAATTTTTTCAGAAAAAACCCCAAAAATTACCATAACATAATATCGGTGCTCTGAGTTCAAAAATGAAATCCATTTTAATAAAATAATTTTTTTTAAATATTTTTAATTTAATTTTTAATTAAAAACACTATTCACTTGAAAAAAACTAATACTTGAATAATAATTTATGAAATCGTTATTTAACCATTTTATTGAATCACATTACTTAATCAAAGTGCCTAGATTATATTAATACTTTCTTTAAGTGAGATTACTAATCCCTTTGGACACATTACTAATCCTAATCATAAAATCACTATTCATAATTTACTATTCATCCAAAAATAATTTTATCTTATTAGACTCTAAATTTCGTACTAAGCATAATTGTAGAAGACCATTTTTTGAATATCATTACACATTTTTAATTATTTAAGGTTTACATATACATTTTTAAAATATCCTTTTTCTAAAATTCATCAAAAATATGCATACTATATTTATCCGGTCATTTGAAAATTCATAAACTTCAGCATAAGAAGAAATCCCAATTTTTATTTAAAACAAAGGATTACACAAGGCAGTTACGGTCTCCTTACATAGACCCTTATCACACCAGCATAGGACCTACGTGTAAGGCGTGCTAAGGTGAGAGAATCTGAGGGAGGCTCGGCTAACATCGCACGAGTAGTAATTTCTATCAGTTTGAACTTCTCACAAAGGCGATTCCGTTCTAGCTTCGCATGATAAAGTTCGGCTTGGGTTTGGTCCAGAGCAAAGCCCAGTGGTGCTACCTCCTTCCCAAGTTCTGTTAGATGGGCTTCGATCGGTCCAAGACTACTGGGTGAGGCCATCGAATCTTCTTTCTATAATAATTAACCAAGATTACTTTTATTTAGAGACAATAGTCAAAACCTTTAGTTTCCAGGGGTCATATTGACCAATGGTCATATAACAGTCAAAACCCAATGGTCTCATTTTAATTATACTCATGTTATCAAATGAAACATTTTTGTTGAGTATAAAAAACAAAATAAAATAACACATAAAATTAGGAAACAAGATTTATTCAAAATTTCGGGTCGTTACAATCTTCCCCCCTTAAGAAATTGCGTCCTCGCAATTTTTAAAATTATTTTTTGAAATTTCATTGAAAGTCCCACATCGGAATAGGAGTCAGTAAAACTATTACTTTAAAAGAAAAAAAAGGTAAGTACAAAGGTCACCCGATTTAGCCCACACTAGGATTCCATGTACAAAAACATGGACATGGAGGAGAAAACAAAGGGTCAAGTTCTGAGGGAGAGTGATAGAAAACATGATTAGGAGAAAGTTAACCATAAGAAAATCCCAAACATATGATGTGTGTAAACAGTCTTTGATTACCTAGTAGGAAACATAAACCGACAATGTTTTTGTTTTATGTTCCTTTTCATAATTTTGAGGAATTCATTTACAACATAAAACAAAAACATAAGAAAATATACCTATCTTCATGTAGAGTTTCATCCTTTAATAAGTTTCTACCCAAAACTAATCTTTTCTCCAAACTATGATCATTCAAAACTACTTGGTCTCATCAAAACACAAGAATCATCTTCTAGAGAATCACATAATCCACATAAGATTAACTATCTATTTCTTCTATCTTTAAACACTATCCCAAAAACAGAAAGGGTAAGGTAAAACAACTCTTCAAAAAGAAATAATTCCATAGGAATGGAAACTACTTTTAAATCTTCAAAGTTCCATGGTACTACCCAAAGTTCATCATAGTCCATTCCATAAATAACAGTGCTTAAAATTCCTCAAAATAAACCAAACTAAGATTGAAACCCAAATACAAGAAGGATTTGATAACATAGTCTTACAAAATAAACTTCATTGTTCATCTCCAAACAACATCAACCACTCCTAACATCTTATAACAAAAGTATCTAACCTAAACATATTTTACCCATGATAGGTTAATCATTACCATAAGTAACCTAAATTACTATAAGTCCACCTTAAATTCATCGATTCTTCAAAATATAAGTCAACCTTACTCAATGAAAATAACGTAGTAATCTATTTACCTCGTTCATATAGGGTCCCCAAAATAGTGAACGTCTTCCAAAATAATAATCATATTTTAATCCCCTAATCATCTCTGCCATATTAATACGACAATCATCGCATTTCCTATCACATTGGTTATTGGGACATGTTCTTCCATTTCCAACCATTACTAAGATGAGAAATCATAATTGGGGACTTAAGTACTTAGCCAATAATCATGAAAAGGAACTGAAAGCATATAAGGATAACTTGTAGAAGAAAAGTATACCCTATATTGTGATCCCCTAGGTTCCCATCTAGGTCATCCATGATCATATATTCTTATGTGAATCTCTTTTTTATTTTATCTTTGTTCCTTTAACAATGGTTTATACTAAGCTTATGAATTTACCAAAGCATATCCCCCGGGAGTGTCGTAACCAAGAGTGCAGCAAGGCCCGTTGTCTTTTACCAGTTCCCGTTCGAGTCTAGCTCAATGTGGTGTTTTCGAGTTTTACCCCTATGTACAACTGTGCCAGAGGCACCTCTACCTGCTCGTATCCAGACAGGGATGTATTTGCTTGGAAACCCCTTACTCAATACTCACCAAAATACCAGGAATATTTCTTACATTTAAACTTTTTTATAGGGTTCTTCCTAGAGTTTTCATATCCTAATTTCCACAAATAACTAAACCATCCTTTGATACCAACTATAACATCCCACCTTTTTATCACATAAACTTTCATTACATTTTACAAAACCGAGGATCTTTAAGGTTTAGTGTCTTGGAAACCAGAAACTTTAAACATGAAAACATAAAAGATTATTCTTAAACACTTGAAAGGATTCTCCTCAAGTTCATCCTAGGTTCATTTCTGAATCTCATAACCTGCGGACATACATCAAAAGAAAGGGTGAGAAGAAGGCCCAGTAAGGGAAACAAGAGAAACATTTTATATGTGAACTTGAGATACTTCAATAAGGTCATGAAAAGAACATTAAGGCATGAGAAAAAAATTATGAGGCATATCATAATAAAAATAACATTTTTCATAACTTGAATATGTTGCTGCAACATTTAATATATACAATCATGAACATATCACCAAGGTCCATCCCCAAGGTGTCATTTGAAAATTACCAAGGTTATTCACCAAGATATCGTGAAAATTGTAATCTCTAGTGGTTACATCATTACCCAATGCATTGGAGATCTATCAGGGCGTACCCTTAAATTTGCCTTTATTATCATGTGAGACACATATATAATCATCAAACATTTCATAAATAACCCATATATCATAAAATAAATGGGTTTCATTTCATAATCATAACGTTTTAAAAACTGCTTTAAAGACATGATCTTTATGTCACTTTAAAACCCACAGAAAAGAAAGGTGGGTATCATGTATGTAAATCCCAGAATTTAAAATAGAGAATTTTGGTATATATGTGAATACCCCTTTAGAAGAAACATCTTTGAGTATTAACTTAATAATATAAAAGAAATTTATAAAAAGAGAGAGACATTTTGAGACGGAAATTCTGCAGCATAACGGCTATGTTACGAGGTTTTAGAAGACATTAAAAAGAGAGGGGAAATGGGTCACCAACTCATAAATGATCCATAAAACTGTAGAGGGACATAATATAAGGGATTTAAGATCATTGTAATGAAATTTGAAAATATACCATATGAAATGAAGAACATGAAAGGAAGACAAAAATAAGATTTCTCTTATGAAAATTCAGCAGCCTAACAGTGTTACATAAACTTCAACCAAAAATGAATTGATGAGATCAAATAGGGTCTCTCATCATATGAAAATAAAATATCAGTATTATAGATATAGAGATGATACCCAAACATAATAAAAATGAACTTGTAAGACTTGACATGGAATTAGAACTTTGAAAAAGGAGAAAGGTGCAAGGACCACTTAAAAATTTAGCAGCCTAACGACGCCACTTGAACTTCAAAATACTGAATTGAAGAGATAAAATAGGATACCTCATCATATGGTCATAAAAGATCAGTATGATATATATATAGATCATACCCCCAACATAAAAAAAGGAACTTGAAAGAATTGACATGAAAGTAGAACTTCAAAACGAGAAGGGTGAAGAACCACTTAAAAATTCGGCAGCCTAACGGCGCCACTTAAAACTTCAAAATACGGAATTTAAGAGATCAAATGGGGTAACTCATCATATGATCATAAAATATCAGTATGACATATATTGAGATCATACCCCAACATAACAAAAAATAACTTGAAATAATTTACATGAAAGTAGAACTTCAAAACGAGAAGGGTGAAGAACCACTTAAAAATTCGGCAGCCTAACGGCGCCACTTAATACTTGAAAATACTGAATTGAAGAGATAAAATGGGTTCTCTTATCATATGATCATAAAATATCAGTATGATAAATTTAGAGATCATACCCCAACATAACAAAAAGGAACTTGAAATACTTTACATGAAAATAGATCTTGAAAAATGAGAAGGGAGAAAGAATCCGTTACAAAAATTTCGGCATCCTAACGCCGCCACTTAAAACTTCATAAAATGAAATAATGAGAGTAAGAGGGGATCTCTCATTATGTGAAAATGAAAAGGAATGTAATAGGAGTATAAAAGAACACCCTTTAATATAAGAACATGGGGCACAAAAGAAATTACATAAAAGAGATTTCTTGAAAAGAAAGAGAGAGATCGGATCCCTTACCTTAAAACGTAACTCTTAAAACTCAAAGTTTGGGACATTGAGGGCTTGGGGTCACCTTGGGAGGACTCCTTGGGAGGTAATGAGACCATAACTTTGTTGGGGGAGATTGGGGAGTCGAATGGATGAGAGGATGGCTTGGTATTTATAGGGAAAGTGAGGGTACATGGCATTAATGGCCAGGGGACACCTCATTAGTGGTTTTGGAAATACCATGGGCTTGCCCATGGTATTTGCCCATGGTATTGGCCACTTCGGAAACCTCATACCTTATCGTACTATTCATAAGTCTACCATATTGATTACATACTTAATGCATCATTTAATGATGTCATTAAACACCCGTAACTTAAAAACTGTATTTTCACTATTCATCGAAAATTCAACTTTCTCAGAATAATCCCAAAATTTCACCTTAACCAAAAATCAATGCTCTTATTTCAAAAATGAACTCCATTTTATAAAAATAATTTTCTAATTATTTTTAATTTATTTTTTAAAGAAATACACTATTCACCGAAAATTCAATTTTTTCAGAAAAAACCCCAAAAATTACCATAACATAATATCGGTGCTCTGAGTTCAAAAATGAAATCCATTTTATAAAAAAAAATTTAATTATTTTTAATTTAATTTTTAATTAAAAAAACTATTCACTCGAAAAAAAACTAATACTTGAATAATAATTTATGAAATCGTTATTTAACCATTTTATTGAATCACATTACTTAATCAAGGTGCCTAGATTATATTAATACATTCTTTAAGTGAGATTAATAATCCCTTTGGACACATTACTAATCCTAATCATAAAATCACTATTCATAATTTACTATTCATCAAAAATTAATTTGATCTTATTAGACTCTAAATTTCGTACTGAGCATAATTGTAGATGACCACTTTTGGAATATCATTACACATTTTTAATTATTTAAGGTTTACATAATCATTTTTAAAATATCCTTTTTCTAAAATTCATCAAAAATATGCATACTATATTTATCCGGTCATTTGAAAATTCATAAACTTCATCATAAGAAGAAATCCTAGTTTTTATTTAAAACAAAGGATTACACAAGGCAGTTACGGTCTCCTTACATAGCCCCTTATCACACCAGCATAGGACCTAAGTGTAAGGTGTGCTAAGGTGAGAGAATCTGAGGGAGGCTCGGCTAACATCGCACGAGTAGTAATTTCTATCAGTTTGAACTTCTCGCAAAGGAGATTCCATTCTAGCTTCGCACGATGAAGTTCGGCTTGGGTTTGGTCCAGATCGAAGCCTAGTGGTGCTACCTCCTTCCCAAGTTCTATTAGATGGACTTCGATCGGTCCAAGACTACTGGGTGAGGCCATCGAATCTTCTTTCTATAATAATTAACCAAGATTACTTGTATTTAGAGGCAATAGTCAAAACCTTTAGTTCCCAGGGGTCATATTGACCAATGGTCATATAACAGTCAAAACCCAATGGTTTCATTTTAATTATACTCATGTTATCAAATGAAACATTTTTGTTGAGTATAAAAAACAAAATAAAATAACACATAAAATTAGGAAACAAGATTTATTCAAAATTTCGGGTAGTTGCAATCTTCCCCCCTTAAGAAATTGCGTCCTCGCAATTTTTAAAATTAGGTTTTGAAATTTCATGGAAAGTCCCACATCAGAATATGAGTCAGTAAAACTATTACTTTAAAAGAAAAAAAAAGTTAAGTACAAAGGTCACCCGAGTTAGCCCACACTACGATTCCATGTATAAAAACATGGACATGGAGGAGGAAAAAAAAGGTTCAAGTTCTGAGGGAGAGTGATAGAAAACATGATTAGGAGAAAGTTAACCATAAGAAAATCCCAGACTTATGATGTGTGTAAACTGTCTTTGATTACCCAGTTGGAAATGTAAACCAACAACGTTTTTTTATGTTCCTTTTCATAATTTTGAGAAATTCATTTACAACATAAAAAAACATAAGAAAATATATCTATCTTCATGTAGGGTTTCATACATTAATAAGTTTCTACCCAAAACTAATCTTTTCTCCAAAATATGAGCATTAAAAACTACTTGGTCTCATCAAAACACAAGAATCATCTTCTAGAGAATCACATAATCCACAAAAGATTAACTATCTATTTCTTATATCTTTAAACATTATCCCAAAAACAGAAAGGGTAAGGTAAAAAAAATCTTCAAAAAGAAATAATCCCATAGGAATTGAAACTACTTTTAAATCTTCAAAGTTCCATGGTACTACCCAAAGTTCAACATAGTCTATTCCATAAATAACGGTCCTTAAATTCATCAAAATAAACCAAACTAAGATTGAAACCCATATACAAGAAGGATTTGATAACATAGTCTTCCAAAATAAACTTCATTGTTCATCTCCAAACAACATCAACCACTCCTAACATCTTATAACAAAAGTATCTATCCTAAACATATTTTTCCCAAGATAGGTTAATCATTCCCATAACTAACCTAAATTACTATAAGTCCACCTTAAATTCATTGATTCTTCAAAATATAAGTCAACCTTACACCTCAATGAAAATAACGTAGTAATCTATTTACCTCGATCATATAGGGTCCCCAAAATAGTGAACGTCTTCCAAAATAATAATCATATTTTAATCCCCTAATCATCCATGTCATATTAATACGACAATCGTCGCATTTCCTATCACATTGGTTATTGGGACATGTTCTTCCATTTCCAACCATTACTAAGAAGAGAAAGCATAATTAGGGGCTTAAGTACTTAGCCAATAATCATGAAAAGGAACTGAAAGCATATAAGGATAAATTGTAGAAGAAAAGTATACCCTCTCTTGTGATCCCATAGGTTCCCATCTAGGTCATCCATGATCATATATTCTTATGTGAATCTCTGTTTTATTTTATCTTTGTTCCTTTAACAATGGTTCATACTAAGCTTATGAATTTACCAAAGCGTATCACCCAGGAGTGTTGTAACCAAGAGTGCAGCAAGGCTCGTTGTCATGTACCAGTTCCCGTTCGAGTCTAGCTCAAAGTGGTGTTTTCGGGTTTTACCCCTATGTACATCTGTGCCAGAGCCACCTCTACCTGCTCGTATCCAGACAGGGATGTATTTGCTTGGCAACCCCTTACTCAATACTCACCAAAATACCAAGAAGATTTCCTACATTTAAACTTTTATATACGGTTCTTCCTAGAGTTTTCATATCCTAATTTCCACAAATAACTAAACCATCCTTTGATACCAACTATAACATCCCGCCATTTTATCACATAAACTTTCATTACATTTTACAAAACCGAGGATCTTTAAGGTTTAGTGTCTTGGAAACCAGGAACTTTAAACATGAAAACATAAAAGATTATTCTTAAACACTTGAAAGGCTTATCTCCATGTTCATCCTAGGTTCATTACTGATTCTCATAACCTGGGGACATACATCAAAAGAAAGGGTGAGAAGAATGCCCATAAGGGAAACAAGAGAAACATTTTACATTTCAACTTGAGATACTTCAATAAGGTCATGAAAAGAACATTAAGGCATGAGAAAAAAATCATGTGGCATATCATAATAAAAATAAAATTTTTCATAACTTGAAGATGTGGCTGCAACATTTAATATAGACAATCATGAACATATCACCAAGGTCCATACCCAAAGTGTCATTTGAAAATTACCAAGGTTATTCACCAAGATATCGTGAAAATTGTAATCTCTAGTGGTTACATCATTACCCAATGCATTGGAGCGCTATCAGGGTGTACCCTTAAATTTTCCTTTATTATCATGTGATCCACATATATCATCATCAAACATTTCATAAATAACCCATATAGCATAAAATAAATGGGTTTCATTTCATAATCATAACGTTTTAAAAACTGCTTTAAAGACATGATCTTTATGTCACTTTAAAACCCACTGAAAAGGAAGGTGGGTCTCATGTATGTAAATCCAAGAATTTAAAATAGAAAATTTTGGTATATATGTGAATACCTTTTTAAGAGAAAGATCTTTGATTATTCACTTAATAATATATAAGAACTTTAGAAAAAGAGAGAGACATTTTGAGACGGAAATTCTGCAGCATAACGGCTATGTTACGAGGTTTTAGAAGATAATAAAAAGAGAGGGGAAATGGGTCACCAACACATAAATGATCCATAAAATAGTATAGGGACAAAATATAAGGGATTAAAGAACATTGTAATGAAATTTGAAAATATACCATATGAAATGAAGAACATGAAAGGAAGACAAAAATTAGATTTCTCATATGAAAATTCGGCAGCCTAACAGCATTACATAAACTTCAACCAAAAATGGATTGATGAGATCAAATAGGGTATCTCATAATATGAACATATAAGATCAGTATGATAGATATAGATATCATACCCCAACATAATAAAAATGAACTTGTAAGACTTGACATGGAATTAGAACTTTGAAAAGGGAGAAAGGTACAAGGACCACTTAAAAATTTAGCAGCCTAACCACTTAAACTTCAAAATACTGAATTGAAGAGATAAAATGGGATATATCATAATATGGTCATAAAAGATCAGTATTATAGATATTGATATCATACCCCAACATAAAAAAGGAACTTGAAAGAATTGACATGAAAGTAGAACTTCAAAACGAGAAGGGTGAAGAACCACTTAAAAATTCGGCAGCCTAACGGCGCCACTTAAAACTTCAAAATACTGAATAAAAGAGATCAAATGGGGTCTCTCATCATATGATCATAAAAGATCAGTATGACAGATATAGAGATCATACCCCAACATAACAAAAAGGCACTTGAAAGAATTGACATGAAAGTAGAACTTCAAAACGAGAAGGGTGAAGAACCACTTAAAAATTCGGCTGCCTAACGGCGCCACTTAATACTTCAAAATACTGAATTGAAGAGATCAAATGGGGTCTCTCATCATATGATCATAAAATATCAGTATGAAAAATTTAGATATCATACCCCAACATAACAAAAAGGAACTTGAAATACTTTACATGAAAATAGATCTTGAAAAATGGGAAGGGAGAAAAAATCCGTTACAAAAATTTCGGCAGCCTAACGGCGCCACTTAAAACGTCATAAAACGAAATAATGAGAGTAAGAGGGGATCTCTAATTATGTGAAAATGAAAAGGGAAGTAAGAGGAGTATAAAAGAACACCCTTTAACATAATAACATGGGGCATAAAGAAATTACATAAAAGAGATTTCTTGAAAAGAAAGAGAGAGATCGGATCCCTTACCTTAAAACGTAACTCTTAAAACTCAAAGGTTGGGACATTGAGGGCTTGGGGGAACCTTGGGAGGACTCCTTGGGAGGTAATGAGACCATAACTTCTTTGGGGGAGAGTGGGGAGTCGAATGGATGAGAGGATGGCTTGGTATTTATAGGGAAAGTGAGGGGACATGGCATTAATGGCCAAGGGACACCTCATTAGTGGTTTTGGAAAAACCATGGGCTTGCCCATGGTATTTGCCCATGGTATTGGCCACTTGGGACACCTCATACCTTATCTTACTATTCATAAGTCGACCATACTGATTAAATACTTAATACATCATTTAATGATGTCATTAAACACCCGTAACTTAAAAACTGTATTTTCACTATTCATCGAAAATTCAACTTTCTCAGAATAATCCCAAAATTTCACCTTAACCAAATATCAATGCTCTGATTTCAAAAATGAACTCCATTTTATAAAAATACTTTTCTAAATATTTTTAATTTATTTTTTAAATAAATACACTATTCACCGAAAATTCAATTTTTTCAGAAAAAACCCCAAAAATTACCATAACATAATATCGGTGCTCTGAGTTCAAAAATGAAATCCATTTTATAAAAATAATTTTTTTTAATATTTTTATTTTAATTTTTAATTAAAAAACACTATTCACTCGAAAAAAACTAATACTTGAATAATAATTTATGAAATCGTTATTTAACCATTTTATTGAATCACATTACTTAATCAAGGTGCCTAGATTATATTAATACTTTCTTTAAGTGAGATTACTAATCCCTTTGGACACATTGCTAATCCTAATCATAAAATCACTATTCATAATTTACTATTCATCAAAAATTAATTTGATCTTAATAGACTCTAAATTTCATACTGAGCATAATTGTAGAAGACCATTTTTTGAATATCATTACACATTTTTAATTATTTAAGGTTTACATAAACATTTTTAAAATATCCTTTTTCTAAAATTCATCAAATATATGCATACTATATTTATCCGGTCATTTGAAAATTCATACACTTCATCATAAGAAGAAATCCGAATTTTTATTTAAAACCAAGGATTACACAAGGCAGTTACGGTCTCCTTACATAGCCCCTTATCACACCAGCATAGGACCTAAGTGTAAGGTGTGCTAAGGTGAGAGAATATGAGGGAGGCTCGACTAACATCGAACGAGTAGTAATTTCTATCAGTTTGAACTTCTCGCAAAGGATATTCCGTTCTAGCTTCGCACGATGAAGTTCGGTTTGGGTTTGGTCCAGAGCAAAGCCCAGTTGTGCTACCTCCTTCCCAAGTTCTGTTAGATGGGCTTCGATCAGTCCAAGACTACTGGGTGAGGCCATTGAATCTTATTTCTATAATAATTAACCAAGATTACTTGTATTTAGAGACAATAGTCAAAACCTTTAGTTTCCAGGGGTCATATTGACCAATGGTCATATAACAGTCAAAACCCAATGGTCTCATTTTAATTATACTCATGTTATCAAATGAAACATTTTTTTTGAGTATAAAAAACAAAATAAAATAACACATAAAATTAGGAAACAAGATTTATTCAAAATTTCGGGTCGTTACACACCGTGCCTCAGATTGTGGCATGGTTGATTCATACACATCACATATGACCCATAGATCCTTTTTCAAAAATTTTAACAGAATCTGAATGTGTTCGGTCAGATTTATGTATGCCAGTTTTTGTTTTCACTTAAAATGTTGTCCAATTCAAATAAAAATGAGATAATTTTAGTGGTACCGGCCACACTGTGCCTCGTATTGAGGTGGGGTTGACTCGTACACGTCAGAAATTAACCATGGATACTTGTGCTAATGTATCAACACAATATGAATCTGTTTGGTCTATATTTTGTATGCCATATGTTTTTACTTTAAAGGGTGTCCGTTTTAAACAAAATAAGGAAAATTCGAATGATATCGGCCTCATTGTACCTTAGATTGAGGCGGGGTTGACTCTTACACATCACATATGACCCATGAATCGTTTTCAAGATTTATCAACACAATCCGAATGTGTTTGGTCATTTTTTCATATGCCAGTTGTTGTTTCACTTAAAATGTTGTCCATTTCAAATAAAGGTGAGACACTTTTAGTGGTATTGGACACACCATGCCTCGTATTGAGGCGGGGTTTACTTGTACACGTCAAAACTGACCCATGTATTATTGTGCTAAATTATCAACACAATCAAAATATGTTTGGATTGTTTTACATATTTTTGTTTTTTTACTTAAAACATTGTCTGTTTCAAACAAAAGAGAGACAGTTTGAGTGGTACCGAGCACACTATGTCATAGATTGAGGTGGGGTTGACTCGTACATTTCACAAATGACCCATGGATCATTTTCCGAAAGTATCAATATAATCTGAATGTGTTTGGTTAGTTTTCTGTATTCCATTTGTTGATTTCACTTAAAATGTTGTCCATTTTGAACAAAAGACAGACACTTCAAGTGCTACTGGCCACACCGTGCCTTAGATTTAGCCGGGGTTGATTCGTACACATCAAAAATGACTCATGGATCCTTGTTCTGAATTATCATTATAATCTGAATATATTTGGTTGGTTTTCTGTATGCAAGTTGTTTTTTTCACTTAAAATCATGTCCATTTCAAATTAAAGTGAGACAGTTTGAGTGGTACCGGTCACATCGTGCCTCATATTGAGGTGAGGTTGACTCCTACATGTCACAAATTACCCATGGATCATTTTACTAATGTATCAATAGAATCCAAAAACGATTGGTTAGTTTTCCATATGCCAATTGATGATTTCACTTAAAATGTTGTCCATTTCAACTAAAAGTGAGACACTTTCAGTGGTACTAGCCACACTGTGCCTCTAATTGTGGAAAGGTTGACTCATACACTTTGTCAGTTTTTCGTATGCCAATTGTTTTTACATAAAAGGGTGTCCATTTTAAAAAAAAGAAATACATTTCGAGTGATACTGGCCACACCATATCTCAGATTGAGGAAGGGTTGACTAATGCACGTCACATATGACCCATGTATCATTTTTCTAAAATATCAACAGAATCTGAATGCGTTTGGTCAGTTTTCCATATGCCAGTTGTTGTTTTCACTTAAAATATTGTCCATTTCAAAAAAAAAAGTGAGACACTTTGAGTGGTACTGGCCACACCATGCCTCGGATTGAGGCAAGGTTGACTCGTACACATCAAAAATGACCCATGGATCCTTTTTCTAAAGTATCAACACAATCCCAATAAGTTTGGTCTGTTTTTCGTATGCCAGTTGTTTTTACTTAAAAGGGTGTCCATTTTAAACAAAAGAAACACACTTCGAGTGATACCGGCCACAACATTTCATGGATTGAGGTGGGGTTGACTCGTAAATGTCACATTTGACCCATGAATATTTTTCCTAAAATATAAATAGGATCAGAATGCATTTGGTTAGTTTTCAGTATGTCAGTTGTTGTTTTCACTTAAAATGGTGTCCATTTCAAATAAAAGTGAGACACTTTGAGTGGTACCGGCCACAATGTGTCTCGGATTGAGGCATGGTTAACTCGTACAAGACAAATATTACCCATGGATCCTTGTATTAATGTATCAACACAATTAAAATATGTTTGGTAGGTCCGGGGGGGCTGTTAGAGGGGCTGTCCGGGGGCTGTCTGGGGTGGCGGTCCAGGGGGCTATCTGGGGGGCTGTCTGGGGGCTGTTTGGGGTCTAGGGAGGAGGGTGGGGGACTGTCCATGGTATAAGGAAGATGGGGGGCTATCCAGGATCCAGTGAGGAGGGTAGGGGGATGTCTAGGGGGCTGTCTAGGGGGGGGCTGTCTGGGGGGCTGTCTGGGGGCTTTCTGGGGACCAGGGAGGATGGTGGGGGGGGGTTGTCCAGGGTCTAGGGAGGAGGGGGGGTTGTTCAAGGTCCATGGAGTAGGGGGATTTTTGGGGGGATTTTTGGGGTCTAGGTAGGAGGGTGGGGCTACTTGGGGGCTATCACGGGGGGTGTCCGGGGGGCTGTCCAGGGGGTTGTCCGGGGGGGGCTGTCTGGGGGGCTATCCCTGACACATGGGATGGTATTTACATATTTTCTAAGAAAATTCATTCAAGGTTAAAAAGAGTAATTTCAATATATCAACTTCTAATCAAGCCATTAATTTTCTAAATTCCACTAAAAATTTACAATTTAAATAATATAGATAAAAAATAAAGATAATGTGGCCTACCTAATCACACATATATTCAGGCACAACAAATCGATAAACATCAAAGGTCAGTAATATCAGTCAAAAATGTAACGGATCAAACTGTCTCTCATCACCATCATCGTCACCCTCACCCTCGTCCCCATCATCATCCCCATCATCGTCCATGCCCTCCTCCTCTCCCTCATACTCGTCCTTGGCCTCCTCATCACCCTCCTCCTCCACCTCGGCCTCCTACTCTCCCTCCTCCTCCTCTACCTCGGCCTCCTCCTCACCATCATCTCGACCACCACTAAAAATGACACCTGATGCACCATATATAGAATTCATCACAAGCAGTGTTGTCCTCTGGTGGAAGTGATGGATGTAAAACTTCCATTAGTTTCATAAATGCAGTGTTTTCCATACCAAACTGTTCTTCCATCTATGTGACCCTTTTTTCTGCCTGTTATTCTTGTGCCTCAACCTGCTACAACTCGGTGGCACTACAAATCGAACCAGAGGAGGGCCAATACCTCATCGGAACTATACTCTTCCCAGGTCAGCAGTGTACTCTACCAGGGTGCTCATCAACCAACACCTGATGTAAGTGATCATTTGGCCCCAAATTGTCAGGTTCCTATGCATGAAAGGCCTATAAAGCAACCTGTTACAAACATAAATATATTATTAAGTTAAAAAATAGAGATTGAAATTCCAAATCTACAAATAAAAACTTATAATCTGCTGCTGAGTCGGTTCATTAGCCGCACATCCATCTTTCTTCTTTCCACTCATGAAAAAGAGTTTTGCTCAAGGCACACGTCCTTCTGTATTCAATTTATGCCTCTAAAATTAAATTGAATGTAGAAAACCATAATTTAAAATATAATACCAAAAAAACATAGTAATATCATAATAAAAATTATATAACAACTTTAGCAATCGAATAAATTATGGAGGAAGTAATAGAAAGTGCAAGTCGTAAAGAAAGATTATAAACTATCATACCTATTGTCTCTCATGATCTAGCATTGTAGTACGTCCCAATGTGTGGACGTATTTCTTAGTATCAATGTTTCTTTTATTTCTTCTAGATGCATCCTAAATAAAATTCAACAATTAATATTAATTAAAAACATGAAAATTTTCTTTTAAATATCGTTAATTTGATTAATTACTTCAATTGGATAGTCTTCCAATGAGTAATCATCAGTCAATACTGTTATAATAGACAGTCATCCATGATGGGGACTGCCTATAACTCTGTGCCCACTCTAGCATGTCAGCCAATGTAAAACTCATGCTTATAAGCTATCTAAAACTCGCCTAAATCCTTTAGATGTGATGGCAGTGCACCCTCACCATCGGGGAAATTAAACCGTAGCTGACACAAAAATATTAATTCATACAAATAAAAAAATTAATATATTTCATTAAATACAACAGATTTTTTTACCCATATATCTGCCCCGGATTTATCCTTGACTTTATTTGGTAGCTATCTCCATGAGAGGAAGGCTGACATGAATGATGTCGGAGTATTTGGAAAGTTTCACCCAAAAACTCTGATATTGCTACCCTGATTTTTCAATAATCTAACTAACCTGATTGTAGTCCACCATCAACTGCGTATGGCAGTTCCATACCGAATGCATGCACGTACGACCCCTCCCCCGCCTATTATCAGTATATGTAGATGTTATGAAAGAAAAAAAAATATTTTATCAATACATGTTATAATAAAAATAAATAGTTGTGTAACAATTTTTTAGTGTTGTATAATTATAAATGCGGTATTCTGATCAATGCGCCCCACTGGATCTGCAAAAACTGAAGGAACACCTTGTAAATATGAAGTGGGTCCCAATGTATGCTTCGCAGGGACAGACTCTAGTGGAGAAGTAGTCGAACAAGATGGAATGTAGAATCCCGAAGAGAAAGAAGCATAAGTAAAAGAAGATGACAGGCATGTTTTCACAAATGTTGTATGGGGAGTGGGAATCATCATCAGATATGGTACAGATGTGTGACGAGGATCATATGTAAATGGTGGTGAAACCACGGGAAGGCTAAATATCTTGTGTGTCCCTAATGGAACACCGAGATCATAATGTGGGATGGATGGTATGTCAGTGGGAGGGGCATGGTCTAATCCGGTACGCCGACCAGATCTTCTAGCTCTCATACCCCCCGCTCCCCCTCGTACGAACACCCCGAGTACTGGGACCACTACTAGGATACTAATCAAATAATTGTCACCTAATAGATGGATCCTGAAAAAATGTTTAAAAAAATTAATCACATGATATTATATATTATTTAAATAAATAAATTTGAAATAAAATACTCACTGTAGGAACTAGTGGTGGAATGACTAGCTCACCCATGCGACGACTGTTTTCCATAATATGTTTTCATCACCTCTCTTCAATTGGATTCATTTTCTTGTATTTAAAAACACATATGAAATTAAATAGAAAAGGATAAATATTGTGTAACCCGAAAAACAAAATAAATGTGAGGGAAAAGTGGGTGGTGTGGGGTGGTGTCCAGGGGGTGGTGTAGTGTCCAGGGGGCTATCCAAGGGGGTGGGAGGGATGTCTAGGGGGTGGGGTGGTGTCCAGGGGGTTGTTCAAGGGGGTGGGGGTGTGTAGGGGGTGGCGGTGTCCAAGGGTGGGGTGGTGTCTAGGGGGGTTTTCATGGGGGTGGGGGTGTCCGGGGGTGGGGGGTGGGGGTGTCTAGGAAGCTATCCAGGGGGTGGGAGGCATTTCCAGGGGGGGTCATAAGGGGGGTTGTTTGGGGGGTGGGGGCTGTCTAGGGGGTGGGGTGGTATACTGTTCATGTGGTTATCTAGGGGGCGGGGCTATCCAAGGGGGTGGGTTGGTGTCCAGGGGGGCTGTCTAAGGGGGTGGAGGTGTCCACGAGTGTGGGAGTGTCCAGGGGTGGGGTGGTGTCCATGGGGGTTGTCCAAGGGGGGTGGGGTGGAAACTCCCCTCCCTACTTGGGCAGCCCACACCCCCTCCTAAGTGAAATTTTTATAAGCAAATCCTAATCAATTTTTTATCCCATTCGACTATACCATACCTCCCAAGAAATACCCTATAACTCAGAAATATCCTAATGTTATACAGAATCCCATAGTACATAATCGATATATGGTCAATCTCATCAGCCACCCACATCCACATCCCAGCATAACAACCCTCTAGTTTGTAACCATACCCCATAGGCCACAAGGGACTCACATAGAAATTGCCAAGTTTCCCAACTCACTCAATAATATAACCCTAAAGAGTCACTCAAAACATTATCCCTTTCAAACACATTTCATTTACTACATGAATAAAAAAACTAAGGATGTCATCATATATCTTTTTGTGGAGAGGTGTCACTACAAAAATTCTACCAAAACAAAACCACACTAAGACAACATCTTACATTTATCAATAGTGATATCAAGATAAATAATAAAAATCAACTAAACAGGTTATCACATTTTACATGAAATCGGTGAATCATATTTCTACTACACTATACATGAAATCCCCAATAAGACTAGATTTATTATACAACCAATACCTATCATAATTGAGATAACATAACCCATAAAAAATAGAACCACAATTATTCAACAACTCAAATGGGTTTTCACTAACCACAAGGCACACTAGAATGCCTTAATGTACAAATGGAATGGATTCCCACTTGAAGAAACTTCTACCCAAGGACCCCATCACATTAAATTATATAAAACCTCACTATCATAATCAGATCTTGCAGAAGGGTATTGTGGAAAGGGTACATGATATGAGAAATATAAATACAGGAAGAAGCAGACCACACAGATCTGGTTTTGGAGAAATAAAAATAGATAATAAACAAAAATAGATGCACTACATTCCACATACCGATTAGAAGCATAGAAATAAATAATTACCCGATTGATTACGGAGAGACATTTGAGAGATGCCTTGGTGTGAAGAGAGAGCGTCGGGAGATCATTGGGAGTGATTAGGTTTATGGATGCAATACTACGGAGGGATTCTGGATGTACAGGAATTTTGGGGAAACTTTCCCAATGGTTTGTTAAAACCGTTGGTAAAGAGTGTATTTACCAACGGTTTTTAAAAACCATTGGTATATATATAGATTTTCCCAATGGTTTGAGTAAAATGTTGGAAAAATATTGTCCTCATCCCATTATCCCAACAGTTTGAAGAAACTGTTGGGAAAAATTAAGTATACCAACGGTTTATTCAAACTGTTGGTATACAAGTGTTGGGAAAAGCAATTTTTCAGTTGTGATGAAAAGTGTTCCTTAAATACATAAATTTAGAAAAATAATTGATACTTTTATAAATAACATCATACAACATCATTTGGTAAAGTTTTAGAGTATTTTTTCTAATATTTATAATATTATATTTACACTTAATTACCAGATTTACCCATATTTATGGTAAAAAAACTACAAAAGTTATTATTCACATGGTCCAGAAATAAAAGGAACATATTTAATAAATTTTTAAATTTTGATTCCAAATATAAAATAATTTTTTAAAAATTCAATTCACAAAATCATTATAAATATAATTAAATTCCATAGATGGGACGAATCAATGGGTTATTAAATTAAAAAATATTCGAAAGTTTGAAATGTTTTTATATCTAATTTCAATGTAAAATTGATTCCAATTAGAAAATTTGGATTTATTGATGTCTATTTGAACTATTTATACATTAAAAACATTCTAAAATATAATATAGAAATATAAAATAAATATAATAAAATGAAGTTTTCAATTAAAATACATTATTCTCAACTACTAATCAAAACCTAAAATTAGTCGTAAAAAACAAAAATTAAACCAAAGTAAATATTGATATTCCAATTTCAAAGAAAAATTTGGTTTTATAAAATATAATTTAATAAACTTTCTAAAACCATATTTAAAACAATTTCACCATCAAAACGAGGAAAAATTGCCCTTTTAGAAAAATACATCTTTTATGAATGAAATTGGATTTTTCTTATATCGTGTCAAGAAGACACATAATTTGAGTGTAAAAAATTAGATTTAATATCGATTAATATAATAAAGCAAGTGTGATTTTTTTTATTTATTGGTATAAAACACAATTAAGCATGTTTATAGAGTTTTTCAAAAAAATATTTCCTTTAATTTTATAAAGGGTTTTATTTTCATTTATAATTAATTTGTCACAAAAGAATTAATTTTATATACATTTATCAACAATATTTTCAAAATTCATATAATCATGTTCATACCCATCATTCTTATAGGTGGTTTATAATTTTATTATTTAAATAATCCGAATAATAAAATGATGTTTTATAGAAACTCAATGTTCTGTGAAAGGTATGCTAAGAAGGTATTCTGTGTAATAAAAGATATCAAAAAAATAATATTATTTAAAAAATCTATTTCATTAAAATTTTAGTGTGTTTTATTCTACCCCCCATTAAAATTAATTCAACCCTTGAAATTCATTGGTGTTATCATGGTTTTAATACTTGAAAGTTCCTTTTATGGAAACCCACATCATAAAATTGAATACCAAAACATCTTTTAAAAAAATTAATGTTAGAAACAAAAAGGTTACCCAAATTAACTCATAAACAGGTTTCTGTGTAGGATAACATAGGTAGAAAGTTTAAACATGTACATAGAAGATAAAACTAACTATCATGTTCTGATGGAGATTGATAGAGAATATGAACCTTAGAAGGTTAATGACCAAAAAAACATTAACCAAATCGGTACGAAAAAGGTCCTTTGTATCATCAAAGATGATGATAATAGGATAACATTTTATTTTCAAATCAATTGAGAAGAAATACATACTTGATATCATCTTAAAAGTATAATCAAACTCTCTGGTTATTCCTTGATCAATCGCTGCTTCATTTCTTACTCCAACAGATGAAGTTGAAATGGAAACACCTATATGAATAGTGGATCATAAGATCAAAAATAGGATGATGAGTCATTCCTTTTTTTTCTAGTTATCATCATAAAAAAGGTTCGAATAGGTTATCCAATATGAATAAATATTCTTATTATAAATTAAAAAATTACTCTCTAAATCCTTATCCAAAGTTTTACATAAACAATTCCATAAATTGTTACCATTTTAAACCTTCCAAAACATTAAAATCCAAAAAAAAAATATGGTCACTAAATTTCTATAATAAACTTATATTTAAACCCCAAAACAATATTGTGTATCTCTCATCCACCACACACCAAACAAGTGATGACCATTATCATGTATTCTATCCGAACAAGTTAATAACCTAAATTTCCATAAAAACTAAGTGAAATACAACATGCTTTCAGTAATTAACTCTTTCCTCATACCATAAATCCAAAAAGTCTACAAACTTAGTCCATGATATCATAAACCAACTTAACATCATTTTCATCCCCCGGTCATCAATACTAACCCATTTATTATATCATAATAAAAAATCTCTTTATCTTGTTAGTATCACATCATCATACACGTATTAATGGGTATATGTCCCTTAATATTATGTTCTCCAAAAATATTACCTTACCACCTCATTCACTTTTCATTGCTACAACTACCGTTCAACATATGAATTCCAAATCCATATGTAAAACCTACAACAAACCAATCCTTAGATGTTTCATTGTTACATAATACCATTAAATTACTTACACAAAATAATTCTTGGATTTCACTACATTTTCTCTCAATCAATCCACCACTTCTTTATCATACTCTACATTTCCAATATTGATCAAAATAGATTTCCATTTTTATTTTACATAGAAAGGCTTTTGAGGTAAATTTTCAACATCAACCCTTAGATTTGTGCACTGGTTATAATAATTCTCATTTTCTTTACACATAAAGAACTGAAGTGTTAGGGGTTCATGTGTAAACGTCTGCTTTCTATCCAATGCATTGGTCAACCTATTCATTTCCTTTTGAAATTCATTGGCTTTACTTCCTGCATTTACACATTTAAAGAACATCCCAGTTTCATTCAAACACTTTCGATGATGCTTCTTCTGACATTTATGGCACGCATATGGATATATGTTCGTTCCACCATGTGATTTATAATGTTTTAATTAGTCTAAATCATTATTTCCTTATCGAAACCATGGGAATAGTTGGTATCTCCAATTTCTATTTCAGCATTGAGTGCACATCGAACAATTTATTCATTTTTATTGATGTCACTTATGAATAATTACCTGTGATGACTTGGTTTTTTTCCACTAAAACATATTCCACCCTTACCTTCGGTTTGGATGATAATACTCAAAGCTTACCTTATAAGTCTTGTAAAATTTTCCTCATAAGTACCAACATATTCTTCATATTGTTTCATTAAATCATGGAACACTTTATCCATTTTTTATGATCAATACCAATAAATTACTTATGAAAAAATAAGTTATTGAACTTGCCCCATTCCATGGAGTCAATTTCATCTTGTTTCCTATTATTTTTTATAATATTCCACCATTTATTTACTTCACCACCCAAATTATAGACATACAAAATCACATTCCCATTTTTTGAATATTCTCAATCAAAAAATATCTTTTCAGTGATACAAATCCATTTATCAGCCACTAGTGGATCAAAAGACCCACTAAAAGATGGTTGATTCTACCTCATTAAGGGATCGATATAAATTATTTCTCTCCTACACTCATTTTTAATTCCATGATTATTTATAATTTAAGAATGTTGTGTGATCATAGAAATAATATTGTTAATTCTGACTCACATATCATTCGGTTTCTTATAAGGAAAATTATTGAATTTCTCATCACATTCATTATTAATGTGGTTTCTTTGGGTTTTATCCATTTAAAAAAACTAAAATTAATTTTGTGAAAACCACATAATCAAGGGAAATTAATTATAAAATTTCATTATATAACACATGCAGTTTAATCATAGGTTATCCATGATCATTATAAAACTATGTTATTTTTACCTATATATAGACTTATCCTTATGGATCTTACTATGTTTTGTCCATCCTAGATCCCATAATATGACCAAAATATTCCTTTGTTACCAACTATAATAACCTAGGATTTTCATACATGGATATTACATATTTTTTAGATGAATATTAATTAAATTATTTAAACACATGGTCGGAGTCCATAGTAGTAATGTGCCTTTGGAAACATAAAACTGAAACATCTATTATTGTAAAATACCTTAAATTTTTTCCATAATGACCTCCCCCTTTAGAAGACCAACTTAAAAGATTTCGACATAACCTATGGAAATGTAGCATACTAAAAGGGTGACCTTAAATGATTAGTAAGGGAAAATATGGAAGATAATAATCTATTATCCTAGGAAATATTACGATAATAAATATTTGTATGTGATCATAAGAAATGTTCAAACCCAACTTTCCATTGATCGTAAACACAAGTAATGACATAAAACATTAACATTTCAAAACACATGAATCATAAGAATGAAAAATAATTATAACTCAACCATGAAACATAAATACATATCATAAATGTGTTTGAATTATAATAATTATGTAAATCCATTTAATATGTTATGTTTAACTTCCAAGACTCTTGGATCAGACATTATCACCTATTTCCCCTAACGGATCAAGCACATCAACTCATTTCCCATTAAAGATCAAGCCCATCGACTTGTCTCCCCAAACTATATCATGAGATGTAATTTATTACCCAATTCATAATATTGTGATATAGGTCTCACCCATCACTAAATATAATGTATACATATGTGTAACATAGGATAATAAATCATTTAACACATCAAAACTATATAAATAAATGAGTTTCCTAAACACTTTCTCATAAGAGAACTCGTGAAAAAAGAAATAGGTTTCATAAATGTCATTTCATCATAAACATATACCATTTACATAATGAATAAAAATGCTATACATCGGTTATATCCCCAATAAATAATAACACAAATTGAATTCATATTATATGGAAGAATTATTTTTGAAATATGAGTTGAAATAATTCATAATGAAAATATCATTTCCATTATGAAATCATTTTTTTAAAGAGTCCCACAATTATAAAGGAAAAAAATTTCTTTGAAGACAACCTTGTAATATTTTTAAGTAATCTTCAAATCATTAAGGAATCATGGCGGTGGGAAAATATTCTCATACCATATATGTTAAAAAAAAATTCTTCTGTGTTTTTGTCATAAAATTTATCAATATTTTTTTTATAGAAAATGACTAAAATACTATTTTTGAACTATTTTATAAAAAGATAAAAAAAGGCTAAAAATTATTTTAAACAATGTTAAAAATATTTTTGATTTTTTTTTGAAAACATGGACATGGAAGGAAAATATTTTCCAATGAATAATTTTATATAAACAATCTCTAATAATGATGAGATTCTGAAATAAACATGAATCACTTTATAATTAGTATAATCGTATGCCTCATGAAAGTAATAAAACTTTATGGATATTTACACACCATAATATTCAGAATAAGACTCATAAAAACATTCATTGTACATATATATTGTTGAAACATTAGGTTACCTAGACCCAAATATTACATACTTTATTACCATATCAAGAATACAGTTAGTTATACATGATGTTATCTTACCATTATAATGTATAATTTTCTGTGTCCATTATTATAATGTTAATGTCCAAATATTAATTGTCATGTCGAGAGGTTATAGAAAATCTCATGCTATAATGAGAACCTCGAGATACAATGTCATTAATCTTAATATATGTTTTATAGCCTTGATACATCTTACTAACTGAAAATAGCAGTTGTTTGAAAATTAGTTGTTGGGGGCTCATAATCATTGAGACTTATTCTCATGAAGTTTTCACTTGGTGATCTCTAGTACAGAGATCATAAGGAAATACATGCCAATAAGAACACCATGTGTTTTGGGTGTCATCTGTTGTTCTTATCTACAGACATGTGTGTTGGTCTCTTGACTTGATACTATTGAAAATGAGTATCATTTGATTACATACTTTAATTCAAGTCACCAAACATGGTATTAAAATGGTTTCGAGGTATCTTGTGTTGGGTTCGTCATTGGTGGTATGACAATGGTTGAATGGTCAATAAAGGACTTGTCGCTTCCATGTTTAGGAAGTTGAATATCTCAGGACTGGTTGATTGGGATACTTCAGCCTTAATAAGTCTTTGTCTAAAGAATTAAAAAGGTTAATCTATATAGAAAGATCAAAAAATAATAAAGAAAGAAAAGGATGATGACACAAGTGTGTGTCCTTCTTTATGAGTTATTTGATGACAAAGAGATTATAGTACACAGTCTGTCTTCGTAGGTTGGTATTCGTTTCTATGACCATCCTTATCTCTTTAGGGGCCATGATGGGTTTCTATAATCCTCTCTTGGTCTGTGTATTGTATTCACCACTATCAAGATAATGGCTTAGAGGGTCACACACAATATCATATTCATGAATCTTCCTTATTAAGTTAAATAGGTATATTGGACATGGTGGGCCCCACCACAGGGGTCTGTGTGTTGTCCAAGTTTTCAATCACAAAAATAATTAAATAAATTCATTAATATTAAAGTTATGAATAATTGTGATTGAATTTATTTACTGTATTTACATGTTTAGAAAATATGAGATAATATTAATCGAACGAATATTATTCAAAGTTCGTTTAATATTAAACAGGATAGCGAGTCAAGTTAAATGGATCAGTTTCTATCACGCAATATATTTTATATATTTTACATGTATGTGATTAAATAATAAATAATATTTATGGAGTTTAGTTCATCAAAAATATTTATTTAGTGGACTTTGAAAAAAACATTGGTCGAGGAACCCTACTAGATATTTATCAACTGCACTAAAAATATGATAGGATTCTCTCTCTCATGTGGGGCCATTCTCATAATTTTTTCACTTTTATGAAATGAATTTGAGAGTCTTTCTCCCCCCCCCCCCACTTCATAGAGAGATAATCTCTTGATCCAAGAAGTCCAGATCAAGAAATCTCTCAAGCATCGAAGGCATCTCGATGTGGTGATCGTCGACACATCAATGGGGTCATCGGATCTCTGTGTTAGTTCCTAGTATTTGACTATCGATGCTCCCACAAGTTTTTTAAGAATATGTGGATGATATATAGGGGGTCTGCGCTGACTCCCACCCTGTGTCTTACTTGGGAAACCATTGAAGGAATGTCGAGCACTAGGCCCAGTCATCACCACCCTCCACACTGCCAAACCTCCCATCACCTCACATTCTGGACTTCAACCACATCCCCAGATGGATCTTAGATAGCCAACTGCCGCATGGACACTGTTACCAAGACTAGAAGTCCACTGCATCTCCACCTCCTTCTTTGGCCTGCTTCACCTCCGCTTCTTCCGGGCCTTCCCCGTGCACTGATGGCATCCTGGTTCTCTGGACCTCCCCTTGGTTCCTACCTCAAGGTCTCAGCCACCATACCCTTCTGGACTTCCCAACTCCTATGGATGGAACCCCCGCCTAACCTCCCCTGCCACCCTCCTTGAAGCAGACAACACCAGACTTAACCATGCCTCACTGTCGGAGACATCTCCGCCCTTGACCCTCCTGGTTGTCATTCGTCTCCCACCCAGCACTACCAGCTAGTTCTCCACACAGCTAGTTCACCACCCTACTCCCAGTTGGCTTCTCAGCACACTATAATCCCTGCCCACTATTTTCCTCTACCTCATTAAAACCCTGCTCTAGATAGCCCTATTGTTACACCACGAGTAGTTAAACCGTACTATTTGCAACCTAGCCTGTTCTAAAGCGATGTCTCGGTTCCAGTTTGGTTGTTAGTGTGATTTGACTCACCCTAAACACTTATTCAGGGCCTCGGGTAGGTCTTCCAAACCCAGAATGGGTTTAAGCAGACCAACCTAGCCTAGAAAAATCAAGAACTGCTTTATTCTAACCCGTTATAGGTGTGTGTTGGTCAAAAGCATCCTGCAGTGGGTCTTAAGGGTGTTACGAGGCCCAATTTAATTTTAATTAATATAATTAATTATTTTAAGAAAAGAATTAAATTAAATCCATTAATATATTAATTGTGGTTGAAAATAAATAAATTTCAATACCTAGATATAATTAATTAAATTTGAATTTTAAATTGAATAAAATAATTTAATTCAATTTCGATATTAAAATTAAATTAATTAGTGGACCGATATTTAATTAAATTATTTTAATTTATTAATTCATTTAATTTTATTATATAAACCTCCCACTTAATTAATGCATGTTAATTTTATCATGATTTATTTTATCAGTATACAAGTCTTGAGCACTGACCCATGTATGTTTCCTTTTATTTAATTAATTAATTATTTAACTACATGTGAATCTTGTAATTAATTACATGATGGTCTGGTCATCATCAAAATTTTCAGTTAAAATGTATAAAGGCATGCGTGGTCAATTGTTTTTTCAATTATACATTTATATACCTAGTTCCCCTCGCATGTGCACGAGTATTTTTGTACTTCAGACAAAGACATTGAACGACATGGACCCTTACAAGATGAGGTGGTGTAGAGTGATCAAGACGATGTAAGGCGTGGTGTGGACCCTTCCAAAAATAAGATGGTACTCCAAGAGGTGTCATGGACCCTGACAAGGCAAGGTGGTAATTCAGAAAAGAAGCGAACATACAAGATGGGGGAAAGCTCCATTATGAGTCAAGCATTGACTTAGGTACGTTGCCCTTGGGTTGTTTAGATGCTCAAGTCCAGTCGGGTTATAGTTTACCTTCATACATTTATTTATTATTTTTATGCATTTATAAACAGTTGGAAATTATATAAAATAATAAATAACAAAATGCATAAAAAAGTAGTGTATGTTTTTCTATTAAAGTTCAGTTGTGAGCACGAAAACCTAGATGAACAAGTATAATTGAAATGGATCACATTCATCAAGAGACAAACACAAAACCCTCAATGTAATATTAAGTCATTATGGCCTTCCATCATTCAAGTTTGAACAAAACCAAATGTTTGGGGTGTCGTTCATGCCATAGCTGAGGGTGCCTCTTACTACCAGGGAGTTCTTATTAGGGTGTTGGGTTGACTACACTACAATTTCCGCAAAGTAATATTCTGGG
This sequence comes from Viscum album, assembly GCA_963277665.1. Lineage (NCBI taxonomy): Eukaryota > Viridiplantae > Streptophyta > Magnoliopsida > Santalales > Viscaceae > Viscum > Viscum album. The sequence continues at coordinate 565,705,734 of OY728142.1, read as the reverse complement.
AAAGATTGTTGAAATTTTAGAGGCATGCATTGAGTAAATCAAGAAATGATTTTTGAAGTTGGGACTTCACTCAACATATCAATGAACCGCGAGTTAATGTGGTTGGAAAGCCAAAATCCTACCTTATACCCTCCGAGTAGTGACATAGTCATAGCGTGTAGACTATCATGGAGGTTTCGGGATCCTTGTCCCTAGAATACTCAAGAGTACTCTGATTATTTTAAAAAGGGTTCCTAAAATTTGAAAAATTTGCAGGAGACATTTAAAGACTAAATTTATCAGTAATGTCACATTCATTAATCAGCATAAAAAGTACTATCCTTCTATATATTTTCGTAGAGGATGGAAAGTGATACCAAAATAAAACTATGATAAACATTAGAAAAAGTTAATGTCAATAATGGCATGAATTTCCAAAGTTTTTTATAGTCGCTCGTGCACATTACTACTATATCAGAAATTCAAGGGGCCTGTATCCCAACCTGTTAAGGCAAATCAGGAATCGAGGGTGTAAAATTGCTTACATGAGACTCATGAATTAATCATATGATGGTTCTATCGTAATTCAATCATCGACGTCTGATGTTAGTTGCAGTTACTACACCATCACATGGATGACGATATATGTAGTCTCATCACCCAAAAGTTTTAAAAAGAAAAATTAAAGAAAGTTTTGAATGCGATGATCACACTCTGTTTGTGTAATGTGAAATAAAGTTCACAATCTTTCATTTCATCCCATTATTATACATGTTTACACCCAGTCACTCAAGTTTCATTTAAGGATAGAAAGTAACAGTATAGAGTAAGTGATTTATTACCTTTAAGGTAACATTCTTCAAGTGATAAAAATATTAAAGATGGCACCATCTTTTGTTCTTATTGTGAATAAATTGAATGACAAGGAAAAATAGACTATGGATAGTTACTCCAAAGGAACCATTGTCATTTCCTTAAAATAAAAGTGGTTAGTTATTTAACAAGAATTTATTTGCATCACATATTTAATTAAATTAATGGAAGTTTAAAAATGGAAAAAACTGAAATACTAGAAGAAAGTACCCACTTATCGCTTTGGTATATTCATGAATATGTTTCTAACACACATCATGGGTATTGAATACGATATTAAAATAATGTATGTGTATTTAAATAAAATAAGTAAGTAAGTATTGGAACATTATAGTAATTAAAGTGTTTTCTCTAAGTCGCTGAGAAAGGGTGATTCCTAAGTCTGTAATGAGAAGCACATAACTTAGAATTTCCAAGTGAATGATTTTAGTTGAACAAGTTTTTCAGTATAAGCAAAACAATTAGGTATCACAAGAATTTTTTACATAATAAGACATTATTCCATGTCTTGGAATAAATTTTATTTTTGGTAACATACTCAACAAATAGTTCACTAGTACTTGAATCATAGGCAATAAGTGATGAATATATATAAATGTAAGACTTATCTAATTGTGGAAAGATGATTCTCTGTAAAGTTAAACTAAAATTGGATGTCAATAATATTCCCAATTTTGTATTTAGGCCTAGTATAGCTAAGAACCATTGGTATTATTTACATCTTTAGTTTATACATAGAAACCATTAGAAATAATGGTGTCGTAGAAAGCTTCCAAGGTTAGTTCAATAAGAGACTGTGAACTATTCAAAAGAAATCTAGAGGTACTGATACATCATAAGATTCCTTTAAGTTATTAAGGAATGTAATAGTGAAGTATATGTATGGTCAGAAGATATGAGTTTCTTTGTATCGGCATGCTGAAGAATATCTTGACCAAGCATTCATCAATCATGATAATGTAGCATGGTGTAATTCCTAAATGCATGTTCCCTTATCTACATCACGACATTGATGTTCCTAAGAAGGATCGATGATAAAGTATTACATGTTATCATTGATAAAAAAAATATCATGTGTAGAAATTCCAAAATTCACATTTCGTACATCAAAGATATGATGTATGTTACATCAATGTTACAACCTACATAAACTTCAATTATATTTCATGATGTTATTTTCAAATAACAGTGAAAACCCATAACCAATATTCTAGTAAAAATGACATATGGATATCATAAGAGTCTTAGAATGATGAAAATAAATTATTTCATAGATTAGGTGTTAGGATTCAAATTGTTTGTAGACATATTTTTTTTAAAAGGTTGGGGCTGAAGCCTCAATTTATTATTTAAAAGCAATGACCTCTTTAGACTGGGTAGAGGGAGCCTCATTACGTAGCCCGAAGTCCCAAGGCCAAGTGGCCTGAATACAAGGCTTGAAAGCCCATTTGAATGGACCAAAGAACCCCTCGGTGAACAGTACTACTACAATACCCACACTGCTACAGTACCTGCTACAGTGCCACCAGCGCTATAGTCCTGGCGCTGCTACAGTGCTTCTACAGTACCTGGGAAATTCTCCCAAGCCCAGATTTGATCCTGGGTCTTTTGGATGCCAAGCAGGAGCCTGTAGTGGGAGATGGATTAACTTGATCATAGTCAATGCTCGAGATGAGCAAATGGTTGACATAGGAACAAGTTTCACAAGTTCTTATGGAAGAATCATGTTCTAGTGGTGCATAATATGTTGGAATAATAAAACCATGGTGATGGTTTCATATTCATCGTGGTCGATGATGTATTATTCATTGAGAATAATAAATCCTACAAGTAATCATTATATGGAAATGAGCGAAGATTGAAAATATCAATTAAAATTAAATTAATGGATTCCACGTATCAAATTGAAAAGGGGATTATAAATTGAATATAGTTGTGGGTATTCAAATGAATTATTACTTGGATGGTAGAAGACTAGTACCAAAAAGGATCAATTGTTTATACCAAGTTGGTATGCCTAAATCCATTAAAATTTTACTTGTCAGAGATAACTTCTAAGATCATTATATTGGTCATTGGATGTCAAGATCATCTTTATTAGAGGGTGTCTATACAACACAACTAGAAAGGGGTGATGACACCATAAAATTCTAATGTAGGTTGCATGTTACTAAAATATAGTTCTAGATTAATCTAAGAAATGATATACTAGCACATTAATTTCAAATGAATCTTTACCTTGTGTCTACCAACGGTTAGTGGGAGCGCCAATGCTTTCCAAGAGAAATATGTTCGACAACAAATAGAAAATTTTATTGGTCATACAGTTAGATAAGATCAGGATAAAATTAATTCTCTAGTGATTGAATTAAAGTAGCAACATAAGTTATAGGGAATAGGATCTACTGAAGTAGATCTAATGATTGCTTGGACCTGGTCAATCGTACATAAAGTATCTTTTTATTGAAAAATAAAAGTTGGAACAATTCACGTTCAGATTTGTTTTTAATGTCACATGGATTAATCTCTCTAGGTTGACATGTTCCGAACATGATAAGAGATTGATGATGTGAATTGGATTCCATATTCTCTAGTGATGGATCAATCAGGTATGCCATAATATGTACAATAATTTATATTTCCAAGATACACATTATAGTTGGCAGAAATCAATTATATCCAGAAGCACTACAAGTGAAGAAGTCAGAACTATCATCTTGTACTTGAACAACTACAAATGATATATACCTGGAATGTGGAGAAGAAGGTATATTAGTTATGGTGGGACACAAACTATTAATCCTAGATCAATTTTATCTAGTATCGTAGTTAGTAAAAAGTGATTAGTGATTCAACTCATAAAAGAATGTGGTATCCATACCTACAAATACCGATTACGCTGCCGATTCTAATGTAGATAAGAAGTAATTATCGATCGCAATGAATTATTCCAGTTCTAGGATTCACACCTAGTGAGAAAATTATTTTCATAATTTAAATTATTATATTCTTACTAGCCAAGTTGTCATGTTATAATAATGGAAAAAAGTGATATACTCAGGGATACCTTATCTTGAAATGTTTTACGCATGGAGATGAGGTCGTATACAACAGATATGTGATGTAGCAAAAATGTGGTAGGCCCAGCAGTTAAAGCCATTACTCAACAGAAACATGATATTTATTATGTGAGTAGGTTATAAGTTTGGTTAGCGAGTTGGATCTACTACAAGTGGTAGTGTTGAAATAGTTTGTACCATATACCCAACTATGTCATACTTTTGATTACCATATAATGTATACAGTTAGTTATTCATGTTGTTATCATACCGTTATAGTTTATACTTTTCTATGTCCACTGTTATAATGGTAATGTCCAAAGATTAATTGTTGTGTCGAGAGGTTATAGTAGATCTTAGGCTACAATAAGAACCTTGAGATATGATGACATTAATATTAAATATATTTTCTATAGTCTAGATACATCTTACTGAATGGACATAGTAAATTTCTGACTATTAGGTGATGGGGGATCATAAGTATTGAGACTTCTTATCACAAAGTTCACACTTGGTGATCTCTAGTAGTGAGATCATGAGGACTGGCCTGCCAATATGAACACTAGATGATTTGGGTGTCATTGGTTGTTCCTATATAGGTACATGTGTATTGGTCTCTTAACATGAGACTATTACCAATGTGTATCATTGGATTACATACATTGATGCAAGAAAAAAACCATGGTGTTGAAATCGTGGTGAGGTAGCTTGTGTTGGGTGCGTCGTCGGTGGTATGACAGAGGTTGAATGGTAAAGAAAGGATTTTTCACTTCCATGTTTAGGAAGTTGTATATCTCGAGCCTGGTTGATTGGGATAGTTCTACCTTCATAAGTCTTTGGTCAAAGCAGTACAAAGTTAAATCCATTTGGAAAGATCAAAAAACAACAAAGAAATAAAAGGACAATGACACAAGTGTTCATATTTCTTTAGAAGATATTTTATGACAAAGAGATTAAAGTACACAGTTAGTGTTCATAGGTTAGTAGTCATTGCTATTGTTGAACTCTCTGTGCAATAGTTATTTTAATAATCACAAATCATTGTTTTATATATGTCAATTTAGTCATTTATTCAATTTGTTCTAAATGTGTTTATATATTTCTAATCATGTATACATATGATTATCTATGATTTTTTATGGTCTACAATTGACCTGGAAGTATTCTGGTTTATACAGGCACTGTGTGCGATTTTTATATTTTTGATACACCATTAGTTATATTTTTTGACTCACAATTAGTTATATTTTTGACTCACCATTAGTTATTTTCTTGAGTCACCGATAGTTAATGGAAGGAGACATAGATGGAAATGGTCGCACAGATGACAACGGTCGCACCGATGACAACGGTCACACCGATGAGAATGATCTCACCGATGAGAACAATCGTACCAATGACAATGGTCGCACCGATGAGAACGGTCGCACCGATGAGAACAGTCGCACTGATGAAAATGGTCGCAATAATGACAATAGTCGAACCGGTGACAATGGTCTCACTGATGAAAATGGTCGGACCGATGAGAAAGGTTGCACTGATGCTGATCAAATGACCTACTGATACTGATGATGATCAAATGATCTACCGAAGCTGATGTTGATCAAATGATCTACCGAAATCGATGTTGATCAAGTGACCTACCGAAACCGATGCTGATCACATGATCTATCGAAATCGGTGCTGATCAAATGAGTTACTGATACTGATGCTGATCAAATGATCTACCAAATTCGATGTTGATCAAATGATCTACCGAAACTGATGATGATCAAATGACCTACTGATACCGATGAAAATTCCAATGACCTACCAATCTCATGACTCACTGACAGTCATAAAACCTGTTTGAATTTCTATTAACTCTTATTTAATTCCAACAGTCATAATTTCTTAACTTAATGCACCTGCTATTAATTAATGTTGGTTGTTGGATATCAGGGAATCTTACCTTGTACTTGTCAAAAACCAATCATTCTTTTCACAAGATCTCAAGGAATAAAAAGGAAGATCTATCTGTAGTGAAAAGAGATGAGACGACACAAAAAATAGATATAGACAGAAACACATAAGAAGACGAGGGAATACATGTGTATGAAGCACCATGAAACAAAAAGAAGAACTCAAAGAACACCTCTGAAAACCAGATAGAGATTCCAGAAGATCATTCACCAGGAACAAACACAAAATCCAAATTGTTGTGCCTACTGAATATCATATGCACAAGGCTGAATAACTGTAGCTAAGAAGAACAACGACACTCAGTTTTGTGTCATCCTCACCAGAACGGACTCAAATAACATCCACAACATCTAAACGAATCCAGAAAACATCTCAAATCACTCAGAGCATTCTAAACTCATTACCCATTTATTTTATCTATAGTGAAATTTTGTTTAACTTTTGAGTATTTTGTGTGCATCGGTCTATTTAGACACACACTGACTCCTGGGCTGAACATGAGGATACTAAATCCTCACATATAACCTTTTATGCCTTATTGTCTCCCACTGTGAATTGTGGAAGAGTTCAAGTGTGACCTGGATAGTCTGTTTGTTGTTGTTTAGTTTTCCCACATAGAACTGTGGTAGAGGTTTGAGGACCTGAATAGTCTATGTACTGTTGTAAAACCCTCGATCCAGGGTGTGGATCATAGTTTATACAAACTTTTGAGATGACTAAGCCACATCTTGATACTGAATCTCTTATTTTAAACTGTTGTGTTTTTTTTCTTTGTTAAAACTACTTTGAATACTCTGCTGCTACATACATTAAATATAAATCTAGTTTAGTGTAACTCTCATAGTTGAACTAGAAAGTGTTTGTACTCATTATGAATCAGTAAGTTAGTTTCAAAATCAAACATAATATTCTGATTAAATTAACTGAGAAGTAATCAATCGTGGATAAACTAATTGAACATTTACAATCATTATAAATTCACTACATTTTAACTTGTTTTATGTATTGAGGGATTTTAACACAAATATGTTAACCAGAAATTTTAATTAGAACTCAATTCACCCCCTCTTGAGTATCCACTCCGACCAACATTTGTTATTAGAGGTTCAGTTTTCAAAACTACTCTATTTGTGAAAAGTTATCAACTGTGATTTTAGTTGTGTCTTAAAGATCTCAAAATTTCTGTTAATTCTAAATTTTTACATCTTTATATATCTATCAAAAACATAGGTATTATGGATAACATATTAGAAGGTGCAGATACTAATAGGAAACCCTTCTTTAATGGGGTAAATTATACCCAATCGAAAATGAAAATTAAAATTCATTTAGAAAGTATGGGATTTGACATTTGGACTACCATAGAGACTCAGTATAAGATTCCATAAAATGAAAGAACTACATGGGATGAACCTACAAAAACTGAATACAATAATAATTTAAAGAAATGAATGACATGTATTGTGCTTTAGGTCATGAGTAATTTAACCGAATATTTTTTTGTAAAACTTCTTATGAAATTTGGGATACTTTGGGTGTTTCTCATGAGAGAACAACCAGTGTTAAAGAAATGAGACTAAACACATACACCATTAAGTATGATATTTTTAAAATGAAACGTGGTGATCCTATCTCTGACATGTATCTTAGGTTAAATGAGATAGTTAATACAATGAGCTCACTTGGAATGGTTGTTCCCACAAAGGACTAGATTATGAGAATACTCAGATGTCTTCCAGACAGATGGAGAGGCACATCAGTTTCAATTAGAGAATCTCGTGACATTGGTGCTCTGCCTATCGAGGAACTTATTGGTAAACTAATGATGTATGAAGAATAACTAAAAGTAAACAAGGTAGAAGATGATGAACCAAGGAATATATATGCAGCTTTTAAGACTTCTACTTCAAAACATAAGGACAAAGGGAAACCTTAAAGTGAAAGTGATAGCTCAAGCTGTGGGGAAAGTGCATCAGATAGTGATGTTGAGATGGCTCAGATATCTAGAAGATTTAAGAAGTTTTATAGGATGAAGAAGTTTTTTAGAATATCAAACTATAAGGGAAAGTATGACAACAAAGGGCATTGGAAGAAAGATTGAAAAAGAACAAATAAAAGTGATGATATAGTCTACTATGAATGAAAAAGGAAAGGACATGTGAAAGCTGATTTCATGAAGTTAATGTTAAAGAGGAAATATGACTATAAAGTTAGAAAATACAAGAAAGATATTAAAGAAACCTAGAGTGATTCAAAAGATAGTTCAAGTGATTCTGATTCCACTCAGGATGAAAAATCTCAAAAATATAATAGATCTTTCATGACAAACACATATGAGGTAACATTGGATACTCCTGCTTCGAACTCTAATTATTCTAGAGATGATTCTGATTCTAAAAACATGACTAGTGAAGAATTATTTGAATATTATAACATGCTAGAGGATTCCTTCAATGGGCTGAAATATAAGTATAAAACCTTAAAGAAACGGTATGCCTTTACTAGTACTGTTAAATCTGATCATAGTATATAAAAGGAAAATAATGATCAACTATTAAAGGAAAATACTATACTCAAATTATATAATGAGAAACTAAAGAAGGATCTAGAAAAATTCACTAATGGAAATACCACTCTTACACAAATTCTATAAAAACAAGTAGCACCAAAATATATTACTGGTTTAGGCTATCAGCCTGGACAGAGACAGATTACAAAGAATAGATTTATTCCTAAATCTGGATGGTATGCTGCCAGTTCCAGTTTTGTAAACTCTTATTTCTCAACTATATTTTCACATAGTTATAGTTCAAACAAAGTTTATCTTTCAAAATCTTTTGATCTATTGATTATATGAAATCCATTAGACAAATATGGGTACCAAAAGTTCTTCTTTCTAACCTGTTGGGCCCAAGAAAATCTGGGTTCCAAAATCATATTCTATCTGAAACTATTTTGTGGAAAACCTACTTAAAAGGATCATGTAGGAAGGCATGGTACATGGACAGTGAATGTTCAAGACATATGATAGGATAATTTTCATGTTTTAAGAGCTTAGTCAAATTTGATGGAGGACATTTCACCTTTGGTGATAATTCAAAATGAAAAATCATCGTCTGAGGCCAGATTGGTAACACTGATTCAATTTTAATTTGTAAAGTTTTATTTTTTGATGGATTAAAATACAACATGTCAAGTATTTCTCAGTTGTGTGATGATGGTTTCAATGTTAAATTTGAAAATGATGCTTGCATTGTTTTGGATTCTAAAAATTATTTGGTATTTACTGCCTTGAGAAATGAAAATGTATATGCTGTAGATTTGAATTCTTTAACTAAGCAAAATATTACTTGTTTAAATGATTTTCATAAAGAGTCTTGGCCTTGGCACAGAATATTAGAACACTGTAATATATATGCATTTATAAAACTGACTAGGAAGAAGTTGGTTAGAGACCTACCAAAACATAAATTCCCAGCTGGTAAAGTTTGTAGTCCCTGTCAAAAGGGAAAGCAACATAAAGTTTCTTTTAAATCAAAGAAAGAAGTTTCAACTTCTCAGCCTCTCGATTTGGTTCACATGGACTTGTTTGGACCATCTAGAGTTTCTAGTTTAAATGGTAAGCACTGTGTTTTTGTTCTAGTAGATGACTTTTCTATATATAATTGGGTATAATTTTTAGCTCACAAAAGTGTAGCTTACTCTTACTTTATTAAATACTTCAAGTCTATAGAAAACCTTAGTGGGATTAAGATTAAGACCTTGAGAAGTGATCATGGTCGTGAGTTTGAAAATCATGAATTTGAATCCTACTACTCACACAGTGGCTATAATCACAATTTCTCTACCCCTAGGACACCTCAACATAATGGTGTAGTTAAAAGAAGGAACAGAACCCTTCAAGAAATTGCAAGAACTATGCTAAATGAATATGACCTACCTGTTTATTTTTTAGCTGAAGCTGTCAATACAGCTTGTTATATTATAAATAGAGTCTTGATTAGACCTATTCTTAAGAATACCCCTTATGAACTATGGAATAATTGAAAACCTACACTTATTTACTTAAAAGTATTTGGTTGGAAAGTAAATATTCTGATCACTAAAGATAATCTAGATAAATTTTCATCCAAGAGTAATGAAGGAATATTTTTAGGATATTCAATTACTAGAAATATCTATTGAGTTTTTAATAATAGAACAAAATGTGTGGAAGAATCTGTTCACATCAAATTTGATGAAACTGATCCACATGAACCTAAGACCCCTCTTGAAAATCTTGAATAAGATTTGTCAATTACAAATCATAATGAAAAAAATAGTGACTCTGTTGTCAAGACAACCAGTTCTGGAAATATTCCAAAATCTGCTTCTGGTGAATTCGAACCTAGTGAAGAACCTGAAATTTATAGTCCTACCCTTACTAGATCAACTAGGATTCTAAATAACCATCACTAGATGAAATTTTTGGTAACCTGGATAGAGGAACACAAACTAGATATTCTCTAAGAAATCAGGTTGAACATCAAGCCTTTCTTTCTCATCTAGAACCTAAAAATATCAATGATGCAGTCAATGATGAATTTTGGGTAATGGATATGCAAGAAGAGTTTAATAAATTTCAAAGAAACAATGTCTGGGAATTAGTAGAATGTCCTATGGAAAACTTGACCATAGTTACTAAATGGGTATTCATAAATAAATTTGATGAATCTGAAAACATCATAAGAAACTACGCTAGATTAGTTGCACAAGGTTACAATCAAGAAGAAGGAATAGACTATGAAGAAACATTTGCACCTTTAGCTTGATTAGAATCCATTACGATCTTACTTGCTTATTCATCTCATCTAAATTTCAAGTTATATCAAATTGATGTCAAAAGTGCATTTCTAAATGGTTTTATAATTGATGATGTTTTTGTTGAACAACCACTTGGATTTACAAATCCCCATTTTCAAAATCATGTTTTTAAACTTTATAAAGCTTTCTATGGTTTAAAACAGGCTCCAAGAGCTTGGTATGATAGACTAACAAATTTACTTATCTCTAAAGGTTTTACTAAAGGAATTGTAGATCCTACCCTTTTTATTAAGAGAATTTCAAAAGATATTTTTATTGTAAAAATCTATGTTGATGATATTATCTTTGGATATTCTAAAAATTCTTTATGTACTAATTTTTCAAATATTATGCAAAATTAATTTTAAATGAGTTTAATGGGTGAACTCAAGTAATTTATTTGTTTTCAAATTTTTCAAAATATATATGCTATTATTTTAAAATCAAAGAAAATATAAAAAATGATCTTTTAAAACATTTCAGTTTGGATTGTAATAAGGGAAGTGACACACCTATGAGTACCACCTGTAAGTTGGATGATGATGAAACTGGGAAACCAATTGATCAAAAAAAATTATAGAGGTACGATTGGAAGATTACCTTACCTCACTGGTAGTCGACGAGATATCATGGTTAGTGTATGCATGTGTGCAAGATTTCAAGTCAATCCTAAAGAATATCATTTACTTTCTATAAAAGGATTTTCAAATATCATAAACATAATACCAATTTAGGTTTTTTTATCCAAAAGGACAATCCTTTGACTTAATGAGTTATTCAGATACTGACTTTGCTGGTTGCAAGTTATATAGTAAGAGCACATCAAGAACATGTCATCTTTTGGGAAAGCCCCTAGTATCTTGGTGTAGTAAGAAACAAGACTCTGTTGCTTTGCCTACTGCTGAAGAAGAATACATTTCTGCTGGTAGTTGTTGTGAACAAATTCTGTGGATGAAACACACTTTTTTGGACTATCGATATAATTTTAGACATGTGTCTATAAATTGTGATAACACTAGTGCAATTAATATCTCCAAGAATCATGTGTCTCACTCTAGGACTAAGCACATTGATGTCAGAAATCACTTTTTCAGAGATCATTCTCAAAAGGGTGATATTTCTCTAGAATTCATTGACTCTGAACATCAATTAGGTGATATTTTTACCAAACCCTTAAGCTCAGAAACGTTATATTTTATTAAACAAGAGTTAGGTATGATCGATCAGTGAAACCGATCAGTGAAACCGATCTGTGAAACCGATCTGTGAAATCGATCAGTGATCCCGATATTTTTTACCGTTTGAGTTATAGAGTATATGAAATCGTTAGTGTTTGTCAAAATGATGTTGTTTTACTTAATCGTTATTATAGTTTATTATTGTAACCCTGAATGATAAAATTTTTGACCCACTGCTATTTCATTTTCTAAAAACCGTTGACCTTCCATCTCCTACTGAACTCTACTTTTTCTGAATCTCGATCCTTTTGAACCTTTCCAACCTCTCAAACCTCTCAAACCTCCAAATGGCGAAGAAAATGTTAAAAAAGGAATATTAAGTCTCCTCTCCAATGTAACACACTCAAGGAGAATAAAGAAGCACGACTCAATGGTCTGTGAACCTGGAGTTGGAATCTCGGGTGGTCACCACATAAAAAGAAGTGAGTTCGGAATGGGTATTATCCAGTAAGTCTGAACTTTTAAAAGTGTTAGAGATGCAAGGATGGAAAGACTGGTTCTGTGATAATAACAGAGTCTACTACCCAAATTTAATGCATGAGTTTTATCTAAACATAAATATTGTATTGGATGAAGCAGAAGGTGAAAGATTATCTTCAGTGATCAAAGGGTAAAAGATAACATTTTAATCGAAGCAATGGTATGAATGTTTGGGGCTACCACATAATGTTAGATATGAGGATTACACTGGTAACATTCCTCCTACCATTGAATATTTTTCCTATGATCTTGCTCTGGAGATGTTGACTGGAAAGTCTAAATCTAGAAGAATAACAGCTGCTAAGTTAGATGGAGAAAGTAGAATGTTGTTTAAGTTTATTTAGAACCAAATCTGTCCTAGAAAAGGTGATTTTGCTACTGTATAGTATCAATATGTTTTCTTTATATTTTTTATTTCTGAATGGTGAGAAGATAAAATTGTGTAGATACATTACTATTCATATTGCTGAGATGGTAAAGCCATCTAAGAAGGCTACAACCATTTTCTATTCTAAGAAAATCTCTACCGTGTTAAAAATTTTGGGCTGTGTTGAAGATGGAGATGAGTTTATCCATATAGTAGTAGTTTTTGTATTGTCAAGGATATCTAAAAAAGAATGAAAATCAACTGAAATCCATGGAAGAAGAAACGGGTTGCTAATGAAGATAGGTTGTATGACTCATTTATTCCTTCTGACCATTCAAAGAGACCAAAGGGAATGAGAGATCTTGGTTTAAAACCTGATGAAGAAGTTGTTTATTATGATGAGGAAGAACAGACAGAAGCCCCTAAGGAAACTGAAGAGCCCAGCAAGAAGGAAAAGCGGGAGGCTGAAGCTGATAATGATGTGGATACTGAAAAGGAACCTGATACATCTTCTAATGACAGAAGTGACCCTGATAGATTAAGTCCTAAGAAAAGAAGAATGTAATTTGGACCAGCTGGTCCACCTCTTATGTTACCCCAGTAAGAACCCCTTCTATTTGATGAAGAAGAAGCAGACACTGAAGTATCAAATTCTGAGCAGTATGAATCTAGTAGCAAATACAGTACCGATGAATCTTCAGTAAACAATAATGGACATGGAAATAGTGATGATGGTGATAATGGTGATGATGGTGATGGTGGTGATGATGGTTATGATGATGATGATGATGCAAGTTCTCGACCATTGGATGGTCACAATGTAATCCAAGCTGATCCACAACCAGGATTAGATGAGAAAAAACTATTCCTTTAGCTTAAAGGAAAATGCAGATAGTGATTGATGTAGGTGGGGAAGACTCACATGAAAATTCTGGAAAAGCTGATTTTTTAAAGCCTTAGTATACCTATTTTAAAGATACATGGGAGGAATACCCAGGTTTTTCAGTTCTAGGTTAGGATTACTCAGAGGAAGAGGAAGAAAAAGTGAATATCACAAGGATAAGACATCCAGTTAAGCCTAGACCAGTTGCTGAGAATGTGCAAGTGATAGCAGAAAGACATGGTCCTTCAGTTTGATGATCTGATTTTGACATATTTAAAGATGAGTTGCTCCACAAAGTTAGAGAGACAATGCAAGAGGAATTATCTAATGCTCCTGCTCTTTCTCCTGTGAATCTATCTGAGGATGCTATGGCTGCTTTAACTCAAAGGGTGGTAAGTATTATTAATCTGGACCTTTGTAATACTAGTGAGATGATTGGTAGGAATATTATCTCTTTGAATCAAGCGCTCAAGGATTTGAACAGTGTATTAGTATCTATGTCAGGTCAATTTAGATCAACCATCACTGGTATGATGGAAGTTTTGAGAAATTTGATAGAACAATTGATGAAATCTGATTTTAGGAAATTGAAAGCTGAGATAACTGAGATTGTTTCTCAGGATATCTCATCCAAAGTGACCAAGATCATTGATCATGAGATTAAAGCCGTAAAAGATGTTATAAAATATTAATTGGAGGCTTTTGGATAGATTATGGACTTGGACTCTTGTAAAGAGACGAAATAAAATAGTGATCATAATCACAAGATGGTGAAGGTGTATTCGGCTGATGCTACTAAGGCTCAGAAACAGATCAATGAAAAATTCGATCACTATTTCTCTAAAATTTATACCAAGCATGAGCTGAACCATCAGTTAAAAGTCTTGGATGAAAATTTAAGGCTTCTTCCAGTCACTCAAGCCTTTAAGGATCGAGTCCAACAGTTGAATGACTTTACTCCCACTCTTGAGAGTTTCATGCAAAACAAAGATGACTTTGAGAAAGCTATGAAATATGGTGGTGAAGTAATTCAGGATTTTATCAATCTGCTCAAACCATATCTTCATGTGCAAGCAAAGGCAATTGTTTTTCCTATTGATGAGCCTCTTAGTCCATCTAGTGTTACTTCTGGTCAGATATCAGTCTCTCAAGATCTATTCAATATTCATCCAGTCATTCAGTAGCCGTCTTCTGGAAGATTCTCTACTCAACAGAAAGTGGCCTTAGTACCCATTATGCTACTAGCCCTAGATATGCTAACTCCTCTCTTTATCCGGCCAGATCAACCTTCCACAAAACCACCTTCTGGCCCATACATTCCTCTCTCTACCAAAGGGAAAGATCCTCTGCACCCTAAGAAATAGTTGTGTCTGTTGTTTTTATAGGGTTACTTTTCCTTGTATCTTTTTTTTGTATCTATTTCTTGTACCTTTTTCAGAATTTATTTTACTGGAACCTTATTCTTTTTTATCCTTTTCATTCTCCTTTTCATTTTGATAATCCCAAAGGGGGAGACATGTATAAGTATATATCTAAGTGGAGAACAATTTATATATGAGCAAGGGTTGAACATTATATAAGCTCTAAATGAGCTTTAAACTCTCATGTCATGATATCGTTTATATATTATTTTTACATAAGGGGATCATAATGAATGTTATGTCACCTTTCCTCTTCTTTTAGGCTATAGATTTGTGATTGTAAAAAAGGGATAGATTGTTGAACTCTTTGTATGATAGTTATTTTAATCATCATAAATCATTGTTTTATATATGTCAATTTAGTCATTTATTCAATTTGTTCTAAACGTGTTTATATATTTCTAATCATGTCTACATATGATTATATATGATTCTTTATGGTCTACTATTGACCAAGAATTATTTTGGTTTATACAGACACTCTGTGCGATTTTTATATTTTTGACTCACCGTTAGTTATATTTTTCGTCTCACCATTAGTTATATTTTTGACTCACCATTATTTAGTTTCTTGAGTCATTGATAGTTAAAAGAATGAGACACTGATGGCAACAGTCTCACCTATGACAATAGTCACACCTATATGAATGGTCTCACCGATGGGATCGGTCGCACCGATGACAACGATCGCACTGATGAGAATAGTATCACCGATGAGAACGGTCACACAGATGACAACAGTCACACCGATGAAAATGGTCACATCAGTGAAAATGGTTGCACCGATGACTACGGTCTCACCTATGAGAACGGTCGCACTAATGCTGAACAAATGACCTACCGATACTGATGCTGATCAAATGATCTATCGAATCCTATGTCGATCAAACGATCTACCGAAATTGATGCTGATCAAATGACCGACCGAAACTGATGTTGATCACATGATCAACCTGTAGAGACCCAAATATTGATGTACATGGACGTTACATTACTTTTTCGGAATACCTAATGAATAAAAAATAGACACCAAAGGACCGTAAAAGTATAGTGTCTTTGGAAACTTAGAATATAAACTTCTAATCATGTTGAAAGATCTTCAACATCTCCCATAACAATCTTCCCATTTTTTCCCTTACTTAAATCATTTCTTTATATCTTGGGGAAAAGAAAACATAAAAATGGTGAGCTTGAATACTCAGTAAGGGAAAACATAGAGAACATAAAACAATCCATAAACATTTGAAAGCAAAAACATGAATATGAAATTTAAACATCAAAATATTGGGCAAAGACATAAATCGTGGAAGTAGGTAAGGCATATATCATAATGGAACATCAACCATGATAAAATATAATGGGAATAAAACATGTAATTGTGGAAACTATTTAGCTCATGTTATGATTTCCATAGTAGCCAAGACATTACTGTCAAGACCATCTTAGTGGACAAAGTCCCTTTCTGAATCGAGTTCACTCCTCGTTTCAGTCTTGTATCACTGAACTGGATTAACTTACCGTTCCAGCCATGTCTATCTCGTGAGATCTAAATCATTACCCAATGCATTGGAGGGAGATATAGGTATCACCCATATCATAATGAAATCATTCTTACGTGTGCCACAACATAAACATAAATCATTCATCATAACCCAAAGAATAAAATGGGTTTAATAAACATCATACCATCATAACATAATCCATATAAAAAAATGGATATCATTTCATCATAAGATAAGTGAAACCATGTAAATCATAAAGGCCTTATACTTGAAACATACACATATGAAATAATGTCTTCTTATATGGAAAATGGTTTTGATTAAACACTTGAAATAAATTCTTGAGGAAAATATCATTTCCTCATCAAAATCATTTTCTTTTCACAAAATGCCATGAAATTTTAAAAGAAAAAGAATTTTTTTTGAAAATAATCATGAAATATTATAGTGTAAGATTCTTGAAAATAAGGCATTATGAAACCGTAAAAATCCGTTCATTCTTTATAAGTTAAAAATAACATTCTTCTCATACTTTTGTCGGAAAAGTCAAAAACTACCTTATATGGTAACCAAAGGAAAGATTCCATTCATACAATGTGGTAAAAAGTCAATAAAGGGTAAAACTGACTTTAAAAATTCATGGAAGAATAGTAAACATTTTATAAAAACATTTTTAGAAAACATGGTCATGGATGATAAACGTAACACCAGTAAATACTTACCTATAAACAATCTCGGATAAAAAATGAGATTGAAAATTTATCCCTTACCTTAGGTCTGATATGCTTCATACGTATCCGAACATCCTATATAATGATTTAAATAATGTCATTGAATTAGTACGGAATCATATTCATTGTTATGATATCATTTATTCTTCACTTATGACTTTATATTACCCGTTTTTTTGTAAATTCTTGATAAAGTAGCATTTTGGGTAAAATCGTTTCATTTATCGTCCGTTTTTTGACTTGTAATTATTAATATGATTACTTGGATCATGATTACTTAATTACAGAATTTATAAAATGACTTATATATAATATATATTCATAATATACATATATATAATATATTGATAAAGGGAGAGTAATACACCGTTCATGGAGATGGTAGGTCGTACGTACGCATGAACGCTGTTTTCGCTTCCTTATTGAATTGAATGGAATTAAGTAGATGACATACATATATATACATAAATCTAGTAGCATTATTATTTCATATATTTCATTATTACTTATTATATATAGTTTATAATCATTCTTGAATTGTTATCATGGAAAATGAATCTCATCTCGTCGTGGAGACGGTAATCCGTACGTATGCACGAGCGATGATATCGTTCCAATATTTATTGAATGGAATTGGAGTGGATGATATAATATCTTATAATCAGTATGATGTTATAATAACCATATATAGTTATTCTTAACAACATTATACCCATCCAAGTAGGGTGGTGGTGGAAGAACAGATTACACCACGGCGTGGAGATGGTATTCCGTACGTACGCAAACGCGGTGATTTTGTTTTCCATAGGATGGATAGAAGGTAAAATAGGTGTGTTTCTTATTTATAATAAAATATCAGTATATAAGTAATACTGATGTTATTACTTTATAATGAAACAACTAATCAAGAGGAAGTAGAAGAAGAAAGAAACTTGAAAGAATCGGTAGCAGATATTACCTCTTCTTTGACACGCCTCTTTGAAACCTCCTCTTAGGGCACTAAAATTGGTATTTAAAGAATACCAGGACCTCTAGTATGTTTCTAAGGAGGTTAAAAAGGAAAATGGGTAGGGTTTGGCCGAGATTGAAGGGCAAAGTTGTGTAAAGATGAGAGGGAGGAGGTGCCCTTTTATAAGGGAGGAGAGGGGTACCTTTGGAATCTTCAATAATATTAGTTTAATATAAATTCAAACCCCACATAAAAACCTCCAAAAATGACTCAATTCTAATATAAGATGAGATAGGGTTGTAATATCATTAACCAATCAAATTTAGACATGTTTTGATTTTATTTTAAACCTTATCATTTTGATTTATCCTTATTTAATCTATTTAATTTTATTTGTGGTATTAAAATTATAAATTTTAAATGGTTATAAATAATCACTTATGTGTTGTTAATTTACCATAATTGGACAATTTATTACATTTTAGACTATATAAATTTAAATTTATAATTTTTAAATATTTTTTTATTTTTATACAATTTAATAATATGTTATTTTTATAAAATAACAATATTGTCAATTTTGACACTATTCATTTATTTGAATTTAAATAAAATCCACACAGAGGATATATTCGAAATAAAATATTTAATAGGTTCCTAAAATATCATATTAGTATAGAAAATTAGTGTTTCACATTACATAGTTCATATAATATTTATTTTTCTATTTGTAAAACCATTTATTTGATACTTCTCTTAATAAAATAATTTCTACAACATTTTTATATAATTATTAAATATACTTATTTGTATCATAGAAATTAAAATTAAAATACTAGGATCAAGATAAATCTTATATATTTCATAAGAAAACTTTTAGTCGGATTTATATTCTAAAACACACATCTTTTAAAATGTTATATTTATTAAATTATTAAGGTGATAACTTTAACATCATTTAAAATAAAATAATATAAGTGTCATAATCACTTTTATAAGACTCCAAACGGTCATATATTCCTTCATTGGATGATTATGGTGTATATATACACTAAAAATATGTTTTTGTCTAGTTTCTGAGCCTTTTAATGGGCATTATTATTTCAATAAAAACTATATTACTTATTTTTTACTAAATAAATAATTTATGCATCATTAATGTATAAGCTATTAAGGTAATTAAATATCTCTTAAAAATTATAAATAAATTACAATGATAAAGAAAAACATTTTATCTTTCAAATGAGTATTTATAACCTAATTTATATTCTGTATAAACTTATATTAAAAATACTTTAGTTATTAAAGTTGAGTGAGACATATTTCACATTCCTTTAAATAAAATAAACTAAAGGTCTTAATCACCACCAAGTGGGTTCCAATAGATTCCATTTCGACCCAAATATTACTTAGTATGAAATATAAGCATCCAATTATATTAATACAAGTGTTTGGGTAATTTTATAATATTATATCTACCCTTAATTACCCGATTTACCTTTTACTATGGTAAATAAAATTTACCATAGTTACTATTCATAACGCCCAAAAATAAAAAGTAGTCTATTAACATAATTTGGACCCACGGATTACAAATATGGTATCCATTTTTCTAAATTAAATACACAAAATCTGCATATATTAATTTAAAATTAATCTTGTTGTTAATAAAACGAGTTTTAAAAGTTAAAACATTGCAAAAGATTGAAATGAGTTTACCTATGAATTCAATGTAAAATCAAGGATAATGACATAAATTATATTAAATGGTAAAAATATATTCTCTTTATACTTTAAAATCATTCAAAATTATAATTTAACCATATAAATTATTACGATGAAAAAAAGTGGGTTTTCATTAAAATATATCGTGGTTTTACTATTCATTAAAATATGAAAGTTATCAGAATAATATGAAAATTTTATCTAAAGAAAATTTTTATATCCTGATTCCAAAGAAGAATTTTTTTTGTCAAATTTAACTTATAAACATATCAAAAACTATATTTAAAGTGGTTGCGCATCAAAAGAAGGCAAAATTGCATTTTTTTTAAATACTCATTTTACTCGAAAAATTTATTTTGTTCGCATACCATGTTCTAAAAAATGTGTAAGATGAAATAATAATGTTATCACATTCAAAATGTAGTTAATACTATTCATAACGGCTAGTTCATAATAATATTATGAACATATATCGTTGTTTAGTGAAACTCGTTATTGCGTACAACACACGCTATCAAGGAAGGTCACGATTGCGTGTAATGCAAGCCATGTCAGGGTTACGTATACTTCAAGATAATATGGTGTTGTGTATAGCTCAAGATAATCTTGGTGTAGCATAAAACAGAAGGCATCAATGAAATTAAAAAGAATATTTTTCATAAAATCTCGTGGTGTAACATTCTACCCCCCTTAAAATGAATTTCGCCCTCGAAATTCATCTGGGTTATAAATTGTTTACTACATGAATGTTTCATTCGTGAAACCCCACATAGTAAAAGGAATACTAAAAAGTAATTTTTAAAAAGTGAAGTATGAAACATAACGGTTATCCAAATTAACTCATCACTGGGTTTCCACGTAGGAGAACATAAGTGAAAATATTGATATGGAAGAGAAATCTAACCATCAAGTTCTGATGGAGAGTGGTAGAGAATATGGCTATGAAAAAGCCAACATTCACAAAGCCATAAATTTTTTATGGTCTAAGGTAGCATCTAATTCATCATATATAAGGGCACTAGGAAATTTTTTTTGTTTTTCAAGATCATTTCCCTAAAGTTGAAGAATTTGAATTGGAATAAATACTTACTTTATTTCCATATAATATCACCGTTGTTCGTGCCTTGAACAATTTCCACTTCATCTCTAAAAGAAATGAAGTTGAATTTGTCATTCGTGAAGTGTTTTTAGATCTTTTGATATAATGATGGGTCATTCCATCTGTCTCAGGCAAAAGGTTAGCAATATTTATATATATTAGTCCATCTATCGTATATCGTTCCAAAAATTGACTTATACATCATCTATCATACTGCTTACTAAAATAAAACTTGTTTATACTAACCATGGACTTCCTGTAGGCCACTGGTATGTGATAAAGGCTTGTCACACTTCGGTTGTGGGTTTGATTCCTGAAGCGTTGTCCGACGTGACGGGTTGTCACCTGCCCTGCATGTTGTCCTTTTTCTAAAACTACACTATCACAACATTTCAGAAATAAAAAAAAAGTTATAGCCTTAAGAAATACTATATGATGTCTATTTCAACCTTTAGGCTTATCGAAAATACTTCTATCTGATTAGTATTTATTTTATCTACCGAGCATGTGAATTCCTTCATTTGTCCCCCATATATCATAAGATAAATCTTGTTGTTGGTCACATTCCAAACATGCGAGTACCTTAATCATGTATTCTCTTGAAACATGAATTACCATAGAAACTTAGTGAAAACATGAGTGCTGTCAAACATTAAATATTTTCACATACCAAAATCCCAAAAATTTATATATACTAAAATCGTGATATCACTTAGTCCATATATTAATCATGAGCTCATGAAAACTATCAAACAATTTATTTTCTTCTTATCCCTTTATTATGCGCATATCATGAGATTACTTATACAACATTACTCTTGATAAAAATGAAATCATTCCACTACCTCGTTATCATACTCAACATTGCCAATAGTGATCGCATGTGACTTCCCTTTTTCCTTTTCCATAATAAGTTGCTCATGTCGATCATCATTAACCCTTGGATTAGTGCATTGATTAGCATAATGCTCCATTTCCTTGCACGTGAAGCATTGAAGTGTTGGTGGAGTGTTCTCTGTAGTCTTTTCTCTATTCACATCATTAGCTACCTTTTTTCCATTACTTCGACACTCAACTGCTCGATGACCTTCTTTTCCACACTTGAAACATTTTCTAGTACCTTTTAGACAATCTCCACCATGCTTCTTTCCACAGTTTGAGCATAAAGTAACATTCATCTTCTTTTCACCATTGTTCTGAGATTTTTCCTTGAACTCCATCTTTCATTTCTTGTCAAAACCATGAGATAGATATGTAACACCAATTTCCAGTTCTACCTTGATAGCACAACCCACAATTTCTTCATAGCTACTGAAGTGTCTTATAGCTGATGCCCTTCGAAGACTTGGTTTTAATCCACTGAAGAATCGATCAACTTTAGTTTCAGGTTCAATGATAAATCCAGATGCATACCTTGCAAGCCTTGTAAAATTCGCCTCGTATATACCAACAGATTCATCATCCTTTTTCTTAAGATCATGAAAATCCTTATCCATCTTTCTTCTAAGAATAAGAGGGAAGTACTTATTGAAAAATAAGTTCTTGAACTCATCCCATTCCACGGACTCAATTTCATCTCTTTGGCTCATATTCTTGATAAGATTCCACCATTGATCAGCATCACCAACCAAAATATATACTGCTAAGATGACTTTATCATGCTCAGAAAATTTTAGAACTAAAATTATCTTTTCAGTGGTACTGATCCATTGTTTAGCCACTAATGGATCAGAAGACCCGCTGAATGAAGGTGGACGCTGCCTCATGAAGGATTCAACAGAATGTTTCTCCTTTCTCTGATCATTTGGAAGTACAAAAGATTCATTGTTTGTGTATGTATAGAAATAAGATTGTGCACTCAATCTCCCATAACATTGGTTTATTCAGGAGTACAATCATTGCAT
The DNA here is from genome assembly GCA_963277665.1 of Viscum album. NCBI lineage: Eukaryota > Viridiplantae > Streptophyta > Magnoliopsida > Santalales > Viscaceae > Viscum > Viscum album. Next base: position 565,682,720 of record OY728142.1, on the reverse strand, counting down.
CGTCCATTACATTGATCAACACGGTTCCTTCGGGTTCCAGCCATCGTCTGAAACACAAAAAGAATAGTGTGAGGAAAACATCATGATAGGGAATACAACATAATAAAGGGGATTACCTTCCATATTCAACATACTATTTTTAATTCTAATATTGTTAGCATAATTCTAGGAATATAACCTATACTTATACTTAACCTTAGTGAAATCACTAGACATACCTTAGAAATATCTCTAGGTATCTCACTAAAGTTCTCGCATCCTAGTTTCCAAAGGTTGACTAAACTTTTCCTCTGATACCAACTGTAGAGACCCAATGCTTGATGTACATAGACATTACATTACTTTTACAGAATACTTAATACATAAAAAAATAGACCCCAAAGGACCGTAATAGTTTAGTTTTTTTGGAAACATGGAATATAAAATTCTAATCATGTTGAAAGATCTTCAACATCTCCCATAACGATCTTCCCCTTTTTATTTCCTTACCTAAAAACTTTTGTTATATCCTGGGGAAAAGAAAATATAAAAAGGGTGAGCTCAAATACTCAGTAAGGGAAAACATAGAGAACAAAAAACCACCCATAATCATTTGAAAGAAAAAACTTGAACATGAAATTTAAACATCAAAAGCTTGAGCAATGTCATAAATCGTGGAAGTACGTAAGGCATATATCATAATGGAACATCAACCATGATAAAATATAATTGGAATAAAACATGTCATTTTGGAAACCATTCAGCACATGTTATGATTTCCATAGTAGCCAAGGCATTTCTGACAAGACCATCTTAGTGGACAAAGTCCCTTTCTGAATCGAGTTCACTCCTCGTTTCAGTCTTGTATCACTGAACCAGATTAACTTACCATTGCATCCATGTTTATCTCATGATATATAAATCTTTACCCAATGCATTGGAGGGATATATAGGTCTCACCCATCTCATAATGAAATCATTCTTACGTGTTCCACAACATAAAAATAAATCATTCATCATAACCTAAAGAATAAAATTGGTTTCATAAACATCATACCAACATAACATAATCCATATAAAACAAATTGATATCATTTCATCATAAGAGAAGTGAACCATCTAAATCATAGAGACATTATACTTGAAACATACATATATGAAATAATGTCTTCTTATATAGAAAATGGTTTTGATAAAACACTTGAAATAAATTCTTGATGAAAATATCATTTCTTCTTCAAAATAATTTTATTTTCAAAAAATGCCATGCAATTTTAAAAGAAGAAGATTTTTTTGAAAATAATCATGAAATATTATTGTGTAATCTTCTTTAAAATAAGGAGTTATGAAACCGTAAAAATAAATTCATTCCGTATAAGTTAAAAATAACATTCTTCTCGTATTTTTGTCCAAAAAGTCAAAAAGTACCTTTTATGGTAACCAAAGGAAAGATTCCATTCATACAATGTAGTAAAAAGTCAATAAAGGGGAAAATGAATTTAAACATTCATGGAAGAATAGTAAACATTTTATGAAATCATTTTTAGAAAACATGGTCATGGATGATAAATGTAACCCCAGTAAATACTTACGTATAAGCAATCTTAGATAAAAAATGAGATTGAAAATTCATCCCTTACCTTAGGTCCGATATGCTTCGTACGTATCAGAACCTCCTGTATAATGATTTAAATAATGTCATTTAATTATTACATAATCGTATTCATCGTTATGATATCATATATGGTTCAATTATGACTTTATATTACCTATTTTTTGTAAATTCATGTTAATGTAGCATTTTGGGTAAAATCATTTCATTTATCGTCCTTTTTTTGACATGTAATTATTAATATGATTACTTAGATCATGATTACATAATTAAAAAATTTAAAACATGATTTATATATAATATATATTCAGAATATACATATATATAATAGATTGATAAAGGGAGAGAAATACACCATTCATAGAGACAGTAGGTCGTACGTACACATGAATGATGTTTTCGTTTCCTTATTGAATTGAATGGAATTAAGTAGGTGACATACATATATATATACATAAATGTAGTAGCATTATTATGTCATATATTTCATGATTACTTATTATATATACTTTATACTCATTCTTGAATTGTTATCATGGAAAATGAATCACATCGCGTCGTGGAGACGATAATCCGTACGTACGCACGAGCGATGATATCATTCCCATATTCATCTAGAAAATTAGTGGAGCACATTAAATAGTTCATATAGTATTTATTCTACTATTTGTAAAACCATTTATTTGATAATTCTCTTAATAAAATAATTTCTACAAAATTTTTGTATAATTATTAAATTTATTATTTGTTGCATAAAAATTAAAATTAAATTACTAGGATGAAGATAAGTCTTATATAATTCATAAGAATACTTTTAGTTGGATTTATATTCTAAAACACACAACTTTTAAAATCATATATTTATTAAATTATGAAGGTGACAACTTTGACATCATTTAAAATAAAATAATATAAGTGTCATAATCACTTTTATAAGACTCCAAACGGTCATATATTTCAGTCATTGGATACTTATGTTTTATATATACACTACCAATAAGTTTTTGTCAGGTTTTTGAACCTTTTAATGGGTATTATTATTTCAATAAAAACTATATTACTTATTTTTTACTAAATAAATAATTTCTGCATCATTAATGTATAAGCTATTAAGGTAATTAAATATCTCTTAAAAATTATAAATAAATTACCATGATAAAGAAAAAAAAATTATCTTTCAAATGAGTATTTATAACCAGATTTGTATTCTGTATGAAATTATATTAAAAATACTTTAATTATTAATGTTGGGTGAGACATATTTCTCTTTCCTTTTAATAAAATAAACTAAAGGTCTTAATCACCTCCAAGTGGGTTCCAACGGATTCCATTTCGACCCAAATATGCCTTAAGACAAAATATAAGCATCCAATTATATTAATAAAAGTGTTAGGGTAATTTTATAATATTATATTTACCCTTAATTACCTGATTTACCTTTTACTATGGTAAATAAAATTTACTGTAGTTACTATTCATAATTCCCAAAAATAAAAAGTAGCCTATTAACATAATTTGGACCCACTAATTCCAAATATGGAATAAATTTTTCTAAATTCAATACACAAAAGTTGCAGAAATTAATTTAAAATTAATCCAGTTGTTAAGAACATGAGTTTTAAAAGTTAAAACATTGCAAAAGATTGAAATGATTTTACCTATTAATTCAATATAAAATCAATGCTAATGACATAAATTATATTAAATGGTAAAAATATGTTCTCTTTATACTTTAAAATCATTCAATATTATAATTTAACAATATAAATTATTATGATTAAAAAAAGTTGTTTTTAATTAAAATATAGCGTGTTTTTACTATTCATTAAAATATGAAAGTTATCAGAATAATATGAAAAAATTATCCAAATTAAATATTTCTATCCTGATTCCAAATAAGAATTTTTATTTTGTCAAATTGAACTTATAAACATGTCAAAAACTATATTTGAAGTGGTTTTTCCATCAAAAGGTGGCAAAACTGCATTTTTTGAAAAATACGCATTTTACCCGAAAAATTAATTTTGTTCACATACCATGTTCTAGAAAATGTGTAAGATGAAATAATAATGTTATAACATTAAAAATTTAGTTAATACTATTCATAACGGCTAGTTCATAATAATATTATAACCATATATCGTTGTTTAGTGAAACCCGGTATTGCGTACAACACACGCTATCGAGGAAGGTCACGATTGCTTGTAATGCAAGCCAAGTCAGGGTTGCGTATACTGCAGCTAATATGGTGTTGTGTATAGCGCAAGATAATATTGGTGTAGCATACAATAGAATACATCAATGATATTAAAAGGAATATTTTTCATAAAATCTCGGGGTGTTACACTACTGAAATCGATGATGATCAAATGACATACCGATACTGATGTTGATCAAATGATCTACTGAAGCCAATGCTGATCAAATGATCTACCGAAGACGATGATGATCACATAACCTACTGATACCAATGCAAATTCAAATGACCTACCGATCTCATGACTCACCGGTAGTCATGAAATCTATTTGAATTTCTATTAACTCTTATTTAATTCCAACGGTCATATTTTCCTAATTTATTTCACCTGTTATAAATTAATGTTGGTTGTTGGATTTCAGGGAACTATACCTTGTACCTATCAAAAGGCAATCATTATTTTTTCCTGAACTCAAGGAATAAAAAGGAAGATCTATCTATATTTAAAAGAGACTAGACGACACAAAAAATAGACAGAGACAGAAACACATAAGAAGACGAGGGTGTACGTGTGTATGAAGCACCACGAAACAAAAAGAAGAACTTGAAGAAAACCTATGAAAACCAGATATAGCATAAAGAAGATCAATCACCTATAACAAACACAAAATCCAAGTTGTTGTTCCTACTGAATATCATATGCACAAGGCTGAATAACTATAGTTGAGAAGAACAACGACACTCTGTTCTGTGTCATCCTCCCCAGAACAGACTCAAATAACATCCACAACAGCCAAAAAAATCTAGATCACATCTGAAATCACTCATAGCATTCTCAACTCATTATCTATTTATTTTCTCTATAGTGAACTTTTTTTTAACTTTTGAGCAGTGTGTGTGCATCTGTCTATTTAGACACACACTGACTCCTGCGCTGAACTGGAGGATAATAAATCCTCACATAAAACTTTTTACACCTTATTGTGTCCCACTATGAATTGTGGAAGAGGTCAAGTGTGACCTGGACAGCTGGTGTGCTGTTGTTTAGTTTTCCCATGTAGAACTGTGGTAGAGGTCTGAGGACCTGAACAGTCTGTGTACTATTGTAAAACCCTCTATCCAGGGTGTGGATCTTAGTTTATACAAACTATTTGAGAGGACTAAGTCTCAGCTTGATACTGAACCTCTTGTTTTAAATTATTGTTCCTTTTATCTTTGTTAAAATTACTTTGAATATTCCACTACTACGTACTTTAAATATAAATCTTTTTTAGAGTAACTCTGATAGTTGAACTAGCAAGTGTTTGTACTCATTTTGAATCAGTAAGTTAGTTTCAAAAGCTAACTCAATCTTCTGATTAAGTTAACTGTGAATTAATCAATCTTGGAGAAACTAATTGAACATTTACAATCTTTATAAATTCACTACAGTTTAATTTGTTTTATGTATTGGGGGATTTTAGCACAAATATGTTAAACAAAAATTTTAATTGGGACTCAATTCACCCCCCCCCCCCCACTCTTGAGTATCCACTTCGTCCAACAGCTATGACTATCCTTATCTCATTAAGGGCCATGATAGGTTGCTATACTCCACTCTTGGTCTATGGATTTTATTCACTACTATTGGTAAAAAGGCCTAGAGGGTCACACAAATTATCATATTTTAGAATCTTTCATATTCAGTTGAATATGTATAATGGATATGGTGGACCCCACCATGGGGGTCCGAGTGTTGTCCAAGTTTTTTATCACCAAAATAATTAAATATATTCTTTAATATTCATGTTATAAATATTTTCCCTTGAATTTATTTAATTTATTTACTTGTTTAGTATATATGATATAATATAAACCGAACGAATATTATTCTAGGATCATTTAATATTAAGTTGGACAACGATTCAAGTTAAATGGCTCGGTTTTGATCAGGTAATATATTTCGTATATATTAAAATTATCTGATAAAATAACAAATAATATTGACATAGTTTAGTTCATCAAAATTATTTATTCAGTGGACATAGAAAAAAAAAAGGGGTCGGGGAACCCTACAGAGTATTTATCAACTACACAAAAAATATAGGAGGAGGCTCTCTCTCATATGTAGACATTCTCTCTATTTATTCACTTTTATATAATGAATTTGAGAGCCTCATTATCCTCCCAATTCATAAAGAGATACTCTCAATTCAAGAAGCTCAGATCAAGAAATATTTTGACCATCGAAGGCATCTTGATGTAGTGATTGTCGGGACGACGAAGTGGTTGTCGGATATCCGTGCTTGGACCCGGAATTCGATGATCGATGATCTCATGTGTTTTTGAAGTGCATGTAGAAGATATAGAGGGATCCTGATATGTATTATTCAAGTAAATTTCCTCAACGATTATTTTCATTCATCCGTGGATTCATATTTCAAACAAGTACATTTTTCATTTTTATTTAGTTCTCCTTATAATTTACACGAGATCCTAAGACCTTTTTTGGGGCTCGGATCGTCAGTGACGACCAGTATCGTCGAACCACAAACAAAAAATTTTAAAATCCCTGGCATATCCACTCCCTTTGAGGGTTTCATTAACATTCATATGTATCATGCACAAAATAGAGGTGGTGTATAAGGCATGTGTACCATAGAAATAAAAGTGTGAAAAAAATCCCATACCAAAAATCTTGACTTCCTTTTATACGTACAATGCTCCTGTATAATAAATATAATTTTTTTTATAAATATACCAAAAAAACATATTCATATATATAATATCATAAATAATTTAATTATGACTTTATAATACTTAATTGTTCAAAATTCCATGTTTAAGTTATGTTCCAGGCAATAACCAATTTGATTTTCATATATGTTTTGAATTTTTATTCTTGGTCATATTAATTATATAATGATTTAATAACATCAATAATTATAGGCATGACATAAATATCACATATATTCATCATATAAGTATTTATGGGGATTATTAATATATATAGTTAGAAAACAAAATACATCATTCAAACACACGGTTTATCGTACATACGTGTGAATTTTGTTTTCATTTTTTTTTGGGATACAATAAAGAAAATTATTTGATATATTATCATTAGATAATAATTTTTATTTCATATATATAATATATTTTGATTAAAACCATCCTTAATACATTCAATGTTAAATTTAAATGAATCACATCGCTTCGTGAGGCGATAGTCCACCATACACACGAAGGATGATATCGTATTCTAAAAAAAAAAAAAAGAATGAAGGTATGTGTGATATAAAAAATCCAGAATCAAAAAAACATCATTAAAATAATATATATCATATATAAACCATAAATATATAATTATTTAAAACCATTATTTGTGATAATGGAAGAAGAAATGACATTAGATCGCGAGAGGGTAGTTTGTTGTACACATGGACGATGACTGTGTGTCCAATTTGATGGATGTGGGTGAAGTATTAGGTAATACCCCTAAAAAGACATATATGTATATTTATTATATTTAGGTAATTACTTAAACTTGACATAAAATTAATTTAATGTGTTTAAGGAATAAAAAACAAAATTTTTGCTTGATGAACGTTTACACTTCTTGAGGTATCTCATTTTTATTTGCACAAAAGGACTTCTTTGGTTGGATTTCTTCCCAAAGTAACCCTTTCATGATGAGGGGAGGTAATTTGGGAGAATATTTAGATTTTCTATGGAAGAACCAAATTCATTTTCGTTTGTGAAGAAAATAGATTATGATGATTCCTTTTATAGGAGAGGGAAGAGGCACACTTTTAATTTCTGAAAAGATTAATTTTTAATAAGTTCAATATAAGTCTAAGTACTTCTAAAAATCTATTTATTAGAATCTATGAAATAATAAAGTTTTAATATCATCATATAATATATTTCATAAAACTTTTGGTGTTATTTTAAACCATATCATTTTGATTAACCCTTTGCTAACCTATTTTAATATTTAACTATGATGATAACATTTTCAATATTAAAAGGTTTCAATATTTACTTATATTGTCAATTGGACCATACATGAAAAATTTCTGATATTTTTGAACATTTATAGTCTTATTTTTTCTTATAGAATTTTTTAGGCTTACTAAATAATTAAATATAATATTACTTTCATAAAATATCATTAGTGTCAATTTTGACACTATTCACTACTTGGACTTTATGAAAATCAATACAACAAGATAAATTCAGAAAAAACATTAAATACACCATTAAAATTTAAAATTAAACTATAAAATTTTTGAATCACCTTAATTAATTCAAATTATATTTATTTTATTATTTATAAGATCGTTTAATTTATTTTTCATTAATTAATAATTATTGCATCATCATAGTGTAATTATTTTGAATAATTACTTCTTCACTAGAAAATAAAAGTAGATTTACATGATTTATATAAGAAATTTATATTTCCAAATAATATTTACAATGAAGCATATCCACTATTTAAACCCATATTAAAAATGTAATACTTACTATAATTAAGAGTGTGACATTTTGTCACTCTCTATGATTTTAATAATATCTAAATCATTTTCATGTAAAATCATCCATTAAATAATTAAATTTCCAAATTTATAAGTTCAATGTTATATATAATTCATATAATAACATTTCATAAATTGTTATGGTATTTTTATAATATTTATAATATTATCTTTACCCTTAATTACATGATTTACTTATAACTATCATTATAAAAATTAAAGAAGTTACTATTCAAATTGATCAAAAATAAAATAGAACTATTTGAGAAATTTTAAAATTATGATTCCAAATATTTTATCCATTTTTTAAAATTCAAATCACATAAGATGTAGAAATTAATTTAAAATTAATCATGCAGACGGGACGAATCCTCAGGTTTTTAAAGTAAAAATTGTTCAAAGGTTTGAAATGTTTTTATATCCAATATCAATGTCAAATTGATTTAAATGATAAAAATTGGTTTTATTGATGTTTATTTTAAATATTTATAATTTAAATCCATTATATATTTACAATATATCAATATATATTAATTTGATGAAGATGATGTTTTCAATTAAAATACATTATATTTCATTATTATATAAAACATTAAACATATAAAAAATACAAAAAATTCAACCAAATTAAATTTTTATATTACTATTGAGAATAATTATTTTATTTTCTCTAATATTATTAATAAAATTATCAAAAAATAGACTTCAGAAAAGTGTCCAATCAAAAGGGAGAGGACTCTCTTTTTAGAAAAATACATCTTTTATGTATAAGATTAGATTTGTTCTAATATAATTCCACCAAAACACATAATATAAAAGTTAAAAATTTAATTTAATATATATTATTATATTTAAAATGATTTATTTATATATTTGTACAAAATATATGTGTTCACATTTAAATAGTTTTTCTGAAAATATTTCCTTTTATTTTAAAAGGGTTTAATTTTCATTTATAATTAATTAGTTCTCAAAGAATTTATTATATATACATGTATCAACCATATTTTCATAATTATGTTAATCTTTCTCATACCCAAAATGCTATTGGTTAGGTTATAATTATCATGTTTAAATAATTACAATAATAAAGTGATGTTTTGTAGAAACTCATTGTTGCTTATAATGCAGGATAAAACGGTGTTGTGTGTAAAAAAAGAAATAAAAGAAACAAAATTATTTAAAAAACTATTTAATATAAATATCTATTTGTTACATGTGAAACATAGATCAATGATCCATGAATTATAGTGTACAACTATAAAATATAGAGGATGTCTAATTTGGCATATATCATCCATGAAACATTAATGGTGAGAAAATCAAACTAGATACTTCAAATGAATGAGGTGCCTTTTAATCATTTGTATGATTGAATTTTTTGTAATTATATTTAAATTTACACAATTGAAAAAAATCTAGGAAACAGTTATACTAGATTCTATGTTTTAAACATGAATACAAAACAAAAAATTGAAATTGTGCATTTTTCATAGTTCTGTTGATCCCCGATATCCTTAAATTAGTATCAGAGTGAATGAATAATTATTTAGATTAAAATTTTAAAATTTAAATTAAATTTTCAATGATTATTAAATATTTATTGTTTCGGTCTCAACACAACTGATTTTGTATCAATCCGACTTTATATTTTCAATATATGGTCGATCGAAGATCGATGGGTTTTTCATAAAAGGTGCTATGAAAAGTATTGTTTTAATTTTATCTTCACCTTAATGGATACTATTGTGAAGGATTTTAGGAAAATTGTGACATCAGTATCACTCATATTATCTAGAAATTTTGGAATCTGGTGGGGATAGTCTATTGGAAATACAAGATTACATTTTATGTTTTTTAAATTAAAAGGGTAATCCTTAACTTAAAATCTAGTTTAAATATTTTACTAGAAGCTTATATAATGAAAGTTATAAATCTTCCCATGGAAGATAGTTTAAAGCCTCACATGGAAGCCTGATTAATTAAAAGTATAAATTTTCCTTCCCTTGGAAGATAGCTTAAAACATAACTCAGATGCTTTTTCAATTAAATGGACAAAGCTTTTTTGGAAGCTTATTCAAAACATTACAAGGGAGCATGTTTAAAGTATATTTAAAAAGGTACAAAGTTTCCATTGGATGATTTATATTATAATATATTTTTATTAGGTATATATTTCATTGTTTATTTATTTATTTATTTATATGCCCCTTAAATGGATACCCCATCACTGGCTGGACCAATTTGATCTGGGTTCGATCGGCCATACCTATTTAACACATCATTAGTCATAAATTAATTTATTAAGGTCTTATTTGGGTCTAACTAGAAAAAAAATATAAATAAAATTTCATAAAATAAATCTAACTATTTGGTATTTAATAAAATTATTTAATGTACTATGAGACATATAGATAATTAATTATAATTATTTTAATAAATTATAAGGCATTAAAAATAAGCTCGAGTTGAATTTTGTCCAATTTAATTTTTCTTAAAATATAAAATTTCATTTTGACTGATCAAGAGCCGATAACGAACTATTAATGTTTGTTTTATTATTTATTTAATTTCATTATTGAATTTAAGTTTTATAAAATGTAATAATTGTTTAATTTTGACGATATGTGCATCATCCCTCGATTCTTAATTTCAATAGGGGCTTCTGTTTCCACATTTATGTGATGAAATTTAATTTTTTATACTATGTTCCCTCTCCTACATGTGATTGTACACTATAATGATTTGAGGAGTTTATGGTGTTTTTGTTCGAGTTGAGAGCTGGTATAGACTAAAACAGTGAAGTTAGCAGGAGTAGTGGGCACTGAAATTCATGTCTAGAATTCACATAATAAATAGTCCAAGGGTCTCATTTAATCCATTATTTATTCAATGGATAAACCAATTGTTAACCACACATGATCATATCATTATTTGTTTATTTTTTTAGCTTCATGGTTTATTATTTTGTAATTTTTTGTTTATTATGCATGATCGCATAGTATAATAATAAACCAGAAAGTAAAGTTAAAATACAAATGTGATTTGAATATTTTCTATTTAAAAAATGGTTAGGTTTTGATAGTGATCGCATTGAACAATAATTTTATACATAAAAGTATTATATTCTTCTAGAGTAACTTAACATATCCCTTAAAGAAAATATTATGTCACAAACGCCTTCCATTATTTAAATTCAAACAAAACTTAATGTATATGGTGCTCGAACATCTAAATTTGAGGGTTTCTCCAACTAATGGGGAATTCTTATGAGAGTGGATGGTTGAATTAATTATATTTGGAATAAAATGGGTTTCCAAATCTTTCTTGTTGAAACATTAGAGGATATTAATTTATAAATGAAAAGTAATTATTTGCAGGAGATGGGACTTAACTCAATAGATCAAGGAGCTGTGAGTTAATGATGTTGGACATATTAGTGCACATATTGGGATCTCTGAGTGGTGGCATAGAAATATCGTATATATTATGATTATTTTTTTCAAGGATACTTTCCAATTTAATACTCATGAGATAGAGTATTCTGATTTATGTACCAATGGTTCCTAAAATTCAGTAAAATAGTGCAAGACATTTAAAATAAGCAATTTGAAGAAAAAAAGTCATAATGTAATAAAGATTAAGTACTAATATTGTAAGTTTATTTTTTTAGATCAAAATTCAACAACCACCAATTCAATTTTATAGAGATTAATATTGGATAATGAGAATATCCTGAACAGCCATAACATCCATAATTGGTACAGATGCTTATGCATAGTACAATACCAATAGTGGAAGTTTTATGTGCTCTAATCTCCACTTCCTACAAAAAAACATAAGGGATAAATAGAATATGATAATTATAAATACAATAAGAATATTCATGAAGCACTATATGTTCATTGTTTCATATTGTTGTCAATGTCTAGTGAGTTGCGGAAAATGAATGATGAAAAACATGATTTCCAAATTATATCATATCTCCAAGAGTTATACTATAAGAGAGCTAAAAAATGAAGGTTTTAAATTGTAAGTGCCCAATATATGTTTAGGATAGCTTAATATAATCAATAATGATCTCATATACTCAATATAATTAGGTATATTGAGTGACATAAATCTTTGGGTTCAAACTAAACCAAGTTTGAGAAACTAATCTCATTCATACCTTTTTCCCATATAACATCCCAAAATTAATTGTAAATTATAATATGAATAAAAAGGATAATTCACTCCTAGTTTTTGTGATTTAATTTTCCAAAAACATAAGGATATGAAGAATTCCAACTCTTCAATCCTTATGGTGAAATAAAGGATAAATGGAAAGGCTGTTGGGCCTATGGTTAACTGTAAGTCGAAGACGCCGATGAACCATCCATACAAAAATACAAGGATAGAGAGGTAGGAAAATGAGAAGGTGATTTTCAAATTTTCATGTGGAAAGAAAATCCATTAGAATAATAATATCATATTTGGAGAGAAGAAGAAAGGTGAATCTTCTGTATTATGAATCATTTCCATTGAATGAAATATTTCATTATCAATAAGTTAGGTATTGGATACGGAATTTGGTACATACATTTGTATTGATATATAGGAACCATGTAGATTTAATAATATTGAAAAAGGAAAAGTAGATCTCTGAGCTACAAATGGTGTCAGTCAAGAACCCTTGGTAGTGGGATACGGTTCCGTAACTTTTCCTTGTTGTTTGGTTCTTATATTGAATAATTTATATTATGTACCTTCAGTTACTAGAAACACAATCTTAATGTAATATCTGAATACAATAGGATATTATTTCAAGTTTGTAAAGAAAAAATTCATCTTTTATAAGGATAACATGTGTTATGGAAGGGAACATATTAAAAATTTGTTTTATATACAATAACTATAAAACCCTGTAATGAAAATAAATGAAAAAACTAGTGAGCATATAACACCAACCTATGGGACTCCAGAAATGGCCATGTAAATGAGAATCAATTTTAGAAATAACATCAGGTAGGGTATTAAGACTCTATTGTGTTAAAAACTCTGTATGTATGTCACTATTTTTTAAAAAGAAAAATGGATAAAGCACCCTTCTCTAGGAAGGGAGAAAGATCGATTGAATTACTAGAATTAATTCAAACTGATGTATGTGGTCTATTTCTAGTAGAGGTAAGGGGTGGATTTTCATACTTAATTACTTTTATAGATGAATTTAGTAGGTATAGATATATATAATTAATGTGGTATGGGTAATATTCCTTTCAGACGTTTAAAAAATACCAACATCAGTAGAAACCTAGCTTCCCAAGAAGATTAAGGAATTTAGATCATACTAAGGTAGAGAGTATCATAACTGAGATTTAATTGATCATTTGAAGGTGTGTGGGATATTATCCCAACTCACAACTCCTTATACATAGTAGTGGACTGGTGGGTGTAAAATGAGGAACCATACATTACAATACATGGTTAGATCAGTGATCAATTAGGAAACTCTTCTATTATCCTTTTTAGGATAATCATTGAAGAAAGTGGAATATAACATTATTCGAGTCCCAACTAAATGTATAGATGGAATTCCATATGAGTTATGGTGTGGAATAAAACCCAATATATCACACATACATGTATGGAGATGTGAGGATTTTTCCCAGATTATACCTAGTGACAAATTGGAGTCTGGAAGCATGAAGTCCGTCTTTGTAGGTTATCCAAAAAAGATAAACGGATATGACCTAAATAACCCTTCGTTTAGAAAATTGATTTTGGAAATAAAAAATTATTTTTATAAAGGCATCAAATTTCCAATTTAAGTACTAGGATCAAGATGGAATTTGATGAAGTTGACACTTCATATACATAGGAGGTTGTATGGGAAAAATCTCCACCAAAGACAGTGGGAGGGAAAGATATTCACAGGACACCAGTACTATGTAGGTATACTATAGAGGTTAGATAACAATATGTATATGGTTTTCTTGTCACCGAGTTAGCTTAAACATTACTCATACAGAATGATGAATCCATAAACTATAAGGAATCATTAGATGGATAAAATGATTCTAAATGGAAAGAAGCCACACATTTTGATATTGAATCCAGGTATCAAAATCAAGTTTGGATTTTGGTAAACCCTTCATCTTATTTAAAACACATTGGTTTAAAATTTATATTCAATAAAAAACTATACATAGATGGTATTGTCAATACCTAAAAATCACGACTAGTAGAAATAGGTTCCAGAAACCTTCGAGGAATCGACAAGGATGAAACCTTCTCACTAGTAATAGTGATAAAATCTATCAAAATATTTCATACAATAACATCCTTCCATGATTATGATATTTGGAAAATGAATTTCAAAAATGTTGCTCTAAATTTTCTGTTGGTCGAATACATCCATATAACTCAACCTGAAGGGTTTGTTAAGTCAAATAATTCCAATATAGTGTACTAGTGGAAGAGATCCATTTATGGGTTGAATAAGGAATCATGATCATGGAATATTAATTTTTATGAGGCCGTAAGAGAATTTAATTTTTGTTAAGAATAAAAGTGATACATGTGTATATAAGAAGGTTAATGGGAATGTATTCATTTTTCTAGTATTATATTTTGAAGAAATATTAATTATGGAAAACTTATTTCATGTATTACATCTAGTTGTGACTTGGTTAATTGAATGCTTCTCCGTGAAATAATTGGGTGGACTGGCCCACATTCTAGGAATAAATATATATATCAAGATAGAATTCATTGGATTCTTCGGATAAATACTTTGAAAGGGTACATAAAAGTTATATTATGTAATAATCCAAGGGAGGAATGTTTCCAATGTCACATGGAATTAAACATTCCATGATGATGTGTCCAAAAACAAAGGAGAATATTTAAAGAATGACTAAAACCACTTATGCTTCATCAGTGAGATCTATAATGTATTCCACACTATTACTAGGTTTTATGTTTCCTTTGCTTTCAGCATGGTGGGAAGATATCAAGCCAATCTAGAATCGATGCATTTGGAAGCTATAAAAACAATCCTAAAGTACTTGTGATGTAAAAAAGTAGATGTTCCTAGTGTATGGAGGAGATGAGAAGCTAGTCATGATGGGATACACTGATGTTGGTTTCCAAATAGATCATGATGATCTAAATTCATAGTTATCCTATTTATTTTACCTAAATCATGGTGTGGTGAGCAGTAGGATCTCGAAGTAGTCTGTGATTATTGATTATATAATAGAATTTGAGTATATATAGGCTTCTGAGGAAACAAAGGGAGCAGTTTGGATAAAAAACATTTCTCCCAAGCTTGGTGTTATACCTAATAGTGGAAATCCTATTATATTATATTGCCATAATGTTATAGCACTGGTGGTTTCCAAGGAGACCAAGTTGAACCAGAGGGAAAATAATATACTTTGGAAGTTTCATCTCTTATAGGATTTTTCTTAGAGAGGTGAAGTCACTGTTAGGAAAATAGCTATAGAGGATAATTTGGAAGACTCTACAGAAAATTTCACATTTTAGTATAATATTTATACTTATGTGAGAGATAGTGAGTTGATAATTATTAGAAGTTATCTCTAGTGCAAGTGGGAGTGTTGTGAGTGGGTTCCCTAGACCCAAATACTTTTTATACTTAAATGAACCTTGCATTTATATAGTTTAACATATACATGTGTTTATTATTATATTAATAGTGTTGATAAGTTTTCATCCACTATTTAAATGGTAATTTCCATAGATTACCTATCATATAAAAAGGTTATAGTAGTTCCTAGTAATAACGAGAACCTCAAGTTAGAATGAAAGTAATGTTAAAGATATTTCATATGCTCTAGATACATCGTACTGACATGAAACATATTATGTATGACTATTAGGTGTTGGGGATCATAAAAATTAAGACTCATTATCATGTGGTTATCACTTGGTGATCATGAGTAGATTAGGTCCTATGGGTGGACCTTCCAGTAAGAACACCACATGTTTTAGCTTTCCTTAGATATTACTATCTAAGAACATGTGTATTTGTCTCTGGACATGATATCATTATCAATGTGTTCCATTTTATCATTTACTTTTATTCATCGAAAAAATATTGATAATGAAATCATGGAGAGGTACCTTGTGTTGGGTGCACTATTGGTGGTATGGAATTGGTTTACTGATCATGATAGAATTTTTCACTTCTGAGTTGAGGAAGAGATATCTTGAGAGACCAGGTTTACTAGGAAGTATTACATTCATAAATACATGTACAAAATACATGAAGGTAACTCAATATAGTAAGCTCATGAAATATATAAATCAACGAAAGGATGATGACACAAGTGTGCATCCTTATGTATGTGATATAACAAGACAAATAGATTATACTACACAAAACATGTTTGAAGGAGGTAATCATAACTATGAAATTCATTATCTCTTTAGGGTTCATGATGGGTTGCTAGACTCCACTATTGGTTTATAGGTTGGGCTTGCTTCTATTATGATAAGGACCTAGAGGTTAACACACTAATTATATCCACATGTTCTATATATTCTAATGAATATGAGTATAAGATGAAGTAGTCCCCATGCATGGAGGATAGTGAATGTTCGAGTATGATTGATCACAATTAAAACTAACTCAAATATATTATTCACGTTTAGAATAATTATTATGGAATTTATTTCCCATGGTATTACGAAGTTGTTTGATCATAAAATTGAATTCGATAAAATATAATATTTCAATTGATAATTTGAAGTTAAAGTGTTATTAAATTATTTAAGGATATTATGGAGCAAGTTCACAGTTTTATTTTATTATGTAAAATTATATAGTGTTACATGTGAGTGATAAAATATTGGTGAAATTTATGGAATGTTTATTAAGTCATACATGTGTGAAACTGTCTAAAATGAAGGTTATTACTTTATAGAGACCAAAGTGCAGTTTTGGAATGTATAAACTAAGAATAAAATCACATTTGAGCCTTGTTCATAGTGATATCCCCCATTTTAACGTATTTAGAAAAATATATTATTTTATCCTCTCCACTCAAGTTCTCTGATAGAGATTCTGAAGGAAGAACAAAGTCTAATTGCTCTCTCTCTCTCGATCAAGTCTACATTAATGAGGAGATCAATGTGACATCATAAAGCTCTTAGATTTTCTATCCTAGATTATAGTAAATATAGATCAATGGTCTAGGAATTGTGGATCATGTTTTGACAATATAGTGTACAATTAGTTTTACATCTTTCAACCAAAACACATTGGCAGTGATTGAATAAAATCAATGACTTAAAACAAATGAGGTATCATTTAATCATTCATTTGAATTTATTTTTCAGGCTTAAATTGAATTACTCAAGACCCTAAAATCAATCTAGGAAAGGGGTATTGTGGATTTAATGTTTCTAACATGAATCCAAACCCAAAATTTGAAATTTTGTTTTTTTCACGTTTCTTCTACGCCCATAAATCCTTTAGTGAACTCAAGATACTTTTAAAATACCATCTTAATGGAAATAAAAATCATAGATCCTTGAAGGTTAATATTCATTAAGTCAGTATATGTGTATTAGAAGACAAAATATATGATTTTGGATGGAAAAACCTTTTTAATATTTCCAAATACCTTAATTGAATCCCAAAACATAAAAAAATAAAATTTTCTTTTGAAAACATTATAAATTAAAAATAAAGATAAAAAATAGATATTGAATTTTTTATTTCAAAATAATAAAGAAAATTTTTGTAGGAAGAAAAAATGTGGACATTGAAGAGAATGATCTATTAGAAATGATGGGAATTGTTAAGAATAAATTTCATGTTTTTATAATGAAATAAATCTATAAAAGAAGAATAATTCGATATTAAGATAAAAATTATCTAAAGAATATTGAGTAAATACAATATAATTTCATAATAAGATGGAATAAAACAATACTGTTAGAACATATTAAAATAGGTATGGTTATGAATCAAGGAAAATAGTTGATTCTAGAAAACACCTTTTAAATTTCCAATTCTTTGATGTAAAAATAATTATAAATGGATTTTATGTGGTAGAATTTTATATCTTCCAAAAAAGTGTAAATTAAATATAATATTCAAATTGTGGGAAGAAACCAAACATATAAGGACAAATCATAAGAAGAAACATTATAACTCGAAGAAAGAATATTTGAGTTACCAAAATCCATTATGGTTGTAGTAACACTTGAATAAAAAACACATTGAAAAGAGACATTATTTTGGATATGTAAATACTATTCATTTTAATAAAATTGGGATTAAAAACATCCATATCATAGTATATAAACCAGAAAAAAATAAAACAAGCTATTAATATGGTGCATGTCTCAATTAAATAAAATTAAGATGAGAAAAACCCTCACCTTTACTCTCAACATCCATGAAAACAATTTAACCACTTATATAATAAACATAAACACATTAGTATATATTAGAAAATTATTTATATCTACTGAAAATTTTTACTCTTTAATTTAATCATTCACTATTTATTCATTGGTTGTTGATTATTTTCATTATTTGATGTTTGTGGTTCTGATTGTTTCACTTATGCATTGAAATGTCACTGTGAATCCTAATTCATTGTGACCATTTTAATCATTAATATATTATTTAATTTACTATAGAATAATTTATATAATTATTGATAATGTTGTAATTTCATTCAATTAGATTTTTAGTTACTTTTTTTGAAGAGTAAATTAGTGTTCACCTTGTTCATTAGTATTAACCAACAAAATGTGGAATCTAATAATGAGTTGAATTTTTATAATACCACTCTTGAATAAGAAAAGAAATTTATTTACATATTAATATCATATTATACTTTCAATTAAATTTCAACAATTATACATGATAATAAAAATTATATCATCACTCGTGTATGTTGTAAAACTAACCCAAACAGAGTATCACCGCCATCTTCCACTATACACTTCTCTTTGAATAACATAATAGCTTGTGTTGTACACAACATCATGTTCTAATACACCACGACCAACCAAACAATCCTTTATGAATATTAATACACACATTTGAAATTTTATAAAAAAAAATTTTCAAAATGGACTTCATTTTTGGATTTGTAATATCAAAATTAGCTTAGAGTGAATTTTTGGTATTTTTCTAAAAACATTCAATTTTTGATAATTAGTGAAAAAAGATGTGTTATTTTTTAAAACCAAAATTTTATTTAAATAGTTAATTATTATTTTTAAATTTATTTTAGGTAAAAATAGATACATAATACCTATATATGTTAGTATAATTCATAGGAGTCATTTTATAATAATAGTAGATATATTAAATTTTATTAAAATTTTACAATCTTTTACCCAACTTCTAAGGACACTAGAAAATTTCCAAAAAATGTAATTTCACCACTTCTTTGAATTGAATTTCAAAAATATGATAGATAGGGTTGATATCTCTAAGTAAAATTTTGTTCAATAAGATGAAAAAAAATTCATGAACAGTAACTTTTCACTTTTATTTACCATGGTTAAATGTAAATCGGGTAATTAAAAGTAAAAAAAATAATAATATTACCATGAAACATGTCCTAATTCTATTGGATAAGTTTTTTCTACTAAAATAATTTTTATTAATAAAATATGATCCTTTTCGTCCACTTGGATTATATTAGGGCATTCGTTATTATTTTATTTAATGAATAGTTAAAAGTGTTGAATTTAAATTTTTATAACTAAAACATTTTTAATATAAGGTTATACATAAAGTAAATTTGACTAAAAATATTAATTAAAAAGATAAAAATATTTCCTACATAATGGTATTTTATTTATTATTTTTAGACATTAATTATTTAATTTATTTATGAAACAGTGATGATACAGTAATTACCTTTTTAATGAAAGGTTAAAATAATTGATGTTATAAATATCCAAATAAATGTAAATTGAGAATTTTTATGCATTACAATAATTTTATAGATAAATATTACATGTTAGGGTTGATTAAACGACTTTTTTTCGAAGTAATAATGCTGGTATGACTTCCAAAAAAATCAATTACTAAATAGTGACAAAATTGACATAAATGAGTTTTTAAAACAAATACTATATTATTTAATGATATACTAGTCCTAAAAATTTACGATTCATCCAAAAGAATTATATAATAATAGATATATAATTAATGAACCACTTTTGGTTCTCTTGTAATTTTATAGTAATATTATTAACCATATAATATACTAATACAATAATACATAGTAAAAGTTAAACTATTTAATTAAGAGTTAAATCTAAAATATAAGGTTAATATACTAACCTAAACTTTTATAAAATCTTTTGGTCGAGGGATTTTGACCAATAACCACCTTTTCCTCTAAATAAATTTTCTTATCCATTATAAATGGAAAATTAATTTATTATAAAATAATATTTCAAGGTCTTCCAAAAGTGACTGTCACCTCTCTTATAAAATGGAACTTCCCCTTCTCTCAAAATCACACCTCCAAAGCAATTTGGATCATAAAAACCCTCCAAAAATATCCTCCCAACTACCCTCACTTATTCTTAGAGGACTTACTTTGATCATAAAGCCATTATAAGGATCCATTTTGAGCAACTCCAAAGAAAACACCCGAAGAATAGGTAATAATTTTACCACCTCATTCGAAGTTCTTTTCTTCTTGCACTTCCTCTTTCCTTGTTGTTTCCATATCAAAAGAATAACTCGATTACCTTATACATAATATGATGTTATTATAAATATGGTAAAACCATATTCATTATTCTATCCATCCTATGAATGACAAGTCACTATACGTGTGTATGTACGGCTTACCGTCTCCACGTCGTGGTGTAGTTTGTTACTTAAACACTTATTTATTTTAATGGGTATAATAATGAATATAACTGATATAAATAATAAATATAACATGCTAATGATTTTTAATATATGATATACAATCCAATTACATACAATTTCACCATCAATAGAATGATATTGTCGCTCGTGCCTACGTACGGATTACCGTCTCCATAAATGCGATGAGATTCATACCCCATCCTAACTATTCAAGAATAATTTTCATTTTATGATTAAAAATAATTTTTAAGATCTTAATATCATTGTGGATATGAATTAAATACATTCTATCTATAAACTACATGGCTTTCATAACCTAACATATAGAGGAAAATGAATCAGTTAACACCTGAAACAATGATATTACTGAAATACTATTAAAAAAGCAATATTAGAATATCATGTCTGATATCATATTTATGTATGTGCTTATTTTATAATTTAATAACAATGATTTAACTATTATAAAAGGGTTTAACCTACCCTCTATCAAGGAAGATTACATGGTAAGGGTTAATTATACAGTCTCTTCGTTATCCGAGGTAGTTTATATGTGAGTATCTATTGGGACCTCATTATCATCCACATGTGTGTTTCTTAAAAAATGAATTTAAAAAAAATTTAATACTTACTATAATATGGTTTAAAGTCATTTAAACCCTTTTTTTACTTTTTATAAAAAATTTATAAAGGAATCTTTCCATCATTTTCCAAACGAGGCCCTTTACGAATTTTTCGACAAAATTAATGAAAAAATATTTTTTAAAATTATACGGCGAGTGTGGCTATTTTATGCCATTATAATATCTTCAAATATTCCCTTAAAATATTATAATAATATTTTCAAAATAAATGTTTTATTTTTTAATTATTTGACTGTTAAATGATTTCAAAATAGAAAGCGACATTTCTTTCAAATAGTTTTGATTTCATCTATGTCAACATCCTTTGATGGATTTTACACTTGTTTGAAGTTGATTTATTATGATACAAATATTATATATTGTATTGAAGGTTTTTTGATATGTTTGAATATGGATGTGTTATTTTTATACAATTCAGGGTTTATGGATAATTTATTGACATTTCGTATGCTAGTTTTAATAGGAATGTTTATGTTATGTTTCAACCTTTTCATATGAGTAATGATTTGAACTTAGTAGGTGACATGTGTATCCTACTATAGATCCTTGATTCATTGGTAGGTCTCATGAGACAAACTAGTGTCTTGACACAAGGCCTTGAAAAATCATTTTTGTAGTCTTGGCACGAGGCCTTGACTATGTGGTTATGAAGTCTGGCATTATCCATTCCATCAATATGAAATTGGCTATTGATATTGCATGTGATTATTCAACTAGTGGAATATCTGTGTGAATAAGTAAATAGAATTATTTGATTTATATTTTCCTTATTATTTGGAAGTTTATGTTTAAAAATATTATGTTTTAGTCTTATACAATGCCATATATTTTTATTCTTATTTATGAAAGTTTCTGATATATTGTTATCCTTACTGAGCATCTGAGACCACCCCTTTCAATGTTTTATTTTTCCCAGGATGTGATAAAGTATTTTATGGTTGACCTACAGAGATTGGATAAGGTATATAAGTGTGTTCAAATGGGACAAAATGTTGTTGTTGTTTTTATCTCATGATGTAATGTAGAACTTATGTTTGTATTTAGTACTTCTAAAGTTACAAAACTAATAATTATTCTGAGACTTGACCTCTTTTGATCATTCTAGTGTTATGTAATAATGCACCGACTCTGGATAACTAGGTTTGGGGCATTACAGTTGTTATAATAGGAAGTTTAGTATGAACCTTGGAAGATATATTTAAAAAAACTCTCATTATAAAACAGTACCCTAAGATATACTTTGAGGATTAGTATAGAATAAAATCCTAGAATTTTGGTAATTTAGAGATTTTTAGTATTTTACAATCAATGCGTCCATGTCTGGATATGATCTGGTAGAGGCAACTCGGGCACAGATGTACCTAGGAGGGAAAACTCTGACAAGGAGTTTCGGGCTTGACACGGGGTATCCTGGTACACGAGAATGGAATATGCATCACTCTTGGTTATGATACTCATGGGGGATATGGTTATAATAATTCAAATTTTCATTACATACCATTATGGAGGATTTATGAGTATATACCCCCTCAATGAAAACATTTTTATGATTATGGATTATATCCATAAACTATTCAATTTATGTTAACTGTTTTACAATTTCAGAATTATGTATTTTGATTCCTAAACTAATATATTGTATTTCATTGTATATAAATGGAACCTATTAGAAGGAATTGAAATCTTATCAACTCACGTAATCCATATATAGTTTTCCTCCTACTCAAGATAATTATAGTGTAGCTGGTGTTGCAACTGCTGCTGATCTACTTATCACCATACTAGGACAACTCACTCAGGTTATGAATAATAACCTTACCCGTATGGAGCACCCTGATCCACAACATGGAGGATCAATGTTAGACTGCTTCATGAGGAAATAACCACCAACATTAAATGGGACTACAAATCCATTTGTAGATGAGAAATGGATAAGTTCCTTAGAGAAAATATTTCATGCTTTGGGGACATGTGAAAGGGGGAAGGTTGTCATGGAAGTTTACGACCAAATGGAAGATGAAGATCAATGGTGGTCATTAATTCAAAACATAAAGGAGGATGAAAAAGTATCATATATGGAATGTTGGGAGTTCAAAGATCTTTTATTATAAAAATACTTTCTTCGTGATGATCGAGTGGATATGGAAAGACAATTTCTGAGTCTGAGGAAAAAGGAGGATGATAATGTCGCAAAGTATGAGGATAACTATACAAGGTTAGAAAGGAATGCACAATATTATATATATATATAACCAAAGGAGTAATATTGATATATTCTCTGATGGGTTAAACCCATTTCTACATCGATAATTAGTTACAAAATCCTTCTCATCGTATGTAGATATTATCTCATGTGCTATCAAGATAGAAAAGGAATTATATAAGTCATGCGACATTAAACAAATAAAGAGGAGAAGAGATATATTGAACACTCTAGAAATATAAATAATGGGTAGAAGGGTAAAGTTTAATATCCATCATGTGGTAAATGTGGGAAGAAACACCTTGGTACTTGCCTGAAGGGAATGGGAGTCTGTTACAAGTGTGGTGAAAAAGGTCACCAATCTCGTGATTGCAAGGGAAAGAAAGAGGCTGTCAATGTTGAATTATACAATTATAGAGAAAAGGGGAATTATGAAAATGAATTTCCTACGATCCAAGGAAACTTACGTCCCAAGGGAGAAAGTCCAAGCATATGTGATCACTACTATTGTGGTTGAAGCTCCAAAAGACACGGTGGTAGTTAATATAACGGTTTCCTCAAGTTTATCCAATGCTTTATGTCATGACCCCCTCCCACCAAAGATGCCCCTCCAGATCTGGAAATGGGGAAAGAGAGATAATAACCCCCTGATTCCCCCCTCCAGTAGGCCCCGAAGTGGCGACTAGCACCAAGGGTATGAGTTTTTCACAATATGGGAGGCATTACCCTTTTTATTTATTTATGATCGGGAAATAGGATGAGTCAAACACCAAAAGAAAAAGAAAGGAAAGATAAGTAAATAAATCCATACTAGTCCCACATGCATGTTTATATAGTTCTGAAACAAGGTACAAGTACAAGAAAGCTCAAAAGTACAATACCAAAAGAAACAAGAGTACAAAAACCTGTAATAACCCCCACTGTCCCGACTAATAGGGTCCCGCACAGACCTAGTATTCCTCCTAGAAACTTGAAAATAAATGTAGGGTGACCATACAAGTATACTCAGTAGAGAAACCTAAATCTCTCGTGAACAAGTGGGGAGACATCCTAATGTCCCGTGAGAACAACAGAAGAAACCAAAACCTATCACGGAATCTTATCTACCTAACCACACCATCCACGCTCACCAAAACACAAACAACAGGTGGTAGTGGTATATAAGAACAAGAGTATTGGGTACTGCTACACTATTTTCAACTAGTTATCTACGCTTCCTAATGGAGAACATCCTGATGCTACCACACTCTTCCTACCCGCACACACCTGGGGCCCACAACCGCATATCCCACTCACACACACCTGGGTCTCAGAACTGCATATCCCGCCCGCACACACATGGGACTCATCCCGAAGACTCTTGGGAAAAAGTAAACCTACTAGAAGATTCTTGGGCTAAAACCACCCCAACCAAAACCTACCTGAAGAGTCTTAGGTGTAAGGTTGCCTCAAGCCATCACAGCCTATGGAAGAAGGAGCGGGAATAAGATAGTAACTAAGGGGAAACACCCTCTCCCATGAAATTGGAGTGTTCGGAACTAAGTGCTCAACATGGGTGGGGTGCGACAAAACACAAAGATACATATATATATATATATATATATTCTAAAACACACAGCCCAGCCTATGGCTTCTAAAAAGAAAAAATGAGCACGTGCCTTGGCACTACTATGTTGAAATATGCATACAACAAACAATCCCAACCCCATTTAGGTTTTCATGATTCAACAGAATTAGTTTATTAGTTCCTTACCTACTGGTCAATAATCCACAACCAACCATATGAATCATTCGTAAAACATTTCCCTTCCATCCACAAATCAAGTTAGGAAAACACATGCAACACAAACAAGTACCTTTTTATTAACCAACCAACCCCATTTATTATTATTCCTGTTCCATTACCATGCCCCACCATTCATTACTCTTCCAATTTTATTTATTATCACAACCTATTACCACAACTTTTCTGCCATTATAACCACATCTCCACAACCGTATCTCAAAACAAGGCTCATGCCACATCGTTGTCCCTTTAATATCATTTACTGTAGCCCCGCTGCCCACCCTATTCGTAAAAACCCAGGATTCACCCCCCACCCCCTTTCACACACCACATAACCAAGCCAACATCCACATGTTCATTATTCCATTTTTTTTAACTGAGATGATCACACAAGGGTTTCAGATTTTAATCAGCCAACTTTATGTGATTAAACAATTTCCACATTCAATAAAATTTCCATCCATAAACGGTATAGAAATATAGGGCAGCATTTAATTGTGCAAGCAAAATCTCCCAATGATCGTGACTTTCAGTAGGCATAAGCCTATTCAATTCACAACATAATATCATAGAATATAAATAAAGTAACTGCATTCACAAACTTCCCATCCATGTTATATAATCCAGTTATTATCTTTATTAAACTGGTTTAAATGTGTTTCACGTAAACAAGAGGACACCCACCCCGCATGATGCACAAATTATAGAGACAAAGGTAAGATCCCTACCTCAACAGGTTCTGATGTCATTCTACAAACACGACAATAACGATCACAAGGATTCTCCCAGAACGAATGCACCCACCAAGGACGTTGCGGCACCACCGAATCAACAACACGTGAAACTCCCTCAACATAGAGATCACATTTCATAGCACGGAAAGAAAACAGGAGAAGTAGGATCAGAAATAGAATACAAGAATAGTGGTTTAACATACCTTTTTAGAGTCATTCATCAAATATCATCATTCTTGTCAATTATCACCGGTATTCTCAGTTGGAAACTACGAAGGGGAAGTTGAATAAGAGGTAATGGAAAAGGGTATACGATGTTCTCCTTGATGACACGATCCCTCAGTCACTGACGGATCGATGATCGTAGTCCGGATGAAGAAGTTAGGAGGATGACTTCTCATTCATCCATGAGTGTCGTTGTGCAGAGAAGAAGAGGGGTCCATAAATAACACATGACCCTATCTTATATAGGCAACGAAAGGGTAAAACGATACGCAGTGTGTATTAATGAATGCACGATGTGACCGTACAACTGTTACATTGTTTGACTGGTCAACACACGACACGTCACACAGTTTCCATGCATTTAATGATAATAATAACTTCAATTAATAATAGGTGTTTTATTGACCCGAGACATGAGTCATAAAAAGTTATTCATTATTGGTCTTAAAATGACCTTCATAATTTTAGGGTTACAATGTCACAGACGGTTCTCCATTCCAACACCATATGAGGCAGATATGTTGGATACAAGATCCCGTAATAATAAAAATATTATTATTATTGGGTGTTTCGTGGACCCGATCCATGAACCATAATTTAATTTCCAACCTTAGACTTTAATTGATGGTATTAATGATTGTATCACATCGCCACTGACGACAAGTCAATCAGATGTCGCACGTGGAAGATATGACGGGTCGAAGGTTTAATAATAATATTAAATCTATTAACTCACGAGAATTTTAGGTACCCGATATGAAAACCCAAAAAAGACATCCAATATTGGACTCATAATTTTCGTCCTGAAATCAGGGCTGCATTGCTGCTGACGGTTTGTAAAACCGATGTCGCACGAAGAAGTTATGGACTAAACATGGTTTTCCAACAAAATTAATAATTACATTATTATATTATTTAATTAATTTAATTCTTTATATTCTCACATTCTCTCTCCAATATCCTTTAGATTCACGCACAAAGTCATCCCATTTGTTTAGGGGGTTACACATGGCGCCTCTCTCTTATATCCATTTTTCTATAAATTTTATTTACTTTTAACATGTTTCTCTCTCCAATATTCATACTTTCTTCCACAATTTTTATCACGCCCCAACCAAAGTGTAATCTCCCCTTTTATTCGATACCCATAACGCCCCAACCTTCATTCTGTTATGGTTTTTATTATTATTTTATTTATTATTCCATCACTTTGTAATCTCTCTCCAATCTCACTTCAATGTCATTATTAATAAAATTAATATTAATAACATCCACCATTGATGTTATAATTTAATCCCATTAAATTATTTTATCATGGTTATTCTCATATTAAATTAAAACCATTCCATTTAATTAAATTAAATGACAAAACAAAATTAATATAACTTACATATTCAACCCCTTTTTAATACATTTAATTTCATTAACCTCTCGTACATATTTTTACGCCATCATTGTTATTTATTGTTTTTCAATAAATATAACAATTCATCAACTTATTTTATTAACTCATCACCGTTATTATTTTTTAATGATGATAATATTTACGCTCATCGAATTTACCACGTTAAGCCACCCCGTTGGATATCTGAATCTGACCATGCCACATCAATGTCACATAACATCCGTCAATTTAATTATTTAATTCTATTTATTTTTATTTCACACTTATTAAATTGAAACCACTTTTATTAAATTAAAAACATTCAATTTAATAAAACCAACATATTTTTACGCCACCATTATTATTATTATTTAACATAATAATAATAACGAACTCACCTTTAATTTTATTAACGCACCACCATGATCCCACTGTACATCTTCATTTATTTGTTTGAAATAAATACCATGACTCATTTCATTAATTTCTAATTATTATTAATATTATGAATAATATTAAAAACACAACACCCATTATTATTATTCAAATTTAATTTCAACAATTACTCAATTAATAATAAACATCATGTTTCATTTATCAATGTCTAATGGGACACACACCTTCCCACTTCACATCATTAATAATAATAACACCCATTAAATAATTTTATCATGATTATTCTCTTTTTAGTTTAATTAATCACATAATTTATGTCATCATCATTATTATTTAACATATTTTTACGTTATCATTAGTATTAAAAATTATCATTATAACGTGCGTCATGTTGACCACATCGATTTAAACAAAGGAATGGATCGGGGGGATCCGGGCCATTACATCAGATACCTCTCAAAACATTCTCGTCCTCGAGAATTAAAACAAACCCAGAAGAAAGAATGGATCCAAACAATCTCTCTGCAAGATACCTCTTAGGGCTCTCATCATAACTGGAAACAACCGACAATCCTAATTATATGAGTTAGGAATTTTTTCTCCCATATCAAGATATTATCCGCTTTAGGCGGCACTGACTTGCCTGCACAGGTTTAATCGCATCTACATTAATGCATCTCGATTAGGAATTAGGTCTTTCGACTTCCATATATTAGGATTTTCCAAACATACACCGCCCCAAACACCATACAAAACAAAAATAAATTTCCCAAACACATGGCTTGAGGAATTCCTTCTCCCATGTCGATATATTATCCGTTTTAGGCGGCACTGACTCACCCCCACATGTTTAATCGCATCCACATTAATGCATCTCGACTAGGGATCATGTCCTCCTCTCCCCACATGTTAGGACTCTTCACACACATTTAAATGAAAGAGTTAATCAAATTAGCATTATAGACTCATGAAAAAAAAAGTCCATGCCCAAATCATGGGCAAGAATGAGTTTCAACAAAGGAGTGTGACGCTCCAAAACATAAACGAGAGCATTTAAGTAAAACCGAAAACATCTCTCTTGATCTCCGGCTTTGCTAGGGTTTCCACTTCTATTGCATTCAACTGTCCGCGTCCCACTCCTCTGCATCTCTGTTGACATCAACCTCCTCGACCATGTCTCAGTTGGGGTCCTTGAGGAACTCCCTGTGGTTGGCCTCCTCCTGCAAAGTCTTCCCTTAGAGGAGCAGGATCCTGCTGCTACTGGAAGGGCCTCGCCGGCAACTGGTGCTTCTGAGGCGGGCGCTGAACCTGCCAACCTCCACCGTACTGAGCTCAGGTCGGGCACCAACTCTGAATGTGCCCGAAACCTCCAAAAGAGAAACACTTTGGTCCTAGGCTCGTGAAAAAGGGATGAGGACCCGAAGATCTAAACTGAACTGCTGGGGGATGCTTCCTACTGGCCTGAATCTGGAAGGTCCTGTCGTAGGAGACTTGCTGCTGACTGCCTTCCCCTTCGACAAACCTGGCTGGATCCCCTATCATGGTACACCTCCCTACGAGTGCATCCTCTCTACAACCTCTGCCTTCTTCTGTACTTCCAAGTACGTCAGAAGAGTGAAGGGGGTGACAGCATACTGAAGCAAAGGACGAAGTGCCTCCTCCAAACGTCTCACCCGAGACTCCTCATCCTGAAAGAGATCCAGAGAAAAGCATAGGAGATACTTGAACTTGATCCCCAACTCTTGTGCTAACATACTCCCCTGCTGAAAAAAGAGTAACTCCTGTCGCTTCTCTGCCTTGATCATGGAAGAAAGGAATTCTTCTTGGAATTCCTTCTCAAAATCAACCCACGGAACCTCTAACTCTCTCCTCTCTCTGAGGTAGAGCGTCCACCACGTACACGTCGTGCCTCTCAGCTGACTGAATGCTAGGGGAACATAGTACTCCCTCGAATCACGGGTCAAAGTAAAAGCGATCCCTAGCTCCTCAAGCCACCCCTCCATCTCCATATCCGAAGTATTATCCTCGTACTTCTTGAGGGTTTGCCGCTGGAAAGAACGGAGAGTCTTCTGCAACTGGCAATCTTCCTCCTCTCGGTCAATCCTCAACTGATCGACCGCCTGGATCTATTGGGCCTCGGCTCTCTGAGCCACCCGGGGATGTCGTCCAGGTGCCAGATATGTACGGTAAACAAAGAATGCCTAAGCACAATTAGCAAAGAAATTTTCTGAAGGTTTCATTTTATCATTTTATTTCTATTTCTTTCCCAGAACACCAAAATCATGTAAAACACAAATCATGATGATGCATGTACCTTTCCTAGGGTCTCTACCCTGCAATAAATTTAGTCTTACATGGTCGTTCGTTAAGCCCAGAGTCCTTGCATCGGATCACGGGGGCACTAAAATCCCGTGTCCTAGCTGGTCTTCCCTGACCTATGTCACACACCAGGATCAGCCAACACGGTTGCCCTACCATCCCATGTAATCCTCACTGTGACTAACTCTAGACTCCATCCTATCTCTCAACCATTAGCCTATGATACAATTCTGTCATGACCCCCTCCCACCAAAGATGCCCCTCCTGAGCTGGAAATGGTGGAAGAGAGATAATGACCCCTGAGTCCTGCCTTCAGTAGGCCCTGGAGTGGCGACTAGCACCAACGGTATGAGTTTTTTACAATATGAGCGGCATTACCATTTTTATTTATTTAAGTTCGGGAAATAGGATGAGTCAAACACCAAAAGAAAAAAAAAGAAAGATAAGTAAATAAATCAGAACCAGTCCCACATGCATGTTTTAATAGTTCTGAAACAAGGTATAAGTACAAGAAAGCTCAAAAGTACAATACCAAAAGAAACAAGAGTACAACAAACTACAACAACTCCCACTGTCCCAACTAGTAGGGTCCCACATGGCCCTGGTAGTCCTCCTGGAAGCCTGAAAGTAATTGTAGGGTGAGTATACAAGTATAATCAGTAGAGAAACCTAATGCTCTTTTGTACAAGTGGGGAGACATCCTAATGTTCCGTGAGAACAACAAAAGAAACCAAAACATATCAAGGAATCCTATCCACCCAACCTCACCAGCCATGCTCACAAAAACACAAAGAATAGGTAGTAGTAGTATATAAGAACAATAGTATTGGGTACCATGCACCATTTCCCGAGTTAGCTGCTCTTCCTAACGGCGAATGTCCTGACGCTACCACACTCTTCCCGCACGCACACACCTGGGCCTCACAACTGCATATCCCACCCGCACACATCTGGGCCTCACAACAGCATATCCCTCCCGCACACACCTGGCCCTCACAACCACATATCCCACCCGCCCACACCTGGGCCTCACAACCACATATCCGGCCCACACACACCTGGTCCTCATCCCGAAGATTTTTGGGAAAAATTAAACCTGACCGAAGAGTCTTGGGCTAATACCTCCCCAACCGAAACCTACCTGAAGAGTCTTAGGTGTAAGGTCACCTCAATCCATCACAGCCTATGGAAGAAGGAGTAGGAAGGATCTAGTAACTAAGGGGAAAATACCATCTCCCATGAAATTGGAGTGTTCGGCACTAAGTTCTCAACATGGGTGGGGTGCGACAAAACACAAAGATACACATATATATATATGTGCCAAAACACACAGCCCAACCTATGGCTTCTAAATAGAGAAACTAAGAATGTGCCTTGGCACTGCTATGTTGAAGTATGCATACAACAAACAATCCCAACCCCATTTTGGTTTTCATGTTTCAACAGAATTAGTTTATTAGTTCCTTAACTACTGGGAAATCATCCAAAACCAACCATATCAATCATTCGTAAAACATATCCCTGCCATCCACAAATCATGTTTTGAAAACACATGAAACACAAACAAGTCCCTTCTTATTAACCAACCAACCCCGTTGATTATTATTCCCATTACATTACCATGCCCCTCCATTCATTACTCTTCCACTTTTATTTATTATCACAACCCATTACCGCAACCCTGCTTCCATTATAACCACATCTCCATAACCATATCTCCAAACAAGGATCGTGCCACATCATTGTCCCTTGAATATAATTTACTGCAGCCCCCTTGCCCACCCTATTCATAAAACCCCAGGATTAAAGCCCCCCCCCCCCCCCCGTCACACACCATGTTACCAAGCCTACATCCACATGTTCATTATTCCATTTTGTTTAACCGGGGTGATCACATAAAGGGTTCCGAATTTTAATCATCCAACTTTACGTGATTATCCAATTTCGACATTGAATAAAATTTCTATCCATAAATGGTCTAGAAGGATAGGGAAGCATTTAATTGCACAAGAAAAGGCCCCCAACAACCGTGATTTTCAGTAGGCATAAGCCTTTTCAATTCACAACATAATATCACAGGATATAAATAAAGTAACTGCATTCACAAACTTCCCATCCCTGTTATATAATCCAGTTATTATCTTTATTAAACTGGTTTAAATGTGTTTCACGTAAACAAGAGGACACCCACCCCACATGATGCAGAAAATTAGAGAGACGAAAGTAAAATCTCTACCTCAACAGTTTCTGATGTCCTTCTACAAAGACAACAGTCACGATCACAAGGCTTCTCCCAGAACGACTGCACCCACCAAGGACGGCGTGATACCACCGAATCAACAACACAAGAAACTCCCACAACATAGAGATCACATGTTGTAGCATGGAATGAAAACAAGAGAAGTATGATCGGAAATAGAATACAAGAATAGAGGTTTAACATACCTATTTAGAGTCGTTCATCAAAGACCGTTATTCCCGTCAATTATCATCAGTCTCCATAGTTGGAAACTAGGGTGGGTAAGTTGAAGAAGAGTGAACAAAATAGGGTGTACGATGTTCTCCTCGCTGACATGATCCCACAGTCACTGACGGATCGACAATCGGAGGCCGGATGAAGAAGTTAGGAGGATGACTTCTCGGTCTTATAGGAGTGTCGTCGTGTAGAGAATAAGAGGGGTACATAAATAACAAATGACCCTCTCTAATATAGGAAACGAAAGGGTAAATTGGTATGCATCGTGTATTAATGAATACACTACGTGACCGTACAACTATTACACTGTTTGATTGGTCAACACATGACACGTCATGCAGTTTCCATGCATTTAATGATAATAATAACTTCAATTAATTTTAGGAGTTTTATTGACCCGATACATGAGTCATAAAAAGTTATTCATTATTGGTCTTAAAATTACCATCATAAATTCAGGGTTGCAACATCACAGGTGGTTCTCCATTCCAACACCATATGAGGGAGATATGTTGGATACAAGATCCCGTAATAATAACAATATTATTATTATTGGCTGTTTCGTGGACCTAAGCCACGAACCATAATTTAATATCCAACCTTAGACTTGAATTGATTGTATTAATGACTGGATCACATCTCTAATGACGACAAGTCAATCGGATGTCACATGCGGAAGTTATGACGGTTCGAAGGTTTAATAATAATATTAAATATATTAACTCACGAGTGTTTTGGGTACCCGATCCAAAAACCCAAAAAATACATCCAACACTGGACTCATAATTTCCGCCTCGAATTCAGGGTCGCATTGCCACTGACGATTCCTAAAACTGATGTCGCTTGAAGAAGTTATGGACTAAATATGGTTTTCCCAACAAAATTAATAATTACATTATTTTATTATTTAATTAATTTCATTCCTTAAATTCTCACATTCTCTATCCAATATCTTTTGATATTCACGCAAAAAGGCATCCCATTTTTTTAGGGGGTTTCCACATGGAGCCTCTCTCTTTTATCCATTTTTCTATAAATTTTATTTCCTTTTAACACGTTTCTCTCTCCAATATTCTTCTTTTCTTCCACAATTTTTATCACAACCCAACCAAAGTGTAATCTCCCATTTTATTCCATAACCATTACACCCCAACCTTCATTCCGTTATGGTTTTTATTATTATTTTCTTTATTATTCCATCACTTTGTAATCTCTCTCCAATCTCACTTCAATGTCATTATTAATAAAATTAATATTAATAACATCCATCATTGATGTTATAATTTAATACCATTAAATTAGTTTATCATGGTTATTCTCATATTAAATTAAAACCATTCCATTTAATAAAATTAAATGATAAAACAAAATTAATATAACTTACATATTCAACCCCTTTATAATACATTTAATTTCATTAACCTCTCGTACATATTTTTATGCCATCATTGTTATTTATTGTTTTTCAATAATAATAACAATTCATCAACTTATTTTATTAACACATCACCATTATTATTTTTTAATGATGATAATATTTACGCTCATCGCATTGACCACGTTAAGCCACCCCGTTGGATATCTGAATCTGACCATGCCACATCAATGTCACATAACATCCGTCAATTTAATTTGTTAATTATATTTATTTTTATTTCAAACTTATTAAATTGAAACCACTTTTATTAAATTAAAAACATTCAATTTAATAAACCCAACATATTTTTACGCCACCATTATTATTATTATTTAACATAAAAATAATGACAAACTCACCTTTAATTTTATTAACGCACCACCATGATTCCACTATACATATTCATTCATTTTGTTTGAAATAAATACCATGACTCATTTCATTAATTTCTAATTATTATTAATATTATGAATAATATTAATAACACAACAACCATTATTATTATTCAAATTTAATTTCAACAATTACTCAATTAATAATGAACAACATGTTTCATTTATCAATGTCTAATGGGACACACATCTTCCTACTTCACATCATTAATAATATTAACACCTATTAAATCATTTTTTCATTATTATTATCTTTTTAGTTTAATTAATCACACAATTTATATCATCATCATTTTTATTTAACATATTTTTATGTTATCATCAGTATTAAAAATTATAATTATAATGCGCATCGTGTTGACCACATCTATGTCAACAAATGAATGGACCAAGGGGGTCCGGGATATTACACTTTATATGTTTCTGGATCATCTCATTGTTTCATATCATCACATTTTGCTAAGAAAATAAGATATTTTCAATTTTATTTAACAAGGGAGTTTTCCGTCAAAAATCCTAAGGTAAGTATCATTGCAATGATGTTTTTTGAATTAGTTCCCATTTGAGCATATAAATGTTCTTTATCGTCTGACCTCATCGTCATACCCAGGATTAAATTTGACATAATCCATGAAATGGATTTGCATTCAGACCATGGTGTGAAAATTTATTGTATGAAGAAATAGGTTACAGTTTTCGATGATGATAATAAGTACCTTTTCTTTTGAGCAGAAACATCACCAACTGATTTTTATCTAGATCCACCACCAATAGATCTAATAAATTCAATTATTGGGGAGGAAGAGAATGAAATAACTATGGGTGAGTAAAGGAATGTTCAAATAGAGGATTTACCTATTGTGCCATTATATGTTGATGTGTTTATAGAGTATTTTCTTAGACATCCTCCCGAACCAGAAATTGAGTTTTCGATTGATTTAATTCCTGGTTCAAGGCCCATATCTAATACTCCTTATAGAATGGCCACTGTGGAATTAGTGGAACTACATAAAAAACTATAGGAATTGAGTTGTAAAGGATTTATTTTCCCTAGTATTTCTCCATGGGGATCCCCTATTGTTTTTTTTAATGAGAAAGATGGATCTATGAGGTTATGCATTGACTATAGGGAGATAAATGCTATAATTATAAAAGAAAAATTATACCCTACCTTGCATTGATGATTAATTCATCCAACATCATGGATCTTAATATTTTTCAAATATTGACCTTAGATCTATATTTCATTAGTTGTGTGTGAAAAAGGAAGACATTCTGAAAAAATCCTTTCAAACTAGATATGGGCATTATGAGTTTATAGTAATTCCTATTGGACTGACTAATGCACCCTCTGTTTTCATAGATATAATGAATAGAGTTTTCAAGGAATATCTTGATGACTTTTTAGTGGTATTTATTGATGATATCTTGGTTTACTCAAAAATCTATGAATATCATGAAAATCACATGCCAACTATTCTGAAAACCCTTTTAAGAATTGAATTATATGGGATGTTTTGCAAGTTTGAATTCTGGCTTCAGGCGATTTTTTTTCTTTTCCATATTATTGATAAGGATGGAATTGCTATTGATCCTTCAAAGACCATCTAAATCTAATAATTTCCAGCACCAACAAGTATATCTAAGGTACATAGTTTTATTGGATTATAAGGTTATTATCGGCGCTTCGTCAATAATTTTTTCCGATTGGATAACCCATTAACCAAGCTCACATGTAATGGGTTTAAATTTGTTGGGACAAAAGAGTGTGAATAATGTTTTGAAAAATTTATGAGAAGATTATTAATGATCTTATATTGACTCTACCATTGGGAAATGATGGGCTTGTTATTTATAGTGATGCTTTAAAGAAAATACCTGGAAGTTTCCTTTTGCAGAATGATAGAGTTATTTCCTATGCATCATGGCAGCTAAAAATTCATGAACAAAACAATACCACTCATTATTTAGAGTTAGAAGCTATAATATTTTCTTTAAATATTGGGCGAAACTATCTCTATGGTGAAAAATGTGAGATATATACTACTCACAAGACCTTGAAGTATATTTTCTCACAAAAATTACTTAATAAGAGGCAAAGGCGATGGCTCGAGCTACTCAAGGATTATGATCGCACTATAAACTACCAACTGGGGAAGGAAAATAAGGTGTAATATCCTTTGAGTAGAAAGGATCATGGAGTTTTCAATAAGATGAGATTTGAAAGGGATTCTATTTTCAAGTATCTAGTAAAGATGGATATGGGAATAACCATGGAAGGTGAAACATAATTAATTTTTCAAATGGTTTCCAAACCATCTTTACTATAAAGGATAAAGAGTTCTCATACTAATGATGATGAGTTTGAAAAGAAAATTAAAGCATTGAATGATGGGAGATTGATCGACTTCGTATATGAAGATAAGATTTTGAAATTTGGGATGAGACATTGTGTTTATGACATATATGGTCAAAAAATGGAATTTTTGGATGATGCTCATAGCTCCAATTTCACTATACACCCTGGTAGCACTAAGATGTATAGAAATTTGGAGAAACATTTTTTGCGGGACAACATGAATAGATATACGGCTAATTATGTGTCAATATGTATGGTTTGTCAACAAGTGAAAGCTGGAAGACAATATCCAATATGAGTCCTGCAACCACTTTCCATACATGAGTGGAAATGGAATCATATTATGGTGAACGTTGTTATGGGAATACCAAATACTCCTAGATGGAATGATGCAAAATGGGTCATTTATGATCTTATTAACATGTTCACACATTTTATTCCTATAAGTGAAGATTTACCACATGAACATCTACCAAGACTATATAATAATGAAGTTGTAAGACTTCATGGAGTACCACTATTGGTTGATTCTCATCATGATCCTTATTTTACATCAAGATTAAATAAAATTATTCAGAAGTCCTCAGAAACTAAACTTCATTTGAGCACTGCCTACCCCCCTCAAACTGATGGACAATCAAAACTGACTATTCAAGCCTTTGAATACATGTTTATATCTTTCTCACTTGTATTTCAAGGTATGTGGGATCAATATTTACTTCTGGTAGAATTTTCCTATACCAATATCTTCCATTCAAGTATTCAGATGGCTCCATATGAAGTGTTATATGGAAGGAGATGTCAAACCCCAACATTTTGGGATGATTTTAGTGAAAGAAAACTTGTAGGCCCCGAACGTGTTGAGGAAACAATGGAAAAGGTAAATGTAATCCAAACCCCCATCAAAGATTCTCAAAGTAGGAAAAAGATCTATACAGATAACCGAAGGTAGGATTTGGAATTTCAAGTTGGAGATCATGTTTTCTTGAAGGTATCTCAATGGAAGGGTGTTATACGTTTCAGTAAAAAGGGAAAACTGAGTCCTAGGTACATCATACCTTTCGAACTTCTTGATAAAATTGGAGTTGTAGCTTATCATTTGGATATTCCACCCAGTCTCTCCAAAGGTCATGATGTGTTCCACTTATCACTATTAAGAAAATGCATGCCTAACCCAATACATGTACTCACCTATGATGAAATAGAACTGGAACTTGACCTGTCATATTGCGAAGATACTATCATAATTTTTGATACCAGATAACTAGTGTTGAGAAACTGAACAACTCGTCTCGTGAAAGTTATATGGAGAAACCATAAGATGGAAGAGGCATCTTGTGAACCTGAGGAACTTATGATGAAGAACCACATGAATATTTTTCTACAGTAGTATTCTAGAAATTTCACGGATGAAATTATTTGAAGGAGGAAAGAGTGTAACAACCCAAGCTTCCACAGTATGCTTCTCTTTGAATAATATAATAGCTTGTGTTGTACGCAACTTCGAGTTCTAGCACACCATGACCAACCATACTAGCCGTTATTAATACTAATACCCACTTTTTGAAATTTTATATTTTTTTTCAAAATGGACATCAATTTTAGATTCTGAATAGAAAAATTAGCTTAGGCTATATTTTTGGAATTTTTTTGAAAAATTTCGACTTTTAATGAATAGTGAAAAAAACTATGTTATTGTTAAAATAGAATTTTTATTTAAATAATTATTTAAATTATTTAAATTTATTTTAGGTAAAATTAGAAACATAATACCTATATATTTTCAATGTAATTCCTTGAAGTCATTTTATAATAATATTAAATATATAAAATATTATTGAACTTTTTACCGTCTTTTACCCACCTTCTAGGCATGTTAGAAAATATTCATAAAACATAATTGTACAGATTCTGTGAATTGAATTTCAAAAATATATGAGAAACAGTTGATATTAGTAAGTAAAATTTGGTTCAATAAGTTGAAAATAATTTCTTTGAATTCTAACATTGGACTTTTATTACCACAGTTAAAAGTAAATAGGGTAATCAAAGGTAATAATGATATTATTATTACACTAAAATGTGTCCTAATTCTATTGTATAAGTGTTTTTCGACCAAAATCAACCATAGGAATAAAATATGATCCATTTGGTGCAATTTTATTAGATTAAGACATCTATTATTATTTTATTTAAAGAAGACTTAAAAGGGTTAAATTGAAATTTAGAAAACTAAAACATATTTAATATAGGGTTATACATAAGATAAATTAGACTATAAACATTCATTATAAATATAATAATATTTCATAAATAATGGTATTTTATATATAATTTTTGGACATTAAATATTAAATTTATTAATGACACAATGATGATGTAGTAATTACCTGTTTAAGGAAAGGTTAAAATAATTGGTGTCATAAATATCCAAATAAATGTAAATTGAGACTTTTGATTCATTACACTAATTTTCAAGATTAATATGACATGATATGGTTGATTCAATGAATTTTATTCGATGTAATCATGATTTTATGACTTTTAAAAAATTTATTAAATAGTGTCAAAATTGACATAAATGAGTTTTTAAAACAAATACTATATTATTAAATGATATAATATTTCTAAAAATATAAGGTTTGGTAAAAGGACATATATAATAATAGATATATCATTAATGAACCACTTGGAGTTTTATTTTCTTTTTATAGTAATATTATTACCCATATAATATAATAATACAAGAATAAATGGTTAAAGTTAAACTATTTAACTAAGAGCTAAATCTAAAAGATAAGGTTAATATAGTAACATAAACATGTCTAAAACCTATTGGTTGAGAGGTTTTCGACCCATACCTACCTTATCTTCTAAATAAATTATTTTTGAGCCATTAGAAATCGAAAATGATTTTTTTATAAAATAATATTTCAAGCTTTTCCAAAAGTGACCCTCACCTCTCTTATAAAAGGGAACTTCCCCATATCTGTAAATCACACCTCCAAAGCCATTTTTCTCAGCCAAACCCATACCAAATATCCTTCCAACAACCCTAAATTAATCCTATAGGAATTTCTTTTATCAAAAATCCAACCTAAGGATCCCTTTTGAGCAACTCAAAAGGAAACACCCGAAGAAGAGGTAATAATTGCACCACCTCTTTCAAAGTTCTTTTCTTCTTCCACTTCCTCTTCCTATTTTATTTCAATATAAAAATAATGAAACCAGTTCCTTATACATAACGTTATGTTATTACAAATATGTTACAACCATATTCATTATTCTATCCATCCTATGATTGAAAATTCACCATACGTGTGTACGTATAGCTTACCGTCTCCACATCATGGGGTAGTTTGTTACTTAAACAATTCATTATTTGGATTGTTATATTAATGATTATAACTGATTTAAATAATAAATATAACATGATAATTATTATTTATATATGATATAATATCTAATTACATACAATTTCACCATCAATAGAATGATATTGTTGCTCGTGCGTACGTACGGATTACCGTCTCCACTAACGCGATGAGATTCATACCCCATTGTAACCATTCAAGAGTAATTTTCATTTTATGAATAAAAATAATGTTTAAAAACTTAATATCATTATTAATATGAATCAAATACATCCTATCCATAACAATCATGGCTTAAAAAACCAAGCATATTAAGGCAAACGAATCATTTAACACCCGAAACAATAATACTACTTAAATATTACTAACAAAGGAATATTAGAAGATTATATATGATATCATATTTATGTATTTAGTTTTTGAATAATTTAATAAAAATTATTTAACTATTATACATGAGGTTATCGTACCCTCTATCAAGAAAAATTACAAGTTAAGGGTTAATTATACAATCTCTTCATTATCCAAGGTTGTTTACACATGAGTATCTACTGGGACCTCTTTATCATCCACATCTGTGTTTCTTAAAAAATATACATCAATTTTTTTTTACTATTTACTAGACTACGAGTTAAATTAATTTATACCCTTGTTTTAATCTTTATAAAATATTTATAAAGGAATCATTCTGTCATTTTTTAAACAAGGTACTTTACGACCATTTTGACAAAATTAAGGAAAGAATTTTTTTAACATATAAAATGTGTGAGGGTATTTTCATCCATTATAACATGTTCGAATATTCCCTTAATATATTATAATAATATTTCCAAAATAAAATTTTTCTTTTATTATTATGTGACTTTTAAATGATTTAAAAATGTAAAGCGATATTTCCCTCAAATAGATTGGATTTCAACTATATCAACTTCCTTTGATGGATTTTACACTTGTTTGAAGTTGATTTATTATGATACAAGTATTCCATATTTTATAGAATGTATTGTGATATTTTTTACTATGGATGTGTTATTTTTATAACATTCATGGTTTATAGAAAATTTATTGACATTTCATATGCTAGTTTTAATACTAATGTTTATGTTATATTTCAACCATTTCATATGAGGAATGCATTGGACATAGTAAGTGATGGGTGGAGCCTACTATAGCTCCTCGATGAATTGGTAGGTCTAATGAGACAAACAAGTTTCTTGGAACAAGGCCTTGAAAAAATATTTCTTGTAGTATTGGCATGAGGCCTTGACTATATGGTTATGATGTCTAGAATTATTCACTCCATCAATATGAAATTGGATATTGATATTTCATATGATTATTTAACTAGAAGAATATCTATGTGAATAAATAGATGGAATTATTTGAATTATATTTTCCATATTATGCTAAATTTTATGTTTAAAAAGATTATGTTTTAGTCTTATACATTACCTTAAATGTTTATGCTTATTTATGAAATTTTTCGCTATATTTTTATCCTTAATGAACATCTGAGCTCACCCCTTTCTATGATTTATTTTTCCTAAGATGTGAAGAAGTATTTTTTGGTTGACCTGCATGGATAGACTATGGGGTATAAGTGTGTTAAAAGGCAAAAAAATCTTGTTGTTATTTTTATCTCATGATGTAATATAAAAATTATGTTTGTATATATTACTTCCAAGGATACTAAACTAATCCATCTTTCGGGACATGATATCTTGTGATCATGCAAATTTTATGTAATAATGCACCGACTCTAGGTAACTGGGGTCGGGGCATTATAAACAAAAACATGACATAACCCTTGGATGAGTATAAAAGTAATTTTCCTTATAATATCACAATTTAAGATGAATAATGATATTATATATATATTAGAAAATATATAAATACAAATATATAATATTTGGATGATAAATGTAATTAAAAATCAATTTGTTACAAAGTAGAAATCATTCTTCATATCAACATGCTCGTTTTAGGTGGTAAAATTTGTGATGATAACTTATTAATTATATTAATAATAGAATTATTATTTATATTTCTATAATATCACTAATTTAAAAAATCACATATTTATTCATTAAACATGTTTTCCGAACAACTTAGTAAATGTGTTCATGAAAAATGAAATACGTTATTCCTAGAGTTGGTAGTGTTCACTAAACTCTAGTAAGATTTTATGTTTTTGAATTGGTCAGAGTAAGGTAGAAATATTTTATTCAATTAATATACTAAAATTTTATTATGATAATAATATTGATGTTATTATATTATTATGGAAATAATAGGTTTGAAGTATGGTTTATGAAAAAAAATAATGAAGAGAAAGTTAGGGAGTTGATAATACTCACATTGATATTTTGATTCTTCTCTGGAAAGACCTCGGGGAAATGGAGAACTTTTAGAACATTATTATAACTAGGGTGAAGTTCCCATGTAATAGTTTCATTTGGTTTCAATGGGTAATTATTTTCATGGTGAAGTAATTAATTGATGATACTTATAATATTTCTATAGATTCATGAGTGGCCATTCGATGACATGCTTGGTAATGCATCAAATTCCAAAATCGTTTTGAGTCTAATACTCGAAGAAGATGATATGAGAGGTCCAGGATGGAGTGGAAAATATTTTGATTAATGTGATAATATTTATTAATAGGGAAACTATTGATGGTGAAAATATTTTTAAAAACATTTAACGGAAGTTAGAAGTATTTAATATTTATTATGAAAGACCTGAGGTGTTTAATATGTGTTTGAGAAGGACCTGAGTAATTTTTAGTAGATTTTAATATTTTTTAATGGTAAAGAATGATCTATATACCCTTTGTAAAGGTATATTTCCATTTATGAAGGTTTCATAAGGGTAAAGTGGGATCTACACTATCTACGTATTAGTAACACTGAGTTTCCACAAGCTACTTAAATGTATGTCAGGCACTGTGTAATGGAAATGTAGTAGATTATGAATCTATATAAAATTAAACATAAAAATATAATTTCTATGTATATTTAAACCTGATTTTATCTCATTTGTATAATGTAAGATCATTAACAACATAATATTAATCCAATTCGATATAACATTGTGTATGGGTCATGGATCTCTCACATAAGGATCATAATAAAGATCAAGAGGCAATATAATGTTAGTGAAGAAATTATAAAAGTTTTTAAAGGCTCCATTTAAACATGTGAAAAGCTTACTCAATAATCCTAAAACCCACACAATGGTAGCCCAAGCTATATATATGTGAATTTTCATGAATCAATCTTGGGAGAATCAATATAATGAATGACCATGGGAGACACAGTAAGAAAACTATTTGTATAAATGGAGAAAAATTTACCATGAAGTATGAACAGTTAAATAAATAACCACATGAATAAATAAGTGTTTTTATGAGTTTATGTGGATCAACCATGGACACTTGTGATTGATTGTCGATCATGAAGAATTAGTTGTTGAATTTCATAAAATTTAGTAGTACAGTGGGAACAATAGGTTGTCTCACATTAGATTCTTAGACCATTAATTAAAAAATAATGTTTCTATTATGTAAAATAGGTTGGGGTTTTAAATAAATTGTGTGATCATGGATCCTGAATCTTTTAAAAATGCTAATATTAGAAAAAAAAATATTTCTTTATGATATTGAAAGTGGTCCACCTAGGGAAATCCTTCAATTCTCATCTTTCCTTACTTCAAGATTTAGGGTCTAGATATTTTAATCCCTTCTTTTTAACCCCAAGAAAAATAATGTTACTGAGTTTTATCAAGTATTCCTCCTAGGGTTTGGCCAGAAACAAAAAATGATTCATTAGTTACCACCAATGATTGGGTTAATTGTGTTCGACTTCATAACAAAGACACACCAAGGCAACACATGTAGAAATATTTTTGATGTCTTGGTTTATATGTTATTTAATTTTGATAC
The DNA here is from genome assembly GCA_963277665.1 of Viscum album. NCBI lineage: Eukaryota > Viridiplantae > Streptophyta > Magnoliopsida > Santalales > Viscaceae > Viscum > Viscum album. The sequence continues at coordinate 565,637,886 of OY728142.1, read as the reverse complement.
CATGGTGTAAATATTAATATCCATGGTAGTATTTTTGTGAGTTCAATCAGCTATTATAAACCACATAGACATCATGATTGAAAAGGGTAAAAAACGTGGTGAATGATGTGTGAAACATCAACTGAATAAGTAACCCAATACATGATCATGTGAGTTGAGTATGACATAATAGTTAAAAATTTGATTAAATAACAGATTGGGATGAAAAAAACATCATAAAGACCTAGAATTTATAAGATAATTTAAATAATACAAACATGAATCATGGGATTTACATCACGTTTCTCCAAAGGTAATCACAAAGAGTTTATAATTCTATATAAGGGGAGGAAACCAAAAATGGAGAAGAATCACATCCTAATCACTCAAAATTATTAGCATTGTTTTTTTTCATTATTAAAAGATTTATATTAGGCCTTTTGTTAACAATTTCAACTAAATTTACACAAAATAATACAAGTATCCATGGGATTAGGTGACTATTCTTGGGAGACTCACTCCCTCCACCTAGTCTGACTAATTGAGTAATTTAAACACCAATTCATTACTTCAAATATGGTGGAGTGTTGGGCCACAAATTTAAATATCCAAAAGACTTATAATCAACCTAATTGGTGGTATGAATCACATTATACATCCCAAATTCATAAATATGTTATAATTTTTCTCGCCCATATTTTCTTATCATTTCTATCTCTATTGGTACATTTATAAAAAGATATTTCTTTAGGTCTAGTTGAAGAAATTATATCCCAATAAATATTTAATCATAAAAAATTCAAAATTAAATCATTTAAAATAGTGTTAAAATAAAAATAATAACAATTCATCCAATTGGTTCAATGTGTAATTGGATATTTTTTACCATGTATTCAATAAATGAATTCAAAATATATATTCAGTGCAAAAGGATTTAATAATGGGATAATAAAACTCAAAAAAATGTAACACACAAGTATTAGAGTGAAGATATATTATATATCACTATATGATCACACACCTGCACCTTAACCTTTGTAATCCAAGGAAAAGTCTTAAATACTTCTCAAATACCATTCCTAAATAAAAGTTAAGAAAAATTAAAATATTTTTTTCAATTAAATCCATCATGTATAATTTATAAAATAAATATTAATATCATTATTCTTATATCACATTCAAATTCGTTCAACATCATTTGATTACCCAAGATACATGTCACAACCTACCTCACCAAGAAATTTTCCATCTTCACTCTGTGAACATATAAAAGTGGAGTTATGATCATTTCCCAAAGTTTATGTGATCTTACCATATTCATTACAAGATCTGAAGTTCTCTAGCATTTTAAAATAGTGTTATATATAAGAGGAAATCCAATTGGTTTTTCTATGGTTCATATGATGTAAGTATTTAATATTTAAAAATATAAGGTAGAAGATGAGTTTCTAATCTCTTAGTTATAAAGATTGTCAAAATCTAGAAACTATTTTTAGTTAATGTAATTTCTCAACCCCTTTCAGTGTTCATCCTTCAAACTCACCCTCCCTAATGCTCCTTTTGTGTGTTTCATAGCCATGTAGTGAATAATAATGAAAAAGCTTTATCTTTTCTCTGTTTCTTTTTTATTTGTTCTAACTATTTTTTTCCAATTTATATAACTATTGTGATATTTATATGCATTTATTTGGATATATAGAGGGGTAAATATATAAACTAGGGATATAATATGTCTTGTTCACCCACTTACCAGAAAAATTATATACTCCCTTTCACTCAACCCATAAAAATGAATATCTCTCTAGAATTTAAATTAAAATGCCTTCACCACCACACTAACTGAATATAAAATAAGAATATAAACAAGAGATGGGTTGGTAGGGATAAATTATTATCTAAAGTACATTTCCTAATAGGTATTTCATGGTCTCAATAGACTAAGAAGGGTAAAATATCAAGGTGTCCCAAATTACATGTTATTTTTAAGGAGGATTTTTTCAATGAACAATGGCCTCTATCTTTAATGTATTACACAAAAATCTTATGGCATATAATAGAATAAAGAAAAATTTCTTATTTCTCTTCATTACCCTAGGCTCCCAATAATTTGATTAAAATAAAGAATACGCAATATGTGTGTTAGAATGTCTCTAGGGTAAAACATATAAAATATTTTTCATTTCTAATGAGACATGGGTTAAAAAATAAATTAGAATCCAATAAAATATTTAAAATTATGAATTCTAAAAAAATATTCCATATGAATATTCATTTGAAATAATTATTCAAAAAAAATTAATTTTCAGCACAAGAAAATCATAAATGGAAAAAGAATTTAGATATTATCTTCCTCGTCATATTTTATTTAATAAAATAAATAAATAATAAATAATAAGAAAAAAATGTATTTGTTTTTTATTATATACATACATGATGTGTATAATTAATCACATTCAATCAGGTTTTTTATTTAAACCCAAATTGTCCTCTATCTCCCTCCCCCGCACCTAATAATTATGTTTTCCCCAATGTAAGCACTTTCAATAAATTGATAAGTAAATAAGGGTAGGTAGAACGGACATCTTGGTAAATAGTTTCATATGTTTCATCCCTCGCCTATTTTCCCTCCATAGTATGCTTTGGGGAATCCTCATAAGACTATTTAAGTCTCCTCTGATTGACGGTAAACCACATGCCATCTACTTATGAAAACCCTACATTGTACCAAAAGTGTAAAGGATATTAATGGAATATGGACCAAGACATCAGGAATAAATCATACCCGGGTAAATATTTATCCTATGATTACACATGAGGACTTTCTCCCCAATATGAAACTTTCCCTGATCAATCATCTCATCATGGATCACCATTTACGACTATTTATAGATCCATTACATATAACATACACTGCATAATATTTATTCCAACTCCCGAATATGTAACCTCTTACACTCACCTGCATCAAAGCGGCTTGTATTAAATTTATTCCTATACAAATATGCATGGTTCTCTACTCCAAGGGGGATGAAGATCCTTTTAAAACACAATCCTTTATGGTAAAATTTTAATTAGGCTCTTGAAAGCTGTAAGGTATGTCCAAAGTGCAGCATCCAAAAAAAATTCAATCATTTCAATTGGTTTGTACTGTTTTGTTTAGGATTTACATAAATTTTGGATTTAAAATATCAACATGTTTATTGTTTTGGGGTAGGGGAGATTTATAAACCATCCCATACATAAATATTAATTTTTTAATGTTTTATTTAAAAAATTGAGAACAATAATTGCTAATGACAAACCATAGTAAACCAAACATGATGAAAATATGAGACCTCAGAATGATGACAACCACTCAAGTTACATCCTTCATAATATATTTTTCTTACACCCATTTAGAGACATAGTCAAAATTCAATGAGATATAAAAAATAAAAAGGATTTTGGAAGAGTCTATATTATTTAAATGTCCCATTCATTGATAACATGGGTTGCGGGGGGAATTTATGTAACATCTCATGCGTATAACCAATTTTTAAAAATTCATGAGGAATTTATATTTTCATTTTAGTGGATGGGATAAATTTTAAAAAAATATTCAGAATGGGATTTGAGGATTTTAAAATAATAAATTGAAATTTTTGGACATGGTTTGATGATCAAGAGGTGCCTCTGGTGTTAGGGAAAGCCTTGTGAGCTTCAGGTAAGTTTTGGGTGTTTTGGAAGTTTTTGGTCATGGTTTATGTTTTATTAGGAACAGTTTTAGAGAAATAGTGCACACCCCTAATTGTGAGGAGGTTTAAAATTCATTTTTTATGAAACAATATTTTTTATAATGGATATATTATATTTTAAGGGAAACCTTATAGGTCTCATTGGAAACCATGAATCTTAGTTACTACATTGGGATTGGAACATATATGTAGAAAAACCTTGTGTAATGTTATTGAGGCGTTTTCATGGTCAGTTTATAGTTTAGCACTAAAGATGAACCATTCATGCTGGTGTGCTTCCTTGGATAGTGAACCTTGAATTGTTGGCACATGGTTTTTCTAATTGTGGGTCCAAAACATATAACTCATTAAAGAGGAAAATTTGGTATTTTACCCTTCTAATTTGTTAAGGCGGAAGCCCACCCTTCTTATTCTCTCTCTCACGTGTGGTCAAGGGGTTTTTTTCCCATCCTTATCCTCCTTCAATACTTCTAATAGGGTGATTTTTGTGTCTCTCTTCAATGATTCAATGTGTTTCCTAGACTCTAGTGTCCTCTATTGATCTTTTCCTCCCTCCCACTATAATTTTTCTTTCTCCAGTTAGGATTTTTTATTCTTATTCACTAAAAATGAAATTTTTATGATTAAATAATTTTAAGGAAAAAGTGAGAAACCAAAAGTTCAAGTGCAATAGGAAAGAGGGAATCCTAATAAACAGGGTATCCCAAGAGTCCATATACACATGGTTTCAGGGCGAATAACCGAGGTATGTCACCATTTGGAATTTTCTTAGTGTCTGCCTAAATTTAATTATGTGATTTTTTACATATTATCATGTGTTATGATTTTTTCCTGATATGATTACTGGGGTATTCCATGGGTTGTGAAAAAACATTTGGTCACTAATGTGGATATATTTTGATAAAAAAAATTCATCTAATATCTTTAAATTAATTATTTATTTGTAGTTAACAATATGTTCTAATATGTTAATTTTCTTTTGTGTTCGATTAATGATAAAATAATAAAACCCTTAAAATAATGATTTTATGATTAATTAATATTTTTTCTTTCGTTTTTTTTAAATATAGACTAAATATTATTTTATTATTTAATTTTAAAATTGATTTTAAAAAATTGATTTTTGTGAATTTTGTTTAATTATGTTATATATTAATTCAATTTATATTTTCATTATTTTTATAATTAATTAAATAATTAAAGTTATTTTTTTAATTTATTTTATTTAAATAATTTTTAAAAAATTGACATTTCAAATTATAATTTAATTCTTTAATAAATTTTTATCATTTTATTATTTTAGTTTATTAATTAATAAGTTATTTATTTTAAGTTTTTTCTTTTAATATTTAATATTTTATTGTTTTCACAAAATGGTTATATTAATGTTTTTATATTTCTCTATATTTTAATTAATTAAAAAATGAATTATTGATTAAATTTTACTATTGATTGATTCATCTTTATTAGTTTGTAGTTTGATTTTTATAATTTTTTTTATGAATTAATTTTTTTTATTTAATTTGAAAGATACATTTATTAATTGAATTATTTAATATATTTTTTATTATTTGATTTGGTTCTATAGTATTATAGAAATTTATTTGGGATTGCAACATAATCAAATTTATTTATTATACTACATATCAAAATACTGACATAACTACATAACCAAATTTACTTCAAATGACATAGATATTTTTTCTACTATAGTTTCAAATAGCCTATTTCAAGAAAAAATGACATATCCTTATTTCCATGTACATGAAAATTCACATATCTATTTCTTCTGCAAATAGATATCCCAAGATACCGAAGCCATACAAGTCCACCTCTGAGGATTTGAGATCCACCTATCTTCGATAGGAAGGAAGAATGACCTAACTCACCCCCATTATTGAAATTGGATAAAGAACCTGATCAAGGTTCTATGAAAATCCACTGGTTGTGGATGAATCAAATCAAGATCTATCCTTTCCATTGTTGGAGATTATAAGTGTTATCACAATCACTGATGAATCTGATGAGGTGAAATGCCATTGAGAATCCCTTTACTATTGACCATGAAAAAGAATTTGGCTAAGCATTTTCATGATCCATCCAATCCAAGCTACTATTTGTGTTAATGACAAACCACCAAAGATCTGGTGCCACTGATTTATGAGGTTCAATTTTGTTCATAGGTGTATATAAGACAAGTCAACACGATTAGTGTGGTGTTATTCTCAAATCTGATTTTGAGTCTCATTAAATTAAATGACATGGGGATACTTTTATTCATTAATTGTTTATGGGTCCAATAATCCTTGTGATGGTTGAAATTGTATGTGGGGAACTTCAAAATTTCAATGTTATATGGTTGTGAGGACATTGTGTTTTTAAAACATTGAGTTTTATTTTTTCTAATCTGATGAAGACCAATGCCCCACCAAAGTCGAAAATAATGATGGCGGTCATCGACTTGGTTTGGAGAAGAGGTCGCCTTTTCTATTGGTCTATGATGATCTCTTCACTAGTTCCTTGCATTATTCTTTGTTTGATCTGGTATCAATGTATTATGTTAATATTTTCCTTGTTCACTAAAACTTAGGGTTTAGGTTGTGTCTTGTGGTGGGGATTGAGCCTCTATAATCTTAAATGTTTTTTTGTTTGGATGAAGGGGTTGTGTGAAAGATTTCTGGATCAAGTCCTTAGTGAAATACAAGGTCGATGCATATCAATAGTGAGGACCCATGGGATATGCTATCCCTATATATCAGGTGTTAGCCCGAGACCTTGGTTAAGACTAAGGACCCATGAAAGGGTTCCTCTAATGTGTTGTGACTGAGGAGACACAAGAGGGTCTCTATTTACAAAGTGACCCTGAGAATGTCTATATGGATAAAGGTAGAGAGGGTTATAGGTGTCACCTAGAACCTAAGACAATGTGTGAGTTTATGGGGAAGATAAGTTAACGATGGGTGTGGGAGTTCGTCCATCCCCTGCATTATGTTTATTTTGTTTTATATTTATTCCTATTGATATGTGATTTCCCAGGATGCATGTGAATTGGTATTTTGGATTGACATTTTTATGATCTATATGTATACCTATGAATTAACTATTAACATGGATGAGACACCAGGATGCCCTGTATATTGGGATATTATCTCACAGATTGTTTGATGGTGGATTCACAACATAGATAACATCCACATTTATGATTATTATAGCAGTGGATACCTAGGGGTCGTACCTAGGATCTAGGATTAGATCTATATTTTTTCATGAATTAAATAATTACCATGATATAAGTTATTCTTCTTATCATGTCAATCCATTTTGAATACATGGGTGTTGGTATTTTAATGGAGATACCAGTAGATCATTTCCAATTATTGTATACCCATGATTTGAATAGTGGAATGAGGTATAGGTTATTTTTAGATCCTTGATAATGGACTCAATACATCCCAAGGTAAATTGGTATATCCCCTATATTGATTCCAAGGATAAACTCTAAGATCAGATGTTTTCATCCCTGATGGTTTGGCTAAGGAGATGTGACATATTGGATGCCTGGGATATTGACCATGTGATCCATGGAGGGTATTTACCTTCAATTTCATGGGTCTCGTTGGAATCAATCATGCATTGATATATAGGATTTTATAGGGCCTATACCTCCTAGGAAATTGTTGCTGACTTGAAATCATGAATGCCCAGGTAACACTGTAGGCTTCAACCAAAACTATTGAAGAGAAGTGATGATGTTGAATCCTCAGGTTCCACAACTAATCAATAGAGGTGTGAGAATAGGATCTATAGTGAGATGATTGAGGTACCCCTAAAATGATTTTCATGCTCATAGACATTGTAACATTGGTCGAGGTAGGTATAGTCAATTGGTGTTGTGGACATAACAATTGATGATGGTTTTTGGGAATGGCATGGCTTATATGTGTATGTACATGGGAACAAGGTTATAATATGGAGGTTTGATCATCATGATGTTCCTATATATATTCCAACATAAGGTCAAAGTAGATATTCTAGTGTTGTATTCATTTATTAGTTTTGTTCTATAGTTTATTCTTTTATTTCAACTAATCATGTCACATGCACATATGACAACATATAATAGTTAGTGTGGGACCATATTGGTGGTGTCCTGCTGAGTTTCGTACTCACGCTATGCTCAGGAAAACACATCCCATGGGTACCTGATCATCTCTTACATGGTTATTTTAGGCACAATTTGGGCTAATTTGAGTTATACAATTGTAGATGGGGACAACTTGAATTATTTTAGGATATCTTGATGTTATATGGATCAACGTGGTTGTACAGTCACACTTTTATTTTCCATTTATTATAGTTTATATATGTAACCATGCTAGTGAGTGGTCATATTTATATATGGTGTGGTTGATATATCCTTTATTATATTTCACAAATTACTAGACTTGTTTATATTTATTGATTTCTATTCTAGTTTATTTTGATTTTTGACTTTTGGTTATTTTTATTGTTATTGTACACTCTGATATATAGGTTATAATATCTCCATGTTATTACCCTATAACACCACCATTAGTCTGTAGAATCTAGATTATGGGAGAAATAAATTTGTTCATGTGAGGATCTAATTCGTCATTTGTTCCATGTGAACTATGTCAGAGAATTACAATTTCATTCCGCTTAGATATACTCAATATGAATAAACATTGTGTGCATGAATTAGAAAACCAAATAAAATCTATATAAAAATTTTACCAATAAATTTTGTATTCAATAACCGTTCAAGATTTATGTTGAGAGCCAAACTGTCTCTCGTAATATAGAGTGTGTAAAAAACTCAAAATATATTTGACCTCAGGGTTAGGGACAGACCGACGAATACCCTTGTTTATCTAAATTCTCCATTGGTATGGTCCATCCAAAATATGTCAACATAAATCATGCTTAATTATTTAGTATTTTGATGTTCTAAAATAAGTGGGGACCCTGGATAATATTAATATCTTTAAACATCTACATATTAAGGGGTATAGTCCACTTGATCACAATGGTAAAAATTGGGGAAGAATTATTTAATGGGGAGGGATGATTCAACATGGTGGTCTAGTGGTGGGGTAATCCTACTAATGTGGTCAGCTACCACATTTTCCACTATTCTATTAGGTTGAATTTCTAATTCAAATTCATAAAGGTGGTGCATCCAACATATTAGTTTTGGATTAGCTTCAGGTTTCTTAAGGAGAAACCAAAGGAAAGCATAGTCATAAAACACAATGACTTCTTACCCAAGAAGATATGAATGAAATTTTTTCAAGGAAAAAATTATAGAAATAAGTTCTTTTTCAAAGAGTTGGTAGTTTTCCTAGGTAGGGTAAATGGTATTCTATATATAAACAGTTACACGAGGATCCCCCTAAACCCTTTGTGATAAAACCACCCCATCTAAAATTTCATAGGCATCACACATATGTATAAAGGGGTGATCCCACCTTAATATTTTCTTAATGGGAGGTAATTTTACATTACATTTTAATTAAATAAATATATCATAATAATTTATATCAAAAACAAACATAGAATATTTTTTTAATACTTGAGATAATGGAAGTGTGATATTACTAATGTCTCTAATGAATCGGCATTAAAACCCAACTTGGCCAATGTATGATCTCACATAAAAACAAATAATGGAAATAGAATGGGGGAATTATTTCAATTTTTGATTTTTAAAATTAATTTTGATCCCTTTAAATAACATTCCCAAGATCTTTCCTATACTCTACCATGAAATTAAATTTTTCAAAATTTAGTATGAAATGTTTTTCAATGAAACGATGGAATAAAGAACTATGGGGTGAAAAAAAATCATCAAAGGAAGATACATAAACTATTAAATCATCTGTAAAAACAACCATACCATTCTCCGAATAGTTATAAAATATACACAAGATACAACATAGAGAAGTATCAAGATAATTATAGAGGCCAAATGGAATTCTCCTATATGTAAATGGGTTTAATGGACAGGTAAGTTATTTCTTTTCTTAGTACTCAAGGGATATATGGATTAGAAAATGACTAGAATAGTCATCAAGGAAAATATAATTGGACTTACCATCCAATATTTATAACATTTATTTAGTGAAATTTGGAGTAAAGTGGTAGATTCATATGGATTTATTTAGTCGATGGTAGTCAATACGGACTTTCCAAATATTTTTCAATCGTATTGGAACCAATTCATTAATTTCATTTGAAACAACCATTATTATAGTTTTTTAGGAAATAAATTCATTGTCTTATCCCATTCATTATCATATATCTGATAGATGATCTCAGAAGCATGTAATTTACTAACATCATATTTTACCACTTCAAGGATGGTGGGATTTAATTGGAATTGAAATTTCCATATGGGCTTATCCACATCATGTAAATGTATATGGTACATTTAAATTGATGGTCTAATCCCACGAATATCATAAAATCTCCATCCTATAGCCTTTTTACATCCTCAGAAAAGAATTTGTTGTTTTTATTCATACTATGGAGGGAGGTTGTTGGCAATAATGATTGGAAATTTCTAAATACCCTCCAGATAAGTGTATTTTAAATTATATTGTAGTGGTTTTAATTTCATTACATGTTGTTATTTAACTAAATGATGGGATTTATATAGGGTGAGGTCCATGAAAATATCTATATACACATTTTTATTCTCAATAGAAATATAATCAATGGAAATTATATTTTCAAAATGATATATGTTTATGAGTACCTCAAAATGAACACAATCTACAATTAAAACCAAAAAATCACAATTTTACAAACGCACAGAACACTAAAAACATGAATTACAACCTAAATCACTAGATTTTTAAGAATAAGAAGATGAATTAGAATATGGGTAAAGGATATAATGTTCTATGTTTTTTTATGTGTTTCATTGAAAATGACTTTAAAAAAATAGACAAGAAGAGTGGAGTTCTCTTCAATAATGTGATTTATAGCATCAAGGATATTAAATGTATCTTTTATACACCAAACTCAATGGAATGATTACCATTTTAACATTGATAACTATATTTTTCCATTTAAGGAAATGAAATCCATGTATGAGTGGATCATGTCCTTGTGTTTTTTTATTTCCATCTCAATAATATAGATGTCTATAGGGAAGGTGAAATTATTAACTCTCACTAGAATGTTTCAAATCAATCCAACTTGGTGTTTTGTGTTCCAATTAGAAATTTTCATGACAATTACCATTGGTTAAATCTCTCTAAACTATAGAGAATTATACAAAAAGTTAGAAATAACATTAATCAAAGAACCTAAATCAATAATTGCAACAAAAAAGGATATATCCTTTATGGTGAAAGGTTTTATAGAACCTCTTGGATATTCCATTAGTTTGGAATCACTGGTTATATAAAGTTCAATACATTTCTTCTAATAACGACTCTCTCATTCCACTTTAGTCACCATCTATTAGTGAATTTTTTTATGAAATTTTACTTTTTCTGTAATTTTTGTAACTATATCCAAGAGATTATTGTTAACTTTCACCTTTTTAAATTTATCCAAGTTCTCTAAATAAATTTCTATATAAATTATTTTTAGATAAATAGAGTCATTGGGGAAAGGGAATAGGAAATTATTGTTCAGGAGAATCATCCATGATAACATTATTACCCTTTTTTATTCAATTGAAAATTTTTTGGGTGGAGAAAGAGAGTTTTCATGTGGTGGGAATACCTATTTGGAAGAATCATAGTAAGGAGAATGTTATATACCAATATGAAGTGTGATAGCATATACATAAACTTTTCCTTAGAATTGATTATTTTTTGGGATAGTGGTTATCCATAACCTATCATATTTATCTTAATGAAGGTGTTTTCTAATTTTCCCTCGTTATTTTGTAGGTCTTCAATAAGTTATTGTGTGATATTTTGGAACTAGAGTTTTTGGGATGCCATTTATTATACCATTAATTCAAGTTATAGTAAAAAAAATTAGAGGATGAGGGTTTTTAAGAACATGAAGGATAATCAGAAGGTATACCTTGTCATTATTGATACCCATTTTTCTTGGGGTATCTTGAGTTATCACCTTGTCAGTATTGTTGTTGAACTTTCCACCTAGATTTTACATTTGATATAAGGTTCTATTCCTGTAAGGGAGGTTATTACTGAAAACAACTCCTAGGAAATACCACTCCATAAGACACAAATGAATCATAAAGTTGGGGGTAATGATTATAGAAATAACTACTATCTAAAAAAATACCACAATATAATGGAATTAGTGGAGTCTGTGAATCACATTGATCTTGAGAAAATTATCTAAAATCGTTATGAATTTCATCAAGTTTATTATATAAATGTTTACTTAGGGATGAATGAATTATCTGATGAATTCCTAAATTGGGTGTAATTTCTCATATACAAAATTGTGTTACATTTAGATCCATGTTGGCTATTAATTCACAAGATATGAGAGAAGTTTTATCTACTATAAATATGCTAACTGCAATATCTATCATTCCAAGATCCCTAGGGAAAAGCCTTCATAGAAGTATTGAATTAGAAATTGTTCACTAATTTTTCATTGTGGACTCAAGAGAAAAATATTTTAAATATTTCCAAATATTCATGATGGGCCTCTCCTTGTGATTTCTTAATCACACAATTATTTTTCTAAAGGACGAAATTAGGGAGGAATGGATGAACTTCTCTAGAAAGAGTCATTTAAATGCATTCTATCCACCAAATGTGGTAGGTATATAATATAGATAGTATTTTTTTACAAAATTAAGGGGAAAAGGGAAAGGCATATACTTTATGACGTCCTCAGACACATTTTTGTTTTTTATCATAATAAGACCATGGAATATATAAAGGATGTGGATGAGTCAAAATCTCATCTCAATATTGGCTACATCCTTGGAGAATTGGATGTGTGTAAGTTGGTACTCCACATTGGGGGTGGTCAATTCATTTAAGTTCTAGTTATTTTCATCCATGTTTTTAGGGATTTTATTTGGTTCACTTTTCGATTGGTTTAGTACCACATGAGGTTCCACAATGGAATCATCCATGTTAATTGACTTCCCTACTCCAGAAGGCTTAATGTGTGACTGGATAGTCATTTCAATTTTTGGGTATATTTCAAATTGTTTTTATTTTTCAAATTGGGTCATGAAAATGAGTTATAATGGTTTATTAATAAAAATTAAGTCAAATAAAAAATAATTAATTAATATTAAGGTAAAAAAGAAAAGAAAATACTATATTATAGAATATGAAAAAGTGAAGAATAAATAGAGAAAGTAAAAAAAACAAGAATAAGAAACATTCTGAAACATGAAAAAACAATCAAAAGGTATGTTTGGAATGATTGAAAGAGGTAATAAAAAAATAAAAAAAAATAAATAAAATGAAAAAATTATCTTCAATCCTTAGAAATGGTACTAAAATTGGATAGATTATCAAGTGTGTAAAATTAGTTATTCAATTTTCTACAATTTATACAGTATAGTTGTAACATGAGGTCATTTATTAACTGATCCTTTGACCATTAATTTAAAAATTAAGTTTTTACTATGTAAAATAGATAAGGTTTTTGAAGAAATGGGGTTTTTGGAAATCAATTATCTATTAAACAAAAATTAATTTGGTAGGAAAATGAAGATTTCTTTATGAGATTAAAAAGTGGTGAACCCTAGGCAATTCCTAGATTCTCATCCTCCATAACTTCAAGAGAAAGAGTTAACATGTTTTAATACTTAGTTTTTAACACCTATAAATACAATTTTATTGAGTTTATACCATGATACCTCCAAGGTTTCAACCAAAAACACAAAATGATTCAGTTATTACCAATGATGATTAGGTGATTTTTGTTTGACATCATAACTAAAACTCACTCTGGAAACATGTGAAGAAAACGATGTGATTTCTAATCCTGTCTATTGTTTAATTTAGATACCATGACATAAATATAAATATATAGAGAATTTTTTGTAGGTTCTGATCATAGAGGAAGTTCATTGGTGGGTGTACCCAACTTTAATTTTTTTCATTAACACTGATCAATCTGAGATCTGTCTCGATAATTAAACTCTGGATCTTTATAATATAACTAAAAACAAAAAAAATGAAGGTATTCCTGGAACAATAGAAGGAATTATAATATGTTGGTTATAATTAATTTAATTAAAAGAAAAGTATTACCCAGATGGAGTTCTCTCTCCATTGATGATTCCAGTCATGATCCTATGTGATCTATCATTGTGTCATAGAATCCAATTGTAGGATTCCTCTATCGGTGATCCACACATGCTCCACATATCTATGGATGTCACTGATGGAATCTTCGGGTGCTAGCGTGAAAGAACCTTCACATACGATGTCTGCCTTCGATTGCCTTGATCTGGTGGAGGAGGATCTCTCTTGTAGCTTGAGATAATTCTAGGAGGAAAATAATTATCTCTTGTCTTGATATCTTTCCCTATATCTGTTGCGAACAACCAACAAAAATGGCTAGGATAATTAGAATTATATAATTGAGATTTTTAATTACATAGAATAATAAATGAATTAATTACTCAAAATCATTTATTCATTTCATTAAATTTTAGTAAGACCCCATCTATAATAATAACAGTTGAAAACTATTATTACTTGACATGCACCCAAATAATTTCACCTAATATTATTTAATTAACAAAATAATATTATTTCTCATGAATCCCAAAAAAACTACATAGCACGTATATTAATATACACGGTGTGTACTTTTGTTTTTCCATTTTTATTTATTTCCTCCACCACATTTATTAGACCTTGAATTATGGATATTTATTTCTCAAATAAATATCATTGCATTACTCACTAATAAATATATTATTTCAACAACAAAATATTCTCTCAAATAACTAGTGTCAAAATAAATGCGATCAGGAATCCTTGAATAATTATTAAACCACATCAGGGAATAATATTTATTCAAATTTTTAAATTAATATTTAACTGAGATACATGGACACACTTAGTGTGTGACCTTCTAGGCCTATTTTACAGTGGAATTAGGCGGAGCCTGCCTAAAGTCCAAGGTTAGCTTCTAGAAACATGCCAAGGTACCCATAAAAAAAGAAGATAATACTACAATGATTTGTCAAATCCTACTAATTCTTACCATGTAATGAAATCCCTTTGTCTCAGTATCATGAATCAAGCGGGTTGAATGCTAGTGCCATCAACGCATGTGCTTGATTACTCTTTCCTTAGCATCTTAGAATTGAACTTTCCCATTCCTTACCATGTCCACGGATTTATTTAGGCTATATAAATTCCATAAAAGGTCCTAGGATTTCTACATTAGTTATATAACAGAAGGACAAATACTTTTTCGCATTATCTATTAATGAAGTATTACTCATAATGCACCCAACGAATCCCACCTCACTATAAACAGTGTGTCATCACAATTTTCATCAATACATCTAAGTGAGTGAGTTATAATACCCATTAATAATAATCTTCAATCTAAGGACCAATACACACATCCCCAGAAAGGAACATCCAATGACACAATGTAAAGTTGATTTCCTACTGGGGGTCTCATTCACATAATCTCCTCCTGGATATTACCTGGGGCACCCTCCATGAGAAGGTGCCTCAATGTTTTATGAGTCCTAACCCCTAATGTCCTATATTATTTGTGTCCCTCAAATAACATCATTTGTCTATAGAACATATATTCAAGAACATTGTTATGGAACTTCAGGGTTCCCATCATAGTAGGGCTCTACTATGACCCTTTAATTCAACACTTATCCTTAGGACATTATCACATTCATTCTCACTTAGAAGAATAATCAATATTTGATAAGGTATTTATTAATGAATAAAGTACCAAGTAGTTGGTTCTAGGCCACAATCTCCCACATACTTTCACATGGACTAGAGCCAGCTGCTAAAAACCTTTAACCCGATAGCTCTTACATGATATTCATGCTTCTACTAAGATAGGCCATTATTCAAGGGTTCATCAACTTCCTCTTCCATGGACTCTCTGCTCACTGTAACATCACCCCAATGATATAAATCCCTCAAGAGTAGATAATTTTATAGTATTTTATTTGTCTCTTTATGTCACCTTGGTTCTTTTGAAAGATCCACCATAGTAGTATTATCACAATACAATGTGATGGGATCTTTACTTCTATGCACCACATCAAGATCTTGTACAATGTTCTGAATCCAGACGTCTTCCTTTCCATTATTAGAAGTTGTTATATATTCAGACTCCATTGTAGAATTGGTAAAAACTAGTTGTTTTGAACTCTTCCAGCTCACAGATCCTATATTGAGACCGAAAACATACCCAGATTGCGACTTCAGATCATTCTGATCTATCCAAAAAACAACATCAGTATAACCTTGTATGATAAGATCCTCATATCCTCTATTCACGAGGAACATATCCTTAGCTCCTCTCAGATGCTTAAGGATAGTCCTAACAGTAGTCCAACGTTGTTCTTCTAGATCTTCTTGATATCTTCTTACCATGCTCAGTGTATAGGCAACATCAAGCCTCTTACATTACGTGGAATACATGATAGATCCTATATTCGAAGCATATAGGGTCTTACTCATTCTATCATTATCTTATTGTGTCTGAGGACACGTTTTATTAGAATGATGTAGGCCATGTGACATTGAAACCAGTCCCCTCTTTGATTATTCCATACTAAATCTCTTTAGTATCTCTTCAATGTATGTACCCTGAAAATGTCCAAGAAGCCTCTTGGATCTATCACGAATGATATCGATCCCTATAATGTAGGCTTTTCACCCAAGTCCTTCATGCAGAAACACTTATTCAACTAGTCCATAACTGAATGTAAGATTGGTACATAATTTCCAATAAGAAATATGTCTTCAAAATATACTACTAGGATAACAACTGCATTACAATTAAACCGCTTATAAACAAATGGCTCACATTTGTTCTTAATGAAACCAAATTATTTTATGGCATCATAAAATCAAATGTTTCATAACTTAGATGCTATATTTAATCCATAAATATATTTATGCAACTTGAAAATCCATTTTCCTTCTCCTGGTGTCACAAACCCTTCTGGTTGTGTTATATAGACATATTTCTGAAGGTACCCATTATGGAATGTTGTTTTTTCATGCATCTTCCAAATCTCATAGTCAAGGTAAGATACTATGACAAGTATAATTCTGATGGGTTTAAACATGGAAATTGGCAAGAAGGTTTCATCATAGTCAATCCTTAATGTTGTCTAAATCTGTTAGCAACTATCCTTTCTTTATAGGTGCTAACTTGACCTTCCATGTCTATTTTTCTCTTGAATATCCATTCACATCCAAAAAAAATTACATCAACTGGATCATCAACTAGAACCCATACTTGGTTCTGATACATGGAATCCATATCAAATTTCACATTTTTTATCCATCTCGCAGTTTCTGAGTTTTTTACTACTTCCAATTAAGATAGGGGTTCATCATTGTCCAACAATAATGATTCACCATCCTCAGTGATTAAGAAGCCATATCTTTCTGGTTTTCTTACCTCTCTTGAGCTCCTACGCAATACTTGTGTTTCTGTAACTTCTTCCAGAGGGACCTGTGGAACTTGTTTCTATACCCACTCTTGTGTATCTTGAGAATCAACTTCTTCAAAGTCAATCTTTCCCCCGCTATCCTTTTTCATGATGTGGTCCCTCTCAAAAAAGATGGATTTTCTGGCGATAGTCACTTTCTTTTCTGAAGGGTTATATAGGTAATATTATTTCATTTTCTTGGGATATCCTATAAATATACACTTCGTGCCTTGGGGTGATAGTTTGTTACATGAGAAGGCCTTAACAAATTCCTCGCATCCCAATACATGTGTATCTGACAAAATGGGTTTATTTCCATTCTATATCTCTTAGGGAATTCCATTTTCCACCTTAGTTAGTACTCGGTTTAATTTTTATGTTGTGGATTGTAATACATATCCCTAAATAGATAATATAATAACTGCATAACTCATCATTGACCTCACCATGTCCAAAAATGTGTGGTTCCTCCTTTTACTAAAACCATTCCACTATGGTGTATAAGGAGTGTGCTGAGATATAATCCCATACTCCCATCGAGGATCGATGAACTCTTGGTCCAGATATTCTCTACCTCGATCTGATCTAAGTTTCTTTATCTTTATACCAACCTGATTCTATAGTTCATTCTTGAATTCCTTAAATTTTTCTAAGGACTCCAACTTATACCTCATTAAGTAGACATATCCATATCTAATCAAATCATCATCAAAAGTAATGAAGTAAGAATATCCAGCTCTAGCTTCTACTAGAAATGGCCCACACACATTCATGTGCACCAATCCTAGAAGCTATGTGGCCCTTTCACCCTATCCACTGAAATGTGTCTTGTTCGTTTTACCTTGTAAACAAGCGTGACATCTATCAAGTAGTTTTAGATTGGTATAGTCTAAATAACTATCTTGGTATATTTTTTTCAAGTGCTTCTCATTTACATGACTGATATATTGATGCCACAACTCGGTGATGTATGACTCATGTGATATTGTTTCGTTATCGACTGACAATAATTGGTTTTCGTAATTTAATACATACAAACCTTTATTTAAATGTGTCATTCCATAAAATATGTTGTTCTTATAAAAGAGAAAACCCTTATTTACAAAATGGAAAATAAATCCATCCATATCCAAACAAGATACAAAAATTATGTTCTTGGTAAAACTAGGATCATAGTAATAGTTACGTGAAACCAAAAGTATTCCAAATGGCAATGAGAGGTGGTAATCGTCAATGGCCAATGCAGCCAGCCTTGCACCATTGGAAGCTCGAAGATCCACCCCTCCTCTAGCAATCATTCTAAATCTACTTGTTTCCTACATTTGAATACAGATGTAATCCCCACAAGCTGTATCTAATAACCAATGTGTAGAAATTGAAATATTAAACTCTATAACTAACGCACCTTTATCATCCCCACACTTCTGGGTGTAGTTCCCCTTCCAATTGCCTTGTTTTCCACATGAAAAACATACCACCCCTCATTCTTCTCCATGCCCTTGGATTATCCCCTTCATGGAAGAAAGGTGCTCAGGGGATTCATACTATTTATAAGTCCTTAGCAACTTTCCCTTGTCTATCCTTTTTTATTCACCATAAGGACTGTGAGTTTTCCATTCCCCATGTCCTTATCTACCTAGAGAATTAAGTTTAGAAGTTCCAATAGACTCTTTTCATTGTTGCTCATTCTATAGTTGAAAATAAAGCTTGATAAGGTATCGGACAATGATGATATGATGATAAATTTCAAGGAAAATTATTATTTTTTAAATACTTTGGAATTTTACAAGTCTGTGGCTTCTAACAGTGCTTGATTCCGAGGCCCAGTGTGCCTGGAATCAATTTCTGAAGTTTAGCTCGGGTAGGTTCAGTGAATGAACGAGCGGGTTTTTCTAACTTTTGAACTGGTGCTCAGAATTAAAAGTCAAGGGCACCAATGAACTCGCAGCGCCAGTAATTTCTTAAGGGGACACTTACCATAGTTTCATTCGCAAAATAGGAGAAGATAATTTTTGGGGGTTTGTTTAAGAAATAAATAAAAAAATTCGGAACAATTTGTTTTTTCTTAAGGTGGTTTTTCCCTCCCATGGGTAGTTAAGAGTGGGGACCACAATCACTTAACTATCCAAGTGGGGATGTTAGAGAGGTGGGGGCCCGCACAAGCCCCACCATTTAATTACCTCTAAATCTCCTTATGAAACCCCATTAATTTGACTAACCACCATTAAATGTCACCTCAATCCATTAAATTATGTCAACCCATAATTTAATTAGGAACATTCCTTTTCCCCTTTTTAATTTAAACTGCCAACACGTTTAATTATGGGGAACCTTCTCTCTCCCTCCTTTAATTAAATGTCAAAACATTTTAATTAGTGTGGTGAATTAATTATGGGATATTTTCTTTGCGTATAATAAAATAATAGGGGGAACCTATTATTTTATCAAGGGGGGAGCTTCGTTGTGCGCGGAAGAACGCCAGCCTCCAATGAAGAATGACGAAGAACGACGGCCTCCGACAAAGAATGATGAAGAATGCTGGTTCCTCGGAGATCGACAGCGCGCCACCAATCCTCTTCCCCGCAGCCAGAGAGGAGACGTCGCTTCCTCCTCAAAACGCCCTGATGATGCCCACGAACCCTTTTCCCCATGACACCATGTATCGTGACCCTGACGACCATCTTCCTTGTTGAGGTATGGGACTTTGAATAATTTTCCTTATGTGATTTTATATCCCCGGCATGGCGTGCAATTTGTGGGTAATGTTTGAACCACTAATGTGGTGTGTGCAGACTAACGAACCAGTCTGAACCCACCGCTAGTTTGTTTTTGATGCATGTAATTCTTGAAGACGACAAAACGGGATCGGAATGGAGATTAGAGGCCTTCGAAGTAATCTATGGGTCCCAAGATGACTGCATGCACAGACGGGAGTAAGAACGGACTACCGGAACGACTCCGGTGGCCGGCGGAAATTTCTGGCAGCTGACACCGGCCAGCTGCCCGGAAGCGCTGGCGCCCCGGAACGCCGCCGGCAGGAGCCACCGTGGCTAAAGCTGTGATGGCGGGGAGTCAGATCCCGTGGCTGCGCGAGATCCGGGGAGACGCGGTGACCGACGCTGTGTCCGCAGAACGAAGGGGTGACCGCGTCCACCCTCCTCGGCCCGCTGGTTGAGCCAGTGCACCCCCCCCCCCCCGGTCGGGCCGTGGTGGGTCGCGTGGAACGGGCCGGGCCGCGCCCAGCCAGGCCGGGTCGCGCCTCACCAGGCCAGACCCAGACCCGGGTCGGGTCGACCCGAACCCGGGTCGGGTCAACACAGTTCAGGCCGACCCTGGGGGGTTGGGCCAGGTCGGACAGGGCCCAGACCCCCCCACTTCGGACTGATTTCGGTCATTCTCCCACAACTTGTGCTACAGAACTCCGATCGACACACCTTCAATTGTGTAGGAATCCTTGGATCGAGACGGTCGTTTCGATATATTACACTTGAGGTTTCGGAATGTTTTGGGTATGCCCAGGTTGGTTCGAACCCGAAACCAATCGGGCCCTTGGAACGGAAATGCTTATATCTCAAGGACCGGACATCTGATTGACGTGTCGTCAATTGATTTGCGATCCTTTTGTTGAGAAGGTCCTTTTGGCTTAATCCGCTTGAGGTTTGGATACAGCTGGAGTACATTCGGGTTGGTTTTAGCTTAAAAACCAATTGGGCCCCTGGATGAAAAAGCCAATAACTATCAGACCAGGCGTTCGATTGACGCAACATCTGTCACGTTGGGTTTCTTTTGACGAGACAGAACTTTGGGATACATCAACTTTGGACTTTGTGACTGTTGATGTATCGAATATCTCTCTTGCTCGAGGAGAAGACCCTCCCGGAATCAAGCATGCTGTGTGCAGGAACCCTAGAGCTGGCTGCGACTACGATGATGACGACTGCACTTGGATCCTCCGTGGGTTCGGCTGCGACAATGACCGTACTAGAATCCTCCGTGGGTTCGACGGAGATGACTACTGTTCTTGTATCCTATGTGGGTCCGGCAGTATTTACCTCTGTACTTGTATCCTGTGTGGGTCCGGTAGAGTAGCTGGTCTTGTATCCTTTGTGGGTCTGACAGCTTAGCTGATCGTGTATCATATGTCGGTCTGACAGCATAGATGAATCAGTGACTACATCTGATCATCTCTATCACCATACAAAGTGTATACTTGTGTGAGCTGAGTCTTGATTCTCAATCTTATCATCGATGTGATTGACTTGCTTTTCTTTGTGGACGAGGTTGTGTTTTTCCTGTGTGGACTGAGTTGTGCTATCCTTTGTACACTGGGATGTGCTTTCCTTTGTGGAATGCGTGGTGATTGGGAGTTAGAGATGAACTATAACTAATGACTTAGGTATATGTATGGGCATATACATAAGTAGTGTTGTTGATACTTCGTGATTGTATCTTTCCTTTGTGGTTTATCCTTCGTGGATTCTGAGTGACCTTCGGGGGTCTCGGGGTCCCTACTGAGTATCGTATACCCACCCCTGCATGGTCTATGCACACACTACGTTGTGTTGGTTTCTTTTGACGGACAACGCTGATCAAGGTGGAGGCTTGAGGAGCTGGACGGTACCCGAAGGTGGACCACTTGACGGGGTGTACACGGAGCGGGCGACCAGACCCAAGGAGCTGAGGAGATTATCTGTACCCACCCTTCAGGTGGGATTTCTGAAGGACAACTCAGTTTTGTTGTTTTTCTTACTGTTGTTGTACTTTCATTTCAGTTTTATTGTACTTTCAGTTGGGTTTGTATACTGGCCCATTTACTTTTCCAGCACTTACCTTGTACTCATTTTTGCTTGGTGTTTAATTCGCTTGCGTACTTTGTTGTGTACACTACTTCATAAAGGAAATTCCTTCCCTTCTTTTGGGATTTACGCCTTTGGTGCTAGTCAGCAGCCCCTGGCCTATGGAAGGCGGGCTTGGGGTAGTCACGGCACGGGCGCCGAGGACGGGTCATGAAAAATTGGTATCAGAGGAGTTGGTTCTACCGTAGAACTCAGGACTCTGATCTTTCCTTTCTGTGAGGAAATATTTTTAAGAGTATTGAGTGTGGTTTTCAGTCTAGGGAGTACAGTGTTGGTGCGGTGGCCGACGTATCCATACACCAGGACCATGACCTCTGATTTCTGACTCAGTGCATGAAAACACTGATTGCATGTGTGTTACTTTCAAAAGTTTTATTTGTGATTACTTTGTGTCAGCTCACTATGTATATTTTAGTAACCGTGGCGCACCAGTTTATTTTCAGGATGGCCCCATAATGGCAGCCGGCTAGGGTTTCATGGTTTGTACGAGATGGCATCCCACTGAGCGATGAGGCCTCGGTGCAGGGCCCCATTACAGTGGAGGCACTGGCAGTACCTCTACCCACCGAGCCACTGATGCTACCAGCCCCAACGACTGAGAGTGCACGCCGCCTGAGCGCATTGCATGAGTTTCAGAGATAGAGGCTACCCAGGTTCTGTGGAGAGACGGATCCTCAGGCAGCCGAGGATTGGCTGGAGGCTGTCGTCAGATTCTTCAGATTGGAAGGGACACCAGCAGACCTCATGGTGATCATTTCCACGAGTCTCCTACATGCAGCAGTAGGTATATGGTGGACACTGATTCTCCAGGTGCATGATGAGGCATCTCTACTTTGGACAGACTTCGATAGCCTCTTCCGCTCGGAGTTCATTCTAGCTACCCTCCGTGCGGTGTGCATCCAGGAGTTACTACAGCTACGGTAGGGTAGCATGTCAGTATCCCAGTACTCGATGAGATTTACCGACCTCTCGCGCTACTCCACAGACATGGTACGGGACCCATTCTTCTGGTCCCGGACCTTTGAGCAGGGGATGAGGCATGAGATCAGAGATTTGATGATTCCACTCGGCATACCGACCCTGGAGGGGGTGCGGGAGCGAGACCTGATAGCGGAGAGCTTTCTCACCGAGTAGCCATCAGCAGCGAGACCCACCGTAGGACGGCACGGAGCGGAGTCTTCTGTAGATGGTATTCAACCGATGACGTAGGGGTCCAAGCAGACTAGGTCGTCTGGTGGGCGACCTCAAGACATGGGTTCAGCTGTGCGGGGTACATGGCATAGAGCCAGCCTTTCGAGGAGTAGACAGTGTTATGCATGCGGCGGGAAGGGCCACATGGCTCGTGACTGTCCGACCCACCATGCAGACGAGCAGCTGATCGTGGAGGGACCTCCCAGGTAGAGGTAGAGGTTCGATCGTGGAGGTCCGCAGGGAGCATTCGGACGAGGCAGAGGATCTGGCCGAGCAGTGGGTGGTGGAAAATGCTTTGAGGCTCTACCACCACCACCCCCCAGGAGGTCCACCCCGACCACAGGGAACTGGAGGGCAGATGCAGTCTCAGCTCCAGGCCGCAGAGGCTTACGACCAAGGTGCACCTAAGATTATTCGAGGTACTATCTGTGTCTACTCCACCCTTTCTGCAGTTATTATAGACACAAGTGTGAGCCATTCTTTTATTTCTGCTGCCCTTGTTCATAGCTCGGATATTTCGACGGAGCTGTTGGATCGATCCTTGTAGTTAGAAAATCCTATGGAAGCATACTCAAAGATTACCCACTAGTGTCGGCAGTTTGATCTTACTCTAGGAGGCTAGATCTTCATCTAGGATCTTCTTGTAGTGGTGTCGTGGCCTTACGACATCATCATGGGTATAGAATGGTTATCTACATTCCATGCTCAGATCGACTGTATTAGGCGCAAGGTCCAGTGTGTCCGCACGGATGGGACCAGGTTCACCTTCACCGGCGAGAAGGGAACCATAGTAGGACAGGATGGACTCATACAAATGAGAGGTCTACCGATCACACATCAGTTGGCTAGTCTCATCCTCAGAGCAGTTGAAGTGCAGAGTCCGAGTTTTCCCGTAGTGGTGGATCAGTATGCGGACGTTTTTCCAGACGATGTTCCAGGACTACCTCCTCACATGGAGGTAGATTTCTATATAGACATATACCCCGGGACATCACTGATATCCACTCCATCATATTGGATGGCTCCCCCTGAGCTTCGTGAGCTGCGGGTACAGCTGGAGGACTTATAGGGGAAAGGTTTCATCCGACCCAGTGTTTCACCCTGGGCTTCTCCAGTCCTATTCGCCAAGAAGGCATATTGGGTCTTGAGATTGTGTGTCGATTACCATCTCCTGAACTAGGTGACCATGAGGAATAAGTATCCTCTTCCGAGGATTGATGACCTCTTTGATCATCTCAAAGGAGAACGTTGGTTCTCGAAGATACACCTCAGGTCAGGCTATCATCAGCCTTGATTTTGGGATTAGGATGTACAGAAGATGACCTTCAAGTGTCAGTACGTCCACTATGAGTTCTTGGTCATGACCTTAGGTGTGACCAATTCTCCAGCAGTGTTCATGAGTCTCATGAATAGGATCTTCCATCCCTACCTCAATCGGTTTGTCTTATTCTTCGTTGATGACATACTGATTTACTCGACGACCAAGGAGGAGCATGCCTACCACCTATGGGTTTTACTGGATACACTCCAAGATCACCAGCTTTATGGTAAGCTCTCGAAGTTTCAGTTCTGGATTCGAGAGGTTCACTTCTTGGGGCAAGTCATCTCAGAGGTGGGAGTTTCAATGGATACCGCGAAGGTCGAGGCGGTACTTTCTTGGGAGCCACCCAGGAGCATGACGGAGGTGCGGAGTTTCCTAGTTCTAGTTGGGTACTATCGGAGACTTGTTCTAGACTTTTCCAGAGTTGCAGCACCACTTACATCATTGACGAAGAAGGGTAAACCCTTCGTGTGGTCATACAGATGTCAGCAGAGCTTCCAGGAGCTAAGGCGGAGATTGACTAGTGCGCCCATCTTGAGGATACCAGAGGAGGGCATAGGGTACGTAGTTTACTACGACACATTAGGGAACGGACTCAGGTGTGTCCTGATGGAGGAGCGAGTAGTGATCACTTATGGTTCATGGTAGTTGAGGCAGCATGAGCAGAACTACACTACCCACGACCTGGAGTTAGCAGCAGTGGTCTTCGCCCTGAAGATGTGCTGACACTATCTCATGGGCGAGCGCTTTACAGTATACTCTTACCACCAGAGTCTCAAGTACATTTTCTGGCAGAACGAACTGAACCTGAGACAGTGGTGATGGCTTGAGTTCTTCCAGGATTATGAATTTGATATTGTCTATAATTCTGATAAGGGGAAAGTTGTGGTTGATGCTCTTAGTTGGAGATCGGGCGTTCAGCTACTTGGAGAGGCGATTGATCAATTAACCGCTTTGCAGATATCCTTCATGGATAGTGATGGGGAAGCTTATCTATAGTCCCTCACGGTCAGTCCTCCACTTCTTCAGTGGTCCAGAGAGGCACAACATGGAGACATTGACTGTGAGGTGCGACGTGCTCAGATATCCTCAGGGCTAGCACCCGATGGATTTTCTGAAGACGGGGAGCATGTCGTCCTCTTCCGAGGACATACCATGGTACCATTTTCACTGCAGGAGGAGGTGTTGAGGGAGTTACACACTTCCCCTCTAGCGGTACATCCTGGAGTATAGAAGATGTATCAGAACATCAGACGACAGTACTGGTGTCTGAGTATGAAGAAGGTTGTGGCAGAGTTCGTTTCTCGATGCCTCACTTGTCAGCAAGTGAAGGCAGATCACCAGGGACCTGCAGGCTTGGTACATCCATTTGAGGTCCCAGAGTAGAAGTGGGATGGGATATCCATGGATTTCATGATGGGACTTCCACGTACTTCCAGAGGACATGACACCATCTGGGTGATTGTAGACCGACTCACCAATTCGACCCACTTCCTATCGATCAGAGAGTAGGGATCAGTAGAGAGCTTGGGATGCCTCTACGTTCAGGCGATCGTATGGCTTCATGGGGTGTCATCGTCTATCATCTCTAATCGAGACGCTCACTTTTCTTCCCGGCATTGGAAGGGGTTGCAGGAGGCCTTTGGGATGCAGCTATGCCTGAGCACTTCTTTTCACCCACAGAAGGATCGCCAGACGGAGAGGACCATTCAGACACTCGAGGACATGCTCCGCGAATGTGTCCTTGACTTTGGTCATAGTTGGTATGATCACCTACCCTTGGTGGAGTTTGCGTACAACAACAGCTACCACTCCACTATTGGGAAGGAACCTTACGAGGCACTATACGGCCAGCCATGCAGATCACCTCTATGTTGTGCTGACCCTGGGGAGTCAGCACTTGTAGGACTAGAGATGGTTCGGACTATGTAAGAGAATGTGCAAATCATCCAGGAGCGGATGAGGACTGCACAGAGCAGATAGAAGTCATATGCTGATCGGAGGCGGAGACCACTGGAGTTCGAGTATGGAAACCATGTTTTCTGACGGGTCTCACCTCGACGTGGGTTACAGAGATTTGGCTGGGGCGGAAATTTATCTCACCGCTTCATCAAACATTTTCAGGTCCTTAGTAGGGTAGGCGAGGTGGCTTAACGCCTATCCCTTCCACCTCAGTTGCACCGGGTGCACGACGTCTTCCACGTGACTCAGTTGAGGAGATACGTGCACGAACAGATGCATATCATCGACCACGGGGAGATGGACATCGATGACGGGCCGACTTTTGCGGAGGTCTCGGTGGAGATCGAGGATCGACAGGAGAGGGTCCTACGTGGGCGGTTGATTCCTCTTGTGTGCATTCATTGGTAGCACATGAATCTTCAAGAGAGCACATGGGAGCGAGAGGCTCAGATGCGTTCTCAGTACCCTCATTTGTTCCCCTAAGTTTATATTGTATCTTTATGAAGATGTAAAGCCCAGAGGTGGGAGTAATGTAAAGACCCGGAAATTCCAAGGAATTTTTTTAAATACTTTGGAATTTTATGAGTTTGTAGCTTCTGAGGATGCTTGATTCTGAGGCCCAGTGTGCCTGAAATCAATTTCCAAAGTTTAGCTCAGGCACGTTAAGTGAACGAACGATTGGGTTTTTCTAACTTTTGAACCGGTGCTCAAAATTAAAAGACGAGGGCACCGATAAACTCGCAGCTCCGGTAAATGCTTAAGGGGACACTTACCGTAGTTGCATTCGCAAAAGAGAAGATAATTTTTGGGGTTTTGTTTAAGAAATAAATAAAAATTGTCGGAAATATTTCTTTTTTCTTAAGGTGGGGTTTCCCTCCCATGGGTAGTTAAGAGTGTCACCCACAACCACTTAACTACACATGTGGGGATGTTAGAGTGGTGGGGGCCCACACGAGCCCCACCATTTAATTCCATCTAAATATCCTTAAGAAACCCCATTAATTTGAAAAACCACCATTAATTGTCACCTCAATCCATTAAATTATTTCAACCCATAATTTAAGGAGGAACCTTCCTTTTCCCCTTTTTAATTTAAACTGCCAACACGTTTAATTTTGGGGAACCTTTTCTCTCCCTCCTTTAATTAAATGTCAACACATTTTAATTAGTGTGGTGAATTAATTAAGGGAGAGTTTCTTTGCGTATAATAAAATAATAGGGGGACCTATTATTTTATCAAGGGGGGAGATTTGTTGTGCAAGGAAGAACGCCAGCCTCCAACGAAGAATGATGAAGAACGCTGGCCTCTGATGAAAAATGATGAAGAATTCCGGTTCCTCAGAGATCGATGGTGCGCCACCAATCCTCTTCCACGAGGCCAGAGAGAAGAAACCGCTTCCTCCTCGGCGATCCCCGATGACGCTTACGAATACCTTTCCTCGTGACTCCGTATACCGTGACACCGATGATCTTATTCCCTGTTGAGTTAGGCGAATTTGAATAATTTTCCTTATATGATTTTACATCCCTGGCATGGCGTGCAATTTGTTGGTAATGTTTGAACCACTAACACGGTGGGTGCAGACTAACGAACATATCTGAACCCACTGTTAGTTTGTTCATGATGCACAGAATTCTTGATGATGATAAAGTAGGGTCCGAATGGCGATTGGTGGCCTTCGCAGTAATCTATGGGTCCCGAGACAACCACAGGGGTAGACGGGAGCAAGAACGGACCACTAGAACGACTCTGGTGGCCCGTGGAAATTTATGGTGGCACGGGTCACCGGCGCGGTGCCCCGGAGCGCCGCCGGCAGGAGCCGACGTGGCTGAAGCCTCGATGGCGGGGAGTCGGATCCCACAGCCGCGCGGGATCCGGGGAGATGGTCCGACCGACGCCGCGTCCACGGAACAAAGGGGGGACAACGTCCCCCTGCTCAACCCTCTGGCTGAGCCAGCACACCCCCCGGCTGGGCCGGGGCAGGTCGTGCGGACCGGGGTGGGCCATGACTCACTGGGCCAGACCCAGAACCGGGTCGGGTCGACCGGTTCGGGCTGACCCAGGGGGGTTGGGTCTGGACGGACCGGGCCTAGAGCCCCCACTTCGGACCGTTTTCGGTCTTTTTCCCATAACTTGTGCTACGGACCTCCAATCGACGCACCGTTAGTTGCACAAGAATCCATGGATCGACATGGTAATTTTGGTATATTACACTTCAGGTTTCGACAAAGTTTGTGTATGGCTAGTTTGGTTCTAACGCGAAACTAACCGGGCCCTTGGAGCGGAAAAGCTTATATCTCAAGGACCGGACATCTGATTGACGTGTCGTCAATTGAATTGGGATCCTTTTGTTGAGATGGTCCTTTTGGATTATTCTTCTTGAGGTTTGTATGTATCTGTAGTATAGTCGGGTTGGTTTTAGCTTAAAAACCAACCGGGCCCCTGGAACGGAAAATCCAATAACTCTCAGACCGGGCGTCTGATTGACGCACCGTCTGTCGCATTGGGTTTCTTTTGAAGAGACAGAATATTGGGATACATCAACTCTAGATTTCATGACAGTTGATGTATTTACTATCTATCTTGTTCGAGGAGTGAACCCTCCCAAAATTGAGCATGTTGTGTGCGGAAACCCTAGAGCTGGCTGCGACTGCGACGATGACGACTGCACTTGGATCCTCCGTGGGTTCGGCTGTGACGACGACCGTACTGGAATCCTCTGTTGGTTCGACAGTGATGACTACTGTTCTTGTATCATATGTGGGTCTAGAATTATTGACCTCTGTACTTATATCCTATGTGGGTCCGGCAGAGTAGCTGGTCTTCTATCCTTTGTGGGTTTGACAGCTTAGCTGGTCTTGTATCCTATGTGGGTCTGACAGATTAAATGAATCAGTGGCTACATTTGATCATATCTATCGCCTTACTAAGTGTATACCTGTGTGATGTGAGTCTTGATTCTCAATATTATCATCGATGTGATTGACTTTCTTTCCTTTGTGGACGGGGTTGTGTTTTTCCGGTGTGGACTGAGTTGTGTTATCCTTTGTGGACTAGGTTGTGGTTTCCTTTATGGACTGCATGGTACTTTGGAGTTGGAGACGAACTACAGGTGATGACTTAGGTATATGTATGGGCATATACCTAAGTAGTGTTTTTGATACTTTGTGGTTGTATCTTTCCTTTTTGGTTTATCCTTTGTGGATTCTGAGAGACCTTCAGGGGTCTCGGGGTCCCTACTGAGTATCGTATACTCACCCCTGCATGGTCAATGCCCGCACTACATTGTGTTGGTTACAGACGACGGACAGTGCTGATCGAGGTGGAGGCTTGAGGAGCTGGACAGTACCTAGAGGTGGACCAATTGACGGGACCTACACGGAGTGGGCGACCGGACTCGAGGAGCTGAGGAGACTATCTGTACCCACCCCTTAGGTGGGATTTCTGGAGGACGACTCGGTGATGCTGTTTTTCTTACTGTTGTTGTACTTTCCTTTCAGTTGTACTGTACTTTCAGTTGGGTTTGTATACTTGCCCATTTACTTTTATATCACTTACCTCGTACTCAGTTTTTCTTAGTGATTACTTTGCTTGCATACTCTGTTGTGTACGTTACATCATAAAGTCAATGCCTTCCCTTATTTTGGGATTTACGCCTTTGGTGCTAGGCCCCATCCCCTGGCCTATGGAAGGCGGGCTTGGGGTATTCATGGAACAGTCCCCGGGGACGGGTCGTGACAGTCCAGGAGTTCAATGTAGCCAATAAGATTGACTACATGAGGACCATTTGGAACAGACTCTCCCAGCTTAGTTGTGAACAAAGAATTGGAGATCTCAAATCACTTGTGTCTCACCATCTCTTGATAGAGATAATTTAGGTGATACATCATTCTATACACATCCATGTTTTCATGTTTCTTCAAGAACTCATTAGACATGGACGATAGCATGAAACATTGTACATTTGGGGAATCATCCGTATGTTTCATAACGAGAGATAATTCCTCATCACATGCCTCTTTTCTAGGTGCAACTAGAACAGGCTCTTCCAGCACATGCATTTTCCTCTCGTGGTGAAGGATAACGTGTAAACGCCTCTCCATTCCTAGAAATTAGTGTTGGTGAGAAGGTTTTCCTTCTCAAGTATGGTTCGCAATGTTATGTTTGAAGTCATTTTTCATTATGTTTCTACAATTTAATATGATCAAAGGTTTGACACATTATCATGATAAAACTAAGACAAATAAATAAATTAATACTTATTAGTCTCCTGCTATTTTATCGAAATCCAATATCCCTCACCATTGACTTCAGAATATTATGTTGCCTAAATATTCTAGTGGAAATGATCTATATTTCCCTTCACATTACCCCAACATGGGTTGGATAAGCAACTTGAAGGGTTTTAAGTAGGCATTCCAAATTCCAACTTCATTAACTCATAGCTCTTTGATCCGCTGAGTGGACTCCCCTATACTAAAACCCTTTTATTTCGAATATCCTCAACCTTTTCCTCTTGGTCACACCAAGTCCGGCAGTGGCAGTCAACCTTTGATGTGAACCAAGTCAAGTCAAGCCAAAACCTGAATTATAATTCCCAAATAATTGAAAGCACCCCAACTAGGGTTGGTCAAGCACATTGAACTATGGTTCGATTCTAACCAAGATTATGGAAGGCTATACCGACATAATATTTCATTGAGGGATTTTATCCTTATACATAAATTTCCAATTTATTATCTTTCTTACATTCTTTTTAATATTATTTTTGATATAATAAAGTGATTAACCATGTCTAAGATAATATTTATGCATCAGTTAGTGTTATTTTAGTTACATATTCCATTCTTTTTTAATTAATTAATGGTGTGATCGTAACAATACACCCACAATAAATAAACCTTGAAACTGATAGAAATAAATTAAATGGTATGATCATGAGCTTGTTTTATTGGTTAGTTTATCTAGAGGTTGATAAAATAACCCAAGACCTAGGGGAGAAACACCTTGAACCTTCTAGGTTTGTGTTTACAGCTTTTCACATGTTAACCTTTGTATCTCCTTGTATTGGTTTCACCTTGGCTCCTAAAATGAGCCACCTCCACTAGCTTGGGATCTCTATCCATTACATATGCTTTTATCTCACATACAAGAGAGGGGTAAATGGGGTTTTACAAAAAGAAATCATGGGCATGCAGGCCCTACATATTAATGAGGAGAAGGCTCACATTCCAAAAAAATTAATTTAAATAAATAAATTAAAAGAATCCATTTACATAGAAAGGTCTTGGTCTAGATCATGATCATCCAAACAAGCAATGATATTTATGCATAAATAAAATTGGCATTCATCTATTTAACTATTATTGTTTATGATAAATCATGCTTGAATCAATTAATTATCGTCAATTAATGAGTCCTTTTATCTTAAACCCTTTTCTGAATTTCCTAGAGATTCTCATCCATCATAATTTCAACCAAATAAATTCATTGAAAATTATCTCTATATGTAACTTGTACCTTGAAGGAAACCCAGTGAATTCTCATTCATAACTACCCAATGAGTAGAAATGAACATTAAGCAGATGTCAATTTAAACACATATATATATAATACCAATCACTTGTTTTTCCTCAGCATTACGCATGCACTATGGTACACATCTCAAAGGTTTTTATAATATAATAATAAATTTTAATAATTTTTTGTAATTTGGATGAGTTCATGATGTGTAATTATGACTACACGGCATGTAATTTTGTTCACCGTCCATCCAAAGTACACGCCTGGGGACATGGTGTGTAGATGTACTTTTAGAAATCATCGGAGTACACGTCTTTTTTAGTAGATTACACGTATTGTAGTATCCATGTTACATGGTTTCCATTTAGTCGGCCATGTATGGGGTACACGGTCCTACCCAAACCCGAAGAGACTGCATGTTGTGTTCAGTGGACCACATGGTGTGTAATCCAGAAACCATGTGCCACTTGTTCCTCGTCAACCCACGGAGTCTTAGACACATAGATAGAATCCATTGACACTGCCTAGTTTTTCGGAGCATCCTGATACATTGAACCTTGACTACACGGCGTGTACTTCCGAATACACATCGTGTGTTCTAGTGTTGTATGGCTATTAACGTTTGGAACCTCTTTATGAGATCCTCTGTTTTATTATAATCAAAATTAAATGAAAAAATTGTTTCTATAAGGTGGATGAGAAGTGAAAGAGGAGGAACAGATCTCAATATTTAGATTTGCAGAATGATTTGCTTGAATTGAAACAACTAAATTATTAAATTCATAAATCATCAAAAAAAATTAAATAATTATAATCAACGATATGACCCCTTTGATACTACTTGTAGGTTTCACGAGCAGAAGCAGTGCATTGGTGGGTGTACCCAACTTTAATTTTTCCGTTAACAACGATCCATCTGAGATCCATCACGATAATGAAATGTCAGATCTTCAGAATAACTGAAGAATGTTATAAAGGAACAGAGTCCTAGAATGTCACGACCCGACCTCGGGGCACGTGTCGTGACTACCCCAAGTCCTCCTTCCATAGGCCAGGGGCTGGAGACTAGCACCAAAGGAATAAATCCTGATAAATGGGAATGAATTGCCTTTATAAAAGAAAATAAGCACCATAGAGTAAGCAAGCGGAAAAAGTAAACACTATGTACAAAGAGAAGTGCTGAAAGGAAAATAGGCCAGAATACAAACCCAAAAGAAAGTACAACTACAACTGAACAAGTACAACAGAAAAATACAACAGCTGGAGGGACGGAAGCGGCTCCTGGGTCGTCCTCCTCGGATCCTACCTGAAGGGTAGGTACAGATGGCGCAGCTCCTGGATCGTCCACCACGGATCCTACTTGAAGGGTAGGTACAGATAGCCTCCACAACACTTTCTCCCATCAACCTCCTCCATGGGTCGTCTGGCCGTGAATTCCTCCTCCAGATACTGTCTCGTCATGTAGTCCACCTCCGGGTACTGACTCGTCGTGTAGTCCACCTCCGGGTACCGTCCAGTCCTTGAACACTCGGCCTCTGTCAGCACTGCCCGACGTCTGCAACCAACACAACGAGGTGCGAGCATAGCCCATGCAGGGGTTAGTATAACGATACTCAGTAGGGACCCCAAGACCCTCAAGGTCTCACTAAAACCGACAAGGATAACCACAAAGAAGATCTCAACAGATGACCTCTACTTAGGTATATACCCATACATATACCTAAGTTATCAAGTAACCCATCTCAATCATAAGGAAACACAAGGATCATGAAATCAACGGATAACCACTACCCAGGTATATGCCCATACATATACCTAAGTTATCGAGTGACTCATATCAATCATACAGTAAACACAAAGGTCAAAAGTCTCATCTCAAACCAGGATTTTCATTATCGAAACCGTAATTGCGGAAGAGCTCCGTCTCTGGAGTGTACAGTGGTCCTGTCACGACTCTGAGGTACTTCTCACTAACCTAAGACTGCTGAGGTACTCCTCCTATCGAGTACTGCGGGTCAGCCACCCAAACACAGTAGTGCTTCCCGCCGAGGTATGTCACCCAAACACAGTAGTGCACACCCCCTAGTAGCCTACTGAGCTACTCTCCGGACGAGTACCATGGGTCTGCACTGTCACACAGGTAGTGCTCCATCCTCCATGGGTCTGCACCTCACAAAGTAGTGCTCTGTCCACTGGGTTAGTCGACTCACTCCAAGTCGAGTCGGTCAAGCAGTTGTCAGGTCTCAGTCGGCTACACGGTCTCCGTACTCCGCACGCTCGTCTCTAGGAGGGTCCGCTCCACGAGCTACAGGTCGATACTCCAAATGTCTCAAAGTCTCACGGAGAAGTATCTCAAAGGACCGCCTCGTCCTAGGGGTCTCAACGCAACAGACGGCGCGTCAATCGGACGCCCGGTCTGTGAGTTATTAGCCTTTTCGTCCCAGGGGCCCAGTTGGTTTCATGTGAGAACCAACCCGGACGTATCTCAACTGTACCCCGAACTCTCATAGGGTATGCTCAGAGGGACCGTTTCTCAACGTTATCACCAACGCCGCTGATGGTTCGTCAAACAGACGTCCGGTCTGAAAGATATCAGCTTTTCTGTTCCAGGGGCCCGGTTGGATTTTGGGTACAATCCAACCCGGCCGTATTTCAACTACATCCAAAACTCGGGCGAAGTATGCCGAAATTTCCGTATCAACAAGAGGAAAACAACGAGATAGACGGTGCATCAATCGGACACCCGTTCTGTGAGTTATTGGCTTTCTCGTTCCAGGGGCCCGGTTGGTTTCGTGAGCGAACCAACCCGACCGCACTCTGACGACATCCAAACCTCGAGCGGAGTAAGCCAAAAGATCCGTCTCACTTAGAGGAATCCATCAAAGTCTACGACACGTCAATCGGAAGTCCGGAGCTCAAGATATAAGTGTTTCCGCTCCGAGGGCCCGGTTGGTTTCGTATCCGAACCAACCCGGCCGAACCAAAAGTAATCTGAAACCTTGAGTGCGATATACCGAAACGACCGTCTCGATCCAAGGATCGTGTTGCCGCTGACGGCGATTCGTTTGGAGGCACGTAGCTCAAGTTACGGGCATTTGACAGAAAGTGGTCCGAAAACGGGGGTCTGGGCCCGGCCCGACCCGGTCCGACCCCCCCCCCCCCCCCCCCCCGGGTCGGCCCGACCGGGTCCGGCCCGACCGGCCGGCCGCGGCTCCGCCAGCACGGCCGGGCGGACACCGCGGGCAGGGTGCGCGGCTCCCCCGCCCTTCGACGCTAATTAAGGCCGGTGGCGAACCGCCAGCCGCCACCCTTCCGGCAGCGCGCCGCTGTCACCTTCCGCGGACCACCGGACGCGCTCTGGTGGTCCGTTTCTCCTGCCGTCTTCACCTATGGTCCTCTCGGGACCCGACCTTCACTGTGGAGGCCTTAAAATTACCTTGCGGCCTCGTTTGTCGTCGCCCGTCAATCCGCACGTCAAAAATGAAACGTGTCGTCTTCATGGTTCTCCGGCGCGGCGCGTTGGCGCCGCGCCCCTTCGCCGTGGCCCGACTCCGTCTGCGGATGTCTTTGGGTTTCTTCGACGCGGCGCGACGCCGTCGCGTCCTTGTTCTTCTTTTCACGGCGCGGCGCGACGGCACCGCGCATTTCCTTGTCGAATGATTCCGCGTGGTGCGATGGAACCATGCCTTTCCCGTTTCAATCCACAAGGAACCAACATAAAAAAAAGGAGGAGGGTCGGTCGTGTTTGTGCGGTTCGGCCCCCTCGCGTTATTAGATAACAATTGGTTTTAAAATCCACGAAGATCGTCAAGGTAATAATCACGAAAAAATCAAATAATAATCCTCAACATAAATCCACATGAACGAATGATCCGCGGATCAACCTGGAATTGGTTGGTCCGCGCTCGTCGTTCTTTTCTCAAAAGATAATAGAACACCAAAAATAAAAACCCAACTCGGTATATAATCTTTGCGAATAAAATTAATGTTTATTTGATCTGAGTTCTTTGATTTAGAAGGAAGTAGCATGGGGTTCATTAATATTTCATAAACAATTCCCTACCTCGGTTCAGGAACGGTGTTCATCAACGAGCCGCAGAAGACGAGCATCGCGGAGGTCGGGCATCACGGGAAAAGAACGTCGACGTCGCGAAGCGAGGATTCGAAGTCATTGATGGCAATTTTGTCGCGGAAAACCGTCGCGGAAGAGACGACGCGGAAGAAGAACGTCGCGTCGCGGATACGGCGTCGCGGAAGAACCGTGTTCTTCGGCGTAGAAGTTATTCGTTGAAGAACGGTGTTCTTCGCGTTCTTCGTCGAGGTTGAAGAAGAAGATGACCGCGTCCCCAATCCTCTCAAGGTTGTAAAACTCTAACAATAATAAAATAAGACTAATTCTTATTTTATTAACACAACCTAATCATTTGAATTTCAAGAGTTTGAAAATTCAAAACCCACATTTAACTCACTTAAGTTGTTAACATAAGATGTTATAAAATTAATGAGGTGATAAGTTAACAAAACTTAAATGGGGGGTTTAGAGGGGTTAGGAAAGTGAGGGGTTAAGAGGGTTAGGGAGTTTAAGGAATTTGAAAAGGTGGGGGGTTCGTGTAGGCCCCACCCTTTCAAATATCCACACATGGGAAGTTGGATGGATGTGGGCCCCCCACCAACTTCCCATGGGAGAAGTTAACCACATAACATGAAATAAAATTGATTCAACAATTTTATTCACTTTTTTTTAATTAAACCCCAAAAATTAACTTCTTCTCCCACACAAACGCAACTATGGTAAAGGTTCCCTTAAGCGATTACCGGCGTTGCGAGTTCATTGGTGCCATCGGATTTCAATTCCGAGCACCGGTTCAAAAGATAGAAATTCCCGCTCGCTCGTTCACTGAACGTACCCGAGCCAAACTTCGGAAATTAATTTCGGGCACACCGGGCCTTGGAATGAGGCACCGTCAGAAACTACATTCATGTAAAATTCCAAAGAAAATTAAGAAAAAAATTCCCTTGAAATTTCCGGGTCTTTACATTAATCCCACCTCAGGGCTTTACGTCCCCGTAAAGCTTCAACACAAACTAGGGTCACAAAAGTGGTACAGAGCACGCATCTGAGCCTTCCGCTCCCATGTGATTACCTGGAGGTTCCGTACTGCCAAAGAAAGCTCACCCGAGGAATCGATCTTCCTCATAGGATCCACTCCTGTCGATCCTCGATCCCCACTGGAACCTCTGTGAAAACACCTCATCGTCATCGTCCATCTCCTCATGGTCAATGATATGCGAAGGGTCGAGCACGTATCTCTTCAGTTGAGATACATGGAAGTCGTCGTGCACCTGGTGCAACTGAGGTGGATGGGTCAAGCGGTAAACCACCTCGCCCTCCTAGCTGTGGACCTAGAAAGGTCTGTTGAACCTCAGAGTTTACTTTCCGCCTTGGCCACAACTCTGTAAACTTCGTCGAGGTGAGACCCGTATAAGGATGTGATCATCATCCTTGAACTCTAGAGGTCTCCAATTCCTATTAGAACTGGAACTCGAAACGACTTACGCTACGAGGGTAAGTTTGACCGACTCAAAAGTGATCGGTCGCACCCTCCTGTGAAAGAATTTATCCCGTGCTGCCTGGGGTTTCCTTTTCGCCGACCAAGGAAAACCCATCCCGACGTTTTCCTAAAACCGTCAATTTGAGTATGAACAGTTATTGCCCATTCCATACTCAAACTAACTTCGTAAGGCCTTGACGCTGCCACCAAGAGATTCCAACCGGAACTCTCACCTCGAGGGTCTGACCACACCGTCGGCATAAGTGTGATTATCGGGTCTCCTCCCAAGGTATCTCCAGACGTGAGGGTCAAGTCCACGGCTTACCGGAAACTCTAGGTCTGGAACAAGATTTGTGAATTCAAGGAATGATTCATATCGACGTCTGTTACTACGGCAGCTAGTAGTGGACACAGACTGTCCCTTGAATCATTTCTAGAGCCATTGGGTCACACTCCTTGACCACATGCAGCCGCACTCTTCCTCCGCCCTCCAACTCCCTAAGCCTAGAGGGAATAACTAAGGCGGGTGGTTATACCATGTTAGGATGTACACCACCTCATGTTGCTCTCCTAGCTCTCCCTCCACGTCTGCTGCTTCGTAGACTCATCTCTCCTTTAAGCTTTCTCTTCTTTAACATTTAACACGCTCGAGTCTCTAAGACTGGAGCTGGTTTCCTGTTTCTTACTGCACTGTGCAGTCTTCATCCGCTCCTGGATGATCTGCACCTTCTTTGCCTATGATCTGAAAGAGCTGCTAAAATTTCTCTTTTGCCGAAAAGAGAAACTCGGTCTCATCCCTTGGATGAACCACGCCCTTTGCCTAATACAGTCAATCCTGACATGAATGATGCATTCACGCCATGGATGACTTCGTAAGTCCTCGACGTAACTACTAAGATATCCAACTGTCACTCTCACCTCCAAGGGTCGAGTCACACTATCGGCATCAGTGTGAGGTCACTAGGTCTCCTCCAGTAGAAATATCGAATGTGAGGGTCAAGACAACAGTTTTAACCAGGACCACTCAGTATCAACCAAACAAAAGGACAGGAAATCAAACAAAGATAAGTGTCTTTTTATTATTGCATCTCATAGTACAAAGACACGAATACAACAGCAACATGGAACTAGAAGTACAAGAGATGTATCCACTAGTTTCGATCCTGTCCACCTGCTCCTGGAGCTCTACTTCCTTGGTGGCTCCTCCAATGTCTGCGGATCAACTGTACGAGCAGTCGGACAATCACGTGCCAGGTGACCCATTCCGCCGCAGGAGTAACATTGTCTGTTTCTGGCACGCCTGGATCTGACCCCACCTCTGGTGCCCCGTACCACCAGTCCTAAAACCCGAGATCGTCCAACTGCTAGTCTAGTCCTCCTGGACCTCTGCATCATCTGTCTACTACCCACAGATGACTCGGCTACTGATCGAAAAACACGCAACAATGGCAGAAGCTCCTGTACATGCTCGGGGTGTAGAGCTACTGGCACAAATTCCACCCTGAAGAAGGTCTCTAAGTCTTCCCATGCGAAGGTCATCCCTTTGCAAAACTAAAACAAGAGGCTCCACCACCTGCCTGCTGCTGCCTGAAGGAGGCTGGCAGAAAAGATCACCATGAAGTCTGACGGCATCCCCAGTAGCCTGAAGACTCTCACCACAGCCTCCAACCAATCCTCAGCCGCCTGCGGGTCCGTCCCTCCCTATAACCTGGGTGGCCTCTGGCACTGGAACTCGTGCAGTGCGCTCAAGCGACGTGCATCGCCTACTGCTGGGGCTGGTGGCACCGGTGGCCCAACGTATGGTAGTACCACTGGTACCTCCGCTGGTGCCTCAACTGCAATAGGGACCTATACTGAAGCCTCGTCGCTCGACATGCTGTCAGCACGACATCCCTCTGGGCTCTAGCTGGTCGTCCGAGAAAACGCATAATGAAAGAAACAACGTGACACGGTCAAACGATTATACCTGGTGAGCTGACCTGGTTTGAGCTGATATTTAAATAAAACTTCTGGAAAACACACATGCAATCAGTGTTTTCGTGCACAAAGTCGGAATTCAGTTGTCAGGGTCCTGGTGTATGGATACGTCGGCCGCCCGCACCAACACTGGACTCCCTGAACTGAAGACCACACTCGGTACCCTTAACACTATTGCTTCACAGAAAGTAAATATCAGAGTTATAAGTTCTGCGGTAGAACCGACTCCTCTGATACCAATTTGTCACGACCCAACCTCGGGGCCCGTGCCGTGACTACCCCAAGCCCACCTTCCATAGGCCAGGGGCTGGCGACTAGCACCAAAGGCATAACTCCCAATAACAGGGAAGGTATTCCCTTTATAAAAGAAAACAAGCACCACAGAGTAAGCAAGCGGAAAAAGTAAATACTAAGTACAAAGAGAAGTGCTGAAAGGAAAATGGGCCAGATCCTACCTGAAGGGCAGGTACAGATGGCGCAGCTCCTGGATCGTCCATCACGGATCCTACCTGAAGGGTAGGTACAAATAGCCTCCACAACGCTTTCGCCCGTCAACCTCCTCCATGGGTCGTCTGGCCGTGAAGTCCTCCTCCAGATACTATCTCGTCATGTAGTCCACCTCCAGGTACTGACTCGTCGTGTAGTCCACCTCCGGGTACCGTCCAGTCCTCAAACACTCGGCCTCTGTCAGCACTACCCGACGTCTGCAACCGACACAACGAGGTGCGGTCATAGCCCGTGTAGGGGTGAGTATAACGATACTCAGTAGGGACCCCGATACCCTCAAGGTCTCACTAAAACCAACATGGATAACTACAAAGAAGATCTCAATAGATAACCTCTACTTAGGTATATGCCCATACATATACCTAAGTTATCAAGTAACCCATCTCAATCATGAGGAAACACAAGGATCATGAAATCAACGAATAACCAATACCCAGGTATATTCCCATACATATACCTAAGTTATCAAGTTACCCATCTCAATCAGGCAGTAAACACAAAGGTCAAAAGTCTCAGCTCAAACCAAGATTTTCATTAGCGAAACCGTAACTGCTGAAGAGCTCCATCTCTGGAGTGTACAGTGGACCTGTAATGACTCCGAGGTACTGCTCACTAACCTAAGACTGCTGAGGTACTCCTCCTGTCGAGTACCGTGGGTCAGCCAACCAAACACAGTAGTGCTTCCCGCCGAGGTATGTCACCCAAACACAGTAGTGCACACCCCCTAGTAGCCTGCTGAGGTACTCTCCGGACGAGTACCGCGGGTCTGCACTATCACACAGGTAGTGCTCCATCCGCAATGGGTCTACACCTCACAAAGTAGTGCTCCATCCACTGGGCTAGTCGACTCACTCCAAGTCGAGTCGGTCAAGCAGTCGTCAGGTCTCAGTCGGCTACACAGTCTCCGTACTCCGCACGCTCGTCTCTGGGAGGGTCCGCTCCATGAGCTACAGTTCGATACTCCAAGTATCGCAAAGTCCCACGAAGAAGTATCTCAAAGGACCGCCTCGTCATAGGGGTCTCAACGCAACAGACAGCGCGTCAATCGGACGCCCGGTCTGTGAGTTATTAGCCTTTTCTTCCCAGGGGCCAGGTTGGTTTCGTGTGCGAACCAACCCGGCCATATCTCAAATGTACCCCGAAATCTCATAGGGTATGCTCATAGGGACTGTTTCTCAACGTGATCACCAACGCCACTGACGGTTCTTCAAACGGACGTCCGGTTTGAAAGATATCAGTTTTTCCATTCCAGGGTCCCGGTTGGATTTCGGGTACAATCCAACCCGGTCGTATCTCAACTGCATCCAAAACTCGGGAAAATTATGCCAAAAGTTCCATCTCAACGTGAGGAAAAAACAACGAGACAGATGGCGCGTCAATCGGACGCCCGGTCTGTGAGTTATCGGCTTTCTCGTTCCAGGGGCCCGGTTGGTTTCCTGAACGAACCAACCCGACTGCACTCCGATGACATCCAAACCTCGATCGGAGTAATCCAAAAGATCTGTCTCACTTAGAGGAATCCATCAAAGTTGACGGCACGCCAATCGGACGTCCGGAGCTCAAGATATAAGTGTTTCTGTTCTGAGGCCCCGGTCGGTTTTGTATCCGAACCAACCCGGCTGAACCCAAAGTAATCTGAAACCTTGAGTGCGATATACTGAAACGACCGTATCGATCCAAGGATCACGTTTCTGCTGACGGCGAGTCGTTTGGAGTCACGTAGATCAAGTTACGGGCATTTGACCGAAAGTGGTCCGAAAACGGGGGTCTAGGCCCGGGCCGACCCTGCCCGACCCCCCCCCCCTGGGTCGGCCCGAACCGGGTCCGACCCGGCTGAGCTTCACCCGGCCCGGCCGGTGCGGCCCGGCCCGGGCCGGCCGCGGCTCGGCCAGCGCGGCCGCGCGGACGCCGCGGGTGGGGTGCGCGGCTCCCCCGCCCTTCGCCGCTAATTGAGGCTGGCGGCGAACCGCCGACCGCCTCCCTTCCGGCGGCGCTCCGCCGCCTTCCACGGACCACCGGACGCGCTCCGGTGGTCCGTTTCTCCTGACGTCTTCGCCTATGGTCCTCTCGGGACCCGACCTTCACTGCGGAGGCCTCAAAATTACCTTGCGGCCTCGTTTGTCATCGCCCGTCAATCCGCACGTCAAAAAAGAAACGTGTCGTCTTCATGGTTCTCCGGCGCGGCGTGTTGGCGCCACGCCCCTTCGCCACGGCCCGACTCCGTCTGCGGATGTCTTCGAGTTTCTTCGACGCGGCGCGACGGTGTCGCGTCCTTGTTCTTCTTTTCACGGCGTGGCGCGACGGAACCGCGCATTTTCTTGTCGCATGATTCCGCGTGGTGCGAAGACACCACGCCTTTCCCGTTTCAATCCACAAGTAACCAACATGAAAAAAAAGGAGGAGGGTCGGCCGTGTTTGTGCGGTCCGGCCCCCTCGCGTTATTCGATAACAATTGGCTTTAAAATCCATGAAGATCGCCATGGTAATAATCACGAACAAATCAAATAATAATCCTCAACATAAATCCGCATGAACGAATGATCCGCGGATCAACCTGGAATTGGTTGGTCCGCACTCGTCATTCTTTTCTCAAAAGATAATAGAACACCAAAAATAAAAACCCAACTCGCTACATAATCTTTGCGAATCAAATTAATCTTTATTTGATCCGCGTTCTTTTATTTAGAAGGAAGTAGCATGGGGTTCATTAATATTTCATAAAAAATTCCATACCTCGGTTCAGGAACGGTGTTCGTCAACGAGCCACGGAAGACGAGCGTCGCGAAGGTCGGGCGTCGCGGGAAAAGAACGTCGACATCGCGAAGCGAGGATTCGAAGTCGTTGATGTTGATTTCGTCACGGAAAACCATCACAGAAGAGACGACGCGGAAGAAGAACGTCGCGTCGCGGATACGGCGTCGCGGAAGAACCGTGTTCTTTGGCGGAGAAGTTCTTTGTTGAAGAACGGTGTTCTTCACGTTCTTCGTCGAGGTTGAAGAAGAAGAAGACCGCTTCCCCAATCCTCTAATGGTTGTAAAACTCTAACAATAATAAAATAATACCAAGTCTTATTTTATTAACACAACCTAACCATTTTAATTTCAAGAGTTTGAAAATTCAAAACCCACATTTAACTCACTTAAGTTATTAACATAAGATGTTATAAAATTAATGAGGTGATAAGTTAACAAAACTTAAATGGGGGGTTTAGAGGGGTTAGAGAAGTGAGGGGTTAAGAGGGTTAGGAAGTTTAAGGAATTTGAAAAGGTGGGGGTTCGTGTGGGCGCCACCCTTTCAAATATCCACACATGGGAAGTTGGATGGATGTGGGCCCACCACCAACTTCCCATGGGAGAAGTTAACAACATAACATGAAATAAAATTGATTCAATAATTTTATTCACTTTTTTTTAATTAAACCCCAAAAATTAACTTCTTCTCCCGCACAAACGCAACTACGGTAAACGTTCCCTTAAGCGATTACCGGCATTGCGAGTTCATCGGTGCCATCAGATTTCAATTCCGAGCACCAGTTCAAAAGATAGAAATTCCCGCTCGCTCGTTCACTGAACGTACCCGAGCCAAACTTGGGAAATTAATTCCGGGCACACCGGGCCTCTGAATCAGGCACCGTCAGAAACTGTGTTCTTGTAAAATTCCAAAGAAAATTAAGAAAAAAATTTCCTTCAAATTTCCGGGTCTTTACATAGAACCATGGGTAGGATCATCATATATTGGTTAAAATTAATTTAATTGAAATACAAGAATTACCTGGATGAAATTATTTCCCCATTGATATTTCTAGTCACAATCTGATGTGATCTATTATTGCATTGTAGAATAAATGTATAGGATTCCTTTATTAGTGAATCAGACATGCTCTACATATCTATGGACCTCACTGAAGAGATCCTAGGGTGCTAGCGTGGAAGATCCTTCACTTGCAATGTACACCTTCAAACACCTTGATCTGGGGGAGAAGGATCTCCCTCGTAGCTTGACAACATTCTTAGAAGAAAGTAATTCTCTCTTTGCTTGAGATATTTCTCTAGATCCATTGTGCCCAACAAAAAAATTACTAGGCTAATGAGAATTTTAAAATTGGGATTTTTAATTACATAGAATAATAAATGAATTAATTACTCAAAACCATTTATTCATTTCATTTAATTCTTAGTAAGACCCCATTTCTAATAATAATAGTTTACTATCATTATTACTTAACATGCACCTAGATAATTACACCTAATATAATTTAATTAATTATATAATATTAATTCTCATGAATCCTCAGAAAAACTACATGAATTG
Organism: Viscum album; assembly: GCA_963277665.1. Classification (NCBI taxonomy): domain Eukaryota; kingdom Viridiplantae; phylum Streptophyta; class Magnoliopsida; order Santalales; family Viscaceae; genus Viscum; species Viscum album. The sequence goes on along the minus strand of OY728142.1, from coordinate 565,593,324 downwards.
TATATTAATATACACAGCGCGTACTTTTTCCCCTTTTTTCTTTATTTCCTCCACCACATTTAATAGACCTTGAATAATGGATATTTATTTCTCAAATAAATATCACTGCATTACTCACTAATAAATATATAATTTCACAACAATATATTATTTCAAAAAACAAGTGTCAAAATAAATGCGATTAGGAATCCTTGAATAATTATTAAACCATAGTCAGAAATAATCATTATACAACTTGTTAATTAATATTTAATTGAGATACTTGGACACACATAGTGTGTGACCCTTTAGGCATCTTTCTCAGTGGTATTAGATGGATCCTACGTAAAATCCAAAGTTAGCATCTAGAAACAAGACAAGGCACCCATAAAGAATGAAGTTAACACTATAATGATGTGTCACCTCCTACAAATGCTTACCGTATAATGTAATTCCTTTGTCTTGATATCTCAAATCAATTGGGTTGCATGCAAGTTCCATCAACCCTTGTGCTTGATTATTCTTTATTTGACTTCCCAGAATTGAACATTCCCATTCCTTACCCAGAACATTGATTTATTTAGTCTATATAAATTCCTTCAAAGGTCCTGAGATAACCAATTCTGTTATGGAATAGAAGAGACAAATCCTTTCTTTCATTATCTATTAATGGAGTATTACTCGTGATACACCCAACATATCCTACCTCGCTGCGAAAAGTGTGTCACCACAGTTTTCATCAATACATCTAAGTGATCGATTTGTAATACCCATCAATAATAATCTTAAAATCTAAGGACCAATACACACATCTGAAAATAGGAACATCCAATGACACTATGAAAATTGGATTTCCATTTGGCGGGTCTCATTCTCATAATATCCTCTTAGATATTACCAAGGGAGCACACCATGAGAAGGTGACTCAATGTTTTATGAGTCCTCAACCCTATGGTCTTGTATTATTTATGTCCCTCAAATAACATCATATGTCCATAGAGCATATATTCAAGAACAGTGTTATGGCACTTCTTGGTTCTCATCATAACAGGGATCCGCTATGACTATTTAATGACATAGTTATCCTTAGGACATTATCACATTCATTGTATTGCAGAAGAACAATAAATATGTGGTAAGTTATTTATTGATGAATAAAGTAAAAATTAGTTGGTTCTAGACCACCAACTCCAATAGTTTTTATGTGATTTAAATCAACTTTTATGTACCATATATACACTATGATTGAAAAGGGGAATAAATAGTTGTTAATGGTGTGTCAAACATCATATGAATGGGTACACCAAAACATAATCATGTTATCTTCAGAGTAACATAACAATGAAGAACTAAATTGACTGATAAAAGATTATAAATAAAAATAATCACCTAGAATTTGAAATGTAATTAAAATAATACACATATGAATCTTTTTATTTATATGAAATTCATCCTTGAGTGATCACAGGAAGTTTAGAACTATATATAAAAGGGTATGAATCCATAGATGATTTATAATCATCTTCTAAGAACTCAAAACTATACCACTGGTTGATAATCCTCTATAAATGAGGGAGTGAAGGTTGTTTATTAAAAATTACATCCAAATTATGAAAAAATAGATCATGTGTCTAATTGACTATGTGACTATTCAGGGAAGACTTTAACCATCCATTTGGTATGGTAGTTGATAGAATTAAAAACCATGTATTGAATTAAAATTTTATGGAGAGATATACCTTTGAGTTACCTATCAAATGGACTTAGAATCATCCAAACTAATGTTCTGGATCCTAAAATATGTCCCAAATATAGAATAGTGTTACATTTTACCTCACCCATATTTTATTCTCTTTGTGTGATTCAATGGGCCTCTTAGGATAAGATCTATCTTAAGGTACAGTTTAACAAATTGTATCCCAATGACTTTTTCATCTAAGAAAATAAATTTTATTAATTTCAATCAGAGTATATAATTTTATGATAAAAATATCATCACATTTTTCTATTATTTCATTGTGTAATTTTATCTTTTTAAACAGGTTTTCAATAAAATAATTCAAAATATATTTTTATTGAAAAATACATTAATAATTGGATAATAAAACCCATACTAAAGGTAATACACAACTATATGGGTGATAATATTTGATATTTGTTGTGTGATCAACCATTAAAACATGATATTCATATACTGAACTAGATATAATCTATGTCATTGGGAGGTATAAAATACAATGACCACTAATTAAAATTTTTACATGGTAAGTTGTCCAACCCTCACAATAGAAGATCAACTGTGAACTGTTGTAGGGATAACTGTGGCTACTAAAAATAGATAAGATCAAAAATAATATATATGATAGTCATTCACATTATATTATTCTAGGATCATGATTCAAGTAATACATGTTTTCAAAAAATTCCACATAGAAATAGAAGATACACAATAAAATAAAATTTTATATTTAATGTTTATACTATAGATTTAATAATTTTGATGCATTCATATAGTTTCATATTCATGAATGTTAATTAGATAATGTGAGAAATTTTGGGTGCATATATCTCCTCAAGATAAACACTATGCATTCTTGAAGACATTGATCCATAAAAATAAGAATCTCAAGATGTGTCCAAAATTATTGCATGAGATTTTCCACGACACGTTTTGTTTGATGATGAAAAAGAATATTGAAGAGGTTGTGGTAATTCAAAAAACCTCATGTAGAAAAAAAAAATGTGTGAGCCTATATTTTTTTGGTAGTAGAAATGAGTTTTTAAAAATGGAATATTAAATTTTTATTTAATTGGGTATAGTATGAGTTTTTAGTTATTAAGATAGCCCGTTAAAAAATGTTAGATCCTTAATGTTATTTTGAACTACAAAAACCTAGAGATTTGATGATAGGAGGACTATAAGAAGAACCTACTGAAATTTATGATATTTTAAACATGAAATAATATCTAGTAATAATTGAGAAAAAATATTTATGATTTTATTATTCAATGAATTCGTATTTATATTAGTATCAAAGAGGATTTTGTAAAAGACAACATTAATAATAGTACAGCCCAAAAGAATATTTAGATGAAGAGGAATTTTGAGAGCCTTAATACAACAAAGTATCTGAGAGACAATGAAAGAGATCTCATAGTCATGAAATTTGAATGAGAAAAAGACAATATATCGAATATTTTAATGAACTAAGGAGGAACTAGAAAACTCAAGATCTATAGTATGATTTGATACTAACAAGCATGTTCCAAGAATCTATTGAAGTTCTTGAAGAAATGTATATGACTTCCCTAGATCTAGTAAACTTTTAAACAAATATTATTCAGATTTATCAAAAAAAATTCCATAGATGGATCAACTATTTAAGAGAAGACTGGGTGGGGTATATAAACTTTCAAGGATAAAATTTAGTTGGCAGTATAAAAAACAGTATAGAAGAGTTAGTGTATGGGTTGTAAAACCATACAACACGTGAGTATGAGCTACTGTGTTGTATAACCATTTTATATAAATGATTTGTTAATTGGGGTATAACTAATAAAATCATGTCAACTTAGGAAATCAAAGTAATTGATAATTATTTTATAGTGGATAATCCATGTTGGGGCGGCTGACCAACATGGAATGTAGTAGGTATTTCGGTCGAACCTTTTAAATAATTTTTGATGACCTTTAATATATTATTACTACACACAAGTTGAGGATATGAGTTACTGTTTAGTATATTAAGAACTCTAAAAGTCACAAGAGTTTTAATTAAATTAGAAAATAATTCATAAAATGAATATACCATTTATTCCCATAGAGGTAATTAACCAGTGTATGTGCTCTATAAGTGGAATGAAAGCATACGTGTTCTAACTTATGTTCTATGTTTTTTCTCATATCACTGTTAATAGATTTAATTAAGTATAGGTCTCAATAATTATTTTATATTCCTTAAAAAGATAAAAAATAATATAATCATGTTGATACAAATATAGATATTTCTTCTATAACTCACAAAAGAAGGAATAAAATAATGTTAAGGAAACTAGATAAGATTCTATAAGTAAAGGAATATATTCCACCAATTAAATGTAATAAAATAGGTACGAGATGAAATAATTCTTTTTATTATGATTCTTTTAAAAAAAATAAGTTCAATCTATGATGTCTTTTATCACATAGTAACATTCATTTTAGGATTAATGATCAGCTAAAGAGGGTTCCCAAATAAAGATAAATTTTATTTTTAGTTATACCTAGGGAATTATTTTGTATAAAGAATAGGAAGATGAAGAAATAAGAGAAATGGATAATTTGATAATATAATGATGAAATTTTTTAAAAATTGACTTCTCTCTCATACCAAGAGGAAAAAAGGGAACAATCATTATCAAATGGAAATAAAAGATGTGTCCTTATTGATGAATAATTAAAAAAGTATATTTTTGAGAAAGAGGGGTCTAAAAAAATGGAAGCTTTCATTGCACTTGAAAAATGAAAAAAAAATTATATGGATTTAAATGACGACTAGTAATATATTAATACAAAAATAAAAAAAAGATATTGATAATTAACTAAAATAAGTAAAAAAAATTTATAAAAAAACAAATAAATAAGATAAAAAGGATATGTAATACAACATATGATTGGTTCAGGATAAGAATAACTCCCTCATATGAAGTGTTGTGAGATTCAAGTATGGCTAGGAATTATGAAATCCATATAAGATAGACCTTCCTAGGTTATTTAGAAGAAAGATTCTACCATAAATATTTCCATTGATATCCAAGGCACTAGAAGTAACTATATGAGAAGTCAGAAGACAATGGATCATCCACTAATCAGGCTTTAAAATTGACCTAGAATAAGATATCCCATAACCCAAAGAATGAATTATGTTCTAATGATGACTCACTTTTTAGTATATGATTAAAACCAAATTATTTGAAAATATTATTGTCAAAAATTCTAAAAACCCACCACATCATCAAGGGTTTATTATTGGAAATGTATAAGAATTTCTTACCCAATAAGTTTCCAAAAGGGTGGTGTTTCCACTCAAAAATATAAAATAACACAAACTTTGAAATATAGATAGGTTTCACTAGAATAGAAGATAAATAGTCTCTTAAGTTAATATGGGTGTTAATGGAAGTTCAAAAATACATCATTGGAGTGTTTTCATAACATTTCAATTCATAAAAATCATATTAAACTACAATAAAGGGGAAGAAAAGGAAAATAGAAGAGAAACCCTATATAGAAAATGAAAAAAAAGGTAATATGCATGAGTATACCTTAAGAAGAAAAAATAAGAGTATTCTTGACCTAAATTCCCCCAATAATTCAAAGAAATATAGAAATATTCCAATAAATGAAAACATAAATATTGCTAGTGGAATATGTGAAAGTTGTGGTAAGTTTTTACATTCTCCCCACAACTACATAGAGATTCTTCCTAGAAAGTGAAATTTATTTAAAGATAAAGACAAATCACCCAAAAATTATTTTTCTCTAGTGGATAAATTTTAAATTTTAGTTTCGTATAAAGTCAATAATGATTTTGGAAGGAAAGAGTGGAATTATGTGAGATGAAACTCTCAACTTGATTATGTCCTCCAAAGAATAAATAAATCCCCCCCCCCCTTATTCCATATATTTATTTTTTTATCTATGATAAGTTCAAGGAATATAATGAGAATTTTAGTGTTTTAATTGTTTTAAAAAATAGAATGTTGTATTCATTTTATATCAGCTCTTAGGAAAAATAAAAGCATGTGCCTACCTAAAGTGGGAAATGTGAAAACTGTTAGAAATAAAGGTATTTCCTACAAATAATAAACTCTTGATGGTATTTCAAGGCTATAGAAAATGGTATTCTAATCACACTTTCAACCCTTATCTTTACTTTTATCACATATATTTTTAAATGTAGTGTGTCTATTAATGAAAATATGAGACAATTATGGAGTTATTATTCTTTCATGTGATTTTGTTGATGGGTTTGTTGATATGTGTGTGGGTTACATCTTATTATTGGTAAATAAATTTTTACATCCCATTAAATTGAGTTTATATTTAGGGTACCAAATTATAGTTGATTTTGGGATAGAATTAATCACCTCAGTAATAAAATATTGTTTTATATAATGGGTTTCCCCATGTCGAATTAGAATTTTCTAGCTAATGGTTATTTTAAAATAAAATTATGTAATTACTTCTTTCTCCTATATAAATATAGTCATTTTTCATATATCAAAAAAGGATAAGTGAAAAAATTTTATGAGTAAATTAAAAAGTATAGGAAGTTATGTGAATACCCCTTATATTGACCTTGGAATTTATTTTCTAAATTATTTAGAAAAAATAATCAATTAGAAACACACATATTTGCATTAGCGGTTATTAGTATTTCTAACAAATTCCAATGGATAACTTGATGTTATCAAGTATGATTTTCATTTATAGAAAATGGTTCAATATTTGTGTGGTGGATAAATTAGGTAAAATTCTTGGATTATCGTAATGGATTAATGAGTTGGAATTGGATTCCATAGTTGATAATGTAGCAAATCCCATAAGGTGTTTGAGGATACATCATGAAGAACTCAATATGAGAGGATTAAGAAAAAGGTGTTGAGTCATGTGCTGATCTTTATGCTGAAGGAAACTTCAAATGATTATAATTTTGACTCTAACAATGTTTATATTTAGGAAATATTTGAGAATATGTATGAAAGTAATAATGTGTTTCTGAAGTTGTTGATAAGTCCATTAGTGATTTTAAATAACTTTCAATATCAACATAAGTGTAAACCGGGATTTATATACACTATGTCAAGATATTTTAACTTTTATGATGGTTGAATAATGGTAAAATAAGATATAAACTACCCACATACAAGTAACACTAAGTTTACACTAATTACATAGAGGTTGGTCAATAACTATATAAAGGTAATGAAGTAAACTATTAATTTACACAATTTTTGACTGTGAAATACACCAGATACATAATGGTAAGCCTAACTTTCTATAGGAAATATAAAGATATGTTATTTCTAATATAAGAGTAAACCGAGTTTATATTTCACTATATAAGGGTTAAATACCTCTAAAATAAGGGTCATGTTCAAGATATTAAGGCATAAAAATAGTAGTGAGAAAATTATATAGGCCACATAATAATTATTTTAAATTTTTTTAATGGTTACTTTAAGATCCTAATTTATAGGAAAGGGTAAAAAAAGTTATTTAATGGTTAGTTTGTGAGTATTAAATGTGGCAGACATAGTAGTATAAACAAACATGGGAGGCAAAATATGATGAAAAACAATATTAAGTGAGATGGATCAACTGTGAATTATGTACAGTCGGATGACCAAACATATGAAGAACGAGAAGTAACTGTGAGTTGAGATGGACCAACCATGGACACTAGTTTACCATGATATTCATCTAATGAACCAAATCGATCATAAATATATAATAAGGGTAGATAAAAAGGAAAAATGAACCCAAGTATCACATGATATGTTGTCTAACCACTAACTGGAAGATCAATCCTGACACACTCCAGTGATGGTTGGGGATGATAAGAAATAGTGATTCTCAAGAATCATTCATCTGACAATCAGTCATAATGTTTGATTTTAGGATCTCAAATCATTTCATAAGTGATTGAAAATAATTATACACTAAAATAGAAGCTTCACATCACAATAATAGTGTATATTTAATACTAATTTTGTGTATGTGATAATCTCAATACATGCATGAAATTTTACGCGCATGCATGTGTATCGATTACTATGAGGGAATTAGAGTGTGCATATCTCCGTGAGAGAAACAAGATTAATTTATCATTCATGAAAACTTATATTAATGAATTTATTAACTCAAGAAACTTCATGAAAATTAACATGAAAATAGGCAAGACACATATTTTTTGATGGTGTGAAATAATAATAGAGAAGCAATAGTAATTTACAAAATGTTTAAAGAAAAAAAAGTTGGAGTCTAAGTATTATATGTAAAACAAAATTAGTTTTAAAAATGGAATATAAAATTTGGATTTAATTGAATATAATATGAGGTTTTAGTTATTCAAATACCATGTGAAAATAAATGGTTGTGTCTTTGTTTTATTCAAAATAGAATAACCTAAGGATTTTAGGATAGGAGAAGAAGAAGGATAATTTGATGAGATTTCTCATATATTGAACATGATATAATATAACTGAATAATTAATAAATAATATTCATTATTTTTTTATTCTATGAATATATACTTATACAGGTATTGAAGAATATATTTATGAAGATAGATTATATTATAGTGCTAACCAGAAAAATATTGAGTTGAATAAGGAATTGTAGGATCCCGATACTACACAATATCAAATAGATATAAAGAAAGAGTTAAAAGTCTAGAAATTTTGAATAAGAAGAACCATATTTTCCCTTTGTAATAAAAAACTAAGGATGAATTGGATAATTCAAGATTTATATACCAACAAAAAAATCAAATAAGTTTTTTTTAACGTCCCAGTTCCGGGTTCCACTCAACGGGTTCCCCGAACCAAGTTTGCCACATGACCTCAAACACATTTCCCCAAATTCCAGAGGCTTCCAACTATTAGCGAGAGCCCATGTCTAATAGTGGGGAAACTATGCCCTCATTTGTCAATGTGTAGAGCAGCGGAATAAAATAAATATCATACAACAACAACGGAAGCAATAATAAATACACATTTAATATAACAACTGTAGTAAAGGATAACCATCCAGATAAATATATATACAATACATCATGTCTCATGTTCAAATAAAATAGCTAGAACATGTTACACAGTAGTGAAGTAAAAATGAAGTACAAGTACAGAAAGGCAAAACAAAATAGCCAGCAGCATCGCGAGCCTAAGCCCGGTCCCATGCTCACCTACTCCTATGCAGTAATCAAGAACATATATAAGGACCCTTTCCCTTATCTACACCTACAGAAATGTAATTTGTTTGGGCTGAAAGCGTGACCTAAATAGGGTGTGAGAAATAAATTCCCAGTAGGCACCCACCAAAGGCATGTGCCCAATTGTGTGAAAGCATGCAACAACAGTGTGCAGTAGTAAAATGAAATAAAGTAAGTAGTACTAAAAGTAACTAACATAACCAGTTATATTGCCATTTTAAAATCCATTTAATAATTTAATTTAAAATATCACCACAATGAATATTCTAAGTAAAAAAGCCAATGTCCTCAGACACATGCAACTCCTACCCTCGGGTAAAGAGAAACCAACCCAAGAATCTACCCACAGGCACACGGTATTTGCCCACAAGAATAAGAAGTGTCGCCCAGAGGCACAGAATCAACAGCCCATAGGCACGGAAGATGTTTCCCACATGCTTGGTAGTACAATGACTGCAGGATAATCACAACACTACCCTCAGGCTAAACAGGTAATCAGTCCATGCCCAACAAGTAAATAAATATTCACAAGAAATTCATCTCAAGGAAATTCTACAATCATTATTTTAGAGGCATAATATTAACAATTCATACCCTCGGGTATCCTGGCCCAATGTCTAAACAGAGGAATGCACCCTCAGGGTGGTCCTGGATCCAAGTACTGATCCCAAAAAATAGTTTTACAAGTTTATTTAATCACCTATAAAATTATAAGTATTAAGATATCCACGGCCTCAGCCACACAACACCCCAAACATAGGTTCGTAGCTCAAAAACACACAAAACATACAACAGTTGGAAAAATAAACACCAATCCACCTACCTTAAACACAAACGATCAATATACGTGAACGTCGATTCCAAAAACACCAAAAACGACGTAGGTCTGATGAAGAAGAAAACTCGTTCAACAGTAAATAACTTTCCCTTGGGAAAGAATTGGTAAGAATGACATAAGGAGAACAGAGGGCTTACCCATGCGGTTTCAACGAGATCGTCCGAGGCAGAAACGGATTCCCAGTTTGCGATCGACAGATCCTCAAAGTTTTGGTCATTCCCTCCAACTCCTTCCTCCGGTTCTAAGCCTTCCCTGTGAACAGGGGAGGCTACTGGCCATTTTAAGCAAAAAAAAAAGTACATGGTGTGTACTTCCAAGTACATGGTGTGTACTTCCCATTTTTAAACTCTTCCTCTGGAGGATTCCCACCAGTGTGGCACTTTTCACCTGCCGACATGACTACACGGCGTACCTCCTTGAGTACATGGCATGTTCTGCCACACAGCTGGCCACCGCCTTACTATTTTCCTGCCGACTGACTACACAGTGTGTAAAGGACTACTACACGGCGTGTAGTCGGTTCCTACACCATTCATCCCTGGCATGGCCACACGCCCCGTGTACTCATCCCACACAGTCATAAGTACACGGCATGTGGAAAAATTACATGGCGTGTACTTCCAAAATTTAGGATTTCTCCCCGTTTTCCTTATTTTCTGAAAAAAACTTAAGGAAAGGAGAAAAGAAGAAACATGTACCTCAAAATAAGAACTGGGTTCTTACAAACTTCCCCCCTTAAAGAGATTTTTCCCCAAATTTCCCTTCCAAGGGTGGAGAAGATATAGTCATGAACAACTCTGGCCACTGAGCATGTACGTCAGTCGCCCGCTCCCAGGTTTCGTCCTACACTCAGCCATGCTTCCATAGCACCAGTATGAGAGGAACTGACCAGCCTCGGAGAACCTTCATTCTTCTATCAAAGATACGAATCAGATGCTCCTCAAAGGACACATAAATCTGAAGCTCAACCTCCTCGGGCTGAAAGACGTGAGACAGGTCTGAATGATAGAGGCACAATTGATATACATGGAAGACGTCGTGCATGTCCCGGTACCTCTGAGGTAACTGCAACCGATAAGCAACTGGCATGACTCTCTCCAGAATCTCAAATGGCCCCACATACCTCGGTGAAAGCTTACCATATCTCTTGATCCGCTTGTGTCCTGACCTCGGCGAAACACGCAAGAAAACCTGATCCCCAACCACGAACACTAAAGGTTGTCTTTGGCGACTAGCAAAAGATTCTTGACAAGACTGTGTGGTAGCCATCTGCTTCTAAATCAACTGGACCTGCTCAGAAGTCTTCTACACGAGACGTGGTTCCATTAAAACTGCCTCACCTGCCTCTAACCCACACAAGGGTGATCGGCATAGACTAAATATAAAGCCTCATATGGTGCCATCTCAATATTTTCCTAAAAAATATTGTTATAGGAAAACTCGTCCAAGGGTATATGCTTCTCCCAAGAGCCCCCAATGTCTAGGATGCATGCACGTAGCATGTCCTCAAGCATCTGTATTGTACGTTTTAACTATGCATCAGTCTGAGGGTGGTAAGCTGTGCTCAGAAGCACATGTGTACCCAATGCCCTCTGAAAACTCTGCCATAAACGAGACATAAAATGGGCGTCCCTATATGAAACAATAGAACGAGGGACCCCATGAAGACGTACGATCTCTCAGATATACAGCCTTCTGAGCACATCAACCCCGAAGGTCTCCTTGATTAGAAAAAATTGAGCTACCTTCGTGAGTTTATACACAACAACCCACATGACATCATTGCCTCGAGGTGACCACAATAAACCAGTCACGAAGTCCATCGCAACATCATCCCATTTACACTTTGGGATGGGTAACTACTATAACAGTCTGACTGGCCTCTGATGTTCCGCTTTCACCTGCTGATAGGTGCAACACCTCGTAACAAAACTAACTATATCACTCTTCATGCCCGATCACCAGTACTGACGTCTCAAGTCACGGTACATCTTGGTAACCCCGGGATGAACTGCCCATGCTGAAGCATGAAACTCCCACATCATCTCCTCATGTATATCCCCAAGAACCCATACTCGTCCATAGAAACTCAATAACTCATCATCACCTATCGTCCAACCAAGAGGATTGTCCTCACTTCCCAATGAATCTCGTAGAACTAGGCCTTCTGGATTATATAGTTGTCGCATCCTCACTCTGTCTAGGAGGCTAGATGTCACAGCTATAGAGGAAATATAAGTCTTCCCCTGACTTTCATGCACCTCCAAATGCATCTCAGAGAATAAAGCCACGATCCACCACTCGCCCCTGGCCTCCTGCACTTCCTGTATCTGAGTCTTCCTGCTCAATGCATCGGCTACCGCATTACCTTTACTAGGTGTATAAGCAAGCTCAAAATTGAACGAATGAAGGTATTTGACCCACCTTCGCTGCCTCAGATTCAAGTCACGCTAACTAAAGATATTTTTTATAGTTTTGTGGTTGGTGAAAACCACAAAACATTCTCCCAATAGATAATGTCTCCAACGGTGCAATGCATGCACAACTGTAGCCAACTAGAGATCATGTGTCGGGTAATTCCTCTCATGTGGCCCAACTGCTGAGACCCGTACGCAAGGACTCGATTGCCCTGCATCAACACTACTCCCAGCCCAATACATGATTCATCACAGTAAACTGTATAACTCCTCCCCTGCTCTAGGAGTATCATGATCGATGTTGATGTCAACCTTCCCTTCAGGTCATGAATGGCTATTTCACAAGCCTCTGACCAAAAAAACATCACACCCTTCTAAGTCAAACCCATCAACGTTGCTGCTAAGTAGGATAAGTCCTGGATGAAACATTTTTAGTAACCATCCAGCCCCAAGAAACTTTGTATCTCAAACATTTTCTTAGGATGCTCCTAGAAAACTACTGCTCTCACCTTCTCTGGGTCTACCAAAACTCCTTCCTCTGAGATTATATGACCCAAGAAGTGAATCTGATCCATCCAAAAGTGGCACTTTGAGAGATTAGCATATAGATGATGCTCTCTCAGTGTACTCAATACGATCTCAATATGGGTGGCATGGTCGTATCGAGTGTGAGAGTACACCAAGATGTCATCCACGAATACTACCACAAAAGAATCAAGATACGGATGGAACACACAATTCATCAGAGCCATGAAAATTTTTGTCATGTTCGTGAGTCTGAATAGCATAATCGTATACTCGTATAGACCATACCTACTCCTGAAAGATGTGAGAGGTATATTAGATGGTCTAACATGCAACTGATGATATACAGATCTCAAGTCAATCTTTGAGAACACTCATACTCCATGAAGTTGATCAAAAATATCATCAATCCTCGGCAAATGATATCAGTTCTTGACCTTCAACTCCTTCAACTTCTGATAATCCACACATATTCTGAGAGTACCATCTACCTTCTTCGCAAAAAGGACACGAGAACCCCAGGGGGAAGTACTAGGTCATATGAAACCCTTTGCCTGTAACTCCTCTAACTGCCTCTTGAGCTCCTTCAACTCAGGCGTGGCCATCCAATAAGGATGAATGGACACTGGTGATACTTCTGGCACAAACATGATAGAGAAATCCACCTCTCGCTCTGGAGGTAGACCTGAAAAGTTGTCAGGGAAGAAATTTCTGAAACGATCAACCACTAGAGGGAAATCCGTCTGACAAGTCCCCTGGTCGTCCATATATAAACTCACAATCTGGGCTGTGACTCTACATCACCCATGATTCTCTGGTCCAAGTCGACTCGCCTGAATATACCATTCACCCTTGTATAGAAACTCTCCACCCTCTGGTGACGTGAAACGCACCCTGCGACGATAGCAGTCTACAAAGGCTCGAAAGTGAACCAACCACTCCATCTTGAGAATGATGTCATAAGCTCTCATCTATAGGACACAGAGGTCCCAAATAAAGTTACACCCACCAACCTCAAGGAGGCACCCCTTGCACTGACGCACACCAGCTGTTCTAGTCCCCAACGGAGTTTCTAGCGTCATGATAACAGAATAAGTATAAACATAGAGCCCAAGGCTCTCCACAATGGATACAGATATGAAACTATGTGTAGAACCCGTATCAAAAAGTACTGAAGACAAGACAGAAGCTACTTGAATAGTTGCTCTGACTGTAGAAGATCCGAGATCCTGCTCATGCTGGGTCTGTTGCACTGCATATGCCTGCCCAGTGCCACGGCCCTGTGACACAGCTTGGCTACCCTGAGCTGTCCCGCCCTGCTGCCTCTGAGATCCTGGTGTCTGGCTACCACAGCCACGACCACCATCTCTACCTACACACCCTAACGTATTCCAGTTCCCTGACTGGTAAGAATCCACTGGTCCTAATCCCGCATACGGAGTCTGCACAGAACCCCACTCACTATCCATCGGTGGAAACACCTTGCAAAGGCACTACAGATGACCCATCCTGCCACAAGCTCAGCACTCCACTGGGTCTCGTGGACACTGTGGCCTCTTGTGCCCCTCTCTACCACACTGGTATCACATGACCTGCCACCTGAAGCATTCTTCTGATTGGTACTACCACATGGAGATAATTCCATCTGTCTCTTCCTCTTTCCAGCAGAAATAGTGCCAGTAACTGGTGCTTAACCGCCCTGGACCACACCACAAGATTCCTGAAGGTTTCTCTCTGTAATCAGTGCCTGGTTAATAATAGCATGTACTGAAGGCAACCTGAAAACATTCACCAGTGATCGAATTTCATAACGAAGACCATCCTCAAAACATCTGGCTCTCAACATCTCATCACCCACCAACACGGGTGAAAAACGCTGAAGCTCGGTAAAACAAGAAGAATAGTCCATCACCGACATAGCGCCCTACTGCAGATTCATGAACTCTCAAGCTATAACTGCCCTCATCATCTCTGGGAAGAAAAATTCATAGAAGACTGCCTGAAAATCTTCCCACGCCATGTCTCTGTGATGCTCTGACTGGGTGGTAACATTCCACCACCTCTTGGTGGAATCACGCAGCATATATGTCGCGAGCTTGACCCTCCGCCCTGGAGGCGTCTCAAGATGCTCGAAAATAGTCAGCATCGATCCTAGCCAAGACTCTATAGCCTATGGTCCATTATCCCTCGAAAACATACGCGGATGATACTACTGAAATATAGGTGTTAGCTCAGCCATAGATGTGGCGGCCTGCAGTGCTCCCTGAAAGGGCTGCATGAACTGCATAAATCCATCATGAAACTGCACCTCCGTGTTTGTATCTGGTATAACATCTCACGCCGCATCTGGCTCTGCTGTAGGATACACTAGTAGCCCATGGCCCACCATTTCTGGAGTATACTCGTTACCGCTCTCCTGGCGAACAACACACGGTCGTCTCGGTGGCATGACACTACAAGGTCAAATGCACACCTTAGATTCAAGTTTATCAAGGATGAAAGTGAAGGAACCACAAGGGAACAAGATGAAGAAAGATTTTCAAGATTTTCAAAACAAGACTACATGGCGTGAATAATGACTACACGTCGTGTACTTGACTTCCCTTCCCCTGCTCAGGTCATTCAACACGGATAAGCCACACGGCTCCCATTTGAACAAAACTACACGCTGTGTATAAAGTCTACACAGAGTGTATGGTGAAATTTTCCAACTACCCGTGTCGTCTATGACACAACCGACTACTCGGCTTGACACTACATCGCATGTTTACACCCGTACATGGCATGTACACCACCCCGTCTCCTGGCCACATGGCTAAGTCCACACGGTCTGTCCTTGAACAAGACTACACAACGTGTCCCACAGGTACACGGCATGTACTAGACGAGCTCCGCCGACCCATGTTGTTAGTTTCACAGCCGAATACATGGCTCAACCTAAACGACATGTTCTATATACACACGGCATGTACACGAAAGGATTTCACTGATCCGAGTATGTTAATTACACAGCTGAATCCCTGTTCTGACAACATGGAGTGTTCCGCAGTGGACACGACGTATATCTCTTAAGGTTTCCTCTGCCCGTGTTGTTAGTTTCACGGCGGACATCAGGTCAAAACTACACGGCGTCTACATAAGCTACACGAATTGTTCGTCCCAATATCTTTCCTTCCCCGTGTCGCCACCCACACGATTTGTGACACGAGAAGAGACTACAAGGCGTGTACTCAAAAAGATTATTTTTCTTCCCGAACAGAAGAACATACACGGCGTGTCGAAAATATTACACAGCGTGTATACTGGGTTTCCAGACAGTACGCCTCAGAAACTTCTCTGGAACCCAGAAAACACTGAAAAAAAACACCTAAGTGCCAAATTCCGATCAGTGAGGGCCCATACTCCCCAAGAATCAATGTCTGGCATCTTATCTGTGTTATAACAAAATAAACCGTCAATGATCCACCAAATTCTGGTAAATGGGGGCCCATACTCCCCAAAAACCAAATTCTGGTGTCCATTCTATTAACAGGTTTATACAAAAATACCCTATCACATAGCAGGTATTTATCAAGAAGCTATCACAACAGCATGCTATTCTAGCACATCAACTATCACAACAACATGAAATTTATAATGCACCTACATGGCATGGAACTATTAGAATGTGATTTCTAGCATGTTCCTAAATGATGCATGAGATGGCATACCCTCATATCATTGGGTTGCAACCAAATAGAACCCAAAGATAAAATATAAGTAGCACAATCACAAATGTGTCACCCAACGGTGAAATCAAATCAATTGTAAGTTGAAAAATCAGTAAAATTGCAATACGAGATAAATTGGCTTTTCCCTATACATGGGATAGATACGCCTAGGAATAGCTTATTAACGACTACTTTTTCCATCCTATCCCTGACTAAGGCTCCAAATAATAAGTCAAAGAAAAGAACTCCTCTGATACCACTTTGTAACGTCCCGGTTCTAGGTGCCACTCAATGGGTGCCCTGAACACAGTTCGCGACATGACCTCAAGCACATTTCCCCAAGCACTACAGGCTGCCGACTAGCAGTGAGGGCCAAGGTCTGATAGTGGAGAAACTATGCCCTCATTTTTCAAAGTGTAGCGCAACGGAATAAAATAAATAGTATACAAAAACAGCCGAAGAAATAATCCATACACATTTAATATAACAACTGCAGTAAAGGATAACTAGCCAGATAGATATATATATATATATATGATGCAAGATGTCTCAAGTTATCAGAAAACTGCCATAACATGTTACACTGCAGTTCAGTACAACTAAAGTACAAGTATAGAAAGGAAAAACAAAATAGCCAGCAGCATCGCGAGCCTAAGCCCGGTCCCATGCTCCCCTACTCCTCAGCAGCAATCAAGAACCTATATAAGGACCCTTCCCTTATCTACACCTGCAGAAACATAATCTGTTTAGGCTGAAAGCGTGACCCAAATAGGGTGTGAGAAATAAATTCCCAGCAGGCACCCACAAAAGGCTCGTTCCCAATTGTGTGAAAGCATGCAACAACAGTGTGCTTTAGTAAAATGAAATAAAGTAAATAGTACTGAAAGTAACTAACTTAACCATTTATATTTCCATTTTAATATCCATTCAATAATTTACTTTAAAATATCACCACAGTGAATATTCTAAGTAAACAGCCAATGTCCTCAGACACCTACAACTCCTACACTTGGGTAAAGAGAAACCAACCCAAGAATCTTCCCACAGGCACACGGTATTTACCCACAGGTGTAAGAAGTGTCACCCACAGGCACAGAATCAACTGCTCACAGGCATGGAAGAAGTTTCCAATAGACTAATTAGTATAATGCTCGTAGGCTAATCACAACACTACCCCCGGGCTGAACAGGTAACTGGGCCATGCCCAATAAGTAAATAAACATTCACAAGCAATTCCTCTCAAGGAAATTCTACAATCATTACTTTAGAGGCATAATATAAACAAGGCATACCCTCAGGTATCCTAGCTAAATGGCTAAACAGAGGAACGCACCCCCGGGGTGGACCTAGATCCAAGCACTGATCCCAAACAATAGTTTTACAACTTTATTTAATCACCTATACAATTCTAGGTATTAAGATAGCCACGGTCTCAGCCACATGACACCCCAAACATAGGTTCGTAGCTCAAAAACACACAAAACACACAATAGTTAGAAAAATAAACACCAAGTCACCTACCTTAAATGCCAATGATCAGTATACGTGAACGTCGATTCTAGAAACACCCAAAAATGACGTAGATCTGAAGAAGAAGAAAAAATGTTCAACCTTAAATAACTTTCCCTCGGGAAATAATTGGTAAGTACTAATTAAGGAGAGCGGAGGGCTTACCCGTGCGGTTTCAACGAGATCGTCCAAGGCGGAAACAGATTCCCAGTTTGTGATCGATGGATCCTCAAATGTTCGGTCTTCCCCTACCACTCCTTCCTCTGGTTCTAACCCTTCCCTGTGAACAGGGGAGGCTACTGCCCATGTTAAGAGAAAAAAAACAAAGTACACGGGGTGTACTTCCAAGTACATGGCATGCACTTCCCATTTTTATATTGTCCCTCAAGCGGCTTCCTACCAGTGTAGCACTGTTCACCTGCCGGCATGACTACATTGCGTGCCTCCTTGAGTACACAGCGTGTTCTGCCGCACAGCTGGCCACGGCCTTACTATTTTCCTGTCGACTGACTACACGGTGTATAAGGGGCCACTACACGGTGTTTAGTCGGTTCCTACACCCTTCATCCCCATCATGACTACATGCCCCTTGTACTCATCCCACACGACCAGAAGTATATGGCGAGTGTCAAAAGTACACGGCGTGTACTTCCAAAATTTGGGATTTTTCCCCCATTTTCTTTATTTTTTGAAAAACACTTAAGGAAAGGAGAAAAGAAGAAACTCATACCTCAAAATAAGAACCGGGTTCTTACATTTTTAAAGATCTTGAATAACTATACATGAGTTACCTAGATCTTATTCACTCAATGGGGAATATTATTCAATATTGATGGAGACGTTTCTACTACTAGATCAAAGAAAAAAAATTAAAAATGTATAGAGTGTAAAATTAGTCAAGTAGAAAACATGGTTGGGTTGTATAACCAATGGTCGAACAAGATATGGTTACTAGGCTGTAGAACTAGACCTAAATAGAGGATAAGATACTAGAGAGTATAACCATTTCCTTTAGAAAATATTCAGTTGGGGTATAACCAATCACACTCTAGGGGACTTATGAGAATATTTTAATTGATTACATGATTATAAGAGCAAATCCTTCTTAGGGATTCTAAATGACATAGAAAACAGTAGGTCCTTCAATCAAACCTTTTAAATACTATGTGTTTATCTCTATTATTTTAGTCTTTCACATGAGGTGAGGTTTTGATTTTCTATTTATTGTATTGATAAATTTAATCGGTTTAAGAGGTTGAAATAAAAATGAAAAGAATTCATAAAAATAGTACACCCATGATTCATCCCCCACTGGTGGTACTTAACCAGTTCTTGGGCTCTACACAATGGAAATAAAACATGTAATAGGATTAAACAAGAGGAAAATCAGAATGCGTTAAAGAGGTATGTGATGTGAATGTTTCGACTAAAAAGGGGGTAAGTGATAACCTTTTTTATGTGATAGCAAGATATATTCCCTTGTAAAAAAAGTTAGGTGAGGGGTATAGTTGGAATCACATAGGTGTTACATGAGTTAGGTGTAGAAATTTTCTTTACACATGTGGGTATGAATTTGAATTCAAAAAAATGTATTTTAGAAAGTCTGAGTGTAAGCTCATTGTAACCGAAATTGATCAACTTTATGTTACCAATTTTCTTTTATAACATTAATTAAATATTTTCCATGGTAATTAATTTTTACTAAAAATAAAAGATAACCCATATGCCCTAATTTTGATGTGAATACTTCAAATTTGGACTCCATTTGAACTAATTCAATTTCTAAATATGAGAAAATTAAATTTTAAATTAATGAATATAATGTATAGAAAAATGTTTTTGTGGGAGAAAATTTTTATACATTAATTGTTTATATTATTATTTCTTGTTAATTAATATTTAAATGAGGTTTAATATATTTGTGTATGTGTTTAAAATTCATATTATAGATAACAAAAGATATCAATTTATTTTGATAAAAATAAAAAATTGATTATAAATAAAATTCATTGAAAATGATCTGTTTTACCATGGTAAATAATATTTACTTTGATAACCTGTTTTTATGTAGAATATGTATATTTAATTATTATAAAATTTGGATATTAAAATTAGAAATATGAAATTAATTTTATTAGACTCAATTTATAGAGTACATAGAAATTAATTATAATATAAGCAAGCATAACACAAAAATACAGTTTTTTTTAAAAAAAATTAAGAATAAAAGTCTTTAAAAAATATTCCATTCCAAATGAAAATAATTATATAACAATAATTTATTTTTCTATATATATTATTAACATATTTTACATTACTCAATAGTAATCAATTAATTTAAAAATACACAATACATAGAAAATTATAATTCTTTAACAGAAAGTTTTTTGTCACGAAATGATTTTATTCTTAATTATTTATAATTGATTACATATTTAATAGGAATTACATTTTTCAGTACCTTTATATTAAATACAAAATTTATTTTCCTTTATAAATATTTTTAAAAAAAATGAACACATGTATAAAATATATATAATAATGAGAATATACTATTTATTAATAATAATACGACTATACCATTCTAACATCTACTTACAAATACACTCAAAACATTAAAATTTGATATAAGGGTAAGATAAGTTGTGCCGGTATTTACAGGTGGTGATTCAGATATCCTGTATCATATAGCAATTTTTATGTTCTTGAACTTCTCCCAAAAATTATTTCTCTCTAGCCACACTTGATGGAGTTCATATTAGGCTTTCTCTAGGGAAACATCTATTAAAGCTACCTCTCTTACAAGATCATACATTAGATCTTCATAAAGAATGATTATATTAATTGATTCTTTTTATTTCCCCTTCCTATATAGATTTCATAATATGGTTGCCTGTTTTTATACCCTCTAATTTAATGGTAATATTGCCACAATCTTATAATCCCCACAGCTATATATAATGGATAAGTTCCTTATTATATATAAACTAAAATAAATCAAAGTATTTTCTTATCATTCAACCTATCTGTTTTTTTTTTCTAATTCTTCTCATCACTTTTATACTCACTGTCGAGGTTTTGAACTTCCTAAAAAACCATGAGGATGATGATTTTATAATTATAGTATTTTAATTTACTTATCCATTTATTCATCTTATACTTTTCTTAATGATGTTTCATATTTTATTCTCAACATTTACTAATTTTTATCATGCATTGTAATATTTATTATCAAAAAAAATGTATAATGTTTTCTTTTAGTTTTTTGTTACATGTTAAACAATTTATTCAAAGAAACATTTATTTAAAGGTAAATTCAAAATAAAATCCAAGGTTAATAAAGCTGAGAATTCTCTATTTATCTAAGGAAGTCTCAATGATATTATAGATACTACTCTTGGTTTTTGAGTTTGAATACCTACAATAAAGGAGGTGAATTAGAGGATCACACACTATGTGTATCTATAAGTTCATTAGATTCAATGTATATTAAAGCCATTAAAATAATAATTAAATTTCAATTTAATCTTGATTAGGAATTGTGGGGGTTGGATTTTTGTTTTTCATATTAATATTTACATGTTTTATGGGTTGGTAAAGAAGTGAATATTTATTTATTGGAAGATATATTGAGTTGATTAAGTGGTAAATGTGAATGTAGTAATTTATTTTTATTAATAACTATAGGGGATTTGGTTAATTGTATCACATAAATTATTATTTATTTAAGAATTCATAAATTAAATGAATATTAAAAAAAATCAGATTTATTTATTTATTAATTAAATAATTGTTATTAATTTTTAATGATAAATTAAATAATAATTGATTTCATGGGGTTCTGTTAAGGAATATAAAAAATGGGTGGGATCTTTTTTTTTTGTTTACTAATTCCAAACCCTATATATATTATGTCATTTTTAAGGATAAATTTGGTTTATCTACCATAACCTTTTTTTGGTTCTTGACATTGAATTTATATCTCTCTCTCCCTAATGATTTCATTCCCAATAGGGAATCAAAGAAACTATTCTACGATTGAAACAAAAAATTTGGATTCATCTCTATTCTTTATTCTAGAAGCCAAAAAATAAAGACTAATATTCTAAGATTCATGGAGAATATATGGGTATCAGTGGAGGGATTTATATTTAAATCCTTGAGCAATGATGATAATGAAATAAAGAAGTAATTGAAATTAATAGCAATTACTTAAGGTAATTGTATTATTTTTAATACAAAAAATATTTCATCTAAAATCCTATTATTTATGTCCAAGAATTCGAATTTAGATTGATTTTAAAATTTGGCACCCACCACGCCATGCTTTACCTATGCCAAAATCTTGTAGGAGATATCAGGTCGTTCACATCTAATTTTCTATTAATATTTTTTATTCAAAAATTTAAAAAATATGTTTGTATTTACCACATTATATATATGATAGTTCACACTATATAACAATATATTTTTGATTCAAAAATAATAAGGAAATAAAATATATTAATTAAATAAGAGAATAAATCTTTATCAATTTATATTAGAATAAATAAATATGTGTAAGAAATCATAAGTATTTGTGAATATATGTGTATATATCTATTTTACTCAAATATATAAAAAAATTATAATTTTATAGATCTATAGATATATATCTATTTACCTCAACTCTAATAAATAGATATAAGAAAATGAATTAATCTGTGTATATCAATATCTATTTCACTTATATCTATGAAAAAATATAGGAAAGTAAATTGATCATTGTAGATATATATATTTATTTCAATAAAATATATGAAATAGATATAAAATTTCATAACTCTTCATAAATAAATTTCTATTTAACTTAGATATGAAAAATAGATATAGTAAAATGCATATATTTAAATATTTTAATATATATTTAACTCAAAAATAAAAATATATATTATAAATTTCATTAATTTAAACATATCCATATTTATATCACTTTATCTAACCCTTATTGGAATTTTCTAAAAACCCACTTTTAAGGGTTTTGTGAAAATACTCACAAAGACACAACCTCAATGAAACCCAAAAAAACTAAGATCAACAAACAAATACATCAACCCATCAAAAACATAACTAATTCTCTATTCATGAGAGATATACTAGTATTTCCATGCTAAGTCTCTAATATCTATTTTGGGACGATGTTAGTGATTTTGTTCAATCCTTGAGGATTTTAATTCAGATACTGCAAGTTATTCCTCAATCTAGAATATATCATGAAAAAATTTCAGAAAAAATAGCATCATGTTATGAGTTAAACCATTATATAAGCTCTTTATTGATCACCCTGGGTGATCTCACTCTCCCCACATTATTATTCTCCTCCAGTGTTAACTCAATTTCAATTTTCATTTCTTCATTTCATTATTCATCTAATTAATTAACAAACTTATCACATGAAACTTTTATATTATTAGAGAATTATATGGTAAATGATAAGAATCCAAGTTTTTTTCCATCCAATCCCTCACAGACCTTTTGATATCACGATCTGTTGGCTTCCATATGATGTGCTATTTTCTAAACCTGAGGAACACGATATACTACAAGGGTATCAGAACTAGGTTCCTTCGTCTCCTCAAACCCATTTCTAGTTGTAGGACAAGATTCCAAGAAATTTGATATATTTTCTAGTAATAATTTATTTATTTGTTTTAATGTATTTGAGTAATATTTAAATCTCTGGTCTTCCAATCTATATTAACTAAATGTTTCATCAGATAAAACATGGATATTTTATCCTTTATTCTTTTATAATTGAAATTATTATTCACCAAAATTATCCTCTTTATAATCCAATGAAATTGGAGAGGCCACATCAATTCCTTTTCCCTCGTAAGATAAATCCTCTAACTAAATATTCACACTCTACGAATCCTTTATTTGACTAAGAATTTTATTCCATTCTTCCTTCTTTTTGTTTTTGGAACTTTCTACCTGCCACCCCTCTTTCTCAAAATTGTCTATCACACATTCTCTCAAACTCCAAAACTCATTTGGTAAGTTAAATCCTTTGGTTATCTTATACACTTTTTTATGGGTACTCACTTGATTGTTGTCCTTAAATTAATTCTCTTTAGTTATATCCATGTACTTCATAACATTATAGGGAGTCTCAAAATTAGAAGGAATATTCCCTAAGATGGTATCTTTACAGTGAACTTACTAGAGAGACTTTGATGATGGATTTATAGTAATAAATCCTTTCTCCAACATAGAGATAATCGAATGTTTTTTGGTTCTATTAACACCCTACCCATTCAATAGAGGAACTATCTAGGGAGAGAGCGATATATAGACGGAAGGTAAGTCCCTATATGGAAATGTTTAGTAGTGGATCTTCCCAAGAACATAATTTGGAAAAAGCTAACAAGATTATCTTCAATATCAGTTATTAAAGATATTATCTAAGTATTTCATAGAAGATTCACCCAGGCTCTTATTAGACATAGGGATCATATCACTTATCAATTCAATATACATATCCTTTACTTTCCCTATATCATCATTCATCCTCAGTGAAGGGGTTAAAACTGGTGGAATTCTAACTATGATTTTACTATCTGTATCCACTTCTAGATAAGATTCATTATTTTTTAGACAAGAATTTTCATATAACGTACTGATAGGAAGATCAATCCAACTATCTCAATTACTCCTTGGTATCAAATTTCTTTATATTATTACAAAATAGAACAAATTCAGACCATGATTCATAACAGGTCTTCTGTTTGTATGTTTACTGACCTTCAATTTCTCTCTATGAAAAACCCATGGGGAGATTTGAAATATCATATTTAATAAAAATGTTATTGTAGATGAGGAAATCCCGAAATTTGGTCAATTGGTCCAAGAATAAAAATTGTTAATGAATGCATTTTGGAATGGGGTGGTTGACCTAGGAGACTCACATGTTTCGCTAAATAAAGAGAATCATGCTTTATGTATAAGTAAAATGACCAACTTAGTAAAAAAAATCTGAAAAAATTCACTAATTCGGGTTATCAAGACCTTGTACAAACCATCTCATTGGATATAAGATTCACAAAAGACCAACTAAGATCTAGAAAACTAGGTGATTGATACACCACTTGGGTTTCTCATCGAGAATCCCAATGTCACGCTGACCCCTTCCTATAGATCCCTATTATTTTTTTTTATTTAATTTTAATTATATATATGAATATATATTATTTAATATTTTTGTGCATGTTTTTTACCATTAAATTAATTTTTAAAGAAAATATTTACTTATTAAAATATTATTAGAAAAATTATAATTTATTTTATATTTTTAAAAATGAAAAAATTAGTAATTCATAATTTTTTTTTGCATTTTAATGGGCCATATCTAGATATATAAATATTAATTTAATTTATTTATTTATCTATTATCTTATAATGATGTATGAAACATAATAATTTTAACATTTATATCAATAATTGCATATAGTGGATGATCATGAGTTTTAGATGGACTTTTGTATATTAGTATTTAATTAATTATTTATTTTTAAATTATTTCATGGTTTGTGTTGTTATCACTACTAAGTTAAAAAATAATCATGTACGAATTATCTAGCAATCCAATAATTGGTATGGACTAATGTGCCCATTGATATTTTTATGTTTTCTATTTTCCAAGGTCCCCTTTACTTTTATACAGTCCTAATTAAAATAATAAAAGATTCCTTGAGGACATGATATAAGTTTTGATCTAATGTAAGTTCAAACAAAGGATAATCATATGAGAATTGAGGATAATGAAAGTCAATCCAATACTAACTCAAGGGGTTACTCTCCCAATTGTATATTTTGGTATATCACCACTCGATAAACCAGAATTTGTTTGAATGCCCGTGATCATTTCATAGTATTCTTATTTTATATGAATGGGTAATTTTATTTATATAATCATTTAAACTAGAGAATAAAACATAATTCCTAGATAAAAATGGACTACTCAGAAGACTTTTTTGTGTGTATAGTTATTTATTTATGTAATCACAAAAATAGGATATATAAAAATAATTCCTAGATAAAACTAAATTACATAATATAATATTAAAAACCCATCAAATAAAATATTGAGTCACTACCCACCTTCAATCCTTTCATTTATAATTAAATCATGAATCTAGATTCCTTTCCAAACAAAGTTATAGAATATTACTTTTATCAGGGAGTCCTAATGATAGAGATGGGTTAACATGACAAAATTGGAAATAATATAATTTGATAAAACCTACTATATGGAATTTAGATTCAATTTTTGAGTAAATAAAAATATAGGATTTGAGGACTAGAAATTTACTAAAAAAAACAAGGAGTTGTGAGTTAATACATTTGGTAAGAGTAAATCCTAGAAAAATACCTCTGAGTAATATTTAAGAGACAAATATTTTTCTGCGATAATGGAAAATATATATATCCATTATCACTAGAATATCCAAGTGATTCGATATTTGGAATATATTGGTGATTGCTATTAAGACTGATAAAAAATATTGGGAGGAAATAATGACTAATGAAACTATAATTTAATTAAAATGTAATCAATACTAAGTATTAATTTACATTTATATTTTATTATAGAAAATATAAAGTGATTCCATAATTTCATTATCACATTGTTTAATTCTAGACATAGAATGTGTCCTTATCAGCAAAAATTTCATGTGGTAGTAGTCGGTGCTTGTACATAATAGTATTCCAACAGTTGAAATTTTATTTTTTGGAGTCCCCTATACCATAAAATCCAACTTAAAAATCCATTAATGGTGAGAAATAAGTATTTAGTCTTTTTATATATTGTTCATCTGGTATTTATCACATCATATATTAATCATATTTGAACGATCTACTATTATAACATGTTGTAATGTAAGCATACTCAATAGTGTCACATATATATGAACTTTTCCAATATAAATTTAGAAAAGTGAGAAATGGGATCTTCATTAAAATATTGACATGTATGTTAGAAGATGGAATCCATGTTTTCCCTCATTTATGAAAAATTATTGGTTAATTATACCAATTGGCACAATTAAGATTCAAGTTAGATAAATATATATCCACACTTCTCATTGTTTCATACTTTCGATCTGGTATCTCTATCTTTGTACAAAACTATAAAATTAATAGAATCTATAAGACACATCAATATCTTCTTCTATGGTTCACCAATATGATAGGGAAATGAATAAATATATATTCATTTATTATTGTGAATAACATATAAGACAAGGAAAATATTCCAATGGATGGATAAAATCCAAAGGTTCCAATGCAACATTTTCTTATGAAGTTAAAGATTAAATGGGGGTGTAATAAGAAATATGAATTCTACTTTTCATGTGGAAAGAAGTTTTATTGGAAAATTTTGAAATAGAGTAAGTAAGGGAAAAGGATAAGAATTTAATTTAGGTATATTCATCATGTCATGCATTATAACTATTTTATTATCTTAGATATTAGATTAAACTTATTTTCCAAACATTTATATTAAGAAACAACTAATTACATTCAATAGGATTTCTACAGATATGCATTATTTTTGAATTTCTATTATAATAATTAATGCCAAAATATCTTTAGGATATTATCATCTCATATTTATATGTTCATTTATTCTTGTGTTTAATAACTATTATTATTTGTCATACCAATAATAAAATACTATTGTTCCAAGTTTAGGCCCAAAAGGATTTAGTTTATGGAATGACACATCCAAATAATGGTAGAAATAAATTCTAAAATAAATAAATAAAATATGGGAAATAAATTATATGACACATATTACACCCTATAATGGATTTTTCGTCTTGGTCATGAAAAATAAAAAGTTTTTTTAGAAATATATATCAAGAAGGTTGTTTAGAATATTTATTCAAACCTTTAAGATATATTTCATGATTATTTATAATGTTAATAGACTAAGTAATATTTAATCAATAAAGTTGAATGATCAAGGTGACATAAATAATTAGTTCATAAAATTATATCCATAATATTTGAAGTATAATCTAAGGATGGATTCTCATATTTCACCACTTATTGTGAAAAAATTAATTAATATTTATATATCTAGTTCAAGTAGAATAAATAGAATTTCTTTAAAAAAATTAAAGAGCACAAAATTGAACAAGAAAATCAACTAGTTAAGAAGATAAAGAAACTATAGTTTGATTTGTGTGTAAAATATCTTAACCAATAAATAATTGTGTATCTTAAGTACTGTGGGTTGATATTCCAAATCATATAGAAAAATCTATGACGATTCGTGAAAAATATTCCATGATCCTTTTATGAATATTCATTCCAAATAGAAACATGCACAACAAAAAATAATTAGTTCTAATGTGAAAATTTGAATCTCATATAAGTTATTTTGTGGGAAAATATACTTATATAAAAAATTTCTATATATCAATCCAATTTTTTTGTTAGGACTAATTATAGAATAAAAATCATCAAGATAAATGAAGTGTATCTTTTATCCTAATGTAATGAAATTATATTAATTATTTAATCCCTTACATAAAAAATAAACTGTCTCGATATGATTTATACTTTTATAAAGGGAGTACATACACAAATGATATTGTATAAGAAAGAAAAAAAATGATAAATTTTATGATTTATAGGTTTATGATGCACAAGATTTGGAATAGGAATAAGATTAAAAAGACGCAATTAAAGGATGAGTTCTATATTGAAAAATATTCCCCAATTAAATTAAGGAATTAAGATAACTTTATAGATATGGTTTTCACATCATTATGAAATATGACATGTTATTATATGAGAATAAAAAACTTTTATCCTAAAAGAATGTAATCAATAGAAACATTCCATGATTATTTGTTTGTAAAAAAATATGTTCAGACCAAAAACATGACTAGAAATTATTAGAATGTGTCCATAATACAAACCAATGAAGGATTGAGCTAATAAAGAAAACCAATAAGGTAAAGAATCTATAAAGAACCATTTCTAGATTATAGTAGGCATTGAGATCATGTAATCATAATTTTAATGAGTTTACTATATAATTTTGCTTAATTATAATTTATTATATTCTAGTGTAAACAAAAGGTTAACTCTCATGAATCAAGTCGGGCTTCCATCCAACTCAACACCTGACCCAACTCATTGCATGGCCTGAAGGAAGTTTTCAATCCCTGCGGTCTAAAAACTGGTGTCAGGGAATCAAGGATCACATTTGGGAATGATTTCACCCATGATCATGATCCATAAAAAACCACAACAATCATATATCTTAATATAATACACACACATAATATAATAGATCAAATTAAAACTACATAATATAAACAACACATTTTACAACTACAACCAAAAACCAAAATAAAAAAAAGGAATGGGAACCAAAAATGGAAGAGTAACCTCAAATCATCATGTAATTTATCACCCCCATAAAATCACCCCCAACCCCCATCTAATAAGAACCAATAGCACATATAACCATCATGGGGAATCATGCCTTTACTTATGCCAAACATAACAATGTCTACATACAACCAAGGCTATATGTAGTGTGTGAACCAAAATTCCTAGTAGGATACAACCAAAATAAATTCCATTTAATTAAATTAGATGAAAAATTAACTTGATATTTTTTAAGAAAACGAGATATGCAATTTAAAATAAAACATTCTTTGAAATTAAAAGAAAAGGGAAAGTAAATGCAATGACATGATGAAAAGCTTGCATATAATGAGCACCATGGTAAATATATAAAGCACTATGGTTAGTGGGGTCCTAAGATCCTCTTACTCCCAGTAGACATATCTCCTAGACAATATAGTCTTTATTGTCCTACAATCCCCATCACATGTATTTTTAGTTTGTGTTGTCATGTAAATCCATGTCTGTGAGACCGGGCTTCAACCTTGTCAACTCCCATATTGTGTTATTCCTTGTCTAACAACTTAGATACCTAGTATTACCTTGTACTAAATTTATTTCCCAATATCAAATGATACCCATATTCCATAATCACACTTCCAACAATAGAAACAGCCTTTTCAAACAACCATTTTCAATAAGAAAAACATTAATAAATCCTTATAAACACCAAAAACCATGAAAACATGATTATCCCCACACAAAAAAAATTAAAACCAATAAAAACCAAATAATTCATACTAAACTCATAAAAAAATATCAAATCATGGAACCACATACCTTTTTTAGTAAAAAGGGAATTCACCGGAGTGGCCTTTTCGAACCCTCCACACCCAGGAACCCCCCTCCCCATGAAGAGGTCATCTAGAGAAGCCTTGGTCGGGAAGGAGCCTTGGTCATCCGAGATAACAGAGCGTCTTATGGGGAAACATCTTGATCAACGATGTTTTGACACAGCAATCTGTCAGCCCGGAGAAATGCAGCCTTCTGCCCACCCGGTGAGACACTGGGTGACCCGGAAAGGCGAGCAGTACATGGGAGGCAGAAATTCTCCCAAGATAATATCTGAGGAATCAAACCCCAGACCTAACCAAACACCATTGTTTGTGGTACTCAACCACACACCAATACTCCACCACTGAGGCATCCATGTAACCACATACCTCTTTCATGGAAATGTCGACAAATTGGTTACAAACTATAAATGCACAGAGGAGAAACCCTGTAGAGGTAGGAGCATACAAAAACCATAAAGATAAATCCCAAATAAAAAAAATTAACCCACATTGGTTCAAAAAAATAAACTATAGAGATTATAACACAAGACATAAGGGATAACATACCAAGAATAAGAATATAAGAGGAAAGGAGAATCTTACTTGAAGATTTCTTGAAGATTCCACCCAAATGCGCCCTTGATTTAGAGCCTAATGGATTAAAAGATGATAGAGGAAGGTACCTAGGCTTGGGGAGTTATAATGGGGAGATAAATGGATTATTTGGGGTTAAATAATGGAGGGTTTGTTTAGAAATTTTGACAGTTTTAAATTTTTGGCAGGCCGCACAGTTTAGCTGCACTATTTCCCAAATTGTGTGTCAATTGTGTGATACCTCTATCCAAGAAGAAAACTATTTACCAAATTTTCCCTAAATGGGAACATTCTCATGAACCTAACCATGAATCATAGATATTTTTAATACCTTAGGTTTACTGTTATCCCTGTAGGGTCACACACTTGTGCGCTAGGTCATACGATATGGATAGCACCACTATCTAGTGCCCATGATTTTCACTAGACTGGCGCACGATTTCTACTAACCATTCACCAATAATTACAATTGTAATATCTTACCAAAAAACCTCCATTATTCCAAAAAACTATAAGGAAATTCATGTAATAAATATAAGTCCAAAATAATAGAGAAAAAAAACTCAATGTACAACCATGAATGTACCATGAAAACATTCCTCTCTCGGAAAACGAAACCAATGTTTGGTTAAAAAATAAATGTGGATATTTTTCTTCCACCAAATAATTATTCAACCATGTCTCATGATTATAATTTCCATGATTCTAAAGAAAAATAACCAATGGTATGTATTTACCATGAATCACTTTCACTTGGGAATCCGCAATCTTTACTGGGTGCTCAAACATAGAAAAATCAGATTCAATATCCAAATACACCAATTTCGACACTTGAGATGGGCCCAAGTTATATTTATTTAACTATGAGACATTGAACATGTTATAGATCAATGTCAACTAATATGGAAAAACTAACTAGTATTCCACCTTACCAATTCATTTTTTAATCTCAAAAGATCTGATATACCTCAGCATCATCTTCACCTGCATACCAAGATGACAGTGACCCGGGTGAAGGGACACCTTTAGAAACACCATGTATCCCTCTAAAAATTACAAGTCTCATAATCTTTTATTGGAATAAGATTAATAGAATCTATACGCCATCAAAAAATTTCCTGATAAAATAAACTTTATCCGATGTCTATTGGACAAGGCTTGATCATAAAAAAGATGTCTCATCCACTTCTTTCTAGTACAAATGATACTAACACAGATGACCATAAAGAGCCTCAAATAGAGAAAAAATAATTTCTGTATTGGTAAATATTGTTATATAAAAATTTCAGTTATCCCATATTGTTATCCCACTAGCCTCTGAAATCTAGCTCACATGCACAAATATTTTCTTCCAAAATTTTATTTTCTCACTTTGTCTGGCCATCCATTAGGGGATGGTATGCCATACTAAGAATAAATATAACCCTATTAACTCATGAAGGCCTTTTTAGAACCAAGAAGAAAATTTCGTTTCCCTGTCGTAAATAATAGATGATTTAACACCGTGATGTCTCAAAATTTCTTAGAAATATCGCCACTAAACTCATCCACCTTGGTTGAATCCTGGACCATGATGAAATGGGACGATTTGGTCTTATATTTAATCACTACCCAATGGGTGATCCTTCCCTGAGATTTAAGATAAAATCCAATGATAAAATCCATGGTGACCTCAACCCACTTATAGGTAGTAATGGCGAGTGATTGGATAAAACATTAAGGCCTCTAGTGATCCACATTAACCTTTTGTAAAATATAGTATCAAGATACAGAGTCAACTATTTCCCATTTCATACCTATAGAACAAAACCTGCCATGGACATCGTAAAAAATCTTAATGGTCCTGGGATGAATGGTCCACTGAAACTTGTGGTTATCATATATCACCACCGTCCAAAATGATGATGTAATGACAAAGATAGCCTTGAATCCAAGAATTACCTCAAGAAATAAAAACCACTCACTGATCACCACCCCACCATTAATAATATGCCTGAAGCACTGACGCAGATCATCATTAGAAAGATCCTCCTGAATCATCTCCATAAGAGAGGGTATCAACTGAGAGTAATCTAGTAATGTGCCTTCAATATTTTCTCCAAGCTCTAGATTCATATAGAAAAGAATACCCATCAAATTCCTATCATCACAAGACACTTTTACCACTTTCACTAGTGTATTCCTTCCTAGGGAATCTGATGCTACATTACCTTTCCCTATTTTTTAGATAATTTTAAATTTTAACCCCTAAAGGTACTCAACCTATCTGTGTTTACTTAAATTCATATATTTATGGGAGAAGATGTAGTGAAAACTCTTAATAAGTAGAGAAAAAAATTCTCTCAAAGGAGATAGTGATGCCATGTCTTCAAAGAATGAATCATCACTACTAATTTCAAGTCAAATATTGGATAATTCATTTCATGTGGTCAGAGTTAGAGTCATCCATAAGCCATAACATAGTTATCATGCAACAACACACACCCAAGACACAACCTAAAGTTTCACAGTAGACTACATAACCCTTTCCTGATTCTATAATGATAAAAATAAGGGAATTGGTAAAAAAAATTAAGCTCTTCAAAATATACCTAGAATTCTAGTCTCCACTTTAATTTTACCTCTTTTCAGGTAAGTGTGTCCATGGGTGAAGCATGCTGACAAAAATCCCTGACAAATAGCCTATATTATCCTTCCAGTCCCACTAAACTCATGATCATGAAGATGTTCCTTTATTTCTCCCATTACATCACCACTTTGATCTTCTTAGGGTCCACTAAAACCCCACATTATAAGGTCATATCACCCGTAAGCATAAATTCTCGAATCTAAAAAGTGTTTTTAGAGACATTAGTATAAAGGCTATGTTCCCAAAGAGTTTCTGGCATGATCCTCAAGTGCTTACCTTGTTATGGCTTAGTCTTATAGTAGACCAAAATACCATCCAAGGACAGTATGAAAAAGGATTCGAGGTACTCATGGAACACTCGGACCATAAGATCCTTGAAAATTACTAGTACATTTATCAACCCGAATGGAATGACCAAATACACAAAGTGTCAATAACTTCTTTGAAATGCATTCCAAGGAACATCAGACTCTCTAACTATAGCCCGGTGATACTCATAGTGTAGTTTAATCATAGTAAAACACCTTTACCCATTAATCTGAGAAAAAAGGGTCATTGATATGGGTAAAGGGATATTTATTCTTAAATATAACCTTGTTCATCTTCTAATAATCAATGCACACTACTATAAAAGAGGCATTTAACTGTGTTGGCATTTATCATCACTAGTAAAATGCACTAATAAAGTCCATCTTTATCAGTGCTATAATAAGTACTGAAAAATGAATCCCTTTATCAATGCTAAAAAAGTTATGATAAAGTGCATCGTTTATTAGTTATTTTTTTAGTGTTTATAAACCATACCCTTTATCAACAATTTATTTTAGAACAGATAAAATTTTCCCTTTATATGTGCTTTATTTTTTGCAATGATAAAGGGTGCCCATTATCAGGGATTTTTTTAGGGTTGATAAAGGTCCAGAATAAAATGAAAAAAATAAAAAAATACATTTAATAATTTCATTAATTAAATTATTATTGTTAAAAATGAATAAATTGAATATATATATATATATATATTGAAAAATCAATTAATTTTATATATTAAGTATATAGATATATAAAATGAAATAATTAAATAAATAAAAATTTAAAATGAGTAAATAAAGAAATACATTAAACATTTTATTAACTAAATAATTGTTGATAAAAATGAATACATTTAATATACATATATATATTATATATATTAATAAATAGTAAATATTAAATGTAGATATATAAGATGAATAAATTGTAATAATTATACAAAAAAATTAAAATGGAATAAATATCAAAATTATTTAAAAATTTGTTAATGAAAGAATTATTAATAAAAATGAATAATTATAATATATATTTATATATTATAAATAGTAATAAATGATATATATTAAATATAAATATACATTAAATGAATAAAATGTAATAATTAAAAACATATTAATGTTTTATTCAATTTTAATTTTGTTTGATTTTTCAATTTAACATGTTCCAAAAAACATGTGTTTTATTTATTTCATGTACATATATATATATACATAATTAATGCATTTTTATATACAATGCATAGACAAATATATTTACTCAACTAATTAAATCTTATATAGAAACCTATACACCAAATATTTGTGTAATTTATTTAAATTTTATTATATTTTAGAATTTCATTACAACATGATACATTTAATATATTATATTTTTAATCAGTCAATTATATATATTTATTTTTTATACTATATTAGTTAGGGTATTATTTATTCATTTTCAATATATTTTTATTTTTTATTTTATTTTTTAATTTGATTATTTTATATTATTTATTTATATTTATTTAATTACAATGTTTTAGTATTTTAAATATGTATTTAAATTTACCAAAATATATTTATATATACATATTTTTTTATAATTTATTTTTAAATAATAAAAGTTATCCTTTTTTCAATATTTTTAATGTGTACTCATTTTGAATTATTCAATTTCACTAATTTATAAAATGCATGTATTTAAGATTATATATCCACTAATAGTGATAAAAATTTATTTATAAATAAATATTTATAAAAAAATATATTTATAAATAAATATTTATAAAAAAATATATTTATAAATTTATATTTATATATTTATAAAATTTTAATTTTTATAAATAAGTAAATATTATTTTTCAAATAAGTATTTATATAATTATAAATATATAATTATATATATTTAAATAATTATAAAACTATCATAAATTTACTTAAATAATTATAATTATAAATTTTTTATTAGTGCTAAATTTATAGTGTTGATAAAATGTATATTTATGAGCACTTTCTAACTGTTGATAAAGATCGATCTTTGTCACCGCTAAAAAAATAATGTTAAAAGAAATATTTATCAGCGCGAAAACATTAACACTGATAACGATGTTGCTTATCTGTGCTTTTTAGTGCTGACAAAGTTCGATCTTCATCACCGCAAAAAAACTGCTGATAAATATAATTTTTATCATCGTTTATCAATTTAGTACTGATAAAAGGGATCTTTATCAACACTTTTTTAAAAGAACAGTTTGAATTGTCTCTGATCTATTAAAAATAAATCTAACTCCAACTCAATAACTCACGATTCTCAAGTTCTCACGAAACTCCCCTACAGCCGGTGCAACTCCTCTATGTTCCATTAGATTAATCAAGGATATGATCCAATGTATGTTATTTTATAGTTTTCCTCAATAATTTTTTGTTTTTTTTTGGATTCTACATTTTGTGCTTTTCTGCTATTTTTAACCACGAAGAACATTACATCTCATCTCATAGTCACAAAAATATGACGAGTGGTTATATTTCACATTTTTTCTCTATAGGCAATGGTTTCAAAGAAATTAAAGGATATTCTTATATGGTAAGGCTAGTCAACATATGTGTATAGGAATGTATGGATAAATAAAACAGATTTTTCACTACATGCTACTTTGTTGGGATGAAAATATAATACGTGAGTTTCTAAAATCTTGGAGAAAACTATCAAATAGAAAAATCTGAAAAAGATCTTATTTTTTCCTGCTCAGTCTTTCGTATATCATGTGGATAAATCTCACTCTCATCAAACAAAACTATATATAGAAACACTTTTATATTTTATTCATTTCATTATCCTCTTCATTCTGTCAATAAATTCCAAAATCTATAGTTCTTCTTCATTTTATTCACATTATCCCGATCCAACTGTTCCAGAGATGCACTTAAAAATTATAATTATGGCACTCATGTCTCCATAATGGTCCTATAATCCTAAATTATCCTTCTAGTAATGTAACTCTCTCAATGAAATCACCAATCGATAGAAATCAGTAGCACAATAGTGATAAAATATAAAAAATCAATTGGAACAATTCTATTGATCATAGTGGATAAGGATGTTCAAGAAGAATTATAGTAAATGTATTATAAGTCAGAGGAATAGGACTCCTTATGGATATCAATCCATAAAGATAAGGAAAAAATCATCAAAAAAATTTAACTGTAAGGAAGAGGAAATTAAATCCTCCCACCACCTATAACCTCTTCCCATATTTATTATTCTCGTCTACTTTTAACAGCCACAACAACTATATATTGGAAATTAATATTCTACCCCTAGACATTACTAATTGAACACTCACCTAGAAAACCACCCCCCCCCCCACTTTAATATCATCATTACTCTGTGTGAAAACACCCTCTATCATGAAATCATTCAATTTACCATTCCCCTATCTAGGTTTATAGTTCAATCCATAGATATTCCACTTCAAATTTTATAATAATTACATGTTATGATTGTCCTAAAAATTATATGGTAGCTTCATTTTGGTTTTAGGCACAGAGGAATCTTGTGGATGTCCTGACCAACTCGACATTTTAATCATAATTTATGAATAATTATTCTTTCATATTATTAAAAAGTCATTTCTAATGAAAAATATATATTACATTACTAAATAAAAATCCAAGAACCAAAAGAGGGGGATCATAAAATGCGTTTTATAATTAATCTATATTTCTATATAGAATTACCTAAACATGTAATTACACTTTTTATTGGAATGGTTAACTAGATTTCATCATACTATTTTTGTGTTGTTGGATCCAAGTGCATAGTCCCTCTAGGGATCCAAATGGGAACCAAAATCTTTGAACATCATGGGAACCACAATCTATCTCACTCACACTTAACTATACCTACTCTATAAACTCATTCTATCTTCATGCGAGACCATTGTGATCTTTATCTATATCTTCTATTGTGAAAGAATAATATAACACATAATAGTCGTAAACAACATAATTAAATTTTCATTAAAAAAAGACTACAGTTTTCAAAAATAATGTTGTGGAAATAAGGATTCATTTTGATAATATAGATATACAATAAAATATACTTCATGTATAAAATTTCACAATTTCATGCATCCTTTATAAAAAAATTTATAGTCCTGAATAGATATATAATACTCCAATACTATTGTACAACTAACCTTCGCTACCTTTATTAAATCCTACCTGAGACACTTAATTTCCTTCCATATCTTGATGATGGATTAGACTCCCTCTTTCAAACTATCCTTCCTTCCAACATTGTGGTTCCACAGTTCGCTGGTGACATACCTCTTGATTAGATTGTATTTACTAACCTTCATCAAATTTGCTTCCACAACATTGAATACCATATATCCCAAGTCATTCTTCAACTCTTTTGGCCTTTCATCCTCCTAATTTACTAATTTTTTAGAACATTAAATATGACCCCAAAAAATTAATTAAAACATAATTAATGTAATTTTTTTGGGTCTCTTGATATGCATTTTTTATAGGACTTACTAATTCACTTTTTACAACACTTCATAAAAAATTACTTTTATCTTTAGTGCGGTCACAATATACCTTATTAGAACTCTACAGCTAATAATAAATGGATGAGAATACTAC
Source organism: Viscum album (assembly GCA_963277665.1). NCBI lineage: Eukaryota > Viridiplantae > Streptophyta > Magnoliopsida > Santalales > Viscaceae > Viscum > Viscum album. The sequence goes on along the minus strand of OY728142.1, from coordinate 565,554,966 downwards.
TATAATTAGTGACCATCTAAAAATAGTTGTGTTGCATAATTTTTTTTGTAAAAAATCATTCCAATTGAACCCTTTCACTTTCTTCCCCTTCAACCATGAAAAAATTAAAAGGGTTAAAATTTGTCTCTCAAAGTTTTTCCTCCCACAACGAATGGATCTCTCCAGTAAAATTTTTGGCTTCAACATCAAGTTAATTTTTCATGGTATTTTGGAGAAATGCTCTGTTTTCAAGCTCCCCCAACCACCTCACACCAGTACCACCTCAATTTTTTATCTCCTATACACCCTTCCAAATGAAGAATCATTTCAGAGGGAGTGGAAAACAATAAATGTTTGTGAGTAGAGGTAAATGAATGCAAGTGGAATTCATGTGGATTTAAATGTTCATTACATCATTTTTTAAAGGTAATATGTTAGAATCGAAAATTAAAATTGAATTTTGGTTATTATTAAACCTTGGTGTAAACTCAAATTTCTTGAGCCAAATAGTTATTATTTAATTTTTTTATTGAGACTCATTCCCCATCACTTCTATGTTTTTTGAACTAATATGAGTAGAAGTCATCCCAAATGATCACTAGTACCTAGTATGGGAATACTTTTGGTTATATTAGTTCAACAAACATAGGTGGATGTCCACAATAGATGGGAGATATATATAAGACAAAAAAGGAAAAAATAATAGTTTGGGAGGTATGTCATCAATGAATTTTGGAAACATACTGATGGGAGGAAGGCTAGTTGGAAAGACGGAGACCAATCCATCATCAAGAGATGCATGGAAATCAATCATCTGAGGATGAATTAAATAAAGGTAGTGAATTTTAGTTGTACTGGAGTATTAAATAATTATATATTTATTCAAGAAAGTAATAATTTTTATGTAATATGCTAAAAAAATTTGGACTACTATGCATGTACTATATTGTATTATTATTATTCAAGAAAAATTAAATGTTTGACAAATCATGAATATAATTTCTTTTTTACATGATGATTTTACCAATACCAAGGAGGAATAATTTTTTTATGATAAAATGGTAGAATTATTAGGGTATCAACAACATGTTTATGAAAAAAAATAATGGTGCAACATCACAGTGGGGAATAAAATTATCAAGGAAAGATTTTAGGGTATCAAATTTGAGGTTAGTTGTAATCAATGTGGCCAAACTATTGACCCCAAAAAGTCAATGTTCATTAGTTATCTTAGGGTCTCAATGAGGATGAATCTCTCAATTGATATTGATTCTTGGAACCACATCCCATATGTAATGAATTAAATCCTTTGAAAAGATATAATGGTAATGTTACAATATAATTTCTCTATTTTACCAAAAAAATTATACAATGAAACGTTGATTTAATTTTCATTATTCCTTGTAGAGTTCATTTATTTTAGAATATCCCCGAAAATAAATATTTCTTAATGGACACTGGAAAATCCCATAGAGGCTTCTAGAATATTCTTATAGAGTTACATCTTAGGGATACTGATGGGAAAATAAATCCCCACTCACCAATTAGTTATCCATAAATTATAAAAAAGAAACATTGACTGCTTTCATCAATCATCACAACAACAAATAATTTCAGGTGCATTGTAGTTTGTAATATTTTATTTGATTATTTATTTTATCAAACTTGACTCAAAATTTTTAATTTATGAAGCAGAAAAATATTTGTGAAAATAAAGAACATTAATCAAAAGCAATGTACCCCTATCACAAAGAAATGATGGCATACGATTCATCATAAAATAAATAGATATGTATTTTAAGTCAATAATAAATGTTTAATTATGTGATATAAAACATCATATGTTTCTTTTTTTATATCTAGATTTATTGATCAAAATCTAAAGCCACTTCTATCCCATGTCATGTGCTATGTAAATAGGGTCATGTAAATAAGTAGGGTAAATTAGTAATTGAATACACAAAAATAGTATGGCAATCATGTGTAAGTATATAATAATTGTAATGATTTATGATTTATAACTATGTTAAATAAATATATCTATTTATGTTAAAAAAAATTATATGGATTAGACAAAAGAATCCGCAATAACCGTACTAGAAGAAAAGCTACTTTCAGTAGATTTGAAGTGGCCTAGACAATATGCTTGTGTTAGAGTATTAGGTAGTGTAGTATCTCCTAAAAAATATTTAGATAACATAAAACAACATGAAGATACATATAATATGGTGAGCATTTTTATACCCAAATAGACTCGAAGTATGATATTATTTTACAATCTATTTTGGAGGACCAATGTATATGAAAGGATCAAAGTAAAATGAAAGTGGAGAAAAGATCTGCACATGAACCAAGTGATACCACTAGAATTGAGGCAAGTAATTACCCCAAAAATTATATATTACTTAGGGTAATAAATATTTTCACTAATATTTCTCATAAATTTTAATCAAAAAACATTCGATAACATTATATAACTAAAATTCTAAAGGATGCGGTTGTATATGATTTGTATGTGTCAACACCCACACACTACTATGTTGTTATGGGTAGGGTATTAAATATTCCCAGAAATCAGTTATTCCATAAAGACCTCCCAAAATATCACATGAGAGTGGGGATTGAGGTTGCTCCATAGTTCACTACTACGTTTTCTATTCCACTTGATGGTCCAAATATTAAAATAGTCATTCATGTTATAGTAGCTTTCATAGAATGGTCATATAATCTTATAAATATGGATGAGGTTCATATTTAAAAAAATTATATGAAAAACTTGTAATAGTTTATGATAAAATTTCTAAAGTGATATTTGACATTATAAATTGATAATAAGTGGGGAAATAGAAGGTTGAATCAAGAAAATATAGTGAATCGACCAAGAAAATAAAACAACCTTCCAAGAGTACCTCATCCCCACTAGTTCCAAAGAAACATTTATTATCATTAAAAATTCATGCAGAGACCATATTTAAAGATAAAACTACATATTACATTTAATATGAAGAAGAAATATATGGAGATTGCGTGACATATGGAATTAGTCTAGAGTATCTAAATGATATTATCAGGCATGAATGTATGGGAAGCTTAGTTGTGAAAAAATACATAAGGTGCATTTTCATAATAATTCTATCCAAATAGTGAGTTACTATGTTTATTAAAGTTAATAACTATTCATATTTTATATAAGAATTTCTATCACAACAATATAAATGAAAGATTGTTTGATGCATGGTTTGGATTAATTAATCCCAATATCATTTATATGGCAGAACTTAGTTTGGATAAGAAAACAATTGAGAATAAAAATTATTAATTACACATAAAGTTCAATAAAAAAGTATCCGGCGACAAAATCATTTTGATCTTTATAATGAAAAGATAAAACTCTATGTTGGACACCTCATGTGTTAATCATGTTTTAATGATCAAAAATCCTATTACTGATTAATGATAACAAGTATTATGGATGATAATCACTCTCTTTATTATTTACAAGTCTTATGCATGATTATAAATCTCACATATATTATTAAGCCTTTATATTTATGATTCAAGGTTTCTTACTCTCTAATGATTAAAATTAATCCATATTCTGAATATTATATCCTAAGTCTAAATACAGCTATTTGTCTAAGTATGGAGACACTGTGACCCAGACACTGTGACCCAGATACCGTGACCCAGACACCGTGACCCAGACACCGTGAAGGACAAACCGTGACCCAGACACCATGACCCAGACACCATGACCCAGACACTGTAAAGGACTCACCATGACCGAGACACCAAGATCTAGACACCGTGATGTGGTCATACCGTGAAGCTCATACCGTGAACCTCATACCGTGAACCTCATACTGTGAACCATGTACCGTGAAGAAGACACCGTTTACATAATCATTGTGACACCATTCCTTAACCTTTTTGTCAATATTATTTAAATATTTCTAATGGTCATATTTGATGTTTTTAATGAAATTAATGTTATTTAATGATAGTTTTTGGCATGTCAGGAAACCGTACCTCGTACTTATGGAAAGGGATTTATTCCTATTTCCAGTGCTCATGGAATAAAAAGAAGTCTCAACTGCAGTAAAAAGAGAGAGTTTCCTTGACATACAATACTACAACACACGCGAAGAACTCTGTACTGAACAAAAGAACAATTCTGAGCACAACTGTGAAGAATACATTGAGCGATCCTCAAATAAGTTCTAACACATGTAATCCTACACTACTAGATGAATTGAAGTCAAGAGAACATCTTCACTTCTGTGGACCACAAGATGAACTACGATACTCTGTTTTTCAACAGAAAAACCAGAGAAGGACTCAGAAGAATTTTTGTTGAATCCAATGAGTCCAGAGCTACATTTCTAATCACTAGATATTTCTAAACTCTTGTATATTCTCTCTAAGTGATTTTTTTATTTACTTTCGAGTAGTGTGGTGTACTCTGTATATCTCACACACACACTGTCTCCTGCACTGAACTGGAGGATATCAAAATCCTCACTCTAAAATGCTTAACTCTTTTTTACCCACATCAACTGTGGAAGAGGTCCTTGTGTGTCCTAATTTCTGTTTTGTTTCCCACGAAGAACAGTGTTAGAGGTCCCTGCATGGCCAGGACAGTTTTGTAAACTGTTTTTAACCCCGATCCAGGGTGTGTATCAAATTTATATAAATTTGAGATGACTAAGTCTCGGCTTGAGACTGAACCACTTGTTATATCTGTTGTGCTTTTTTTGTTTATGTTTAAATTATACTACATATATCTTTTATATTCCACTGTTATTACTTTGAAATAAAAAACCTTTTTTAAAGCTACTTTGATAGTTAAACTAGCAAGTGTTTACACTCATTGTAAATTAGTAGGTTATTTTCAACAATTAGTTTGATCTTATGGTTAAATTAACTGAGACCTAATCAATATTTAATAAGCTAAGTGAACATTTACAATCTGTATAAATTCACTACAGTTTAACTTGTTTTATAAATTGGGGGATTTTAAATAGACACTATTTTAACAGAAATTTTAATTGGAACTCAATTCACCCCCCCCCCCCTATTGAGTATCCACTCTGACCAACATTTGGAATCAAAGGGTGATTTTGTTTAAGGATTTTTGAAATACTCTGTTTTTTCAACTGTGATTCTAGTTGCATCTTTAAAGATCTTAAATTTCTGTTAGTTCTAAATTTTATCTCTTTAATTATACTTTCTAAAATATAGTTATGCATAATAGAATAGAGGGTGATGTTACTAACCGTCCACCTTTCTTCAATGGCACAAACTATGCCCAGTGGAAACTGAAAATGAAAATTCATTTAGAAAGTATGGGTTTTGATATTTGGACTGCTATAGAGTCTCAATATAAAATTCCAGAAACCGCAAGAACAACTTGGGATGAACCTAAAAAGACTTCTTATAATAATAATTTTAAAACTATGAATTCTCATTACTATGCTTTAGGAGATGAAGAGTTTAACAGAATTTCTGATTGTAAAACTGCTTTTGAAATTTGAGATACCTTTGGTGTTTCTCATGAAGGAACAACCAATGTTAAAGAAATGAGATTTAATACTTATACTATTAAATATGACAATTTTAAAATGAAAACTGATGAACCTATTTCTGATATTTATCTCAGGTTTAATGAGATAGTCAATACAACGAGGTCACTTGGTAAAGCTGTTCCAGCAAAGGAACAAATTATAAGGATACTGAGATGTCTTCCAGAATGATGGAGAGGAACCTCTGTCTCAATCAGAGAGTCATGTGACATTAGAGCCCTTCCAGTAAAGGAGTTTATTGATAAATTAATGATGTATGAGGAAGAACTCAAAGTGAATAAGGAGGAAGATGATGAACCTAAGAGAAAATCCATAGATTTAAAGTCTACTGCCTCTAAGAGTAAAGACATGGAGAAAATGAAAATACCTACTGAGAGTTCAACCAGTGAAGATTCTGAATCAGATATTGATGCTGAGATGGCTCAAATATCCAGGAGATTGAACAAGTTTTATAGGAAGAAGAAATTCTTTAGGAAATCTAATTACAAAGGAAAGTATGACAATAAGGGACATTGAAATAAGGACTAGAAAAAGCCAGATAAAAGTGATGAAGTTGTTTGCTATGAGTGCAAAAGTAAAGGACACATTAAAGAAGACTTCCCAAATCTAAAATTCAAGAAGAAATATGATTACAAAGACAGTAAGTACAAGAAATCTATGAAGGATACCTGGAGTGATTCTGCAGACAACACAAGTGAATCTGAAATGTCTGATTCTGAAAAGAATCGTGCCAACATGTGTTTTATGAAAAACACATCAGAGGTAACCTTAGATACACCTATTTTAAATTCTTATTATTTTATAGATGATGCAGAATCTAATTCTGATTCTAAAAACAAGACTAGTGAGGAATTATTTGAATATTGTAATATGTTAGAGGAGACATGAAATGAACTTAAGAATAAATAAAAATCATTAAAGAAACAGCATTCTCTCACTACAACTGTTAAAACTGAACTTACTATTGAAAAAGAGAAGAATGCTCAACTGTTAAAGGAGAACACTGAACTGAAAATTTCTAATGAGAAACTTAGAAAGGTCTTAGAGAAGTTCACAAATGGAAGGGATACACTAACTCAAATTATAGGAAAGAAAGTGGCACCAAAATACACTACTAGAATAGGCTACAAACCTGGACAGAGACAGTTTACTAAGAATATCCTTATTCCTAAATCTGGACAGAATACTGCTAGTTCTAGTTCTGGAAATCCATATTCTTCAACTAGTTATTCACATAGTTATAAATCCAATAGAGTTTATCTTTCAAAATCTATTGATTCTGTAAATTATATGAGACACATAAGAGATATTTGGGTACCAAAATCATTGATTGCTAACCTGTCTGGACCCAAGAAGATCTAGGTACCAAAATCATACTCTATCTAAAACTGTTTTGTAGGAAACCTGCTTGAAGGGTTCCCAAAAGAAGACATGGTATTTGGACAGTGGATGTTCAAAAAATATGTATGGGGATTACTCATGCTTCAATAGTTTAATAAAGGTTGATGGAGGCTATGTCACCTTTGGTGATAATTCTAAAGGAAATATCATTGGCCTAGGCCAAATTGGTAACAATAATTTAGTTTTAATTTCTAATGTTTTATTTGTTGATGGACTGAAATATAATCTGTTAAGTATTTATCAATTATGTGATGAAGGTTTTAATGTCAAATTTGAAAATGATTCCTGTAATGTTTTTAATTCAAAAAATGTTTTCGTCTTTTCTTCTTTAAGAAATGAAAATGTTTATGCTATTGATTTAAATTCTTTAGCTAAACAAAATATCAATTCTTTAAATGATTTTAATAAAGAGTCATAGTTGTGGCATAAGAGATTAGGACACTGCAGTATACACTCACTTAGAAAACTAACTTGGAAGAACTTAGTTAGAGACTTACCCAAACTTGAGTTTCCAAATGACAAAGTGTGTAATCCCTGTCAAAAGGGAAAGCAACACAAAATCTCTTTCAAACCAAAGAAAGAAGTCTCAACTTCTCAACCTCTAGAGTTGGTTCACATGGATCTATTTGTACTATCTAGAGTATCTAGATTAAATGGGAAGCACTATGTCTATTTCCTAGTAGAAGACTTTTCTATATATACTTGTGTATACTTCTTAGCTCACAAAATCGAATCTTGTTCTTATTTCATTAAATACTCCAAGTCAGTAGAAAATCTTAGTGGACTTAAGATTAAAACTCTAAGAAGTGATCATGGTCGTGAGTTTTAAAATCATGAATTTGAATCCTATTTCTCACACAATGGATATAGTCACAACTTTTCTACTCCCAGGACACCTCAGCAGAATGGTGTAGTAGAAAGAAGAAATAGAACCCTGCAAGAAATTTCTAGAACTATGCTTAATGAATATGACCTGCCTATTTAATTTTGGGTTGAAGCTGTGAATACAGCTTGTTATATTATTAATAGAGTCTTAATTAGACCTGTTCATAAGAAGACCCCATATGAGTTGTGAAATAATAGAAAACCTAAAGTCAATTACTTTAGAGTCTTTGGCTGCAAAGTTTTTATTCTCAATACCAAAGATAATCTTGATAAGTTTGCTTCTAAGAGTAATGAAGTAATCTTTTTAGGATATTCTTTAACTAGAAAATCCTATAGAGACTTTAATAAAAGAACCAAATGTGTGGAAGAATCTGTTCACATCAAGTTTGAGGAAACTGATCTACATGAGCCTAAAACGAATTTTGAAAATCTTGAGGAAGATTTAAGTATTCTCGACCTTAATGATAAATCTAAAGAACCTACTGTAAAAACATCTAGTTCTGGATATATTCCAGATTCTTCTGCTAAGCAACCCGAACTTATAGATGAACCTGAAATTTCTAGTCCTACCTTTACTAGATCAATAAGGATTCTAAAGAATCACCCTTTGGATGTTGTTGTTGGAAATATTGATAGAGGGAAACAGACTAGAGCTTATCTTAGAAATCAGGTTGAACATCAAGCCTTCTTGTCACTTCTTGAACCTAAAAACATTGATGATGCTATTAATGATGAATTTTGGGTAATTTCTATGCAAGAAGAACTCAATCAGTTTGAAAGAAATAAAGTGTGGAATCTTGTTGAAAGACCTAAGGACACTTTCACCATAGGCACTAAATGGGTGTTTAGAAATAAAGTAGATGAATCTGGAAACATATTTAGAAACAAAGCTAGGCTAGTTGCACAAGGATATAGTCAAGAGGAAGGAATTGACTATGAGGAGAATTTTTCTCATGTAGCCAGATTAGAAGCTATTAGGATTTTACTTGATTATGATGCACATCTAAATTTCAAACTATATCAAATGGATATCAAGAGTGCATTCTTAAATGGATATATTGTTGAGGATGTTTTTTTTGAACAACCACTTGGATTCTCAAACCCTCATTTTCCAAATCATATTTTCAAATTATCAAAAGATTTATATGGTTTAAAGCAAGCTCCAAGAGCTTGGTATGATAGATTAAGTACTTTTCTAATCTCTAAAGGTTTTACAAAACTTATAGCTGACCCTACTCTTTTTTTCAAACAAATTTATAAAGATTTTTTTGTTGTAAAAATTAATGTAGATGATATTATTTTTGGATCTTCAAGAAATTCCCTATGTACTGATTTTTCTAAAATAATGCAAAATGAATTTGAAATGAGTTTAATGGGAGAACTCAAATTATTTCTTGGATTTCAAATCTTTCAAAATGATGATGGAATTATTTTAACTCAAAGTAAATATACTATAGATCTTTTAAAACATTTTGGATTGGATAGCATAAAAATTAGTGACACTCCCATGAGTACCACATGTATGTTGGATCTTGATGTGGATGGTAAATCTGTTGGTCAAACCACTTATAGAGGAATGATTGGAAGTCTACTCTACCTGACTGCTAGTTGTCCTGATATTATGTTTAGTGTGTGTATGTGTGCTCATTTTCAAGAAAACCCTAAAGAGTCACATTTAAATTCTTTAAAGAGAATTTTCAAATACCTCAAGCATACTCCCAATTTATGACTGTTCTATACCAATGGACAATCATTTGAACTAGTTAGTTATTCTGATGCTGATTTTGTTGGATGTAAGTTAGATAGAAAAAGAGCCTCTGGAACATGTCATATTTTAGGCAAGTCACTAGTATCATGGTGTAGTAAGAAACAAAATTCTGTTGCGTTATCTACTGCATAAGCTGAATACATAGCTACTGGAAGTTGTCGTGCGCAAATTTTTTGGATGAAACACACATTACTATACTATGGATATAAATTTAGACATGTCCCAATAAATTGTGACAACAAAACTGCTATTAATATTTCTAAGAATCCTGTTTCTCATTCTAGGACAAAACATATTGATGTAAGACATCACTTTTTGATGGATCATTATCAAAATGGTAATATCACTTTGGAATTCATTGGTACTGAATATCAACTTGCTGATATATTCACTAAACCATTAAATTCTGAAAGATTAGACTACATCATACATGATCTTGGTATGATTAATCATAAATAAATATCTTACTGATCTCAATTATCAATAATTTACTGTATTTTACTTTACAGTTTCATGACTCACTATATTACAGTTACTATTTCATGCATACGGTCTCACAGTTTAACACCTTTTACTCACGGTCTGTCACTTCAATGTCTCACCGTGACTACACAAAATGGTCACAGTATCACCGTGATGACCACCAACTATCTCACCGTGATGGATATTTTTCATCTCACTGTAATGCCCAATCACGGTCTCACTGTGAAGTTTATTTATACTCTTATTTTAACTCGTATCGCGGTAATTTTTATTTCACCGCTATTTCATTTCCCACATTTTTGTTTTTATGACGTTTGACATTCCCAAATGATAAAACTTAAGGGTTTTATTCGATTCTTTACCTGAACTCTCTCCTGAACATTCTCATTCTTGAAAATATTCTCTTCCCTCTCGCCCAAACCTTCGGTGGATGCCAAGGATGAAGCGTCCATCTTCACCCTCGTCTGAGAAGTGCGGATCTAAGAAACAGAAAAGGATACCGAGGATACCTCCTGAAGGACCTCTAAACCCAAACATGGTAAGTTGTACTATTGTACCTGAAAAATATGTTTTCTCTGAGTGGTTTTTTTCTAGAAAGTCTTTAGTTTTGAAAGTTTTAAGAGAACAAGGATGGCTTTAATGGTTCTCTGGACAAAATAGATGGATTTACCCAAGGCTGGTATCTCAATTATACCAATATTTGAATTTTTCCTTTGATTTTGGAGAATGTGTTATGGTGAAAAACTTGGATCAATGGTCAGAAGTGTTCCTTCTCTTCAAGGTTGTGGGCTGCATGCCTAAGAATTCCACATGAAGGAGTTCATGAAGATTACCAGAGAGACCCTCCTCCATCTTCTAATATCTTCAATATGGAGAATGCTTTGGAAATCCTAACTGGAAATGGCACCAAGCGAAGGGCCATAGCTACTGAATAATATGGGGAGGCAAGACTTCTTTTGAAATTTGTTCAGAATTTGATTAGTCCGAGAAAAGGGGATTTTGCTGTAATGAAGTATCAGGATGTGTTCTTGATTCACTTGTTGAGGAATGGCCATAAGATCAACCTATGCAAGTATGTTATTAACCATATCTATGAGCTGATCAAAGTCACTTCCAAATCCACCTCCTTGTTTTACTCAAGGATGATTTCAGCCATGTTAGTTTCTAGAGGGATGGTTGGACCGAATGAATAAAAGTTAGAGGACTTTGATTTCTATTAACCATGCCTATCATCAAAAAGATGAAGATAAGCTGGAACCCTGGAAAAAGCAGTGGGCTGAGGATAATGATCAACTCTATAAAAAGTTTAATCCTGTTGATTATACAAGGAGACCTAAGAATCTATTTGATCCTGGTTTAGAACCAGATGAAGTGGCTGAGTATTCAGAAGAAGAAGAAGAAGTAACAGTTGAAGTATCACCTAGATAAGAAGATGGAAGACCTCCAATGGAAAAATTTCCAGTTGAAAAGGAAAGGTTTGTTGTCCCTACTGCTGTCTCTATTGAAATACCTCAAGGAGAGGAATTTGTTGTTGATTTGGGAGAAGAAGAGGCTTCTTATTCTAGTCAGGATGTCAATCCAGAAACTCATTCTCATGCTGCAAGAAAATTGGTTTTTCCTATTTCAGAACAGCATGCAACCATAGAGACAGATCATGTTGAAGAGGATCTCCCTGTTGAGAAAGAAGCAAGTCTGGAAGCTCAACAAGTGGAAAAATCGGTTCCTGGGTATATTCCCTCTACTGAAGAGAGGATGGAAATTGCCTTTCAGATGGAAAGGAAAGAGTTTGTTGAAGAGATTTGAGATTATCCTGTGGATCTTGATCATGTTCCTGAGCCTCAAGAATCTGGAAGGGAAGCACAAGTTGAGGGTGAGGAACCTCAAAACCTTGAGATTATGGAAGCTAGATCTGCTGAAGCTTCTCAACCTATTGTCACATATTTTGTATACACTCGGTATGAGTTCCCAAGCATTTATGATGTGAATGAGTCACAACAAGTGACTACAACTGAATGGATATTTCTTCTCTGTTTCAACTAAAGTTTGTAGCTCATCTATAACCAGTACCAGAATCAGAGCCTCAATCTGAATCTGAATCTGTGTCTGAAGATGACTTTGAACTGCAACCAGAACTTGAACCTCTACCTTTACCTACGCCCTTACCCGAGAATCATTCTTTTGTAACTAAGGATGATTTTAATGTCTTTGGAGAGACTATCTTGGCTGGTGTTGAGAAGATTTTATCCACTAAACCTCATCCAGTGACTCAGTTAAGTCAAGAAGATGCCTCAATTCTCTTGGAAAATATTATATTGCATATTCAACCAAGGATGATTCGAGAAATTCAAGAAGTCAGAGTTTAAAATAAGATGCTAAGTGCAGATGTTCCAAATCTGAAAAATATGGTAGCAAACTTGCAGAATGAGTTATCTTTAAGATCAGAGCATGCTCCTGCTTCTGCTCCTTCTTCTGCTCCTGCACCTGTTGATGTTTCTCCTGAGACATCTGATTCCATCATTTCTAGGGAGATTGTGTCTCAATTTCATCCTTATCTACTATCTTTTGATGAGAATATTGGAAAAAGACACACCAAGATGCTGGAATGTATAAGGGAGCTTGTAGAAATTCTGAATAAGCTTACAAATGAATACACTGGATGCCTGCAAAAAGTTCTCAAACAGCTCAATGTTCTATCTGAAGCTGTGAAAGCTTCTCCTGCTTCATTTCAACCTCCTATTCCTCATTTTGATGATTCTCTGCTAAGATCCATACTCAAGGAAGAACTTCATAATGCCCTCAGTGGCTTGGATCTGTCTTCTTTGTGAGAAGTGGTTAAGAACAGAGACCGAGCATCGGACTTGGTTAGAATTCATTCTAAGATAGCCAATGATGCTCAATAGGAGATCACTAAGAAAATAGATTTTTATCTCACTCGGATTTTCTCCAAAAGTGATATGACAGATCACTTTAGATATCTTGTCTAAAACCTGAAAATTTCTCCTGTAACTCAATCTTTCAAATCTCAAGTTCAGAAACTTACAGAGTTCACCAGATTGTTGGAAAAATTCATGAAGAATAAGGATGATTTTGAAAAGGCTATACAACATGGTGGGGAAATCATTACTGATTTCATCAATCTTCTGAAGCCATATCTTCATGTGCAGAGTACTTCTATTGTTCCTCCAACTGCTGCACCCATTAGACCTGGTCTACCTACCTTAGTCTCAACTGCCATGTCAGTCACCCAAACTCTTTCTTAGATCCATCCAGTCATTCTTGACCAAACCCAGCCCAGATCTTCTACTTCTCCTACTTTGGCTCCATCTATTTTTGAAGGTCTACTCGTACCCTCTTTGTCTACCACATCTATGCCTTCTTCTACATCGTCACCAGCTGCTGTTGCTGATAAAGGGGAAGACAAGGTGGACCCCTGAAGATTCCGAGGACTATTTTCCTTTTTGATGGGATGTCATTTTCTGTTTAATGTTTTAATTGTATTCTATACCATTTGTTTAACGAAAAATGTTGTGTTTCTTTTCATTTTTTTCTCTACTTTTTGATAATCACAAAAGGGGGAGAAAAAATACAAGTATAAAAGGGGGAGAAAAACTACAGGTGTCAGTACTATAATGATATATTCTCTTCTAATATACTAGTTTATTTAATATTTCATTTCATTTATATTTTTCTTATACATGATTTGTGATCATAAAAAAGGGGGAGATTGTTGGACTCCTCATGTGTTAATCATGTTTTAATGATCACAAATCCTATTACTGATTAATGATAACAAATATTATGGATGATAATTACTCTCTTTATTATTTACAAGTCTTATGCAGGATTACAAATCTCACATATATTATTAAGCCTTTATAATTATGATTCAAGTTTTCTTACTCTCTAATGATTAACCTTAATCCACTTTCTGCATATTACTATCTAAGTCTAAATACAGGTATTTGTCTAAGTATAGGGACACCGTGACCCAGACACCGTGACCCAGACACCGTGAAGGACAAACCGTGACCCAGACACCATGACCCAGACACCGTGAAGGACTCACCGTGATCGAGACACCGTGATCTAGACACCGTGACGTGGACATACCATGAAGCTCATACCATGAACCTCATACTCTGAACCTCATACCGTGAACCATCTACCGTGAAGAAGACAACATTTACATAATCACTGTGACACCGTTTGTTAACCTTTTTGTCAATATTATTTGAATATTTCTAACGGTCATATTTGATGTTTTTAATGAAATTAATGTTATTTAATGATAGTTGTTGGCATGTACAGAAAGTGTAACTCGTACTTATGGAAAGGGATTCATTCCCATTGACAGTGCTCATGGAATAAAAAGAAGTCTCAGCTGTAGTAAAAAGAGAGATTCGCCTCAACATACAATGCTACAACACACGTGAAGTACTCTGTACTGAACAAAAGAACAATACTGAGCACAGCTATGAAGAAGGCATTGATCAATCCTCAAAGAAGTTCCAACACATGAAATCCTACACTACTGGAGGAACTGAAGTCAAGAGAACATCTTTACTCCTAAACACCACATGCTGAACTATGATACTCTGTTTTTCAATATAAAAACTAGAGAAGGACTCAGAAGCATTTCTGCTGAATCCAACAAGTCCAGAGATGCATTGCTAATCACTAGAGATTTCTAAACTCTTATCTATTCTCTCTAAGTGATTCATTTATATACTTTGAAGTAGTGTGGTGTACTCTGTATATCTCACACACACACACTGTATCCTTCACTGAACTGGAGTATATCAAAATACTCACTCTAAAACTCTTAACTCTTATTTACCCATGTCAACTATGGAAGAGGTCCTTGTGTGGCCTGATTTATGTTTTGTTTCCCATGAAAAACAGTGGTAGAGGTCCTTGCATGGCCTGGACAGTTTTGTAAACTATTGTTAACCCCGATCCAGGGTGTATTTAAAATTTATATAAATTTGAGAGGACTAAGTCTCGACTTGAGACTGAACCTCTTGTTATATTGGCTGTGCTTTTTTAGTTTATGTTTAAAGTATACTACATATATCATTTAGATTCTTCTGATATTACTTTGAAATACAAAACCTTCTTTAAAGCTACTTTGATAGTTAAACTAGCAAGTGTTTACACTCATTGTAAATCAGTAGGTTAGTTTCAAAAGTTAGTTTGATCTTATGGTTAAATTAACTGAGACATAATCAATCTTTAAGAAGATAAGTGAACATTTAAAATTTGTATAAATTCACTACATTTTATCTTGTTTTATAAATTGGGGGATTTTAAATAGACAATATTTTCACTGAAATTTTAATTAGAACTCAATTCACCCCCCCCCCCTCTTGAGTATGCACTCCGACCAACACTCTACAATCTAATCACAAAAAATATATATTTAATTTTTTCATTACTTAATTTTTTTTGTTTTTCGGACGCACTGGATGCTGATCATAGCAAATCTAGACAACCATAATATTTATTATTTGGATTCAATGCATGGATATAAAACCAACTGACAACACATAATGTGTATTTTCAATATGTAATACATTAAAACAAAAATTTTATAGATAATATTTGAATTATATTTTTAGTTTGTGTTTTAACATGAAATTTTTTATTAAAGTGTGGTTGAAAAATATAGGTTAGATCGTGGAATGAAGTCAGTGTCTGAGGGGATAAATCCAGTGAATTACTAAAAAAGTAAATAAATTAAGGTGTGTATATATATATAAATATTTAACCATCATAAAATTTCAAACAATTTACTTATCTTTTTAAATATTTATGTAGTATTCGAAATAATATAATGACATCTATTGTGGATAATATGTTTGAAAATTTATAAGACAAATCATAAATCATTAAAAGAATATCATCCCCAAATAGGTAATTTCTAAAGGTAATTAAAATTTCATTAAATATATTTCATTAAAATTTTTTATATATTTTCTTAGTAATATCAAGTTTCAAACATCCAATATATTCAAAAGAAAAAATAAATTTTTTAGAGATGAGTGGGTAGCATACTTTGGGTCTGAATGTATGCCGAAAAAGAATTTAGGTGATTAATTAATATGTTAGTGATCTAGTAAAAATTATGACCTTCAAAATATATTTTTTGTGTGAATAATTACTGTTACAATTATTATATATTATTTTTTATCTCTTTCTAAAGGAGAAGTATAATGGAGTGAAACAATTTGTTTAGAAGCACTGACCAGCAAACAGAAAAATTGATGGGAAATCACAGAGGCATTGGAAGAGGTGGAGACAAATGTGGAGGTAGATTCAAAATCATGGATTAACATAGAAGAGGAGGTAGAGGTGAAGACTGAGGTGGATACTAGGGTGGAGGATGATATGAAGCACTAGCTTGAAAAAAATAGAATTATTGGCTCATGAAATATAATGATAATCATAGCTTGATTATGTTTGAAAACATTTTTTTACAATTTCAAACAACACTTTTCTCTTACAATAAAAGCCATTGTGAAAGTGTTTCAATTTAATTTTCGAAATAATGTTTTACCCACTTATTTAAGTGATTTTATATAGGGTAATAATCCACTTATAAGATCATTCAATGTTGTAATATTCAATTTCTTCACTAGTGTTATTGAAGCAACATATGTACAACTCCCAATTATCAAATATGCATATAATCCAAATTAAATTTCTGAAAAAAATATGTTTGTAATAAAAAACATAAGTTAGAAGGTGTCTGAAATAACTGTTGAAGCAAACCCAGTAATGATATATCATTTTCATCGAGGAGGGTTGGTGTTAAAGTGTATGTAACCAGTTTAAAATTGACATTTTAATACAAAAATTCATCACTCGCTAAAAAATGATAAAAATGCTCATATTGTCATGATAATTTATTGCAAAGACTTATAATTTCTTTGTGGCATGTGTGAATCAGTATCATGTTAAACCCACTCACGATGGGACCTTTATGACTCAAAGTGAATGTTTCTAGTTTAAAATGACTTTTTATTAAAAAACACAAGTTTCGTAATAAAAACTGAGGAAATACATTATGATTGTTTTTATACTTTAGGAAAATGATCCATAAGTCATTTTTAATGTGTAAAAATTATCCACACTTCAATCTGATGCACGGTGTGACAAATAAGACTCCAAGTGAATCTTTATATTCAAAATTGAAATTAATTTTAGTAAAAAAACAACTAACATACACAAAACCATAAAAATGCATTTCTATTTTTTTGATACATTAGATAAATGGTCTAAATTTCCTTTTTTATATGTACTAATAAGACTCACCTCAATCTGAAACATGGTATTACTGGTATGTCTCTAAATGTTTTTTATCTGTTTAAAATTGACATTTTAATACAAAAAAAGTTTCAGTCACTGGAAATAGTGAAAGCACGCCCATATTGTCTTGATAATTTTTGGAAACAATTCAAAATTTATTTTTAACATGTATGAATTACTCTCATGTCAAACCCACACATGATGCCACCTCTATGGCTCAAAGTACACGTTTCTAGTTTAAAATGAAATTTTAATAAAAAAAACAAGTGCTGTAATAAAACCATATGAAATGCTTTCTTATTTCATTTATACTTTAGTAAAATTATCCATAAGTCATTTTATATGTTTAGGAATTATTTTCACCTCATTCAGACACACGGTGTGACCAGTATGAATCCAAGTGCATTTTTTAATTCAAAATTTACATTAATTTTTTTGAGGAAAACAACTAACATACTCAAAATAGATTAAATGGATTTTATTATTTTGGTACTTTAGGAAAATTATCGATAAGTCATTTTTGATGTGTATGAATTATCTACATCTCAATCAAACACATATTTGGACCGGTATGACTCCAAGTGTTTTTTATCATTATAAAATTGAAATTTTAATAAAACAATTGTCACTCTATGAAAATATAAAAAATGATATCATATTATATTGATAATTTTGGGTAATTATTCATAATTCAATTGGGACATGTTTGAATTAGTCTCAGGTAAAAACCACACACAATGCTGCATGTACAGCTCAAAGTCTGTGTTTCTTATTTAAAATGACATTTAAAAAACACGAAGGTGGTGAACTCAAATCTAAGGAAAAAAATTGTGATTGTTTTTATACATTAGTAAAATGATACATAAGTCATTTGGGATGTTTAATAATAACCCTAACCTCAATCTAATTCATAGAGGGACTGGTATGACTCCAAGTTCATCCTTTTGTTCAAAATTGACATTAATTTAAGTGAAAAATAGAACAAATATACTGAAAATAGAGAAGCCGCATTAGTATTTATTTGGTAAATTAAGAAAATGATCCAAAAGACATTTTTTAATTTTAGGAATTATTCTCACCACAATATAATGCATGGTGTGACCAGTGTGACACCAATTGACCATTATTGGTTTAAAATTGATATTTTAATACAAAAAATTTTCACTCACAAAAAACTAAGAAAATGAACTCGGATTATCATAATAATTTGGGAAAATAATTCATAATTAATTTGTGAAATTTATGAATCATTATCATGTAAATCCCACATATGATTCCACATGTATGTCTCAAAGTGTGTGTTTCTAGTTTATAATGACATTCTAGTGAAACACAAAAGAATTATGCTCAAAACTGATAAAATGCATTCTTATTCTTTTTATACATTAGGAAAATGATCCATAAGTCATTTAAGATGTTTAGGAATCATTTTTACCTTAAACTGACACACGTTGTGACTAGTATGACTTCAAGTGTGTATTTTTATTCAAAATTGACAATCATTTTAGTGAAAAAAACTAACATACTCAAAACTGAGAGAACTCGTTAGGAATGTTTTGGTAATTTAGTAAAAATATACATAAGTAATATTTTATATGTATAAAACAGATGAACATCAATATGACACAAATAGTGACCGATATGACTCCAAGTACATATTTTTATTCAATATTAACATAAATTTTAATTAAAAAAACTAACATACTAAAAACTAAGAAAATGAATTCCGATTGTTTTAGTACTTTAGGAAAACAATCCAAAAGAAATTTTTGACATGCAAGAATCAGTCACCTCAACATGACTCACGGTGTGACTGGTATGACTCCAACTGCACCTTTTTATTCAAATTTGACATTAATTTTAGTAAAAAAACAACTCATATACTCTATATTAGTTTTCTTTCTTGTATTGATGTTATAAATTTTATGTCATTTAAATTCAGTATTTATATCTTATTTTGGTAATTTTTTTTCTTTTTTCTGGTGATGTAGTGTGTTGTTACAACACACTGCATGCACTATTTCAGGTGTTGCATTGTGTTAAATAATCACACATTAATATTCACCTTTATTGGTTCTATTAAACTCACTAATAAAGGATCCCTTTATAGGTGATTTAAAAAGTGATGATAAAGATATCCTTTATCAGTGCTTGTAGAAATTCTGAAAAATGGGTCCTTTATGAGTTCTTTTATTTGAATTGATAAAGAAACCTTTTATCATTCTTATGCTAATAAAATCCTTGGAATTTTATCCATTATGAGGTTTTTAGTGATTCTATAGTGATAAAAAAGGATTATTAGAGCACTGTTAAAGGCCTCTATAATAGTAGTGGCACAACCAGAGGGATTCATCATCCTTTTTGTAAGTAACGCAGGGGTGTCCCAAGGAGAGATGATCAGGAAAATGAATCATTTTGATTCCAAATCATTTAGATGTATTTTTAATTCCCTCAATTATGTATGGGATTATGACATGATGGAAGAGATATCAGTTATGATCCCAATTCCAAATCGATAGTGCACTCCACATCCCTTCCTCAAGAAGAACAAGATAAATCATCTTCAATCACCTCCAGGAACTCATCTAATACATAAGGTAACCCATATTTAGAACCCCTATCATCATCCCCCAACATAAGATATGAGACATGGAAAAAAATTCCCAAATCTATAATTGAAGGTACAACTTTCCTTGATTGAGGGTCTCACTCACCTTGTAATACTTGAGTACTACCATTGAGTGCCAAAAACCTTGCTCTCTGAAAATAAAAATTGATGTGGGCATTCAAATGAACCATTCATTTCACGATTAGAATCACAAAAAATAGGTCCACTTACAAAACCAATAAGTCTCATTCCAATTCAACCCTAGATAGAGTGAGAGCATAAGATGGAAACCAAAAACACTATGCCTTATTTTTCTAATAAGGATAACTAAATCCATGGAATACAGCATAATCCCAATTTTCAATTACAAAAATTCCACAATATGAGAATAAATAAAATAATTAGATTCCCCCATATTAAATAAGGAAACATTTATAGATAATGTAAAATAAACAGTATCTCAAACTATCATAGGTTCCACATCTAACTCAGTAGGAACCTAACCCATAGCCTGAAGATGCTTTTTCTCCACCAATCCATGTGGTTGATTACTACCCTAAGTATAATCTCTCATCGGACTCTTCACATATTACGATCTATCCTTACCATCGTAACCTATTGACTGAGAACCCATGGCCCATAATACACCAGACTGAGCTAGTGATTCCCTTCTAGATGAGGAACTTGCACTACTCTGAGTCTACAACCCTCTTTTACAAAACCTCCACTAGTGTCCTAGGTTCCCATACTTATGGTAATATCTTGGTGGGACTATATACACTACCGTTATATATCCCGACCATCCACACTAGTAGCATACAACTAACACACAACCAGTGGTTGTAGAAAAAGTGGGTTGAGAAGGGTGGCCCAAAATACAACCTCTCATCTTTTTATACTTATCACACTTCCTTTTCTTTTCTGGCATTCCATGAATTCCCTATATTACTTCTGAAATTTCCCAAAAAAGTCATGGTTTAATTGTGAGATCAATTTAAACAATCAGGTCTCGGTCCACCACCTCAGAATGTTTCCTCAAATTTAACAAGAGGACCTGGACTGAATGTCCATCTAAAACCCCATTTCAAAATGATTTTAATTCAACTAAACATATGAAACCACATCATGTGTGAAATGAAAGAACTATAAAAATGGTTGGCATATTTCAACACAATTTTATCCCCTAATGGTGATCTTGAAACTCATGAGTCTTAGAAATATCTATGGAATCAAGGAAATATTGTTCATTTAATACAACAATGAAGTCCTCTAAACCCATATGCTCATGATTTTCACCTATTACCATCATTTCTGAAAACCTTGAAATAGGACCTTCTAACATAAATGAATAACATTTCACTTTAACTGCTTCATGAGTAGAAAGAATCCTGAAAAAATTATCGCCCTTTTCAATATAATCCTCAGTTTCTTGGGGTATTTGCTACCCTAGAAGGGGAGAGGTTTTTCTTCTTTAGGAACTCTTAAGCATTGTCATTTTCTGTACCTGGTTTGTATGAAATTTTTAAGTATGTGTAGCACAACTAGAGTATTTTTCAAACCAATTCCCAAAATACTATGGTAACTTAAGGCCTATCATGAGGTGTGTTTTCCAGATGCCCCACATGAAATCAGAACCAAAATCATTGACAATCCTAACTCATATCTATCCAAACTCTCCCAAATGACATGACCCAAATAAGGGAGAAACAAAGTTCTAGTATAATTTTTCATGAACTGGGATGGGACTACATCCAAATCGACACTCAACTAAGCCAATGGCATTGCTCAAAGGGAATTCTCAAGCCCCATAGGCTTTAAACCAGTGTCTGGTCATCAAGAAACACATTTGGGAATGGTTTCTCCCATGAGAATCATCCACAAACAAACAACAAGAATGATATATCACAACAAAATCCAAATCTATAATACAAGAGAACAAAAGAAAACACTACAACCTGACCTAAACATTTTACAACTACAAGCAAACACAAATAATACCAAAAATTTATGGGGAACAAACTGTATAAGAAAAAACACAAAAAAAATGTGGGTTAACAACATCATGATATCTCCACTCACAACCATCTAAGAAGAACAACTAGAACAACGAACCACCATGGGGAATATATCCTTTACCTAGGTCCAACATAACAAGTTCTACATACACTCGAGGGTTTATATAGGGTGTGATCCATGATTCTAAGTTGGATACCACCAAAATAGATTCTATATAAGGAAGTTGTATGACAAATTAACATGCCCGTTTTTAAGAAAAGGGAAGATACAATTTTAAATATAACATGCTTCGAAATTAAAAGAAAATAGAAAGTAAAGATAATGGACAGACAAACAGTTAATATAGAATGAGCACCATGGGATGTATCTAAGGAACTAAGGTTAGTGGGGTCCAAGGATCCTCATACTCTTGGTAATCACATCTCCCAAACATGATGGTCCCGCTCCAGCCTCTAATCCCCATCACATGTATGTTGAGTTAGTGTTGTCACAAATGTATTTGTTAGAGAGACTGAGCCTAGGACCTACAGACTCACTTAACGTACTTGAACTAGTGTTCCCACCTAGATACCATGGATTATATTTCTCTCAATTTCAATGTCAATATCAAATGAGACAGTTATTCTACAACCACACTTCTAAAAATTAAAACAACAATTTCAAACAAGAATTTTCAATAAGAAAATCATTAATAAATCTATATGATACCAAAACTCTAGTAAAACATGTTTTAAACCACCCACACAATTTTTAAAACCAATAAAAACCCCAAAAAAAGAATATTAATCTCATTAAACAATTTCAAATAATGGAACCACCAAACACTTTCTTGGAAACTTCTAGAAATGGATTGGAAACTACAACTACATCAAGGATAAAACCTATAAAGGGAACAATATAAAAAACATCAAGATCCAACCCAAATAAACAATAATGAACCCAAATTGGTTCAACCTATATATTTTAGAGATGATAACACAAGAGAGAAGGGATACAATACCAAAATAAGAATGAAAAGATGAAAGGAGAAGCCTACTTGAAGATTTATTTAAGATTCCACTCAAATATTCCTAGGATTTGGAGCCCAAGGGAGTGGAATGGGAGAGGGGGATGCACCTTGTCTTGTGTAGTTTTGAATGGGGATATAAATGGATATTTTATAGTTAAAATCAATAAGGGTTAGTTTAGTAATTTGAAAATTTTTATGTTTCCGCAGGCCATATGGTTTGGCCACACAATTTTAAAAAACTATGTGTCGACCATAGAGAACCTCTTTCCAATAGGAAACCATGCCACATAGTTTACCTTGAGGGAGTGATGTATCTTGTTCCAAGCCATGTTCCTTAGATAGTTCCATATTCTTAAGTGTACAGTTATCACTCGAGGGTCACAAACATGTGCTCTAAGATGTCAACATTGACATTGCCATTGTATAGGGTGCACATTTTCCACTGGGATAGTACATGATTTCTATTGAACATGTTCCAACCATGTGCCTTCTACTTTTTTGTGGGAAAAAACTGCCATTTTTCTCCAAAAAAAACTCATATTAAGTCAATGTAATAAATATAATACCAAAATAAAAGAGAAAAATAACTCAAAATAAAACCATGGATGTCGCATTAGAACTAGTGCCACAATTTTATTAGTTATATATAGAAAGAAAATAGTAGTATTTATATTTAAAAAGGATTTATTAGATAAATGAATCAAATGAGTAAACTAAATAAGTATTCTCTACTCCATGGATCGAGATCATTTTAGATAGATCAAATAGACAGATTAAAATTCATCAAAGTGTATATATTAATAAGGTATTCAAAAATACAATATCGTAAAATATAAAAAAGTAATGTTGACTATATCACATGGTATATATATTTTAAAAATATTTATTTTGTGAAATTAAAAGAAAATGATAGAAATATAAAATAAATTATACTTTTTTTATTAAATTTATCATATATCATGCTATGTACTAAGCTTGATTACATCAAGAAAATTCTATGAGATCATAATTAATTGTTCTTAAAAAAATTATTAAAAGTATAAAGGATATATTCTAGGAATAATATGAGGATATGAAATTAAATTAATAGATATTTTTTTAAAATCATGTTGATCTAATATTTTAGTTGTTAATATTATTTAATATGAGCTCAGAGTAAAAAAGTGGTTTCTAATTCTAAAAATTGAAATATATTATAGATTATAATACAAAAATAGTATCCATTTGAATATGAAACTTTGTATCTATGCTTTGTGTAGATCCTTCTGGTGTAGATCATATCATAGTTCAATGTGATAACACTAAAATACTAGTTTTTTCAAAGAACCTAAAAAATGAAAATAGAAGAAGCATATACTTTGGAAGGATCATATATCGATGAGATTTACTAAAATTGAATAATTAAAAATAATAAGGGTATCCATGTCGGAAACTATGTAGGACCCATAAACTAAATATATAACTTACATTTTGGAAGAATGTCATCTGATACCTAACCAGTTGAATAGTTTATAGCTCGTTCTATTGAAAGTGGAAAATTAGTGGTATTGGATTCCTATGAGAAACATTATATAATAATTTTGATTACTAAAAATCATGTTTTATGTTTAATATATACAATTTTATAATATTTTTAAATACTTTACATTATTTTATCTTCATTTTTTAATAATCTCCTTAGAATATTTATCACAGTAAAATGTTGTAATAGCTCCCTCTAAAATAAGAACTTTGGAATTCCAAGAAAATATTCTTAAAGATATATCATATGTCCAAGATGCATTGAAATTAATGCAGAAAAATAATATCTGATTGTCATGTTTTGGGGGCCCATAAGTAATCATGATTATTCTCATGAATTTCACACTTGGTGACCTACAGGCGAGTAAATCATGAGGATAGTCCAGATAACAGGACTTCCACATACTATGTGTCATTATAAATTTATATTAAAGAGTGTGTATAATGTTCATTAGACTTAATATCATTCAACATGTAAACCAGGAATCATATACATATATGCATGACGAAAATATTTAGATTTTTTCTCCTATAAAATTATATAGTTTTGGGTGAATCATAAGTGATATTAAAAAATTAAATGTTTAAAAAATGATGTGCCCCTTCTTTGTTATAAAATAAGATATTTTTATCCCCATTATTTAGATAAAGTCCTAGAATAACATTCACAGTCATGGTGATCATAAGAAATTTCATCTAAAAAATCAAATAATCATTAAGGGATGAAGACACTTGTATGCATCCTGTTTGATGAGATTTCAATGGACAGAGGGATTATATTAAATATTTACTAATCATATAAAGGTTTTGATTTAAATAAAAAAATCTCAATGGGGGATTTTATGTGTTTCAATATTCCTATCTTAGTCAATTAGTTAGACTCACTTCCACTGAGAATGATACCTAGGGGGCTTCACAATAAATATATCAATATATTAATCATATTACATTCAATTTGATTTTTTATAATAAATATTATCTCGTTTTTTTATAAATGTCTATTTAAGTCATGTTAATGATAATTCAATCCCAATTTATCCCAGATCGAGAATTAAAAAAGTCAAATTTTTATTTCTCATGTAAATATTCACAAGAATATTGAGTTAATAAACTAGTGAATATTTAATTATTAAGATATTAATCGGACTAGGTTAATGGACCAAGTCTATATAATTATTCAATTAGATTAATTATTAAATTATATTTATGTTATTATATAAATTAAAAAGTTATTTAAGAATTGTTAAATTTAATAAATATTAATTGAAACGAAAGTTATTTATATATTTTTTAAATAAAACTTATTATTATTTAATAGTAAATTAATTAATGGTCAATTCTATTGGGTTCAGTTTAGAAATAGCAAAAATGGGTGTTATAGTTTTTATAGTTACCAAATTTAAAACCCTTTAAATATTATATCATTTAGAGGGATAATTAAGTGTATCCACCACATCTCTCATTTGAATCATGAAATATACTTTATATCTCTATCTCTCCCATGAATCCTCTCAATCCCTATTTATAATCAGATAAATTATTCTATGATTGACACAAGGATGTTTCAATGATCTTGGTTATCCATGTTAACCCCTCGTGGATAGGGTCCAACATCTTATGCTTCCTAGTTAACTTGCATATATCACAAGCGATATTAAAATTCCAATAATTATCCAATGAAGACATTGAAATATATTGAGAATAGAATCATGTGATAATTACTTAACTTTATTTCTTTATTTTTAATATTTAATAAAAAATTGACACGCTTTTCTAGATTTTCTGATCATATCGTATAAATTTAGGATAAATTTTAAAATTTTCACCCATTACATCCCACTTTTATTATATAAGAATCCTATAAAAATATTTATTATTTATAAAAATTATATAATTCTCATGAAATAGTTTTAATAAAACTCAAAAAATATCATAAAAATTATAATAAAGTAAGTTAACATTGAAAAAAATAACACTCATATCAATTTAATATTTATAATAAATTCCAAATAAAACTCAAATCAATATAAAATTTATAATAAATACCAAATATCATGAAAACTATTTACTGATTTCAAGAAAAATAGAAAATAATAAAAAATGGGGAGAAAGATTTATATAGCTCCTAAGGTGTCAATCCACTATATAGTGGAGTCGATGAATACAAGATAAGGGAGATCAGGGACTGTGGTAGTAAAATACCTGGTGGTAGATATATATCTTAGAGGAGATTAATGTGTTATTGTTAAAGACTTATTAGGCTCGAGGAAATAGAAAGAAAGTGTGAGTGACTATGAGGCACAAAAGATGGTTTGGTGTTTATGGTAGGGTAAATTTGTAAAGGGAGGGAAATTTAATGGTAGAAAATAGTGTTTATTGGCCGGTAGGGTAGTCGGAGGAATACATTTTAACTAGACTTGGTATGGGTGATCAAAAAATATATTAATTGTTTATGGGAAAAAGAAATAAAAAATAGAGAAATATTAGATATTTTTTAGCATTACTATCATCAACCACTTTTAGTGGTATCTAATAAATTCAATTAATATTTTTCAAAAAACATGGTGACCGGTTAACACACTCAAAAATGGTTTTAATGAAAATTTCTAAATGATATTAATATGGTTACCCTTATGAATAATAAATATAATGTCCTTTATATGCATAATTATATATTCTAGGTTGATCATCTTAGGTTTTTAAATACATTTTTCATCTCATTTTCAATCCAAAAAATATTTATTTGTATCGTCCCAAGATTAAAATCATAGATAAATGTGTGCTGAATTTCTCCCTCACGTTAGTGACAGTGTTATTTCGCCTTATCATATAGTTTGTTGATCATGAATAATGATAATAATAATAATAATAATATGTATTTAGAATAATTTATCATTGTATTTTTTTATAAAAAAAATTTGTTAAAACATGTTATATGAATTTTTTTATGATAGATAATTAGACAAAGATAAATATATATTATATATGGTCACCTCGCACTCATAAAATTCATCACACTTTTTATATTTCATTAAAAAATTTGATAAATTTCATTTATATATATTTTTTCATTAAATTATTATTTATTTAAATTTAGAATTAGCCTCATTCGTGGTTTTAGAATAAAACATTAAAAGAGAACTGCTTTTTTGGGGAAACAAAAAAGATAATTTTTGGAAATTTTATTTTATTTGAGAAAATATTTCATATACTCATATTTTAATTATAAGTAATAAAATCTTTCTCAAAAATGAAACTAAATGAACAATAGAAAATTTAATTTTTATTAGAATATTAAAATATATATCTAAATTTTTTACAACTTTAAGTTTCTAAAAAATAAACCTTATCTACTAAAATTAACATGTTTTATTGTATATTAAAGAAAAATATTTTCCAATAATAAAATTTTATATTTGATATCATTATATGACACTGTAATTTGAAAAGTGTATTCACATGAGACATTTTAAAAAGTGAAACAAAATAAATAATCTTGAATTGTAAAGAAATTGATGGATAAAATATAGATGGAGAAATGCATGTTAGAATATATATTAAGAATTAAAATAAAATAAAATGAATTATGTTTTTCTTTAACAGAAAAAAAGTTAATTCAATAATGTGGTAAAATAAAATATAAAAAACAACATGAACATATTAAATGTAATTTAGACATTATGTTTTAGACATTTTTTCTTTATATATTTATATCAAGTTAGATGATTTGGAATTTCACTGCATCTTGAAGTTTTGTGTGTGAAATTTATAACACCTTTATCATTTTTAGAAAATTTTATTCATTAAAATAATTTTTTAAATCTCTATAAAATGTAATTATAAAATAATAAATTTTTGAGATTTGATATACTATAGAATTAGATTTTTATGATATGAAATAAAAAATGTTTATAAAAAGTATAACATAATTATATTAATAATGAAATTTCATATTGTATAACTGGATTATAAATTCTTTCTAAATATATTAATTCTTGAAATGTGATGATTATTATATGATTTTTTTACAGTACAACATTCCTTAAAATCATAAACTATTTCATTAAAAATATGTGCATAGTAAATCAATGACAATGTTATATGATGTGTTTGTCATGGTTAATTAAGAATGGAAACCATATTGAAAATGAATATGGTTTAGTTTTTTAAATTAAATTGGAGGCTCTAGTAATTTCAAAATTAGAAAAAATTACTAACAATTTTAATAATTTTATAATCATTTTTTAAGACAAGTAAATGATAAAATAAAATTAATAATTTTTTTTAATATAATGTTTTATAATATAGTGTAAAACATATTTATATTATGTTTGGTAAAATTATGGATGTTTTATATTATGAAATGTAATTATATTGGAATTTTTTATCAAAAAACTTATCCTATAGGGAAATAATGGTAAAATATGAGAAATAACAAGTTTCTCTAATTATTTCAATAATTTTTCAGAGGAATTAAAGAAAAATTAAATTTTATTGCTTGTAAAAATGAAAATAAAAATATATTATTCATTATTATTATTATTTGAGGAATTATGGAAATCCATGAATTAGTGGTGGTTGTCTATAGTAAATAGAACCATGAATATACTTTAGTTATAAGATCGTTGATAGTTTCAATTGTTGTATTCTGAAATTTTTATGGTGATCAAAAATACATTAGATATGAATATTTTTATCTCAATTAGAAACCCAAACTCATCATTTTCCTAAATTTTATAGATTTACATGAGTTATATCATCTACACTATATTAGAAAACTATTATATAGTAATATCGGTTTCATATGAGAATTAAAATATCTCTTATATCAGAGGTTGTTTTAGATAGGAATCACATAACCTTATTTCAAACAAAAAGAATGGAAATAGGTCCAGTGTGACCATTGACTAATAGTATCACTCAGTATCTAGAAAAATA
This sequence comes from Viscum album, assembly GCA_963277665.1. Taxonomy (NCBI): domain Eukaryota; kingdom Viridiplantae; phylum Streptophyta; class Magnoliopsida; order Santalales; family Viscaceae; genus Viscum; species Viscum album. Next base: position 565,525,468 of record OY728142.1, on the reverse strand, counting down.
TAGAAAAAATTCAGTATACCTTAAAAGTTATACTCATTTTGAAAATTATCTTATAAATATTAGGACACAAGTATATAATATAGAAAGAAGTACCATGAAATAGTTGATATTAAGGATACATTATAATTTTTACATTATAGATTCCAACCTAATGTATATAGTAAATACAAGGTTTGTAAGCCCATTTGTAATAACTTTGAGTTTTTCTCAGAATTTCCAATTTGGTACACTTTGTAACCAGTGATGGAAAACAAGTAGAATAATTATTTTATTAGAACAGAAGATTTCATATTAGTAAATAATTGATAATTTATTTAATGAAAATAAATTTAATCCATAACATAACTCCAAATATAATAAAATTTAGAAAAAAAACTCACTTTTTCAAAATAAATAAATGGTGTTCCAGATGAGTTTCCTACAACCATAGATAGTACATTCATATTTTAATCTGAATTTTTTCTACTTGTTATCAAAATAATCAGTAAACAAATATAAAAGATATATTTTATAAATATTTAAAAAAATTAAATCTCAAAACATAAGTGACATTTTAATTTAATTATTTTTGATACATGTGATTAATAATTATTTTTAATATTGGTAAAGTATCTAATATAAATTTGAAAAAAAATTATTTATTAAAAAATAAATGAATGGTTAAAAAATTATATAATTTATACAATAATTTTTAAATTGAAATTCCTAATAGATATGACAAAAATAATTATTTAAAAAAACAAATATATTATTGTAGTTATAGCATGTAATCAGTGTAACACCTCTCACCCTCCTAAAGCATGTAAACACTATATCCCAAAACTATTTAACAATTAACACATTAAATATCATTTATTGATGAATATATTTTAGGATTTTAATTTTAAAAAATTAAATAAATTCATTTTTTATATCAACATATCAAAATTTTTCATAGAATAATTTTCAGTCATTTTCAAAAACAATTGATTTATAGCTGATTTGTAAAAAATACTGATTTTGATAGAAACATCACTTTTATAAAATAATCATAATAAAAGAATGAGTTAATTTTTTTTCAAAATATTTTTAGTAAAATATATATTTTATATTTATAAATTAATATAAATTAGGTTAAATATCTATTTTTTATAAAACCCATGTTTTCATTTTAGAAACTCAAGTAATATTTCACCCAAAAAACATTTTTTATGTGCTTTTATTAAAAATTAGTTTTTGTCACTTATAAAAATAATATATAATAGGATTTATTTAATATTTTAGATCAAAATTTTCATATTTGGTAATAATTTCATTTTCATTTTTATTCATAAAAATTATATTACATGGATTAAAGTAAATTACTACGATAATGTTAAAATTATTTTCCACAAGGAATAATTTTTTTAACATTGTATAATTTTTATCTAATAAAGTAAATTAATAACTTATAAATAATTATTATATTATTTTTTTAACTATATATAAATATATTAATATTCATTCATTTAACAATTAATACTGAATATGATTAGTAAAACTTAATTATGAAAACATAATTTCTCTAAAAAAACTATTTCCCTTATATATTATATGTTTTAATTAAAAATAAGTTTATAATATTTAGAAATTGGGTTAGATTAAATATATGATAAATTTAGGTTTAGAAAACCCAAATTTTTTAAGTGGTTTTACCTAATAATTATAATAAAAAACAAAATAATTAATTAAAAACTTGTTACCAACATAAAAACCAAAATGAAAAAATTTCAAAATATTATGGTAAATAACTAAAAACATACTCAAAAAATGTGTTTAAATTACTTTTTTAGTATTTATTAATGTATGCACACCTATAACTCCATTATTTCAAACTTTTAGAGTAATGGACCCATGATTAGTGTAATTATATCATTACAAAATAAAGGGTGTTAACATAAGTGACATTTTCTTCACTTGTAAAAGGGACGCACTTACACTACTTAATACCACATATATCTCTTATAATTAATTTAAAACACATAAAAAGTCTTCCAAAAACCTCTGGAATTTTATTATTCCCTTGGTCAAAATTATTATGTTTAAGGCTTCTAATTCCAGGGATATTTCTAAGAAAAAATTCAAACTCTTGATGTAAGTATTACCATATTCTCAATTTTCTTTCTTAATGTTCCTCTTACTGACCTGTTATTTCCTTGAAAATATAATTAAATAAGTATAATTATTATTATTATATGTTATTATATGAATGTAACAACTATTATTTATTCCTTTCCATCCTTTAATTTATAAATAAAACCATTGTTCGTGCATCTGCACGGGCTACCGGCTCCACGAATCAACACCAAATGTTTTTCATACTGCTTCTCAAGGTTTGTTTTCATAATGGTATTGATGACTAAATATGATATATATAATATAAATATTATTCTAAAATTCCAAATTTTCATACAACTTAATTCACACATTCTTTAATAAATAAAAGTTTAACCAAGCGTTGGGCAGACTACCTCCTCCATTAAGTAATATATCATATTTTTCATCTAGTTTCTTTTTTCTTAAATAAAACCTATTTAAATATTAAAAAATCATAAAATAGTCATAATAACTTAATTATTATCCTATAAAAATGATATTATTTCTAAAATAAACCACTTTCAAAATTGTAATAATACCTTAATTATGGTATGTTTATGTTTTGTTCAATATAACCACCCATATGAATGAGGTTAAAAACCATATAATTGATGAATATGAGAACATAAATACTGATATTATTATTATTTATTAATAAAATAATTATTTTTAATGGTTCTTGAAATTTTATATTAAATATTTAACTTTTAATTAAAATATCATATTTGATCACTAAAATTACTAAACTAAGTTGGCATTGATTCCGCAATCACACAACATAACAAAAAAACTAATGGAATGGGAAAATAGATTTTTAAATCAATGAAATTTATCTATTCATGTTTTATATTTTACCTATTAATGATGAAATTCTGGATAATAATCTATAATAGCACAGCTATTACGAAACTAGTTCAAGATTACTCATACTTGATATTGAAAGTAGATAATATCAAACTAATACATGTAGAGAATAATTATAAATATGGTTGAAAAAAGGTTATAATTATGAATTATGTTCTTAAATAATTGATCAAGATAGTTATCTTTGTTATATATGAGGCTAAATGTTGTTCTATGATGTTAGGACAACAGGTAATGGATATTTATCCCAAATTACCCTATTTAATACATGTTTTGTATTATCCTCCTCATTTAATTTATGTGGTGTGTATAATAATTTAAAAATATGATATATCTTGAAATTAATTTTTTAAATGGTATTTTAAGATCTATTTAAACCCATATCTTTAAAAATATTTTTATTGAGTTCTTATCCAATCTAGAAGTGGGATTTCTATCCCAATTTTTATTTTTTAGATTTATTTTATATTAAAAAATTAATTTCTTTTTTATGGTGAAAACATTTCTACGAAATAATCTTTACCAAATTCCTCAATAATTTTAATGGATTTAAAATCCTATATTTTTATCCCTCTATAATATTTTTTTTATTTTAAGATTTATAAAAATCATTGTAAAATTGAATCTTTTTCATAATAGATGAACCATCTTCAATTTTGGTAGAGTAAATATGTGTGAAATTTACTAAAAAATGAATCATTTTCTAGAAACTGGAAACTGGATTCTTATTTAGAATAGATTCACCTTGGGGTAATCACTTAGAAAATTACTGGTTGATAATTGACCAAATCGTAACTCTGATTCACAATGAGTGGGCATAATACTACACATAGGGATATAAACTACAAGGTTATATGATTCATAATATTCACATGATCTTTATGAACCATGATGAAGTATTTTTTCTATAGTTTCCTTGGTCAACTGCAAATAAAAACTACTAAACCCAACTACTATATTTCATGGATACCCAAGAAAATTGAAAGTAACCACACCACTATATTTCATTAATATGGGTAATTATTGTGACTTTGATGATTCCACATAACTTCTAAGTTTATTAAGATATGTTATCATAGAAATCCACATTATTACATTGAATAAATAATTATTTGTTTTCAAAATTATTCATTATATAGATAGCCAAGTTTTAATTCTTTCAGAGGTTCCTTAAAGAATTTTACAAAATGTCTTTTTCACTCTTAGGGTGAATGCATTAGACTTAATCAGGTGATTGGTGGGGCCTATAAATATATATCCCCTTAATGAATCGATATTTCTCATGGAAGAAAATAACATAGGTTTTGGTGTATACCTCTCCCCATATCAGTATAGTTTTATTGAATAAGGCCTTGGGAATATGTCATGATGTCTGGGATTATGTAATCTATCAATATGATATCAATGATTATTGTTATCCTTACTTTCATTTATTATCATGGATATATAATGATCTCTATTTTAGTTTATTATAGAATTATTTTTTTATTTATTTTTTCCATATCACATGTCCCATGTTTATGTTATGATAGTCTCATTGGTATGCTACACTTTACTACGAAACTGAGCACACTCGTATTTTCTTCCTTTCTGTAGGAAACCTAGAGGAGAACTATGTGTAATTTTCAAGGATATTATATAAGTTTTAATAATTTTCTCACAATGTTTTCACATTTTATCTTATGTTTTAAAATATAATGTATATATGTATCTAGTCTTCTAAGACTACTAAATTGTTAGATCATATCAAAACTTTGTATTTTGTACCAATAATGTAATATAAGTATCAGATATAGGTTTTTGGAGACCGAGTTGTTTTAACTAAATTCCTAATATATATATATATATATATATGAATCTAATATTTAACTATGTCATATCTGAGGAGAAAAAAATAGACAAGTGACCTCAATTATGAGAGGCTATTTGAAATGAAACTCTATTTGAGATGGAAAATATGAGAAAATATTAGTGAATCGCCATCATCTTATAGATTTATCCATTATATGGAAAATCAAGATCAATAGAAACCATGATCAATGTGTTTTAATATAACATGTGATAATATCTAAATAAACAGTAGTTGAAAACAATTATTCAGGACAATTTCAAAGATATTGAAAAAGATTGTGTTGTGAATAGTGTTATTAATTTTGGATTCAAGAAGTTCTTAATAGAAATATAATATGATGTAATAGGAAAAGATGAGAAAAAAATGTGAAATAGAATGAAAAAAATGAGAGAAGTATGAAGATAATGCACCATCTTTGGAAGAACTCCATTATTGGAATATCAAGATTAAATAGAAGATTCATAGAATTGAAAATTTTCCTATTAATAATGGTGTATTATTTTTAGGTAATATATATATAAGGAATAAAATTTAACTATATTTTTTATTTAGGAATATAAAAGATACTAACTACTTTTAGAAATAATAGGATAGTGAGGCATTTTTCACAGACTTGTTGCATATCCAAAATGCATATTAGTTGCGTTTCATCTACTATTAATGTGGTGAGTTATTCTAAAATATCATCCTAAAGTGTATAGTAAATAGTAACTACTCTATAATATTTCATCAAAAAAATATAATTCATTAATCAATTAATTAATGTAAATATATATTTTTTAAAATTTATATTTTAAAATTCCAATCATTCTTCAATATAATATACATCAGTTTATTTTTATCCCCCCATGGTTTCTTGGGTAAGTTGTGATAAAGTTTTTCCATGAAATATACTGTAACATTCATGTTAGTGAATTTCATAGAAATAAGATTATAGTTTTAATAAAATAAATCACTTTATTTAGGTAAATACATTGGAGTTATATCATTAATTAAGAAACTATAAATATTAATTTTAAAATATCAATCAAATAAGAAATATTTGAAGAATCATTAAACATTAGAGTTAACCATATATGAATCTTAATATAATGAATGTATTTAAATGTATAAAGTTACACATTATATAGTATGATATAATAGTTAAAAATCAAAAATACACATGACATTACATTTAATATGTTGTAATTTTTTTAAGAAAATGAATACTCAGATGATGTTAATGTGTTTAGTTAAAAATATTTTTTTTTTCTTAAATGAAATCATGGGATTTATTTTATATATTTATGAAAATTGTGTATTATTTATGAAGAAAGTGTAATTTTTTTAAAATTACTTTGTAAACAAGATAATGAAATTTATAGAAAGATATCATATGTTAGTGTGAGTCGGAAAAAATTACTAATATGAAAATGTAGATAATATTAGATTTTTATTTAATGAGAAAATATATCATATATATATATACCTATGATTTATTACATAGAAATTGTGATTCCTTTGATATCATGAAATGTAAAAAATTAAAATACAAAATATGGAAAATTTTCTTCACAAGGCCAAATATGAGTGATTCAATTAAATGGGATTCTATAAATATTTCCTTCATTTTGAGTGATATTAGATTTCAATTCTACATAGCATAGAGCTTCACAAAAAAAATATTTATGTATTAGATATCAACATCTAATCATTTCTTAAAAAATCATAACTAAAATTTTTAAAAAAATACGATATTATTTATGGTAAAGACTATGGTAAATAACTAACAGTGAACATTTTATGAAGATGATCACTTAATGTTTAATAAATTTTATTTTACACTAGTATATAATGTTTTGGTTGTGGAAAAAATAGAAGTATAAAACTAGTATTCTATATTTTATATCTTTTAAATAAATGGGAATATATACAATTTACACTAATTATATCAACATAAAAATGTATAAAATTTATAAATTCTAGTAAAGAATAATAGTGGACAGTGACACAATAAAATAATCACTTTGACTATATAAAATATTTATTATAGTAGTTTTTAAGGTTCGTATAAGTGATTTAACTTAATTTATAGTTTTTAAAATGTAGTATAGGATAGTGTTTCTGTTAGAAATTAAAATTTCAAATAGAAGTGAAAGCATTGTTCATGAAACTAAAAATTAACTAAAATAATACATATTAAGTCAGGTAATGTATTAAAGGGACTAATGATGTATGTTTTACAATTATTATAGTTTTACTACTTTTGAATTAAATGATAAAAATCATATATTTTGAACAAGAAGAAGTAGTTCAATATTGACTCTGTTATTTGACAATTTTACCGATTGTGTAACATATTTAAATGATGCATACTTGAATCTTCAAGGTATTTTTATATTCAAATGAAATATTTTATATCTAATGGAAATATTCAGTCAATTTTATTAATTTATATCATAGTATAAATAAAAATATTATTGAGTATATATAAGGTAGTAAATTATATTATTCATGTAAAAATAGTTATGTTGATAAGGTATTAATGATACACATTTATAATAGTCAAATTTATATATACAAATTTTATGTTTTGGGAAATTTTTTTCTAAAAAATATTTATTATATAACACATAACCATATTTTCATTGACATGTATCAATATTTTGAAACATTTTTTGTTGGAAACAAATGAGACTATGACATAAAGATGGTCATGAAAAAAATAGGTTTTTGAATTTATATCCTAATGAAAAAAAGATATCAACCTTGAATTTTACTAATAGTAATTGAATATGAAATAACTAAAGAATATATCCTTCTTTTAAGCTTCTATATACAATTTCAATTTGTGTGTGTCACATTGATTCTAGGTAAGAATTTATTTTTTTCCAAAATCTCTCCTTGGAATTATTTTTTGTTTCAATCACATGATCTCCTTAATCTATAAAAATTTAATTGGTAACACTAAAAATTCAAAAAAACTAGTCAATATTATTTACCAACATAATTCAGACCCCTACTTTCAAGGTTATTTTATAACATGGAAAACCATAAATATTTATATCATTCCAATTTTATGGTGTGTATATGTTTTAGAGAGTGTATTTATCTTAACATTTTCTACATGAAAAAATAATAATTGGGATAAACTTTATTATCCCTATTAATTAAGGATAAAATTTTTTCAATTAGTTTTTTCACTACATTACAAGTATATGTTAGGATTATATGATTTTAAGATTTATGGATTATTGTATTTCATTATAAAAATTGTTTTGTGTACTGAATAATTACATCTATTAGGTTCTCATATGTAGTAAATAGAAAATATTTTATAATTTTTATAGCTATGTCACTATCATTTGGGTCATCAAGTACGTCATCACCAATATTTTAAATGCAACATGAAAATAAGTATAATCCCACTAAATAAATAACAATATTATAAGATAGTAGTCTTATGTTATTTTTTTAATGTAAGAACATGACAGTGTTTCCAAATATAAATAATATTTTATATTTTCAAAGAATATATAAATTAAATTTATATCATGTACTATAGGAAATGCATATTGGAAATCACCACAAAATTTAAATTTCAACACTAAAATGTAATTCCCCAACATTTGAAATATGTGCCAATAACTTATTCTTAAAGGTATGATTGAGAGCTTCAAATAAATATATGTAGACTATTGTTAACTCTTCCTAGATAATTATTTTTACTATATATAATGTTTTTACCAATTTACCTCCTTGTTGAATATTTTAAGTAGAGTTCTCATTAACAATAATGGTAGTACAGAATTTTGTGTTTCATTCACCCACCAAGTTGGATTAATGATAATAAATCACTTAAATAAATTAAAATTACTATATATCCTATAGATAATAGTTAGTAGGTTTAATATCACCTAATTAATGTTTTTCATGTTTCTATATTCCCATGAATGAACAAAAATTCACCATTTGGTGTCTATAATATAATAATAAGAGTAGTTAACATGTTTTCTATTTAGTGTCTAGTTTAGTTATCAGAAAAGTAAATCATTCTCAAATACAATCCTTATCATAGTTTTGTTTAGATTTAAACAATCTATCACCAATGAATTTAATTTTTTACACCATAATAGTTTGTATGTGGAATAATATCATCTTTTATTAGTGAAAAATTAACCAAGAGTTAATAAAGGTCCTTCTTATTGTGGATCCAAACTCTATTGGTACTTTGTATGAAGTTTTATTCCTTAGGGGGCCTCTAGAGTAGCATTAATTCGAGTCTTGGTGTTGGTGTGTGAATAAATTTAGGTAAGTATAAAAATAGACCAAACACATTTTAATTTATAATAATATTATAGTGGAGAATCTACAGGTTGGGTGGACTAACCAACCGTGTTATTGAGTAGTATTTTATAATCGTTCATTGAAAATTATTGTGTGTTAATTTTTTTATTATATGTGATGAGTTTATGAGTTATTTTATCTTTATTGGATCATGGTACTATCCAACTTTAATTTTTGAGTTTAATAGGTGAACTCATAAAATAAAATGGGATCACTATTTAACCCCCTTCCCCTCTTAGTGTTCCCATTTACCCAAGTGAAATTGAAGAAGTATCAAATCAAGGTTACATCTAAAAACTAAAATTGTATTATGAATATGGAGACCCTAAACTTTATAAATAGGAACGTTTTTACAAATTTTAATGGAAGTAAATATCACAGGTGGAAGAGTATGATCCTTCCATATGTTCTCTATCATGGTTTGGAGGTAAGAGATGTAGAGATAGTGGGATTTCCACCCATATTTTAAGATTATCCAATGAAACTCACAGATAATATAAATTTGGAAGTATATTTCAAGCCTATAATTCTATGTTTATGTCTCTACCAGTAAAGTTATATAAAAAATTCTTGGGACATCAAATCGTAAAATTAATTTTAAACAATATTTCAGGTAGTTATAAAGAAAATGTCAATGTGAATGAAGCCAAGATATAAGTTTAATGAGTATATTTTATGATATAAAAATAGTTCATATAGTGATTATTTATAATTATTTCACAATAATTAATGGTATTGTTAAAAATATACATGATTTTTATGAGAAACATGATGATATTATGGTTTTAAAGAAGCTAGTGATAAACTTTTTGGATATATTTGTTCCTATAGTTTCCACCATGGAAGATATGGAATATTTTACCTAGATGAACATCACAACATTCTCATATCATATGATATTAGAAAATATTCAATATTTAAAAATTATGTCAAGTAAGAGATGGGTTTTGAATCCATGATAAAATGTAAACTCAAAGATAACAACGATGTAGATTCAAGTAATTTTTACAATAATGATGAGGAGGAGGAGGAGGATATTAAAAAGACAATGTATCTTTTATTAAAGAATTTCATAAAAGACCTGAAGATCATAATGGGTAAAAAATAACCAAGATAATAAAAATACAATGACATTAATTAATTTTCAACTAATTATCCAAAGAAGAAGATTTTTGAATATGATTATCATAAGGAAGATGAGTAATCCCAGAAATAAAATTGGGGTAAACTCAAAATGAAATTATCAATAAATAGAAGTTATTCCATTTTTAAAATAAGAAACTTATTGATTAATATAGAAGATATTGACTAATCATAAAAAATCCAATCATATGGTTATATTAATTTTATTCCCTGTGTTGATAAAGGATTTAATTTTTAAAGTAATGATGATGATTGAAATGAAAGAACATGTCTGGAATGGATGATAAAGGATATGTTAGTAGCTTGTATTGAGTACAATACACATCTCAATAAAGGGAAAATAAAACTGATGATATAAGATAATAAGATTTTGGTTGATCAATAATATTAAAATAAAAATAAAAAATATTTTAAAAAATATATCAAGAAGTATAGAATAAAATATGACCTGAAAGAAAACATGTTCAAATTTCTAGAAGAAAAGTTATCTATAAGAGATGATAGAGACATTAAAAATATATATTGAATAAAAAATGATATAAAGAAATATAAATAATACCTTATCAATTTAGTGGAGATAAAAGTTATCATCTTAAGTTTGTATGATGAAGGATACAACCAAATAGTTGAAAAATTCTTCTAATGAGTTTTAAAGTGAATTTGATTTTCTTGGTAATGTTGTTCAGAAAAATAAGAAGAGTTTTTTTAAATAAGACGGGTAGGACACACTCTCCAATGTTAAGTAATAGAATAAAATGTTAGTACGCCCACTAATCCTTAGGAAAAAGAAGGAGTGGTTTGAATAAGTAAAATAAAATTTAAACTATGGATAGATTTATCAGTAAAATAAAATTTAAAATATCAGAGAGTATATATATCTTTGTTAAATATATGGGAATATATCTAATTCATATTAGTATAAAATATCATTACCATGATAGGGGCGTAAACCTAACTAGAGACACAAAAATAAAATAAGTTTATATATTAAAATATAACAATTCATGACTCAAGTCCACTCTAGAATTAATATGAAAAATAAAGTTCAATTCCCAAATGTAAAATATGTAGGTGTCACCGTCAAGGTTATACAGTTGAGGAGTGAAAAATATTTTAGAAAAAATATATTCCCTTTGGTGTGAAAGGGAAGGAAAATCAAAAAGTGAGAATATCGGTTGATAATATTAAAAATAAATACTTAACATCTCAGCCAGATCATCTAAATATGGATAAAAATAGATAAATCTCAAGTTGATGTTGAAACTAATGGAAAAAAATATTTTATGAGATAAGACTAAAGTTTGTGGCAAGTTTTTTACATGTAATGACCTCAAAATCCACGTAAACCTATTTGGTAAATGTAGACAGGTTGGGAGTGGAATTAAATTATATATAAGAATTATAGAAAACTAAAAATAAATTATAAAAAGGGTTATGGAAGCATACAATATTGAAGTTTCCTTGATATGTTAGGATAAAATTAATAATACACCTAAGAAAATATATCATGGGAAGAAAATTGGAATAAAATCTACAAAGGGAATAAAATAAAGAATGAATAATTCAACCTATTCTAAGATCTAAAGGAAGGAAAATTGTTATTTGATAGGAAACTCTCACCATTTATTCTATTTCTAACAATAAAATAGATCCCTCATTATTATAATATATCATGCTGATAATATTCTAACATGTAGGGAATTAAAGGAGATGATTTATGATAATACACACTATACAACGAATATGATATTTTTCATTAAGTTTTCCAATTATAATGATAGAGAAGGAATGAGCTCAACCTTTGAGGAGAGTAAAATCATAAGAATATTTTCTAAAACATGTATTCTATATAAAAAAGTAATTTCTAGCTAGCCTATGAAAATTTGAACCTTGAGGTAAGCTTACACACTCTAATCTCCATTTTAAATCCTATGAGTTTTTTATAAAAGTGGTAGAATGTAGTGAATTATAAAGGGGGTTTATATTGTGTATTTGAATTATTTTAATGGGTTCATAGGCATGAGTTCATAACATTTATTTCATGTAAAATCTTTTTAAGCATCCCATAATATGAGAAATTGATTCGATGTCACATATCATATTGGTTTATGGATATCTATGACTGCCAAGGTTATTTTCTATTATATTATACATTGGTTTTGGAAAATTATACATAATTTTTACTTACATATGGCTCAATGATAAAAAAATAGAAAGTTATATTCTCATCACACTAAGTGAATAAATATTATAACTAATATTTTTAAACAAGTGTTTAGAATATTAGATGATAAATATCATACACATCCATTCTATTTTTTGTCAAAAAGGGGGGAGGAAATTGATTTGCATCACAGATATTGAAATATAGGGTTTTTAGATATTAACAATAATAATAAAGTGTATATTTTTGTGCCAATGTGATTAGTTTTATTTATTTTCAATAATTGAACCTTAAGTTGTATGTAAATGGATATCAATGTGTGTTGGAGAGATGTGAAGAAATAATGTGTTATGTTACTGACATTAGGTGTGTAAATGGGAGAGTGGAGAAAATACTTGAAGAATATTTGTAAATTTATTCAATGAGAACTTACATGTGATGATTATTTGGTTGGTCTTCATGTTCAAGATAGGAGATGATTATTTTAAAACCCCTATCTACAAACCTTTAGAGGAACTAATATATTAGATACTATAAATATATTTTAAGGATTGTTTTTAATAATGTTTAAAATCCATCTAAATTGGATTATCAAAGTGTTGAAAAGTTTAAAAACCATCAATTGTGTATAGATCTTGAAGGAAATTTATAAAATTAAGAGATTTCACTTGGTTGAATTTTTGAGATATTATTATGTTTAATTAAATCGGTTCAGTTTTAAAGTGAGTAGGGTTGTATAATTGTTGGAAATATCATAAATCATTTCAGTCATTCTTTATGATTTTTTTCCTAGTGTAAGGATTTTCTAAAGTTTTTATGACTTCCCCCAATGTAAGACTTTGATTTTTCAGGCACCATGAATCCTCATATGACATTGAGATATTCTTTTTTACTTTTGATTAGCACGTATGATATCATGATGTGCTATATTAATTTTAATATAAGAATTACCAAGATTGTGTAAGACTTTAAAGGCTTATGAAATGTCTATGAGATACTTTTGACATTGAATGTCATTCAAAATAAATATAGATGATTCATAAGACTAAAAATTATTATGAAATGTGTTCTTATATGATCCATTTCACTTCCATACTTAGGATTTAATGAGAGTGTTGCAGTGAAAATTTTGAGTTTTTCATAATCATGTTTTTGAAAAATAAATAAAATGGGATGATTCCAAATCTGGCATTTAGTGGTTAAAACATCAATAATGAATGGTGATTAAAGATGGATATCAAGTGAATTATTTTTATGAAAAACGAATAGTAAATTCATTTATTTCTTAAGAATATTCTAGATATAAATGAGTTTTAGATTGAGATATTGTTTAGTGATTCAAAAATCACAACTGAGTTTTGATTCAAGTATTGTCTTTAGGAAATTTCCATTACATTTTAAATAAGATGATAAATGTAGGAATTGAAAAGTATCAAACTGTGAAGGAAATCTCCATGTCATGACTATATTTTTTTTCTTGAATTTTATGAAGAAATTAAGATTAAATATTGTGTGGGTCTATGTGATTGAGTTTTAATAAGAATGGATTGAGGCCTATGAGAGAAAATTATAAAAATATTTAGCTTTGACAAAATGAGAAGAAATATCAAAATTTTATTTCTATAAATCCAAAATAAGATATGTTCCACATAAGTTATTATTGTGAAGCACAATAAAATATCATGGAAAACCAATATAGAATATTTTATGTTTGTGACTTTTAGATTTTAGTGAAAAAAATTTCAAGGTATTAAATTTATAGATACTAATATTGATAACAGAAAATAAATTCTATCAATTAGAGTGGTTTTGAGTTTTTTAAGGTGTTTGAAAATAATTTTGAGATATGAGAATATATAGTTGGAAATATACCCATACTAGTATAGTGAAGTGTCATTAACTTAGTGAGACACAAGATAAATATAATCCATTGAGAATGAATAATACAGATAAATAAGATACATATAACTTATTGAATAGAGTTAAAATTATAATACATAACATGGGAGTTCATTTTTCAGGAAAAAAAAGATATGAACAGCCCAGTATTTGGTCCAGTGAAGAATATTTAAAAATTTAATGATCTAGAAGGACTATCATGACTAGAATAACATCTCATGAGAATCAATTTTTTAATTTCATAAAGAAATCTACATGATAATATCAATGATCGAGAATATAAAATGTAAGAGGTCATCTTTTGGTTGTGTAGATGTAACCAGTAACTGAAATAGGCCTTTCTTGTTGTGGATCCTAACTTCAATTATACACAGTGTGAAGATCCACTCTCAATAGGGAATTTAGAGCTGGAAAATTGTGTTAATTAGTGTGGGTGTTTGAGTAACCATGGGTTTGGATAAAAATAGCTCACATCCATTTAAATTTATAACAATATTATAGTATTGATTTCATGGGTTGGGGAACTAACAGACAATGGTGGGAGTAGGATTTTACAACTAAACCTTGTAAATCCTTATGTGGTATGATTTTTTAATTACATGTGAAGTGACTGTATCATAACCCCCTCCCTCAAAGGGTACCACTAATTGGTCGGTAATTAATAAAGGGATATAATAACCCCTAATGTAAACCTTTAATAATCCATGGGTTTGTGAACAACATCGAGGGTATATAAATCACAAATATAGGAGGCCTTACCCATATATAATATTAAGTATAAAAATATAAGATGAGAAATTCACTAACCAATAGCATGTATAAATAAAGGAATCCATCCCAAAACATTATGTAAAATAATACATAACTAATAAAGTTAAAAATAAAAAATAAAATTACCAAATGTAAATCCCCACATGGGACCATGAAGCTTGTAAAACAATCCATGAACTAATAATTACTTGATCAACAACCAACCATATCATGTGGTATTTAAAATAGTTTATATATTTGTAGAGTGATCATAACATGTATACTTGGTAGTATCCACCTATATTCCTCTAATATAAATGATATAAGCATACTAAATCCCAATGAATAAATAAATAAAACTAACTAAGAACTTAGTTAACTAAAATTATTTTTTTCCCATCCGCACCCAGTCCTACTCACAAAGTAACACATAGATGTAAATAAATATTTATTGAAATAATATAAATATATATATAAAGGTACCCTAATTACACTTCCCCACTTGTTAGTTTCTCTCAATTCCCAATGCTAAAAATCCAATGTTCATCACATCCATAAGTAACTAAACATCTCATTTATAATTATCACAAACATTCTACATCCAATGATGCTCAAAACCTCATCAAAATAATCCCTATTAACATGCAAGTGTAAGCCTAGAAGCTACTACAACCTATAAAAAGGCATTATACCTTAATCCATCCGAGCCCATACACGTACACATATTGGAATTTATAGCCACCATATCTATATATAATTATATATTATACCTCAAACCATTATAGTATGTATATAAATGAATAATTGAATTTAGTTTCACCTAATCTTGCATAGTAACACACCTTATATTGTAAGAAACAACTTCTTGGGGTATTCCTACTCATACTATGTCTGAACGAGGAGTGGGTAGAGGGATAAGTCTAATATATGGTCCCTAGCCTACCAAAATGTTGCAGAAAACATCCTTAAAAAAGTTTAGCGTCGGTTTCCCTACCGATGTAGGTGGGATATAATATAAAATCAAAAAATATACAATAACATCTTATAAAAACTATAGTAAGGTTAACTTCCTAGCCTTTAACTCATTTTCCATTCTCATCACACAACACCCCTGGAAGTCGTTGCTAAGGTCTAGATCTCAAAAAAGAATACAAGAAATGAGTTCAATTTTATTTAATTCATTATCCAAAAATTAATATTAATCTATTTTCATTTCCATGGTTAACACTTTGATCTTTTAAGCAAGTGACTTCGATACCATAAATTCTTTTGAAAAAAAAATCAATTAGTTTATCTTTATTTAAAACATTATGAACTAACACCATTATAGATATGACATTAATTTAGCATTCATTATCATTCATGTATTCTAGGACTCAACCTAATACACCACATCAAGATTCACTAGAAGTACACAGAGATAAACTACATCAAAGAGTTGGAAACATGTCATATAAAAAAATTTCAATCATGTAAGTGTCATGAAAGATTAAATATTGATGATAAATCTCAAATAAAAAACTCATCCCAGTGGAATTAATTTCATTCACACGCTATCATGTTTTCGACTCAAGAAATATTAAAACTCATCCCCAAACAAAAATGATTAAATGTCGATGAAAAATACCCAATAGAATCTCCTCTTAGTGTGATTATTGTCATTAACACACCATCATGCATAATATAATATGTCTTTACATCATAGACTTTTACCATTACTGCAACCCAGGGATCCCAAACCATTTGTCACAAAACTTTCCTAACCATATCAATGTTATCAGTAATCACGCCAGGTTTATAATTATTCTAGACCATTCTCACATGGTATCCAAAAAATTACAACATGCAATAACAGGTATTAAGTCCCCAACATTGAGGCATTCAAGCCTCCAACAATAAGAACATGCTCATTCATCCCCAAACAATTTATATTTATCAACAACCATTTTAATTCTCTCATAATTAACTATTTTATTATTAATAGGATTTCCATAATAAGGAAACATATATAAAGTATATAAAAATATCATGAGATCAAACATTAAAATGATTAAATTAATTCTTTCCATCCTCAATAGTTTCCATAAGAATCAAAAATTAATTATTATCTAGATTCACTATTCAATTTTAACATTATCTGATTTATATTGTTTAACAATTTAAAGAAATAAAACATGGTAAGAAATAACAATAAATAAAACTTATAAACATATACCATACTATATAATAAACAAAAACATGATAGTATCATGAAATAATGAAAACTCGTGTGACTATGTACCCAACAATATATTTCATTCTCAGAACATAAAATAATAATTATTTATATCATTTAATAATTACCACTTATATTATTTAATATATATAATTATATTAATAATTATTATCATGAAATATATTGAAAAATAATCGCACAACATGTGACACTCCCTTGTCTCAATTATTCTATAATTTATTATCCTTTTCCCTTCCATATATAATTTATAGCATAAAAAATCCAACACTTTAAACTAAATCATTTGATTACTTTATATTCTTCCCATTAAAATTATTAACAATGATATTTAAAATATATTTTAACATGTGATTTATCATAATTATATTGTCATCCTATAACATGTGATTAATTCTAACAAAATTTTAAACAGAAGAAAATGATAGTAATAATTTTTCTTCCAATACATATTTTTAAATTATTGATTAATATTTCTTTATGTGAAAATTTTCCAAATTATTATTTGATCATGGTTAATCAGACCCATTTACCAAGAGAAACAAATATATGGTTAATACACATATTTCAAAAAACAAAATAGAGGAAACAATTCCCCTACCTCACAGAAAAGATAATCATTATTTGACTACACAAAACTAGAGGGTTGTGTGCAGGATAAAAACTCATTGGAAGAACATTATTTGATTAAAAATGGGTTCAAAAGGCTCCAATAGAGAAGGTAATATCTCTTAAACTCAAAATAAATCAAGTAAAATGAATTAATATTAAATAATCTAATTTTTTAATTTAAAATATGATTCTCTCAAGTGTCCAAAAAAGCAAAAATCCAAAATTCCTTTAAATTAAACATTAATTAGGCTTATATTTTATTCTCATGGAATGTCCTATTTAAAACCCTCATTTATTAAAAAATTAAATGATGTAATATCTTTGTTTCATATGGATTAAAATCCAATTTCTTCCTTTAATATTATTTAGTTTATGTTAAAATTACATATTTACATTAAAAAATGTTTTTACATTACTAAAGAAAAAACTATGAAAGAATTGAAATTTTGGAAACTATTAAAATTCCATATTTACATTAAAACATGTTTTTAAATACACTAGCCACATGAACAAAACAACTGACTATGAAGGAAAGACTACATGACTAACACGACGGACCATGATGACCAACAACAGGACAAAAATGATCATCCGTGAAGACCATCTACATAAACAAAATAACTGACTGTAAGGACTGACTGCATGACCAAAATTATTCAATGTGAGGACTAGACTCAAGAAAAAAATGACCAAACATGAGCACTGACCACCTGACCAAAACAACAGACCCTGAGGACCAACTGCACAACAAAAAATTACCATCCATAAAAAGACATTGGCACACTTTGGGCACTATAAATCATTATAAAAACATAAAATAATTGTTTTTTAAAAGAGTTAACTTACATAAAAAAACTCATAAAAAATTATAATCCTTGATAATATATAAAAACTAATAGAAGATAAATGGTTATGAAAAACCACCCCACGAGATACCACTCATGGAAATCACTATATAAAAAAACAACCACCTCACGGGAGGAACAAAGAACATAACCATACAAAAAAACAAAAACCTAACCAAATACTCTCATAGATGTTACCACTTAAATTAAATGGTCTAAAAATAATCAAATAAATTAAGGTAAAGGATCTCATAGATTAGAATAAGCTTAAGCATTGCATCTCAATAAGGATAAAACAAATCAACTCAACAAGGAATATTTTAATGAACAAAATCTGGTCTCCATCAAAACCAGCACCAAACCTAGCTTGGGAGAAGGCCAAAATGGTTTTCCTGATCCCCATAGGCTGTAACAAGTGCACATATATCATAAAATGAAATTTGGTAATGGTTTACCCAAGTTTATAAACATTAAACAACCAGAAAATCCAATAATCCAAATCTGAATTTTTCAAATAAAACCAACTTTTATAGAATTTAAGAATTTAATTAGAAACTTTAAAACAATACTCAAGGACTAGAAAAAGGGAAAAAAATATAAAGTACGGTCCAAGAACCTCCTAATTAAAAGAGGCACCACCCTTAATCCATCTCCACAACACTTTATCATAAAGGACCGCTAAGAACCCATACTATTGGACCAAGAAGTTGTACCCGAACCTGCGACAAAGACAACCAAGTCTACTTACACCCAAAGGTGTAAGTAGGGTGTGAGAAAATCCTAATAAGATTTCACCACTAAGATATTCCATGTGATAAGCATTCAAAGATGAAAAACTTTTATGTTTTCCTAAACATGAAATACTAGTTACAATTTCTAACAGATGAAACTTTAAATAAAAACAATTTTCAAGTGGGATATTTCAAATAATAAAAACCTTTAAATAAAATACCAAATCTATGGAATTTCACATCCAAACATATCGTATGCTGATGGTAAGTATAAAGAATCTAATAAGCAGAAGCAACAGGAAATAACCACTAGGTACAAGCTCACAGAGGGTCCAAGGTATCTCGTAACTCGATGAACGTAACCATTATAATATCTGTTCTCGTGCACATGAGCCACTAGTATGGATTATAAACACAACCTAGTGGTCCACCAATATAAACATAATAATAATAATAATTTAGTTAGTGTTTTCATTGTCAATATTTCTACGTGAAACTGAGATCAAACCCTATAGAATCACTAGAATACTAGTACGCGTCCACCCACCTAGATACCCGGGATTCCCTCTTGTACTCAAACAAGTTCAAAAATATATGAAATAAAATTTTCACATGAAAATACCACTTCCACATCACACATTCACCCGACATCCCACATGTATATCACACAATTCACATAATTCTCTTTTTCATTCAAATTCATTTTGAAATCATACTTACACCAAAACAACTCACGTCACATTCACATCTCTTTCAAACTTCAGTAAACACTTTAAAAAATTTTATAAAACATTTACAAGATGATATACACTACATAAAATCACACAAAAATTCCACATAATACCCTTTTTACCTTCATATTCGTTTTATCATCATACTTGTAGGAAACATCCCACAAACATGTTTCGCACCCACAACACAATTTAATAAATCACCTTGAAAATTTAAAAAACAATCCCAAAACATTTGACATAACAAATGACCACTTTATCTTTCCAAAAATCACTTTAAAAACATACACCCACCAAAACAATACATAAACATCCTTTATACACATTTTGTAACTCATTAAACCATTTAGAATTTTCATGGAATGCTTTCAAGAAGCATGAACAAGTTTTTCACCTAAAACCCATTCAAAAACCCTCTTTTAAACCCAAAATCATACCAAGACCCTACCAATGTATAATTATAATCCCAAAAAACATTTAATAAGCCACTTTCATATGTTTTAAAACAAACCCAAATATTACAACAAGAGTTACACATGGAAGACACCCAATTTAAAGAAAAAATGAAAATATAAAATTAAATTCTTAGGAAAATGCATTAAAATTGGTTTTGGAAACACACACAGCAAATGAAAAAAATAGAAAACAAGTAAATCAAGCATGTTAACTAATAAATAAATTCTTACATGTGTAATCTCTTATCAAAATTGTCAAAACCCTCAAATCTTGGTGCGAAACATACACCGCACCACCGCCGCACCTCAAGGAAGTGAAAAGCGACCAAAAACCTCAAGATTTCACCCAAAAGACAATAAGTTAAACCCTAAGTACGAAACCTAGTGTATAGAAATTTTAGAACTCAAGAAAGGGTGAAATAAACCCTGATAAAATGGAAGAAAACAAGAAGATAAAGACTTACTTTCATGATTTTAAAGTTTTTATCATCAAATATTCCATAAAAATTTAGTTCCAAGGGAGGGTGAGAGATCTCGGAGGCTAAAAAAGGAGGTAGGACATGGAATGGATAAGATAGGGGAGGATTTGGTTTATTTCCATAAGGGAAAAATTGTAATTTCAAAACATTTATCGTGATATAGACACCTTTGCACTATTTAGGGGCACGGTTTAGTAAACCGTGCGGCCAAACTGTGTGGCCTGTTCCGGCCACCCAAAAAGTAATGTCTTGACTCCAATTTAAAGGGGTAAAAGGGGGGTAACCTAGGAAGAGAGATATACCAAATATATGGGAGAAAAAATCATAAAATAAAGCACTCTTTTCACCCCAAAACTCATCCAACTCGTGCGTACAAACCACCTCAACAAGTTAGTCCAAAAAGTGGTTCCACTAGGAGTGCCACTAATCAAACTCCAAAACACCACAACCTCATTCCATACCTTTGAAAAAAGAGGAGGCCAAGTACCATAAAATATTCCCAAGACCAATTTCATAGATCAAGAACACTAGAGACACCATAATTTCAAACCTAGAACACTCGGAAATGCAAAGAAATCTAAGAACTGAAAGAGGATTCGAATGAAAGCATGGAATTGAAAATCAGGGTGTGACAATTCACCCCACAATAAAGCTTTTATCCTTGTAAAGATATAGAAAGTCCAAAATAAAACACTAAACCCAACTGGTAGACCAAATTGGACTCAATTTTTATGCTTTTCCCCAAAGGCCAAAACACCTACAGTGATCAATTAAGGACAGAATACTCTCAGAAACCACAGCTTACCCCAATTTCCAGAAATGATCAAGTAAATTCATACCTCATAACAAAAGGAAACTCTTCAAACACTATCTGAAAAAACTCAAGCAATTTACCTGAATGAGCAACAACATGGAACAGGTTTACCACTAACATACTTTAATTAAACCGTTGGGCACTCTCTAATTTCAACATATACCAAAGAAAGATGTTGGAAGTTAGATAGCCTTAAATGAGACTACCTTATTCCAAGCCAAGACCAAGGAAAAATTTAGTTACTAGTATAGGGAGACAAAAATTGGCTCACCACCATAACAGACAACTTAACATTTTTCCCCCGCAACAAAACCAGGACAGTAACATGGGTAGGTCCAAACTGACTCCCCAGCACAAGGGGGAGAATTCTATTAGACCTTTATAAAAAAACTTACATAAGACTCATAGTGGGTCTCCCGACTATAAGAACTAACCATCATAACTGACCTGCACAAGACATCACAAAACGACCCAAAAAAATTTAATGTGTTGGCACGACCACACGGTTTGGTCGTAGAGTTTGGGAAGCCATGCACAAATTGTGTGGATAATTCAATATGCATGGTTTTCCTGGAACACAGTCATTATTGATCATGCACAACCCATGTTCTCAACACTTCTAGCCCAAATTTCTAATATTTCTCAAAAAACTCAATGGAAACCAAAGGGGTAAGGAATGATGTTGTGCAATAACATGGACACGAGGTCCTCCCAACTCTTCCCATCGAACGGGAACAAAAAAATCAAGATGACGAAATCATAGGTTTAAACTAATCCCATAGTTCATACTAATGATATGACTTTGGAAAAGGGTATAAAAAACCCTAGGATTTCCCCTGAATACATTCCCTCTCATTCTAAGACCTATAGCTAGAGCCCAAATGATTGAAGAATATTTGGCCTTGCAGTTAAGATATAGAAACCCACTAAACAGAACTTCTCCTTTCAGTGCCATGAAAACTATACCCCAATACCAGATGGGTTCACCAAGATATAAAACATTCCAAACTCTCAATACCCTAAAAAAACATTTCACTAAAACATTGTCTTATAAGATACACAAACATCACACCTTGTCTCTTTGAATGAGAAACAACATAAGGAAAAGACACTTATAATTGCCTTCCTCTAAAACAGAGGATTTGATCCTTTTCTAGAGGTTACAATCTCCCAACAAAACAGAGAATCTCGGAGGATTGTGCGACCTTCACCATTATATTCAATAATAACACAACATCACAAGTCATCACTGAATATGACCAATATGACTGATAGAAACAATACATGGAGGGGGAACTTATACAACATCCACAAACATCATAGAATTCTTGAAAGTGTCCATAATAGCCTCTCATGACCAGATTTCCAATTCTAGTGGTTTAACATAAACCCATACTTAGAAGAGATTAACGAAGGACCTAGGGTCCCTCTTAGGGAACATCTAGCACTGACTACCCTATACCACTTCCACCTTCGAAAAATCAGGTAACTTAAGAAACTAAGGTCTCTTTAAACCTTCCATGAGCACTCTCTTATTACAAGAGGATCCAAAAAACCAAAAAATGAAAAGGTGTAGACTATATCTATGAAGATCAATAAAAATATTCCCTATATTGATCAACTGGAGGATCTTCCAATGGCGAAACAATATGGGTTGCACTCCAGTTGTGCACAAACCCTTAATGGGAGCATACCTTATCCAATGAAAGAACCCAAGGACCCAAAAAAGCTGGTTCATTGTTCAAAAAGGGCCAAAAAACAGATTAAAACACATGAGGGGAACCACTGTAAAGGCTTCCTGAACTTTTTTCAGAGGAGACCACTAACCAGCCCTTCAACCCATCTTACCGACCAAACACAAACCCAAAACACCATTCAAACAAGAGGGGCTCTTTGACTAAAAACATCCCACAATTAGTATTTCCCAAACAAATAAGACACACCATCCCAAACCAATCATCATGACGTCATGTTTTCATTTAAAAGCATCTCTTTGAAAATAAATGGTTCAACGGTTAGCGAACCCACAAATGGTACTCCATGGGTCGTACACATGCATGTCTCTATGCCACACTGGGTACCCTCCACATATCCATCCAAGAACTCATCTGTTCATTCCATTAACCATCCATCATCTCATGTAACCCCATGAATTTGGTCTCTCACTAAAATACAAAAGGTTAAAACAAAACTTCTTTCCAATTTTCAAAACCAAAACAGTCAACCAATACTTACTTTTTCTCAAAACTGCTAACCAAAAAATCAATACCCAATTTAAATCTTACAAAACTTTTCATAAATACACAATAAATTAAATTAATACTCACTTTCAAGTCATACACATTAATTTCAAAGAATCTCATCCCACTAAAACACCTTTCAATAGTTTAGAAAACTCTATTAGAAACATGTTTTCAAAACCATCTTTAACATATCTCCTACTTTCAACAGTGGTGTAAACACACCATTTTCTATTTCAAAATAATTCTGAAAATTCAGTTCCACCATTTAAAAAATAAAACCCTTCCATATTTATCAGAAATTTATTTCAAAAAAACTTTATGCTTCTTAAATTCATGTCATTTTTTCTTTAAAACTGAGCTTCTAAGATTTCAAAACTAAAGGACACAAGACAATTCAAGAAGAAACTAGTTTCGGAGGGTGAATTGGAAATATGGTTGGAGGCCATACACAAATCACTTCACCATCATAGAGAGTGTTCTAGGGATATTTCCTCGGCTCCACCTAGCTTGCAAGGCCTTGAGAGCTCACTGATCCCATTAACCCAACTCTCTTTTCATTTTCCCTAATCATCGTCAAACCAAGAAAACAAAAGGACTCAGATAAATCTTAACATCCCCTGTCAACTCAAATCACTTCATGAGGTGTGCCGGCCTGGCACACTACCCATAACTAGAATTTCAAGTTCTGATAGTCTCAGCTCTAGACTATCCTGACTCTTCTCCAAATAATATAACCCAAAGAGAGTGAACCTTATTTTGACAACATTTTGTCACAAACCAAACCTAGTCTCCATCAAGACCAACACCAAACCCGGCCCGTGACAAGGCCCTAAGAGTGTTACTGATACCCACGAGCTGGAACAAGATCACAAGTACCATAAAATAATATTTTGGAATGGTTTACTCGAGTTTATAAATATAAAATTACCAAAAAATCCAATAAACCAAATTTGGATTTTTCAAACAAAACCATCTTTTACAAAATTTTGGAATTGAATTACACAATTTAAAAAATACTAAAATAATAAAAATAAGCGAAAAAACCCAAACGACCACCCAAGAACCTCCTCATGTCAAGAGGCACCTTCCTTGATCCATCTCTACAACACTACAACATGAAGCACCGCTAAAAACTCTTACTATTGGAACAATAAGCAGTACTGAAACCTATAACAAAAAACAACCAAGTCTACTTACACAAAATGGTGTAAGTAGGGTGAGATCGATATACTTGTATGATACCACAACTAAAAGATTCCATTTGATAAAAATTCATAGATGAAAATCTTGAAAGTTTTTATAAACATGAAATACTAGTTACAATTTCTAAAAGATGAAACTTTAAATAAAAACACATTTCAAGTGTGATATTTCAAAGAATAAAAAAAAATAGTAAAATAACAAAGCTACTGAATTTTCCATCCAAACATATGTATTTTAACAGTAAGTATAAAGTATCTAGTGAGCAGAAGCAATGGAAAATAAATCCTAGGCACTAGCTCATTGTGGGTCTCATGTACCTCATATCTTGGGGAAAGTAACCATCACAATATCCGTTTTTGTGCACACGAGCCACTAGTAGGTATCATAACGATAACATAGTGGTCCCCCAATATCATCATCATCATCATAGTTTAGTTAGTGTTTTCATTGTCAACCATGCTTTGTGAAACTGAGGAAAAACCCCATAGGATCACTAGTATACAAGTACACATCCACCCACCTAGATACATGGGTTACCCTCTTGTGCTCAGAAAAGTTCAACAAGACATGAAATAAAATTTTCATATTCAAATATCACTTCCAAATCACACATTCACCAAAAATCCAGCATGTATATAACAAAATTCACATAATTCCTTTTTTCTATCAAATTTATTTTGAAATCATACTCACACCAAAAAGGCCCACATCACGTTCACATCTCTTTAACACTTTAGTAAATCTTTTAAAAAACTTTACAAAATATTTACAAGATGATACACACCACATAATAGCCCACACACACATGCCACATAATACCCTTTCTACCTTCAAATTCAATTTATCATCACACTCACACAAAACAGCCCACAAACATGTTCTGCGCCCACATCACAATTTTATAAATCACCTAGAAAATTTACAAAACATTACCAAAACGTTTGACGTCACAACTGAATGCTTGATTTTTCAAAACCCCATTTTAAGAACATACACCCACCAAAACAGTACATAAACATCTATTTCACACTTTGTGTAACTCATTAAACCGTTTACAATTTTCATGGAACACTGTCAAGAAGCATGAAAAGGTTTTTCACCTAAAACCCATTCAAAAACCCTCTATTAAACACAAAATCACACCAATACCCTACAAAAGAAGAATAATCAGCCCAAAAAACATTTAATAAAACACATTCATATGTTATAAATCAAACCCAAATATTACCACCAGAGTTACACATGCAAAACACCCAATTTAAAGTACAAATGCAACTATAAAATTAAACTCTTAGGAAAGTCCATCAAAAATGGTTTTCAGACCACACACAGCATATTAAGAACATGAAAAATAAGTAAATCAAGCAAGATAACTTCTCAATAGTTTCTTAAACATGGAATCACCTACGAAAATTATCGAAATCCTCAAATCTTGGTAAAAACATAAACCACACCACTACTGCACCTCAAGAAAGTTAAAAGCAACCTAATACCTCAAGATATCACCTAAAAGACAAGAAGTTAAACCCTAGGTACTAACCCTTATTGCTAGACATTTTATAACTCGTGAAAGGCTGAGAGAGACCCTAAGGAAAGGGAATAAATCAAATAGAGAAAGACTAAATTGCAGGATTTTGATGTTTCCCCCACCAAATCTCACTTAAAATTGAGTTCCAAGGAAGGGTGAGAGAGCTTAGAGGCTTTACATGGAGGTACGTCGCGAAATTGAGAAAATAGGGGTGGATTTGGATTATTTCCGGAAGGGTGAACTTGGAATTTCAAAACATTTTTTGGGAGCTGGACACCCTTGCATGGTTTGGTGCAATGTTTAGTAAATTGTGTGGCCAAACCGTGCGGCCTGTTTTGGCCACCCAAAAAGTAATTTATAGCCTCCAATTTCAGGGGGGTACAAGGGGGGAACCAATGGGTAAATATAGGCCAAGTATAAAAGATATAAATTCACAAAACAAAGCACTCTTTTACCCCCAAAACTTATCCAACTCGTTGGTACAAACCACCCCAACAACTTACCCCTCAAGTGCTACCACAAGGAGTGCCACTAACCCAACTCCAAAACACCACAACCTCATACCATCCCATTGACAAAATAGGATTACATGTACCATAAAATACCCCCAAGACCAAGTTCATAGATCAATAACACAAGAGACACAAAAATTTCAAACCCAGAATGCCTGGAAACCAAGAGAAAGCTAAGAACCGAAAGAGGATTTGAATCAAAGCATGGAATTGAAAATCTGAGTGTAAAAAATATCAACCCTAAAAAATAAATATATTGATCATGTATCTATGTCTCTGTATACCTGTTACTTTTTAATAATACATCATACTATCTCATGGCACAAACTAGAGGAATAATATACCCACACAAAACCTTCCCCTGACAGACCTAAATCTCAATAGGTTTCTCATGAAAGGTTGAAACATCTTAAAAATCCAACTCACCCCAATTTATGATGTGAGAATACTCATGAAGATATTATATAGTCTACGATTAATGGAATGAATCATGAATCTAGAAAATTTATAGGGGTAGTGCTAACAAATACTCCATACCTTTAACCTTTTCCAACACCTCATAACAGACCTTGGAAAAAGCTTACTCCCATGACCAAACCTTCACTACACATTATGAAGATATAAATCTAATAAAACATGATATTAGATGTAAAAATAAAAAGGAATGCTCATATTATCATCATAAAACTTTTCACAATCATTCACCATATTTATTCACTCATGAATAACATGTACCTTCTATTTTATAATCTGTGTTAATTCCAAACCAATAATAATATAATCAACAACCTTGGTTTATCACAAAAGATATCAAAAAAATTCTCCATATATTTATTCCAGTAGATCCATTCCAATAGAATAGTGACACTTGTTATTGTCTGAAAACTCTATTAGGGGTAGGTGTTTCACCCACATACCTCCAAAATCCATAATGCATGTTTATAACATATCCTCTAATTTCTAGATAGTCTTACCTATTTTATCATCCTTCAACATATGAAAAGTAGTGCTAAGTCACAACTAAGATCCAATGGTGTAATTAAGACCTCTAAACACCATGTAAGTAAAATGAGTATCATGATTCAAGATTGAATTCTTTAGAACTCAATGAAACTGAATTATCTCTTCCAGATACTTCCTCAAAAAAAACCACACTTGAGATTAACTCCTTTATCACTAAGAAGTGAGATAATTGTATCAATAATTACATGATCACCCATATAGCATCATAACCACCCTCAGATTTTGGTAAACTAGTGATGAATCACATAAATATGGCATCCAACTTCCATCAGAGAACATCAATTGGTTGAATCAAATCACAAGGAAAATAATGCTCCTCCTTCACCCTCTATATAAAAATACACCAAGAGAAAAACTATTAATTGGACACTTTAAAACAGATAACTAAAATTAACATCCCAATGAATGATACATATTTTCCACAGTAGGATGTACTATTAAGGGTTGAGTATGTAAATCATGGAGAACCACATCAAAAATCAGTGGAGTGAAAATCATTCCCTAAAATAACACTCAATGATTTCCATCCTCAAACCATTCCTCAGAATTATCACAAAATACAACTAATCACGAAAAACCTCTCCATTGGAATCCTTTATTTGGGAATCCTATAATTACTTCACTAAATATTACTGCACTATCATCTAAAAAAGACATACTATTCTATAAAATACATCTATGTCAACATGTAGTGATAAAACTCTTTTGTTAGTCCCCAATAGTATTTAGACTCATGCACATCCCCACTACATGACTTCTTTCTCAAGGCATCCACTATAACATTCAATTTTACTTGTTTAAAAGAAGTATCAATGTTATGGTACTATTATAACTCAATAAAATATCATTTTCACAAATTTAATTCTTGTTTATAGAATATTTACTTCATATTCTTGTGATCTGTGAAGATCATAAAAAAATTCTGTGGTGATATAATATCACCACATCTTAAAAAATAATATTAATCTTGTATCATCAATATCATATGTGGTATAGTTAAATTCAACAGATCTTAACTGAGTATACCCATAATAGATAACTTCCCTTAATAGTATCAAAATTTAAACCAAGCTAATTCATGAAGTGTTATAGTAAACCTTGAACATAACAACCTCATTTGTAAAGTGGAGAACCAAAACCCTTACCCACTTCTCCTTATAATTTTAAAAAGCATCGTGGCACTATAAAGTATACATAAACTCATTTTCATATCTTTTAAATATTTTTAAAGGAGTATCTATCAAAGATAATTTAAGTTTGAACATCTTATAATAGTTGAAAACATCAAGCAAACTCTGCACCTCTATAACATTCTTGTGGACTGATAAGAAACTGAATCCTTAATATTTGAAGGATTAATGACTACTCAACACCGAGATAGGACATTACCGAGGAAATGGAACTCATAGAACTAAAATTAAAACTTTGAAACCTTCTTTAATAGATGATGAAACCATTAACTCCTAAAAAATAAAAAAATCTCTACATACTCATCATATGATGATGAAAAAACACGGATGTAATTGATAAAGACCCCCATGAACTAGTAAAGAAACTCATGGTACACAACATTTATCAACCTCATGAACATGACTAGAATTATCATATCTTCGACTGGAAACAAAATAAACTTTTAATTCCCATAAAAAAGCCTAAAATAAGTATTTAATATGTCCTCATCCTTCACATGCATCTAATGATATCCAAACTGCAACTTCATCTTTGAGAAATAGATATATCCCCTAAAGTAATAAAATAATCCATCAATCTATGGGATAGGATATCCCATCACCATTACCTGATCCAAACTATGATAATCAAAACATAGCCATATAATTTCATTCTCCTTCTTTAAAAATATAATGATAGCTTTCCAAGGCAACACACTAGGATGAACAAATCCTCTCTATAAGAGATCATAAATCTGAATTCATAAATCATGTAATTCATAGAGGTCATCCAATATAGAAACATTGAAATTATTAAAACATCTATCTTTATATATATTCCAAAATTTATCTCTCATTAATGGGGTAGCATCAAAACCTCTTCAGTAAAGAGATATGGGTACCCTTATATAACCCTAGGAAACACCACTGCCTGATCCTCCATAAAACTCAATATTATCTCAACAATCAAGGAAGATATAAACTTAACACACCACCGACCCATTAGAGGTTCTTAATCTCACACAAACACTACCTAGTCTTCATTAGAACTATAGAATATGGAGAAAGTATTGAATAAATTACTAATATCCTTCACTAAATATAGCAAATCCAGGTTGAGGATAATCTCATATTGTAACAACCCCAGATTTAAAATCCTTTAAATTAATACTATATTCAATATCTTCTGTCATGATCAGAATAAAACTAATAAATACCCAAACTAAAATGAACCATGACATATTAAAAATACATGAATAATATAATCATTATTACATAAAAGGATAATAAATAGTTAAACTTATTATATATTATTATTCTCTTGGATTAATATTTTAAAAATCATTTCCTTTTAAAGAACCATTTAAAAAATGGGTATTATATTTTACCTTTATAAATTAAATTAATAATAGTTAAATTTTTATCAAAATTTTTAATATTTTAATTTATAAACGAATATATCAATATTGAATTATTTATAAATATATATGAAATATGATTAAAAACACTTGAAGTATAAAAAGGAATTTTTTTATAAAATTTGTTTTTCTCAACATATAGTAGTTTCATTTAAAATGTAATTTATAAATTTTTAAAATTAGAGTTTTAAAATAATATATTCATTTTAAAAAAATTGATTATTATCTTAAGATATATTTTTGGTATTTTTCTAAATTGGTTTATTTTTTGATGAATAGTGTGAAATACCATTTTTACAAATAATATGAATTTTATGAAATTATTTTTATATAATTTTTAATTCGAAACTAATGAATACTTTTTATAGGATCAAATATGTATTTCATAAGTGTTTTTATATTTTTAAAAATGTTTTTTAAATTTACAAAACTAATATTTGAAATTTTAGAAGTTATAATATATATTTTATAAATATTTTCAATGCATTATACATTATGTTTCTAAAAATAATTTTTAACACTTTTAGAAATTATAATAAAATAAAATGGATTTAAAAATTGTATTCAATAGGTAAATAATTAATAAGTTCCATTTTATATTTTGACATAAAAGATAAGTTACCCTAGAAAAAACCAGTTACCATGGTAAAAGGTAAAATGATACAAGTATAAAACAAAGAGTTAAAGACCTCAAACATGTTTAAACTTCTATGGGTGTGTGTGGTTGAGGGATTTATAGACCTTATAAAATCTTTTATTTATTATTTATTAATTTTTTAGACACTTCCCTTAAATTTACTTCCCATTATTGAAACTTTTTTGGTATTTACAAAAATTTCATCCATTTTCTCTTATAAAAGGGTATCTCATATCCACACTTACCATCACTAAAAACCTCATATTTTAAGCCAAAATATATAAAAACCACTCATAAATAATTATATACATATTAATGAGGTTTTATTATTCAAACAATACCATCCCACAATGATTTAATCCCCTTTATAAACGAGATAATCCAAGAAGTGATGTATAAGTTTGTAAACTCTCTTTCTTTTTTCTATTTCTCTATGCATTTATTATTACTCAAATTTATTATCAAAATATTAAAATTATTAAATTAGAATAATTTTTATACTATTATGTTATTACAATGATGGTAAAATAATTAAACATCCTCCAATTTTCTATTTAGAAAAATAAAAATATCAATCGTCTGTTGTGTGAACTACTGCCACCATGACGCAACATGTTTCAGTTCCCTTCACCAACATAAAAGGTAATTTATAATAAATAATTTGATATATAATTATAATATTTTTAATATTTTTTAAATTTTTTAATCATAAACTATATTACTCCTCTCCTACATTTTATGGAAAATTAAATCATCATCTATATTTATGTGTGGTCTACCACCACCAAGGAATGATCGATTTCTGTTTTTTATTTCCTCCCCGCCTAACATTGGTGGTAATGATATTGGTTTTAAAAGGATAAATATTAATTTTAGGATATTAAAATTTTTTATTAGTAAAAATTTAATAATACTACTAAATATTTGAATGGTTAACAATATTTATAAAATTAATTATCTTAAACTCATGAACTAAGAGGAAAACAATTTATTCAAACTACGAAATTATTTCATATCCATAAATTATTCTCCAAATTATTTATATATATGATATATTACACTAAAAAAACTAAATTGTATCATTAATCTTCTTTTATAATGATATTGTAACTTAATCACCTCGTAATCATCCATTAGTCAAGCTATGTTCAAGTTTAGGTCTTTTAACAGCCTTCTTGAACAGTAGTATAAAATAATATCATGAATGATTATGTAAAATTAATTATCGGTGTAAAATTATATAAATATTTAAATAATTATTTTTGGTTCTGTAAACGGCACATCAATATTTAATTCATTAATTAAGAAAATACACTTCATAGGTTAAAAAATTGAAACATACCTGTTTTAAATTTCATCTTCTAAGATAAAGAATAATGTACACATTAAAGGTAATTTAAACTTAATAAATCCTTATAAACAATCCCTTATAGTAACATTAATTACTTTTGAAATATGAAATCTATAATTAGAGAAAATACTGAAACCTTCCCTAAAAACAGTATAAACCATTAAAATTATAAATACTTAATGTGGGAAAATTGGTAAAAATTAACTAATATATATATTTATATGGAATTATTATTAACAGATATTATCAGTGGCTATAGTATAAATAAGGTTATTGGGTATTTAATAAACATATTTTAATTATTCAGTATGTTTAGTGCAAGTACATAATGAATCAGGATGAGGGTAAGGGCTTTGAATTATCTTTTAATATTGTAATTTTATGTTCAATTACAAGCCCTATCTTTCAAAGGATTTTGAATAAAATTTTAACCAAAGTCATAAAGTGTTATGTCTATAAAATATGAATCCTGATAGACATGTGAATATTACACACCATGTTTTATTTTCATTATTCTAAATACTTTACCATTTTTATTTAGTCTCATTTATATCAAATATTTCATGACATTTGGTTCTTTATTTAGTGTTGTACCTCTCATGAGGGTTTGATTACAAAGTTGCAAAGTATGTGAGGGGTTTTCATGACACAAATTCTTTCCATGGAACATAATCAATCCTCTTTCTATAAAACCTTTCAAGTTTGATATTATATAACCAATAATGATGTTATGTTATTTTCGATTTATTTTTTGTTTCATTTCATTATTATTATTGAAATAATCTTCACTGATGACATACCTTCTAAAATAAATTTTTGGAATTGGAAATAATAACTCCCATTATTAATGATGGATATTTTTTTCCATGTCCATAATTTAATTCCAACCAGTGTCCTCCTTTCTTATTGTGAAAGATAATATGGATTATTTTTTATGATTTTTATCATTATTAATGCATGTAACACCCTATTTATCAAGTAATTTAAAATTTTACAATGTATTTTTAAGTTATATAATACTTTTTTTCAGTTTTAGGAGTTCTTAGATAGTTTTGGGAAGTTTTGGGAGGTTTTGGAAGGGTTTTTAAGAGTGAACAATTTGTGAATTGTAATAAGAAACCACGAAAACTCCATAGTAATCTTTGACAGATTTAATTTTTTGGACAGTAGCTATGCATGGATGGTTCATATTTTGTCCAAGTTGTAAAAATTCTCTATGAAACCAATTAATATGTGAGTTTTTGGGATATTAGTTGTGTATGGTTATTGAATGGGGTTTCTAACCTTGCAGAACAATCATGTGAAATTCTAGGTATTGTCTAGTAGCATGTTCAGGGTTAGTAAATGGATTTTTAAACCATGAATCCTAACCATTTGACATGTAATTAATGCTTAAAAATGTGTTTTTGACTATATTTTACACCCTAAAAGTTTCATTTTTCTCCTATTCTCTCAATATCTCCAACTCGTCTCATATCCTAGTAATCATTAGTGATTCCTTTTGATCTTGAACTGAGTTTTAATGAATTATAGTGTGTCTGATATTCAAAATCAATGGTAATATTTTTTTCATCTCATTATATTTATATCTTCTCATCTTCTCTCACAAGAATCATTGTATCTAATCCATTTTGGATACATCAATGATATATTAAATTTTTTAATGAGATATTTTTGTGATCTACTGAAGGGAAGGTTTTGTGAGTCCATATCCAGATGTTTCTTGGTGGGTTCTACATTTTCATCACTTATTGAGAGGTATTTGAATTATCTCTCATCTCCATTTGTTATATAACCTGAAGTATTTTTTTATTGAAATTTTTTTCTTATATTACAAATAAAAAATTGATTTATTTCATGAAGGAAACCCTTTTTGATTAATTAATTGAGAACATGATAATTTGGGTGTCTTCTGGAATCCCTTATTTATTAACAATTTAAAATTATTATTCTAAAATTATAGTTTTGGTTTTATATAAGAAATATTTCTGAAAAAATATTTTAAATAGAATAAATGTTTTATGTGTATAGAATTGATACAATATATAGTATTGGAATATATGGTGTCATGTATTAATATTTCATTTTATGGGGCCCTATTGAAATGGACTAAGTTCTCGGTGCCAAAGTTGTAATGTAAAATGGGATTAATCACCTTGTGATTATTTAGATGAGGAAAAGAGACGGTTAAAGTGAATAAAACTATAATTTGGCATGAATATGTGTGAAGTGTGTGAGATACAAGTATGTGTATGTATGGAGGATGTAAATACTTGAAAATTTAATTAACTTCAATTATTTTATACTATTTTTTTCATTTTTATAAAATTTTTTGAGATTCAAATATTTATTAATTTATTCCTCTTTATTTTATAAATTATATTTTATAAAATGGGATAACATGTTCTTATCCTAGTGGTGTGTGTTGTGGAGTATTTGGGGATTTGTTGATGAATATTATACTCATCCTTGTTTTGGAACTTTAGTGTATTTCTAGATTTTTTTACCAAGACACTTGAAATGGAAATTTATCCTACTTATCTATTTATTCATCTTAATACTGAGGGTGAGATATTTAGAGTTTTGGGTTAGAGTTAGTTTGAGTGATTCTTGGGATAATCCCACATTGTAGTCATAGGGTTATGACATCTTTATGTATTTGTTAGTTGATTCCTCTTATTTCTAATTTCACTTTGATATTGTTTTTTATTCAGTTTAACCTTATAATTGAAATGTTATATTCATGAAACAAATATATGGTTTGTTTGATTATATTTTTTCATGTGAATTTTTTTATTATCTGTAGGGAAAATCAACCGCTAGTACTCTCTTAATCCCATGGAATTTATTGTCAGACTTTGGGGTCTTATGGATGTCACATAAGGTTAGTATCACATCTACATTATCTCAATCCAATGAGTTGGGTTGGTGTGTTACAAATAGTATCATTCATAGGTAGTCCATCAGTCTTTTTGGGATGGTATAAATGATATATGAATTTAAGAACTTGAAATGTATATCATAAAATGATGTATCTAACCTCATTATAATGAATTTTAAGTTACTAGGTTGTTTTTTGGAATAAAAGTGTTCTATGAAAATTATAGGTGTGTTATCATCTCATCAACTTGAGTTTGTCTTGTGGGTGTAGCATATCATGCACTAGTACTGAGATGTCTCACTAGAACTATATAATTTATAATTATTTTGTTAATTTCTAGTAATTGGTTATAATGTTTGTTGATTTTTATGATTCTTGAAAAAATTTATGATGATTGTTTCTTTATATGACTTGAAATATTCTAAGACTTTTGTTTCTAGTGAGTGATTCCTAAATGTTTTTTGTTATAGTTGTAACAAATTTCACTAGGTATAAGTCATATAAATCAGTAATAATATGTTATAAAGAATTTGGTGTCACCTGAGCCATAGGTGAACCAACAACTTATACATAGAATCATTCAGGATTTTCAAGCCATTGATAGAGGAAATCAAAATTATGAACCTCTATATGTGGATCATTACATGTTGTTTTAGTAATTGAATCAATCAATATTTTGATGGGATTTCAAACTTGAAAAATCAAAAGTGTGGTATAACTAAATGAATCTAATTTATAATTTCATTGGTATAGTAATTGAGTTAAAGGTCAATTTAGTAACCCATATGTTAAATGATCTTCCATACTAATAGTGGAATTTATCTTTCCATGATAATCTTGAAAAAAAAAATTACGTGGAAAAACTTTTAAGAATTTTTTTCAAAAATAGTTATGTCCTCATAAACTCAAGATATAAAGATTAATATATTTAATTTTCCTGAACCAATAAAATATATCAATCAGAGAATATATTGATATTTTTATGAATATAGTTCTCTTTTATATAGAAGTAGTTTCTCATCATTCTTTAAGACATGTATCTTTAACTATGGATTGTGACCTAAAATTTTATCTAATGTATATTACCAAAGTATTGTGGATTACACGGATATGGTTAACAGAGTGATAGTGGTAGAAAGCAATATCTCAATAAATCTAACTAGAGGAAATATGTTTTTATCCACAAGAAAAGGTGGGAACTCTAATACTTGGAACAACTAGAAAAAGGACACATATTTCTAGAGTAGTGGAGTATCTCATAATCAAACCACTAGATTAGTTAAATTTTCTCCAACACCCAACACAAAGTCTTCCTATTTTCAATTTTATCATTTGAGTATATGAATCTGGATTTCATAGACCAAATTAACCACATCACAACTACAATACAATGGTACATGTCTTGGGATTTTTCTATATTTCTCTAATGTAGGCTATTGGTAATGATTCTGATGTATCTAAAAAATCTTTTTTATTTGACTAGATGATCTCATAATAAATATTCTCATCCACAAAACCAAGTGATATCAAGTGAATCTAGGAACACCATGACTCCTCGGGCAATGAATTCCTTATAAGGAAGCAAGGATCAAGGAATATAAATCTTACAGTTGTATAGTGATGAGAATATGGTTAAGAAGGATCTATATGGTCCTTATACAGTGTGTGTTATGATTATATTGAATTTTACTCCCATGAAATAATTTTTTGATACTTTCTCATCCCACTCTTCTTTTGTTACTCACGTTGTCGATCATACGGGTTTCCATGTTGAAATGATGTCTCATGTCAAAAAACATCAATCACATCTCAGACAACAAGAGATTAAAGGCTTTAAATTCACAATTATTTCTATAAAAATCAATGAGGTTGGGTTTTTTTTGGGAATTATCAATTCTTAAGATGGAAATATATGACCTGAATTTGGGAATAGATTGGTTGACGTCCCTTAAGACCATCATCAACTATTATTCTCAGTTTGTTAGTTTCATATCTTCGGATTGGGTTGCCCATATTTTTAAAGGAGATTGGTACGTGAATAAATGTAGGGTATGACCTTTGGTATTAATGTTTTTCACTATCTATTACCATTTAGAAGCAGTTACTTTGGGATCTATTGATGTGATAACACACAGTGATTTTCCAACCATCATCGACCAATGTCCCATTGCCTTTCCAAAAAAATTCTCTTGGAATACTCCTAAAAGAGAAATATAATTTATGATTGATCTCATACTAGGGGAATTTCCTATTTAGATTCCATCATATAGTATGGAACCAAAATAATTAATTTAATTTAATTTTTATCTAGAATATTTGGAATGAAAAGGGTTCATTCCAATGGGTACATCATTGTGGGAAGCAACGGTTCACTTCATAAATATGGTGAATGGAATGTTTCATCTTTTTGTAGATTATCATTAAATAAAACAAGTTAATATGAGTAATATATATCCTCTACCATGAATTTATGATATTTTTTATCAATTGAGGGGCACCACATGGTTCTCTAGGATTGATTTATGATTAGGGTTCCATCAACTTTGACTTTGGAAAGATGATATTTTGAAGACTTTTTTCTTAAGTGGTTATGGTAATTTTGAATATGTGGTTATTCTATTTGGACTTATGAATACACCAGATGCATTTAAGAAACTTATTAATCAACCATTTAGAGGTATTTAATCTTTTTTAGGGTGTTTCCATGGACATTATTCTTCTGTATTCTTAGACTAAGCCCAATCATGAATAGAAATTTTCCATAGTGTTCGGTATATTTTGGTAACATCGCTTTTATGTTAAGATTTTAAATGTGTTATTTTTAGAAAAAAACGATATATTTCCTTTTCCATGTCATTTTTTAGAGAGAAATCTATATGGATCCAGAAAAGGGTATCTAGGGATGGGTTCATATGTATTCTCAAGCAATAAAATCACGTTGTGGCTTATGACTCATGGAAGTTACTGGTTCATGGGAAGAATTACCTAACAAAAGATTTAGAATTGTTTATTTTTATCCATACCTTGAAAACTTGCAGTTATTATATTATTAGTGAGATGTTCAAAGTGTTCACAAATCATAAAATATTGCAAAACATTTTCCAACAATGTGATTGGAATCTAACTCAATGATTATGGATGGAATACCTTCACAAGGTTGACTATAAATTGATAAATACTCCTAGTAAATTTAATTTTGTGTATTATGCATTGAGTATTAATTCATATAGTCAGTCAGCTAAAGAAGCTTCAGATTAGGGGAAGTCTATGTTGTTCATAGTTGATATGCACCTAGATAGTGTTAAGAATAGTGATGTGGGTAATTTAAATTTCATTTTTTCCTAATTTTATTGACAAGGAAAAAGATACTAAGAAATCCAATTTTAAATGTCTCACCATGAGGTCAAAACTCAATGGTGGGGAGACCATTGAGGCAAAGACACTTGATGGTAGATCTGTATTTTGTTTTAGATAAAAAAAATTAGTTACTACAACTTATCTGATATAGATTCTCTCTCCCTAAAATCACTCTAGATCGGTTTTTCATCCTACAATTCAAAAAATTAATAATTAATTGATAACATAGTTTTGGTGGGATGATATGAAAAAAAAAAATTCACATAGAATGTCTATAGATTCCTCACTTATTAAAGATTCAAAGAGGATCGAAAAATATCAATTTCTTTTTTTCAATATTTAATAATACCCATATGGAGATAGGATCAGATACATATGGATTTTTTCATAGGTCCACCAATAATAGTTCAGAAACATGATACTATTTGCGTGACTACAGATCATCTCAAAATGGTGCCTCACTTCATCTCTATTAGTGAATACAATATGGTGTAAAATATTTCAAAATGCTACATCCAAATATTGAAAAAGTTTCATTGTGTACCGATTTCAATTGAGTCTAACTGGGACCCTAGGTTTACATCTCAATTTTAGAAATTCTTATAGTAAGCTCTTAAAACCTAGTTGACCATGAGCACCATGTATCATCCTAAAATGGATAGCCAATCAAAATGGATAATCCAAACACAAGAATACATGATTAAATATTGTTTTATATATTCAGATGGGTCCTTGGAGGATCATTTACCATTAATTGAGTTATCATACAATAATAGTTACTAGACCTCGATAAATGTCTATTTTGTTAAGCTTTGTATGGTTATACATGTTTTTCTCCACATTATTGGGTGGAAATGCATGATAATTCACTTATCATGCCTTGCCTTATAGTCATCATAAATTATATATGTATCATCATCATCAATTGTTTTCGTTTGGCATGGGTGATCATGTTTCATTGATAATTTTTTTAGGGTTATGTAATTGTCATTTTGGTAAATAAGGAAATTTTTATTCTTGGTAAATTTTCCCTTTTGAGATACTTGAACAAATTTTTTATTTTTGTTATAATGTATATTTATCCTAAATATTATGTACTATGAAAAAAAATTCATGTTCCTTAATTTAATATGTAATTACCATATCTTAGCCATGTAATTCGATGGAACCATATTTATCTTGAGACGGATTCTATGTTGATTCTTGTATCGAAATAGATTGTGGTTAGTAAAGAGAATTTCTTTCATGTGAAAAGTATTGGTTTGGTACAGGTCTTGTAGTAGCATGGTAAGATTTAGGAAGAGACGTGGTAATTGTAACACCCCGAGCTGCCACAATACGCTTCTCATTCAATAATGCAATAGCTTGCATTATACGCAACTTCGAGTTCTAAAACAACGCGACTAATCAAAGTAGCCGTTATGAATAGTAATAACCACTTTTTAAAATTATAGAAATTTTATATTTCAAAATGGAATTCATTTTTGGATTTGGAATATCGAAATTAGCCTATGTTGAATTTTTGGTATTTTTCTGAGAACTTCTAATTTTTTATGAATAGTAAAAAATACTTAAAACAACTTTTTTAATCAAAATAATTTATAGTGATAAATTATAATATTTAGTGGTTTTAAAGTATAATTAGAATATATTTTTACCATTTTATCCAATGGTGGTCATTAGAATTAATTTAACATTGAAATTGGACATAAACAATTGCCAATCTTTTGATATAAATTATTTCTTAAAAACACGCTATTTGTTGTGACAGCGGGAATTAATTATAAAATTAATTAATGCAGATTATATGTTTGGAATTTTGTAAAATAGACATCATTTTTGAATTCGGAATATCAATTATAGATTAGGGTGAAATTTTGGCATTGTTCTGAAAAACTTCAATTTTTGATGAACAGTGAAACCACTAAGTGGTAGTTAAATAACTGATTTTTCGTTTAAATGAAATATTACCACTTCTGTGTTTTGATTTTCAAAAATCCTACATACATGGTTATCATTAAGAAGTAAAATGTGGTTCAATGAGATTAAAATAATTTTTGGTGAATAATAACTTTTAAGTTCTTAATCGCGATTAGAGGTAATTAGTGTAGTTTAAGGTAAAAATAATGTTTTAATAATATGAGATGAGCTTGACACATGTCATACCCTCATTGGATGTTCCATGGCCGACCAAGACAATCCATGGGTCAACTTGGGGACCCCATGTAGCCACTTTAGTTGGAAAATGACATAAATACCTTTTATTTAATGTTAAAGTAAAAAAAATGACACAAACATGAAATGTTTTACTAAAACAATTTTTAAATGGGGTTATACAAGTCATATTTTTGACTATAAATAGTAATTGGAAAGATAAAAAGATTTCATACATCATAGTATTTTTTTTATAAT
Organism: Viscum album; assembly: GCA_963277665.1. Lineage (NCBI taxonomy): Eukaryota > Viridiplantae > Streptophyta > Magnoliopsida > Santalales > Viscaceae > Viscum > Viscum album. The sequence continues at coordinate 565,483,721 of OY728142.1, read as the reverse complement.
TTTTAGACATTATATAAATTAAATTATTTATGACATCATTATGATGCAGCAATGACCTCATTATTTAACGATTTCAATAAAATGAAAAGATAGTGTACAATACAAGGCTTAAACTTGTCCAAAGACTATTGGATGGGTATATTTCGAACCCTTATATCCTTATCCACTAATTATATAAGTGTGGGACCTTTAGAATCCGAAAAGCATTGTATAATAAAGTAACATTTCCTTACTTTCCAAGAGTGACCCTCCTCTCCTCTTATAAAAGGCCCCCACCTCTACCACCTCATTCACACTTTCAAGCCATTTAGCTTGGCCAAACTCTGCCCAAATACTCTCCCAACTTCCCCCTCTTACTCCTAAAAGCCTCACGTTGGGCAGAACTCTTCCCAAGTAAGCCTTTGGCTCAAATCAAAAAGAGTTACCCGATTTTGAGGTAATGTCTTCTCTAATGTTGTTTTGTTTTATTTTTCTTCTCCAACCCCATAAACTCTTTTTATTCATTTCTTTTGTAACAAAACCAGTATCCTAAATATACTAGTATGTTTTTATAATAATTATTCGAGCTACACTTACACACACCTACATCTAATGGTTAAATAACATACGGTTTCTGTGGAAGGCGAATTTCTGCCTCAAGAAACGATGATTGTTCAACACTCATATAGCACCTTCAAAGGTGGCCATTAAGATGTCACTATATTTATATATGATATATAATATATTTATGTTTTACTTATGCTTCTGTATTTCTCATTTATGGCATACTTTATGATTTCCATTATGGGTAAAACACGATAATTTCATTTTAGGAAGTGCGGACTACCGCCCCCTCAAAGTGATTTGAATCGTTAATGCCATATGTGGGATGTATAAAGGATGGAGTAAATGGTATTATACAACATATTATACTGGAATTATATTATACATTTATATCATTATGATTTCATTCCATTAAATACGAAATAGAAATGAAAGTAGCGTTCATGCGTACGTACGGCTTACCGTCTCCATGAACGGTGCATTTCATTTCTTACCTCTAAATGTTACGTAATATTATAAATGAATGTATATACTGGATATATATGATATATATGACATCTAAATCATGAATATAATTCTGGATATAATGGATATTCTACCACATAAACAACTTGTAATTATAAGAAGCTTATTGTTGACTTAAGTACCAAAGATCGACAAAACGACCGTTATTAACTTAAATAATTACATAATGTTCATAAAATTGTAATAAGTGATATAAAAAGTATAATGAAATTGAAAATGGTTCTTAATAAGGTATATATTAACTCTATTTTATTATTCAGGAGGTTAAAGAACGGTTGAGTCAAGTCAGACACGAGGTAAGGGAACTTCTTAACCCAACTTCCATTCTTTTGGTTAATCTCCTACCTTCAAATTATGTCATGATATTATTATGTCTTATTTTGTATTTTTACTTTCTTTATGTGTACCTATAGTGAATACACATAATATATATATTTTATTTTAAAAATTATCTTTGTATGGACTTCGTCTCAATCTCCTTTCATTGAGGCATATTTGGTTTTATACACAAATTTCTTTTATACGGTGTATAAACCACTTTGACTTTTACGTTTATTCAAAAGGAATCCTTTTTATACGAAGAGTTTACTAAATGACAAAAGGGAATGTTTTTGTCGTACGTATGCAGTGACAATGACTTCTCCGCCGCCGTGACCACTATTTGAGTTTCGGCTTCCTCTACAATCCATACCCTTTTTTTAATGAAAAATAAATACCATGTTATACTTTTCTTTTCTTTTGGTATTGAAAATGGTTTTGAAAGCGTTTTTATTATATCAATGTGTTGTATTGATATATTTTGATTGAAATGTGGAAATTTTATGTTTCCTTTATGCATGATTTATGTGATACGATTATGTTATGGTTTATGAGATGTTTAAACCTGTTCATATGAGGAATGTATTGGAATTAATAAGTGACGGGTGGAGCCCGCTATAGCTCCTCGATGCATCGGTAGGTCTCATGAGACAACTAGACGTGGAATTGGCCGAGGCCCTTTCCTAATTTGATTTATGGTTTTGGCCTAGGCCTTAATCATTTTAGACGTCTTGGCTGAGTCCTTGACAAAATGTTTCAGAATGTCTGGCATTATACATTCCCTCATTATGAAAGTGGTTATTGATCTTTCATGTGATTATTCGTCTAGTATAATATCCATGTGAGTAAGTAAGTGGAATTATTTGATTTTGCTTTTTCCATATTATGCTAAAGTTCAAGTTTAATAAGGCTTTTGTTTAGTTATACATTGCCTTAATTGTTAATTTTTATTTATGAAAGCTTCCACAATATCGTTATCCTTACTGAGCATCTGAGCTCACCCCTTTCAATGTTTTAATGTTTTCCAGGATATGAAGAAGTATATTATGAATGACTTGCAGGGATAGTGTGAGGGGATATGAAGACAATATGTTTTTGTAGTTTTGTTTTACTTTATGATGTAATGAAAGACTTATGAATGTATCTAGTGTTTCCAAGGATACTAAACTAATTGGTCTTTCGAGACTTGATCTTTTGTGATCATGCCAATGTTACGAAGTAATGCACCGACTCTGGGTAGCTGGGGTCGGGGCGTTACAGTTGGTATCAGAGGCAGTTTAGTACTAACCTTGGAAGCTAGATTTAGATAAACTCTGATTAGAGCACATAGCCCGAAGATAGACTTTAAGGATTAGTATAGAAGAACTTCCTAGAATTTTGGTATTATAGAGATTTTGTGAGTTTTCCGAGCAATACATCCCTTTCTGGATACGAGCAGGTAGAGGCGGATCTGGCACAGATGTACCTAGGGGTAAAACCCGAAAACACCGCTTTGATCTAGACTCGAACGGGAACTGGTGCACGACAATGGGCCTTGCTGCACTCTTGGTTACGACACTCCCCGGGGATATGCTTAGGATAATTCTAATTTTCTTTACAAACCACTATGAAGGGTTATGAGTATATACTTCCTCAAAGAAAACATTTCTTTTTATGATTATGGATTATATCCATAAATAGTTCAATTTATGTAAAGTGTTTTAAAAATATGGAATTATGTATTTTATTTCATAAATTAATCTAGTTTATGCCATTGTTTAAAAATGGCGCCTAGTGGAAGGAATGGAAACTTTATCAATGCACGCACTCCGTGTAGGGATTTCCCTCCTGCTCAAGATAATTATTGTGGATCTGGAGATACAACTGGTGCTGATCAACTTATTACCATACTGGGACAACTCACTCAGGTTATGAATAATAACCTTACTCGTATGGATCACCCTGATCCACAATGTGGAGGATCAATATTAGACCGCTTCATGAGGCAACAACCGCCAACATTTAATGGGGGTACAAATACATTAGTAGCTGAGCAATGGATAAACTCCTTAGAGAAAATATTCCATGCCTTGGGGAGTAGCAAAAGGGAGAAGGTTGTCATGGCAGTTTACCGCCTCACTGGAGATGCCGATCAGTGGTGGTCGCTGATTCAAAACACAAAGGAAGATGATGACGTATCAAATATGGAATGGAGGGAGTTCAAAGAGCTTTTATTAGAAAAGTACTTTCCCCGTGACCATCGAGCAGATATAGAAAGACAATTTTTGAGTCTGAGACAAAAGGAGGATGAGAATGTCTCAAAGCATGAGGCCAACTTTACAAGGTTAGCGAGGCATGTTGCAGATTATATACATAACCCAAGAAGTAAGATTGATCGTTTCTTTGATGGGATAAAACCATTTCTCTGTCGAGCATTAGTCTCACAAACCTTCTCGTCATACGAAGATATTATCTCGTGTTCTATCAAGACAGAAAAGGAATTCTCTAAGTCTTATGACAACAAAGTAAAGCAAGAGAAGAAGAGAACGGTGGAATAAGAGACAGATAAAGGGAAAAAGGGAAAGAAGGATTTTCCATTATGTGATAATTGTGGGAAGAATCACCCTGGTACTTGCCTAAAAGGAATGGGAGTTTGTTATAAATGTGGAGAAAAGGGTCACCAGGCTCGTGATTGCAAGGGAAAGAAAGAGGCTATCAAAGTTGAATGCTACAATTGTAGAGAAATGGGTCATTATGCAAATGAATGTCCTAAGCATCAGGGAAACTTACCTCAGAAAAGGCCAAGGGATCAAGGACAATCTTATGCTGTTACTAAAGTTGAAGCAGAATAACTAATGTATTGGTGCTTTTGGACTCATGGATTGTATTCTGGTTATTAGAATAATGTGATATATATATAAGGATTGTACTGCAGTACTTGTTGATTTCAGTAAGGTTTTAATATGATGAAGGTAATTATATTTTTAGTATGTGACAATAAGAGAAACTTTACTTATTTTGGGGAATCTGATAAATTGATTTTGGAATTAAGAGACTTTTAGAGAAAGTCTGGACAGAGGTATTTTTGATAACTATAAAGGTTGGAGTGGATTAAGTTGATCTTTGGATAGTATTGTTTAAGGTTAAAAAATTTATGAAGATTATTTTTGGAATATTATGACACTATAGTTTTAGGAAAAGGACAACCTACAGGGTGGGGCATAACCCGTCGCGTCGGACAAATCTGCAGGAATCGAACCCACAATCATAGTGCGACAGGCCTTTATTTCCTACCACTAGCCTACAGGAAGTCCCCGGTTATTACAAAATAATTTTACTAAACTAAATGGTATGTGTTAACATTTGGAACCTTATACAATTAGGATAAGTATAATATTTTTGAGTTCTATTATCATTTTGAGAGAAAGATGAGTTGAAGGTTGAAACTCTAATAGTCAAGCATAAATATATATATACCTATCTATTATTCAATGAATAAATTAATTCTTAAACTTTAGTAAAGAGATATTAAAACAAAAAAATGTGTTATCCTAATACATTATGTCTTGTTGAACTGATGATATTTTAAATCAACATAGATTGAAGGCTTTGAGGCCCTCAATTTGACAGTTGATTATGATTGATGACATCAATCACTCCCTACAAATATTTACGTTTTTCCTCCAATTATATTTCTCTAATTTCCACCAATGTTCTCCTAATCAAGATCATAATTGGGTGGTGACTTTTTCATTTCCCTTTCCCTCTTATTAAGGCTAAATTTTATTAATCTTATTTCCGATGTGGGTTTTCCACAAAGGTATTTTCTATTTTCAACCTTTTATTTTCCAAGAAAAATTTCAAATTGCGAGGACGCAATTTATTGAAGGAGGGGAGAATGTAACACCCCGAGCTGCCACAATACGCTTCTCATTCAATAATGCAATAGCTTGCATTATACGCAACTTCGAGTTCTAAAACACCGCGACTAATCAAAGTAGCCGTTATGAATAGTAATAACCACTTTTTAAAATTATAGAAATTTTATATTTCAAAATGGACTTCTTTTTTGGATTCAGAATATCGAAATTAGCCTATGTTGAATTTTTGGTATTTTTCTGAGAACTTCTAATTTTTTATGAATAGTAAAAAATACTTAAAACAACTTTTTTAATCAAAATAATTTAGAGTGATAAATTATAATATTTAGTGGTTTTAAAGTATAATTAGAATATATTTTTACTATTTTATCCAATGGTGGTCATTAGAATTAATTTAACATTGAAATTGGACATAAACAATTGTCAATCTTTTGATATAAATTGTTTCTTAAAAACACGCTATTTATTGTGACAGTGGGAATTAATTATAAAATTAATTAATGCAACTTATATGTTTAGAATTTTGTAAAATAGACATCATTTTTGAATTCGGAATATCAATTATAGCTTAGGGCTAAATTTTGGCATTGTTCTGAAAAACTTCAATTTTTGATGAATAGTGAAACCACTAAGTGGTAGTGAAATAACTGATTTTTCGTTTAAATGAAATATTACCACTTCTGTGTTTTGGTTTTCAAAAATCCGACATACATGGTTGTCATTAAGAAGTAAAATGTGGTTCAATGAGATTAAAATAATTTTTGGTGAATAGTAACTTTTAAGTTCTTAATCACGATTAGAGGTAATTAGTGTAGTTTAAGGTAAAAATAATTTTTTAGTAATATGAGATGAGCTTGAAACATGTCATACCCTCATTTGATGTTCCATGGCTGACCAAGACAATCCATGGGTCAACTTGGGTACCCCATGGAGCCACTTTAGTTGGAAAATGACATAAATACCTTTTATTTAATGTTAAAGTAAAAAATGACACAAACATGAAATGTTTTACTAAAACAATTTTTAAATGTGGTTATACAAGTAATATTTTTGACTATAAATATTAATTGGAAAGATAAAAAGATTTCCTACATCATAGTATTTTTTTATAATTTTTAGACATTAAATAAATTAAATTATTTATGACATCATTATGATGCAGCGATGACCTCATTATTTAACGATTTCAATAAAATGAAAAGATAATGTACAATACAAGTCTTACACTTGTCCAAAGACTATTGGATGGGTAGATTTAGAACCCATATCCCCTTATCCACGAATTATATAAGTTTGGGACCTTTAGAATCCGAAAAGCATTGTATAATAATGTAAAATTTCCTTACTTTCCAAGAGTGCCCCTCCTCTCCTCTTATAAAAGGACCCCACCTCTACCACCTCATTCACACTTTCAAGCCATTTGGCTCGGCCAAACTCTGCCCAAATACTCTCCCAACTTCCCCCTCTTACTCCTAGAAGCCTCACATTGGGCAGAACTCTTCCCAAGGAAGCCTTTTGCTGAAATCAAAAAGAGTTACCCGATTTTGAGGTAATGTCTTCTCTAATGTTGTTTTGTTTTATTTTTCTTCTCCAACCCTCTAAACTCTTTTTATTCATTTCTTTTGTAACAACACCAGTATACTAAATATACTAGTATGTTGTTATAAGAAGGATTCGAGCTACACTTACACACACCTACATCAAATGGTTAAAGAACATACGGTTTCTGTGGATGGCGAATTTCTGCCTCACGAAATGATGATTGTTCAACACTCATATAACACCATCAAAGGTGGCCATTAATATGTCACTATATTTATATATGATATATAATATGTTTATGTTTTACTTATGCTTTTGTATTTCTCATTTATGGCACAATTTATGATTTCCATTATGGGTAAAACGTGATAATTTCATTTTAGAAAGTGCGGACTACCGCCCCCTCAAAGTGATTTGAATCGTTAATGCCATATGTGGGATGTATAAAGGATATAGTAAATGGTATTATACACCATATTATACTGGAATTATATTATACATTTATATAATTATGATTTCATTCCATTAAATACGAAATAGAAATGAAAGTAGCGTTCATGCGTACGTACGGCTTACCATCTCCATGAACGGTGCATTTCATTTCTTACCTCTAAATGTTACGTAATATTATAAATGAATGTATATACTGGATATATATGATATATATTACATCTAAATCATGAATATAATTCTCTAGATAATGTATATTCTACCACATAAACAACTTGTAATTATAAGAAGTTTATTGTTGACTTAAGTACCAAAGATCGACAAAACGACCATTATTAACTTAAATAATTACATAATGTTCATAACATTGTAATAAGTGATATAAAAAGGATAATGAAATCGAAAATGGTTCTTAATAAGGTATATATTAACTCTAGTTTATTATTCTGGAGGTTAAAGAACGGTTGAGTCAAGTCAGACACGAGGTAAGGGAACTTCTTAACCCAACTTCGATTCTTTGGGTTAATCTCCTACTTTCAAATTATGTCATGATATTATTATGTCTTATTTTGTATTTTTACTTTCTTTATGTGTACCTATAGTGAATACACATAATATATATATATTATTTTAAAAATGATCTTTGTAATTACTTCGTCTCAATCTCCTTTCATTGAGGCATATTTGGTTTTATACACAAATTTTTTTTATACGGTGTATAAACCACTTTGACTTTTACGTTTATTCAAAAGGAATATTTTTTATACGAAGCATTTACTAAACGAAAAAAGGGAATGTTTTTTTCGTACGTATGTGGCGACAACGACTTCTCCGCCACCGTGACCACTATTTGAGTTTCGGCTTCCTCTACAAGCCATACCCTTTTTTTAATGAAAAATAAATACCATGTTATACTTTTATTTTATTTTGGTATTGAAAATGGTTTTGAAAGAGTTTTTATTATATCAATGTGTTGTATTGATATCTTTTGATTTAAATGTGGAAATTTTATGATTCCTTTATGCATGTTTTATGTGATACGATAATGTTATGGTTTATGAGATGTTTAAAACTGTTCATATGAGGAATGTATTGGACTTAATAAGTGATGGGTGGAGCCCGCTATAGCTCCTTGATGCATCGGTAGGTCTCATGAGACAACTAGACGTGGAATTGGCCGAGGCCCTTTCCCAATTTGATTTATGGTTTTGTCCTAGGCCTTAATCATTTTAGACGTCTTGGCTGAGGCCTTGACAAACATTTGAGGAAGTGTTGACTACCACCCTCTCAAAGTAATATAACTCGTTCATGCCATACATGGAACATATAAAGGATGGAATTAATGAACTTATTTAATGTATATAAAAATTTTTATTATACTTTAATTATAATATACATATGTATCATTTAGTTTTACTTTCTTAAAATATGAAAAATAAATGAAAGTAACGTGCATGCGTATATACAGCTTACCATCTCCATGAACGGTGCATTTCATTTCTTATCTTCAAACGTTATGGAAAATTATAAATACATATATAATGGATATGAATACATATATAACAGATATTTATGATATTTATATCATGAATATTATTCTGGAGATAATGAACTTTTGACCACATGGACAATTTGTAATTATAACAAGTTCATTTTTGACTCAAGTACCGAATATCAACAAAACGTCTGATATGAACATAAATAATTATGTAATTTTAATAACATGGTAATAATTGATATAAAAGGAATAATAAAAATTAAAAGGTTCAGTAGGAATTACAAATTAACTTATGTTTATTATTCAGTAATAACAAGGAACATACGTGACGAGTCAGACTCACGGTAAGGGAACCTTTCACCCTCCTCCTTTAGTCAAAGACTTATTTTATGTTATGTATTTTAATTTCAATTTTGTTATGCTGGGATACGTTCTTAAATATCCTTATTTCTATAAATTTTATTTCCAATTTATTATAGACCTTTTTCTCTCTCAACAACTCATTTTATAAATTTTTAAGTGACGTTGTTAGGATGTAGAATTTTTGTAAAGAAATTTCTAAAACTCAATTTCCACTAACTGGGTTTTACGCATATTAGTTGATTATATTATGACAAGATTATGTGTGGAATCACTATTTATTTATTTATGTTTTAATTTACACTTCCCTTTTTGTGGATATACTTTTTCAACACATAATCCTCCCATTGATAAATTCTAACGTCATTTATAAAAACATTGTAAGGAAATCTTAGCTCAATCTCCATTCATTGAGTTAAATATTCATGTCATTGGTTTTTCCTTCCCAAGAATATGTCTAAATGACCTCTGATTGTTTTACACTTACTATTCACTTATATTATGTGTATTAATATTTTTCACACATAATTATGTCATTGATTTATCATTAATCTAATGATATGATCTTTATAAGGGGATTCATCTCAATCTCTTTTCATTGAGGCATATTTTGATTTTCGGAACCTTTATTAACCTATAAGTGTATGTACAACCATTTTTAAATGTTATATCATGGATTATTATGTTCTCATGATATTTAAAGTTTTATTTAATGTTATTCTTTAATGATTTTTATTCAAGTTTTTCTCAAGTGGAAAGGGACTCTTTAACTAAAACATCATTTTAAATGTTTCAAAAATTTATTCATTTAAAACCTTCTATGTAATTACCATGTTTTAAAAATAGTTTTTAAGAATTTATCTAAATGTACATTAATTTTTGAAATTATAATTTAATTCAAAATTTTCAAAGTGCAATGGGACACTTTGATTTAAAATTATCTTTTTTAAATGTTTTAAATGGTTTTGTAAATGAGTGGAATATTTATATATCTTAATATGATCTATTCCAATTAGAGTGTGGAAATGTTATGTTTCCTTTATGATTGTTTTGTTTATTATGATTTTATAGTGTTACTTGTACATTAGACAAGTGGCTATGTGATTAAACAATGATGGGTGGTTACTTCATAAACCAAATGACAGGTGGTTCCATGATAAACCAAGGATGGGTGGTAACGTTATAACATCCAATGCATTGGGTATATAAGTCAGTTGTATGGATATTCTATTTAGTGATATGTGTGGAAGTCGACCATATGATTATTCCATTTAAGTATTTTTATTTCCCAAGTTACCTTTATATGTTATATATTGGTTTTCTATGGGATTTATGGTAATATTTTGGTTACAAAAAGGGTAAACAATGAGCTTATTTTCAGTGAAGTGTTTTTGCTACTTCTTAAAGGTGAAAAGTGTTACTTTATGATAAATTTTTCATGGTTTACATGTTTTTTCAAGACAAACAGATTTCTTTCTTTATATATCTCATACAGAGATTTTTTATGCTCATTCCAGGTTTTGAAATGTTTTTCATAGGACTTAAAGATGAATAGAGACAAGGATGAGGTCAAAAAAATTCATGCTATCAGAAACATGGAAATAAACATATTTAGTTTTTTAAGAGTTTTTTTATTAAAAAAATGGATACTGAGTAGAATTTTATACTTTTAATATTCAAGTTGTTATGTCTAAGTTATGACCTAATTCTCTAAATCTCTAAACCAAAAAAAATCCTCAATGTGAATTATTAACTTAATTAAATATTATGTATTGTTTAAGTCTGGGACCTTATAATACCACTTTGTGACATCCTAGACTCATGTACCACTCAAAGGTTCCCTGAGCCTAGTTGACCACAAAACCTCAGGAATGCCTTCATGTATTCCATAGACTTCCGACTAGTAGTGATGTCATAGGGTGTGTCTATGGGGAGACAATTCCCTCAATTCAGAGTAGCACAAAAATATAATCAATAAATAGAGGAAGCATATATAAACATATGGCATAGTAAAAATAGAAATTATAACAATTGGACTAGTAAAATTACTTAGAAAAATAATACATAATAATTTAAGCACTAAGCAATAATAAAATGTAGTAACTAAATCATATACAAAATATGATGATGTCATATCTCTATAAAACAAGGAAGACAAGGGTACATGAAAAAAGGTAGTCAAGCAGTACAAGATACACAAAAGGAACAAAAAATTCCCGAATATATCAAAGAATCCTATGCTCCATCTCAGTAATATGATACAAAGTTTGCATCCTAAGTCATGTAAGAATTCATGCATCCATAAGAGGGTGCTTCCCCTTACCTGTACCCGCAAGCATATAGTCTGCCTCAGTACCATCGTGAGCCTAGATATGGTGGGATATAAACTCAGTAGTCCCCCACCAATGATGTCTATAAATATTTATTCTATGTCAGTAACATGAAAGTGTGCAGATATAATAGTGAAAGACAATAATAATATTAGTAAATGGGCCAATTTCGGTTCCTTATGGTAACCTGGATGACACTACGTGCTTTGGATCGTGCCAGATTATCTCTGAACAAGTAACCAAGGGATGTAATACCCAATATTATATTTTATATTTGACATGCCTAGTATCAAAAAATTAGGGTATTCAATACCCATTATCATAATATTAGGGGATGTCATGCCCAATATCACATTATAGGGATTTCATGCCAAGTATCACAATAGTAGGGGACTCCATTCCCAGTATCACAGTACATGAACTCCATGCCTAGTATCACAGAATAACATTATCATGACCCATATCACAATATTATGGGATTCCATGCCCAGATCCATAAGATTAGGGGACTCCATGCCCAGTATCAAAGTATAGGGCCTCCATTCCTATATCACATTTATAAGGGGATGCCCTACCTATATCATATATATAAATGGAATCCACACCCATATCATTATAAAAAAAAGGATTCCATGACTATATAATAATTATAGAGGGACTAGATACCCATTTATCGAATTAGTATAAGGGATTCCATGCCTATATATATGTCAAGCATATGGGTCATCATACCCATTTATCAAAATTATCAAGGGTCATGATGCCCATATTTGTAATCTCTGAGAAGCAGTAAATTATTTAGAAAAAGAAAATACTTAATTTATAACTCATATACAATTAACAATAACAATGGCATAACCATTGTTCCATTAAATTCATGTGACATGATTGTACCACTCCCAACAAATTAAATTAATTGTAATTCATTAGGTCATTTATCATGTCATGCCACTACATTCATCTACTATCAATATGATATTGTCATTTAAAAGTAAATCCAAACACACCGGTAGGTGTTTTTCCATTATAACCATGAAATACAATTTGGAAAGTAAGAGGTCACACCCAAGGTAATGGATCACTCTAGAGTGAACAATCTTGATATGAATTGGGTTCTAACAAGTCATTAAGTTCAAACTAGGAAAACCAATTTAAGAAATATTCAAATTAGGGGAAACATGTGGTAAAACAGGCATGTGGCACTTATTTCATATTATAAAAGATCAATAATTGAAGGTATAAATACTATAACTCATACCCCATGCTCGTATTACTCTCCTCGTTTGGGATCATCCCTTTCTTGGGATTACATTGAGAGAAAATAGAAGAACAAACAAACTCCCTAAACATAGGGCATATGGGCCTTCACCTTGATAACTCCATTAAGATAAATACAAACATATAATGATGCAATATGATCTAAGAACTTAATGGAATGGATCCAAAAATAAAAAAAACCTTGATTGGACTTTTGGTAGTGAAATTAATGTAAAATTTAGGTTATAACCAAGGTGAGATATCAATGAGAGAAGAAAACCCACTCTATACTGAAAATATGAAAAATTGGGATGGAATAATTTAATTATATTTAAGGTAAATTTGGTAATTTCACCAAAAATATCTATTTCACAGAGTTTGGCCACACATTTGGCCAAACTGTATGCCAACTGGGCACCTCCAACTATCTAAGGGGGGACCCCTCACAATTTCGTGTGCATTATTTGACTAATTGTTCAAAAACCAAGCTTCATGCTCTATTAAATTTTGTTGATATAATTTCACAGGTGTTCAGACCATAGTGAAGAGTTTTCTTAAACCACACAACCCTTAATTTCTCACTGTCAAACGCCACATGGTTAGGGGTAACCATACAGCCTGTCCCATACATTTTCTCTTGACTGTGCGTCCAGTCTGATTTTCCCAAAAAAATTAGGTTCTAGTCTCTAAGAAAGAATTGTAAACCCCTTAAACACCCATGAACTCATTAGGAATCCATATTAAGTATAAAAAAATATTTATACTTAAATTTAAAATAATACATACCTAAGAGAAAAAACTGGGTTCTTATAATCAATCCTTGTGCGAGGGTACTTTTTCTTCACTGTGATCCCATTAAGTTGTCTTAAAATAACCAAGATATTTATTTCACATTAATACATGATTTATTATATAATATTACACTTAATAAAACTTATAATATTGATAAGTCTTATGTCATTTGAAATTAAGTATATTACAAGACAATTTAAAATAATAAAAACATCTTCTTTATTGAAAACTTTCTTAACATGCTCGCACTTAAAACTGTAGGGGATAACTTTGGAACATACAGAAGAAAGGGGTGAGATATAAAGACCAATAAGTGTATAAACATGGAATATGGTAATACATGTTAGACAACAGGCATAATAATGTGAAATAAAAAGAACATGAATAATAGGGCATGATATATCAAGATAATCATAACATGGGAAATGTGGAAACAATTTAAAACACTACATCATAAACATAGGTGAAGGATAACTTTCAATACATCATGATGGAAAAAGTCCCATAAAGTAATCAAGTTCACTCTCTATCCCAACATGACATCTCATGAGACTAAACATTACCCAATGCATTGGAGAGCTATATAATCTCATGCACACTAATCGCTTCTATTTCACTCTCATACTTATGTGTTCCACATAGATCATACAACATGGTTTCATTCAGTATCATATTTTATTCCGTGATCAATGAATGTAGAATACATACATGTAATTATCAATTAAAATAATTATCATTGTATAAATCTCAACACCCTTGATAGGAAATGGGTATGGTATTCACTACATAATTGTTTTGTCATGGAAATTCACGACGAAATTTTCGTAGCATAACGACATCACTTAAAAATTCAAAAAATGTGTTAATGACAGAGCAAGGGGTATATAATCATTTATAAATAAAATGGTCAGTAACATGGACATGGAAAGATATGTCCTAATATTAGAAATTGGAAATATAAGTAATAAGATAATAAATTAACTTTAATAAATAAGAGAAGGTGAGGATCACTTACTAAATTTTGGTGTGGCTATGGGTGTACATAAGGGTTCATGGGTGGTATTTAATGAGAGAGAAAGGGGTCTCTCGTCATTTCAACATAAAATGGGTAGTAAGTGGGATATTTAATAATATATCCCAACCTGAAAAAATGGAAATTAAAAGTCATAACATAAAAGAGGTGATTTAATGGATTGAATAATGGATCAGGATCTCTCGACGGCGATTCCTTCGCGACTCCAAGGGTTATCCTACAACAACTATGATGTTTGCTTCGAAATTCAATATATTTGGTTCAGGATAGCAGTGTTCAAGCCCAAATGGAAAAAATACTTTAAAGGTTGTAGAGTCAAAATGAACAAAGAATAATCCATACCGGTTGAAAGGACCAAATGGATCTCCTTACTTGAAGTTGTCAAAGGTACAGATCTAAAAAAACTACCTCAATAAAGCCCTCACTTTTCAGGAAACTAGAAGATGGGAACTTTAAAATCAAGGATGATCCTATGGACCTAAAACAGAATTATTAAATGTGTAAGTACTCGATTATGGTTCACATTTCATATATAAAATGAGATAAACCCTGGTCACCCTTGGATATCAAGCATAGGATTGCAAAGATTTTGGGTTTTGCAAACTGGAAGCTTGTTCCAATAGAAAGAGGTTATTTTCATATTTTGTTAAGTTCAGAGGATGAGATTTATCAAGTTTGAAAATTAGGAAACATGCATCTCAAACCTCATGTTCTTAGAATATTTTAATGGGATTATTCCTTTAATACACTTACCTATATGAATACCATGGCTCAAATCTGGGTGAGATTACATGGCCTCGATTGGTTCTTCTTACATCCAAAGATTTCAAAAGACATAGTATCTGGCATAGGTACCCCTCTAAAGATTGATCAATGAACCTTAAATTATGATCTCGGGTTATATTTTTGAGTAATTGTAGAGTTCAATCTTGAATCCAAGCTCTGGGATGTGATTAACTTTAACACTAATGACTAAAAAATGGAGGTTCGAATTGAATTTGAGTGCAAACCACCATTCTTCATACTCTGTAAAATCGTAGGACATTACTTGCTGAATTGTAGAGGGGTGAAAAGTCAAGTGGCTTAGCCAAGGGATGATGAATGGACTGAGGTTAGAAGGAACAAGAAATATAAAATCACTAATTTAGAGAAACCTAGAGATTCCAATAATAAAACTAAGATACGGGTGAAGAAAGAACCTCTTTTGGGAGAGACTTCAGGAAAAACCCGGTCTGAGAAAGTTGATGAAGAATAAAATGTCCCTATTGATCAAGGAATATTAGAAGAAATTGAAAAACTTGTTCTGGAAACCTATGAGTAGTCCAAAGATGATAGTATTTCAGAGGAATCATGCAGACACACATCTATGGATGATACTCAGCCTGTTTCACCACTTGTAGATTCATCCAAGGGGAGTGAAGTTAGCAGAACCTTAGAGAGGAATGTTGTCACATCCTCTGACATGCAACGGGTTGCAATTCCCATAGACTTTGAGTATCCCGAGCCCCCTTATAATAAATCATATGGTTGTGAATCTATTGTTACTACACTATCCAATGTGAGGGGTAGCCTTGAGGTCTTGGTAAACAAGATGAAAGCATCCCAGCCCTCTATAGATTCTGCATGTATTGTTCACCCGGATGCTACTACAGGTGTGTCTTTACAATATAATGTTATTATTTCTAATGATATCTCATAGACAGTGGGCTCACACCACACTACCCCTATTATTTACTCTACCATTTTACCTATCACTCAAGATAAACAACTTGCTTTTCCTGCAAGGGGCATCCAAATGGCCACATCTTTGAACTCTAAAACATCTAAAATAAATAAGATTTATGATAATAGAGGTACTTATAAAAAATCTATTATTTACTCTATGATTAAATGGGGAATGAAACCTAGTCTGACCTATCCACAAAATGTAATAAGATCAAAGAGTAGGAAGGGCTTGAGTAGTTAACAAAATGGGTTCTAACCCCAAACATAGGATCCAATGAATTTTTTTTTTGGAATTGTCAGGGTATTGCTAACCCTGACACATTTATTGTTCTTAAAATATTTCTTATGACTCACATACCTAAAATTTTTGCTATTTTTGAGCCTAAAATCAACTTTTCTTTGAAAAGTATGCATCGTTTCACTTATGGTTATAATCTTTTAGGTGCATGAAAATATGGTCTTGTTGTTGACTCTCTTTGGGTTTTTTATCATTACTCCTTGCAGTATGTTAATGCTATCAAAGTTACTAATTAGATATTTACCTGTGAATTTTTGTTTTATGGATTACACTCTTTTTTACTATGATTTATACTAAGAATAGATACCAAGATCGAAGACCTCTTTGGACTAATCTTTATATTTTTGCTAACAATAGCCATGATCCCTGGTTTTTTATTATGTACTTTAATGAGATTCTTACCTCCAATGAAAAAATTGGCATGTCCCACTCTTCTATGTCCTCAAGAGAATTTAAAACTTGTATTCAGGATAGTAATCTTATGGAAATTAACCTCAATGGTGCATATTTCATAGGGTATATAAGACACTACAACAAGGTAGTTTCTAGAAAACTGGATCGTGATTTCATGAATTTCTCTACTCTAAAAGTATGGGATACCATCTCATGTATTGCCTTACCTAAACTTCACTTGGACCATTATCTCATTCTTTTCAGTCTTTTCACCAATAGACTTAAACCCAATCTTCCTTTCAGATTTAATAATGCTTGGTCTGGTGAACCTGACTGTATTAACATCATAAATTTTTTTTGCGAAAGCATAAGGCATTACAATGATGATTTTTCTTATATCAGCAATTAAAACACCTTAATCAGTGTCTTAAAGGTTGTTTTAGTTCCAAATCTATGAAAATTGACAAGGATATCTCTTCTCTGGAGAATGATCTCATCCAAATTCAAAACTCCACTACTATCTCTAAATTTTTTGGATACTCAACTTGAAATCAACACCTCTATGAAACTCAACACTCTACTTGTCCTTAGAGATAACATGCATAAGAAAATATTCAAAACTAAATGTCTTTTGGATAGTGATATAAATACTAAGTTCTAAAACTCTCTTCAAATAATTAGAAAAGTCTATAGAGATCTTGCATTTCTTAAAGACAAATACACCCTCATTTACATTAAGAAGGATATTTCTAATCATGTTGTCTCTTACATTCATAATATTTTCAATGGTCTGTATGTCAACAAATACCTCCTCCATGATTTCATTCCATATATGGTGACTGAGTAAGGAAACTTTTATCTTTTTAGCACCCCTCTTGATCATGAAATCAAAGATACAGTTTTTATCCTTAATCTAGATAGTGCCCCGGGTCCTGGTGGTTTCAAAAATGGATTCTTCAACCACTAGAGGGAGGTTATTAATATGGATGTTAGAAAACTTTTCAAATAATTTTTTTCCAATGGTGTCCTCCCTCATGCCTTAAATCCCCAATTTCTTACTTTAATTCCTTAAGTGTACAATGCCTCTAAGATTCAACTCCTCCATCCTATTGCTCTTATTAACACCCTTTATAAAATTATTTTAAAACTTCTTACTAATAGACTTACTATTAAATGCAATAAATTTTTATCTTGGAATCAATTTGGTATTATCAACAGTAGTTCTATTCAAGATTGTGTCTGCCTTACCTTGAAATGCAATAATATCTTAAACAAGGCCACAATAGGAGGTAATATTTCTATTAAACTTGATATTAGGAAATCCTTTGATACCATTGATTGGAGTTTCATTTTCAAAGTACTACAGTACTTTGGTTTTAATGATACTTTCATCAGTAGTATAAACTCATTATTTAAATTTTCCTCCATCACCATCCTTGTCAATGGTTCCGCAAAGGGATTATATAAATGCACCAAGGGAGTTAGACAAAAAGATCCCCATTTTTTCATTCTTTTTACTATTGTGGAAGATTACATAAGAAGATTTCTCACTCACCTTATTGACCAAAATAATATTAAACCTATTTAGGCTTCTAGGAACTTAAATATTCTCACACATCTTTTAGATGTTGATGAAATCATACTATTCTTACAAGGTGACAAAAAGAATATTCAAAATCTTAAAAATGCTCGGTCTCATTATGAAGAAATCTCCGGTCAAACTATAATCTAGAAAAAGTTCTTTGTTTTATTTGGGAAAAATTATCTTCTAACAGAAAAGGTAATATCATCAATAATTTAGGCATCAAGGAAGGTTACTTACCTTTAAATTATCTTGGTGTACCCATATTTTGGGTAATACCTAAATCTAGTTACTTTTCCACCATTTTTGAATAACTCATCAATCATCTTTCCACTTAGAAGGGTAAATCCCTCTTTATGGCTAGCATAATTTGTCTTGTCAAATATAAAATTGTCTCAAAAATGGTCTACTTACTGAAGGTTTACAAATGGAATACTGGTCTTCTTATGAGAATTAATGTTTACAAAAAAAATTTCTAGACCGGAAGCACACTTTAAAGGAAGCTTGTGACCATTCCCTAGGATACTTTTTTAAAGATTTAGAAAAGGGTGGTCTTGGAATCAAAAATCATAAACACTTTAATGATGTTCTTCAAGCTAGGCTCACTTGGAGGTTGCTTCACAACAACTCAGATTCCATTTATTTTCTCAAAAAAAAAGATTCCTTACTAAGATAAAGAAAGGAAATTTGAATTATATCACTTCTTCCATCTGGTCGTCCATTAGAAAATATTTTACCAACATCAGGAACAACTCTACATGGATGGTTAGTACCGATTCCTCCATGAATTTGTGATTGGACAGCTGGATCGGTGCTCCTTTAATCTCTATGATGCATCCCAATTCTCTTCCAGATAACACCAACTGAGGGATGATATGCATTCTCATAACATCAACCTTCCAGATAACATCAATCATGTAATTGACAATTATCCCTACTAAAATTCTAAATATTTTCTAATTTAGAAACCAGCTTATAATGGCATCCTTGATTCCAAAAGTTTTTACCATCACAATTTCATAAATTCTGATTCTAACTTTTTTTTGCTGAAATCATTTGACAAAACTTAGATTAAACCCTAGAGTCTTACTATTTTTTAGATTATTTCTCATAACAGATTCCCCACTGATGTTTGTCTTCAATCTTTTGGGATTTAAATTTTTTCTAAGTGTCACCTATGTAACCAACATAGAGAAGATACCAACCATCTCTTTTTTTCTTGTTCTACAGCTTCAGCTCTTTTGAATTATATTTCTAAGATTTTTTATTACAGATGGTTACTCCTTGATTCAATCAGCACCCAACTGTAGCATTTTGTGGATTTTGAATCTTCCCAACAAATCAAGAATATTTTCTTGACTATTGTTTATGATATCTTCCATGTGATCTAGTATGATAGAAATGATAGTCTTCATAATAATTTCACATTAATGCCTAATTTAGGTCTGATGCAGATTCTCATTTCCATTCGAGATTTTTCCTCGATTCAGAAATAATATTTTGAAAAAACTGTTGTAGACTTTGAGATCCCACATCAACTTCATATTTATGTATTGTACAGAAAAACTAGATGAACACTTGAGGTATTCTGGCAATCCCTGCTTCCAGGATGGATCAAATTTAATGTCGATGGTTCTTCCAAATGCAACCCAAGACCTAATGGTTATGGTGATATTTTTAGATCCTATATTGGTTTGTGTCACATATTCTTATTTGGTAGTTGTGGTACAGCCTCGTCTCTGGAATCGGAAATAATGGGGGTGATCAATGTCATTGAGTTTTCCAAGAAAAAGGGTTAGAACAACATTTGGATTGAAAGTGATTAGACCACTATTTTCCATGCTATTTGGAATAGTGTGGTGCAACTTTCTTGGATTCTTACTACCCATTGGGTATATTTTCTAGATTTGCTTATGAAAATCATCTGCATTGTTACTCATGTCTTTCATGAATGGAACATGGTTGTATATGGTCTTTCTAACAAGGGAGTCAACCATGACATAACTTGGTCAAATGACTTTCCTGGGGATTTTCTCCCTCTTTATGTTAAATATTGTAATAAGATTCCCCACTTCACACACATGTAAATTTTTTTCTCTATTCAATAAATTGTACCTTTTTATTTGAATGAGGCACCACCTTATTAAAAAAATAGATTCTTGAATAAAAATGAGATAGAGAGATCACTTACTTGAGCATGTGACTCCAAATTCTTGGGAGGGGATTCTTGAGAGAATGGGGAAACTTGTGAGGGATATAGAGAAGGGATAGAAGAGTAAAGATGTGCTACAAGGATTTTTAGGGAGAGAAATCATATATTATGGGGGTTTAATAGGAAAAGAGTGGGGAATTCTTTAATATTTCACAAACTTAGGTTTTTTACTCTAAATAATAAAATAACCAAAACTAGAAACCTAACCAAGGTTTTTGCCCATGGTTTCTTCAAAAAGGTATTATTTTTCATTGTTTTATAAGTTAAAGGTCTGAAAATAAAAAAATAATACCCATTTTTATGTGGAAGCATTTCATACTCTTAAAAAAATTAAAACCTTAAAATATGTTAATGGTTTTTGAGGATTCACAAAGGCTTTATAAAAATAATAAAATAAGAATAAAATCATGTTATTTTAAAGTTAAAACATATATTTGGTAGTTTATTCCATTTATAGTTTTTATTACATCACTTTTGGGTCATTGTGATGTCATAATACACAAAATATTTTTATACGATATTTAATTTTTACCAGAAAATTCAACTCTCATGGAAAATTATGAAAAATTCACCATTGGGTGATTTATAAATGATGATTCCAAAAATAATATTAATTTTATCTAAATAATTTTCTAAATATTTTAATTTTCACTTTTAAAATAAAAATCTACATTTATTGAAAAATTACGGGTTTTTTGACAATAATAGTTTTCAAACCCTTTTAAAATTTACATTTGACTTTATAAAAATTATATGATTATTTATATTTAAAAAAAATAAATGATTATTTATATTTAATAATAATATTTTAATAAAATATTATTTACTTTAACAATACATTAATTCATCAAAATCAATTCCTTAATTGAATATGAATATTACCCTAAAATACTATTTTTGTATTATTTAATCAAAATAAAAATAATTTATTAAGTAACAATAATATGATAAAAATATGTTAATTATTCTATAAAAAATATTGTACGTACTCAATTTCTAGGGTCTTGATACATATCCCTTTAATACACCAACAAACACCCAAAGAGTAAGGTGTGTGAGGGTGGGACTTTCATGGGGTGGTTCAACAAACATGGTTTAGGCTGTAATCTCAAAGAGTTAGAACTTATCCCATAAATGGTTTTTCTCTTGCTTTATTTATTGGATATTATCTTGAGATTGGTCGGTGGAAAATATTAGTCATTCAACCTCCCTCAGAAGCTCTGATAAATGGGCTTTATATGGTATTATTTTACTTGTTGAGGTCATCACTTCCTTTGTCTATGTCAATTGAATTTGTTAAAAACCTATATTTATAATAATAATGTGATCATTGTTTAATTTTTATGTTATCAATGGTAATGATAATTAATGGCCTTCTAAATATGATATAACAAAACCAAATAAGTTAATGTGTTTTTATAACCATATAATATAATAATACATTCAAATACATCAAAAGAGGGAATTTTATTTATAAGAGTTCAGGTTGTTAGAATATTCCCCCCTTATGAAATTTCAGCCTTGAAATTTTCTTTTCCCACACTAAAATGGATGAGTTTAACTTTGTTTCGTCACCTCTTATGGTTCCCGTGTTTCTTCTTCAAACTTTAGGTTTCTCAAAAACACATTGACAAGGTGTACTGTCCTATTTTGTATAACTTTTTCTATATAATCTAAGATCTTCATTGTCTACTCTTCATAGGAAAGGCCATTATCTAATGGTACCACCTATAGATTGAGTACATGTGAGGGGTCTGTTATTTACTTTATCAAGAGAGATAAATGGAATACATCATGTACTTGAGATAGGTTATGTGGGATTTCAAGCTGGTAGGCCACCACTTTGATGTGATCAAGGATCCTAAAGGGGATGATGTATCTTCCACTAAGATTTCCCTTCTTTCTAAATCTCATCGTTTTTTCCGTGAAGATATACAGAGGAATACCAGGTCTCTAAAATAAAACTCTTGGTCCCATTGTCGATTGTCAGCATAGCTCTTTTTTCGACTCTGAGCAGCCTTGATGTGTAGCTCAATGGTCTTTACTTTTTCCACCATTTCCTCAACAATTTCAAGACCTAGTAGTTTTCATTCCCAAACTTCATCACATCATGCAGGTGTTACGAACAACTTACCATAAAGAGATTCATAGGTAGCTACTTGGATGATCGAGTGGAAACTATTGTTTTAAGATAATTCTACTAGAGGTAGATGTTGGTCCCATCCTTCTTTGAAACCCATATAACTTTCTTGAAACATGTCTTCCAGTGTATGAATAGTCTAATCAGATTGACCATTAGTTTGAGAATGATAGATCGTTCTGAATTTCAGCTCAATATTTAGATCATGTTGGAGAATTTTCCAAAAAATGTATGTGAATCTTGGATCTCAATCAGATAAAAATGGTATTGGTACTCCATGCAGCCATATCATTTCTCTAATGTATATCCATGAAAGTAGATCTGGTGAGGAGTCCTCTCATATTATGATAAAGTGACATATCTTTATAATATGATCCACAACAACACATATAGCATTTTTTCTCCTAGATTTCATCTGAATTCCGGTGAAAAATTCCATGGTAATGTTTTCCCACTTCCATGTTGGTATGGGTAATGGTTACATCATCCCCTTAGACTTCCTCCTTTAAGACTTCACTTCCTATCATACCATAACTTCGATGTATATTTAGTGAGATCCTTCTTCATATTGTCTATCCAATAGTTTTCTAAAAGATCTCGATACATCTTTGTTATTCCTAGGTGGATGGATAAATTAGAACTATGTGCATAATCCAACAGTTCCTTCTTTAACTCAGGATTTGATGGTACAAATAGTCATGAACCAAATGTCACAAATACTTCTTCATTAACATTTAACTCCAAGGATTTACCTTTTCTTATTTTTTCTACTTTCTTCTTAATTCCCACATCATTTCTCTAATAATCCTTTATCTTTTATAAAATAGATGGTTGAGAAATTATTTGTGAAAGGATTGATAATGTTACTTTATGATTCTCATGTCCATCCTTTTCAAATCTAAGAAGATCAAATACCTCCCAATTGCCATCAATGATATAATTGTTGGATCCGTTTTACGTATAGAATCTGACACTTTATTCACTTTACTAGGATGGTAGTGAATTGAGCAGTCATAGTCTTTGATCAGATCTAACCATAATCATTGGCGCATATTTAGCTCTTTTGTGTAAATATATACTTGAGGACATTGGGATCCATATATACTTCACACTTCTCCAAAAAGTGATAATGCCACCATATTTTCAAATCTAATATCACTACAGCCAACTCTAGATCATGTTTTGGGTAGTTATGTTCATAAACTTTCAACTTTATTAATACATAGGATATTACTTTTTAATTCTTAATTAACACATAGCGAAATCCCTTCTTTGAAGCATCAATAAATACCATGAAAATATCTCCACTTATGGGTAGTTTAAGAA
This sequence comes from Viscum album, assembly GCA_963277665.1. Taxonomy (NCBI): domain Eukaryota; kingdom Viridiplantae; phylum Streptophyta; class Magnoliopsida; order Santalales; family Viscaceae; genus Viscum; species Viscum album. Next base: position 565,459,537 of record OY728142.1, on the reverse strand, counting down.
CAAGTGTAGTGATAAGCCTTTATTTAAACTATTTGAATCTCTCTTTACATTCATCATTCCAAGAAAACTTGACCCATATCTCAGTTAGCTTGGTTAGAGGGTTTGAAAATCATAATAAATTTCTCAAAAATTGACAATAACAGCCAGCTAACCCAAAGAAACTATAAATATATATCCTGTATATTGTCCTCATCCACCTTTCAATTTATTCTATCTTTGAATGGTCCAAAGATATCCCATTTCTTGTGACGATATTCCCCAATAAAGATACTTACTTCAACCAGAACTCACATTTTCTGTAATTTACATAAATCTTCTCCTTTGACAAAGTATCTAGAAGAGTTCTCAGATTATCCTCATGCCCCTCCTTGGTTTTTGATTATATTAGAATATCATCTATAAATACTACCAAAATGTTTTTGATTTAATCTTTAAATATGTTATTCATCAAGTCCATGAAGATTTTTGGATAATTAGTGAGCCTGAAAGGCATCACTATGAACTCATGGTGCTTGTATTCTATAAAAAATGTAGTCAGGAGGATATCCTCCTTCTTCACCCTAACTTGGAAATATCCTGACTGCAGATCCAACTTAGAGAAGTATTTTTATTCATGTAGTTGATCAAATATGTCATCAATCTGTGGTAGAGGATAATTGTTCTTTATAATCATTGAAAAGGTACATTGACCCATCCTTCTTTTTAACAAAGAAGACCGGGGCACCCCATGGTTAACCACTTGGGCATATGAACCATTTATCCATATTCTCTTATAGTTTTTTCTTTAACTCCTAGAGTTCTACAATCATGATTATATATATTATTGGATAATGGAGACACCCTAGGTATAAGCTTAATTGAAAATTCAATCTCTCAACAAGGTGGAAGACTATGAAATTCCTTGAGAAACACATCAGCATATTCCCTCATAATAGGCAAGACTTCATAGATGGTTATTTCCTTACACTCAATCAATTTAGAGAGATATGATTTGTCATAGGAAAATAATATTCATTATTGATATGTTTGTGCTTAATAAGACTCATTCTACTCCTTGCACTTGTACATAATTAGGGAGTAAATTTTCAATACGAAGAGTGATTTCTTTCTCATGGAAATTTATATTGACTCTATACAAGGAAAGTCAATCCATGTCTAGAATTGAATCGAGTTCCACCAAATGGAGTATGAAAAGGTTCACTATGAATTTTATCCCATAAATTATGATAGTGGAGGTGTTATATACTTGGTATGAAATAATTTCCCCATTTTCCATTTTCACCGACAACTCTACTTCCATGATTTTTTATGGTGTTTGAATAGTTTGGATAAACCTTCATGATATGAAGGAATGCATAGAACCAGAATCAAGATGTATGTTTTCTATTATTGAATGGACAACTAGCATAATTGTTAGCACTTCGCTATCAGGATCGACCTCAATAGTTATGATGGAAAAAAGCTCATTATTGCTACCTTGGAGGTTGTTGGTTGTCTCCATAAACACATAGTTTAGTGTATCGATTTTTAAAGTGACCTAGTTCCTTGAAATTATAGTAATGAACAATGCAGTAAGGATTGGATGGAGAATTCCTTTAATCCACCACATTTTTGGGTTTCTCCTATTGGAAATCATTATCTAGGTTCACTTCCTTCCCACACCTAAAGCATTTCATCGCCCCCCTTAAAAAATTTCCTTGGTTCTTATTTTTGAACCTTTGAAAATGGGGTGCTAATATTTCTTGGCATTATTATATTTTTCCATCAGACCAAAGGAATTCAACTAAAATTTTAACTTCTTATCCCCAAGATACCCTTGAGATTCATTAACCTCCATTTTGAATTTGAGGGCAGATCGGACAAATTCCTCATAGTAACCAAATTCATGGATCACTAGGGCTTTTTGCAGACTAGGTTTTAGCACCAAAGAAGCTGTCAATATTTATTTTGGGGGAAATGACAATGTTAGAGGTGTATCATGCAAGTCTTGTGAAGTTTTCCTCGTACTCCCAAATAGATTTATGACCTTTCTATTTGAGGGGAAGGAAATCAATTTCTATTTTAATATGGAGAGTGTGAGAAAAATATTTATCAAAAAACATTTTTTGGAATTTCTTCCATCCCATCTCTTCGATCTCTTCCTCGGCATTTTTATTTTTTATCAATGTCCACCACTAATTAGATTATCCCTCCACAAGATAAATAGATAGTAGAATGTTATCTTTCTCACAACATTAAAGTATAGAGAATATCTTCTCAAATGAATTGATCCATTGTTCCACTATTAAGGGGTTGGATAATCCATTGAAAGTCAGAGGCCTTTTTTGTATATAGGTCTCATTCATAGCCCATTATATATTAAAGAGATTTGGGTGAATCTTATGATCTAGGTTTTCATTTGGAACCTGAATTATCTAAGAGAGTATTATCATAAAGTTTGTGATTTATACTCCCATCGATTTGGGCATCTCATTGGGGAAATCATCACATTGTCTATCGCATTTATTTTTTATGTGATTCCATTTATTTTTCTCCATTGGCTAGAATAAAAGAAAAATTAGGGATGATTATTTTAAAATATTAATTGCTTAAAGGGTAATACAATGAAATTAAATGGATAACTTAAAAATTATATTTATTTCTTAACTTATGAATTTCTATACTTTAATCTATGTTGTCCATGATATATTTCCTAACATATATTCTTATTGGAATTTTGTGTTCACTTAATAATGGTTCGTAATAAGATTATGAATTTATAAAATCATATCCGTTAGGAGTGTCAAACCAGGTTTGCAGTAAGGCTCATTTTCATGTACAAGGTTACATCGAGTCAATCCCAGCACACCTTGTCGGAGTTTTCACCCCTAGGTACATATGTGCCAGAACCACATCCACTTTTAGTATCTAAATAGGGATGTATTTTCTTAATAAGCCACTTACTCTATACTTACCAAAATTTAGGGATGCTTTTTTATAATTATTCTTATCCTTAAGTCTTTCCCGGGAGTTTTCTAATCCTAATCCCAAAAATAACTAAACCTCCCTTCAATACCAAATATAAAAACCTTCTATTAATTTCATATTAATGAATGAGTTATAACATAATATTACACTTAATACAACCCAGAATATCAATAAGTATAATGTCATTGGTAATTAGGTAAATTACATAAAAATTTAAAATAAGAAAAAATAAACTTTGTTGAAAAATTTCTTAACATGCTCGCACTTAAAACTGCATGGGATAACCTGGGGACATACCAAAGAAATCGGTGAGATAGAAATCCCATTAAGGGAATAAACATGGAATATGGTAATAAATGTTATACAATAGGTATATAAATAGGGAATAAATTGAACATGAACAATAAGTCATGATATTGAATGATAATCAAAACATGGGAAATGTGGAAACAACTTAAAAAAGTACATCATAAACATAGGTCAAGGATAAATGTGAAGACAACATGATGGAAAAAATCCCATAAAGGAATAAGATTCACTACCTATCCCAACATGATGTCTTGTGATACTAAACATTACCCAGTGTATTAGAGCACTGTATAATTATGGTCACACCTGTCACTTTCATTTCATTCTCATGCTTAATTGTGCCACGTAAACCATACAACATGTTCACATTCATTATCATATTTTATTCTAGAATCAAGGAGTGCGGAATAAATACATGTAAGTAATAATTTATATAATTATTATTATATAAATTTTAACTCCCTTTATATTAAATGGGTATGGTATTCACTACACAATTGTTTTGGAATAGAAAATCACAGTGAAATTTCGACTGCATAACGACGTCACTTAAAAATTCATAAAATGGGTTGATGAGAGAAGAAGGGGTCTATAATAAATTTGAAATAAAATGGGAATTAATAGGGACATGGAAATACATTTCCTAATATTAGTAATTGGAAATAAAAGGAATAAAATAATAAACTTGAATAAAGAAGATAAGGTGAGGATCCCTTACTAAATTTTGGCATGGTAATGGTTTACATAAGTGTTCATGGGAGCGATTTAATGAAAGAGAAATGGGTATAACCTCTTTTATAAATTAAATTTATAGTAAGGCGGATATGTAATAATATAACCCAATATGAAAAAATGCTAATTAAAAGGAATAACATAAAAGTGGTGCTTGAATAAAAAGGAGACAGGGAGATCCCTTACTTGAGTATGCGACTCCAACTACTTGGGAGGGGCTTTTTAAGACCTTGGAGAAGAATTTAGAGGGATATATAGAGGTTATGGGAGATTAAGGACAAGATCCAAGGATTTTTGGAGAATAGAAATGTGATCTTGGTGGGTTTATATAGGGAAAGAGGGTGGATTTCTTTAATATTTTACAAACTTCGGTTTTGGAATCTATATAATAAAATAACCAAAACAAACAAACTTTCCCATGGTTTTTCCCATTATTTTTACCAATTTTTAGTGGTTTTAATTACTTTGTAATTTCAAGTTCCGAATTTAATAAATATTACCCTTTCTTATGTGAAAGTTTGTCATACTCTTAATGAAATAATTTTAAAATATTTAAATATATTAATGGCTTTGGAGGATTCACAAAGACTTTATAAAATTAATAAAATAAATATATAATCACATTATTTTAATGGAAAACATATATTTTGTCTTGGATCCCAATTATAGTATTTATTACATAACTTTTGGTTCATTATGATGTCATAATACACAAAGTATATTTATATGATATTTAATTTTTACTCAAAAATTCAGTTCTCACAGAAAATTATGAAAAATTAATAATTGGATAATATAAAAACTATGATTCAAAAAATAATATTAATTTTATCTAAATAATTTTATAAATATTTTAATATTTACTTTTAAAATAATAACTAACATTATTGAAAAAATACTAGGTTTTTTTAACAGTTTTCAAACCTATAAAAAATTTGCATTTGACTACATAAAAATTATATGATAATTTATATTTAATAAAAATTATTTAACAATAATATTTTAATAAAATATTTTTTATTTCAAAAATCCATTAATTAATTAAAATTAATTCCTTAATTGAAATTGAATATTACCCAAAAATATTATTTTTCTTTTGTTGAATCAAAATAAAAATTATTTATGAAGTAATAATAATAGGATGAAAATTTATTCATTAATATAAAAAAAATATTATACATAATAATATTTCTAGTGTCTTGATACATATACCTTTAATACACCAGTAAAATCTCTTGGGGTAAGGTGCGCGATAGTGGGACCTTAATAGGGTGGTTCGGCAAACATGGTTTGGGCCGTAATCTTGATAATATTGAACTTCTCCTAAAAAATTGATTCGATCATGATTAAGTTATTGGATCTAATATAAGTATTGTTCTAGGTAAAATCCTAGTGATTCTATCTCCCTCGGAACCTCTGATAAATGAGCTTTATAGGTTATTATCCTATTGGTTGAGACCATCACTTCCTATGTCTGTGTAAATTGGATTTGTTAAAACCCAATATTTATACTAATCATGTGATCATTATTAAATAGTTATATTATCAATAGTAATGATACTTAACAATATTTTAAATAGTATATAATAAAACCAAATTGTTTAATGTGTTTTCTATAACCATATTACATAATAATACATTTAAATACATAAAAATGGGAAGTTTATTTATAAGAATTTAGGTTGTCACATCTCTGTAATAAATGCATAGTTGCATTGATCCGTCCTTCTTCTTTATAAAGAGAATAGGTGCTCCCTGAGAAAATGAACCGGTTTAGATAAATACCTTCACTAAAAGATCTTGAAGTTGTTTCTTTAATTCCTCTAACTCAATATTTTCTATTCTATAAAGGGTCTTCAATATCATCTTGGATCTAGGTATGAGTTCAATGATGAACTCTAATTCTCTTTCTGGGGGAGGTCCAGGTAACTCTTTAGGATATACTTTAATGTATTCCTGAACAATGGGTACATTTCTTATCCTTATAATTTCATTTACTTATCCCACATTACTGACTATCTCCATAAAAAGGATATGGGTGGTGAATTTAGTCGAAAACCAAGCTGGGATATCTCTCCTTCGAAAATAACTATAGGTTGTCCATTCAAGATGATTAAAATTTCATTTATCCAATAGTTGATCTTAAAAATATAATTTGAGAACCATTTAATCCCTATTATAGTGTCAAATCCAACCATTAGTATGACAACTATATATTAAATTATATTGTACCCTCCAAAGTTAATACAAGATTTTTTATACACTATTGATGCTTGGATAATACCTCTAGGATTCTTGAGTAATAACTCTAATTCTAGGAACTTGGGGATTAATTCTACATTCATTTACAACTTGGATGAAATAAAATAATGCATAGATCCAAAATCAGACAAATTACTTGTTAGCTTTGAGATCCCAATGAGTGTACCTTCAACCACATCATTTGGATTCTATACTTCACTCTACTTGATAGAAAATGTTTGATCTTTATCCCTTAGCCTATTCTGAGTTTAATTATGGTTTCCCTCTATTATCTTTTGTTCTGTACATTTATTGGCTAAGTACCCAAGTTATCTACACTTGAAGCATTGAACTTTAAGAGGGTCTTGAACCATATTCCCTTTGTTTTTACTATTTAGAAGTTGAGGATTCACCTCACTACAACAGTTTTCAGCAATACGAACATATCTTACGCACTTGTAGTGAATTCTAGTCCCAAGAAAATAGTTTGATGAATTTTTCTTCCTATATTTTTCACACGTGCGAAGTTGATATTTCATTCTTCCTCTTCTATGATCAAAATTATTCCTTGAGTTTTGATCCATTTCTCCTTTATTATTATTCGACCTATGTGACCACTACGTATATTCAAACTCTAATTCAACCTTCATATCACTCAGCACCATCACCGCATAGATTTCACAGTCTCTATTGTCTAAATTCCTCCATATATGAAATATTAGTCCACCATAGAATCTACCCACCTTTCCTTTAGTATCTATAAAAAAGATAGAGGTGTATTGAGAAAGTCTTGTAAAGTTAATTTCATAGCTTTATACTGATTCAATTTCCTTATAATTTTAATTTAGTAATTCCTTTTCTATTTTTTCACATCAAACAGGGAAAAAATTTATTGAAAAATATGTTTGTGAACTCTTCCCATTCCATAGAATCAATATCTCTTCTTGGAATCGTGTCTTTAATCAGTTTCCAACACTAATCATCTTATCCTTGTAAGAGGTATACTACCAGGGTGACTTTCTCAAGCTCTTAAAGGTAGATTACAAAAAATATATTTTCTATAGAGTTAATACATTGTTCAAAAATCAATGGGTTAGTAGATCCACTAAAATAAGGTGGTGTTTGATGCATGAAGGACCCAATGGAAATTTGTTCCCTTATAGGTGAATCTAGTCACTCAACTTGATTAAAGTTATTATTCATAACTCAATATAGTTGATTCATCACCCTCATAAATTTTTCCATTCCATATTACATCATGTTAGGAAGGTAGTTAGTGTAATTTCCTAGATAGGATAGTCGTATCACTGAGATGGGGAGGGGTGAATTAGTGATATCTTTTTTTATAAAGTTTCTTTATTTAGAAAAAACTTTCACATTTTTTTATAGATTTATTTCCCTAATAAAAATAAAAACAAACACACATCCACAAGAATGCAAGAATTTTTCAGATTCACTACTCAGTAAAAGTATATACATCCTTGGAATGGTTTGGAAACAATCTAATATCACACAATCCACTAGAAAACAATCCTTTTGTATGGAATACAATGAGTAGAATATGCCCTTACACTCGTGTGTCTCTATGATCAATAAAACAGATCATTTGCTTTAAATATAATGAAATGAAATTAGAAAATTTTTGTAACAAACATGTTATAGTTCTTATTGATAAACTATCACAAATATGATCTATAAATACTTTTCTTTAATTCCTTACCTAGAAACTAGTAAAAAATTCCTGGATTTTGTAATGAAAACTCAGTTAAATTATCTAAATATGGTGATGTAACTATATTAGAATATTATCGAGACAATTCCAAACAACTTCTATTCTGAGTTTAGAAATACCAGTATGATTCCCAACTAAATATGATTCCTAGCTGAATATGATTCCTATATGAATATGGTTCCTAGGTGAATATGATTCCCTGCTGAATATGATGATCAGATGAATACAATTTTGTCTCTTCTCCTTTCTTATTTTGTTCCAAAAAAATTCTTTAAAAAATATCTTTATGGAAACTTATTCTCCCCAAAAATTCATATATTCTCTCTCTTATGTGATGAACAGTACATCAGTGTTAGAATTTACAAAGTACGTTCTCTTTTATAGGTGCCCTGAAATAGTTTGGGTGGGATTCTTAAAAAGTTTCCCACTCAACCAAATTTCCCTTAAATTTAAACTTCCTATAATTTAATATGGATTTATGAATTTTTCAATTCTTATTAACTCTTCTCAAACATTATTTAATCTTCTAAAAACTTTATCTCACTTGTGAATTTCTTAACAAAGTTCAATCCTATTCTGATTCATCATTATGATTTCCCAGTAATATTTTTTAATTACAATTATCTAATACAATTTTCCCAGTATGATTTTATTTAGTACAATTTCTAGGTATGATTATATTTTGTATAATTATTTAGAACCATTCCCCAGTACTACTTTAGTACAATTTTCGATTACTACATTCTTCGCTATGATTATTCGGTATGATTCCCCAATAAGATTTTCTCATTATGATTTTCTTCAATATGATTATTTAGTATAATTTTCTCTGTAAAATTCTCTAGTATGATTTTATTAGTATGATTTTATTTATTATAATTCTTCAATATGATTCATTGTAACAAACTGAACTTTTTGAATGATAATTTTTTACTAAAAATATGTGTTTTATAGAAAAAAAAGTTTTCTCTTTATTAATGAAGTGAATATAAAGTTAAATGTAACTATATGGTTTCAACCGTTACCGGACCATAGTTAAATTTTTATCTTTTGACAATATGAAAATTGGTAACTATACTCTTTATAATAATTTTAATGTTATCAATAGTGTTTATAAGTGAAATTTTGACAAAGGAAAATTGATATATAACTAAGATTCGATGGCCTAAACCAGTAGATTTGTTATGTTCGAAGCCCATATTTCAGAACCTATGAGGTAGATAACATCACTAGGAATCACTCATGACTAATTCTAATCTGAAATTCAATAATTTAATCTTGAATTAAATCACCTATGGGAGAAGTTCAAGCTATTGGATATTACCACTTGGTCGATGTTAGCCGAAGAAACCCACAAAACTACCACCATTTCACACCTTACTCTTAGGTAATATATAGGTGTAATAATGGGTTATGTGTAGAGTATATAGTTACTTAAATGTGTAATTACTTTCTATAAATAAATAAAATTTCCATCAATTCTATTTTAAGAACAGTTTTTTGTAATAAATTTAGATTGAATTTTATAAATTGGTTTTTTGGGCCAAAAATTGTACTTTTCCAAAAAGTTATAATTATTATAATAAACTTAGGTATTATTAATAATTATTATTTTAATGAAATATTATGTTTAAAAAACTATTACTTAAAAATAAATGATAATATAATTTTCATTTTTTTAGGTATTAGAAATTTTATTTTCCATTTTTCATCAGTTATTATTTTTAATAAATAAGGATTTTATATTTAAAAGTTATAATTATCATTTTTATAGAATTATTAAAATAAAATAAATACCTTTTTTTGAATCATAATGTAAAAATTTGGTTAGAGTGAATTAATGATAATTTTCTAAAATATTTTTTTAGTAAATAGTAAAAATACAGTTTGAGTTTTTTGGTATGTTTAATGAAATCATAATTATGTTGTATTGATATAATAATTAGTTAACCATAACCCACCAATAAAATTGTTTTATTTTATTAACATAAAGTATTTTAATATATTTTAATCAATTACCATTGTTTCTTAATTACTAATGCATAGGTGTTTAATGCCTTTATTTGGAAATTAATAAACAAATATCACAATTTTTCAATAAATATCCACCTATTTCTCCATTTCCTTTCACTACCATTTCATACTTCACTAATATATGATATTTTTAAATCCCAATTATTCCTCCAAAGGTTTACTCAATCCCCCAAGGTCCCAATCATTCAGTTTTAGGAGTTACTCTTCATGGTAAAGGAAATATCAACTTCTCTTTTCCTTTCAAGTTCTCTTTTTATGTGGTATGTCTTTCAAGTTTTAAAAATATGTACTTATATAAATTTTATTATATCCCTTTATTGTATTAAGATTATTTTATGAAATTTATACCCTTTACCCTCTCTTTTTACTCTCTTCTAAAACCACATTTTATACCTGTTTTGATGTCAATTTTACTTCTTAAATTTTCTCTCTTCTCTCAATAAATTCTATTTTATTTTATTTTTTTAACACCCAAACCTCTTTCTGTTATAGTTTTATTCACCAAGATGTTTAAATTATTTATTTTATTCTAAGATTCATATACATAAAATCTTCATTCCCTTTTCATGTCTTAAAATTGAATTAATGATCATGTTCTTTAAGCTCTTTTTAAAACACCATGATATTTATAGGAAACCCATTTATTATATCCTCCAAAGGTTATTTATGAAATTTTTTATTATGATCTATAAGGATTACATGAATATTCATAAATATTAAGGGTGTTCCCTAATTTTACTCCAATGCATTGGGTAAAGAATTTAATCTCATGAGATGACAAGTTTTACAATACCTTAGTGAATTACCTTGTTAATTTTTATGACACCTCAGTGAAAGACCATGATGATATGTTTTTTAATGTCTCATTTAAATTTTGTATCCACATTTCCAAGTTATTTTTAATGTTATTTTTACTATGATATGTCACTTTTTTGTTTTCTCATACCTTTATTCCTCTGGTTCTTATTGATATTTCTCAAGATCACATTTAAATTGTATACCTTTCTTTCCCTTACTGGGCCTTATACTCACCCTTTCCTTTCATGTATGTCCCTAGGTTATGAGATGAATTAAATATACTTATTATGAACCTATTATGAAGCCTTTCAAGTTTATTAGAATAATGTTTTATGTTTTCAGGTATTATGTACCTTATTTTTTAGAAACTAAACTTTTAAAGATCCTATGTTTGTATAATGTAATGTAAAGTTAAATAATAAAAAGGAGGCATATCATAGTTGGAATCAAACGATGGTTTATTTATTTTTTGAAATTAGTATTTTAAAACTTTAGGAAGGAAAATTTAAAATATAGGAAAAAATACTAGTATTTTGGTAGAGTATTAAGTAAGTTGTTTCCAAACAAAGAAATATTTGTTAAGATACAAACAAGTGGAAGTGGTTCTGGCATATATATACCTTGGGGTAAGAACTCTGACAAGGTGCATCAGACCTGACTCAGCATAAACTAGTACATGATAATGGGAATTACTCCGCATTTAGTTTGACACTCCCGGGTAAATGATTAGTAAATTACAAGATTTTTATATACCATTATGAAGGATATATATAAAATGTAATTGTTTTAAATGAATAACATAAATATGTTTTACAACATAAAATCATTTTATAATTATAACATTATTCAAATAAACACATTTCTCACTAATGTTTTATTCTTATAGAAAATGGAGGAAAATATGGGGAACTGTGTAAATGGTGAGTGCAATAGACCAGGCACTGATGGCCCACTGATGGAATATAAAATTGAAAAATTCATCTGTATAATTAATCAATTTACTCAATTTATGAATAACAACTTGAATCAAGATGAGATAATAGATTCATCCTGAAGGTAACAACATTCCATTGAGTCCTTTATGCATCAACAACCACCATCTTTTAGTGGATCTACTGACCCATTGATTTTTGAACAATGCATAAGCTCTATAGAAAAAATATTTTTTATACTCCATTGTTTGAAAAAAGATAAAGTCACCCTAGTTGTGTACCACTTAGAGGGAGAAGCTAATCAGTGGTGGACATTGATTAAAAATAAATATCTAAGAAGGAAGATTGAATCTATGGAGTGGGAGGAGTTCATGAGAACCTTTTTTTTAATATTTCCTATGTTCATTGAGAACAAAAATGGAGAAGGAATTCGTAGAGATAAATAAGAAGGAAAATGAATCTATGGGAAGATATGAGATTAAATTTACAAGACATTCTCGCTATACCTCAAGATTTTTCTGAGATCCTCATTTAAAAGTTGATAGAGTTTTTTTTCGAATAAGGACACATCAACAGAAGAATCTAGCCAATCAATACTATCAAGGCTATAAGAAGATCATACAAAGTGCTATGAAGTTTTAACTGGAGTTTGGAGAGAAGAAGTGGCCCCATAGATCGAATTAAAAGAATATATCAATGGATCCAATCTTAGAGAGTAACTTTGATCATGAAAGAGGAGGAAAGCAAGTGAAACTTTCCTAATGCAAAAAATGTGTGGAGAAGCACTCTAGGAACTACTTGCTTAGTAGAGGGAAATGTCACAAGTTTGGAAGATATGGCCATATTGATCAAAACTATCATAGTGCGGTGAAGCCTCAACTTATCAACACTAGTGACAAAGAGAAGATGGTGCAGGCCCATCTTGAATTATAATGCTAAAAGTTTGTACTGATTTGGTACTTCTACAATCACAATCCAAATCCAAAGTTAATGGAGGTAAATCACCATCAACCTAATCATATTCTAATGGAGCAAGGTTGGGATTTTTCTATCAAGATAGCTGAATTTTATGCCCCAAATGATGTGGTGGAAAGTACTCTCGTTGTTCTCTCAAAGCTAGCAAGTAATTTTTTTATTCTGGTTCAATGCATTCCTTTATTTCCTACAAGTTTTCAAAGAATATAGAATCAATCCCTAGACTGATAAAAATAGAATTATTGTTCAAGACTCTTGAATTGATTATCCAAGTATAAATAGTGTATAAAAACTCTATTATTCACTTTAACAATAAAAATATCATCACAAATATAGTAGTCATTCCCATGATAGAATTTAACATTATATTAGGTTTTTAATAGATCTAAAAATATAATGTTAAGACCTACTAAATAAAAAATTAAATCTCTTTAGTCTCTAATGTAAATCCTACAGTTGTTTTAAAAAGAGAGATATATCAAATTGGGATTTTTCTAGATGCACCGCCCCTAGACTTATATGACGAGATAATCGGTGAATAGGAACAAGAAAATGAATGTATATGAATAAAAAATGTCCCCATGGTTTAGGAATACATTAAGGTATTTTCTAAGGAGTTACTTGGATCTCCCCCAGAAAGAGATGTGGAGTTCTCCATTGAACTCTTTTCATGATCCAAGCCAATATCAAAGACCCCATATAGAATGTAAAATGTGGAGCTAGATGAATTAAAGGAATGGATAAAATATCTTTTAGGGGAGGGGTTTATCTTACAGAGTGTGTCTCCTTAGAGAGCACCAATTCTCTTAGTGAAGAAGAAGGATGGATCAAAATAGCTATATGCACGAATTAAAGAGAACTTAATGGGATCACAGTGAAGAACAAGTACCCTCTTCTAGGGATTGATGATTTATTTGACCAGCTTCGTGTGGCTCAATTCTTCTCCAAGATTGATCTTTGATCTAGATATCATCAATTGAGGGTGAATAAACAAGATATTACAAATACCACCTTCTGATCAAGGTATTGGCATTATGAGTTTGTTTTTATGCCCTATGATTTTACTAATGATCCTGTTATTTTTATGGGTTTGATGAATATAGTCTTTAATGACTACCTTGATAACTTTGGGGTAGTTTTTATTGATGATATTATAATATATACAAAACGTTTTGAGGAGTATGATGATCATATAAGGGTTACATTGAAAACTATAAGTAAGGGCTATTTGTAAAGTTCATCAAATGTCAATTTTTGTTACAACAAGTTTCTTTATTAGGGAATATTTTAACCAATGAAGGAATATCAGTTAACCCTACCAAGAAAAAGGTTGTGGAGGAGTGGCCTCATCCTACAACAGTAATAGAGATTCATAGTTTCCTTAGTTTGGCAGGATATTATAGGAGGTTTGTGAAAACAAATCACAACTTTCTAATCCAGTAACCAAGTTAATGCGAAAAGGGGACAAGTTCATTAAGATAAAGGAAGGTGAATAACGTTTTCAAGATCTGAATAAGATATTGGATACGACACCTATGTTAACTCTACCCACTATCAAAGAAGGATTTGTTATTTTTATTTATGCATCTTTGAAAGGGTTTGGGTGTGTCCTCATGAAATTTTATAAGGTTATTGCTTATGCATCTCGATATTTAAATCATCATGAATAGAATTATCCTATGCATGAACAAGACCTGGTTGTAGTTTTTTTCCTAAAAAGATATGGAGGAACTATATTTATGGGGAGAAATGTGATATATACACAGACCACCAAATTTTAAAGTGTATTTTCACACAAAAGAAATATAAGATGAGATAGAGGAGATGGTTGGAACTTTATAAGGAATTTGATTGTTTAATTCATTATAATCTTATAAGAGAAAACAAAGTCACTGATGCATTAAGTAAGAAAGAATATTTTGTGCTAGAAATGATGAGTATTCAAGGAGATCCTTTGACAAAAGATCTAGTAATACAAGACATGGAAATTTTAAGGGAACGGACATCATCAACCCTATCAAAAATCATTTATCAACCATTATTACTAGAAAATATCAAAAAATATCAAAGATAAGATCCTATATTTTAGAAGAAGATAGAGGATGTAAAGAATGTGAAGTTTCCCAAGTCCAGTATTGATCAAGAAGGTATACAAAAATTTCATACAAGGCTATGTGTTCCATCTATTCCCAAAATAAATAAGGATCTCAAAGATGAATCTCATGAATCAACATTCACTATACATCCTGGAATCACTAAAATGTATAAGGACCTCCGTGATCATTATTGGTGGGATAACATGACAAGGGAGATTTCCAACTACACTACAAGGTTCATGGTGTGTCGACAAGTGAAGTTAGAGAGACAACTTCATTAAGGGGTATTACAAATACTAACCATACCAAAATGGAAATGGGACAATATCACTAGGGACTTTTCCACTAGTCTCATGAGAACATCCAAAGGAAATAATGCAATATGGGTTAGAGTGGATAATCTCAGCAATACTACCCATTTTATCTCTATCCAGGAAGACTTCTCTCTTGACCAAATTTCCAAGATTTGTGTAAAAGAAAAGGAAAGGTTATATGGAGTTACACTCTCTATCATTTCTTATAGTTATTCAAGGTTCACATAAAAATTATGGAGAAGTATTCAATATGATTGGAATACTGAATTGAATTGAAGTATGGTCTATCACCCTAAAACTAATACTCAATCTGAAGGAACTATTCAAACATTTTAGGACATGTTGATAACATACTCAATCAAATTTAATGGTGGATGGGATTAACATCTCACATTAGTTAAGTTCTCATAAAATAACATATTTCATTCGAGTATTAAAATGTAACCCTATAAATCTCTATATGGAAATAATTTTGTAACTCCTACTTGTTGGGATGAATTCGATGAAATAAATATTCTTGGGCTAGATCTTGTGAAAGAGATGATAGAAAAGGTTCATGATATCCAAAAACACTGAAAGGTTACTCAGAGTTTGTAGAAGATTTATGCTAACAATCATTGAAGGTACTTTGAGTTTGATTTTGGTAAAAAATTCTTCCTTCAAATTTTACCTTAGAAGATAGTCATGTGGTTTGGGAAGAAAAGGAATCTCATCCCTAGGTACATTGTCCCCTATGAAATCCTTGATCGTATAGGAGTAGTGTACTATAAGTTATCATGTCCACCAAAGCTAGATCAAGTTCATTATGTTTTCCACGTATCTATCTTGAGGAAGTACATACCTAACCCTTCACATGTACTAAATCTTGATGTGGTACAATTCGAACAGAAACTCTCTTATAAGGAGCACCCGGTGGAGATCTTGGACTGAAGAGATAAGGTTCTATGCAACTAGATTACCCACCTCATCAAAGTTTTGTGGACGAACCAAAAATATGAATAAGTGATGTGGGAACCAGAGGAAACAATGAGGTAGAAGCACCCATGCCTTTTCTCAATCAAGGGAACAAGTTGAAATTATGAGGATGAAATTTCTTAAGGTGGGAAGAATGTAAGGACCTGGAATTTTTTAATGATAATTTTTTCCTAAAAATATGTGTTTTATATAGAAAAAAACTATATATATTTTTTAATCAAGTAAATATAAATGGAAGTGTAATCATCTGGTTTCTACCATTATATAACCATAGTCCAATTATTTCTATTGGTCAATATGACTATTGGGAACTATACTTTTGATGATAAATTTAACATTATCATTAGAATTTATATGTGAACTTTTGATAAAGGAAAATTGATATCGAAAGAAGTGGAAATGGCCGCAACAAGTAGAGTCGTTCTATATGAATACCATCTATCCAAACTTGGGAAGGAGGTTCTATCACTTTGCTTCACTCTTGACCAAACCCAAGCAGATCTTCAAAAGGTGAAGCTTGAACAAAATCACATATGGGAGAAGTTCAAGCTAGTGGGGATTACCACTCCGTCGATATTAGCCGACGCACCCCATGAAACTACCACCATTGCACACCTTACTCTTAGTAAGTATAAGGGTGTAATAAGGGGTTATGTATTGAGGCCCTATTTACATAAAATTTAAATTCCTTTGTATAAATAAATTTTTTTCTATCAATTTTATTTTAAGAATAGTTTTTCTTAATAAATTTAGATGGAATTTGATAAATTTCTTTTTTAGTTATAAATTGTACTTTTCTAAAAATATATAATTATTATAATAAAATAAGGTATAATAATGATTATTTTAATAAAATATTATGGTTAAAATACTATTATTTAAAACTAAATTATAACATTATTTTTATTTTTATTCAGGTGTCAAAAATTTTACTACGCATTTTTCATCCGCTATTAGTTTTAATAAATAAGTTTTTTTATATTTAAAAGTAATAATTATAATATTTAGAGAATTATTAAGAAAAAATAACAAATATTTTTTAAATCAAAGCATTTAAATTAGGTTAGCGTGAATTTATGAGAATTTTCTAAAATATTTTTCTTTTTAGTGAATAGTAAAAATACAATTTCAGTTTTTTGGTAAGTTCAATGACATCATAATTATTTCATATTAATATAATAAATAGTTAAACATAATCCAAGACTAATTTAATTTTATTTTATTAATATAAATTATTTTAATATATTTTAATCAATTTCCAAATATATAATTTACTTTCCAAATAATAAAATGGAAACTTTAACTTAAAAATGATATTTTGTGAAAACCTTACTTTTCCTTTACAAAATAAGTAATATAAAATTATGGTCAACTCTATCAGGAAATAATTACATAAAATATGATCCAAGTGTCCAATACCATGGGAAACCCCATGGTGTTTCAATTACCACTACCTAGGTGTCCAATGCCTTTATTTGAAAATTCATAATCAAATCCCCCACTTTTTCTATAAATACCCACCCATTTATCCATTTACAATCACTAAAATTTAATAGTAAATGAATCCATGATAGTTTTACCACTCAAAGAGTCTTCCCAAGTTGTCCTCCAACCCACAAGTTCCAAATCTTTGATTTTTAGGAGTTACTCTTGAAGGTAAGGGAAATTTTAACTTCCCTTTTCCTTTCAAGTTCCTTTTTTTGTGGTATGTATTTCAATATTACAATGTATGATCTTATATGAATTTTATTATGTCCCTTTAATTTATTAAGATTATATTATTAATTTTTGAACCTTTCCTCTCTCTTTTTATTCTCTTTCAAAACCACATTTTATACCCGTTATACTGTCAATTTTACTTCTCAAAATTTCTCACTTCTCCTTAAGAAATTATCTTTAATTATATTTTTGTGAAAACACAAACGTCTTTATATTCTAGGTTTATTCACAAATAAGTTTAAATTATTTGTTTTTTGATATACATAAAACCCACATTCCCTTTTCTTTGGTTAAAAATGACATAGTGATCATGTTTTTAAAACTCCTTTTAAAATGACATGATTTTGATATGTAATAAATTAATTTTATCCTCCATGGGATATTTATGAAATGTTTTATTATGATCTATTTGGATCACATCAAAATTAATACATATTAAGGGTTCCCTCTGATAGCTCTCTATTTCATTACATAGATAATTTAATCTCTATAGATGACAAGTTTTATGATACCTTGGTTAATTACCTTGGTAATTATTACGACACCTCGGTGAAAAACCCTGGTGATATGTTTCTGAATGTCTCACTTAAATGTTGTTAGATATATTAAATTTAGTATTCATGTTATTTTTACTGTGATATTTCTCTTTTTCCTTTTCTCATTCCTTCATTCCTCAAGTTCTTTTTGTTATCTTTCAAGATCACATGTAAATTGTTTTTCTATCTTTCCATTACTCGGCCTTATAGTAACCCTTTCCTTTGATGTATGTCCCCAGGTTATGAGATGTAGTAAATATAATTAGGATTAACCTATGATTAAGCCTTTTAATTTTATTAGAATAATTTTTTTAGGTTTTCATGTATTATATAACTTATTTTTAGGAAAATAAACTTTAAAATATTCAATGTTTGTACAATGTAATGTAAAGTTATGTAATAAAAAGGTCGGATGTAATATTCCCTCAGTATGCTTTTATTCTATATGATTATTTAGTATAATTTTCTTAGTATGATTTTCTTCATTATGATTCTTCTCAATACCATTCACATATATGAAGAAATACACAACTTCAATATTCTTAAAAATTCTGAATAAGGTGTCCTCGTACCGATGACATGATACTGAAAGGATTCAAATTCAAAAAATTCATTCGTCCAAAAACTTTAGATTATAAACATGACTTCCATCATTAATTTTATTACATTTAATATCAGTATAGCATCATATGAATTATAATGGAAAGTATTGTAACTTCCCATTCCCCCCAACAAATTTTCTTACCTGGAAAACCAACATGTCTGAATATGATTGAAAACACCTTAAATCACACTTTATTTTATCAATATAACATCAAAATTCATACAACAAACTTATGATTTGTGACAAATACAAGATATAAAATCATCATGAGAATTATATTATATCCAGGATAAATCTGATTATGATCAGAACCTCATTACGATGAAATTTCTTAAGAATTGTGAGTATGATTTTTTGAATATTTTTTTTGAGTCTAATCACCAACTTTTACAATAGAGAGTTGATTCCTTTACTTTAACATTCCTTTGACAATAAAACACAAAAAAAAACTTTTAAAATTTAAAAAACTTTCTCCAGAAAAGTTTGTCCCAACAATCTGCCGCTTTGGATTTTTTTGTCAACCAAGATTCAAAAATCACTAAACTTTATAACCTCAAAATATGGATTACTTATCAACAATTATAAGCCTATGCGAGATAACTCGTTGTAGGAAAAAATAGTTATTGATAACAAAACCATGTTGTCCAAAATTAGTGATTATGAAACATCCTCGGCTTTCTTCACCTTCTTCAAATTCCCTAGAATACAAAAATTTTGTCTCCTACAACCAATCAAACAAACATCTAGAATATTTCACACACTTACATGCTAGATTAACATCTGACCCAAAACTCCCCCTTTTGATATGTTTATATAAGGATAGATTTATGAAACAATTCTACCCCTTTGACAACACTATCCAAATATAAGGTAAAATAGGGGGAAAATCATGTAATTTAACCTTGATGAGAATGAGGTTGTATGACCATGATCAACCTCAATTTATAAAAAGGTTCATTTGGTAAAGGTTTTGTGAAAATGTTAGAAAATTATTCTGATATAGGAAAATAATCCAACAATAATTCATTATTCTCTACATGATCTTCGGTGAAGTGTTACTTAATATCATTATGTTTTAAATGAGAATGGTGTACTAGATTATTGGTAATTGTATGGAACTTTGATTATCACATCTCAAAAGTAAGTGTAACTTCACTTTAACAAGTAATTCTTCTAATTGAGTCTCCATCTACATAAGTTGAGTAGCAGCTTGAGTAGAAGCAACATACTCACCTTTAGTCGAACTAAGATTCACTAAATTATGTTTCTTTGTATGTAAACGAACACAAATATTATCCTAAAAGAAAACTTTATCATATGTGGATCTTCGATCAACAACATTCCCTACCCAATCAGTATTTGAATACCCAAACATGACAATACTTTCTGAGCTATAATACCAAATTCTGAATTTTTTTCCTTATATATATCTCAAAATTCATTTTCCATCCATAAAATGTGGTTATTTTATAGAACTCTAAAATATGTGACATAAGGGAATGACATAAACAATGTTGGATCTTAAGTCATTCAAATATAACAAATTTCCTATCAACTTCCAAAATTCATTCTGATCAACTTCCTTACCTTCTTCATCTTTACTCAACTCGGTTCCCACTGAAATAGGTGTAGAAACTATTTTTAACTTTTCCATTAAGAACTTCTTAATAAGTTCCTTAGCATACTGTTCTTGATAAATAAACAAAAAATATTCTTTTTTAACATTTTTAGACCAAGAAATTATTTCATTTCCCCCATCATGGACATTTCATACAACTTTTTCATCTCATTATCAAATCTTTCACATTTTCTTACATCGTTCCTAGAAAAGATAATTTCATAAAAATAAATAATTACAATAAGGGAAAACTCCTGATTTTATTTAATGAAAATATCTCTTCAGAAATTTTTTTTGAATACCCTTAACAAACAAGTCTTGCCTTGTTCTTTATCACATCATCATCTTCATTCATCTTGTCCTAAAAACCCAATTTGTTCCAATAACATTTTTTATCTCACTTAGGTATGAGTTCCTAGGTTTGATTCTTCTCAATCTAATCAATTTTTTCATTCATGGATTGAATCCATTCTGAAAGATCAAAATCTTCATCAAAATATTTCTATTCAAATTTTGAATAAAAATAAGTGTGTGCCATGGCTTTTGATGCTCTTCTAATTTCAAACATTTTGATGTTGATCACCAATAATTTTTTAAGATTCCACTTGCTTCCTCATCCTAGGATGATACTTTTGTGTATCTTCCTCATCACTAGAAATAGATAAGTCTAGTTCTTCTTCTTGAGTAGGATTATAATTGTATTTATTCTTTTCAGAATTGTTAAGAAAAGTTTCATTATCCTATAAACTTCCTTATCTACATGAGTCTATTTATCTTCCTCATCTTTTTCAATAACTTTCACATCACAATAATAAAAAATTATCCCTTTTTATTTTTTGAAACATTTATATCCTCTTCCTTCTAAAGCATATCCAAGAAAAATTCCATCTTCACCTTTTTGCTGAAACTTTCCCAAGATTCCACCTTTCTTATTTATAATGCATGAACTCCCAAAAACTCTTAGGTGTTTCAAACTTTGAGTTTTACAATAAAACAATTCATATAGAGTCATATCAGATCTTTTCCTATAGAAACATTTGTTTTGAATATAGACAGCAGCACTCATGGATTTTCTCCAAAAGTAATGAGAAATACCATGTTAAAGTATCATAGTTCTTACCATTTCCACCAAACTTCTATTCTTTCTTTCAATAACCCCATTTAGTTGAGTACTATAGGTTGAACTATATTCATCTTCAATTATATTATTATCAATATAACATTAAAATTAATAATTTTTTTATTCACCACCATTGTTAACTCTCAACTTCTTCACTGACTACTCACATTATTTCTTAGTTTTCCTTCTGAAAACTTAAAACATTTTTAGAGCATATGACTTTGGTTTTATATACATGACATAAGTAATAAGAGTAAATTCATAAATGAAAGTGATGAAATACTTATATCCATTTTTTTCCTATTTTCTCATTGTCCCATGGATATCATAGTAGATAATTTCCAGGGGTTATTTTGAACAAATGTCAACTTTCTTATGCATATAATTTGTAATCTTTACTTTCTAAAAAATAGTGCAACAAAAATATCTTCTTCATGAAATGTTAGGAATTCCACAGACACTGTTTTTTTAAATAACCTTCTCATGTTTCTCTGATACATGTTCCCCATCCTTTTATTCCATATTTCATTTTCTTCCACCATGACTAATAAACTATAGTTTTGTACCTCACCAACTTGAAATAAGTTTCCCTTTGTATGTTGGATTCTTGTAACTTTCTTTCCATCCTTCTAAATTTTCAAAAACAATCCATATTTCCTAAAAGTAAATTTTTTACCTTCATCACAAAATTTTCAAAAACTCATTAGGTTATGTTTCAACCCATCAACATATAAATATTTCATGGATTTAAACTTTTCTGTCCCAATGATAGTTGATCCAACATCTTTGATTGTCAGTGATTCATTATTGTTGAATGCCACAGTTCCTTCTTTCAAGTATTTTAAATTATTTAATAATTTTAAATCTATTTTCACGTGTAATGAACACTCACTATAAAGAATATAATTTCATTCACATTTAATAGATTTAGGGGAAGTTTCAACAACAAGAGCCTTTCTTTATTCACCTCCAACTTCTGAGAATTGTTAATAAAATTTTTCTTTTTTCATAACAAAATAAGACAACCCTTAGCAAGATGACCCAGTTATTCACATCTTTTGTAAATAGTTTCTAAAGGTTGGAACCTATTTCCAATTTTCACATTAACATTCTATGGTTTCATCTAAACATCCTTCTTAGCATTTTTTCGAACATCCTTATCAGATTTCCTTCTTTGAGGGAACTAAATACCACTAAAATAATGTCTTCCATAACTTATTGGATAATAGTAACGTTGTTGATTAAACCAACACATATTATATGTATGTCTAAATCCACATTAATACTATAATAATCCATAGAAAGATAATTTCCCTCTGAAACTTCAATACTAACTAGAGTTTTGAATATGTTTTTTAGAAAATTTATTAATAGAAATATTTTTATCACCATCCTTTCTATTTTGAAATAATACTTTCTTCTTCAGCTAATATTTCTTTTTAGACTTATCAGAACCACAAGTAATAAGAATTTTTTTAGAATCTTCATGTTTAGAAACTTATGACTTCTCAACTTTGTTGATTTTGGCCATGTACATAACTTCTCCATATTTCGTTCTCTCAGAAACAATTCCATATTTATTATCAACATTTAAAGGTAAGTTTTTTTATCCTTCTTAGGATCACCCTTATAAAAAATTTCACCAACTTCAGAGATAGATTTTTTGAAACTTGTACCTCTATGTTAAGTTTTAAAAAATTATTGGATAAGTTAAAACTCCTCTTATTTTTTCCTTCAGCTTGATCTCTAGATGATTATTATGATTATTTTACTTTAAATAGATCTATTCAAATCATAAATCTCTAGATTCTAATTATTATTATTTTCTTTCACAAGATATTTCTTGAAATCATCAATCTCCACCAGCATCTTGTTCTTATCATCTGAAAAACTTTCTTGAATTTTTATTGAGGAACATTTATTTTCCAACTTCTTATTTTTATTTTCAATCCTTCTAATAATTATTTAAAATTCTTTAAACTCTTATTTAAAATGAAATTTATGTTTTTTCTTCATCGGAACTGCTGCTTCCAAATTATTTATTATTCACTATTGCAACAAAAATATTCCCACCAACATGCTTAGTAGAATTTTTGGATTCAGATTCATTATCTTCTTCTTAATCATCATTATATAAGAAACTCCTCCATTCATATTTGGATAATTTTATATCTTTCCCAATAGAGTGTGATTTTCCTTTATCACCATATTTTTCCCATGACCTTCTTCAAATTCTTTGTTCTTCATCACTATATTCTTCTATCTTTATTCATGGAAAATTTACTAAAAAATTCCCAAAGGCTTCAAATTCAAATAATTTTAAGGGAAGATATCCTTTGTATTTACCTATACCCACTCTCAAATGTTTAGAAAATAATGATAAATTTTCATTAGTATTTTTTTATACCTAGTTTTTAGATTTGGAGTTAGTAACATCATTTTCCTCAAGAAATTTATTAAACTTTTCTTTCTTATAGGATTTAAAAAAATTCCCTATCAGCTTTTGTTTTTTCCTTCATAACTTTATCCCTTATAATTTCATAATTAAAGAGAGTGATATGTAAATTATCCATATATACTGATTCTGTATCTCTATCTTTAAACTAAGAAACATTCACATCAAAATTTTTAGGAAATATTCTTAGGACTTTTTCAACAATAGTTTAATATTTTAACTTTTAACTAAGACATATAATACTCACAACAATGTCATTTATCCTAGTAAATAATTCACCAAAAAAACATTATTCATACATATTTATATCTTCATACATCAGTCTCCTATTTTTTAATTTTACTCTCTTCAATTTTGTATTGCCTTCATAAATGTTTTCCAACATATCTGAGATATCTTTGGTAGTAGCAACACCATTAACTCTTAAGAATTCACTTTCATAAAGTGATGATAGTAAATAATTCTTTTCCCTTCCAAAATTTTGAAGATTCTTCTTATCAATAGGTGTAATAATAACCTTTTCATAAATAGAAGTAAATCCATATTTTGTAGATTAAAGAACATCATACCTAAGAGACATAAGATAAGACATCATATTATCTTTCCAAATATGATAGTTCTTTCCATAGAATATTGGAATCCCCTTACTATTAACACAATTAATATTTTCCATCAAATCCTATTAAAAACTTCATAAAATAATAAATAAAGGGAACCTTGTCTCGGATACCACTTGTAATTTCCTAGATAGGATAACCATATCACTAAGAGGGGGAGGTGGCGAATCAGTAATATATTTTTCATTAATGTTTCTTTATTTAGAAACATCCTTTTAATCTTGTTAAATATTTATTTCCCTAATGAAAAACAAAACCAACACATATATACAAGAACACAAGAGTTTTTACTTTCACTACTCAGTAAAAGTAGCTACGTCCTTGGTATGGTTTGGAAATAATCTAATACCACACAATCCACTAGAAAAACCTTTTGTATAGAATACAATGAGGAGGATATTCCCTTACAGTCATGTATATCTATGATCAATACAAAAGAACATGTGCTTTAAATATAAAAAAATGAAATAAGATAATTTTTTATCAAACATGTTATGGTGCTTCTTGATCAACTTTCAGAAATATGATATTTAAATACTTTTCTTTACTTTCTTACCTATATGTTAGTAAGAACTTCCTTGAATTTTTAATGAAAACTCATTTTGATTCTCCCAAGATGATAATATAACTTTGTCATAATATGATTCAGATAATTCTGAACTACTTCTACTTTGAGTCTGGAAATCCCAATACAATTCCTAGCTAAATATGATTCCCACCTAAATACGATTCCTAGTTGAATACGATGATCAGATGAATACAATTTTGTATCTTCTTCTTTCTCCTTCTGTCCAAAAAAAACTTCTTTAACAAAGATCAATGCAGAAACTTATTATCCCTAAAAATTCTTATATTCTCTCTCTTCTAATATGAACAGTACATCAGTGTTAAAAATTACAAAGTATTGGTGCTTTTATAGGTTCTCTGATATAGTTTGGGGGGTATTCTTAAAAATTTTCATTCTCAAACAAATTTACCTTAAATTCCAACTTCCTTTAATTTTTTAAGTATTTATGACTTATTCAACGCTTCTAAACTCTTCTTGAACATTCTTGAATCTTACAACAACTTCATCTCACTTCTGAATTTCTTAACAAACTTCAGTCTGATTCTGATTCCCCATTATGATTTCCTAATGTAATTTCTCCATTACAATTATCCTATATGGTTTTACCAGTATGATTTGCTTCAATAAAATTTCCCAATATTATTTTATTCAGTATTATTATTCATAATGATTCCCCTATATAACCTCAGTACAATTTCCTAGTATGATTTTCTTCGGTACAATTTTTAGTACCATTCCCCAGTACAATTTTCTGGTCAAGATTTTGTTCAGTATGATTCATCACTATTATTCCCCAGTATAATTTTCTTAATAAATTTATCTAGTAAAATTTATTTAGTATGATTTTCTTCAATATGATTCTTTGGTATGATTCTCTATAACGACCCAAACTTTTTGACTGATAATTGTTTCATGAAAATATGTGTTTTATATATAACAAAACTACAACTATTTATTAATGAAGTGAATAAAAAGAGAAATGTGACTATATGGTTTTGACTTTTATAGGATCATAGGTAAATTATGATCATTGGTCAATATGACCATTGGTAACTATACTCTTACTAATAATTTTGACATTATTGTTAGATTTTATATGTAAAATTTTGGCAAAGCAAAATTGACATAGAAAGAAGATTCGATGGCCTCAAACAGTAGAGTCATTCATTTGAAGCCCATCTGTTGGAACTTGGGAGGCAGGTATCATCACTAGGATTCATTCTTGACCAATCCCAAGCCAAGATTTAAAAATTGAAGCATAAATTCAATCTCTTATAGGAGAAGTTCAAACTAGTGAAGATTACCAATCGGTCGATGATAGACAAGGAACCCCATGAAACTACCACCATTGCACACCTTACTCTTAGGGAATATGTGGGTGTAATAAGGGGTTATTTTCTGAGTCCCTAATTACTTAAAAGTGGAATTATTTTTTATAAATAAAAAAATTCCATCTTTTCTGTTTTAATAATAGTTTTGTTTAATAAATTTAGATAGAATTTCATAAATTGGATTCTTCGGACAGAAATTTTACTTTTTGAAAAAAATATAATTATTATAATAAATTAAGGTGTTAAGAATAATTATTATTTTAATGAAATATTATTATTAAAACAATCTTATTTAATAAAATGATAAAAAAAATTCAAGTGCCATAAATTTTACTACGCATTTTCTATCTATTATTATTCTTAGTAAATAAGGATTTTTATATTTAATGTTATGATTCTCATATTTATAGAATTATTATGATAAAATAAATATAATTTTTTAAATTAGTATGTTGAAATTAGTTTAGGGGTAATTTATGAGAATTTTCTAAAATATTTTGTCTTCATTGAATAGTAAAATATAGTTTGAGTATTTCAGTAAGTTTAACGAAATCATAATTATATCATATTAATATAATAATTATCTCACCATAATACATTAATTAAATTATATTATTTTATTAATATAAATTATTTTAATATGTTTTAATTAATTTCCAAATATATAATTTACTTTCTCAATTTTAATATGGAAACTTTAACTTAAAAATGATATTTTATGGAAAATTTAATTTTCCATTCCAAAATAAGTAATACAAAAATATGGCAGACTACTTTGAGATAAAATTAAATAAAATATGATCCAGTTATCCAATTCCATAGTAAAATACAATAGTAAATCCCATGGTTTTTCGATTACCACTAGTTAGGTGTCCAATGCCTTTATTTGGAAATTAATAAACAAATCCCCCACTTATGCTATAAATACCCACACATTTATCCATTTAATTTTACTACCATTTTACCCTCCACAGATATTTGATATTTTTACCTCCCAAGAAGCCCTCCCAAGGTTTCCTCATGACTTGAAGTTCCCAATCTTTTATTTTTAGGAGTTACTCTTCAAGGTAGGGCAAATCTCAACTTCTCTTTTCCATTCTAGTTCCCTTTTTTGTGGTATATCTTTCAAGTTTCCCAAAAAAGTTCTTATATATATTTTATTCTATCCCTTTTAATTTATTAATATTTTTTCTTAATGGGACACCCTTTTCCCCACACTTTATCTCTCTTCTAAAACCACTTTTTATACCCATTATGTTTGTTGATTTCACTTCTCAAAATCTCTCTCTTCTCCTTAAGAAATTTTCTTCAATTTTCTTTTTGTGAATTCGCAAAACACTTTATTTTCTAGAGTTATTCACCATGATTTTTAAATTATTTATTTTATTCTATGTTTGAAATACATAAAACCCAAATTCCCTTTTTATGGGATAAAAATGACATAATGATCATGTTCTTCAAGCTCTTTTAAAACACCGTGATTTTGATATGAAACCGATTTATTTTATCCTCCACTAGTTATTTAGGAAATGTTTTATTATGATATATTTGGATCACATAAAAAATAATACATATTAATGGTGTACTCTAATAGTGCTCTAATTTATTGGGTAAATAATTTAATCTCTTGAGATGAAAAGTTTTACGATACCGTGGTAATTTTTATAACACCTTGGTGACAAACCATGGTGATATGTTTATAAATGTATCATTTAAATGTTTTTTCACATTTAAAAGTTAGGATTCATGTTATTTTTACTATTATATTTCCCTTTTTCCTTTTCTCATGCCTTTATTCCTCGAGTTCTTATTGATATTTCTCAAGATCACATGTAAAATGTTTCCCTTTCTTTCCCTTATTAGGCCTTATGATCACCCTTTCCTTTGATGTATGCCCCCATGTTATAACATGCAGTAAATTCACTTATGATAAACCTATGATAAAGCCTTTAAAGTGGATTAAAATAATTTTTTCTCTCTTTATATATTATGTAACTTATTTTCAAGAAACTAAACCATAAAATATCCTCATTTTGTACATTGTAATGTAAAATTGTGAAATAAAAAGACATGATTTCATATTTTCTTTGTGAAATTTTCATTAGTATGATTCTTAAATATGATTTTATCAGTATTATTTTATTTAGAATTATTATTCTTAGTACCACTCACATATATGAATAAATATTCATACTCAATCTTCTTAGAAATCCTAAATAAGGTGTTCTTATACCGATAGAATTGAGACCAAAATGCTTCAACATAAAAAACTTCCTTACTCAGTGAAATTTATCTGGTAATCATGACTTAATTCATGACTTTGATTAAATTGAAGATCATAAAACAATAATTTGACTTATAATATAAAGTATTGTGACTTCACATTCCTCGAGCAACTTTCTTTCTTTCCAACCAAACCAACCATGTATGAATATGATTGGCAGAACCTTAACTGCCCCTTTATTTAATCAATCTAGGATCACAAATCTTATAACTTAATTATGATTTTTGATAAATACAAGATAGAAAATAATATTCATATTTATATCAGATTCAGGATGAATTTTATTACGATCTTAATATCATTACGATGAACTTTCTTAAGAATTGTGACTATGATTTCCAGAATACGTTTTTTGAGGCTCATCACTAACTTTTACAACAGTGTGGTGATTCCTTTCCTTTGAAATTCCTTTGATAAAAAATTAAAATAACCACATTAAAACTTCCAAAAACCTATATTAGATAACTTGGTCCCAAAAATCAGTGCATCATCTATTTCACTCATCATTTACAAGGTTCCTCTTATTTACCAGCATTTTTCTAAAAGAAGAAAACTTAGTGAGAAAAAATGTTAATTTTACTTATATTATAATTATAAAGGGATTTTAAGTCTAAAAATATCATTATTAAATATTATATTTTTTAATAATAATAATATTTTCTATATATCCTTCATAATGGTTTTTAAAAACTTGGGATTAACCAAAAATATCCTTCAAGAGTGTCAAAGGTAATTCACCAAGGTATCATAAAACATTTCATCTATAGAGATTAAATTATTTACCCAATGCATTAAAGTATTATCAAATTTCTCCATTCATATGTGTAAATTCCATGTTAGCCACATTGATCATGATAAATAATTTTTTCAATAATTCAAGGAGAATAAAGTATGGGATTCATATAAAATCATTGAGATTGTAACTTCTTAAAGGCTTGACCATAACCTCATTTTTAACCCAAAGAAAGGGAATTTGTGTTTTTTATATTTAAATATCTAAACCAATAAATTATATTAACATCTAGGTGAATAACCATGGATAAAGGAATGGTTTGGGTATTTAAAATATAAAAATTTCTTTTTTAAAATAGAGAAATTGAGAAGTAAATTTATAGCATAGAGGGAATAAAATGTGGATTTATAAAAGAGTAAAATGAGAGATAATAGAGGTATCTCATTGGTAAAATATTATTTTAGTATTAAGAGTATGATTATAATCATAAGAAAATAAATTATCATACGCTTTATAAATTTTACACAAAAATAATTACTTTAATGGAAAAGAAGATGATGATAATTCCCTAAACTTGAAAATCCACTCCTAAATCTTGAGGATGAAACCTTGGGGGATTAGGAATAAATTAGGGGGAACTTTGGGAGGAAAAATCCTATAAATTCATAGAGGGTGGATTTTTTGTAAATGGGGAAGTTAAAATGGGTTAGTATTTATAGTAAAAGTGGAGGAATTATTTAATACTTTCCAAATATAGGTCTTGGAAATCTTGGTGTGGGAAATGAAAAAACATTCTTTTACCCATTTTTTCCTCATGGTTTCATAAATTTGAGTCACATTCAATGATTTTTAAATCCATTAAAGCTAAACATAATTTTTTAATACTTCTCTGAATATGGAAAATTATATTTTCCACAAAATAATATTTTTAAAAACAAATTTTCTATTTTAGACTTTGGAAAGTCACTTATAGGTTTGAAAATTTATAAAAACTATTAAAATGATTGATATTAATAAAATAAAATATTTTAGGTCATGGATTCTGTTTAATGAGTTATTATATAATTATGATATAAATATGAGGTTATCAAATATACCGAAAACCCAAAATGGTATTTTTATTATTCATTGAAAAAAAATGTATTTTAAAAAATTAAAAAAAATCACCCAAACCTAATTTTAGCATACTGATTTCAAATATGACATTTATTTTGTCAAAATAAATCTCAAAATATGCTAATCATCCTTATTTATTTTAAAATTTATTTTTTAAGACACGTTAAAATTTCTAACACTGATAAAAATTTCCTAGGACATTATAAAATTATTTTATCATTAATATTTAAATAACTTTGTTTAAAAAGAATATTTCATTAAAAAAATATTATTCAGAATACCTGAGTTTATTATAAAATTTTTTATATTTTATAAAAATATAATTGTGTTTTATTTGCATCTAATAAATAATTAATCAAATTGGTATTGATTAAACATATATTTTATTTAAAAATTTATTATAAAAATGTATTTATGGAAGAACAATTTTATTTATACAAATAAAATTACACTTAATGTAATAAATTTCTGGACTTGTAACCTCTTATTACACTTTATTACACCCTATGGGTAAGGTGTGCAATATTTTTAGTTTCATGGGGTGGCTTGGCTAACAGTGGCTGAGTGGTAATCTCCACTAACTTAAAATTAAACCATATAAGATTTATTTAGAGCCTAACATATTGAATATAATATTAGGATTGGTTATGTTAGAACCATTTTGACACTACCTCCTTCCCAAGTTCATGAAATGGGCTTCAAACGGCATGACTCTGATGGTTGAGACCATTGTTTCTCTTTTATGAATCAATTATTCATTTTAATTTCTACTTATAAACACTAATTATAATGGAAAAATTATTAAAAATGGGTATAGTATCAAATGTCCAAATAGATAATGGTTATATTTTCCAATGGTTATATTTGAGCAATGGTTATATTACTATTCCAACTGTCGGATTGCTCCCAATAAATACCACTTAATTATTTCAATCAATATTCACTACAATTACTCCTAAGGTTACATTTTAATTTTCGAATATGTTGATTGGTTTATTAATATTTTTTTATTTTTATATTGGTGGTCGTGGGGCGATGATTCTAGCATATTAGGGAGATTCAAATTTTACCACTTTGGATTTTATATTTTAACTTTTTTGTCCAATTATAATGTTTGGAATATTCATTGGTTTCATAGATAAATAATTTAATGATCTTTATTAATGAGATAAGGTTTTTTTGGTTTCTGTATATTTTCTATGAGTATAATATTATATAATATAACATAATTTTTTTCAGAAAACAAATATCATTTAAAAATCCTAGGTTGTTACAAAAATACTAAAAAAGCCATAGAAATACTAAATGATATTTGGTTTGCATATAATAATGTACAGTTTCACACTATCATGCATATTGACGGATAGATACCTTACAGTTAACTAATATGGTTTTCATTAATGAATTATAACATATGATATAGTTAGTTTATAATTGGAAACAACCAATGGATAGATACCATGTAATTAACTGATACAGTTTTCATTTACGAATTATAGAATATGATATAGTTATATGATTATTCATTTTATGGATATTTTCAAAAGATAAAATTTTAATTTTTCTAGGTTGTGTTGAACTTTTATGTATATTAAATTGGTTACATTAAAATGAATTTTTCACTATATTATTAATATAACATATCTTACTTTTTATCTGTGCTCCTCATTTGAACTTGAATTTCAGTTAATCACATGTTTATTCATTCCCTTACAGCTTAATCTAATGTGATAATTAAATTTAATACCACATAGTGAATAACCATTATAATTTAATCTAATGTGGGAAATTTTTAACTTGATGTAAGTATATGTTTAATCTCACATGACTTCACAATCGAATTTTTTTTGGTTTTATTTTTCAATTTCATATTATTCAATAATTTACTATCACATTAAGTAATTTCATTTTCAGAAAGCGCCATTTGGCATTGAAGGTTGTGTGCCTCAAGAAAAATTATTTTTCTTGAGTGGAAGGGAAAAGGATGGAGGTGTTTTAAATTAACATACACAAGAAAATATTGTAAGTATTTTTATTGATATTTCAAATTTTGATTCATAATTTATAATTAAATATCTTATTTATATTTTCAACATTGTGTCATGGTGGCCATCGATGAGAAAGAAGATGAAAAATTTGGTTCAAAGGATCATTAGAGATAGTTATTATATTAGAATCACTAAGGGGGGTCTAATGTAAACCTAGGAAAAGCATCATCCCTGCTAGGTATTGTCCCTCATTGATAACCTCTCAAAGCTCTCACACCACTGAGCTGCAAAATGCTCATGCAGAAGCATTGAAGAAATATATATATATATATATATATGAGTAGGAAAGTAAAAAAATGGTCAGAAAATCGTTTCAAAAAGTTATGCCAGTTACATTTCAAACACTTCAATCAGTGGATTCTAATGTTTTGATTCATGTATAGCAACAATTCACTCTTTATATAATACACCATGTCACGAACCGGATCTGGTCTCCATCAAACCGGCACAAAACTAGGCACGTTCCAAGACCCGAAGGGCGTTCCCAATCCCCACGGGCTGGAAAAAGTGTCTGGGTATCATATAATGATAATTGGGAATGATTTACCCGATTTTATAAACATTAAACAACAAACAAACTCAATAAAACAAATCTGGATTTTTCAAATAAAACCGTCTTTTACAAAATTTAAGAACTGAATTACATATGTTAAAACTATGTTTAAATACCATTAAAAAGGTACAAAACCAAATAAGTACAGCCCAAGAACCCTCATGGAAAGGGGCACCGCCCTCAAGCCATCTCCACAAGACTTCACCACCAAGGACCTGCCAGAAACTTGAACCACTGGAACTAAAAACTGTACCCAACCTGTGACAACAAAAATAACCAAGTCTACTTACACCCAAGGTTGTAAGTAGGGTGTGATCCAAAGACCAATAGGATACCACCACTAATAGATTCCATGTGATAAACATTTAATGACGAAAAGCATTCCATTTTTCAAAAACATGAGATGCTAGTTAAATTTTATAAAAGATGCAACATTAAATAAAAACAGTTTTCAGGTGGGATAATTTAATGAATGAAAACATTTCAAATTAATACCATAGCTAATGAATTTTCTATCCTCTCATACTATATGCTGACGGTAAGCACAAAATATCTAGTGAGCACAAGCAATGGGAAATAACCCCTAGGCACTAGCTAGATGTGGGTCCCAGGTACCTCATATCTCAGTGAGAGTAACCATCAAAAATATCCATTCTCATGCACGATTCACTAGTATGGAACATACCCATAACCTATTGGTCCCAAATCAACATCATCATAGTTTATTTAGAGTTGTAAGTTTCAATCTTCCTAAGTGAAACTGAGGCCAAACCCCACAGATTCACTAGCATACTAGTACACCTCCACCCACCTAGATACTCGGGTTTTCCCTTTGTGATCAAACAATTTCAACAAGTAAAATAATATACTTTTCACATTAAAATATCATTTCCATATCATAAATTCACCAAACACCCCACATGTATACAACACTAGTAACAAAAGTCCACTTTTCATTCAGATTGATTTTGAAATCTGACTCACACCAAAATAGCCCATAACACTTTTCACATTTCTTTCACACTTCCACAAATCCATTAAAAATTTTTATAAAACCATTCCAATATATTAAAACTCTCATAACATCCCACTCACTTGTTACATAATACCCTTTTTACCTTCAAAATCATTTTATTATCAAACTGACACAAAACAACCCACAAACAAGTTTCGCTCCAACATCACAATTTATTAAAACATTTCAGAAATTTACAAAACATTATAAAAATGTTTGACATCTTAAAACCTTACTTCACCTTTAAAAACCCCTTAATAGGTGAACACAAATACCAAACAGTACAAATCCACCCTTTTCCCACTTTGTTTGACCAACTAAAACATTTTCAATTTTCATAAAAAGAGCCCAAGTGGTGTCAATATATCTTGCACACAATACTCATTTCGAAACCACCATATAAGACCAAAAACCAAACCAATTACTATCAAAAATAGAATTGGAATCCGTAGAGACATTTATAAAACCACTTTCAAGTTTTATAAAATCACCTTGAATAATACTATAAAAGATTCAAACGAAAACACACATTTTCATAAAATCCTCTCAATAAGTATAACAATGTTTTACACATAAAACCTATTCAAAATCCCTATTTTTAGGCCCAAATGAAACTAATATATTACCAAACCAGAATTGAAATTCCAAAAAATATTTAGTAAACCAATTCCATATGATATAAAATACACCCAAATAATACCCCACGAGTAACACATTAAAACACTCAATTTCAAGTTAAAATGAAAATATAAAATTGAACACATAACCAAATAAATCATAAACGGTTTTTTCTCCACACCCTACATATGAGGAATATAAAAAATGACTAAATAAATCAAGCTAACTCATCAATAATTATTTACACATGCAACCACCTACCGAAAGGTGTCGAATACCTCAAAACTTGGTGTGAAACATCAACTTCACCACCGCCGCATCACAAGGATGATAAATCCAGCCCTATACCACAATATTTAACCAAAAATACACCAAATCAAACCATATGTTCTAACCCTAACTTCTGGACATTTTAGAACATAATGAAAGAGGGAGGAAACCCTAGGGAGAATGAAGAAATTGAAGAGAGAAACACTTACTCAAAACAATCTTGAATAAAATGACCCAAAATCCAATAGAATAAGAATATGAAAACATCCAAACATTCAAGGGAAGTTAGAAAAAGGATTATGAGATCATGTAGGAACTAGAATTGCGGAAAAGAGTAATAATTGAGAGGGTTAGGATGGAAATAACTTACCTCCTCAACTCTTCCTGATTTTAGAAACCCTAAGAATTGAAGCACTCAATCGCGATGAAAACGAGATCCAAAGAGGGGGGAAAGGAAATGGGAGAACGCGTGGGATTCTTAGGGTCTAGAGGGAGGTTGAATCACTGAAAAATTCTTTATAATGAATAAGATATTAAAAAATTAAAGAAACAATTTAAAACTGGAAAATGGGCTTTCGGGTTGGCCCAATTCTCAAATAAAAACCCAAATACCCCATGATTATGGATTTATAAAGACTCAAAATTTAAATTTGGTGTTAATATATCAGGGGAGGACATTTAGGAGTTGGAATGAGTAAAAAATATTAAAAAATGAAAAAGTTATAAAAGAAACAAAATTTATTTTTAAATCTGGAATTGGGCTCACGGTTTGGCCCAATTCATGAAAACTCACATATTCTCCATAAAACCTTTAGAAAACCCCAAAACAAATAATGAATGGAAAATAAATTAAAAATAACTTTAAATAAGTTATTTATGTAAAAATTATCCCCACCTTTAAAACCTTTCACCCCGGAAAGTCACATCAAGGTCAAAACAACAACCAAACCCCACTGAGAATCCAATAGGTACTCCCTTGTCAGGTTTCACCCCCAAAGGCCAAAAGACATCTAGTGATCAATTAAGGAAGGTTTACTATCACAACCAAAACTTACACCACTTTCTTTAAAGGATCAATCACATTCATACTTTATCCCAAAAGAAAACTCCTCAAACACTATTCGAACAAGACTTAAGCAATTCACCCAAACGAACAACAACTTTAAACAAGGTTACACTTACCTTACTTTAACTAAACCATTGGGTGCTCTCTAGTCCCAATGTTTACTCAAGAAAGATTTTTGTAGCTAGATAGCTCTGAACAAGACTATCTACACCAATCCAGGACCATGGATAAATCTAAGTTACTGGTACGGGGGGACACAAATACGCTCCCCACCATATGAGTCAACCAATATTATTTTTTTCCGAGACAGAATCAGGACACTAATAGGGGGAGGCCTGAACGGACTCCCTAGTATATAGGGTAGACTTACATTCAATATTTACAAAGGAAAATACATTAGAATCATAGTGGTTCTCTTCACCATAAGAACCAACCATCTTAACCGACCATCATGGCCCGGCACAGAAAAACCCAAAAATTTCAAGATTTAGGAAGGTCGCACGGTTAGTCCGCACAGTTTGTGAAACTGTAAAATAACTGTGCTGATCAATATTCCTCCATGTCTTCCAGGCACACAGTCTCTCTTAATCATTCACAAACCATGTTCTCAGCCTGTCTATCCAAATTTCCAACTATTCTCCAAATAGTTAATGGAAACCAAAGGGGGAGGGAATGACATTGGACGATGTAATGGGTACAAGGCCCTCCGCCTATTTCCACCAAATGTGAACAATAGAAGAAAGCTAATGATACCAGAGGTTTCAACTCTTCCTATCTTTCATATTTAGGATAGAACTTTTTATAATGGGTTTAAATGACCCTGTGATTTCCCCTGACTACGAGCCAGCTTCTCTCCGAGACCTCTGGTTGGAGCTCAAATGATTGAAGCATCTTTGGACTCGTAGTTAGTCTTTGGAAACCTACTGAATGATAATTCTTCTTTCGGTGCCACCAACAACTACACCTCAATCTCAGATACGTTTTCCATACATAACAAATTCCAAACTCACTTTACCCTAACCCAATTTTTCACTGAAACAAGGGCTAATAAGATTCACACACATCACACCTTGTTTCTTCAGGTGAGAAACAATAGAAGTAAAGAACACCCAAACTCACCTTACTCTAAAATGGAAGATTTTGAAGTTTTTTTCAAGGGATACATTCGCCCAACATAACAGGGACTCTCGGAGGATTTCACGACTTTCACCTATATGGTCAATCAAGCACATTACATCATAAGGCATCACCGAACATGGCCATTGCGACTGATATAAACAATGCATGGAGAGGGACCTTATACAACATCCCCAAACAACATACAATTATAGAAAGTGGCTAAAATATCCTATCATGACCATATTCCCCACACCGGTGGTTTAACATGAACTCAGGCTTCATAGAAACTTTGAAGAACCCAAAGGCCCTCTTAGACACCATTGAGACACTCATCCACACTAACAACCCTAGACCACATCCACCTTCGATGAATCAGGAAACTTAAGAAACTAAGGTCTCTTTCAACCTTCCATAAGCACTCTCCCATTATAAGAGGATCTAAAAATCAAAGAAAGTAATGGGTGTAGAATCAATCTACAGATCTCGAGAAAAAAAATATTCCTTATATTGATCAACTGGAGGGTCTTCAAACAGTGAAACAATCCTGGTTTCACTTCAGTTGTTCACTAACCTTTAATGTGGGTGTACATTATCCAACGATTGAACCCAAGGATCCAACCAAGATGGTCCATTGGTCAAGATATACCACAAACCAGATCCAAACACATGAAGGGAACCATCATAAAGGCATCCCAAAACATTTTTCAAACGATACCACTAACCATCCCTATAACACAACTTACTGACCAAACCCAAACCCAAAACACAGTTCAAATAGGAGGGGTTCGTGGACTCAAAACATTCCACAACATCAACATTTTCCAAAAACACATAATATAAACCATACCAAACAATTCATAAAGTCATCATGTTTCTCTTTAAAAACATTTCTTTGAAAAAAAAATGGTTCAGCGGTTAGCGCATCCACCAATGGTACCCCATGGACCTTACACATGCATGTTTCTGTGCCACACCAGGCACCCTCCTCATATCCATCCTGAAACTCATCCAGTCATGTCATCAACCATCCATCTTCCCATATAACCCCATTCAAGTGGTTTCTCATGAAAATACCAAAGGTTAAAAAAAATCTTTCTACTTTTCAAAACTAAAACGGTCAACCAAAACATCTTTTTTCTCAAAACCACTAACCACGAGATCAAAATCCCAACTCAAATCTTACAAAACTTTTCATAAAGACACAACCATTTAGAAAATAACTCAATTTCAATATATTCACATCAACTCCAAAACATCTAATCCCATTAAAACACACTTTGATTGTTTAGAAAACTCTATTGGAAACACTTTTCGAAACCAACTTCAATATAGTTCCTACTTTCAAAAGAGGTGTAAGCACACCATTTTCCATTTCAAAAAAATTATGAAAATACAGTTCCGCCATTTCATAAACCAAACCATTCCCTCTTTATTTAAAAATCATTTCACAGAAACTTTACACTTCTTAAAACCAAGTCACCTTAAAACCAAAGTGCCAAGATTTCAAAACTAAATCACAAAACAATGCGAGAGGAAACTAATTTCAGTGGGTGACTTGGAAATATGGTTGGAGGCCATATTACAATCACTTAAACATCACATAGAGTGTTATAGGGAATTTCCTAGGCTCCACATGGCTTGCTAGGCCCTGTGAGCTCACTGAGACCATTAACCAAACTCTCTTTTCATTTCCCCTAATCATCATCAAACCAAGAAAACCAAAGGAATTAGATAAATCCCGACTTCCCCTGGAGACTCGAATCCCATCATGAGGTGTGGTGATCAGGAACACTACGCATAACTGAACTACCAAGTCCCAACAATCCTAACTCTATACTATCTCGACTATTCCCTAAATAACGTGACCCAAAGAGTTAACCAGAACCTCCTTTGATACCATTTTGTCACGAACCGGATCTGGTCTCCATCAAACCGGCACCAAACCCGGCCCGTGCCAAGGCCCAAAGGGAGTTCCTGATCCCCACGGGCTGGAACAAGTGCTCGGGTATCATATAATGATAATTGGGAACGATTTACCTGATTTTATAAACATTAAATAACAAACAAACTCAATAAAACAAATCTGGGTTTTTCAACTAAAATTTTCTTTTACAAAATTTCAGAACTGAATTACATAAGTTAAAACTATGTTTAAATACCATTAAAAAGGTAAAAAACAAAATAATGACATCCCAAGAACCCTCATGGTAAGGGGAACCACCCTCAAGCCATCTCCACAAGACTTCACCACCAA
The DNA here is from genome assembly GCA_963277665.1 of Viscum album. Classification (NCBI taxonomy): domain Eukaryota; kingdom Viridiplantae; phylum Streptophyta; class Magnoliopsida; order Santalales; family Viscaceae; genus Viscum; species Viscum album. Next base: position 565,419,788 of record OY728142.1, on the reverse strand, counting down.
GGACCTGCCAGAAACCCAAACCACTAGAACTAAAAAATGTACCCAACCTGTGACAACAAAAGTAGCCAAGTATTCTTAGACCCAAGGAGGTAATTAAGGTGTGATACAAAGCCCAATAGTATGCCACCACTAATATATTCCATGTGATAAACATTTAATGACTAAAATCATGCCATTTTTCAAAAACATTAGATGCTAGTTAAAATTTCTAAAAGATGCAACATTAAATAAAAACAGTTTTTTGGTGCGCTAATTTAATGAATAAAAACATTTAAAATTAATACCATAGCTACTGAAATTTCCAGCCTCTCATACCATATTCCGATGGTAAGCACAAAATATCCAGTGAGCACAAGCAATGGGAAATAACCCCAAGGCACTAGCTAGTTGTGGGTCCCAGGTACCTCGTATCTCAGTGAGAGTAACCATCACAAATATCTGTTCTCATGCACGAGCCACTAGTAGGGAACATACCCATAACCTAGTGGTACCCAATCATCATCATCATAGTTTATTTATAGTTGTAAGTGTCAATATTGCTAAGTGAAACTGAGGCCAAACCCCATTGATTCACTAGCATACTAGTACACGTCCACCCACCTAGATACCTGAGTTTTCCCTTTGTGATCAAACAAGTTCAAAAAGTCAATGAATATACTTTTCACATGAAAATATCATTTCCATATCATAAATTCACCAAACAGACAACATGTATACAACACTAGTAATAAAAGTCCACTTTTCATTCAGATTGATTTTGAAATCTGACTCACACCAAAATAGTCCACAACACTTTTCACATTTCTTTAACACTTCAATAAATCCATTAAACAATTTTATAAAACCATTAAAATATATTAAAACTCTCATAAAATCCCACTCACTTGTTACATAATACCCTTTTTACCTTCAAAATCATTTTATCATCAAACTTACACAAAACAACCCACAAACAAGTTTCGCTCCAACATCACAATTTATTTAAACATTTCAGAAATTTACAAAACATTATAAAAAAAATTGACATTTAAAAACCTCACTTCACCTTTAAAACCCCCTTAATAGGTGAACACACATACCAAATAGTACAAATTCACCCTTTTCCCACTTTTTTTTACCAACTAAAACATTTTCAATTTTCATAAAAAGATCCCATGTGGTGTCAATATATCTTGCACACAAAACCCATTTCAAAATTACCATTTAAGACCAAAAACCAAACCAATTCCTATCCAAAAAATAATTTTAATCCCTAGAGACATTTATAAAACCACTTTCAAGTTTTATAAAATCACTATGAATAATACTACAAAAGATTCAAATGAAAACACACATTTTCATAAAATGCTCTCAATAAGTATAACAATGTTTTACACATAAAACCCATTAAAAACCCAATTTTTTGGCCCAAATGACACTAATACATTACCAAACCTGAATTTGAATTCCAAAAAATATTTAGTAAACCAATTCCATATGTTATAAAATACACCCAAATAATACCCCACGAGTAACACATTAAAACACCCATTTTCAAGTTAAAATGAAAATATAAAATTGAACACTTAACCAAATAAATCATAAATAGTTTTTTCTCCACACCCAACATATGAGAAATATGAAAAATTACTAAATACAGAAATCTAACTCATCAATAATTTTTTACACATGGAACCACCTACTGAAAGTGTCGAATCCCTCAAAACTTGGTGCGAAAAATCAACCGTGCCACCGCCGCATCACAAGTATGATAAATCCAGACCTAGACCACAATATTTAACCAAAAAGACACCAAATAAAACCATATGTTCGAACCCTAACTTCTGGACATTTTAGAACAAAATGAAAGAGGGAGGAAACTCTAAGGAGAATTAAGAAATTGAAGAGAGAAACACTTACTCAAAACAATCTTGAATAAAACGACCCAAAATCCACCAGAATATGAATATGAAAACATACAACCATTAAATTGAAGTTATAACAAGGATTATTATATCATGTATGAACTGTAATTGGGTAAAAAGAGTAATAATTGAGAGAGTTATGATGGAAATAACTTACCTCCTCAAATCTGCCAGATTTTAGAAACCCTAAGAATTTAAGCACTCAATCGAGATCAAAAAGAGTTCCAAAGAGGGGGGAAAGGAAATGGGAGCGCGCACGGGATTCTTAGGGTAGATAGGGAGTTGTAATCACCTAAATATTCATTATAATTAATAATATATTAAAAAATTAAAGAAACAATTTAAAACTAGAAAATGGGCTTTCGGGTTCGCCCAATTCTCAAATAACAACCCAAATCCCCCATGATTATGGATTTATAAAGGCTAAAAATTTAAATTTGGTGTTAATATATCAGGGGAGGACATTTAAGATTTGGAATGTGTGAAAAATATTAAAAAATGATGAAGTTATAAAATAAACAAAATTTATTTTTAAATCTGGAATTGGGCTCACAGTTTGGCCCAATTCATGAAAACTCACCTATTCTCCATAAAAACTTTGGAAACCCCCAAACAAAGCATGAATGGAAAATAAATTAAAAATAACTTTAATATAAGTTATGTATGTGACACACCAAGTGATTTCAATGAGGTTCCTAGTGGTAGTTTAGGTGATGAAACTCCTAGTGATGATGATGATGATGATGATGATGATGATGACGATGATGATGATGATGATGATGATGACGATGACGATGATGCTAATACTTCCTGTGACAATGATGATAAGGAAGTTGGTGATGATTATTATGGAACCAGTGGTGATGAGGAAGATATTGATCCCCTCCATTTTTAAGTTTACAGTAAAGAGACATATGTGTGTATGATGTTTAATGACTAAAACTGAATGATTGGGTGGATTGTATTTTTATGTTATAGTATTGTAAATGGTTTTAAAACTATTGATAACCATATGGTTAAATTATAAATATATAATATTTTTACTGAATTAAATGTGTACCATGGTTTGTACTTTATTTGAGGTTTATAGAAAAGGTGCTAGATGGTGCTATTGTGCACTGAGGATAAGAAGTTATACCAATGGTTATGTCAAACGTTAGTATACATCACTTTTGATTAGGATTTTATACCCATGGTTTCATGAAACATAAGTATAGATTTATACATACCATTTACTTCAAATCATGGGTATTCTAATTTTTCTATAAGATACACCAACAGTTTCATAAAAAATGTTGGTATAGCTCTATATCAATAGCAATATACCCCATAGTTCATAGAACAATTTGAATAGACTATACCAATGGTTATGTGTCTTATACCAATGGTTCTACACCATTGGTATATAGTATATTTATATTAGTGATATTTCCCCACCCATAAAAATTAATTTATATGTGCTTCATGGTATATCATTCATTCTTTATATCATAGAAACTCATGGACAGAAAATGGGTTTTATATAATTTATAAATAGTATCACATAAAGCTATATTAAAAGTGAATCGGTTGATAACAAAAATAAAATCACCCAAAATGATTATTTCATTAAGGAATTTGTAATTTTATTCATTAAACATAACTCCATAGTATTTAATTGTTAAATTAGATTAAATACATAAAATCATCATTATAAAATATTTTTTAACATTATCTTAAAAAGAGGAAGTTACAAGTCACTTTTAAAAATATCTTTTTTGAGAATTTTTTAAGAAGAATTGTTAAATTTTTATTAATTAATAAATATAAAAAAATAATCCTTGAAATACATAAAATAAATTTATAAATTAAATGCACATTGGAAGATAAAATACAAAATTATGAAAGGAAAAAACATTTCAAATTTAAAAATAACATTATTGAAACCCACATCATCAAAATGGTAATAAATATTCAATTTGTAAATTGGTAAGGAAAAAAATGAATATAATTATAAATAATAGTTATTTAGATTTAAAAATAATAATCCTAACATAAGTGGGATGATTTAATGTATAAAAGGACAAAAATATCTCATTTCTAGATGATGAGAATTATTCTTAAAATCATAAAATTTTATGAAGAAGGAACTTCATCAAAGAAATTGTATTTGATATAAAACTTTAATTCCTCATAAAATAAGTAGGAACAAAAATATATTATCATGATAGGGTTTAAGAAATTAATCATGTAAAACCAATTTAAAATAGGAATAATTATGACATAAGGAAAGAATATGTGTCAATAAAACCACGTATAACTTTTGTAACATTAAAATAAAAATCTCTAAAAAGAGTGAACTTTATATAAAACACTCATTACCATTAATAAATAGATAATTTTGATATAAAGTTTCAAATTGGAATTATATAAACCATATAAAATAAGGTAGGTTCTTAATACAAAACATGCCTTAAAGAAGGAAATTTTGAGATGAGAAACCCTTACCTTTTCTCTCAACTTCCACGATGGATCTTTACCTTCCTAAATAATTAACATATAAATATTAATAGATTATTTAAAAATATTATTCATATATATTATAAAATAAATCATTAAATTATCATCATTTATTAAACATTTATAATTTAGTTAAAGTATATTTTCACCATCAGATGTTGGTAGTTTTGATTGTTTTCACGCGCACTTTAAAATTTTGATATTGATCCTCGTTCTTTAATACCAAGTTCATAATTATTATATTATCCAAGGCATTGTAATATTTTATTTATAAAGATTTATAAATTTCTAATTTCATTTCATTATAATTTTAGTCATGATTTGTGTTGACAGGACCGATGATGTGTTTGTTTCATTAATTTTTTAATGAAAAAAAATTGGTATATTGATAATGATTTAAATATTAATATAACTCATAAAAATAATTATAATTCATTAAATAAATTCTTATAATCATCAAATTATGTCGGTGATAATAAATGAAATTCATCATTCCAGGGAGGATGCAGCCTTCATATACACGTGGATGGTGTTCTTAGTTTCCATACAATGGGAGGAAGGTAGAAAATGTTTTATCTTTTAATAATATAAATATTGTTATAATTATTAAATTTATTTATTAAAAAAACTTATAAACCCATCCATTTAAGGTATTTATGGAAAATAAATCACATCATTCATGGAGGCAATAGTTCGCACATAACACGAACAAATTTCTCATTTCTCAGAGGAAAAGGGAAAGGTAGATAATGGTTATTACCTAAATATAAATAAATATAAGTATATTAATAATTATTATTTAATTATTTTATAATTACTAATATGTATTTTAATAATAGTCACAAGAATGTGAAAGGTAAGAATGATTATAGAGGAGAAAATAATTACATAGAAGAATTTAATTTTATCTTGGAAACCTTCTTGATTTAGAAGGGTTTTGGGAAATATCTAGGGAACATAAGCTCAGGAATGTGTTAGAATATTATTTTTAAAGGAAATTTTAAAGAATATAGGGGATAATTTGAATTTTTTGGTACCTTTTAAGGGGTTGTGGGAGAATCCTTTTATAAGTGAATGGAATAGAATTTTTGTAAATATTCATAACTTTATATTAAAAAAGATAATTTTCAAAGTATGGTGGATCCTCAAGTGGAAAATAGTGGAAATGAGGTGAGTCATGGTTGATCCACCACTTATCCAAAAAAATAATGTATAAGTTTTTTATTAATTTATTCATTTTTCCCATAATTTAATCTTTTATAATAATTTACGTTTACCATGGTAACTACTTTTTGAACCTCGGTGAATTATTTTTATAAAAAAATAAAATTACTTTTATCTCATAATTTAAATATAATAACGAAAAATATGTAAAACATTTTATAATAATAAATTCATAAAATTGATCGATATTAAAGAGGTGTTTCTTTTCTTTGTTTGATAATAAAGAGGCTTCAACGCCAACATTTATAAAAAATCAGAAAAATCCAAAATATTTACCCTAAGATGATTTTTATATGCTGAATCTAAAAATCACATCCGTATTATAAAATTAATTTTTTATATATGTGATAAATTTAACTTTTAAATCAAAAAAATATATGGGAAAATATTTTTATAGAAAATGGATCTTAAAAAAACATTGAGTGTGGTTAATAATATTTCATATTAGTTACTAGTGTAAAATGAGGGTTTAAATATTTATTTACACAATATAAAATTTAAAATATTCTTTTAAAAATGGACAACTTATTTTATTAAGATAAAAATACATGATATATATATATAAATACAATTATTCAAAAAATAAACCTTTTAACACTAAATGATTTTAATCACAACCATTTAACTTAATTATCTCTCTTATAATAGTTAAATTTATTCAATTAATTAGTGTTAGAACGTATCAAATCATACTTTAAAATAATAATAATATGTAATCAATTAAAATAAATCATTTTAACTATATTTTTATTTACATGTGGTTTTTCTATTTCTCTAATTTTCTTAATGATATTTCACATTTTATTCGCATGATTTATTAATGTTTATATTACATTATAAAATATAACTTGGTTTTTACAATTTGGTTTTGTATGTGTATTCAAAATAGTATTTATTTAAAGGTAAATTAATACAAAACTTTTTGTGCACTAAATCCCCCCACCTAAATAAATTATATCCTCTCAATTTTAATTTTTCTCACCAATGAAAATTGATGACCGTATTTTTCATATATTCATGACTTGTGATATAATTTTTAATAAAATAAAAAACCTCACTTACTTGGGAAATATTAGGAAACTCATATCTTGGTCAAGTCTTGAGGCCCGTATAGTGGAAGTAATATTTGATAATGAGTTTATAGTTATCCTTGATCTAATAGATGGTCATAGGTTGACTTTTAATGTGAAATTTGACTTCTCCATTCAATAAATTTTTATGAGATCTGTAAAGATAAAGACAGTAAATTCCAAAAAACACATCAAATCCCTATAAAAAATAATAACAAGATTTTGATGAAGTAAATTTCCACAAAATTCAACATGGGATATATTAATCAAAAAATATATGTTTTTCTAATAACTTAGTATAAAATCATTTGGGTGGTGAATTGGTGCTCCTAGAAAACCACCTAGATATAGTGTAGTTGATAGAACTCAAATCCAATAAGGTATCCTCAATTATGGACTACAGAATAAGTGTATTTTAATTAGAAAAATCCACTTCTGTAGTATCTATTGTATAGGTTATCCCTTATTCCCTCAGTCTTTGAGATTTTTTGAAGTCTATTATCCTTGTTGACATTTATGTTTGGGAATCAATTTTCATAATTCCCAAACTCCTTGCATTTTAAGGATTGAAGTTGGGTGGAGCATTATTTGGGACCTTTATACCTTTTATTGTATTTTTCAACCACTTTATCTCTCACTTTAAAAATCATGATCTCTATGACCAATACTTCCACACTTGAAACACTTTCTTACTCCTTTGAGGCATTAAATTGGGAATTTCTTACTAAATTATTAACACTTAAGAAGTTGAATCTTCTTTTTTATATGATCATTTTCATCAAAACTTATATAAAACTCCATCCTTATATTATTTTATAAGTATGGAGTTTGTTAAGGTCTAGGTTTTTCATCAAAACTCATGATATCTATGTGATAATAATAATAATATTTTCAATACAAGATTTTATCCCATTTGGTTTCTCATTAGGACAATCTCCACATTTCCTATCATATCCCTTGTTAACTCGATTTCCTATTTCTCAATCCATTACTTAAATAAAATAATGTTTAGTAATGAGAATAGATAAATTAATAAATGTATAAAAGTAAAATTTGAACTTTAAATAATTATCAAATAAATTATGTGCATAACCTAGATTATTATTCTTTAATTTTCAATATAGGTTATTCATGGTCACATTTAAGTTAGGTTCTCTAACTTAACTAGTTGTATATTACGTATTCAATTTCCTTTAAAATACTTACTAATGGTTCATAAATGGAATGTAAATTTTTAAATAATATCCCCTATGAGTGTAAAACCAAGTCTATAGTTATTTCTACTTGTTGTGCATTGAGTGAAAATCAAGTTAATACTCAACCAAACATTTTTTGGGTTATTATCTCTATGTGTATATGTACCAGAGATTGCATCCAATTATATTTATATAGATAGGGATTTCATTTCTAAAAAACCACACACCTTATAATTTACTAAAATTTTAGGATATACATCATAAATATAGAATTATCCCTATAGTTTTTACTAAATTTCTCTCACCCTAATAACAAAATAACTAAATTAACCACCAAAAATAAATAATCTCTATTTTGATACCAAATGTGATACTACAGACCCTCACTCCATGTTATGATTCTCAAAACACATTATTTACATATATTATTTGATACTAACTAATGTGGAGAAATGTAAAATAATAAATGTTTCAGTAATTTAAAAATTATATATCACAATAATCATATAATCCCAGAACCCAAAGGTTTAGTGTCTTTGAAGATTATAAACATAAAAATAATATTGTGTACATTTCTATATAATCACACCATACTAGATCCTATTCTATACAAATTCAATATTATATTAATCATCATAACATGGATAATAGAAATCATAATAAAGGTGTGAGCCCAAATGCTCTATAAGGGATAACTTATCAACATAAAATTATGGGTTACATCATAAGCTTGTGAGAAAACATGAACATGAGAAAAATATATTATTAAAATAAACATAGAACAATAATATTTTTTCATAATTAATGATATAAGTTCATGTAATATCAAATGATAAAAATATACCATGTCATAAGAGTATGGAAACATGAGATAATAAACATGATCCATGGAGAATTATCATAGGCATATAATTTAAAAAATATATAGTGTGTCATGAAAATATAGAATAATAAGGAACTATGGAACAAACACAATTATAAGAAAACATTATATAGTGGTTTAGGCCTCAAATAGAAATACTCATTATATTATGGTTAGGTAATTACTTCATGTGATCTATTAGTGACTAGAGCATCATAACTCATAGCCCATTAGTGACTCAAGTATCATAACTCAAGTACCATCAGTGACTTGGGTATCATAAATCATTTTCCATTTTTATCATAGTAGATATCGAACCTTAACCAATGCATTAGGAGATTTTATAGGACCCCACCCATCAAAATCCACATATATGAGTTCCATAAGATATTAATCATTAATCATTTCATGAAAACGCATGGAAATAAATTGGGTTTCATATAATTTCCCAAAGGTATCATATAACGTGATATCAAAAGTAGATAGGTTGATACCAAAAATTCAATCACCTAAAAGAAGTATTTAATAAATTAATTAAGATGATGGTTTATAAAACATAACTCCATAGAATTTATATATTTTTCATTTAAATAAAAAAATGGAACTGATACTTAAAGGAATCTTTAAAAAAATTGTAACATTGTTGTAAAGTGAAGATGTTACAAGTCGCTTTTGAAAATATAATTTTTGAGAAGTTTTCATTAATACTTTTTCATTCATTTTTAGAATAAAATGAAATTTATTCCTTATGAAAAAAAATATACAAGACTTATGAAAAAAATAAATAAAAAACACACACAAAACACACATGCCCTCTCATCCCCATTATACATCCACTTTCAATCAAACTACGAATATAGTAATCCAATATTATGAAGGTGTAAGGAAAAGGAAATACTCATGAACCAAATAATTGTATACAATAATATCTCGCAACCAAAACACACCAAAAAATGATATTTTGATGAAAAAACAAGAAGAAACAATAAAAATCATGGTCCTTCCCTAGAGGATCAGGCCCTACAACACCCAAACTAACACTAAAATAATGTTCTATGGAGTTTGGTTGACCTCCCATGCCACCTGAGAGACCCACCTTGAAAATGGATCTTTAAAATATCACAAAAAGTTACATTACACCAAACAAGGTGTCTCGAGCATGCCTGAGTACCAACATTGACCACCAAAAAATTTATGAAGCATTGCATTGAATTCCAATTTAGTTTTTAGCACCCCATAACTTCTCAAAATACCTCAAAACTACTTCAACCCTATGCTAATGACCAGAAAAAATATAATAAATTACCAATGAAACATCAAGTAAGTTGGAAAACTACCACATAATACCAACAACCCCACAAGAAATGTCAGCCCATGACAAAGCCGACACAGAATGATGATACAAAACATAATCTAATATGATCAACAAGAACAATTCCAACGAAATTAGAACTAGCATTTCATAAAACTTTAAAATAATTTCTGTTTTGGATCCATTTCTATATTCAATATGAGATAGATTTTTCATTCTATACATATTTGAGGGGCATGAGGGCCACACCATCTCTAAATCGTAGATCTTCCACCACCTGAGCACCTAAAAGAAGATCAAATAAAGGTAAAAATTAAAGATCTCAAGACACAGCATTAAAATTTGGAACCATATAAGATGTATATATTCATATCACCTCATCTCTAAACCAAACTAAAAACTAACAGTGGTCCAAAAACTTCGAAACAGAATGAAGAAATGAAGGAAAGATGAAACATTAGACAAAAATCCATAAAATATCTCTCTATTAAGAGAAAAGGAATATAAAAATCTACCAATAAGAAAAGGTAAAATTCCAAAAAAAACATACATGAGTGGGTTTGATGTCCACTCTATCTCCAAATTATTGGCCTTCATTAAACTCTAGCTCAAGAAGGTGAACATCCAAAGCATTAAGACCGTCTCTAAGGACACAATAAACACCCATCAAACTAGAAATTAGCCTCAAAGAGATAAACACTTTAATCACACAAAGGGACACAATATTTACACCCCCTAATCATCAAAGGATGAGAATTAACCAAACTATAAACTAATAGAACTCAATCCATGAACACAAATTCAAAAATATAGCTACAATTAAACCATCACAAAAGACAACATATAAATGATAAAGGCACCAAATTAAGATGAAAGAGGGAGATTTTTTCAAAAAAAATATTTTGTAAGAAAATTAAATGAATAATTATTTAAAAATAAATATTTTTTTTCCAAAGTAAATATAGATTAGAAGATAAAATATATGATCATGAAAAAAAATAAAAACATTTTCACTATTAAAAATATTTTTTTTAAAACAAACATTGTAAAAAGATGGATAAATATTCCATTTGAAAAAGTAATGATAAATTTTAAGATCAGTATAAATAATACTTATTTTAATTTCAAAATAATAAGTATAACATCGATGGGAATATTGAATATGTTCATAAAGAAAAAGTACTCATTTTGAGAGGATAGGGATTATTCATAACATTATCAAGTTTTATAAAGGATATCCATAAAATAAAATGTATTTATTGTTAAAATTTAATTCACCAAAAAATAAATAATAAAGTAAATATAATATGATTATAATATATAAGAAAAATATATTTTAAAATTTTCGTTAAAGAGGAATAATTATGACTCAATAAAAGAAGTTGAGTTGAGAAAACCCCTTAAAACTTGTGTAACATTCAAATCAAAATAGTTTGAAAGAGTAAAATTGAAATAAAACACTCAATAATATTAATAAATATATAATAATGATATATTATTTAAAATTGGTATTATATAAACCATATAAAATAAGGTATGTTCATAACACAAAACATGTTACAAAGAAATAAATTTTTAGTTGAGAAACCCTTACCTTTGCTCTCAACTTCAATGAAAGTGATTTAACTTCATGTATAATAAATAATACCATATTTATAACCCATTTAAAAACTTTATTAATATTTACTACCCCATATATAATTCAATTATAATCATTTATTATACATTTATTAGTTAGTTATAGTTTATTTTTGTCATCAGATGTTAGCGATTTTGATAGTCTTCACGCACGCTTTAAAATATCGATGATGATCCCCATTTTTTGTTACTAAGTTAATAAATCCCATATTATAAATAAATTATGATAATTTATTTTTTATAATTATTTATAGTTTTATAATTCAATTCCATTATAGTTTTAGTTATGACTCATGTAAATGGATTCAATGAAAATCTTGTTTCAGTAATTTTTTACGAACAAAAGGTGGTGTATTAATAAAAAGTTAGACAATAAGATAAATTATACAAAACATTAATCAAGCCATAAAAATAATTTTATTTAATTAAATACATTATTATAATCATCTAAGTATGGTGTTTATGAATAATTAAACATGTCATTTCATGGAGGTGGTAGTTTACATGTATACAAAGATGATGTTTTCATTTTGCATAGAATAAGAGGAAGGTAGAAAATGGTTTATATTTTCATAATCTTAATAATATTTTAAATATAATTTTTAATAATTAAATACCCATTTATATACATCCATATAAGTTGCTGATGAAAAATAAAACACGTTTTTCAGGGGTTCGGTAGTCCGTACATGACACAAACGACGTTTTGGTTTTTATAAGGAAAAGAGAAATATAGATAATGGTTATTCGATAAATATAAAAACATTTAAGTACATTAATAATAATAATGTAATTTTATTATAATCATAAAAAATATATTTTAATAGGAGGTATAAAAAAATAAATGGAATAATGATTATAGAGAAGAAAATACTTATGTTGAAGAATTTGATTTCTTCTTAGAAACCTTCTAGATTTAGTAGGGGTTAGGGAAATATCTGGTGAATAAAAGCTAAATAATGTGGTAGAGTGTTATTTTTTAAGTAGATTTTATATATTATAAGATTAGATTATAAATTTTAGGGTAAATTTTAAGGGGTGGTGAGATGCTCTTTTAATAAGTGAAGGGAATGGCATTTTTATAAATATTCATAACTTTAGATTTACAGCATGTCATTTTCGAAGGAAAGTTGATCCTAAAGTGGAAAATAATATAAATGGGGTGACTTTTTGTGGATAAAAGTCTCATCCACGCAAATAAGGGATAACTATTTTGGATATTTAGTAATTTTTCATGTAATTTTACTATTTACCATAATTTACTTTTTCCATGATAACTATTTTTTTTAACCTCGATAAATTATTTTTTTGAAAAAAAAATATGAAATTACCCTTATAACATAATTTTAATATGATAGTTCCAAATATTAAAACCATTATATATATATATATATATATATCCAATTGATAAAAATTTAATTTAATATAGTGAATGTATAATGCATAAAACACGTTTTTATGAAGAATATTACATAGGTTTCAAAATGCCAATTATAGGTTGTAAAATTAAACCAAATATTTTAAATGAGTAATTTTAATTATAAAATTAATATCTAGTAAAGAAAATGGTTCCATAAAATTTTATTCTATTCATATATCTTGATGATTCTATTTTACAGTATTTGTAAAATCAGTATTTTTCACTATTCACCTAAAAAAATATTTTCAGAAAAATCCCAAAAATAAACTCCATAATAATTTTTAATATTTTGAATCCAAAAAATTCATCTATTTTATAAAATTAATTTTCTATATATTATAATTTAAACTTTTAAATTAAAACATAATTTAAATGGAAAAATAAATTAATTTTATTGAAAAGTGATCTTTAAAGTGTTCTAAATATTATTTCATATTAATTAATAATGTGAAATTGGTGTTTTTATATATTTTTGCAATGTAAAATATAGAATAATATTTTAAAATTGATAAATTTATTTTATTAATATAAAAATACATAATATATAGAAAATTATAATTCTTTGAAAAGTAGGCCTTTTAACACTAAATGATTTTAAAAACATCCATTGAACATAATTATTTATCTTCCAAAAATAAAATTTCCTCAATTTAATACTATTATAAAATATTAAATTATTATTTAACATTATAATAATTATATTTAAAGAATTAAAATAAATTATTTTAATTTTATTCTTATTTACTTGATGTTTTAGTCTTTTTATAATTTTCTTAATGATATTTCACTTTTCATTCTGATGGTGTATTAATGTTTATCTTACATTATAAATTAAAACATGGTTAGTTTTAGTTTGTTTCCATGTGTTATATATTCTATTCAAAGTAGTTTTTATTTAAATGGAAAATAATACTAAAATATATGGTCGTTATAGGTAGGTGTTTCACTCATGAGCCTCCAAAATCCAAAACACAGATAAAAAACATGTTCTATAAAGTCTTGATATTCCACTCAATAAATACATACATATGTGGATAAAAATATGTGATAAAGCATATTTGAGATTCAAAATTATTTGGAGAGACCAAGCACCAATAACATGATCTACTGATAGACCACCGGTGATCATCGATACACTAGAAATTAATATGATAACTAGTGTAGCGGAAAAACCAAATCTATGAAAGTTAACCTTCCCCTTTGATAAAGTGTATCATAATTTGGGAGTCAAGGCATCATACCTACTACACAGAATCTACCTTGAACACACCTTATAAGAAACTAACAAAAAAATTAAAGTAATGGAAATTCATATAGTAGTAAATTTCATACAAGTTTAATGTTCTTTGGATAAGTTATCCCACATGCAGTAGAGGAATAATTTTGGATTTATTTCCATTCACAAGAAGTAAAAAATATTTCATTCAACTGAAAAAAAATATTTATTAATAATTAATTGTATAGGATTAACACTCTATTAAATATTGATGTAATACACATAATCAGGATATACTAAACATGTATTTAATTACACTCTTCTCATTGTCCCCCACATCCTTTTATAGAAGACTCACCTGATTTTCCAAGTCACACCACCATCCCAGATTCAAGGAGGGACTCCATATATAATGTCCTTATTGAATTATACTAACATTTTTCACCTCTTGTAACATTACTTTCAAATGTTGAAGGGTTTACTTAACAGGTTCCTAGAGTTATTTACCTGGATTAGAAAAAAAATATAATTATAACTCCTACAAAAGAAATATCCAGCTGATTAATAAACATAGAATACATCAAACTTCTGATAGCTGAAGAATACATCACTTTCTCCATTTACCAATTCTTTTCTTATGATTTTTTTCTTGTGTTTGGGAAAATTTTAAGTGTCCAGTGGGAGGATTAACTAGTTTTCATACGGCCATGCCATATATTTTGATAATATTTTGGATATAATTCTTCATAGATAGCACTAATTTTATAATCATACAATCTCTTTCCATCCCCATCCATAATATCTAATTGTCTTTCCCAACATCTTTCATTATGAAACTTATAAACAATATTTACTTCAATTATTGAATTTTAAAAT
Source organism: Viscum album (assembly GCA_963277665.1). Lineage (NCBI taxonomy): Eukaryota > Viridiplantae > Streptophyta > Magnoliopsida > Santalales > Viscaceae > Viscum > Viscum album. The sequence continues at coordinate 565,404,571 of OY728142.1, read as the reverse complement.
AATTTAGTCTAACTAAAAACATGCCATATACATATAAAAGAGATATAATGAAAGTCACATCATCCAGTTCCATCTAATAATAAAAGTGATCAGTATTTCAGCTACTAAATCCATCATTTGATATAAATGTTTCAAACTTCCAATTCCACTATCAGGGTGTTCATTTCAATTCATAAAATATTTTCATTAATTTATATACAAAATTTTAATTCCTAAATTTTAGTACTTCTATTGGATACTTCATGTAAATTTATTCATCTAACTCATCATGAAGGAAAGTTGAATTAACACCCATCTAGTCTAAATATATATCTTCATATCCTACCATACATAGAATTTATAGATGGTAGAATTTTTAAATATCAGTGAGAATATTTATGAAAAATAAAATGCTTCCTTCTGCTAAAAACTATTCACTATTATTCATTCCTTATACCTTTTCTTCCCATCAACCTCTTCCTTAATTTGGTACACACATTTTTTCTCATATTCCTTTTTACCATCTTGAAGTTCAGAAATCTTCAAAGTTCTACTAAACATCAATAAATCAATTTCTTCATTCATAGCTAACTCCCAATATTCCAATTCACTGAGTAATATCACTTCTTCTGGAAATTTAGGATCTCTTACATCCATTAAAAGTAATGAATTTATTTTTTTCCCAAAAACACTAAATTGGTCTCTAGATTCGGGTTTATTTACCCAACTAAATTAGTTTTATTGTACTACTCAGCTCTATTTTTTCTTTTTATTCCTGAAATTATAGTACTCTAACATATGTACCTGAAACCTCTAGTTCTCCCACTCAAGAATTACTCACTCTAGAACATTTTAACATTTTCAATGTCCTTACTTATATACTTCCGATGCTTTCTGCACTTACATCTGATTTCTTCAGAAGTTTTGAAATCCTGATATCCTTACTCTGATCAAACTAAGAAAATACCTAGACCTTAGTATCCTAGAGTTAGTGGTTACTTTATTATATTGGCATAAGATTCAAGCGCTCTCATCTCAAAGGACCGAAGAATTTAGTATTATTTATAATCTAGATACATACTTGAATTTCACATAAATTTGAAAATATAAAATATGAAAAATTATTTTCTTTGAGATCATCTTTATTCCCTCTATAATTTCCCTATATATCAATCATAAAAACATTTCCAAGCACCTAGGGAAAGGAAATATAAGATATAGGTGATCTCAAATACTCAACAAGGTCATGCATACAGTAGAAGTTATCATGAATAAATAATCATAATCAATATGTAAAGGTAAATAACTAGAATACTTTCCATTTAAATAATAACTTGATAATAATATGGTAGGAATAAATGATGATCAAATAAATCCATAGACATAATCACATGAGCATAAAACTTATCCATGGATATCATAACTAAAAAAATAATCACATGGATATCAATAAATAATATATTTTAGAGGGAATTCAAAATTTCAAACATCATAAACATACCATCAGGGCCTTATTCTAATACTTCTTACCATCAAGGGCTTATGCTAACACATATTACATAAATTTGTAAGGCATCATCCAAATACCCAAGCTAATTTTTATAATGAGACTTATCGATGCATCGAGGGGATATGTAATTCTAGGTACCACCCATCACTTAATATTTCCTATCACAAACCAACCTGGGTTGACCCCGAACCAGTCACCCGATTCGGTCCGCGGCATGGCCCGAGAGGCGTTCCCGATCCTCCTGGGCTGGTGACAAGCGCCAGGGAATCACAGAGTACACATGGGAATGATTTTTCCCAATAAAAATTTACTAAGAAGCAGAAATAAATAAACGATAATAAAATAAAACATCCAAAAACATAACTAACCTGACCACGAATCAAACTCCTCGTGACCCCGAGAGTCGATCGTCAAACTACAACCAACTCTCGTCCACGGCAAGCAAGCTCTAGTCAATCCTGCAATAGAAACTAAAAACAAGAAAACACTATAGGCATAAGTATTAAAACTCAGTAGGCTAGCCCGATAAATCTATTCCCAAAGCACTACCAATAAAAGATGAATTTACAAACTTCAAGTTTGAACTACATCATAGAAAATATGGGTTTTCACACACACACACTTTCCATTTTGAAAACAAGTAACAGTCCCTTGTCCTTTTTAATTTAGAACAAGTTTAATGTTGAAAGAAACATGTGAATTGCATTTTTAAACATTTTGTGAACAATTTAAAAAAAATCCAAACTTTAGTTGTTAGTCAAAAGGATAATCACACACAACACACCCTAAGGGAAATGGGAAAAAGTGGCACACAAGGGGCGGCATCCAAACTCGACCTCTTAATCGCCTGCCACATAAAATAAACACTAAAAGAGACATGGGTCGAACCTAGGAGATCGTGAACAAACCAGAACGTACTATACATGTGACTCATCCTGAAGGAATGCCCTAACTCGATGACGTCATAATGCCCAAACGCTCAGTATAGCCCTACCTGGCCTAACCGAGGGGCCCAATCCCCTAGCGGCTCCAACCACACTAAGGGCCACTAGCCAGTGCGTAATCTAAACTAGTGCATCAATATTTCTTAGAGAATTCACTCACTATGCCAGGTTCCCATGTCAACACATATAATCATCAGGGTTGAGTCAATAATGTAAAACTAGACACGATGCACAAGCATCACATACTCAGCTCACCTAATCAACAAACACAAAAGATCACTCCAAAGAGACTTTTCAAAACATTAATTTCATTAAAAGTACCAAACGGGCCTCATGTACCTATTCAATACCAAATCAATTCCAAAAGAAGGATCAGACGTCGTCACATTTAAAACTAGAAAAAACATTTAAAATATCATTTAGGTAAACCAAATCACCATTTTAATTCTAAAGCGCAAACATAAGGGCCAAAGGGGCATTTTCACTATTGTGCAACAACTAATCATGAAAAAGATTTCGGTACAATGCAAAGAAAGAAGCAGTTCCAATTCCAGCAATATAACTACTCTAAAAATAATATTTTAATACTAATTCCAATTTGATGAAAATTTAATAAATGACAAGAAATAAGTAAATTATAAATTCAAAGGCAAGTGCAGTGGGAACCTACCTCAACTCGCTACCCAATCACAACGACGCGACACGCCTCGCACTAGCGAACAAGAAACACATGTTGATAGTTCTGATATCACGGGATTACCTCGCCAGCGCGCTACAACAAAAGTAAAACATTTAAAAACACATAAACACTGAATTAAAATAACTCTAATGAATAAACAATGAAAAACCATCCCGACGCGTTTTCAAAACATAATTTGCAGCATCTGCATTATTTACTAAACCGCCTCAAAGTTTATAAAACGATTCCAAATAATAACATATAGAAAACCACTCTTCACACACACGCGTCATTTTAAGACAATTCGCACACCAAAGTACCCCCAAAACATAATCTACACCTCATTTCTAAGTCAACAAATCATTAAAACATTTTATAAAACAATTATAAGTGACAATGGGAGACTTTCATATCAAGAACACGCCCAGAGACAACTTCAACAATCAAACGCACATCAAAATACTATTTAAACCCAAACGCACACCCAAACTCTTAAACCAAGATTTGTATTTCAAAATTAATTTAATAAAACATTGACATAGTTATTAAAACATTTCAAACGAACACAAAAAGGTATCGTATCAAGACTTATATAATTTTATTTCGTGCAAAGTGCTCTCTAAAAATTAATCACATATCACTTCCTTCAAAACTACTTTCAAAACATACTTTGCACCACTTTCACAATTTCATAAACGTGTTCCATAATTTATAAAAAAGTTCCGAAAATCATCATTTTTCATAATACAATCCATTTCCATTTTTTTCACACCAAATCCCCTTTTTACAAAACAAACGAAAAACACATCACTGATAAACCCATGTCAAAACTACCCCCATTTTCCAATAAAACTTATTACAAACATATATGCACGCTACATAACCATTTATCATGAAGAAAAATTCATTTCTAAAAGTAAATCCAATTTCATCACCCACGTATGTCAAAACATTTCTAAAAAAACATTCTGCATCGTGCCCGCACCATGCAATTAATCCATATAACTCATTTAAATAATCAAACAAGCAAATCCAAACTCATACACTAACGTAAAAGCATGGAACTAACTCAATTGACGATAAATCTCCCGAAATTGGGGCGAAGCACCATTCGCACCCCAATCGCTTGCGCAGAAGACTAAAATCAACCTATAATATCAATGTAGAACCAGCAATTGGACATTACCCCTAAAAGTTGAAAACGTTAATCTAGGGTTTGGGGTAAACTAAAACCCCTAAATTAAAAACAAGGATTACCTGAGGGAGGGACACTGCCGGAGGAGGGCGCGACCGGAGGAGGGTGCTGCTGGGGCGGCTCGGCCGAAGGAGCAGGGCGGGGCGAAGGGAGGCTGGTGGGTCGCCTGCTCGGTTGGAAGTGGAGCACGCGGTGGGAAGCCGGCTGGACGGAGGGAGGGAGGAAGCTGGAGTCTGAGGAGGTGTGGTGGCCGGCGACTGGGAAAGGAGGGCGTGCGGGAGAGGAGAGGGTCGGCAGGGGCGGCTGGGACCGGTGGCTGCAGGAGGCGGGCCGAGAGAGTCCGGCGAGGCGGTCCGGCGGCAGGGAGAGGGAAGGCGGTGGCGGCCGGCAACTGGGGAGGGTGGCGGTGGCAGGCCGGCGATGGGGAGAGCTGGGGGGCCGGGTCGCGCACGGCGAGGGAAGGGGAGGGGCGGCCTGCGCGCGACAAGGGAGGGGGAGAGCGTAGGGTTAGAGGAGAGGAAAAGAAAGAGAGGAAGGAAAAGAAGGAGGGAAAAAAAGAAAAAAAGAAAAGAAAAAAAAAAGAACAAGAAAAATGAGAATAAAAGAAAAGGAAAAATAAAATTAAAACAAAACAAAATAAAATAATTTAACTTAATAATAATACTAATAATAAATTTGTTAATTAATTATAATGGCAATAGTTATTATAAATATACATACACATATTTACATATATATAAACATATATAAAACATGTGAACGTATATATAAACCTATATAAATATATATATATAAACATACATAAACATATTGATAATAATAATATTAATAATTATTATTATTATTATAATTACAAAAATATAGACATATATATATGTATAAACATATATATATAAACCCACATGAACAAATTTATAAACATACATATATGAACATACATGACATATTATAAACATATATGCATATATGTACTCATATGCATAAACACATTTACGCATAAACATATAATGTTAAGAAATATATATTTATCAGCATACGTGTATATATACACATATAAACATACATATCTGCACATTACGTTAAAAAAATATTAATAATAACAATAATAATAATAATTTATAAACATATATACCCATATACATACACATATATAATCATATATATATGTATGTATATATATATAAATATTAATCCACTCAATAAGCGAATTTAATAACGTTAATACTAAATGACCGCGGGGTATGCGCGCACTGCACGGTGCCCAAGAGGACTGCAAACGGGCTGCGCGTCACAACCGTATGGTGTTCGCGCACTATTCCGAACCATAAACTCATCCAAACATTAAAATTTTAGACCGGGACTTGCCCGCACACATGCAAAATCACCCGACACTAAGATAAATAAAGTAAATAAAATAAATAAATAAAAACAGGTGTGAAATTTCCAGTGAATTCCTCATATGAAAGGGGTGAAACATAATCAGTATAAAAAATCTTATTTAAATTTTAACATACAAACTGTTAATACTTACCTCAATCAACAAACATACTCATAAACCATCTAAATTAATATGGTGAATGGAATAAAAATAGAACATCCCAAGTGAAAATTATCATAAAATATCCAAATAAATAATAATTATGGTTTCATTACAACATATCCGAATTATAGAATAATTATAATAAGGGTCTCCATTGTTGATGAATAGAAATTTCATGAAAATGTCTCTAAAAACATTCTTGAAGAAAATAAACTTTTCATATTGAAAATCACATTCCAAAACTAAAAATCAACAAAATATTATGAGAATAATTTCATTTGAAATAAAACTAGAAAATCATAAATAAATATTTGAAATATTGAGTGATTATGACAGTATAAAATTATGTTCATGTCATACATGTTAAAACCAAGATTCCTTTCACATTTTCAGTAAAAGACAAAATGTACCTCATTTGGAAAATGAAAAGAGGTTTCCTTTAAAAAAATTAAAAATTAAAACATGGGTAAAAATATATTTAATAAATCATTTTTATAATTTTAAAAAAAAATTATAACATTTCTTGAAAGTAAGGTGATGAAATAAAATGGGTTTTTGATCGAAGAGAGAAATAAAATATAATTTCCTTAAAAACATTTTATCAATAATTTTAAGTACCAAAGAGAGGTAAAATTGTATTAATACTTTAATAGTAAATAAATAACCATAGTATAAGAAAATATGTTTATTATAATATATAAATACCAAATAATTCCCCAAAGGGAGACTTAAACATAAAAAATCTCGAATAAAGATGATATTGTGAAATAAAAACTTACCGCTTTTGTAACTTTTGAATCATAATACACTTCTAATTAATAACATAAAATGAAACATTAAATACCATTAAGATATATATATACATGATATAATATATAAAATTTTAATTATATACATTATGAAAAATTAAAAAGTGGTGAATATGGAATATGTCTCATGAAAGTAAAAGTGAGACAAGAAATTCTTACATTGGGTATGATTTCCTTCATATGTGTTTGAAACTTCTATATAAGAAATGTAAGTTTATTATACTTATATTAAAAAATAAGAATAATATATATCATACTATATATGATTTACTTATTTTATGTTATCACTCATTTATTAACAATTCTTTGTTAAAATTACTGTTTTGGGTGATAGTTGCTTTGTTTTTCATATATGTTTTGGTTCGAGGATTTCAGTCCTTTCACTTTGATCATGGTTCCATCATATAAATAATTTTAATCATGAATAAAAAAATTTATATATTAATTATATATTTTTTTATAAATCTATAAAAGTTAGAGATATGAAACAGATTACATTGTTCATAGAGACGATAAGTCGTATGTACACATGAATGTTGTTTCCATTTTTCTTGATGCATAGAGTGAAAAAAGGTAAATAATATAAACAATTATAAAATTAGATATTATTTCATATATATCACATATATTAATTAAAATTTTCAATATTACCTTCCATGTAAATTATAAGTTAAAAATGAATCATGTCGCTTTGTGAGGTGGTAGTTCACTATACACATGAGTGACATTATCATATTCCCATAGAATTGAAAGTAAGAAGTGATATATGATATTATAATTCCATAATTATATTAATGTCATAAATATCATATAAATATGTTAAATCCATCATTATATCCAACTTTGTGAGGAGGTGATGGAAAAGGAAATACATCGATTCGCAATGTAGTAGTCCACCGTACACACAATCGATGATTTAGTTTCCCATTTGATAGAAGAAGGGATGGATATAGTTTATTACATTAACATAATTAAATATCAGTATATGTTATATAATGGTGTTATTATATTATCATATTTGAATAATATTTTAAGGATGTGGAGAAAGAAATAAAATGAAAATGCATTGTTTAATATTATATATCTTCCTCGGAGAGCCTATTTAGGTTTATACCAAAATTCTTATTAGGAGGACTTTGTAAAAAAAATAAGGAATCTAGGATATGGTGAGGTAATTAAGGAATATATTTGGGAATTTATCAACTGAAACAAAGGATTTTGGAAGTGTAAATAGAAGATGAGAGGGGGTGGCCTCCTATAAGTGGGGAGAGGACACACACGGAATTTTCGAAAAGAGCGAAGTGTAACCACATTTTTTACATGCCAAAAGGATTAAAAATAGTTAATTATAAAGACTTAGATGTTATAAGGTCTAAATATTTCCATAAAAATATATTTTTATAAGTTCATAGGTCATTTTACCCCTTATCTTTTAAGTTTAAACCCCGATAAACCTATTTTAACGTTAACAGCGGTAATTAATTTTTAATATTTTTACTATTAATTAAGTTAAAAAATTAAGTTGAACACATTAGATAATTTTAATTATTTTTATTAAAAATATTTAATCCATTTTACCAAATTCAATTCACAATATTGGTTGAATTTAATTGAAAATCAAACCCACAAACACAATTAAAAATCGATTTTCTAATGAGAAAATTTTCATAAGTATAGAAAGTTTAATATCAAAATTCAAAATGAAATTGATTCCAATATCCTAAATTTTATAAATATATATATAATTAAACTAATTTTTTATTTTAAAAAATTTTTAAATCAGTGTTAAATTCTTTAATGATTTAAAATAAAATGCAGTTTTTATTAAAAATCAATATTTTTCCTTATTTGTCAAAAAATTAATCATTTCAAAAAATTAAGAAAAAATACCCTAAGATAATTTTGTAATTTTGATTCCAAAAATGAAGTTAAATTTTTAAAAACAATTTCTAAAAATTTCAAAAAAAATTTTATTATTTGTCCACAAAAAATAATATAAATCAACTTTTGAGGAAAAAAAATATTTTGAAGAATATAATGAATTTACAAAAAATTAACTACCTATTTATAAATATATTTTATTTATATAAAAACTTTATAATTAATTTTAAAAGTTTTTCTATTCCTATTCATACTACCAAGTTAAATGTTTATGTTATAGATGTCAATTTTAAATAATAATATTAATATTATATCACGTCACGTTAATACTCGATGATGAGAATAGAGCAAGATATCAAATAAATTAAATTTATTAAAAATATATTCTAAGGTATTTGGGTGTAACATTTTACCCCCATTAAATTAAATTTGACCCTTGAAATTACATTAATTTTATATAAACAACTGAGGATACTTTCTCTTCATTATATCCTTAGGTTCTCATATAGTTTCCTCAAATTGGTGCATTCACCACACAACTTTGACCAAGTGAGTGGTGTTGTTTCATAGAAGTTTCTCTCTATGATCAATAATTTCCACTAGCTTTTATTCATAATAAATATCAATCTTCATTGGTATGACCTCTGAGTTCAATACATGTGATGTATCAGGTGTGTACTTCCTTCGAAGAGATACATGTAACACATCGTGAACTTGAGAGAGGTTTAGTGGAAATTCCAAATTATAAGCTAGGATCCCATATTGATCAAGAATCTAAAAGGGTATAATATAAATAGGCCTTATCTTTTCTTTCTTACTGAATCACATAACCTTATTCCATAGATAAATTCATAGAAATTCCATCCCACCAACTTCAAACTCCAGATTACTTCAATGGTTATCATAATAACTTTTCTATTAACATTAAGCTATTGTTATGTGTTGTTGAATAGATCTAACTCTATCTACCATTTATTCAACTAACCCAAATCCCCATAGATTTATTCCTCTAAATTTATCCCATAACATTGGTGCTCTACACTTCTTTCTATAGAGGGATTATTAAAGCACCATCTGAATGCTTTTATAAAAGTTATTGTTGTAAGAAAACTCAAATAGAGGAATGTTTTGATCTCAACCACATTTTAAATCCATAGAATAATATATTTTTATATAATATATGGATTTTATTGTTCTTTTATACTAACAATATATCTGAATGTGATGTTAAATACTTAAATTCAACTCTGTATCAAGAGCTTGCTAAACAATTTTATAGAACTTTGAGGTAAACCTAGGATCCCAATCAGAAATAATAGAACATGATATTCCATGAAACCTTACCACTTAATGTATATTCTGTTATTCTAGTAAATAGATAAGTATTATCTATTCTCAAATTATGTATTCATAATTTTTAAGGTGATCGACTATAGACTGTATAGCATTATATCCTCTTAATGTTTTTAGAAGTACGATAAAAAAAGTCATGGTTATGTTTTCCCATTTCCATTCTAGTATAGTTAATGGTTATAAAATCCTCTCAAAATTTTATATCTCAGCCTTAATTGTCTATCATAGTAATAACTAAGATACAAACTCGACAAGTTCTATCTTCATGATGTCCTGTAAGAAATTCACTTTCAAATCCCTTATATATATCTGTACTTCCATGATTAATATAGAATGATAAACTATGGGCCTCATCCAAAAGATCCTTCTTTAGATATAGTATGGACGGAACACATACATGGTTCCATAATCTTATCATTCTATCACAATCAATTTTAAACTTATAAACAATTATCTTCTTTTTCTATAGCTCCACATCGTCCTTATGTGCCTCTTTATTCCTTACATGGATTGATGGTTGAATATTAATTTGAACAAGATTGGATTTCTCCCCTGCCTTAAATATTTTAATATCAGTCCTTTTAAAATATATAAATGTTGGATCTTTTGTAATTTTCGTCATAGATAAGTTATCACGGTCATTAGGAATTATAACATCATCCACCTTAATCGCCTTCCCAGGGTGGCAATGTATTGGTCATTCAAAATTTTTAATTATATCTAACTATATTATTTATCTCATATTCATCCCTTCATCGTTTAATATATACTTCAAACTTTTATTATCATTATATATTTCACACCTTTCTTGGTATAGGTAATTCCTATAAATCATTAATACAAAAAATACCACTACTAACTCCAAATCATGAGCTGGGTAATGTTTCTGATAGACCTTCAATTTTTGTGAGTCGTAAGAGATAACCATATAATTTAACATGATATTTCATCTCAATACCTTCATTAATGTGTCATTATATATAACAAACACTTCTCCACTACAAGATAGTGTAAGTACAAGTGTATTAACCAACCTTCGCTTTAATTCCTTGAAACATTTCTCACATTCATTTGTCTATAGGAACTTGTCTCCCTTGTGAGTTAATTTGATAAGTGGGTTTGAAATCCATGAGAATTATTCACAAAGAATTGATAATATCCAGTTAAACTAGGAAAACAATGAATCACAATAATTATGGTTAGCATGGACCATTTCTCAATAACTTCTTTCTTTGAAGGATCCACCAAAATAGCCTAACATGATATTATGTGACCCAATAATTAAACATTCCAAATCCAAAATACTTGGTAAATTTTTCATACAAATTTTCCTTCCTCTGGGTCTTTATCAAAATTCTCAATTGATCTTCATGTTATCCTTTACACATTAAATATAAAATAATATTATTTATAAAGACTACCCCAAACTGGTCAAGGAAATATCTAAAAAATCTATTCATCAAATTCGTGAAGATAGTAGGGGAAAATGTAACACAAAAATGGAATCACCATAAATTCATTATGTCTATACCTTATATGGAAAGCTATCTTGGGTATGTCTTTATTTTTTACCCATAACTTATAGTACCCATAACAAATATCAGTTTTGGAAAAGTACCAATATCTTCATAATTGATCAAAAAATCATTGGTACGGGGTATAGGGTACTTGTTTTTATAGTGATCTTGTTAAGTTCTTGATAATAAATTTAGAGTCTCATTAATATATATTTATTCTTAAAAAGAACTAGTGTACCCAAAGGTGATACACTTGGCTGAACAAATCCCCTATCAAGATTCTCTTAGAGTTGCTTCTTCAATTCATGTAACTCGGTCAAGTATATTCTATATGGAGTCTTCAAAATATTTTTATCACTAGGTATGATTTCTATTGAAAACAAAATTTCATGATTTGGTGTAATACTAGAAAACTCTTCTAGAAATACATAAAAAGAATCCTACACAAAAGGCATATCATTAATACCAAATTTTTCCCCAACCATCTGAGATACACCCCCTTTGAACAGGAATCAATACCCACATAGTGGATGTTATTTCCATCCAAGGTTCATGTTTATTGTCACACTAAAATATGATCATATATGGGATATAAATATAAAATATCACTTATATTCCTTAGAAATTGATGTGGAATTTATGTAGATAAATCCAATTCATTCCTAAGATAACATAAAATTTGAAAATAGGAAGAATAAAAATATTTTCATGAATCACATTCCCAAAAAATTCAATTATAGAACAATAATAGACTTTAGATGTGATCATCATACCATTAGGGGTTTTCAATTCTAACTCAACATATGATTGTTAAGGTGGTGACATAATAACCATATAAAATTATTCAATTATAAATGATTTTCTAAAACCATAATAAAATAACACATTTTCAATACTGGACTAGATGATAAGTGTACCATACCATGTAATTAGTAACTTCCAAGTTAGATAAAGTAATTTCTTATTCTTGACCTTATCCCCAAGGATCATTTTTTGGTATTTTGTCTTGATGTTTGGGGAATTGGTTGGAATAGTTCCCCATATTCATATAGTTAAAGCATTGTTCTTTAAGGGATTCTCCCTTACCATTTAATTCATGATAATGATGGACTTTTTCTCCACACTTGAAGAAAAATCATTTTCCTTTTAATCATTTACCAAGTTATTTATTTCCACAAGTTTCACATGTTGAAAAAATTTCATTTATCTTCTTCCCCTTATACATTTTTTACTCTGCCCCACTATTCTTCTCTTTTTTTCCTTCAAAGTTATAATAATTGGAGAATTATTTATCTATATTGATAGAACATTATATTATATCCACATATGAAGATAACTTTTGGGAGACTCGTGGCCCTTGAAGAATTGGATTAATATTGTAAAAGAAAAGGTCAATATTTATCTTTGGATTATATACATAGTCTAGCGTATTTCACGCTAACCTTGTAAAGTTAGATTCATGAAAAGTAACATTTTCCTCTTCCTTTTTTCTTAGACTTGAGAATTTTCTCTAAATATATTCTCTTTATTCATGAGTAAAATATTTTTATATGAAAAGATCCTTAAAATACTTCCATTCCATGCTCACTAATTCTTCCTCATTCTTAAAATTTTGAATCAATGACCACCATTGATCCATATCCTCTAATAGCTGATAAACTACCAAAACAACCTTTTCCCTTTAATTAATCCCAAATTAAGAAATATTTTCTCTAATAAAATTATTTATTTCTCAGATAAAAATGAATTTGTATTCCCATTAAATGATATAAGTTTTTAAAGCATAAATTAGTCAAACATTGTTGTCCCATATTGTGTATTGATAGGCTGCTCCATACATGAAAGGTTATTACTCATAACATGAGTCATCCTCCTTAATATGGTTATAATTTGTTCAGTTTCAGCTACACCTCCATCTCCATCTTCATTATATTTCCTAGTAGAGAAATCCCAACATGGAGTGTGTTCATTAATATGGTTTCAATTCCTTTCTCTAGGTTCCATTTAAAAACATTTAAATACACTTGATTAGATTATTACATAATGAAACCTAATGTATAATCCCAAAAAAAGTGAAGCACTTAACATAAATTGAAAATTTTATTCATGGATAACATCATAATCAAGAATATGGTTTCTTTGAAAAAAAAATAAAATAATAAAAATATTTTTAAATCCTTTATAATGTTTTGTAAATAAAATTTGAATTAAACTAAGAATGTCTATCGAGATTGTCAGATAGTATGACAACTCTACCCTTTATTACACACATAAACATGATTTTTTACATAAAATTTCACATAATAAAACTATAAGGATCGATATGTCTAGTGTATTAGGAAAATTAGGAACATTAAATAAAAACTTAGAACATAAAACACAACATATTTATTGAAAACTTCTTTTGCATAACCAAAACATTCTTTCATACTTACCATTTCGTGGGATAACATGAGGACAAGCATTAGAAAAGGGTGAGCTATAAAGCCCAGTAAGGGAGAAAAGAAGGCATAACATGAATAATATAGTACATGTTAGGAAATAGGAATATCAAATGTGCACAATAGAAACATGAAAATAAAGGCATGATATAGCATGATTATCATAACATGGAAATGTGGCAACAACATTTAACATTATATTAGCATGAGCCAAGGCTCATTGCACATGGAGCATGAGTAAACCCTAATTGCACTTGAATTAGCATTAGTAAAACCTCATTGAACTTTTATTATCATGATTAAACCATCATTTCACAAGGCATATCATGATACTATTCTTTACCCAATGCATTGGAGTGCTATCAGGGCACACCCATCTTAATTATTTCAGTTCATGCATAAGTGTGCCACATAGATCATATAACATGGAGTCATTCAACATCATAGGTTATTCTAAGATTATGGAATATGGAATAAATACATGTAATTACCAGAAAATATGTGTATGATCATAGAGGTGAATACCCTTGATAGAGAAATGGGTATGGTATTCACTACGCGATGATTTGTCTTGGAAAACGCGGTGCAATTTCGGCAACATAACGGCGTGACATAATAATTAATAAAAATGGTTGATGAGAGAAAAATGAATATAGAATTGCATGTAAAATAAATTTACAGTAATAGGTTCATATAGATAAATTTCCCAACACATGTAATTTGGAAATAGAATGCATAACATATTAAAGAAACTGGAAGAAAGAGGAGAAATGGAATAACTCTTATGAAATTTCGGCATGGTAATGGGTGTACGTGGGAGAGATTAATGAGAGATAAATAGGTCTCTCATAATTAAAAAATAAGTAGAGAAGTATGTTGTGGTTCAAAATCATACCCAAACATTTTTAATTGAAAAAAAATGGAATAACAACATAAAGAAACTAGGACAAAAATAAGAAAGGAAGAAATCATTTACTTGGAAGTGTGATCTGAAAGGCTTGGGAGAGGCTTGAGATAGGCTTCTAGGGATAATGTGGTGTATTGGGAGGATTATAGAGAGATGAGGTCGTGTTTTTGTCGAGCTAAAAAGTTCTTTAGTCAAGATTAATGGGAGGTTAAGTGGGTTTATATAGGAAATGAGAGGAAATTATTTACTATTTAGGTTTTGGACACTACATAATAAACTAATAAAAAACCCAAACCAACCCATGGTTTTTTCCCATGGTTTTCTTCAAAGTGAAGTGGAAAACACTATTTTATAAATACAATGTCCTTACTTATTAAAATATTGGGCTTTCTTATGTGGAGGTGAGTCACACCCTCAAGGAAATCTTCTTAAAAAGTTAAGATATTTTATAAGTCTTGGAGGGTCCACTAAGGCACCATAAAATTAATCAAACAAATTTAAAATAACATTATTTTAAATATAATACATATATTGTCAGAAAATCATTTTTATATTATTTTATTACCTCACTATTAAGTCATTATGATTTCATAAAACACATTATATATTTAAACAGTATTTAATTTTTACCCAAAAATTTGACTGTCTCGGAAAATTGTAAAAAATTAACCTTTAGATAATTTCAATGTCTTGAATCTAAAAATGATATTCATTTTATCTAAACAATTTTCTAAATATATGAATTTTTAATTTTTAAATAAAAATCAACATTAATCTAAAATTCATTCTTTTTGACAAAAACAGTTTTCAAACCTTAACAAATATTACAATTGTATTCATAAAAAGTTATATGATCATTTATATTTAATTAAAAGTAATTTAGTAATAATATTATATTAAAATATTATTTAATTAAAAAAAAATCCATTAATTTGTCAAAATATATTTCTTAATTGAATATTAACTAAAAAACCGTTTTTCCCTTAAAAACTATTTACAAAATAACAATAATAAAATGAATATATATTCTTTATACAAAAAAATAAAGAACATAATCATATATCTAGGGCCTTGTAACATAAACCCTTATAAAACCTACACAAGACCTAAGGGTAAGGTGTGTGACGGTGACAAACTCTTAGGGAGGCTCGGATAACATTGCTCAGGGGGTAATCTCTATTAACTTCCACTTCTCCTTTAGGTGATTTTGTTCAAACTTAATATGATGAAGATTAGCTTGGGCTTGGTCAAGATTGAAGCCCAATGATGTTACCACCTTTCTGAGCTCTGACAAATTGGCTTTATATGTATAAATTCTACTAGATGAGGTCATCGTATCATTTGTCTGAGGAAATTGAATTTTTTAAAGCCCTTTATTTATACTGATCAACTGATCACTATTCAATAGCTATATTAGCAAAGGTAACAATCATTAAAATTATTTTCAATTCCAAATACATAAAACCAATTAAGTTTATGTGTTTTATATATCCATAATAAATTTAATTAGATCAAGAGGAATATTCATTAATAAAGGTTTGGGTCAATACAATATTCCACCCTTAAGAAATTTCACCCTCAAAATTGCATTTTCTTACACTAAAACAGATTAGGGTAACTCTGCTTCATCACTTTCTCTAATTCTTGCATTGCCTATTCAAACTTGTGGTTTCGCCACAACACCTTGATGAGGGGAATTATATTATTTGGTAGAAAATTTTCCCTACTATCTAAGATCACCACCAGCTTCTCTTCATAGTAGAGGTAATTCTATAATGGTACCACCTCTAGATTGAGTACATGCAAAGGGCTATGTATGTACTTCCTTAAGAGTGATACATTGAATACATCGTGTGCTTGAGATAGGTTAAGTGGGATTTCTAGTCGATAGGTCACTGCTCCAAAGTGATCAAGTATCCCAAAAGGTTCGATGTACCTTGGACTAAGATTTCCCTTTTTCCTGAATCTCATAACTTGCTTCCATGGTGATATGTGAAAAAATACCATGTCTCTAGCATCAAAATCTAGGTCTCATCAATGATTATCAGCATAGCTCTTTTTTCGACTCTGTGCAGCTTTAATGTCTTGTGGGATGGTCTTAACCTTCCCCACTATTTCTTCGACCATTTCTGTAACTAGGAGTTTCCCTCCCAAACTTCATCCCAACATACTGGTATTCTCTACCTCTTCCCATAAATGGCTTCATAAGGATCCATTTGGATGCTTGAGTGGAAACTGTTATTGTAAGAGAACTCATCAAGTGGAATATTTTTATCCCATAGTCTTTTAAAGTCCACCAAGAATGCTCTCAAAAATTCCTCAAGTTTTTGGATAGTCTACTCATATTGGCCATCAGTTTGAGGGTGATAATTTGTACTAAAGTCCAGCTCAGTATTCAGAGCGAGTTGGAGACTCTTTCAGAACTTAGAGGTGAATCTTGGATCTTAATCATATACAATCAATAGTAGTACTCCATGCAGACTTACCACTTTCTGATGTATATTTGTTCTAGTTGATCCAATGATAAATCCTCTTGAATTGAAATGAAATGTGCAGTCTTTGTAAGAAGATCCACAATAGCCAAGATATCATTGTTTCCTTTGGATGTCTTCATAAGTTTAGTGATAAATTCTATGGTGATGTTCTCCTATTTCCATGTTGGTATGTGTAATGATTGCATCATCCTATTAGACTTTTTTTTCTCTGCCTTCACTTTATAACATTCCAGGAACTTTGATGTATACTTAGTGATCTCCTTCTTCATGTTATCCCACTAATAATTCTCTTAGAGATCTTGATACATTTTTGTGTTCCCTCGGTGAATGGAGAAATTTGAACTATGTGAATCATCCAAAAGTTCATTCTTTAACTCCAGATTTTATGAAATGCATATTCTTGTTCCAAACCTCACAATTACTTCTTCATTAACATTGAAATCTGGGGATTTCCCTTTTATGATAGTTTCCACTTTCTTCTAAATTCCCACATTATTCTTTTGAGCATCCTTTATCCTTTCCAAAAGAGACAGTTGAGCAATAATTTTGTGAAATTATTGATGATGTTACCTTATTTATGATTCCCATATCCATATTCATCAAATATAAGAAGATTTCATCCTTTTCAATTCTTATTAATGATATAATTTATGGGTCGTTTCTAATTTGAGTTTGATTTCCCAAGGTGGTAATGGATTGAGCAGTCATAGTCTTTGATCAGCTCTAACCATATTCATTGGCGCATATTTAGCTATTTATGTGTGAATATATACTTGAGCCTTTTGTGATCCGTATATATTTTACACTTCTCCATAAAGAGGTAATGTCTCAAATTTTTTAAAGCAAATATTACTGCAGCCCACTCCAGATCATGTGTTGGATAGTTTTTCTCAAAAACTTTAAATTTCCTTGAATCTTAAGAAATAAATTTGTCATTTTGCATCAACACATAGCCCAAGCCCTTCTATGAAGCATCACTGAATACCACAAAAAGTTCCCCACTTGTGGGTATGTGACCATGGGCATAGTGATAAGCCGCATTTTCAATTCCTTGAAGTTATCTTCACATTCATCATTCCAAGAAAACATGACTCTCTTCTAAGTTAGCTTTATAAGAGGGTTGTACAATCGTTAGAAATTTCTCACAAATCGGTGATAATATCCAGTTAACCCCAGGATGTTACGGATATTTGTCACTGATGTTGGCCTCATCCATCCCTCAACTATAGCTGCCTTGGAAAAATCTACAAATATCTCATTACTTGTGATAATATGACCCAAGAATGAAACCTCCTTAAACTAGAACTCACACTTTCTATACTTTTCATAGAGCTTCTCCTTTTTCAAGGTCTCTAGTATAGTTCTTAGATGCTCTTCATGCTCCTCATTGGTTTTGGAGTATAATAGAATATGGTCTATAAATACTACCAAAAATTTGTCAAGGTAATATCAAAAGACTCTATTAATCTATTCCATGAAGATTTCTGGAGCATTAGTGAGTTCCAAAGGCATTAATATGAATTCACAGTGCCCATACCTTGTATGGAAAGCAGTCTTGGAGATATCCTCCTTCTTCACCCTTACTTGGTAATATCTTGACCACAATTCCACCTTGGAGAAGTATTGTGCCCCATGTAGCTAATCGAACAAGTCATCAACTCATGGTAGGGGATAATTGTTCTTTATTGTGATTTTTTTGAGCACATGATAATCAATGAAAAGGCGCATTGACCCATCCTTCTTCTTGACAAAGAGGACCAGTGCACCCCATTGTGAAGCACTTGGGTGTATAATCCCTTTATCCAGATTCTCCTATAGTTGTCTCTTTAGCTTCTTAAGATCCACAACATTCATTCTATATAGATTCTTGGATATTGAAAATTCCCCAAGTATAAGATCAATCGAGAATTCAACATCTCTTCTAAGAGGAAGACCAGGAAATTCCTCAGGAAATACTTCAGCAAATTCCCTCACAACAGACATGTCTTCAAAAATGGTTGCTTAATTAAACTTAATCATATGAGCAAGATACATGTTCTCATGGAGTAGTAATATCCACTCTAGAGATTATGGTTCTAAAGAAGATCCATCCTCCTCCTTGCACTTGTATAAAATCGGGGGTCGATTATCCATATGGAGAGTGATTTCCCTCTCACAGAAATTTATGTTGTCTCTATATAGGGAAAACCAATCCATGCCAATAATTGCATCAAATTTCACTCAAGGGAGTATGATGAGGTTCTATGAGAAGTTTATACCACAAATTATGACAAGGGAGGATTTATATTCATGGGATGCAATAATTTCCACATTTTCTGTTCTCACTGATATCTTTACTTCCGTGATTTTTGGTGGTGTAGGGATTGTTCTAATATATATTCAGCATATAAAAGAATTCATAGAACCAGAATCAAAAAGTATGTTCGTTTTTCTTGAATTAATAACTAATGTACTTATCACCACTTCATTGTTAGGTTTTTCTTTGATGGTAGTGATGAAAAAATCTCTCCTTTTCTGCCTTAGAGTTTTTTATTGCCTTGGAAAACCCTTGTCTTAGGGAACTGGTTTGTAAAGTGACCTGGTTCTTTATAGTTAAAGTAATGAAAAATGCGTTGAGGGTAGAACGGAGTGTTCCTATCCTTTGTCGCAGCAGCAGTATTTTCTTGTCAGTAGTTAATGGTCAGGTTCCTTTTCTTCCACACCAAAAGCATTTCCTCATCCCCTTCAAGAAATTTCTGGGGTCCTTCTTTCCACACCTTTGGAAAGTGGGGTGCTATAATTTCTTAGCATTGTTTGATTTATCCATTGGACTACCTGGATTAAATTCCAATTTCCACTTATTATCCCCATGATACCCCTGAGATTCTCTAATCTCTATTTTGACTTTGAGGGTACATCAATCAATTTTCTCATAGCTATTAAAGTCACAAATCATCTGGGCTTTCTGTAAGATAAGTTTTAACCCACCAAAGAAGCGGTCAACCATGCATTCATGGGTAATGAAAAAGCTAGAGGCGTATTGTGAAATAATTTTGAAGTTTTCCTCATATGCACTAATGGATTCTTCGTCTTTCTTCTTGATGGAAAGGAAGTCCCTTTCCATATTAAGTTAGAGGGTGTGTGGAAAATATTTATCAAAAAAAATTTCTGAAAATACTTCCATTCCAATGCCTTGATATCTTCCTCATGATTTGTATTTTTGATCAATGTTTACCATTGATCAGCTTCACCCTCCATATGATAATCATCCAGAAGAGCCTTCTCTTGTTTGGAACACTGAAGGATGGAGAAGATCTTTTTAACGTAGTTGATCTATTGTTTGGAGATTGAGGGATCAGATGATCCATTAAAATTAGGATGCCTTTGTCTCATGAAGCTCTTGATTGTGGCTTTTTATTTCTTAGGGGGTTTGGACATTCCTCTTGACCCATGTTTCTATTCAAAACTTGAGTTAACTGAGAGATTATCATGAAAAAGTTTTTGATTCACTCTCCCATCAGATTGGGCATCTCATTAGAATAGTCATCACATTGATCTTCACATTGGTTGTTAGCCTGAATCCTCATATTACCGACAATTTTCTAGAATAAAAAGAAAGTTAGGGGTAACACATAAAGGGGAATCCAAACATAAAAAAGGATAACTTATAAATTAAATTTATTTCCTTAACTTATAAATGTATAGGATTCAATCTATGTTATCCATAATCTACTTCCCAACATATATTCTTAGGGAAATTTTTTTATTTACTTAATAATGGTTCATACTAAGCTTATGAATTTATCAAATCATATCCCCCAGGAGTGTTGTAACCAAGAGTGCATCAAGACCCATTGTATTGTACCATTTCATGTTCGAGTCTAGCTCCAAGCGGTGTTTTCAGGTTTTACCCCTAGATACATTTGTGCCAGCACCACCTCTACTTATTCATATCTAGACAGGGTTGTATTTTCTTGATAAACCACTTACTCTAAACTCACACAAAATTATGGATGTTTTTATTATACTTAGTCTTTTACCTAAGTAATTTACTAGGGTTTTCTAATCCTAATCCCAAAAATAACTAAATGTATCCCTTGATACCAACTATAACAACCCAGCCCTTTATTACACACATAAACATTATTTTTTACATAACTTGCACTTAAGAAAAGTCTAATAATCGATAGGTCTAGTGTATTGGTAAAATTAGTAACATTACATAAAAAATTAGAACATAAAACATAATATATTTATTGAAAACTTCTTTTACATGACCCCAACATTCCTTCGTACTTAGCATTGCAAGGAATAACCTGACGACATGCATAAGAAAAGGGTGAGCTATAAAGCCTAGTAAGGGAGTAAATAAGGCATAACATTAAGAATATAGTACTTGTTAGAAAATAGGAATTTCAATGGAACACAAGAGAAACACAAACATAAAGGCATGATATAGCATGATTATCATAACATGTAAATTTTGCAACAACATTTAACATGATATTAGCATGATCCAAGGCTCATTGCACATGGAGCATGAGTAAATCCTCATTGCACTTGAATTATCATGAGTAACCCCTCATTGAACTTGGATTAGCATGAGTAAACCCTCATTTCACATGGTGTATCATGATATTATTTTTTACCCAATGCATTGGAGCTCTATCAGGGCGCACACTTCTTAATCATCCCTTGAAAGGGGGGATATCAAAAATCAATAAAAATTAATGCCTTTAGGCCATTCGGGCATGCATAAGTGTGGCACATGGATCATATAACTTAGAGTCATTAAACATCATAAGTTATTCCAAGATTAAGGAATATGGAATACATACATGTAAGTACCACTCAATATTTATATGTTCACAAAGGTGAATACCCTTGATATAGAAATGGGTATGGTATTCACTACACGGTGATTTTTCGTGGAAAAAGGCGGTGCAATTTCTGTAACATAACAGTGTGACATAATCATTCATAAAAACAGTTGATGAGAGAGAAAGGGATATCTCATCACATGTAAAAGAAATAGACATTAAGTAGGTCATATAGATACATGTCTCAATGCATGGAATTTTAATATAGAAGGTGTAACATATTAAAGAAACTTGAAGAAATAGGAGAAAGGGAATAACTCTTATGAAATTTTGGCATGGTAACGGGTGTATATGGGAGGGATTAATGAGAGATAAAGAGGTCTCTAATCATTAAAAAATAATGAGTGAAGTATAGAGAAGGTTAAAAATCATACCCCGTCTTTTTTAATTGAAAATAAAAGGTAATAACAACATAAAGAAACTTGGACAAAAATGAGAAAGAAAGAAATCCCATACTTGGAAGTGTGATTCCAAAGGCTTGGGAGAGGCCTGAGAGAGGATTCTAGGGAGAATGGGGTGCCTTTGGAAGATTATAAAGAGGGGAGGTCAAGGGTTGGTCATTCTCAAAAAAAAATTAGTGAAGATTAATGGGAGGTTGAGTGGGTTTATATAGGAAAGAAGAGGGAATTATTTATTGTTTAGTTTTTGGGCACTACACATTAAACTAATCAAAACCACAAACCAACCTATGGTTTTTTCCCATGGTTTTTTCCAAATTGGAGTGAAAATAATTATTTTATAATTACAATGGAAGAAATTATTAAAATATTAGACTTTATTATGTGAATTTGAGTCACACCCTCAAGGAAATCATTTTAAAAGGTTAAAATATTTTATAAGTCTTGGAGGGTCCACTAAGGCACCATAAAATTAATCAAACAAATCAAAAATAACATTATTTTAAATATAAAACATATATTTTCCGAACAAACTTTTTATATTATTTAATTACATCACTATTAGTTTATTATGATTTCATAAAACACATTATATATTTATATGGTATTTAATTTTTAAACAAAAATTCAATTGTCTCAGAAAATTAAGAAAAAATCACCATTAGATAATTTCAACATCCTAAATCAAAAAATGGTATTAATTTTATCTAAATAATTTTCTAAATATGTGAATTTTTACTTTTAAAATAAAAATCAACATTTATCTAAAATTCATGATTTTTAACAAAAACAGTTTTCAAAACTTAATAAAAATTACAACTTTATTCATAAAAAAATTATATGATTATTTATATTTAATAAAAATTAATTTTGTCACGACCCGTCCTCGGGGCCCGTGCCGTGACTACCCCAAGCCCGCCTTCCATAGGCTAGGGGCTGGCGACTAGCACCAAAGGCGTAAAATCCCGATAACTGAGAAGGCATTGCCTTTATAAAAGAAAACAAGCACCACAGAGTACAAGCGGAAGAAGTAAACACTAAGTAAAAACTGAGTACAACAGTAAGTGCGGAAAGTAAAAAGGGGCCGGAAATACAAGCCCAACTATAAAGTACAACTCGAAAGGGAAAAAAGCAACTGAAAAGTAAAGCTTCTACGCCGAGCTGTCCACTGGATATCCCACCTGAAGGGTGGGTACAGATAGCTCCTCTGCTCCTCAGGTCCCGCCGTCTGCTCCGAGTATGTCTCGCCCAGTGGTCCACCTCCGGGTACCGCCTCATCGTCACGTCCACCTCTAGGTACCTTCTCGTCGTGAGGTCCTCCTCCGGGTACCATCTGTTCGTATAGTCCACCTCCAGGTACCGTCCAGTCCTCGAACACTCAGCCTCTGTCAGCACTGCCCGTCGTCTGCAGCCAACACAACGAGGTGCGGGCATAGCCCGTGCAGGGGTGAGTATAACGATACTCAGTAGGGACCCCGATACCCTTAAGGTCTCACTAAACCAACAAGGATAACCACAAAGAAGATCTCAATAGATAACCTCTACTTAGGTATATGCCCATACATATACCTAAGTTATCAAGTAACCCATCTCAATCATGAGGAAACACAAGGATTGTGAAATCAACGGATAACCACTACCCGGGTATATGCCCATACATATACCTAATTTAGCAAGTGACTCATCTCAATCATGAGGTAAACACAAGGTCAAAAGTCTCAGCTCAAACCAGGATTTTCATTATCGAAACCGTAACTGCTGAAGAGCTCCGTCTCTGGAGTGTACAGTGGTCATGTCACGACTTTGAGGTACTGCTCACTAACCTAAGACTGCTGAAGAACTCCACCCATCGAGTACTGCGGGCCAGCTGCTACAACCAAGCGCTCTCATGTGCCGCTACAACCAAACGCACCTCTGTCGTGGGTCTGCCGCTACAACCAAGCGCTCCCATGTGCCGCTACAACCAAGCGCACCTCTGTCGTGGGTCTGCCGCTACAACCAAGCGCTCCCATGTGCCGCTACAACCAAGCGCACCTCTATCGTGGGTCTGCCGCTACAACCAATCTCTCTCATGTGCCGCTACAACCAAGCGCACCTCTGTAACACACCGAGTCGTTCGATCAGCAGTCGTCGGGCCTCAGCCAGCTACACGGTCTCCGTACTGCGCACGCTCGTCACTGGGAGGGTCCGCTCCACGAGCTACAGGTCGATACTCCAAGTATCTCAAAGTCCCACGAAGAAGTATCCCAAAGGACCGCCACGTCATAGGGGTCTCAACGCAACAGACGGCGCGTCAATCGGACGCACGGTCTGTGAGTTATTAGCCTTTTCGTCCCAGGGGCCCGGTTGGTTTCGTGAGCGAACCAAACCCGGACGTATCTCAACTGTACCCCGAACTCTCATAGGGTAAACTCATAGGGACTGTTTCTCAACGCGATCACCAATGCCACTGACGGTTCGTCAAACGGACGTTCTGTCAGAAAGAAATCAGCTTTTCCGTTCCAGGGGCCCGGTTGGATTTCGGTGCGATCCAACTCGGCCACTATCCATCTGCATCCAAAACTCGGGCGGAGGATGCCAAAAGTTCCGTATCGTCAATAGGAACGCAACGCAACAGACGGCGCGTCAATCGGATGCCTGGTCTGGAAGTTATTGGCTTTTCCGTCTCACACCCACCCTGGGAAACTTCCCATGAGGTCACCCATCCTAATCACTACTCTAGGCCAAGCACGCTTAACTATGGAGTTTTAACCACGTAGCCTCCCAAAAAGGAAGATGTACCTTGAGTATAGTATACCGAAACGACCGTCTCGATACAATGATCAGGTTGCCGCAGACGGCGAGTCGTTTGGAGGCCCGTAGCCCAAGATATGGGCGAAAAACCGAAACCCGTCCGAAATCGGGGGGTCTGGGCCCGAACCGACCCGGCCCGACCCCCCTAGTCCGACCCGAACCGGGTCGGCCCAAACCGGGTCGACCCGACCCGGTCCGGCTAGCCCCGGCCCGGCCGGCGGCGGCGCGGCCCGGCGGGACCTGCGGGGTCCCACCTCCTAAGAAAACCGGCGGCCGGCCGGCACGGCCGGCCGCCTTCCACCCTTCCGCCGCGGCCCGATGGCCGCGGCTCTTCTGATCTCCGGCGGCCGGCGAGGCCGGCCGCCTCTGGCTGCTCCGCCGCGGCCGAGCCGGCCACGGCTCTTCATTAACCACTGGCAGCCGGTTTTCCGGCCGCCCCTTCCAGCTCTGTCGCGGCTCAAGCCGCGGCCCTTGTTCGATTGGCACGGCGCGACGGCGCCGCGCCCCTCCTCCGTGACCCGACTACGGCCGCGGTCTCTTCGACTACCTTCGACGCGACGCGACGGCGTCGCGTTCTTGAAATCTTTCCACGGCGCGGCGCGACGGCGCCGCGCGTATCTTCCGCATTAAACCGCATGAACCCGCGTGGTGCGACGGCACCACGCCCTTCCGAACCATTCCACAAAAAATCAACACGAAGTAAAAGAAGAGGATCGGCCGGGTTTGTACGGTCCGAACTCCTCACGTTATAAGGATAGCAATCGGTCTTTAACGAATAATAAACTTTCACAATCTTTTTAGATTAAATAAAAAGATTTGAAAATCAAGGCCCGACAAATATAAACAATCAAGTTCGAAGAAAGTTCCACATAACTTTAAAAAAAATTACCACGAAGAATTTTCAAGTCGAAATTCTCGAACAAATATAAACAATTGAAACAAACCCCTACCTCGGTTCAAGTGCGGAGCACGTCAACAAACCGCGGAAGACGAGCGTCGCGGAGGTCGGGCATTGCGGTAATCGTTCGTCGATTCCGTTGACGTAGAGGTACGTCCGAAGAGGTACGTCGTTGGTGAATCTTCGTAAGCCGACGAAGAAAGTCCTAGGAGGAAGCGGCGTTCCCTTTCGTTGACACGGAAGGTGTCGTCGATCTTCGGAAACAATCAGGCTAGGAAGAAGAGAGAAGTGGCATTCTTGAGTGTTCTTCATGTTCTTCGTCAAAGTTGAGGATGGTAGAGAGAGCTTCTCAAATCCTCTCAAGTGGCAAAAGAAACCAACCCCAAAATGATAAAATAAGCTTAAGCTTATTTTATTACACAACCTCCCTCTTAGAATTTCAAAGGTTTGAAATTTAAAACATCTCACCTTAATTAATTATTCCAAGTGTCAAACATTAATTAAAGTGAGTTAAAGGAGAGTTTTAAAAAGAGGAGGTGAAGAGTTAGGGTTCGTGTGGGCCCCACCACACTTAATCCTCTCAAGGGAGGTTAAGTGTATGTGGGTCCCACCCCTAACTCCCTTTGGGAGGAGTTAACCAACAAGTTAAAAATAAAATGTGTTTCCACATTTTATTTAACTTTATTTTAAAAACCCAAAAACTAACTCTCAACCCGCAATAAACGCAACCTCGGAAAAGGTCTCCATAAGCAAAAATCGGCGTTGTGAGTTCATCGGTGCCTTCGGAATTCGATTCCGGGCAACGGTTCAAAAGATAGAAATTCCCGCTCGCTCGTTCACTGAACGTACCCGATCCAAACTTCGGAAATTAATTCCGGGCACACCGGGCATCGGAATCAGGCGCTGTCAGAAACTGTGTTCTTGTAAAATTACAAAGAAAATTAAGAAAAAAAATTCCTTGAAATTTCCGGGTCTTTACATTATTCCCACCTCAGGGCTTTACGTCCCCGTAAAGCTTCAACACAAACTAGTGTCACAAAAGCGGTACAGAGCACGCATCTGAGCCTTCCGCTCCTATGTGCTCACCTGGTGGTTTCGTACTGCCAAGGAAAGTGGACCCGAGGAATCGATCGTCCTCCTAGGATATGCTCCTGTCGATCCTCGATCCCCACTGGAATCTCCGTGAAAGACACCCCATCGCCATCGTCCAGCTCCTCATGGTCGATGGTATGCGAAGGGTCGAGCACGTATCTCCTCAGTTGAGATACATGGAAGTCGCCGTGCACCTGGTGCAACTGTGGTGAATGGGTCAAGCAGTAAACCACCCCGCCTACCTAGCTGGGGACCTAAGAAGGTCCGCTGAACCCCGGAGATAACTTGCCTCCTTGGCCACATCTCCGTAAACCTCGTCGACGTGAGACCCGTATAAGGACGTGATCGTCATCCTCGAACTCAAGAGGTCTCCATTTTCTGTTAGAACTGGAACTCGAACGGCTTCTGCCACGAGGGTAAGGTTGACCGACTCAAGAGTGATCGGTCGCACTCTCCTGTGCAAGAGTTACCCTGTGCTGCCTGGGGTTTCCTTTTCCACCGACCAAGGAAAACTCATCCCGACGTTTGCCTAAAACCGTCAATTTGAGTATAAACAGTTATTGCCCATTCCATACTCAAACTAACGTCGTAAGGCCTCGACGCTGCCACCAAGAGATTCCAACCGAAACTCTCGCCTCGAGGGTCTGACCACACCATCGACATAAGTGTGATTATCGATTCTCCTCCCAAGGTATCTCCAGACGTGAGGGTCAAGTCCACGGCTTACCAGAAACTCTAGGTCTGGAACAAGATTTGTGAAAGCGAGGAATGATTCATATCAACGTCTGTTACTTCAACAAATAGTAGTTTACACAGACTGTCCCTTGAATCATTTTTAGATCCATTGGGTCACACTCCTTGACCGCATGCAGCCGCATTCTTCCACCGCCCTCTAGCTCCCTGAGCTTGGCGGGGATAACTAAGGCGGGTGGTTGTACCATGTTAGGATGTACACCACCTCATGCTGCTCTCCTAGATCTGCCTCCATGTCTACTACTTCGTAGACTCATCTCTCCTTTAAGCTTCCTCTTCTTAACACGCCCGAGTCTCTATGACTGGCACCGGTTTCCTGTTTCTTACTGCACTGTGCAGTCTTCATCCTCTCTTGGATGTCCTGGACCTCCTTTAGTCTCACAAGAGCTTCTATGATTTCTTCTTTGCCGATAAGAGAAACCCGGTCTCATCCCCTGGATGAACCACATTCGTTGCCTAATACAGTCAATCCTGACATGAATGATGCATTCATGCCATGGATGACGTCATAAGGCCTCGACGTATCTACTAAGAGATCCAACTGTCACTCTCGCCTCCAAGGGTCGAGTCACACTTTCGGCATCAGTGTGTGGTCACTGGGTCCCCTCCAGTAGAAATCTCGAAAGTGAGGGTCAAGTCAACAGTTTAACCGGGACCACTCAGTATCAACCAGTAAAGCAAACAAAGATAAGTGTCTTTTTATTATTGCATCTCATAGTACAAAGACACGAATACAAAGAAACATGGAACTAGAAGTACAAAGGACGTATCCACTAGTTCCTCTCCTGCCCACCTGCTCTCAGAGCTCTACTGGCTTGTCCACTACTCGGCTGTTACTCAAGCACTCGCCGCTGCTTCTGTCTTGGTGGCTCCTCCAACACCCGCTGATCAATCATATGAGGAGTCGGACAGTCACGTGATAGGTGACACTTTCCTCCACAGGAGTAACATTGTCCGTTTCTGGAACGCCTGGCTCTGACCCCACCTCGGGTGCCCCGCACCACCGGTCCTAAAACCCGAGATCGTCCAACTGCTAGTCCGGTCCTCCTGGACCTCTGCATCATCTGTCTACTGCCCACAGATGACTCGGATACTGATCGAAAAGCACGCGGCAAAGGCAGAATCACTTGTACACGCTCGGGGTGTAGAGATACTGGCAAAAACTCCACCCTGAAGAAGGTCTCGAAGTCTTCCCATGCGAAGTTCATCTCATCGCAAAACTGGAACAAGTGGCTCCACCACCTTCCTGCTGCTGCCTGAAGGAGGCTGGTAGGAAAGATCACCATGAAGTCTTCCGGCGTCCCCACTAGCCTGAAGACTCTCACCACAGCCTCCAGCCAAACCTCAGCTGCCTGCGGGTCCGTCTCTCCCCGGAACCTAGGTGGCCTCTGGCGCTGGAACTCGTGCAGCGCGCTAAAGCGTCGTGCATCGCCTACTGCTGGGGCTGGTGGCATCGGTGGCCCAATGGGTAGCAGTACCATTGGTGCCTCCGCTGGTGCCTCAACTGGGATAGGGCCCTGTACTGAGGCCTCGTCGCTCGGCGGGCTGTCAGTACGTACCACTCTCGGGGCTCTAGCTGGTCGTCCGTGAAAAGGCATTCTGAAAGAAACATCGTGAAACGGTCAAAGGTTTATACCTAGTGAGCTGACCTGGTTTGAGCTGTTTTAAGGGAAAACCTTTGAAAACACACACGCAATTAGTGTTTTCGTGCACAAAGTCAGAAATCAGTTGCCAGGGTCCTGGTGTATGGATACGTCGGCCGCCCGCACCAACACTGGACTCCCTGAACTGAAAACCACACTCGGTACTCTCAACACTATTGCTTCACAGAAAGAAACATCAGAGTTATAAGTTCTGCGGTAGAACCGAACTCCTTTGATACCAATTTTTCACGACCCGTCCTCGGGGCCCGTGCCGTGACTACCCCAAGCCCGCCTTCCATAGGCTAGGGGATGGTGACTAGCACAAAAGGCGTAAAATCCTGATAACTGGGAAGGCATTTCCTTTATAAAAGAAAACAAGCACCACAAAGTACAAGTGGAAGAAGTAAACACTAAGTAAAAACTGAGTACAACAGTAAGTGCGGAAAGTAAAAAGGGGCCGGAAATACAAGCCCAACTGTAAAGTACAACTCGAAAGGGAAAACAGCAACTGAAAAGTAAAGATGCTATGCCGAGCTGTCCACTGGAAATCCCACCTGAAGGGTGGGTACAGATAGCTCCTCTGCTCCTCAGGTCCCACCGTCCGCTCCGAGTATGTCTCGCCCAGTGGTCCACCTCCGGGTACCGCCTCGTCGTCACGTCCACCTCTGGGTACCGTCTTGTCGTGAGGTCCTCCTCCGGGTACCATCTCTTCATATAGTCCACCTCCAGGTACTGTCCAGTCCTCAAACACTTGGCCTCTGTCAGCACTGCCCGTCGTCTGCAACCAACACAACGAGGTGCGGGCATAGCCCGTGCAGGGGTGAGTATAACGATACTCAGTAGGGACCCCAAGACCCTCAAGGTATCACTAAACCAACAAGGATAACCACAAATAATATCTCAACAGATAACCTCTACTTAGGTATATGCCCATAAATATACCTAAGTTATCAAGTAACCCATCTCAATCATGAGGAAACACAAGGATTGTGAAATCAACGGATAACCACTACCCGGGTATATGCCCATACATATACCTAAGTTAGCAAGTGACCCATCTCAATCATGAGGTAAACACAAGGTCAAAAGTCTCAGCTCAAACCAGGATTTTCATTATCGAAACCGTAACTGCTAAAGAGCTCCGTCTCTGGAGTGTACAGTGGTCCTGTCATGACTCTGAGGTACTGCTCACTAACCTAAGACTACTGAAGAACTCCACCCATCGAGTATTGCGGGCCAGCTGCTACAACCAAGCGCTCCCATGTGCCGCTACAACCAAGCGCTCCCATGTGCCGCTACAACCAAGCGCACCTCTGTCGTGGGTCTGCTGCTACAACCAAGCGCTCCCATGTGCCGCTACAACCAAGCGCACCTCTGTCGTGGGTCTGTCGCTACAACCAAGCGCTCCCATGTGCCGCTACAACCAAGTGCACCTCTATAACACACAGAGTCGTTCGATCAGCAGTCGTCGGGTCTCAGCCAGCTACACGGTCTCCGTACTCCGCACGCTCGTCACTGGGAGGGTCCGCTCCACGAGCTACAGGTCGATACTCCAAGTATCTCAAAGTCCCACGAAGAAGTATCTCAAAGGACTTCCACGTCATAGGGGTCTCAACGCAATAGACGGCGCGTCAATCGGACGCCCGGTCTGTGAGTTATTAGCCTTTTCGTCCCAGGGGCCCGGTTGGTTTCGTGAGCGAACCAAACCCGGCCGTATCTCAACTGTACCCCGAACTCTCATAGGGTAAACTCATAGGGACCGTTTCTCAACGCGATCACCAATGCCGCTGAAGGTTCGTCAAACGGACGTTCTGTCAGAAAGATATCAGCTTTTCCGTTCGAGGGGCCCGGTTGGATTTCGGTGCGATCCAACCCGGCCACTATCCATCTGCATCCAAAACTTGGGCGTAGGATTCCAAAAGTTATGTATCGTCAATAGGAATGCAACGCAATAGACGGCGCGTCAATCGGACTCCTGGTCAGGAAGTTATTGGCTTTTCCGTCTCACACCCACCCTGGGAAACTTCCCAGGAGGTCACCCATCCTGATCACTACTCTAGGCCAAGCACGCTTAACTATGGAGTTTTAACCACGTAGCCTCCCGAAAAGGAAGATGTACCTTGAGTATAGTATACCGAAACGACCGTCTCGATCCAAGGATCACGTTGCCGCAGACGGCGAGTCGTTTGGAGGCCCGTAGCCCGGCGCGGCCCGGCGCGGCGGCGCGGCCCGGCGCGGCCCGGCGCCGCACGCGCGCCGCACGCGGGGGGGTAAACTCCCCCCAGGTTTTGTGGATCT
Source organism: Viscum album (assembly GCA_963277665.1). Taxonomy (NCBI): domain Eukaryota; kingdom Viridiplantae; phylum Streptophyta; class Magnoliopsida; order Santalales; family Viscaceae; genus Viscum; species Viscum album. The sequence continues at coordinate 565,372,587 of OY728142.1, read as the reverse complement.
CGGCCGGCCTAGGCGCCGCACGTGCGCCACACGCGGGGGGGTAAACTCCCCCCGGGTTTTGTGGATCTCGGCCGGCCTTAGGCCGGCCGTTTTCATTTCACACGCGGGACCCGCGGGGTCCCGCCTCCTAAGCAAACCGGCGGCCGGCCGGCCGCCTTCCACCCTTCCACCGCGGCCCGATGGACGCGGCTCTTCTGATCTCCGGCGGCCGGCGAGGCCGGCCGCCTCTGGTTGCTCCGCCGCGGCCGAGCCGGCCACGGCTCTTCATTAACCGACGACAGCCGGTTTTCCGGCCGCCCCTTCCAGCTCTGTCGCGGCTCAAGCCGCGGCCCTTGTTCGATTGGCACGGCGCGACGGCGCCGCGCCCCTCCGCCATGGCCCGACTCCGGTCGCGGTCTCTTCGACTACCTTCGACGCGACGCGACGGCGTCGCGTTCTTGAAATCTTTCCACGGCGTCGCGCGTATCTTCCGCATTAAACCGCATGAACCCGCGTGGTGCGACGGCACCACGCCCTTCCGAACCATTCCACAAAAAAAATCAACACGAAGTAAAAGAGGAGGATCGGCCGGGTTTGTACGGTCCGAACTCCTCACGTTATAAGGATAGCAATCGGCCTTTAACGAATAATAAACTTTCACAATCTTTTTAGATTAAATAAAAAGATTTGAAAATCAAGGCCTGACAAATATAAACAATCAAGTTCGAAGAAAGTTCCACATAACTTTAAAAAAAATTACCACGAAGAATTTTCAAGTCGAAATTCTCGAACAAATATAAACAATTGAAACAAACCCCTACCTCGGTTCAAGTGCGGAGCACGTCAACAAACCGCGGAAGACGAGCGTCGCGGAGGTCGGGCATTGCGGTAATCGTTCGTCAATTCTGTTGGCGTAGAGGTACGTCCGAAAAGGTACGTCGTTGGTGAATCTTCGTAATCCGACGAAGAAAGTCCTAGGAGGAAGCGGCGTTCCCTTTCGTTGACACGGAAGGCGTCGTCGATCTTCGGAAACAATCCGGCTAGGAAGAAGAGAGAAGTGGCCTTCTTGAATGTTCTTCGTGTTCTTCGTCAAAGTTGAGGATGGTAGAGAGAGCTTCTCAAATCCTCTCATGTGGCAAAAGAAACCAACCCCAAAATGATAAAATAAGCTTAAGCTTATTTTATTACACAACCTCCCTCTTAGAATTTCAAAGGTTTGAAATTTAAAACATCTCACCTTAATTAATTATTCCAAGTGTCAAACATTAATTAAAGTGAGTTAAAGGGGAGTTTTAAAAAGAGGAGGTGAAGAGTTAGGGTTCGTGTGGTCCCCACCACACTTAATCCTCTCAAGGGAGGTTAAGTGTATGTGGGTCCCACCCCTAACTCCCTTTGGGAGGAGTTAACCAACAAGTTAAAAATAAAATGTGTTTCCACATTTTATTTAACTTTATTTTAAAAACCCAAAAACTAACTCTCAACCCGCAATAAACGCAACCTCGGAAAAGGTCTCCTTAAGCGAAAATCGGTGCTGCGAGTTCATCGTTGCCTTCGGAATTCGATTCCGGGCAACGGTTCAAAAGATAGAAATTCCCGCTCGCTCGTTCACTGAACGTACCCGAGCTAAACTTCGGAAATTAATTCCGGGCACACCGGGCCTCGGAATCAGGCACCGTCAGAAACTGCGTTCTTGTAAAATTACAAAGAAAATTAAGAAAAAAAATTCCTTGAAATTTCCGGGTCTTTACAAATTTAGTAGTAATATTATATTAAAATATTTTTTAATTCAAAAATCCATTAATTCGTCAAAATATATTTCTTAATTGAATATTAACTAAAAAACTATTTGTACCTTAAAAACCATTTACAAAGTAACAATAATAAAATAAATGTATATTATTTATAAAAAAATCACCTAATCATATTTCTAGGGTCTTATTATATAACCCCTTATAAAACCTGCACAATACCTAAGGGTAAGGTGTGTGATGGTGAAAAACTCTTGGGGTGGCTCAGATAATATCACTCGGGTGGTAATCTCTATTAACTTCCACTTCTCCCATAGGCGATTATGCTCAAGCTTAACATGTTGAAGCTCAACTAGGGATTGGTCAATAGAGAAGAACAGTGATGCTACCTCCTTTCTGAGCTTAGAAAAATGGGATTCGTATGGAGAAATTATACTGGAAGAGTTCATCACTTCCTTTGTCTGAGTAAATTGGATTTGTTAAAGCCCTATATTTATACAAATCATGTGATCATTGTCCAAGGGCTATATTAGCGATGGTAACAATTCTTAATGGTATTTTAAAATACAAAAACATAAAATCAAGTATACTCATGTGTTTTATATATCCATAATACATTTAATTAAATCAAGATGAATTTTCCTTAAAAAAGGTTTGGGTCGTTACATATCAGGTTTATAGTAAGGCATGTTGTTGTCTAATAATTAATGCTCAAGACAAGCCTGATAAACCTTTTTCAGAGTTATTACCCAAAGGTACATCTATTATAGAACCACGTCCACTTTTATTATCCATAAAGGGATTTATTTCTAGGTAAACCGCATAATCTCTACTTTACCAAAACATTGGGATCTTATCCTACACATAGACTTATCCTCAAATTCATTCATAGGGTTATATTCCCTAATCTATATTTTCTTAAATCTAGTTCTCAAGGTTTATACTAAACTTACTCTAATTCTAACTGTAAATACCTCTATCCTAGTAGCCCAAATTCGATGGTTACATTACTACACTAGCATAATATACAAGCGATTATATCCAAAATGAGAAAATAGTTTAGTAGTATTTCTAAAAAAGATAAATAATTAAATTTAACATACATTTGAAAATATAGAATTCAAAAAAAATATTTTCATTAAGATCTTATTTATTCCATATATCATTTCCCTGTATGTTAATCACAAAAAAATTCTTGACATCCTGGGGAAAGGAAATATAACAAAGGGGTGAGGTCAGATGCTCAATAAGGGTATACGTATCATGGAATCTAACATGAATAAATAAGAATAATCCATATAAAAAGGTAAATAAAAGTAACATAATCCATTTAAACAATAAACTAGTTGTAATATGGTATGAATAAATTGTGATCAAATAAATCTATAGACATAAACACATGATCTTGAAACTAATCCATATATATCATAACTAATCGAATAATCACATGGACATCAATAAATAATCTCATAATGAGTAAAATTCATAATTTTGAACGTCATAAGCATTCCATAAAGGCCACAAGTCAATAATTCTTACCATTAAGTCCAAATTCCAATACTTCATAACATTAAGTCTTCATTACAATACATCTTACAGAAATGGGTAAGTCATAATCCAAATACTTGAGTTATTTTGTCTCATGAGACCTACCAATGCATCGAAGGGCAATGAAATTTTAGGCCCCACCTGTCTCTTAATCAGTAAAATTCGTTACTCATATTAAATTTTTGAAAAATAATAAACATAAACATTCGTATTGAAAACTAACATATGAAGTGTTAATACTTAACCTAATCAATAAACTCATTCATAAACCATCTAGAGTAAAATATTGAATGGAAACAAAATAGTTTATCCCCAGTCAAAATTATCATAAATCATCTAGAGAAATAATAAGGATTATTTCATTACAATATATCCCCAGTGGAGAATAATTATAATAAGGGTTTTTTAATTTATTAATATAATTTCTATGAAAAGATCCTTAAAAACATTCTTGAGAAAAATAACCTTTGAACTTTAAAAATCACCTTTTAAAACTAAAAATTCACAAAATATTATGAAAACAATTTTATTTAAAAATAAAATTAGAAACTTATAAAGGAACCATAAAAACATTAATTGGTCATAATGGTGGAAAATATCATTCATGTTGTACACATTAAAACCAATATTCCTTTCACATTTTCTGTAAAGGACAAAATGTAACTCATTTACAAACTGACAAAAAGACTCAATTCAAATCACTTGGTAAAAAGTAAAAACTGGGTAAAATTGTTTTTAATAAATCATTTTTAGAATGTTAAAAACTTTTTAAAAAACATCTTCTGAAGACATGAATATAAAAGAAAAAGGGTTTTCAACTGAAGAGATAAATAAAATAGATTTTCCTTAAAAAATTCTCGAACCTTTTAAGTAACAAAGAGACTAAAATGAAAAAAAACTACAATTTTAGGAATAAAAATAATAGAAGAAAATATATTGAGTTTAAGATATAAATACCAAATAATTCTTCCAAGGGATACTTAAATATAAACAATCCCGAATAAAGATGATATTGTGAAATAAACCCTTACCACTTTTTTAACTTTTGAATCATAAGACTCATGGAAGAAATAACATAAAATGAAACTTTAATTATCATTAAGAAAAATATATTCATTATATAACATATAAAAGAAAAACTATATACACCACACAAAAATAAAAAAGTGGTGAATATGGCTTGTGTCTCACGGAAGTAAAAGTGATACGTGAAACCCTTACCTTAGGTCTGATTTCCATCATACATGTATGAAACTTATATTTACTAAATAAAGGTTTATTATAAATATATTTAAAAACTATACCCATATATCTCATACCACATATTACTTACTTATAGACTTTTATCACTCATTTATTAATAATTCTTTGTTAAAATCCCAGTTTTTAGAGATAATTGCTTCATTTTTCTTGTATATTTTGGTTCAATAATTTTAGTCTTTTTATTTTAATCATAGTTCCATAATATCATAAATTTTAACCATTATTTAAATATAATATATATTAATTATATATTTATTTAAAGAAATTTATAAAATTTAGAGATAGAAAAGAGATTACACTATTTATTGAGACGGTAAGTCGTACGTACGCGTGAACATTGTTTCCATTTTTCTCAACAGATAGAATGAAAGGAAGGTAAAATATATATCACATTTTAAGATTTATTATGATATCATATATATCACATATATTAATTAAATTTATCCTTTTTACCTTACATGTAAAGTGTAAGTGAAAAACAAATCACATCACTTCGTGAGGTGGTAGTTCGTTGTACACACAAATGACGTTATCATATTCCCAAGGAATAGAAAGTAAGAAGGTATTTGTGATATTATAATTAAAAAAGTAAATTAATTTCATAATATAATTAAAATATTTTAAATAAATCATTATATTCAACTATGAGAGATGGTGATGGAAGATGAATTGCATCAATTCGTGAGGCAGTAGTCCATCATACAAACGATTGACAGTTTCATTTCCCATTTGATGGAAGAGGAGATATATAATGGTTGTTACATTAACATAACAACATATCAGTATATGGTATATACTTTTGTTATTATATTACCATAGTAGAAGAATATTTTAAGGATTTGGAGGAAGAAATAAAATGAAAACGCATGGTTTAGTATTATACCTCTTCCTCAGAGAGCCTCTTTAGGCTTATACCTAAAGCCTTCTTAGGAGGGTTTACTAATAAAAACAAGAACTCTAGGATATTGGTAGAAAATTAAGTAAAATATTTGGGCATATATTTTCTTAACCAGAGGGTTTTGGAAGGGTGAAGAGGATATAAGAGGGGGTTAACTTTTGTAAGTGGGGGGGGGGGGGCGGATACACAAGGAATTTTTGAAAAAAAATAAAGTTTAACTGCACTTTTCACATTCCATAAGGCCCAAAAATGGGTAATTATCAAACATTATAGGTGATAAGGTTAAAATATATCCATAAAATATTATTTTGAAAATTTTCTAGGTCATTTTACCTCTTATATTTTTCGTTTTACTGTCCAATAAACCCATTTTAACCTTAACTATGGTAATTAATTTTTACTATTTTCACTATTTATTATAGTCAAAATTTAAGTTGATCTTATTCCAAATATGGATTCCATTTTAAAAAAAATCAATTCATCTAAGTGAAGGAATATAATTTAAAATTAATCGTGTAGACAAGATGAAAAACCAATTTTCCTAAGAGAAATTTTTCATAAGTATAGAAGGATTTAATATCAAAATGAAATATGAAATTTATTCCAATAACATAAATTAGATTAATAAATATGTAATTTTCCTAATTTTACTTTTAGAACATTTTTAAATAAGCGGAAACTTTTTAAATTCTTTAAACGAAAAGGTATTTTTTCATAAAATTTAGTATTTTTTCACTATTCATTGAAGAATTAATTTTTTTAGAAAATTCCCAAAAATTCACACCAAGATATTTGAAATTTAAAAAAAAATCAAATAAATATTCTAAAATTATCAAAAATTAATTATTTTTATTTGTTCAAAAAAAGAAATAAAAAACATATTTTTGAGAAAAAACTGTGTTTTCGAAGAATATAAATAATTTTCTAAAAATTTAGTACTTATTTATAAATATATTTTCTGTATATAAATCCTTTATACAAAATTTTTAAGAATGTGTTTATTCCTTTTCATATCAAAAAAATTAATGTCTAGTTTATAATGGTCATTTTCAAATAATAATAATAATAATATATCATGAACTCTTAAATCTCTGTGTTTCATGTAACATGAACTATTGAAGAAATTAAATTTATTAAAAATATATCATAAATTATTAGGGTGTTACAACCTAGAATTAAATAGTTTATCTTTTATCAACCTATTTCTCTAAAAATTTCCAATCCTTACAAAAAACCATTTCATTGATGAAATTTTTTTTATCCTGATGATTTGTTTTCTTTCATCATCTCATAATTGATATCCAAAAAAATTCATCTTCATAACCAAGTAAAAAAACATTTTGGATTTATGCTAATTCTTATCTCGATATTTAACAATAACAAGTATATACGATAAACTGGTAAATATTATAAGAAATAGAACACCTGGTTGTTTACCGATCCATAAATTCTCAAGAAGTTCTTACCGAATTGTTGATGTAAGGCTTCTATTGATGAGATATACTACCATGTTGAGTGTCTATTCCCAAATCATCATAGGTATATTGAAACATCATACTTCCATATTTCTCCATCAAATTTCTATTTATTATTTCATCCACTCCATTCTATTGTGGAGTTATAGGAATTGAATTCTCATGCCTTTTTACTTTATTATATCAAAATTTCTAAAAACATTATGATGTATTTACCACTATTACTTGTGTAAATGCATTTCAAATTTTAGTTAAATTCCATTTCTTCTTAATATTTACATTGAATAAATACTAGAGATACATCATAAATATTATTCAAAAATTAAATCCATACTTTTCTTATAGCATCATTAATGAAAGTAAGAAAATAAATGGAACCACTGTAGTACTGAATAGTGGAAGGTCCTCAAACATTGGAATGTACAAGTTCTAATTTTTAAGACTCTAGGATTTTGACCATCTAATTTTATGTATACTCTACTTTTTCCCCTCTAAAATAACTTTCACACTTTCCAAATTTAACTCATGTTTTCCACAGATCATATTTAAGTCATTCACATGTTTTTACAATGATCTTCCTTATGTACAACTGAAAAAAACATAAAAAAATGTTAAGGGTCATTTCTTTTTCTTAAATATCCACCAAAATCTTCATAACATCTGTTGTAGTTTTATTATCCTAAATATTAAAAGAATATTTCATCCCAAATACATTCTTACCGGTGCCAAAATCATTCGATCCATCTTTTCCTATTATATATTCTCTATTACATAAGACTTAATACATTTCAACTATACATCCAAATCTTTTTGGATGATAAAATATTCTATTTGTAACCTAAACAACAAGATTTGATAACATTTGTTTAGAGAGACCAAACATCAATCACTTAATATTTTAATAGACCCTAGTATTACAATAATCAATCCACTATAAATTTATATATATATATATATATATCAATGTAGTGAAAAAATTGAATCTCTATAAATCCAAATTCCTTCTCAATTAAGTGTACTGGAAGTAGAAAGTCAAGGCACCCAACCTATTACAAAAAATAAACCTTGAACACACCTTATAAGAAACTTAAAAACATTAAAAGTAACATAATTACATAAAGTTATAAAATACACAAATGAATAATATGATTTGAATGAGTTATTATACATTCATGAGAGGAATCACTACGGCTTCCATTTCATTAACTAAAAGTACAAATATTACATTCAACTAACAAAATTATTGGTATTATTTCATTATAGAGGATTAACTCTCGCTAGAACCTTAACACACTATAAATAATTAAGATGTATTGTTCATGTGTTTGATTAAAATATTTTCACTGGTCCCTACTTCATTTTATAAGAAACTCAGTGGGTTATCTAGGTCACACCGCCTTCCCAAATTCATGGAGGGCTTCCATATTGGATCTAACTATAGAATTTCAGTAACCTTATTGACCTCTACCACTTACATCGGTAAACTTATAGAGGCTTCATTTGAGATAATTCCTACTAGATAGTTTTTTGATGATCCTAGACCTTAGAGACTCTATCAGAAGATCTGAAATTTTGATGGTCATGTTGTTGTTGGTTGAACTGTTGATGTTTTAAAACCGATTCTATCCACCTTCCACTTATTGTATTTATAATAAATGTATTGTTGGTGGATAGACTTCTGGTAGTCTGAAACCAAGATTCACATGCCAACAAAAATCATGTTGGAGACCTACCCAAACCCTGGAGAAAAAATGAAGATAACATTCATATATTATATTTTTGAAACCCCTTAAAGCCTTGCTACTTACTTTAGATATTGCCTTGAAAAAACCTCAATTGAGATCAACTCCTTAATTATTATCAATCTAACTAAATTCATCAAGTAATATATTTTTACACATATTTAATCACAACCTCCTTGATCCAAAATAAAACTAGTGATGAATTATATTAATATTTCCTCCAAATTCCACTAAGGAACATCAAGCGACTGAAGCAAACCACCAAGAACATGGTGCTCAAATTTCATGCAATGGAAAACCAAACATCAAGACACAAACTTTATAACTTATTAAATCATACTAGACCACAAAAGATAAGCTCTCAAGGTGAAATACATCTTCCCCATTCTAGGATACACCACCAAAGGTAAACTGTGGAAATCACAAAGAACCGCGTCATGGGACACTGATGTAATGTAGAACTTCCCCAACAATAAAACCTAATGTTGATCATCCTTAGACCATCCCTTGGGAGTTTCATCACAAAAAACATGATATCACCAAACCTCTACCTCAGAATCCCCTAACTAGGAATCCTCTACCTGTTTCTCCAAAAACAACTACACCATCATCTAAAAAAATACACCTTCTACCATCAACTTCTCCCACATATTGGTGTAACTCAATATGCTCCTACATCCCTCTCCATATATCACCAGACCCACACACAGCATCTAAATAGGTTTCCCTACTCAAAGCATCAGCCACAACATTCTCTTTTCCCAGTGTATAGGAAATATCAAAGTTGTAATCGAGTAAAAATTTTATCCACCATCACTTCCACAAATTCATATCATGTTGGGAGAAGATATACCTTAAGTTCTTATGTTATGTGAAGACCATAAAGAACTCCCAAATGAGGTAATTTCACCAAAACATTGGGTCAAATGTATTTATTTCTAGATAGAGATTATAGATGTCATAGTTATGTTCATGAGGCTATAATTGTCTAGACCTATAAGCGATAAAAATTTTATACTACAGAAGAATTCAACCCAAGATAATAATGAAAAAAAAATATCAAAAAGAGTGTCTTCCTCTAGAAAATGAAGAATATGAGAAATAACCAGATTTTCCTTCAAATAATCAAAAAGAATCCTAGAAATAGTTAGTATACACAAAGTCCCAATCCTTCCAAGTTAAGATCATCGGAGTAGTCATAGTTTGTGAATATTTGGGAATAAACTACATATAATAAAAAGAAATAATAGGGAAAAATATCACCAACACAGTATTATGGGGTGCTACTCAAGAAAAAACCACCTAAATCTTCAAAGTATCCACAGATGCCCCACATCGAGACATAATGTGTCCCAATAAATAGACATAATAGTCCAAAAACTTATACTTTGGTAGATCCTGAAATTGAAGATGATGTTGAAGAACACCCAAAAAAATTCACAGATTCTCTTCATGATCCTCCTCCAACTCAAAATACACTAATATATCATTAATAAACACCACAATGAATCAATCTAGAAACTCAAAAATCATTGAATTCATCATTACCATGAACAAAACTATATAATCAGTAATAGAAAATGACATTACAATGAACTCATAATGCCCATAACCATATATAAATGTGTTATATGGAATATTATCATCATTCAACCACATCTAATGTTATCCTCACCAAAAATAGATCTTTAAAAACCAATTATATCTCTTTAGTTAATCAAATAAATCAACAATCCATGTAAAGGGGAAGTGTGAAATTATTTTACACTTGATTCTTGCAATAATAATCAATACAGAGATATAGATTACCATCCTCCTTATTTGTAAACAAAATTGGTGCACTCTTAGAAAACACATTAGACTAAATAAAACCTTACTAGATAAGATCATTAATATATATCTACAACTCCCCCAACTTATAAGGTTTCATAATATATGGATACAACTATATCAGAGTGAAAATTGACTATAACTCTATCCCAAACTCAATCTTTCATCAAGGGGGTAGGTCACACCATATTCTAGAAATACATTAGGGAAATCTTTCATAACCTTGGTAAGCACCACCAGCTGATCCTCTATTGAATTCAACATTATCTTGACCATAAATTAAAATAATAAATTGAGACTCCTTTGGCCCATCTAAGGGTCTCACTCTCTAAAAACTACAACCTACTCACTATTGGTATCAAAAAATATAACAGACCTCCTGAAAAAAAATCCACAATATCCTACATTGAATACATAGAGTCTATACTGAGGATGAGGTCATATGGATGTATCTGCAAACATAGGAAATCTACCCAAGAGAGATGATGTCCCAACATCATCTCATAATCTCTACAAACATCATAAGAGCAAGCTCAAACTAAAACTGGTGTTGTCAATTACAATGGCACTAGAATCCTCCCCACCTCGAGCCCCAAAGCATGGAATAGTGTGGGTTCAATGAAGGAGTTAATAGCTCTTGAATTATTCAAGGCATACACCCAATTATAATATAAGTAGATAATACCTTATACGATGTCTGGATCACCTAACACTTGATACAAAAATGCATGTATCTGGAAAAGTTTGAAACCATGACCTCTTTGACCATGATGGTGTCTACATCCATAGCCACACTTGGCATATTATCCTAGGGGAATAAGGGCATTATAAAGTTATCCTCTATCTACCCCTCCCCCTCTCTACTAATCAAAAGCTGGAGTAACCTACTATTATTTCTACCTCAAAGGATACTACTATAACTATTAAGATTAAAGAGGGAATCTATCTCCATAATGACAACAAAGGAAGCACAAACACTCAAACTTATAATGTTCATAGCCTTCACATGAAAAAAACCATGCTTGATCCACTAGAAGGGGTATGAGAACTGCCATCCCCAGTTAAATAAGATAAATAAGGTTAGAACTGACTCCTTGATTTCAAAATTTTCTATTGATCAAGAAGATATTATCTTATAACCATATATTTTCTCTTCATAGAGTCTTTAATACACCCCTCCCATAAAAAATTGGACCTAACTATCACCCTCTCAATAACCTATTCCTTTTCCAATACCTTAAGATATGTCGGAAACATAAATGGGGTGACCTGATGGTTCATATCAGGATGAAAATCCTACTCAAAATCTCTTTACCTAGTCACCTAAAATAGAAGAATATCTAAATCATAAGGGAGAATTTTCTTATACTATATAATAAACTCCCACATATTAGAATTCACATGGAAGAGACTAAATATCTATTAGCAGAAATCCTCATTTATAGTAGATGAAATAAAATCTTCCGGGAACTTATCATGAAAATTCTCCCATGAAATAGATGATTCTTCATAATACTCAATGAATAATAACCACCACTAGTCACAATACTAAAAACCTGGGTTTATCTTATGTTGGGGCTTTAACAGTGCTAGGTAAATGCACTGCTAAAGTCCCCCTTTTTTAGCATCATAAAAAGTTATATTAAAGAGGGTCTTCAACAGAACTTTTTTTATCATTATTAAAGTGGGTCTTTAATAATGAAAAAAAGATCATTGTTAAAGAGGTCCCTTTACTAATGATTTTGAAAAAGTACTGATAACCCCCCCCCCCCAGTTAGAAAAAAGAACTGATAAAGGGGGGCTTTTATCAGTGCTAGTTACAAATCACTGATAATGAGGGGCCTTTATCAACACTTCTAAAAAATAAATGACAAAGGGTATATTTTAAAAATATAAAGATATTTCAATAAAAATATATATAAATATATTTATATTGATCTAAATATAATATATTTTTTTAAATATGTTTTAGATAAGGCTAAATAGGTATTTACACTTAATATATAATATATTTAGTGAAAATGGATTATAAAATAATTAAAAAAATATTCTTAATTAATAATTTTCTAATTATTATTGAGTAATAGTAACTTAAAAACAATTTAAAGATAAAGAAATCAGAAAATTAATAAAAGATCTAAAATAAGTTGAAAACGTAACTTGAACTTCAAAGATCCATAACTTTTGATTCGGGTGTCTATTTGGGATCTACCCCAAATCAAATCAAATATTGCAAGGAGATATATGCCTTAGTAACATACAGAAACCACTAGTCATGTTTTTTTATTCCAAAAAAGGGATTGAAATCCTATAAAATTGATTGTTTATTTTGGGTGCACCAATTTTTTAACATTCAAGGGAATTTCAATCATATTTAAGGGGGTCTTTTTGGCCATTTTCAATGGGAACTAAATTTATTCCCAAGTATTACATTCATATTGATATTATGGTTTTGAAATTTTATCATTTTTCCCAGTGTAGTTTTATTTATAATTAAATATATGTATATTTTCTTATATTTACTTGTAATAAATCACTTGTATAAATATATATATCAAAATATTTATGAAAAAATGTATTTTTAAATATATAAAATAAATATTTATTATTATTTTTATTAAAAGTAAAAAATTATCCATTTCATTTACCTTACAAAAATTAAATAATATGTATATATAAATTTTATATATACATATGTGTGTGTATTAATAAACATATATATATTTATATATTTATGTATTTATATTATAATATATATTAATAAATATTAATATATAATATATTTAAGTAAATATAATTGTGTATATATATATATCAAAATTTTCAAAATTTATAAAAATAAATAGTCGTTAAATATACAACAAACACCCATGGCTTAGTGGTAGAGAGAATTAGTCGCATAAGGGGGTCTTAAGATCAAATCTAGTCACATGTAGATATTTAGGGTAGACTTCTAGTGCTGAGGAAGAGGGTGGGGTTTGTGATGGCAGATGGATAGTGGAAATCACTGATAAAGGGAATTATAAGCATTGAGAAAGGGGTTATTGGGGGTACGTGAAAAATCCATTTTTCAAGTTTTTTTACAGAGCTTTTTTTAGCACTGATAAAGGGGGACTTTATCTATTTTTTTAAATTGTTAAAGGATTCCTTTAACATTGATTTTTTATCACTGTTAAAGGTCATCTTTTTACATCACTCACTTTATTAGTGATTTTGAAGTGCTGATAAAACCCTTTTAATAGCATTGTTAAAGGCCAAATTTGAAGTAGTGTGAGCTTCCTTGTGTAACATAGTAATATCCAACTAAACCCTTTACTCCCTCTAAATAAGGATCAAACTAAATGAAAAATCCATATCCTCTAACCAAGACATGGTTTTTTAATCTAAAATGGATCCCTCATACTTATGAAAACCCTATCACTAAAACTTTCAAAGTGTATTCCTCCAAACATAATCTTATTCAATCTTTACTCTATATAGATATTCTAGAACGTCTTGTTGAATGTCTTCAAAACAATCCTGAAGAGTATGTGAACCTGAAATAATACCTACATAATAAAAAAATTAGGGACTCCTAACCCAATAATATGGAATATCTAAAGTTAATTAATTTATATTCAACCTAATTCCCACTATCTACCCAATTCATACATGGGAACATACAATAATGATGTATGCTCCATAAGAGGTCTCTACCCTACAAGTATCATCACTTCACTTATAATATTTAGTAAAAAAATTCCCTTGTATCAGATCATAGGGGGCCAAAAATCCTATATCATTACCGGTCTCTCTTCCTTACATCACATACTAACTCTAGCTGATATTGTTTTCCTACCATCCCATGTAATCCTCAATGGTTTTTATCTCCAAACTCTTTCTTATCCCTCAAACATTATCTCTAATACCACTATATTGCACCCCCCCCCCCCACCGGTACCCCTCCTGAGCTGGAAATGAAGATGGGGATGTCCCTTGAATCTCACCTATAATAGTTCATGGGTTGGTGACTACCACAAAACATATAGAATGCATAAATATGGGATTAATTACCCTTATTATACAATTTAATGACAGGAGATAAAACTAAAATCCTCCAATAATCTCCAAATCATAAATAAATAAGTGATCCAACACATGAATATCATGTTATACAAATGGATGTAACTGAAAATACCAAAAAAAAGTCTAGGAAGAGACCACAAAAATATAATATCTCATTGAACAATTCTAGGAGATAGTAATGCCCAACTCAATCACCAATCAACTCCTACAAACATAAAAAATAGTTTTATATATATATATATGAGGTGAGAATAAAGGTATATTCAAAAGGATCCTCCCTAAAAACTCTAATGTAAATTTAAAAATAAGCATTCTAAATTAGAGTGAATAAACTAATGAAAGAAACACATTACCTGAGAAGGATAAACTATATCTCGTCCTCACCAAGTATTTCTCACTAAGTAATACACAGAAATATATAACATAATATCAAAAGAATATATATGGGTGAAAGGTATCCTATATCAATTTCACCACTAGTTTTCACTCTCACACCCCAATTAAAATGTCTTATGCTGAAATCACTTCTATAATTTAACCTTCACGACGAGCACACATACCTTATCCACATATCATCCTGCTCCCCATGCATATATATCTCATTGAGACCTCTTAACATCCAAAATGGAGTAACAAGTCTGAAATACATCATAATTCATGTATCATGAACTATACCTCAAGCCATCAAAACCAATGTGAGAACACATGTGGTGACCACAGAAACTATAGCATAAATGCATATATATGATATTACTTCAGTCCTCTATAGCTTTCAGACACATGTATGGTAAAATTAAGAGCCATCATTGCCAATGTATTCATGTAACCTATACCTTAATTTATAAAACACATTTTTATAGAATATTTTATTGATATTAAATGATAAAATTTCCTCACATTTTTTTAAATATGTTTATTTATAAAATATTTGGGATTGGATCATTCATCTGTAAATTTGATGGAAATTCCAGTTTTATCCTTTATAGTGAACTGTAGTATTTCGAAGATAAATATTTTAATATTTATTATTTGAACTTTAAATTTCTTAATTGTGTTCCTAACTTAATGGGATGAAACTTTTGTTCAGGACATTGGAGCTAAATCATGCATTTAGTGGGACTAAATATACCATGAAGTCAAAGGTGGGTAGGGCCCTTCATATTGGATATTGGTTCTTTATTTGGGTAATAACTTTTTCATATGAGCCTGGATTGGGCCCAACATTTTAGAGGATCTCTCCAACCCAATTTTTCACAAATACATCTTTTGGAATAACAGCTGGTTCACAAGTTTTGGAGGTCAAATGGGTGGTTCAATTTGGATTAAAATAATTGGATGATATCCCCCATTCACACTTGAAACATCTTTAAACCTAGCCTCTCCTAAACTCTATAAATTAGTTTTTTTCTCATTTGGAGGGGATGGAACATGCATTAGTAGATTGGGAACAAAGTATAAGTGGTTCTACACCATTTCAATACAAAATTGTATAAGGAAATCTACCAAGCTAGGATCTCCTCCAAAATGCTCTTCTTTCCCTCTTCTTTGTTGTAATGTTGTTGTGCTTTCAATAAATTCATAGTTTCTCTTCCACTTCTTCTATTATTTTTAATTTTATTCTTCTCTTAATATTCCTATTTGGGTCAGAATTCTAGAGTGGATATGAGATAGGGTTCTACCCTTTCAATCTTTTACTCATGCAAAACGTCACCATGATGACCACACCTCCCATGGAAGAGTAGTTTTCTTAGTGATCAATATATCTTATACTCTCTTAATTTAATTATTTTGAATAATTTATATACTATAATTCACTTAATATTATCCATTAATTGAGTTTTTAAATTATAAGAAACTAAGAAAGCAATTTAACAATCCACACAAAAACATGTGAGGTCGAGTATTGTGTGAATTGTGAGAGCGCGATCTTAATCGGTAATACAAGACCACACAGGATAAGTTTTTTGAGTTCAAATATAATCCATAAAATCCATAAATACTCATTTCTAGAATTTATATGTGATCTAATTAACCACTAACCATAATCTAACCTTAGAACATCAATCAAAACAAGGTGTTGTGATTGCGTGTTCCGAAACTATCCTAGGGTTTAAGTAATTTCATCTTTGTGGTTAAGTTAACTCTCGTAGGGTTTGAGGGTTAAAAAATTAGGGAATAATAATTATGTGGTTATTAATTTAAATTATAATTATTAATAATTAAGTGAATAGGTATTGTTAGATCGATTATTCCTTTTAATATTTTCTAAAAAAACATCTTCTTGTTGTGTCATTTTAATCGAATTTCATTTCAAAAATAGAATCAAAAAAAATAAAATATTCTTCCAGAAAACTTCTTCAAGATTTAATAACAATAAAAAAAATTATCCTATAAATTATTATTCTTATTTACTTTTATTTTTTATAAAAAAAATTCCTTTAATATGTTGCTAAATTTACTTCCTCCTTTGAGAGACGACATTGGTCAGCCACTCTGTTGCACCTAAGTACCCTAAAACCAATAATCATTTGAGGGCGCCCACGACAGAACCTTTTAAATTGGCATCATTTCTAGGGAGTAAAGTAATTATTTCAACCATTTATAGGTATTTATTTTATTTTACATTTTATTCTCTTCTTCTCTTCTTTCTCCTTTCTTTACCCAATCTGAATTTTCCTTCTTCTTGGGTTTTCTTCTTCTTATTATTTTTGAACCATCAACTCAAACTTATCATTTTTATTATGGTATAATTTCCTTATTTTTATTTTTATATGATTTATGACATGAACTAATCCCGAATATTACTTAGATCTCGATCCTGAGATTTAACGTAGCCTTCGGGCTCGAATCAGATATTCTCAGTCTACGGGAAGTTTCAATATTCTACCAGTTGGAGAATTCCTCCACTCCCAGAACATTAAAATTGGAAGCAATTAAAATTCAAACATAAAACAAGAACCAATGGCTCAAAATAATTGAAATGAACTTAATATAACCATTAAATAATTGGTTTCACCTGATATTAATAATCAACCAAATTTCATTGCATACCCAAATCTCAAATTAGACTTTGAACTGAAATCTAGGTTAATTCACCTACTTCCAAAATTTCATGGCCTCTCTGGTGAGGATCCCAATAAAAACCTTAAATAATTTAATGTGGTTTGCTCAACCCTAAAACCAAGAAATGTATCTGAAGACCAAATCAAACTAAGAGCATTCCCATTCTCACTAGATGGAACTGCGAAAGATTGGATGTATTATTTAAAACCTGGAGATGTAACTTATTGGAACGATTTGAAACATATTTTCTTATAGAAATTTTTTCTAGAATCAAGGACCACTTCCATTTATAAGGAGATATCTATGATAAATCAAGCCCAAGGTGAGTCAATGTAAGAGTACTGGGAGTGATTAAAGAAGTTGGGTGCAAGCTGCCCACATCCCCAAATCAGTGAGAAACTCCTCATCCAATACTTATATGATGGACTCACACCTATGGAGAGAAGCATGGTGGATGTTGTAGCTGGAGGATCATTGGTAGAAAAGACACAAGTATATTCACATGCATTGACTGAAAATATGGAACAAAACTTTCAAAAATTTGGTGATCGAGGTACACCACATGTTCGAGGAGTACATCAGGTAAGTCCTTATTCTCTTGAAAGTAATTTGATTGATACCAAGTTGGAAGAACTAGAAACTATGGTCAGACAAATTGATTTGGCTCAAAATACATCCCAATCCCCTCCTTCAAGGCCTTGTGGCATTTTCAATGATACAAGCCACCCAACTAACTGTTTCCCCCAACTACAAGAAACAAAATATTGTGTTGTAGTGTTTCCTAGGCGACCATATCAGCAAAAAAAACAACCATATCACCAAAATAAGCTTGATTACTTTGCACCAACATACAACAAAGGGTGGAAAGATCAATTGGACTGAGGTATGGCTCTAGACAACAACAAAGGCCCCCTTTTCAACAAAACTTCCAACAGCCTTTGACTTACCAACAGGGTTTCCAACAGCCTTTGACTTACCTATGGTAGATTTTAACATTGATGACCTTTTGATGAAAATTGTTATTAATCAACAGAATGAGCTGAAGAGTCATGGTTTAGAGCTGAGGGAGTTAAAGACACAACTGATCCAGATTGCCACTGCCCTCCATGAACTGGTAAGTAACAACTCTGAAAATCTTCCTTCTCAACCTACTCTAAATCCCAAGGGGAATGTTCGTTCCATCACATTGAGATGTGGGAAGAAAACAAATGATACATCTTCACCTATCCTTCAACCGAAATTCACCTCAACTCCATAAAATCCCCATTCCACACCAACTGTTGAGAAACCTAAGGAGAATGATAAATGTAAGAAAAATATTGATGATGTTACTCCTAAACTTCTTCCATTTCCAAATAGAGTTTTACAACCCAATAATATGGCTGAAGAGGTGATGAAAAAATAATTTTTGGACACATTCAAGCGTTTCGAGATCAACATCCCTTTACTTGAATCCATTAATAAAATCCCAAGGTATGCCAAATTTTTAAAAGAACTTTGTACCAATCGAAGAGGGGTCAAGGAAAATGAGAGGATCAATATTGGAAGGAATGTTTCATCACTCATTACACCGAATCTAGTAATTACAACAAAGTGAAAGGATCTAGGGACATTCACTATCCCATTCACCATAAGGGAGTTTCACTTTTCCAATGATCTTTGTGATTTGGGAGCTTCCATAAATGTGATGCCTCACTCTATATTCTATTATTTACAGGTTGATGAGTTGAAACCGATGGGAGTAGTAGTTTAGTTAGAAAATAGAGCTACGGCATATCCAGTGGGATTCCTTGAGTACGTTCTTGTCCAGGTGAGAGACATGATCTTCCCAACAGATTTATATGTGCTTAACATAGAGAATGATCAGGTAAGTTCACATGATCCCATTATCTTAGGTAGGCCCTTCCTCAAAACTAAAAAAAATATCATAAATGTCAATTATGGTACACTTTCCATGGAATTTGGAGATGAAGTTGTGATATTTAATGTCATGAAATCCATGAAGTACCCCTCAGAGGACTATTCTTCTTTTTTTATATCCCATTTTGAATCACCAAGTAAAACCCCCATGGATTTTGATTGTCCTGTGCTTAGGGAGATTATGAGCATTGGTTCTAGTTTGATGTCTAAGAGTAATTCCACACCTATTTATAATTCCAAAAAAACTCTTAGATTTGATTTTGAAATGGATTTATATTTTGATTTGGATCATGTTCAATCAAAATATGACATGGTTGTGGAGTATGCTGATGGATTTGAAGCTTTATTCTCTGATTTTGGTGATGTATATTCTGATACTGATGTTCATTGTGCACATATTTTAGTTCCTTCAATTTCTCAATCCATACACCACCCCCCTACATTGTAACTCAATCCACTACCACCAAATCTAAAATACTCATACTTGTTAAGTGGTGAGAAATTTTCTGTTATCATTGCTAATAATATTCCTTTTTAACATGAAGAAAAACTTTTGAATCTTTTTAGGGAGAACATTAAGGAAATTAGGTGGACCTTGGCTGACATTTCAGGTATTAGTCCCTGTATTTTCATACCTAGTATTCTTTTGGATGATGGGGATAAACTGGTTAGGCATCCACAAAAGAGACTCAATCTAACACTTTTGGAGGTTTTTAAAAAAGAGGTTGAAATTTTTCTTGAGGAAAGTATAATCTATCCCATTTTAGATTCCCAGTGGGTGAGTCCTATTCAGGTTATGCCTAAGAAAAGTGGTCTTACTGTTTTTAAAAATGAGAAAAATGAGTTAGTTCTAATGAGGGTTCAAAACAGTTGGTGTGTATGTATTGATTATAGGAAACTAAATCCATCCACTCGCAAGGACCATTTCCCCCTCCCATTTATTGATCAAATGATTGAGAGACTAGCTAGGAAACCATGTTATTGTTTCTTTTTTGGATTTTCTAGATATTTTCAGGTTCCTATAGCTTTAGAGGATCAGGGGAAGACTACATTCACCTATCCCTTCGATAAGTTTGCCTTCTGAAGGATTCCATTTGGACATTTCAATGCCTCAGGTACCATCCATAGATTCATGGTGAGTATTTTTTATGATTTTATTACAACCTTCATGGAGGTATTTATGGATGATTTTACATTTTATGCATCCTCATTTGATGAATTTATAAGTAGTTTGGGAAATGAGTTGAATCGCTGTATTGAGAAGAATCTGGTCTTGAACGTTGAAAAGTGTCATTTCATGGTTGAGCATGGCATTATCTTAGGTAATATAGTGTCAAAACATGGGATATAGGTTGATAGATCTAAGATATAAATTATTTCATCCTTACCCTATCCTTCATGTGTGTGTGATATTAGATATTTCTTAGGTAATGCAGGACATTATCGGTGCTTCATAAAATATTTTATTAAGATTACTCTTCTTTTGTCTTGATTAATTCAAAAGGATTCTGATTTTGTGTTTGATGATTCATGCAGGGTATCATTTTATGATATGAAGAAGTGTTTGTCCACGCTACCAATCATACAACCACAAAAATGGGACATTCCTTTTGAGATTATGTGTGACACCTCCAACTTTTCGGTTGGAGCTATCTTATCTCAGAGGGTGGAGGGACGTTCACATGTGATTGCCTTTGCATCGAGGACACTGGATTTAGCTCAATAAAACTATACAACCATGTAAAAGGAATTTCTTTCTATTATATTCGCTTTAGATAAATTCCATTCAAATTTATAGGGCTCTAAAGTAGTTGTTTTTTCTGACCATGCAGCTCTGAGGTACCTCTTGAAAAATCCACATGCAAATCCCAGACTTATCTGATGGTTGCTCCTTCTTCAGGAATTTGATATTGAGATAAAGGAAAATAAGGGGTTAGAAAACTTGATGGCGGACCACATGAGTAGGTTTACTCACACACTAGAGAATGACACCTTGTACCAGGTACCACTTCGAGACACTTTCCTTGATGATCATATTTATGTCATCTCAAGTAAGCATCCTTGGTATGTAGATTTAGTTAACTACCTTGTTTCCTTTTAAATTCCTACAAATTTAAAGAAAAATCAAGTCCAAAAATTTAAATTTGAGTCTCAGTATTATGTGTGGGATGATTCATACCTCTGGCGTATGATTAGTGATCAAGTTATTAGGAGGTGTTTTCATGATCATGAGTTTGAGTCTGTTTTACAATTATGTCATACACTTTCTTGTGGTGGACACTTTGGACCCCAATAGATATCTAGGAAAGTTTTGGACTCTGTATTATATTCTCCTAGATTATTCCATGATGCCCATGTGTTTTGTAATTCATCCTCTCATTGACAACACACTGGGAATACTTCTAAGAGACATGATATTCCCCAACAACCCATACTATTCTATGAGATATTTGATACATTGGGCATCGATTTCATGGGTCCTTTTTATATTCCTTTGGTTTTTTGTATATTTTGGTTACTGTTGATTATGTGAGTAAATGGGTGGAGGATAAGTCTAGCAGGACAAATGATTCTCATGTTGTAGTGGACTTTGTGGAAGGACAAATTTTTTGCAGGTTTGGAGTACCGAAGTCCATCATTAGTGACCAAGGGACACACTTTTGCAATCAGAATTTGGCTTCCCTCCTTCAAAATTATGGGGTTACATACAAAACATTAACACTATATCACCCTCAAACAAATTACCAAGCTATGGTTTCAAATAGAGAGTTGAAACAAATTTTGGAGAAAATTTTGCATCCAAATAGGAAAGATTGTAGAAAGTGCTTGGATGACGCACTTTGGACTTATAGGACAGCATAAAAGATACCCATTGGAATGTCCCCATTTCGTATTGTTTTGGGGAAAGAGTTTCATCTCCCTGTGGAAGTTGATAATCAGACTTATTAGGTTATAAAGAAATGAAACATGGATTTGGCACAAGCTAGAATCTAAAGGAAGCTACAAATTAAAGAGCTCGAGGAGATTCTATTGTCTTCATATGAGAACTCAAGGCCCTACAATTAAAGATCAAAATCATCTCATGAAAAATGATCCAAAAAAGAGAATTTCAGTTGGGAGATAAAGTCTTTCTCTATATTTCATGACTAAAGATGATGTCAGGTAAGTTGCATTCCAGGTGGTTAGGTCCTTATGTTTTGAATAATGTTTTTCCTTATGATGCAGCGAAGATCACACAAGAGTAAATAGGAAGGATCTTTAAAGTAAATGGGAAAATTTTGAAGAGATACATTGAGATAATTTTTACTGATGCAGTGGATTTCATCACACTGCATGACCCCATCATCACTTGAGCATATCAGGTTGTTCCTAACCCTTTCAGTCCATTATGCTTTGTCCTATTTAAAATCATAAATTTCATTTGCATATATCATATCATGAGTTCTCATTAAGTACAATGCAATATTTTAATTGTGGGGTAGGGAACCTTTAAGTTTAGTAATTTCAATTTTTTTCCTGTTTTTCAATGATTTTCAAAAAAATGTGTGTTTTTTCAAATTTTGTGTGTTTATTTTTCAATTATTTTCTGTTTTTGAAACTTTTAAGTTGAAATGATTCTCATCTCCATTTTTAAATTCATATCAATAAGTGAAACAATATATCCCCTGAAATCTATCTTAAATTAACGCTCAAAATAACTTTGTTTCAAGTTCAAATATTTAGTAATTTCATAAAAATTACTCTGAATTTTGAATCTCATGCCACATCTCACTGTCTTTATATTTGAAATCACTTTCCTGTGAGGCTTCTGAAACATTATTTTCATATTCTTTACATTTACCTAAATTCTTAAAAGAACCAAACTATTCTTGATTAAACCAGAATTTGATTTATTCCTATCAAAACTTGAGGGTTTGAGGTACTTATGTTTTAAATTATTGAGGATTTTTTTTATTAGATACCCTATTTCAAACAATCCTTTTTATAATGGATTACCATGAACATTTAATCCTTGTATCCCTTAAAATCATGAAAAAATGTTAGGTTATCCATATTACCATCCAATTTTCCCTATCCAACCAACTCTTGAAGTGAAATTGTATAATCTAATTGAACTTAAGTGTGCGGGAAACTGTATTGTGTTGTGCTAGCACATTCTATGATACTTTAGGTGGAAATTTAAATTATGAAGAGATGTGTTTGCTGATGAAGAAAATAATTATATTGAAATTTGTGCCTTTACTAGAGATTTCATGATAGGTGAAGTTGTTCCTTTCTGGAGATTCTAATAGAGGGATAAAGTTTTTTCTATCTAGAGATTTCAATAAAATCATGTTTAATAAGATTGATAGTTTCACTATTTAAATGTTGAATGGTGTGAACATTCCTTTATTTTTCATGATGATTAACATGAATTGATGCTATTGGTATTGAGGAGGATACCATATTTAAGTGAAAATTATATTAATGTTATTTTGCTTCAAAAAGAGTCAATCCCCCCTCATTCAGCCTTAGAATTTTTCACATTTAAATCCTACCAACCGAAATCCACAAAACAATCCTAGAAAGTACTCATGATAAACATATGTCCTTGACTCACATTGGGTGGAGATGTAGGAATTTATCAACCCAATGGTGATCCTTGTATTAGTTTCTATAAGAAAGATTTTGTTGAAAAATTGATATTTGTGTGATAAGAGAAAATTCAAGTGATGTAAGTGTTTTGTGCATGGGAGGATAAATGAATTAGAAATATATTGAATGAAATAAATGGAGAACTTGAAATAATGGTTTTTTATGAGGAATGATAACTTTTGTTTCTTGGTTTGGAATTATTAGATCTCAAGGATATGTGTTTTAAAAAAATGGTTTCATTTTGATGTTTACTTGTCACAATTTTTTGAAATACATGATATGAGGTTTTACCCAAGAATGAAAAAGGGTAAGTGTGGGAGAGTTGGTAAAAAAAAATTTTATAGAATATTTTATTAATATTAAATGATAAAATTTCCTCAAATTGTGTTAAATATGTTTATTTATAAAATATTTGGGATTAGATCATTCTTTTGTAAATTTGATGGAAATTCCAGTTTTACCTATTATAGTGAACTATAGTATTTAGAAGATAAATATTTTAATATTTATTATTTAAAATTGAAATTTTTTAACTCTGTTCCTGACTCAATGGGATACAACTTTTTTTCAGGAAATTGAAGATAAATCGTGTATTTGGTGGGACTAAATAAACCATGAAGTCAATGGTGGGTTGGGCCTGCCAGATTGGACATTGGTTCTGTATTTGGGACCTAACTTCTTCATAAAAACTTGGATTGGGCCCAAATTTTTAGAGGAGATCTCCAAACCAATTTTGAATAAATAATTCTTCTGTAATAATAGCCCGTTCATGAGTTTTGTAGGTCAAATGGGCGGTGTAAGTTGGCTTAAAATATTTGGTCAAGATTCACCATTCACACTTGAAACCTCTTTAAACCTAGCCTCTCCTCTACTCTATAAATTAGTTTTTTTATCATTTGGAGTGGTTGTGACGTGAATTAGGAGATTGGTAGCATAGTATAAGTGGTTTTACACCATTTCAATTCACAATTGGAAGAGGGAAGCTACCAAGATAGGATCTCTTCCAAAATTCTATTCTTTTCCTCTTCTTTGTTGTAATGTTATTGTGCTTTCAATAAACTCTTAGTTTCTCTTCCACTTATCCTATTATTTTAAATTTTCTTCTTATATTAATATTATTCTTTATTATTGAATTCAAGAGTGGAGATGAGAATGGGTTCTACCCTTTCAATCCTTTGCTCATGCAAAACGTCTCCACGATGACCACACCGCACATGGAAGAGTAGTTTTATTAGTGATTGATCTATCTTCTACACTCTTCATTTAATTATTTTGAATCATTGAGCTCTTTTAATTCACTTAATATGATCCATGAATTTAGTTTTTAAATTATAAGAAACTAATCAAGCAATTTAACAATTAACACAAAAACACGTGAGGTCGAGTATTGTGTGAATTGTGAGAGAGCGATCTTAATTAGTAATACAAGACCACACAGGATAAGTTTTTAGAGTTCAAATATAATCCATAAACTCAATTAATTCTCATTTAAAGAATTTATATGTTCTCTAATTAACCATTCCCCATAATCTAACCTTACAACATCAATCAAAGTAGGGTGCTATGATTGCGTGTTCTGAGGCTAGCCTAGGGTTTAAGTAATTTCATCTTTGTGGTTAAGTTAACTCCCATAGGGTTAGAGGGTTAAGAAATTAGGGGATCACAATTAAGTGGGTATTAATTAAAATGATAATTATTAATAATTAAATTAATAAATAGAGTTATATTGATTATGCATTTTAATATTTTCAAAAAAAACATCTTCTTTTTGTGTCACTTTAATCAAACTTTATTTCCAAAATAAAAACAAAAAAATACAATATTCTTCCAGAAAACTTCTTATAGATTTATAAATGATAAACTACCCCCATCCTTTTAATTAGTGTTATTATTTCCTTTTATTTTATTTTCAAAAATTCATTTAATATGTTGTTAAATTTACTTACTCCTTTGAGAGACGACCTTAGTCAGCCACTCTGTTGCACCTAAGTACCCAAAAACCACTAATCATTTGAGGGTGACCATGATAGAGCCTTTCATTAAGACATTGTAGCATGGATACACCTACACATCATTTTGAATTGTAATGGAGGTTGTGGAAGTAGGAGAAGCCAACTATTTGTTCCCTCACTAACCTGGATATTAGGGAATCACCAAGAACCAAAAAACTTTGGGCATTAGCTGCCCAACTTGGTGGTAGAGCATATAAAATCATAAAGTATAATAAATACTATACTAAAAAACCAAACTTATGGTAAATAACTAGCCTTAGACTCAAACTATTATTATCCTCCCAAAAGAAAATCTAATTCCTCTAATATGGTTTTGGGAACTAGATCTAATAAAATCATACAAGAATCAAGACATAATGAGCATTAATCAATTTCATTTAGTAATTCACAATTACTAACCATTCATTAATATCATTATGAATTCCAATTTATTCATTCCAATCTATCTCAAGCCAATATGATTTTATAATTAATATTCCAATTTTTATATTCTCATTCCAGGATCCTAGAACACTAATATAACTGTCCTATGGTTCTAATTTATTTAATAAATCATTACTTACATCAAAATCCCTAAAACCATTTAGTAATTTTTAATTCACTTACCATTACACAATTTGGGTATTATAGGACTCGGCCTAAAATACAATAAGAAAGATGCACATGAATCACATGATCTAACTATAGTAGGTAGTTGAAAATCACAATGAACAATCATTAAAAAATCATCCACAAAGAGAAAACATCATACCAGAATAGGAAAACCTGGTTCTCAACTCATACCAACCAATTAATCAACATCCCCAACACAATCATATGGCAACAAGAAAGCCTCACTCTCAACATGTGTCATCCAACCACTACCATAATCAAGGAGAACCATCCTATCCCTCACTAGTATCTAAACCATTAAAAATCCCACACATCAAATCATAGGCACACAATCTTAGCAAACAAGGAATAATAGAAAGGTTGGGCTCCCAAAATCCCCAAACACTTTAATCTTAGAAAACAACCATTTTCATTACCATCATAAATTAACTAGTTCATTATGAATAGTTTTCAGCAACAACTAACTTAACATTAGTACCTTATAATAGTTAAGAATTGAATATAAAAATAATTCAATAAATAACATCATATTTTATTGTTTTCAAGTAAAAAACAATAATTAATTCCACCTAACGCATTAATTATATGTTTCTTCTTATCATATTTTCATTTTTTATCTAGTTTCAATCATATCATCCATTATAAGTAAAAACAAGAATCATAGTAATCAATCATACTCTATCTAGAAAATATCAAGATAACCACCAAACATAGCATAAACCACATGCAATCACAAAACCCTTTCCAATACATTCTAAGAAAAAAATTATGGGTTATTATTTTCATTAAATTAAATCCCACCATTACCTAAATTATTTAGTAATTTTAATCTCACACTTGAATATAAAGTAAAAATTCATGAATCCCCTACCATAATAAAATCTTTCATAATTATTTCTCAATAATAATGTGGATAACTTATGATCTTGGGGCCTGAACCATATGAAGGAAACCTCAATACTATAGAACACAACTATAACCATTAGTTAAGTATTAATAAAACACCCAAACTAACTAACCCCATAGACACATCCCTCTCTGGGTGAAGATAGAAAATAAACTTGAAGTAAAAAGGGGAATAACTCATCACTAATGGAAGAATTATAAATTTCATGAAGCTAAGGATTAAAATTCATCAAAGTGTGCTCAAAGGTATCTGGAATCAAACCTCATATGGTCATTATTTCAAGAGAAAATGAAGTAATATGATATAAATTGAGGGGTCTTCAAGATTTATACCTGGATAGAAAAATATTGGGTCATGACACAATAGGCTATCGTCATACCATGATTACCTAAAAATCCTTCAATAGTGATGTGATAGATCATGGTCATATTGAAAAGGTTCAATCACTACCGATGATCTGAAATTCATTTCATTAATCCCCCAAATATCTCTCACTCAAATCTTGGTCAAACTCTCAAATCTGATAAAATTTAAAAAGGTATTCACTATATCCCATGTTCCATGTCATAAAATTACCTAAAATAGAAAAATCAAAATCTAGCATCAAGGTATTTGTACCATGATCCATACACCATACAGTATGAATCTATATGGGTAGAAAACTAGAGGTTTTTCCTCAAAGTCATCATGTTGTAACCTAATCCTGCATGCACTAACCAACAAACCCTAAAAAAATCACCTCTATTATGATACCAACTTGTATCACTACCTATCATATACATCTAAGACTTTGTTCCATGAATCACATGGTTACGTCATGACCTCACTTTCCTTGTTGAAAATTCTAGCACAAACCACCCTTCTACTCACCCATCTTTCCCCCGACACCACCAATCACTTAAAAACACAAAGTAATGGATTGGGAAAAACTGGTTCCTTATTTTTTGAGAAATTGTATCACTAAATATACTATTATAATGAATCCATTAAAATAAAACTGTAAAAAACAGAGATATTAATATATTTCATTTATAAATCTATCTTAATCAAACAGTTTAGTCATTGTAATTGTTGGATTGTGAAAGTTACCACTGATTTTTATTTACATACTGAGTAAGATGTGTAGATAAAATAAAAATGAATAATCTATTAAAATTATATATATATATATATCAATTAAATAAAAGAAAATATATTTCAGTATGTGCATCTTATAACATTAAGTATGTTTGTTAAAATTGATAAACTTTATAAGTATTACTATATAAATAGTAAAAAAATATTTGTATAGTTGTGAAGAAACATTGAATAAAACATAGGGTATGAACTATAAAAATGAATATTCAAAAGTGAAAATATTTTAATAAATATGATAAAGTGAAGAAACTATTATAATAACTCATGGATTATAGAAATTAAAATTATACTAAATGCATATAAATGAATTTGTAGAACTAAAACTGTAATTGTAAACTTAAAACTACCATAAAATGTTATTTCAATACTTTTTATTTGGTATAAATAAAAAAATAAGAGATAATATAAGAATAGTTAATGAACTAAATAGTGATATTAGTTCCAAATCCAAAAATATATGACTGGAATTTTTTTTAATATGAAAATATATAAATTAATAGAACACTTGTAAATGAACGTAAAAGGAAATTCTATAGTAAAATTGAAAACATACAATACATAGAACTAATGTAATATGAATATAATAGAGAATAACATTCTATGTATTCTGGAAATGGTTTTTCAAACTGATAAGGATATTAATAAATACATATATTCAGTTCTTATGGTGAAAAATAAATATTCATGTTAAAGGGGTCAATAGATGGATAAAATAAAATAGTATATATACAACATCTTCCTAAGAATCCAAATATTAAGAGGCGTTGAAATGGTTAAGATATTATCTTATCTATGAGTACAAATAAAGGTCATTTAAAAACGAATTGAAATTAAGTAAATAGGAAGAATGGGGAAGATTCTAATTTAGGTATATTTATCATTTCATATAATGTTTCAATTTTAATATCATGGGTATTAGATGTTACTTATGTTTCATTCATTTTTATTCAAATACAAAAACCCAGAAGATTTAGGAAGATTTCTGGAGATAGGTTTGATCTTCAAGTTGTTTATGGAATGATGAATGTTTCATTTACTTGAGGATATTATTATATCATACTAATTTTTTTATTCAATAGCTATTATTTTATATAATAACATTAATAAAATATTATTATGTAATGTTTAGGTACAAATGGTTTTATTTTATGTAATGATAAATCTAAATAATGGTTTAAATAAATGATCAAACAAATAAATCTTATAATTGAAATCACTTGAATACCATAGTAATTATATTTCACCCTAAATGGATTTTTTTGATTGGTTAGGTAAACTAAAAGTGTTTTGATAAATATATGTCAAGAATGATATTTATCCAGTTGATTCAAACCCCTTAGATATATGTCATGCTTATTTATAAAGTTAATAGACTAATTCGCCTTTAATAAATTAAGTTGAAAGGTTTAAATAACTTCTAGAATTAGTTTTCAATGGTATATGTGGACCATTTCAAGTATAAGATAAGTGTAAAGAAGACTTATTGTTCTTTTATAAAGAATCCAAATTTTATCCACCTTATAATATTCATGGATGTACTGAGAAAAATATCTCCCCCTTAATAAAACAACTTACCAAAATAAAACTTCCTCCCCATACTTTACTCATTCACCACCTTTCTTAGTTAACTAAAATTATACCCCTTTGTGATATATTTCTTATTTCCAAACTAATTTTTCCCCCTTTTTTAAACCTTTATCACACTTAGACGAAATGTTCTCCTCTATTGTGATTTTTAAAAAGAAAACAATGATATTTAATCAAGAATATAAAATAAGAAACGAAATATAGGATTAAAAATGCTTCCATGTATTTATAAAAATAAAAATATTATAAGATAGAAAAAACATAAAAAATATAAATATATTACTGGGTTTTCATAATTACAAATGATATGCAATAAATAAATAAATTTATTTCAAGAAATTGTCTTCCATTTTAAACAAAATAACCTACTTATGAAGGAAATAGTTTTGTAATATGTATTTAATACATATCTATATTCCATTTTAAAACAATTTAAGAATATAATTTATACTTATATAAACTTTTTCATGATTCTATATAACAAATATGCTCCCTCTTTCTCAAGTATTTTTTCAACAAATAAATATAATCCTACATAGTATAATGAAATCTTAATATATACATGAATCTTTTTTTTTCTTCCAAAACCATTGAAAATTTCAAGATAATTATGCATGTTATAAGTATTTTGGTTGCTGGTAAATTGCCTTTTACGTGAAATCAATGAAACTAATAATTTAGTGCCCAAAATTTTTTGGAACTATAAATATTACAAAATATAACCTTAAGAACCCTCATATGTCCAATTATTTGGTGTTTAATAGCTATAATCACTTTATAAATAAATTCTATATAATTTTTTAGATATATTTTCTTCTGTAGATAATATCTACTCTTCTAGTTATCATCCATTTAGTGTTTAGTACAAAAGGTTTCACTTTTAGGAACAAAATAATTTTATTAATGATGTGATCTATGAGTATAATTATAAAAAACACTATATATTTCCTTATATGGTCTCAAATTTCCTATAATTTCTTTAAAATTATCCCTTCCAAAAGAAAAATTGGATAATAAATTATTAAGACTTTTAATTTAGGACTTAAGTTTTAAAACTTCATTATGATCATTATAAGATATTGAGATCCAAATATATTTGACTTTAAACTTGGAATTAATCCTGAAAATATCTTTATGGTATATATAAAGTCCTACTTTATTTTGGGTATAATTATTTAAAATATTATTAGAAGTTTTCTCCACATCAGTCACATAATCCCTTATCTCTTAAATCAATAGAGAATACTCTTATTTATTATTCAAAGAAAAATAATAAGTAAAATCTAACTTCATACTCATAATATATTCAACACTAACTATTACCATAGATAAAGTTTCATTTAGAGGAATTGTAGCATATAAGTAAGTGATATTCTTGCTATAATCATTTTCCAAACCAATATCGAAAGATGTTTCTTCACTAGAACCTCAAGTGTTCGCAGTGTCTCTTATAACTTTATTTCCTTTATATTTTAAAAATATTCTGGAATCATTTTCTTTCTTTATCATCCTTATACAATCTCGCTCTATGTATCCCAGATTCTTACATTCATTGAAAATAACATCATAAAATTCAATTCTTATGGATATATATTTTATGACTTTTAGGTTTGTGTTCTATAACTCTTTATTCTAAAACATCTTTTTCATCACTCTAACTAGTTTAGTGAGTTCTCCTTCACTAAGATATTTATTTCTATCATCCCAATAATATTTATTTGAATAATTCTTTTAATTATATGGGTTTGATTTATTTTTGTAAATAGTAATATAAAATGAAACTTCATTCATTAATTTCTCCTTATTGGTGTATTTATTCAATCTATTCTTATATTTCATTAAAGTTCCAATGAGGCCATTCTGACTTAACTTCATAAGATTCTTTGTATCAATGATCGTTATCCTCTTTGATTCACAATATTTCAAATGTATATTTTTAATCATTTCAATAAACTAATCATCCATAGTTTCATTCTATCCAATATATTTTAAACCATTCATCAAATTCATAAACCATTGATTCATCTTTGCATCTAATTCTCTCAAAATAAAATCAAAAGCTTAACCATTTTCACTTAACATAACTCTTCTAATTTTCAACACTTTCAAATTTCCAAAAAAAATAATCTATATATTATTTGAAATTCTATTGATTTAACTATAATAATAAATATGACTATATATGTTCTAATTCATTATACACAAGACTGTATTCTATATAGTATAGTTAAAATTATATTCAAATTTATCTTATATAATAAAATTTAGAATTTATTTATCTAGAATCTTGTAATTTCCTACTATAATCTGATAGTTATCCAAAATAGCATTAATGATGAACATATTCATGATATATCTTGAATATTCCTAATAAAATCTATCAAAAAATGGGTGGCCCACAAGGATTTTGATCCTCTAATATTTCGTAAGTTAAACATTACATAGAAAAATATTTTATTTACTTATAAATTATTATAAGGAAACCCTGGAGATAAAGTTTGATACCAAATTTTTTCCCTTTATATAAGCTTTAAATGGGGGTGAATTAATGTTTTTATAAACATAAAAAAATTTACCTCTTAAGACAATGTGAAGTTCAGAAGATACAAGTTATCAACTTTTTAGAGTAATAATAGTAAATGTAGTGGAAAATAAAATCTTCTGAATATAAAACTTTCCAAGAAAAAAAAACAAAACAAAATGAGTAAGAATATAAATAATAAAACATGATGTATAATGATATAATAGAGTTCTATATAATAATTCATAAACCCCCAAAAAAATTATATTAAAGTATATTCATGCTCTTATCCTTGGAAATTATTTTCTTTAATACAAATCAGTATGAGGATTAATGCACAGATCCAAAGGTACCGTGTTCCAAAATATAACCTATTTAATCAAAAATATTGGAAGTAAACAAGTTTTTTCCCTAGAATTATTCGATTAAGGATTTTCATCACCAAGTTATTATCCTTATAATTTCTTTGATCAATAGAGATCAGAAGATCAAACTCTTAACCTCAAAACTTCTTCAATAAAGGTTGGAAGCAAGTCTTGTCCTTAAATTCTTTGATCAAATGATAAAAATCACAATTTATTATCTTAAGAACATATATAATCTCACTATAACATACAAAAAATATCATAATATAAAAACTAATTTCTTTTACAATAAAACCAAACATCAATGGAATCACTTAAATCGTGTTGAAATTAAAAATAATGGAACCTATCAATAACTAAGGTAGTAACATCTCTCTAAAGTTCATCAATCATCCCATAATAAGTGTGATACAACATTTAGTCCTCGATTCCTCGATCCCTATTTATATATTAAGTGAGTGATAGACTTGTAACATATTCTGTAAGAACATTGGGGGATATTTGTCACTTATAGAAAACATATAAACTTCAATATGATATTTTATTTTTACGTAAGTTAATATTACTTTACTAGGTTTTGGAACATTAATGCTTTGAATCGGATAATCTAGAACATGTGATTCAAATGATAGAATTTGTATAGACATAAATCAACCTTTAATTAAATATAAAGAATATATATAGTGCATTTTTTATTCATCAAAACAAATAATTCATATGATATATCATCCAGGAAAAGGACTCAACAATATCATGATAATATTTACTTATTTCAAGAATAATAGTGATTTTTTTATCAAATATTAATAGAATAAGTGTACATAGATCCTAAGGTTTTAATCTAATAGATATTGAGATGATGAATTAAAGATAGATGAGATAAGGGAATGAAGTA
Organism: Viscum album; assembly: GCA_963277665.1. Lineage (NCBI taxonomy): Eukaryota > Viridiplantae > Streptophyta > Magnoliopsida > Santalales > Viscaceae > Viscum > Viscum album. Next base: position 565,338,385 of record OY728142.1, on the reverse strand, counting down.
CTGAAATCACTAGTGTTATATGGAGATATTGGAGGTGAAGACAATGTTGGTGGTGATCAATTTCTAGGATTTAGGTGATAGATAGAAAATAGTAGATACTAATAGAAACAAGTGATGCTTGGTTATTTGGAGGAGGGGAAAATTATAGAAGGATAGAGAATCAAGGAGAGAAAATGATGGTCACTAGTCCATGGGGTGGTCAGAGCACCATGGTTTTTTGAAACATGGGATGAGAACTAAGATAAGATTTTAAATGATTGGGAGAAGGAAAAAATAAATAGATAAATTTTATATTTTTATCCCATAAATATCATCAATCATTTTTATCTATCACTAATTATATGGGGATGGATTTTCCTAGAACTTTGGTCATTTTTTGATCATTGTAGGTGTCCATGTGTGTTAGTGGTAATTTGGAGGAGTAAGGATTGAGTTTGAGTAAATAGTTCACCTGCAAGAGGTGCTTCAAGGATTTATAGTATGTTTCATTATATGATTGTTCAATTGGTAAGTTTTGTGATGAAATGAGGAAGATTTTTATCTTAGTAAATAGGTTATGAGAGTTAAAATATTATCTATTTTTTGTGTTATTTTTTGTAATTCTATGATTTTTCAAATTATGGTGTAAGGGGTGTTAGTCATAGCATGTTTGGTTTGTTCGTGGTATGAGTGACCTTTATTTATGATTCTTTGAAACCCATTCATATTAACATTACATTTTTCTTTAGGTAATAAATTTTTTATCATTCCATAAAGACATGGATATTGAATTACTCGGTTATAGCTTCCCCAAGGTCATTGCTCCATGATGCACTTGTTACATCGTGGCTTAGTTAGGGTTCATGTCATGATTACTAGGGGTTTAAATGTTACACCCTAGATATATTCATCATGTTTTGACCTTCCATAATCATATTTAATTTAATAGGGTTGAAATAGTTTTAATGAGAAGAGTACATGAGAAAAAAGTATCATGATCCTCAGGAGAATATTTAAATCTAACCAATAATATTGTGACTATGATAATCATGTTGAGATTGTATGAATTAATATTTTTTTTATAAATTTGGGGTTTTCTATCCCCTTTTTTTACCATCCCTGAATCTCTCAATCCTTAGGTGGTCTTGGGAGTTCTTTTAATAATTCATGGTGTCATATTAAGATCCATAACCTTCTAGATCATGTGATTGATTCCTTCTTGATTTAAAGTACCATTCTATTCATTATTCCATATTCTTCTTCTATTTTTATCATAAGTATTGTTAATTCTTGGTTTTGGTGGATCATGGTTGATTTCGTGGTGATATATGTGAAACTATAGATTATTGGAAGCTTTTAGTATATTCATTGGTGCTCATATTTAGTTCTCTTGACTTGGAATTTCCCAGCTTCATTGAGGTAGTGGATTTCTAAGCTTTTCATTCTATCTTCTGGAATAAACTATTTCTCCGGCTATTGTGTTATCCTCTAATCACAATTTTTTATCCTTAAGCAACTTGATTTTTATCTACTTCAAAAATAACATTTTGAACCCCTTTATTGTTCCCTGTAATCTTGTTTACTAAATTGTCACTTAATTATAATCCTTCATTGAATTCCTTAAAGTCAATAAACATTTATTATATCACTCCAAACTCTGATGAACTAACCATGAATAAATTTATGAGATTCTACTCCAACGCCTTAATTTAATACTCTTCCCATGGGATCAATTTTTATGGTTTGGTTTGATGTTTTTTATTTACTTTATGAATTTATATTATCATAAACTTCTCTTGGGCCCAATGTTGTGGGTTTTGGTCTGGGGTAAGGGGTCTTTATATTTATTATCGTTTCTCATTATCATAATCTTCTATCATGTAAAGTATTATGAGTTTTTTCATAATATAAGATCTTATTTTACATTTAATTCCTTCATATTCCTTATACTAAGATTTTTCTAAGACCAAGATGCCTTAAAGAACCCTAAGAGAGGGGGTCAATCAAGTTGTACACTGATTTAAACTTTAATTTTCTTTTAGTCCCCTAGGTTGTATGGATTATGTTTCCTCATTGTAAGGAAATAATTCAATATATATTGATCTCACCAGTGATAAAACTGAGTAATAAATAAAAATACATAAATTAAATAATAAAAAATACATGGGTATTTTACTTGGTTTACTAATAAGGTATAATATAAGGATCATACACATAATGATGTGTTGATGTACCAAAATCTTTTATACTCAATTTTGGTGGATGTTTGGTTTAAGGTTACATTAAATTTATTCCAAGGGACACTACCATTATAAGATTTTGTAAATTAACCCTATCAATCCAAGGTATACTCCCTCTTATCATCCTCTATAGACTACTTCAGTGAAGGAAATGGTTAGTTTATAGATGTGTGGGTTACTACATGTTCTGCATGAGATTATTCTTACATCATAACTTTAGATTTAATGATCCTTTTTTATTTTCATCTATTAAACTTTTAATCCTCTAATTACTTATGATATCAACACCTTAATGTTAAGTTTGAGTCTTCTTCTTCCACAAAACTCAATGTCGTGGAAAATCTTTCTCTAAATGAAGATAATTCTGCACTGAAATTATATTGTTTATCTCCTTCATCAACAATTGAATATAGAATATTATTTATTCTTAATTCCCTTATTATAAACAAGAAATATATATGTAAATTTATTCAATATATTCTTATTATTTTATCATTAAACCATATCTTCAATTTCCTCCCTTATTTCTAAATATTTAGTATTTCACTTGTCTATTCTTTTTTTACACCAGAACTACAACATGAAGTTTTATATCTATTAAAAATGGTCTCCCCTTTCATCTAATTATTATGGTAAAGTTTCCTTATCCTTTAATATCCATGATTATTCCATGTATACTACATGATTATTATGTTCAATAATGTTTATTTACACATGATTCAACCTCCTAAAATCTAGAGTCAAAACGCTTTAACATCAATTAAATCTTAATTTAACTTATGTTATCTACTTCATGATGTGATAGGTGTGATATAATTCTTCACATCATGATTCATAGTCATATACCAGATCCATAAAAACCATTCAAATCTCATAAACTATTAAAATATCTCGATATGAACCTCCTTTAGTCACAATATGATTTTCTCCATCGCACCATGTCAATATCTACAACTACCCACATTATAAATCAAATTTTATGATTGATAATATATATCATAAAATATAGTTGTACATAGTATCAACTATATTATATTATTGATAATTACCCTTATGAATCTTCTAGGTTACCATTATGTAATAAAGTGCATTTCAACATTTTTTTTGTTTCTCATGAACACAACATTGGTTACCCTTATACATTATCTTTTTGAACTTTATATATATAATTTTACCATTTTTATATCCTTGAATATTGTATTTATTACCCACATATATCACAGTGTGCCTTCAACACTTTTTCATTTTAGGCATGACATCGGCTGTCTCTTATGTATTTTATGGATTACTTTTAAATATTGGTTTGATGTACCTTATGTATTACAATGCAATGTTTTTCCTCTTCCACATTTTCATCATACAATCCAAGTTACTTTTAAATATTTATTTTTTACCTTTACATGTCCATATAAATCTTTAGGGCTTTTTTACACTCCATAACTCTAGATTTTTTAACCTTTACATATCCTACAAAATTACTCTTGCACAATAACTTTTCCATTTTTCATAGTTTGAACTATATTAATTTTTCATAGTATCCTAATTACCTTTATATATATAGGATCTTCTATAAGACTTTATAAATTTTCTGTGAACATCACTCAAGGAATGGTATTTGTGAATGTATCATGGTTTGTTCCTATAACTTACAAAATATATTTCAACATCCCAAAATTACTTCAAATTTATCTTCAAAAATAACTTCCAAACTTAAATCTAAAACTTTCAAAAAACCTTCATCTATACTTATACTAAAAGAACACCTTCAGAACTTTAATTTTGAAGAATCAAGATTTAGTTTTTACTTATAGAATAATAATTTACTTCTGAACCTTTTCCAAACAAATTCTAGAATAATTAAAAATTATCTTATTAACTTCCAACACTTCTAAAAAAATATTCTATAACATATAATCTTCACAACATCTTGAACATCAACCAACATTATTATAACTTCTAACTTCTAAACCACACATCATTCACAACTTTGAGGTTCCTTACTTATGAAACATGTAAAACATTAAGAAATAACTTCAATTCCATGTATTTTATCATCATGGAACATCAAAAAAACTTTCAAAACCAAAATAAACCACATCCAGGTTTTTCATACATGTCATCATGTCTCTGAAATTATTTCACATTATTCATATTCTTATCAACAAGTCAAAATTCTATTATAAAAAAATCCAACACAAAAACTTTTGGATGAAACATTATCCCCCTTTATATTTTTTTAATAATACTATTATAAATCCTTCTCTTCCTTGTAACTCAATTTAATCCCAAAAAAGTATAAATTTATGGTGTATTTTTTTCAAGACCCCTTTGTCAATAAAATATGAAGTCCCTTCTTATCCAAATTTTAATTTTCATTATCTCCCAATATATCCCAAAACTCCATAGTGGATATTCTTCTTAGTTATACTCTCCCTTCATCTATACAATTCTTACAATATATTTTCAATAATTTATACCCAATTCATGTTTGGTATTTTTAATTCTCCTCATCTTCTAAAAACCATATTTAGAGATATTTTTCACCACCTATTTCATGAAATTCTTTCTTAACCCATATGATATCACTAGTCAACATCTAAAACTTTTTTCTCTATAAATCATTTTAAATTTACCACCAAAAACATAGGTTGATTTATCACATATAAATAATACTTTACTCTTGAACTAGTAGATATGTTTTTTACCTTAGAACCTGTGGGTTCTCCCTACCACTTTTTTATTAAACTTTGATACTTTCACCAATGGTGTGGCTATATAATTTCATTTCATACTTAATTTCACTTATTTAATAAATAAACTATAGATATTTCACATTTAAATATCTAAACCATTTCATCTCTCAAATGAATTTTCTTTAAATAATTTAATGATTGAAGTTTCCACTTGGAAATGATTTATTAAAAAATACTATAAACCTACTGAGTCAAAACTTATTTTAGGAATAAAGAATCAATGTCAATAATTTCAAAGTTATCTATGTGATTTACTTACTTCTATAATCACTTTCAGTCATGAAAATTGATCTATCACTTTCTTAAACATATATTATGAACTCAACCACATTAACACAAAACCATTGGTGAATAAAAAATAATGTACCAAGTGTGTGTGTCACACTGTATGTTAAACCAACCAATACCACTTTTTCATAATGATCTCATGACACTACTTGATGTCCATGTTTATCCTTTATTCATTGGAATTTTCCATTCTTAGATAAAGATAGATAGCCTTTGAATGATCACTACCAACTCCACTTGAATTACTTTAGTTATTAACACCAATAATTTATAGTATTTGGAAACCGCTTGTAGGTTATCACAATTTATTCCAAGAATCTTTTAGTATCCTAAAAAATAAATTAGTGGATAAAATATAGTTAGTACATTAATAAATAAACAAAAATTCCATGAATGTTGTTGATTATTCTCTTTAGTTGTACACTCTTTATTTTAGTGGTCCTATACGACTTGAAATGTGGCTTAATTTCATGTATTGATCACAAAATTTTTCTTGAATCCACTGGATATTAAAAATAAATTGTTAGAACAAACTTAATTATAAATTAGGAACTATATTTTTTGAACTTCTTTATTATAGCATGAAATTACATATTCAGATTTTAAGTCAAAATTAGTTTCTTGACTCCACTTATTGATTCAAAAAATCCTTGATACCATTTAAACATTTTATTTAGGCTTGATATAAATTAAGAACTAGAATAATTATAGCCATACTTATTATTCTTATCTTAATTTAGTGAAACAACTCCCTTTTATTCGTATCTTACCCTTAAATTTGGATCACTTAAAACAATGGTTAAAAATATTTAAACACGTGGGGAGAAGGTTACTTCCTAGATATCTTCAATTTAATATATGTGTTTGGTCTTTTTGAACCAAAACTTTTCTATCCAATCTCTTTAAATATTTTTTAGTGGTGTTCCTATGAGTAATACCACTTATAAAAACTTCATTACAAATTTTTTTCTTTTATATTCTACATTCTTAGCTTGGTATTTACCTTTATTTTGGGACAATTCCCACTTGTACGTGTTTTTTCCTTTAATGCACTAGTATTTCATCTTTCTTCATGATTCCTCTTCCATAAGAGGTTTCTTCTCCTGGTCTTCACTTTTTTCCTAGTGGTGTGATTTATGAAATCACTAAGTCATTATTTAGGCTTCTATAATTCTATATACATAAGCATCACCACATAATTATTCATATATGGTGATTCTTTCTTTAAGTGCACATCATTTTTTCTCTGAGTTAAGTACCTTACTTATTTTTTTCACATATCTTTTTTTGTTCTCTCCATGAGAGATGTTGTGAGTAAACCATTATTATTTATTTTTTAAATATTCATTGTGATCTATTATTTTTATCCAATTTAGTAAAAAAATAAAAAATAATATATTTTATTTTAGTTAAAATTATCTTCCTATTTTTCATAGGAATTTAGGATTTCTTTATGAATCTTTTAGATAATCTCTTATTTTAATTTCTATCAAAATAGACTTAGTTAGAAAAAATAAAACATATTTTATTAAATTAATACCTATTTTAATCATTTCTTAGATGATATGTTGATGTAGTGAATTTTATTCCTCCTTTGAGCCCTTGTGATTCTAGAAACACACTAATGGCATGACCCGTTCATCTACAAAAGTGTTAATTTGTAGTTAACTTATTTTGAGAGTCTTCTATTCTATATTTTTTAATTATTATTATTCTTATTATTTTATTCTATATATGTTTCTTTTCACTATAAAATTGTTGATAATTTTATTGTAATTCCAATATTCTACTTTCCTTTCAATGACTTTAACTTTTATTCCTAATCTTTGATCATCATGTCCGTATACTTTAATTGTGAATACGTCTTTTCTAAATTGATTCATATTATTTTAGAAATTTTATCCTCTATTAAAGTTATGTTTTGGAAGGGATAATTATTTCCTTCACCACCTTCTTGGTGTTTATTTGTTTTCCCACATTATATGAAATTTTTTAAGTAAGTATCTTTAGCCCTTAATCTTTGCACCAATATTCATTATATATTCATTAAATGATACCTATAATCTATTTTTCCTTTTATTATACTTGTATATATCTTATATGAATTGATATTATCCTTGATGAATGATTTATAATTGATCCACCTTCTCATATAGGGATTAGATATTGTCTTGATCACTGCATGACCATTCATCATACTGGAAACTTAATTTTGTTTCCATTTCATCATTAGAATCCACACCAATATAAATATATAGAGTTGAATATGAATTTTTATATTTTATATCATATTTTAAAACATCATTATAATTTTCTTTATAAACATATTTAGTATTGATCAACTTGTTGGAGATGTCATCTTCCTATAAGTCTTCTTCTTATTTCACCTTTTCTTATTTCCCTTTATCATAAGGTAGTATTCATCATGTTTTTTCATTGATTTATCATTATTTATAGATTTACAATCTTATATTAAATTATTAGTCATAAACTTAATTACTCCCATTATTTTTCCATATAATACTTATAATTTTTTCCACATCTCAAAGGTAGTATCATAATGAGAGGTTTTATTCTACAATTAATTGTACAACAATATTTTAAATATATTTTATACCTATGCATCTCTAATTCTTTAATTTTTCTTAATCAAGTTAGAATCTCATATAATTTACTCCATTTATTCCTTACCACAATCCTGTATGAATATAATCATATCATTTCTTCAACCATCAAAGTTATCTAGTCCAAAAAATGGTGGTCGCATTATTGAATCCATGTGTACAAAAAATTAAAAATATATTTAGAGATTTAACTTCAAGTAAAAAACTTGGCTCTAATACCACTTGTTGGGAACAATCTTCCTAAAATAACCTAAATATGGTAGGTGAATCAAGGTGCACACTAATTTAAACTTTTTTCTTATTTTCCCTAGCTCATGCAGATCTTGTCCCCTCATTGGAAGGAACTCATTCAATCTCTCATCCTCTCACCTATGATCACACCAAGTAATAAATATGAATTTATAAATAAATCATTCCCAAGACATAGGGATTTTACTTTGTTCATCACTAAGTTCTAATCTAAGGAGCATACAGACGGTGATGTTTTGGTGTGCTATAATCCATTGTACTCACTTTTGGAGGATGTGTGGTATTTGTTGACAGCCATTATATTCCATGGTGTACTTATATTAAAAGGTTCTAGGAAGACACAATTTCAAACCAATGGTGAATACATCTTATTATCCTCCATGCACTTCTTTGGTGAAGGAAATAATTAGTTTATAGATGTGAGGGTATCTTCATGTTCAATATGTGATTCTGCTTACATCATAACTCTATACTTGATTATTATATGAATTCCATGTACTATTCTCTTCTAATATTCCAAGTCATGATGTGATCAATGACACAATGTGAAGGTAGAGTCTTTTTCTTCCAAAAAAACTCACTACGAAAGTAAGCATTCATTCAGATAAAGATAATTTGACATTGGAATTGTATTAATTTTCTTCTTCTTCAATAGATATATTTAGTAGTGTAATTCTTCTTATTTCCCTTCTTGTCATCAAGAACTAGATATGGAAATATATTCAAACTCTTCTTCTTATTCTCCCACAAAACCAGATCTTCAATTCAATTCCTTTCTTTTATTTATATATATTCAATATTCCTCTTCCCTATTCTTTTTTTCTCTAGGAATGCAACAAGAATTTTTATAGACCTACAAATTAATCCCCCCTTTGATCCATGATTCTGAGAAAATTTTCTTTACCTAGATGATCCATGATCATGACGTGTGCATCACAAAATTAGTGTGATTAAGAACATGCATTCACACTCAACTCAACCTCCAAAAATATCAATCCAAATATCCTATTTTAATCTTAAACAAATATTCATTTAATTGTTACCATCTACTTCATAATGTGATTTACTCTACTAAGGTCTCATCCTCTCATTCTCATATTGATCATTGAATGATATACTTATTTACAATATGATTCATAGTTAAATAACAAATCCATAAAAACCATTCAAAACTCATATTTAAATTACTAAAATATATTGGTGTGATCCTCCCTTAGTCACATCATGATTTTACCCATCACGGTATATCAATATCCCTAATTAACCAAAATATCAATCATATTTTATGATCAATAATGTATACTGAAAATTTTATCTAGATATATTATAAATTTAATTCTATAATTTATTAAAACCCTTGTGTATCATCTTGGTTATGTATACCTATTACAATTCATTTCAACACGTAACCTTTTTTCAAGAACATAGCATTGGTTACCCTTACAAGTTATCTTTATGACATTTACATATGATACATTAACATTTTATTACCCTTACAACTTATCTTGATTACCCTTACGTATCATGGTGAGGCTTCAAAACTTTTCCAATTTACATTATGTTGTGGGATAACTATTATTCATTGAATTTTCATGAACCAACCTTCTAGGGTCTGTCTAGTTGGTGTTATCTAAGATTAAAACCCCAAGCCCACCTCCAATAGTCCAAGGTCTGTTAAATAGCATCGAATAGGAATAACACACACATGGGTGGCCTTAGGCTAACGTACCTATACACACACACACATACCCAATCACCATAATAATATAGAAAGATAAATAATCAATGCTATAAATTCATGAATAACATATAATCCCACATCATAGTATGGAAAAGAACATAAAAAGATTCAAATGTCAAAATACAATCCCACCAAAACCATAAAATATATCAACATGATAGAAAAAGGAAACTACAACCAAACCTTGACTTCAAGATCTATATGTGGTCAGTCTTTCACAACTAAGATCCACATTCTCCTACACCACAAATTACTCCATTCAAGGACCTATTATCTACATAATACATGACTTGTGTAGGTATAACCCATGTAGTGGTTAGTATAAACATACCTAGTAGGACACCCTCAAATAACCAAAAATAAATAATCAAAGAGATTAGAATCTCTATTCGATAAAGTCAAGGGATAATAAGCAGTAGAAACCCAAATATTCTCAAAGGAAGACTCCAAGTATCAGGGTGAGGTATATCCTCAATTTCAACCCATGGATTTTAATCTAAGGTCTAAGGTAAATATCATCCATTATAACTCACTCCACAAGTATATCCAACACTAATGACAATCACAATAAAAATATACATAGGTAGGGTATCATGACTAGGGCCTATGGGGGATACCTAACCCTATATGAAGTAACCTAGTAGGAATGGGATCACACACCCTAGATATCAATCACAGGATTTATAACCCAACCTAGGGAAGGAAGATATGGAGGATCACACCTCAGGCCACACAGAGGGATACCAAAATTTATCTAGACCTAGACTACAGAGGGGTTCACTCACCCTTTACTTAGGTAGGATGACTCACGGTACCCTCCTGGGAATGGAAATGAGGTAACTCACCCATGAAAAAATGGTTTGAGGGAAACACGCTCAAACTAATAATGAAACCAACTAAAGAGTCGCATGGAATGTAGACAAAGTTCATGGTTGTGTGATGTTTTCTCAATATAAAAGGATATCCATCGCAAGGAGAGGTATACATGATATATGTTCTTCTAAATTGCACACTATGTATATTGGAATTTCCAAGAAACTAAAAATATTACATGCATATCTACCTATCTATATATGTCCTCTTTTTCCTCCATGTTTCCCACCTAAAGTGCCTGTGGATTATATAGACCCTATCAAAGTCATCATCATCGCACCTCTGGAAAGAAATTCCCACACAAACTAGATCAAAAAACCATTTTCATCCCCACCACTATTAGATTTCCACTTTAAATATCACACCTCTATCACATCTCCAATAAAGACATCGAACCTGCATGAAAATCCATGGAATAATAAATTCAAACACATCTCAGAATAGGTTCATGATATAGTCGAATCACTAGAAAAATTTAAGCTGGTGAATAATAAATAATGGGTAAATAAAGGCATGAAAAACAAATGTGAACATAAAATGAAGGTCGTGTATATTTGGCCATCATCAGTAGAAACCGAAGAATGGGGAGAGTAAACAAACTGTCCAAAAAATTATCAAATCCCTAATTCTAGTAAAATGAAATATACAATGGTTAAAATGAAAAATAATGATCCAAGAATTAATTTCTAATGAAATTAATTCTTATTCATCACCGAACTTAAAAACAAGTAATAAAGAAAACAAAAAAATGTCTACCTCAATCTCGTCAACATTAACATAAATATTCGTCAAGAAGATTGTCACCCAAACCATGTTCACACACCAACCAGAATACATTTTCATTCCAAAAATTCATAGAACCAATTCAAATCCATCCATTAAAGGGTTATTTAAAGAGACTAAATAAATAACAGTCTTATAGGTAGAACAATTACATACCCAGTGTTCAACATTGTCAATATAAAAATTCAATTCTGTTTGAGGAAGTAGAAATCTATCACTCAAAGAATAGTGGAAAAATAAAAAATAGAGGCTCATGTGATTATGATTAGAAAATAATAGCCTCTATATTCCATGTTTTTCTTCTTCTAGTAAGGTCAATCAATGATATTAATAATAATCAAGGTTATTCAAGGCATTAATCTCAATATAAGAAAGGTTACCCTAGGTTCATTCAAAAAAGAAAATAGAAAACAGTATATTAAAGGAAAAAGGGAGAGGATGGTTGAATAAATTAATAGGGGAAACAATTGAATTAAAATAAAATTAAAAATCCCACATAATGATTACATGTTTTTATCCTTTAAATCATACATAATCTACAACATCTAGTGACTATTTTAGACATTTTTAAGACCACACAACCACCACCATTCCCCCCACCATGGTGGTGGTAGATTCAAGAACTTCATTATGATACAACCAACCATTTGGAATATTACTATAATTTCAGTTATTTTCCATAACCATAGCCTCAAAAATGGTCATAATGATCTGGTTGTGGTCATGGCCTACAATCATTACCCAAGTGCTCTATCCCTTCATCAATTCCCTTTACTTTCCCATTTTTCTTACTATTTTTAAACCGGTGGTCACTAGGGACTACCATGGCTTGAACCAAGGCTATGGTGTAGCCCGTTTTGGATAGAAGGGTCTCTAAAATACCCAAAATTATTTTCAAATATCAAAAGGAATTACACAAACATAGATAGAACCAAAAACGTAAAGGAGAATATGGAAGTGATATATGAAAACCCTGGTTTTATTACAAATTTAAACATGATTTATTATATAAAACTTCACTTGATACAACAAAGAAGATTTAGAGGTTTAGTGTATTTGAGTCTTAGGATCATTACATAAAAACATGAGATATGAAATACAACATCTTTATTGAAAACTTCCTTTACATGACCACTACATTCCCTCGTACTTAGAATTGCACAGGATAACCTGAGGACATGCATAAGAAAAGGGTGAGCTATAAAGCCCAATAAGGGACTACACATGGAATAATATGAGGAGTACAATACATGTTATAAATTAGGAATATCAATATATCAAAATAGAAACATGAACATAAAGGCATGATAAAGCATGATAATCATTACATGGAAATGTGGAAACAACACTTAACATGGAATTAGCATGAGCCAAGGCCCATTGCACATAGAGCATGAGTAAATCCTCATTGCACATGAAGCAAGATTAAACCCTCATTGAAATTGAATTAGCATGAGTCAACACTCATTTCACATGACATATCATGATACTACACTTTACCCAATGCATTGGAGCGCTATAAGGGCGCACCCTTCTTAAACATTTCATTTCATGCATAAGTGTGCCACATGGATCATAAAACATGGTTTCATAAAACATAATCATATATTCCACGATGAAGGAATGTGGAATTAAAACATTAAACTTTATAATAAATAAGTAAATGTGCATAAAGGTGATTACCCTTGATGGAAAAATGGGCATGGTATTCACTACACAATGGCATTGGCTTAGAAAATCGGTGCGATTTCGGCAGCGTAACGACGTGACATAAGAATTCATAAAAATGGTTGATGAGAGAGAAAGGGGTTCCTCATCACATATACATGTAATGGAAGATAAGGAGGTCATATATATACATTTCCCAACAATTGTAATGGAATTTAGATTCATGATACAAAATTATTGCTTGAATGTAAAAGAGGAGAGAGAAGTTCCTTTCGGAATTTCGACATAGTAATGGATGTACATGGGAGGAATTTAATGAGAGAGAAAGGGGTCTCCCATCATTAAAACATAAAGAGGGCAGTATAAGGGAGGTGCTAAACCATACCCCAACATTCATAATTGAAATTAAAAGGTCAAAAGAACTTAAAGAAAATTGGACAAAAATGAGAAAGGAAGAAAAAACCCTTACTTGGAAGTGTGCTTCTAAAGGCTAGAGAGAGGATTGAGAGAGGACTATTGGGAGCTTGGGGAACCTTGGGAGGATTATAGAGATATTAGGGCATAGTTTAGACGAACTCCAAAGGCTTTGAGTGAGGAGGAAGTGGGATCTTGGGTGGGTTTATATAGGAAAGGTGAAGGAATTCTTTATTATTTAGGTTTGGGACCACTTATATTAAATTAATCCAAACCACAAACCATCCCATGGTTTTTGCCCATGGTTTTTTGAAAAGGGAAGAGGAAAATAATATTTTATAAGTCCAAAGTCCTAACTTCTTAAAATAATAGGTTTGCTTATGTGGAGGTGAGTCACACTCCCATGGAAAACAATTTAAAAAGACAAGGTATTTAATAAGTCTTGAGGGGTCCATTAATGCTTTGAAAAGTAATTCAAACAAACCCAAAATCACATTATTTTAATGGTAAAACATATATTGGCCGAACATAAAGCTTATAGTATTTTATTACATCACTATTGGGTCATTATGATGTCATAAAACACATTATATATTTAAACGGTATTTAATTTTTACCCAAAAATTTGACTGTCTCAGAAAATTACAAAAAAATCACCGTTGGATAATTTCGACATCCTGATTCCAGAAATAACATTTATTTTATCTAAATAATTTTCTAAATATTTTAATGTTCACTTTTAAAATAAAAACTGATATTTATCAAAAATTCACAGGTTTTGACAGAAATGGCTTTCAAACCTTAATAGAAATTACAATTGCATTCATAAAATTATAAGATCATTTATATTTAATAAAAATTAATTTAATAATACTAATATTTTACTAAAATATTATTTAATTCAAAAATCCCTTAATTTAATAAAATATAATTCTTAATTAAATAATAACTAAAAACATTATTTGTACTTCAAAAACTATTTACAATGTATCAATAATGACAAGAAACTATATTCATTATTATATACAAAAATAATGTACATGAACATAGTACTATTTATTTGTTACATAACCCCTTAAAACAGCCGCATAAGACCTAATGTTAAGGTGGGCGATGGTGACAGACTCTTGGGGTGGCTCAGATAACATCGCTCGAGTGGTAATCTCTATCAACTTCCACTTTTCCCGTAGAGGGTCTCGTTCGAGCTTGACCTGATGATGCTTAGCTTGGGCTTGGTCAAGAGAAAAGCCCAAGGACACTACCTCTTTTCCGAGCTCTGAAAATGGGCTTCGTATGGATCAATTCTACTGGATGAGGTCATCACTTCTTTTGTCTGAGTAAATTGGATTTGTTAAAGCCCTATATTTATACTAATCATGTGATCACTGTTCAACGGCTATATTAGCAATGGTCAAAATTATTAACATAAAACCAAATAATTTGACATTTTATATAACATAAAGATACATTTAATTAGATCAAGATGGATTTCTATTAAAAAAACTTTGGGTCGTTACAATATTCCTCCCTTAAGAAATTTCGGCCTCGAAATTTTCCATTTCCCACACTAAAACAGATGTGGGTAACTCAACTTCATCATTTACTATGATTCCCAAGTCGCTTCTTCAAACTTTTGGTTTATCCACAACACCTTGAGAGGGAAATTGTCTTATTTCTTAGAACTTTTTCTCTACGATCTAAGATCTTCACTGGTTGCTCCTCATAAGAAAGATCACCTTCCAATAATACCACCTCAGAACAGAGTACATGTGAAGGGTCTGGTATGTACTTCCTTAAGAGGGATACATGAAAGACATCATGTACTTTGTCCATGATAGGTGGAAGTGTTATTCGATAGGCCACATCCCCAACACGATCAAGAATCTCGAAGGGGACGATATACCTTGGACTTAACTTCCCTTTCTTTCCAAACCTCATGACCTTATTCCACGGAGATATGCATAGAAACACCATGTCTCCAACTTTAAACTCAAGGTCTCGTCGAAAATTATCTGCATAACTCTTCTGTCGACTCTGGGCTGCCTTGATATGTTGCTAAATGTTTTTCACCTTCTCCACCATTTCCTCGACCATTTCTGGTCCAAGCAGCTTACATTCACCGACCTCATCCCAACATGCTAGTGTTCTTCACCTTTTCCCACACAGGGCTTCATATGGTGCCATTTGGATGCTTGAGGGGAAACTATTATTATAAGAGAACTCAACCATAGTAATATGTTCATCCCATCCTCCTTTAATTTCCATTGAGCATGATCTCAATATGTCCTCAAGTGTTTGGATAGTCCCCTCATATTGGCCATCAGTTTGAGGATGATAGGTCGTACTGAAGTTTAGTTTAGTATTCAGAGAATGTTGAAGACTCTTCAAAAACTTAGAGGTGAATCTTGGATCTCGATCAGACACAATAGATAGTGGTACTCCATGTAACCTTACCACTTCCCTAATATATATTTATGCCAGTTGATCCAATGAGAAATCCTCATGAATAGAAATGAGGTGTGCAGTCTTTGTTAGACGATCCACAACAACCCAGATTGCATTGTTGCCTTTGGATGTCCTCGGAATTCCGGTCACAAAGTCCATGGTGATGTTCTCCCATTTCCATTCTGGTATGGGCAATGGTTGTGTCATCCCCTTAGACTTCTTCCTCTCTGCCTTCACTTACTGGAACACCAGGCACTTTGATGTATATTCAACGATCTCTTTCTTCATATTATCTCACCAAAAGCTTTCTCTGAGATCTCGATACATCTTTGTGCTCCCTGGGTGAATAGAGAAATTTAAACTATGTGCATCATCCAAAAGTTCCTTCTTCAGCTCTGGACTTGATGGAACACATAGTCTTTTCCCAAACCACACAATTTCTTCTTCATTAACATTAAACTCTGAGGATTTCCCTTTTTCGATAGCTTCCACTTTTTCTTGAATTCCCACATCATCCTTTTGAGCATCCTTTAACCTTTCCAAAAGAGACGGTTGAGCAATCATTTGTGAATTTATTGATGATGTTCCCTTCTCTATGATTCCCACGTCCATATTCATCAAGTCTAAGAAGATTGGATCCTTCTCAATTCTCATCATTAATAGAATCGCTGGATCCTTTCTACTTAGGGCATCTGCCACCTTGTTCGCTTTCCCAGGGTGGTAATGGATTGAACAGTCATAATCCTTGATGAGCTCTATCCATCTTCTCTGGCGCATATTAAGCTATTTCTGTGTGAATATATATTTAAGACTCTTGTGGTCAGTATATATCTCACATTTCTCCCCATATAGATAATGCCGCTAGATTTTCAAGGAAAAGATCACCGTTGCCAACTCCAGATCATGCGTTGGATAGTTTCGCTCATGGATTTTCAACTGCCTTGAAGAATAGGATATCACTTTATCATTCTTCATCAGCACACAACCTAAGCCCTTCTTCGAAGCATCACTGAAAAAAACAAAAAGTTCCCCACTTTTGGGTAAAGTGAGCACGGGTGCAGTGATAAGCCTCCTTTTCAACTCCTTTAAGCTTTATTCACATTCATCACTCCAAGAAAACTTTACTCCCTTTTGAGTTATCTTGGTAAGATGGTTGGATAATCATGAGAAATTTCTCACAAATGTTCGATAATATCCAGCAAACCCCAAGAAGCTACGGATATCCGTTACCGATGTTGGCTTCGGCCATCCCTCAATTGCATTTGTTTTGGAGGGATCCACAGATATCCCATTGCTTGTGATGATATGGCCCAATAATGAGACTTCCTTCAACTAGAACTCACACTTGCGGTAATTTTCATAGAGATTATTCTTGCGCAAAGTCTCTAAAACAGTTCTTAAATGCTCCTCATGATCCTCCTAGGTTTTGGAGTATATTATAATATCATCTATAGAGACTACCACAACTTTGTCTAGGTAATATCTAAAGTCTCTATTTATTAAGTCCATGAATATTGTTGGAGAATTAGTGAGTCCTAAAGGCATTACTATGAATTCATAGTGCCCGTATCTTGTGCGAAAAGCAGTCTTGGGGATATCTTCCTTTTTCACCCTTACTTGATAATATCCCGACCGCAATTCCACCTTGGAGAAGTATTGTGCTCCACATAGTTGATCCAACAAGTCATCAATTCTTGGGAGAGGATACTTGTTCTTTATCGTGATTTTGTTAAGTTCACGATAATCGATGCAAATCTGCATTGACCCATCCTTCTTCTGGATGAAGAGGACTGGTGCACCCCATGGTGAAGCACTTGGGCGTATAAAACCTTTATCCAGATTCTCCAGTAGTTGTTTCTTCAGCTCTTCAAGCTCTACAACAGCCATTCTATATAGATTCTTGGATATTGGTAAAGTCTCGGGTATAAGTTCAATTGAGAATTAAACATATCTTCTAGGAGGAAGACCAGGAAGTTCCTCAGGAAACACTTCAGCGAATTCCATCACAATAGGCATTTCTTCAAGGATGGTTTCTTCCTTGGACTCAATCATCTGATCCAGATACACATGCTCATAAGGCAGTAATATCCATTCTTGAGATGATGGAGCTAAAGGAGATTCATCTTCTTCCTTACACTTGTAAAGAATCGGGGGTCAATTCTCCATATGGAGTGTGATTTCCCTCTCCCAACAATTTATGTTGGCTTTATATAAGGAAATCCAATCCATGCCAAGAATTGCATCAAATTCCACCAGAGGGAGTATGAAGAGGTTCACTGGGAAATTTAATCCACATATTATAACAGGGGAGGACTTATATTCATGGCATGCAATGATTTCCCCATTTTCCGTACTCACAGACATCTTCACTTCCATGGTTTGTGGAGGTTCTAGGATTGTTCTACTAAACTTTCGAGATATAAAAGAATGTGTAGAACCTGAATCAAAAAGTATGTTCGCTATTATTGAATGAATAACTAGTGTACCTGTCACCACTTCATTTTCGGGGTTCACTTCGGCAAAAGTGATGGAAAAAGCTCTTCCTTTCTGCCTTGGAGGCTGTTGGTTGCCTCTGAAAACCCTTGGATTAGGGCACTGATTTGAAAAATGACCCAGTTCTTTGCATTTGTAGCATTTAACAACACGTTGAGGTTCAAACAGAGCTTTACTCTCCTCTATCTCAGTTGTGGGTC
Organism: Viscum album; assembly: GCA_963277665.1. NCBI lineage: Eukaryota > Viridiplantae > Streptophyta > Magnoliopsida > Santalales > Viscaceae > Viscum > Viscum album. Next base: position 565,319,635 of record OY728142.1, on the reverse strand, counting down.
TTTCTTGCTGACAGTTAACATCTATGTGCCCTTCTCTTCCACACCTGAAGCATTTCCTTGTCCCCTTAAGCAAATTTATAGGGTGCTTCTTTCCATACTTTTGGAAAGTGGGGTGTTGGATCTTCTTAGAACAATTGGATTTATCCATCGAACCACCAGCATTGAAGTCCACCTTACGCTTCTTATCCCCATGATACCCCTGTGATTCTCCAATCTCCATTTCGACCTTGAGGGCACATCGGACAATTTCTTCATAGCTGTCGAAGTCACGGATTGTTAATGCTTTCCGTAGGCTAGGATTCAACCCACCAAAGAAGCGGTCAACGTTGAATTCTGGGGTAACGAAAAATCCAGAAGCGTATCGTGCATGCCTTGTGAAGTTTTCCTTGTACGCTCCAACAGATTCTTAATCTTTTTGATTGAGGGAAAGGAAGTCCCTTTCCATCTTAAGCCGGAGGGTGCGCAGAAAATATTTATCGAAAAACATCTTCTGGAAATCCTTCCATTTCAATGCCTCGATCTCCTCCTCAGGCTTCGTATTTTTGATCAATTTCCACCATTGATCAGCTTCACCCTCCATACGATAAGCATCTAGGAAAACCTTCTCTTTTTTAGAACATTGAAGGATGGAGAAGATCTTTTCAATGTATTGATCCATTGTTCAGCGATCGTGGGATCAGATGGTCCACTAAAAGTAGGAGGCCTTTGTCTCATGAAGCTCTCGATAGTGACTTGTTCTTTCTTGGGGGGGTTTAACGTTCCTCTTGACCCGTGTTTCTATTCAAAACTTTAGTTAGCTAATATAGAAGCCTGACAAAGTTCGTGATTCCCTCTCCCATTGGATTGGGCATCTCATTAGTACAGTCATCACACTGATCTTCACATTGGTTGTTAGCCCGAGTCCTCATATTACCGGCCATTGGCTGGAATAAAAGGAAAGTTGGGGGTAAAAAATAAAGGGTAATCCATAGACAAAAGTTGATGACTTATAAATAAACTTTTATTTCCTTAAATCATGAGTCTATAGGCATCAATCTTGGCTTTTCATGATCTACTTTCTAACATATATTCTTAGGGGGTTTTTTATTCCCTTAATAAGGGTTCATACTAAGCTTTTGAATTTACCAAAGCATATCCCCCGGGAGTGTCATAACCAAGAGTGCGGAAAGGCCCATTGTCGTGCACCAGTTCCTGTTCAAATCTATCTAAAAGCGGTGTTTTTGGATTTTACCCCTAGGATACATTTGTGCCAGATCTGCCTCTACCTGCTCGTATCCAGACAGGGATTCATTTTATTGATAAACCACTTACTCAGTAATTACCAAAACTTAGGGATTTTTTTATTATACTTAGTCTTGTCTCTAAGGCTTTACTAGGGTTTTCTAATCCTAACCCCAAAAATAACTAAACCTCCCTCTGATACCAACTATGAAAACCCTGCTTTTATTACAAACTTAAACATGATTTATTACATAAAACTTCACTTGATACAACAAAGAAGATCGAGAGGTTTAGTGTATTTGGGGCTTAAGATCATTACATAAAAACTTGAAATATGAAATACAACATATTTATTGAAAAAATCCTTTACATGACCACTACATTCCCTCGTACTTAGCATTTCATGGGATAACCTGAGGACATGCATAAGAAAACGGTGAGCTATAAAGCCCAGTAAGGGAATACACATGGAATAACTTGAGGAGTAAAATACATGTTAGACATTAGGAATATCAATAGAGCATGGGAGAAACATGAACAGAAAGGAATGATAAAGCATGATAATGATAACATGAAAATGTGGCAACAACACTTAGCATGGAATTAGCATGAGACAAGGCCCATTTCACATGGAGCATGACTAAATCCTCATTGAACATGAAGCACGAGTAAACCCTCGTTGAACTTGAATTATCATGAGTCAACACTCATTTCACATAACGTATCATGATACTATACTTTACCCAATGCATTGGAGCGCTATAAGGGCTCACCCTTCTTAAACATTTCATTTCATGCATAAGTGTGCCGCATGGATCATAAAACATGGATTCATAAAACATAATCAGTTATTTCATGACGAAGTAATGTTGAATTCATACATGAAACTTTATAATCAATAAGTAAATGTTCATAAAGGTGAATACCCTTGATGGAGAAATGGGTATGGTATTCACTACACAATGACATTGGCTTAGAAAATCGGTGCGATTTCAACAGCGTAACGACGTGACATAAGATTTCATAAAAATGGTTGATGAGATAGAATGGGCTTCCTCATCACATATAAATGTAATTTAAAGTAAGGAGGTTATATAGATACATGTCCCAACAATTTTAATGGAATTTAGATTCATGATACAAAAGTATTGCTTGAATGTAAAAGAGGAGAGAGAAGTTCCTTTCAGAATTTTGGCATAGTAACGGGTGTACATGGGAGGCATTTAATGAGAGATAAATGGGTCTCCCATCATTAAAACATAAATAGGGTAGTATGAGGGAGGTGAGAAACCATACCCCAACATTCATAATTGAAATTAAAAGGGCAAAACAACTTAAAGAAAATTGGACAAAAATGAGAAAGGAAGAAAAAACCCTTACTTGGAAGTGTGCTTCCAAAGGCTAGAGAGAGGCTTGAGAGAGGCCTCTTGGTAGCTTGGGGAACCTTGGGAGGATTCTAGAGAGATTAGGTAAGAGGTTTGACGAACTCCAAAGGCTTTGAGTGAGGAGGAAGTGGGATCTTTGTTGGGTTTATATAGGAAAGGTGAAGGAATTGTTTATTATTTAGGTTTGGGACCCCTTATATTAAATTAATCCAAACCACAAACCATACCATGGTTTTTCCCATGGTTTTTGGAAAATGGAAGAGGAAAAAAATATTTTATAAGGCCAAATTCCTAACTTCTTAAAATAACAAGGTTGCTTATGTGGAGGTGAGTCACACTCCCATGGAAAACAATTTAAAAAGACAAGGTTTTTAATAAGTCTTGAGGGGTCTGTTAATGCTTTGAAAAGTAAGTAAAACAAACCCAAAATAAAATTAATTTAATTTTAAAACATATATTGGCCGAACATAAAGCTTATAGTATTTTATTACATCACTATTGGGTCATTATGATGTCATAAAACACATTATATATTTAAACGGTATTTGATTTTTACCCAAAAATTTGACTGTCTTAGAAAATTATAAAAAAAATCACCATTGGATAATTTCGATGTCCTAATTCTAGAAATAACATTTATTTTATCTAAATAATTTTCTAAATATGTTAATGTTCACTTTTAAAATAAAAACTGACATTTATCGAAAATTCACGTGTTTTGACAGAAATGGCTTTCAAACCTTAATAAAAATTACAATTTCATTCATAAAATTATAAGATCATTTATATTTAATAAAAATTAATTTAATAATAATAATATTTTATTAAAATATTATTTAATTCAAAAATCCCTTAATTTAATAATATATCATTCTTAATTAAATAATAACTAAAAACATTATTTGTACTTTAAAAACTATTTACAATGTATCAATAATGACAAGAAATTATATTCATTATTATATACAAAAATAATATACATGAAAATAGTACTATTTATTTGTTACATAACCCCTTAAAACAGCCGTATAATACCTAATGGTAAGGTGGGCGATGGTGATAGACTCTTGGGGTGGCTCGGATAACATCACTCGAGTGGTAATCTCTATCAACTTTCACTTTTCCCGTAGACAGTCCCGTTTGAGCTTGACATGATGAAGCTCAGCTTGGGCTTGGTCAAGAGCGAAGCCCAAGGATGCTACCTCTTTTTCGAGCTTCAACAAATGGGCTTCTTATGGAGCAATTCTACTGGATGAGGCCATCGCTTCTTTTGTTTGAGTAAATTGGATCTGTTAAAGCCCTATATTTATACTAATCATGTGATCATTTTTCAACGGCTTTATTAGCAATAATCAAAATTCTTAACATAAAACCAAAGAAGTTGACATTTTATATAACATAAAGAGACATTTAATTAGATCAAGAGGGATTTCCATTAATGAAACTTTGGGTCGTTACATGATACTTAACATATTAGAAAACTAATGTCAACTCTACAAATTACTATATAAATATCAATTAAAATATTCCAAAGTATCGAATAGCTAAAATAGATTCATTAGATTCTTCCCATCTTAGGGATCTTCATCCTAAAAAGAAAAAAATACTCAGAAAGGTGAGGGTATTAATCTTGCATTTAGTTCTGCCACTCTCGTGATCTCTCTTAGAGGTTCCCATTCTACGAAAATATTCACACCAAGGTAATCACTCACCCATGTAGGATATTATATTGTTAATCCTCAATTTATGATGTATACTATGATAAGGTAGATCCATCCTTAATTTCCAGATTTCCTCGGTTAATAACAAGAGATAGTTCATGCACATATCTTCTTAACTGTGATAGGTGGGAGACATCATGCAACATATCTAATTATGGTGGTAAGGTTAAGTAGTATGAAGCCTCATCAACCCTATGCAGTATATGAAAATTTCTAATAAACCAAGAAGATATATTTCCACCTTATCCAAATCTATATAGTCTTCACTGAGGTGAGACCTCTAGAAACACATAGTCTCCCTCTTTAAACTCCAAAGGCTTCCATCATTAGTCAGCATAGTAATTTCAATGGTTTTGGGAAATCCTCATCTACTCCTAAACGATCTACACCTTCTTGGTCATAGTTTTCACTAACTATGAGCCCATAAGTGCATTCTCTCCTAGATCCATCCAACATAGAAATGACATGTGGGGTCTCTCATACAAGGCCTAAAATAGTGTCATACCAATGGTCGAATGGTAAATATTATTCTAATAAAATATCACCAATGGTATATTATCCTCCTAGATATATCCAAAATCCAACATGAAATCGCATAGCATGTCTTTAATAACCTGAATGGTCTGCTCGGTCTAATCATCTGTTTAAGGGTGTAACATCATGATCATCCAAAATTGAGTCCCAAAATCCTCTTGTAATTCTCTCCAAAGTTATCATGTTAAGTAAGAATCATGGTCTAAAATAATCATCTAGGTTAATCCATGAATATTTTTTATCTCCTGCATGTATAGGCATCCCAAACTCTCTACTAAACTCTTCTCCCAAATGAATATGAAGTGGTCTGACTTGGTAAGTCATTATATGATCACCTAGATAGTGTCGTGACCTCTATAATATCATGGAATTCCATTGTAAAAATCAATGGAGATACCATCCCACTTCCACTATATCACCTCAATAGTTTGTTCCAAACACACTAGCACCTAATGCTCATCCTCCACCTGCTGGTATATGAGGCATTGATAGATAAAATAAGAAACACTCTTCTTCATACCTTTCCACCAAAACTAACATTGATGGTCCTGATACATATTTTCCAATACTAGATATACCACTAAGGGGGTGTATGAAATACCCTCAGAACCTCCTCCTAAAGTGTGATTGGTACCATCATCCTTCCTTGGAAAAGGATGACATGTAACCCCAAATTCCGAAAATAAATCATGAGCATATCCTATGAATATTTGGTCATGCAAGACCTAGTAATTAATATCTATGAGTTTTGTTTCCCTGACACTTTGAAGAAGTGGTGGGGTCACAACTATCAATCAAATATTACTTACTCCACCCTCATACACAATGTGCAACTGCAAAGAGGTCCACTGCTTTGTTTTCTCACTCGGTGACTATGAATGGAATTTCTTAACAAGAGCATATTCCACCATGTTCCCCTTACCTAAAGTATAGAATATCTCAAAATCATAGTCCTATATGAACTATATTCATCACCTATACCTCAATTTAAGGTCTTTCTATGAGAATATATACTTGACACTCTTATGGTTAGAATAGATGATGAATCGCTCTCCCATAAGATAGTGTCGTCAAATTTTTAAGATGGACACCATTACTGCCAACACCAGATCATGGATCACATAATTATGATCATGAATTATTAGATATAAAGGTCTATAAGGAATAACTACATTCCTATTCATCATGGCACATCCAATCCAGCTCTAGAGGAATCACAAAACACTATGTAATCATCTCCCACATATAGCAGTCTCAATATGGGGGTGCTCAACATCTTCTATCATAGCTCCTAAAAATCTTATTGAAAATTCTCTAAACACATAAAATAATTCCCCTTTTGGTCAAGTCAGATATATTTTTATCAATCCATGATAAATTGGGCATGAATATCTGATAATATCCTACTAACCCAAAAAAACTCTACACCTCAATCACTCTCATGGATGGATTACAAGATAACACTGCCTCAATATTTGTTGGGTCTACTGTTACTCCCTCCTGTGAGATGACATGTCCTAGAAAGTGGACCTATTGAATATAAAACTAACACTTCAAAATCTTACCATGAATTGAGTGCTCTTAGATTATTCCCATAACCATCATCAAATGTATCATGTGCTCCTCCTCTGATGTTGAGAACATAAGGATGTAATCTATGAAGACCACCAAAAATTGATCCAAAAATGGATAAAATATATGGTTCATGAGTCTCTTAAACACTTATAGGTTGTTATTCAGGTCTAAGGTAATCACTAAGTACTCATAGTGACTATAGTGACGTCAGAAGTCTATATTAGGTATATCCTCCTATTGAACTCGGAGCTGGAGATAACCCAACCTGAGGTCATTCTTCAAGAGCCACTTTACCCATTTTCATCTAGTTGAATAGATCATTGATTCTTGGTAGTGGATAATTATTCTTGATAGTCACTTTACTTAGAAGATGGAATAACCTCAAGCTCCAATCCACCTTCTTGGAGAACAATACTGAATCTACCCAGGGGGACACACTAGGTATAATAAAGCATTTCCTCTCATATCCTCTAACTATAACTATAGCACTTATATCTCTACATGGGATATTTGATGTGCTAGATTGTATATAGAGGTATTATATGGGTGTAGGTATTTACATAATTCAACCTCTCAATGGAGAGGTAAGCCTGTTGCATCCTCAGGGAAGTTTTCCTTGTACTCCTCCACAATTATAGGAAACTAAAAGCTCATAGTATATACTAATATAAGGGATATGCTATCCAAATAGTGATAAATTTATTTTACCCTCCTGAATATGATCCCACCCTATTCTAGCTAAGATTCCTTCTCGGAAACAAAGGAAAATATCATCCCATATACCCAGATTCACTACATCCTCCACCTAAAATAGTCCCTCTACACATGGACTGTAAAGATATAGTCCATAACTAGAATGAAATCATAGGGTATCATCGTGACTATGAAGATATATCATACAAAACTCTCTCCTACAAGAGAAAGGTCGCACTATCAAAAAAGTGTGTGATCATTGAATACCCCCTGGTAGGATTCTCTAAGCACAAAGGTTGAGATAAAGGATCTACTGGTATCTCTAAGTATCAAGGAAGGGTTGTGGAAATGAAGGAGTGGCTCATGCCTATGTCTACCAAAATTTTAGCTAAAGTATAGTAGATACATATCTTACCTCAAATCATACCTGGAGCCTCCAGGTCATAAGCCTCCACTAAATTTAGTTATCCACATCTCTAACAACCATCACCCTAATCCTAGAATTGACCACATAGGGGTGGTAGTGTTGGAAACAAGTGATAGCATCGGCTACCTCTCATATCTCTCCTAGATTATCTACCATGTGTGCCACTCTGTAAATTTACCTACTTAAGTAAATGCCTCCCTCTTGGAGTCCCATCAACTGACTCCCTGAATGTTTCATTATGGTTTTGGAAAACTCATGTGATTTGGGCTTGACCATAATGGGAGAAATGTTGCCTCTACCTTGGATAAGTAGAATCTCCTTAGGATCCCTGAGTATCTAACCCTTTGTCCTAATAATGCCTATGGAATCACCTTGAGCACCTAGGTCCCTGATTTTTTTGTCAACTACCATCTCTTGAAGTCTTAGTAATAAGGTTCCCACTTCAAAAACCAATGTTCAATGACTCCTCTTCTAAGAAGTTCTCCACATCCAAGGAACACTCTAGTACCCTAGTGTAGTAAGCGATACAAATAGATACCACTCCATATTAGATATCATGGTGAAGTCCATGTTCAAAGGTATGTGCTTGAAAGTATCAATCATGAACCATATCCATGGAATACCATGAGGGGTTGGTGAACCTCAATGTGTAATATGTGACTTTTATGCTACTCTATTAGTCCTCTAGAAGCTCCTGGGTATGCACTGCCTGTAACATCATTGGATAAAACTCATCCCTATAGAGGTGTACAAAATATACCCAAGTGAGGTTTTCCTCATCATGCTTATTCATCACTAAGATCCACCATCTCCCTACTACTTCAGGGATAAGATTCAATGGTTAGACCAAAATCTCATCAGTAGGGGTCCTCACGTGATGAAAAACCAACTCTACTACCAAGATCTAATCCTCTGCTGGATGGGGGTTTGGATCACCTGGAAACCTAGGTGATATATTCTTCTAGAATTCATAAAGAATTATAAGTCGGAACGTGTCATCTTTTGGTACTTTAAGAACAAAAAAATGCTCAAATTTTATATGTAATATCAGTAATCCACCTGGATTAACTACCTCTATCACAGGTCCTTGTATCGAAGACTCCACTAGTATAAATATTGGCTTTAATGTCGGATAAATGATGTCGGTTTTTTATAAATTGGTGAAAAAAGTGTGCACAGGGGGGTTTTTGGCATCGTTTTTACTAAATACTGATGTGGAAAAGATTTTATATATGGTTTTTGGCATTGGTTTTACTGAAAACTGACACCAAATACCACTAAAAAATCTCTTTATGGCGTCATTTTTTTAAATGATGCCATAATAAAAAAAATTGCATCGATTTTCACAAAAACCGATGCAATTTTTTTCTCAAAATATTTGGAATAATTTTTTATAATAACCAAAGCCAAAAAAAATTTAAAATTATTCGGTATTAGGAAACCATCATTTTTTTGGATCTACGAAACCTCCCTCCCGACTCATGACGACTCCCTCCCAACTCGAGATGACTCCAAACGCGACACGATGATCCCCAATGGCCATTGTTGTTGATTTTCTTTGATTTTCACAATATAAGGTCTCTATTATTAATACTATACCATTATTTCATCATCCATTAAATTATTTTTTCATCAAAAACCTATTTTCGACTGACATTCAACTGCGGTTTTATTTTATTTTTTTGTTCATCTTTATTGTTCATTTTCACAATAATTTTTGTATAGATATTACATTGTTTATTCTTCCAACACATTCAAGGGAGAGAAGTTCATATTAAGCATAAATTTTCTATATCTAACTCCAAATGTTGTAAGTTTTTGTTTTAATTTTTAATTCAAATTATTTATCATTTAATTATATTTTTGAGTTGTTTTAATTATTAGTTTTTAGTTTATTGTGATTTATAAATGTTGTTTTAAATTTTTTTCTTTTGAAAAAAAAATTGAAATTATCCAATGGTCTTGATGATATTATGTAATGAACAATGATATATGTTTTCATCATTTATTAATAAAATGGTCATCACATGTAATGACTCCATATTTTTTACCTGATTAATTAATGAAATATTCAATACTTTGGACACACACAACACCGAACTAATGTAAAAACTATGTAAAATGAACAAATAAACGTTATATTATTGAAAATAATTAAATTATAATATCAATAAAACTCATGTATATCATATGAAAATAAAAAATTTACTATTTTTAAATGTGTTTCAAATCTGATATTTCCTATATGATTATCAATAGTTTTTATTAAATGTGTTTTTGTTTACAATTTATTTGTTTGTGTGTGTGTGTGTATTTATATTTATATTTATATTTATGTTTATATGTTTATATGTTTTAATATATTCACCAATTGTATTGTGATATCAGGTATTGAATGAATCGTAATTGGATAAATTTATGAAGAACCACTAGTGAATATGAAAAAGGAGTTGATGTATTATTGGAATTTTCTAAATGAAATCTTCAAAACATTGATTTGATTTTTTGTCCATTTGTGAAGTGTTTGAATATGAGAAAGTTAAAATCCATAGAAATCAAGGATCTTATCATTTGTTATGGTTTTAGCCTTAATTATACATGTTGGATCTGGCATGGTGACAGAACTAAAAATTCAATATCCAATGTTGATGGTAATATTCATAATGAGATGGAGGGTCGTATTGAAAAAATAATTCATGATTTAGGTTTTGAAACCATCAAAAAACATCAACTTTTTAATGATTGTGTGGAAATTTTGAGAAACCATTATTCTTAGGTTGTAGTAAATATACAATGTTATCAGGAGTTTTAAGATTAGTAAACTTTAAAGCAAGGGTAGAGTGATAAAAGTTTCTCCAACTAACTTGATATTTTAAAAGAGATACTTCTAGAAGGAAAAGGGATTATAGATTCCAATTATGAGGTGAAGAAAATATTATGCCCAATGGGATTTGGGTATAAAAAGATACATTCTATATCCAATGATTGTGTATTGTATAGGGAAGAAAATGAATATTTATTAAGTTGTCCTACATGTGGGACATTACGCTATAAGATGGATGAAAATTTTAACTCAGATTCATTCTTAGGTACTGACATCTAACCTCAATAAAAATCAATTTTGTAATTTCTAATGATATCATCCAATAATTCTTTCATACAATTCTGATGATTCAACTATGATTCATTCTTAGGTACCATAATCACAGCTCCTACTAAAGTAGCTTGGTACCTTCCAACAATTTATTGTTTGAAGTTCCTATTTGAAAATCCAATTGACATAAAAAGGTAAAGATGGAATTCAGATGAGAACATATCTGATGATAACTTATGTCACCCTACTGATTCACCACAGTGGAAGATATTTGATAAACAATTCCATGATTTTTTAAGTGAAGTTAGAAATATTAGAATGGGATTGTGTACTGATGGAATGAATCCATATCGGAGTCTAGTAGCTAATATAGTTAATGGCCTATTTTTTTGATAGTTTACAACTTTTCCCCATATCTATGTATAAATAAAAAATATGTTATGATGAGCTTGAATATTTCTATACCAAAATAGCCAGGAAATGATATTGATGTGTATCTTTCACCATTCATTAATGATTTGAAACTGCTATGGGAGAAACGTGTTAAAGTTTTTGATGCATACAAGAAATAATATTTTATTTTGTGTGTTATGATAATGTTAACTATAAATTAATTTTCTACAAATGGAAAATTATTTAGATATAGTGTTAAGGGACATAAAGCATGTCCAATTTTTGAATAAGAGACTTCATATTATTAATTTCAGAATTGAATAAATAAAGTGTATATGTGAAATTAAATATTTTTTCTAATTTATCATCCTTTTCGCAGATTGAAAAATCATTCAATGGTTTATATGAATACAACCTTCCCCCTCGACTATTTTTAGTTGAATAATATTATGACAGGGTGAAAAATATTTACTTGACATTTGGAAAGAAAAGATGTTATTGTCTTAAAAAAAATACTTGTAAGAAACAGTCCATCTTTTTCGAACTACCTTATTGGATATATTTATAGGTAAAACATAACATTGATTTTATGCATGTTGAGAAAAACATATGTGAAATTTTGATTGGAGATTTTTTAAACATAAAATAAAATAAAAAAAGATGGATTTCATGTTATATTGGACTTGATATCAATGGGAATACATTTGGATTTAGCTTCCACTATGAAAGGTAAGAGAACATATTTACCTTCGTCTTGTCATACATTAACCAAGATTGAGAAGATAGATTTTTGTTAGTTTCTTCATGGTATTAAAGAACCCATTAGTTATTTTTAAAATGTAAAGAATTTTGTGTCATTGAAGGATTGTAAATTAATAGGTATGAAATATCATGATTGACATGTATTGATGCAAAAACTTATACCAGTCGCACTGCGTGGTATATTGTCGACAGATGTCAGAAAGACTATCATCAGGTTATGTAATTTTTTAAAATAAATTTGTAGCAAATTAGTTGATCCAAATTTGTTAGATGTGTTTGATAATTAATAATCTCTTATTATTTTTCAACTAGAAATATATTTCCCACCTACGTTTTTTGATATAATGGTTCATCTGGTGATTCATTTGGTGCATGAGATAAGAATATGTGGGAATGTTTATTTGCAATGGATGTATCCTTTTGAAAGATATATGAAAATTTTGAAGGGATATGTTAAAAATTCTTATCTACTAGAGGTATCAATTTTTCAAAAATATGTATGAAAAAGGTGATTGAGTACTATACTGATTATTTTTATGAAGTGAAACATATTTTTCTCCCTATATCTTGACATATGACAGTTGATAGTGAAGGTATAGGGATTTGAGGCTTAAAGGAAAATATCATTCCATGTGATAAAGTGATGCATGAACCTTTTTATATTTTGAACAACATAGATGAGGTTCAATCATATATATCATCACATATTACAGAATTAAAGTTATGAAATCTGAAAACAAATGAAAATCGGTTGATGATTGAGTATAAAAAGAAATTTCTTTCAAGTTTTAAAGAGAAAATCATTACAAATATATCTTCATTACAAACATTAAAATGGTTGGTAGGGGAGACATCTCTTAATGTGATCACATGGTCTAGTTTTGATATTAATGGGTACACATTTAATACAAATAATCTAGATGACAAGAGTACTGTTCAAAATAATGGTGTAATGGTGATCGTTGAAGCACTGCATTTTTCAAGTTCAAAAGATAAAAACACAATTTATACATCAACACCATATTTTGGAGTTCTTGAAGACATATGGGAAATTTATTATATTAAATTTAAAGTCATTGTGTTTAAATGTAATTGGTTTGAAAGTAATAGTGGTGTTAAAAATGATGAATATGGGTTTAAACTGGTTGATTTGAAAAGATTTAGTTTCCATGAGGAACCACTTATCATGGACACACATGAAAAAAAATATTTTATGTCATTAATCAATCGAATAACCAATGGTCCATCATTTTTAAAGAGGAAAAGAATTAATTTTTCTGATGAGGATGAGGATGATATTATTGATTTATATGAGTTTTCTTCGTCTATTACACAATTTCTGAATAATAGTGACTATAACGCCGACATAGTGCATAAAATATGAAATTATCATGCTAAAGGGATATAGGAAAATACTAAATTACTCTCCTAATTAATCTGGTAATTATTTAATTTATATTTCCTGAATGTCCTGAAATCCTTCTTTTTTTATTTTATTATGGATAATACCCCTTTTTAAGACTTGAAGGGGAACCCTTACATAACCCATAAGCCTAAGACATAAGGACCAATATGACCCGAAGGTTAATTACCTAACCCAAAATCTCAGAGGCATACTATGTCCAAAACATGACCGATAGGCCCAACCCACTAGAAATGACCCTCCCCAACTTAGGAATCATTGATCATCTAGCTCCCAACCTTGCATTGTCGATCGGATAGCATTTCCCCATGAAAATCTTCATGGTGCCTAGTCCTGATGGTGGTTTCCATACCCTCTCATTCATCCAATCTGATTAGCTCTGCTCTGGTGACTGCTACTCTTTACTATGATCCTCTTATGGGCCCTACTCTATTTGAATTAGGCAACTCCATGGTCTATGTGGCCTGAAGACCTTTGATTACCCAAAGTCCCTAAGACTCATAGGCACAAACCAATAGTTCGAAGGCCCAAATTGGGTGAATAGTTCTGACTACTATAGTGAAAAATAGTACCTACTACAGTACTAGTTACTATATCCTAGAAATTTTCCTCCACCGAGTTTTGAATTCAGGTCTCTTGGATTCCAAGTAGGAGCCTTTACCACTTGGGTATGGGCTCATTTTCTATTTACTTTATATTTATATTTTAAAATTTACATGTGTAAAAACTATATTATTTAATAACTATTAGATATTTTAATATTTATTTTATTTTTACTGTTAAATTTTAATATTCTATAGTTATGGTTAAACATTTTTTTATTGAAACACCTAATGTATATTATTATATTTTGGTTTAATTTATGCATATGAGAACACCTTTTCAAACTTTGATATTTAAATTTTTAAATGTTTATGTCTTTTTAGAATTAATGTTTATATTTAATAGTTCACCTTGCATATTTTTTTGGTCAAGAATCATAACATTATTTTTTTTTAAACGTACACATGTGTGCCACATTTTTTACTTACATGTTTCTATTTTCACGTTTTCTAATTACTGACTTGTCTAATAATATTCAGAAGCAAAATAATTTCACTACATTTTCCTGTTACAATAACAGATATAGATATAGAGACGGATGAACATCTACCAAGTTATATATATTTTTTCATATTATTAAATATCTAGTAATATAACAAGATAATGAAAGCTAAATTTTAATTTATAAAAAAAATAATTTCAGGCCTACTGATGAGACTTCATTTGAGGAGTCTTCTGCATTTAGTATTCATAAATCAAATCCTTGAGTTGGTAAACATGGCATTACACATTCTATAAAACTGTCACTTTCTCGTAGAGAAGAGCCATTACATATTAGTTTTGATGATGATAATAATGAAACTGGCCCAAATGAAGTGCAATTTATTAGCTATATTTTCATGTATATCCATTGTAGGATAATAATTTTATATCCTTATTGGAAGTCGGTCGAAAAGATGGCGATAGACAACTTTGGGAGGCTGTGAAGGTAAAATATCTCAATTGATTTATTTTATGTCATTAATTTAAATCACTAATATTTATGTTATGCAACTATATATGTCATTCAATTTTTAAGAAAAAAAAGCAGTTAAGAAAAGATACCTTAATTTAGCAGTGGTTCGATGGTAGGATTTAAAAACAAAGTTTAAAAAAATATGTGTTTGGAAAGAGGCAAAATAGAAGCCCATTCCTTAAGTATCCATTTTTAGATGAAGATATATGGAAGAAATTTGTTTCCACCTGACATGATGAAACATTTCAGGTAAGATAATTAAATTGTATTTTATTGTAAAATTTCTTATATATGTACCTAATTACTTATTAGTTTTAATTTTATATAACAAACCTCCAAGAAATCACATCAAAACATTCAGTTGCAGAATGTTTACCCACATGCTTTATCACGTGGAGGGTATCATTTATTGGATAAAAAATGATTGAGGAAATGTTTGAAGCACTAAGAGCTCACTCCATTAGTGGTTATGATGAGGTCCAATTCGTTCCTCCATCTCCACCCACCCACCATTAGAAATTAAAAAGAGTGAGAAGAAAAAAAACGAAAAGTATCTTATAAATAAAGCTAAGGAAGTAGTTGAAATAATTTTAAGTAAATTATTATTATTATTCATGAATTTTTTAAATTTATAAGTTAAGAATAGTAATATGACATTTTAATTTTTCATTTCATGATGAACTTCAGGATAAATTGACACATGTCACTTTTATCCATGAGGGTGGGATGGATATCCTAACCACTATATTAGGAAAGCCAGAACACCCTATCCACATACGAGGATATGAGGTGGGTGTTAGTATTTGAAAATTTTTTGGTCATCAAAGTAAACAATCAAGAGACCCCAAAATTGAATCCTTAAAAGATCAGCTGAAATATATGAAATTGTCCATGGGTGATCAAATTCAAGCAGTTGTGTAGCAGGATATGTTATAACAAATGATGAGATAGTCACAATTTGTGTAGCCTTCCTAGCCTACCTAGCCTTCCAACTCAGATCCTCCACCTCCTTGCTCAGACCCAACCTTATATTGTGAGTTGTATGTAGAAAATCCTAATGTACATATTGTAGTGTTTTGATTCATTCATTTTTTTGGGGATTTCATACATCATAAGCCTATTAAGATGGGTTAGGATAGAGTATCGATACATGATATTATTGATCCCATTGCTCTACTACCATTCCGTACCATGGAAATTACTAGAGTTGGGGATTTTATGGGTCATTTTTTAATTCTTCCATCTATCCTTCTTTGTCATATTTCATATGAGGTATGTGTTTTTTTAAATATTAATTAAATCTAATTGAAAATTACTTATAATGTTTTCTAATATTTAACTTATATAGAAGTATCTGAAATCTATATAAATATAAAAAAGGAAACATAAGGTTTAGAAACAAACAACTATAGAGAATTTATATATTTCTAATGGGATAGAAATATTATCTCAGGTTTCTTATTCCTTAGATAATATATATGAGTTTTAGATGTCATCTTATATATATGAAAGATACTATCCACTGAGAGTATTCTGTAAATATATCATGGATATAATTTATTTTAAAGAGCCCATCGTGAATGTGTGGAAATTGTTTTCCATGTAAGTAAATTAACCTTTTAGTTTTTATTTTTCCAATTAAAGATGATTTAAATTGACTAACTATATTATTTTTTAATTAGGTATCTACACACGATACTTGTTCAAAATGGTAGCACAAGTGTTCATGGTTCTATAGATCCAAAATATATTTCAACAGATGTGCAATATGTGTCGAATGAAAATAGAGTGTCATATATATGTGAAGGGTTGTCAATGATGAATATTGGGTGTTGGTTTATGCCATTTCTTTATAGGTAATATCATAAACATAATTATAAACTAATGTTCATTATAATGTCATTAAATATAAACTTTTTTTATTTCATGGGTCATTCGATGTTAGACGTATTCTTCACAAGTGAAAATTGTTGTACCTCTCGAACCCCTCGAGGTTTGATTTTCATGATCACAATCACCCTCTTTCTTATCTAACTTGTTTTAAAGTGTTTGTGTTGATAGGCACAAGGTTGCCAAGAAAATGGCCCAAGAAAGAATTAAGAAGTGGACTGAAATTCAGTCCACCGGCCAACCGGTGTGATAGCACCGGCCAGCCGGTGGACCTGGCAGAGGCATTGCCCACTGCCAGGTTCCACCGGTCAGCCGGTGGCTCTGTCACCGGCCAGCCGGTGGCACCCATCCCAAATAGTGTTTGCTACTGTCTTGCCACCGGCCAACCGGTGGCCTCACCACCGGCCAGCCGGTGGAGTCTGGACAGAAGCATCCACCATTTCCAAGGCACCGGCCAGCCGGTGGACCTGTACCGGCCAGCCGGTAGCCCAGTCAAACTAGCCGTTGGGTTTGACCAGTCAACCTTCTTTTGGCCTCCAACGGCTCCGAGGCCTTCTCCAACGGCTCCGAAGACTCCCCATGGGTTCCATGCCTATAAATAAAGGCCAAGGAAGCCCCGGAACTTCACCCAAGCCACCGGACACATTGTTGATCATTTTGGCGAACCTCCGGCGCATTCCTCCAAGGGAACCCTAATAGCTCCAACTCAATTCCACATCCAAGGAGCTCCATCATAGAATCTTGGGAGTGCACGTCTTCAACTTCAATCATCCTCCGGCGCCCAAAGCTTCTCCAATTACGGGTTTTATCGTATTTATCTTTTTGTGCTTAAAATTGGGTTTGTGCCTACAAACCCCAAACTTTTCTCATCCCCTCTTTCTTTTGGGTTTCACATCACCACTAAGGTGTGAAGAGGTTTCTTCAAGCCTTTCCTTTTAAAAGGCTTGTGTCACCGGTGAGCTAGCCTTCACCCGTTAAAAAGGCTAGTGGGTTCTTGCTAAACCATTAAAAGCAAGTGGGTTCTTGCTTAACCACTCAAAAGCAAGCTGTAATAGGTCCTAGTGCTACCTCAAAGCCTAGTGGGTTTCTTGCTAAAACCATTGAAAAGCAAGCGGTAGGAATCTCTCAACGGTTGAGTTGGGAGCGGAGACGTAGGCCGGGTTTTTGCCGAACTCCGTTAACAATTTCTTGTGTGATTGCCTCTTTTATTTCCGCTGCATTTCAACTTTGATTTTTAATTTGTTAATCATTTTTTTTTAAAAGGCAATTCACCCCCCCTCTTGCCATCCTTCCCGTCTTTGTTCCGACCCAACAATTGGTATCAGAGGACGTATTTGAATAATTCCCTTAACCGGTTTCAAATTAAAGATCCTTTTTGATGGCTTCTACCGCTTCTTCTTCTCAAACCCCCGAAGGCTTTTCTTTGGATCGTGCTCCATTCTTTGATGGAACCGATTTTAGTTTTTGGAAAACCCGCATGACCACATTTCTTAAAAGTATTGGATATCCTATTTTTAGAATTGTTATGCATGGTTTTACGCTCTCTTCTCCCGATGAGTCTAAATGGACCCCCGCTGACATTGCAAATTTCGAGCTTGATGGCAAAGCCATGAATGCTCTACATTGTGGGCTAGACCGAAATGTATTTAATAGTATTTCTTCTTGCACTACTTCTTACGATCTTTGGAAATTTTTAGAACTAACCTATGAAGGTACTAGCGAGGCTCCAAAGCAAGAATCCGATCAAAAGCAAGAACCCGACGAAAAGATCAAGCTCGTTTTCCCACCTCACAAGAAAAGGGCCAAGAAGAAAAAGAAGAAGGCTTCAAAGGCAACATGGAGTGATAGCTCCACCTCTTCATTCTCCTCCTTCTCCTCGAGCGACCAAGGTAAAAAATGCCTAATGGCAAATCATGAGGTATCATCTTCCGACTCTTCTTCCTCGTCTTCTAGTTCTTCAAATTCTTTCAATCATTTGTCTTATGAGGAACTCCAACATGTTAGAGATCAACTTGAAAATGGTTTTCATGAACTCTCGTCAAAATTTGTTGCTTTAAAAAAGTCTTTCAAAAAACTCTCCTCTGAAAAAGAACAACTTCTCAAAGAGAAGGAGGAGATGTCCCTCAAAATCCAAAATTTCCCAAATGTTGATTACATGGAATCAACCATCAAAGACCTAAGGGAGACCCTAGCTAAGTTCACCCAAGGGGAACAAAATTTGAACAATCTCCTAGGTTCCCAACGAATTTCTAGGACCACTCAAGGACTTGGCTATACCAACCAAGCCTCCTCCTCCCATGCACCCACTGTTTTTGTAAGGGGGAGCTCTAGTTTTAAATTTTGTAATTATTGTAAGAAAATCGGGCACCTTATTTATGAATGTAATTGTAAAAACGCCCGGTACGGTCAACCCAAATCTTTTTACTTTTCGGACGAATTTTATAGGAGAAGACCCGCTATGAGACAAGTTTGGATTGAAAAATCCCTTCTTGCGAGTCTCTCCGGGCCAAAATTTATTTCCTTTCCCCGGTGATTTATTGTTTTTATTTAGGGGGAGTTAGGATCGTTTAAGCCCTTTTGATTTCAATTTCAAAATTTTCAATTCAAACCTTCAATTTCAACTCCTGGTATCAAATTTTCGATTCTTTTTTCAATTTAAATTTTCAATTAATTTTTGATTCAAAACTCTCAATTTCAAAAATTTCATTTGGTTTCAAATTTCAAATCTCAATTGGTTTTTGATTCAAAACTTTCAATTCAAACTGTTATTCAAATTTTCATTTCAATTTCAAAAATCTCAATTGATTTTTCAATTCTCATATCTTGTTTTTCAAACCCTTTCCCTCAATCAAGTTTTATGCCCCACGCTATTTTGATAATCACAAAGGGGGAGAAATTTCTTGATTGATTGGGGGAGAATCCTTTTCATCATGCTTAGCATTTCCTTTCAATTTCAGCATTTTACATTAATTGTTTTGGTGATTGTGATCATCAAAATAGGGGGAGATTGTTGTACCTCTCGAACCCCTCGAGGTTTGATTTTCATGATCACAATCACCCTCTTTCTTATCTAACTTGTTTTCAAGTGTTTGTGTTGATAGGCACAAGGTTGCCAAGAAAATGGCCCAAGAAAGAATTAAGAAGTGGACTGAAATTCAGTCCACCGGCCAACCGGTGTGATAGCACCGGCCAGCCGGTGGACCTGGCAGAGGCATTGCCCACTGCCAGGTTCCACCGGTCAGCCGGTGGCTCTGTCACCGGCCAGCCGGTGGCACCCATCCCAAATAGTGTTTGCTACTGTCTTGCCACCGGCCAACCGGTGGCCTCACCACCGGCCAGCCGGTGGAGTCTGGACAGAAGCATCCACCATTTCCAAGGCACCGGCCAGCCGGTGGACCTGTACCGGCCAGCCGGTAGCCCAGTCAAACTAGCCGTTGGGTTTGACCAGTCAACCTTCTTTTGGCCTCCAACGGCTCCGAGGCCTTCTCCAACGGCTCCGAAGACTCCCCATGGGTTCCATGCCTATAAATAAAGGCCAAGGAAGCCCCGGAACTTCACCCAAGCCACCGGACACATTGTTGATCATTTTGGCGAACCTCCGGCGCATTCCTCCAAGGGAACCCCAATAGCTCCAACTCAATTCCACATCCAAGGAGCTCCATCATAGAAGCTTGGGAGTGCACGTCTTCAACTTCAATCATCCTCCGGCGCCCAAAGCTTCTCCAATTACGGGTTTTATCGTATTTATCTTTTTGTGCTTAAAATTGGGTTTGTGCCTACAAACCCCAAACTTTTCTCATCCCCTCTTTCTTTTGGGTTTCACATCACCACTAAGGTGTGAAGAGGTTTCTTCAAGCCTTTCCTTTTAAAAGGCTTGTGTCACCGGTGAGCTAGCCTTCACCCGTTAAAAAGGCTAGTGGGTTCTTGCTAAACCATTAAAAGCAAGTGGGTTCTTGCTTAACCACTCAAAAGCAAGCTGTAATAGGTCCTAGTGCTACCTCAAAGCCTAGTGGGTTTCTTGATAAAACCATTGAAAAGAAAGCGGTAGGAATCTCTCAACGGTTGAGTTGGGAGCGGAGACGTAGGCCGGGTTTTGGCCGAACTCCGTTAACAATTTCTTGTGTGATTGCCTCTTTTATTTCCGCTGCATTTCAACTTTGATTTTTAATTTGTTAATCATTTTTTTTTAAAAATCAATTCACCCCCCCTCTTGCCATCCTTCCCGTCTTTGTTCCGACCCAACAAAAATGTGTTATATTGGTTTTGATCTTTATTAGGTGGTGTTCGTAGAAAATTTTCCACCTTGTTAGAAAAGTAAGTTTTTTGTTTTTTATATGATCATTATGTTTAATTATCATTATTTATACATGTATGATTAGTTTGTATGTATGAAAATGTAGGTCATGGAAAATATTTAACAAAGATCACTTGTTAATAAAAAATCCAAATGCAATAAAATATGTGAAAGTAAAGGTAATTATTTTTTATATTAGATATTATTTTGATTTTTGGATATATATATATATATATATATGTGTGCATATATATTAGTTTTTATTATCAAGTTATTGTTTTATTAGCTGCAGTATCATAATCAATAAGGATATGTCAAATGTGGTTATTATGTTCTACGATTTATTTATGAGATAATCACAATGGGGGTAATGACTAATTATTATGAGGTTAGTCATATTAATTATTTTATATTTTCTGTCAAATTATTCTTTTTTTTAATCTTATATCATTCAAAATCATTGTAGATGTTCAATGATGTCAATTCAGTATTATTAGTATTTAAGGTATGTATATTCTTATGTTTTTTATTATTATTACATTTTCCTAATAAAATATGTTCAAAAAACTTATAATTATTTTATTATAATGGGTGTTTGAACATAATGATATCAAACGAATGATTCAACAATAACCAACAATCATCATGTTGTAAATTTTAGGTATGTATTTTTTAATTCTACTTTATAATACAAATGTGTAGATAATGTTTTGATTAAATAGATAAAACTATCTATTTTTGGTAGATTTTTAGTCAATATTACATGATGTTTGATTGTTTTATACTGGTTTTTTATTACAAGTATTTTGATTATTATGGGGAGGTAATATTAAAATATTTCTAAAAAATAACTTTTGATGTCAGTTTTTATAGAAATCGATTCTGAATCATTAAAATAAAATAGCACAATTTTCGGTGTCATTTTTCATGAAAACTGATGCTGAAAATCAAACCAAAAACCTTATTTTTTTACATCACATATATAGACGTCAATTAAAAATTGAAGTTAAATCTCCTTTTTGTACTAGTTCTCATAACTAAGTGAATTATTACCACAATCCTCCTGTGAAATCCTATCTAGCTATCATTGTGGATCCATCTTATAAAATCCTTCCTAAATTCCCAAAGGCTTTATATTTTTTTATTGATTTTTGGATAATCCCATTTTAAAGGTTAAGAGGTAACCTTTACATTTTCCATATACCCAAAGGCACAAAGCCTAATATGTGTCCATTTTAGGCCCAAGGACCAAACACCCAACATCAATCCCCACCCACCGAATGCAAATTTTATCAACAGAAACCATCCTAAAACGCTGATTAGCATACATATCCCAATGCATGATTGTGTGGGCCTGGTACTGATGGAAAATCTATACCCTCTAATTTATCCAAATCTGAGAGCATTTCTAGTGGTTTATTCTTGACCTGACCTCTTCTAGGATTGCACCTTGGTATTAGAACCACCACCCACCTGTCGAATCCCGCCAAAAAGTTATCAGATTCCTGGTGAATAGATATGCTAGTCGCCACACCAAAACTAGGTTCCAAACTTGAGAAACTTTAACATTGTTTCTCTAGTTCCCAAATAAATCTTCACAACAAGACTATTTCTAAACTTTGATCCTAAGATAACCCACTCTAATACCACTCTGTCACAACACAACCCACTAGGGATCTCTTGGCTAAAAGAAAGCTGATAGTGACACCCCAAACTCACCTCCAATAGGTCAAGGGCTTGTGAGAAGCACCGAGTAGGCATAAACACACATGGTAGGCCTTATCCTAAAATACTTGTATGTATACACACCTATCCAATCAACAGAATAATGCAGAAAGATAAATAATTTATACTGTAAATGCATGCATAAAATCCAATCCCAAATCAGAGTGTGGAAAAGTGTATAGAAAGATAAAATGGGATAAATTCAAACCCACCAAAAATATAAAAGATACCAACCTATTATAAAAAGAAAACTACTATCGAATTATGACTCTGGGATCCACCAATAGTTAGTCTAGCCTAACTATGCTCTACCTACTCCTGGTCTACCTAGGACTCCTTCTAAGGGTATTTCACCTATATAATACATGACATGTGTGGGTAGATCCCGTGTAAGGGTGAGTATAAACATACCTAGTAGGACACCCTGAAATCGTCAAACACAAAGCATCAAAGAGAGTTTTAACTACACATAACAAAGGAAAGGGGGAATAAATATAAACCCAGATATGCTCAAAGTAAGACTTAAATTCTTAGGGTGAGGTGTTTCCAAACTTTCATCATAAGGATTTTTCTAAAATCTCTTAGGTATCAATTTTCAATGATAAATCACCCCACATATATTTCCAACACTAATGGAACTCACAAGAAAAAGATACATAGGTATGGAATCACACCCAGGGTCTATGGGGGATACTTGACCCTATCTAGATTAACCCACTAGGAAGAAAATCACACACCCTAGATGTTAGTCATGGGGTAGCTAAACCAACTTATGGAAGGAAGAGATAGAGGATCACACCTCGGGCCATACAGAGGGATACCTGAATCTATATAGAACTAGCCTGTAGAGGGGATCAATCATCCTCTACTTGGAAAAGGATGCCTCACTATACCCTCATGTGAATGGAAATAATATTACACACCCTTAAAAAATAATTCATAGGAAACACACTCCTTGTAATACTACATAGGGGTCACACGGCATATAGACAAAGTGCATAGTCATGTGATGATTTCTCATACTGAAATTTTAGCTATAACATAGAGAGGACCACATGATGTTTTTTCTTCCAAACTACACACAATATAGATCATAATTTCCTAGAAAATCCAAATATCCTACACATCTCTGCCTGCATCATTATCTCATCGGCTTCCACCATGGGTCTCACCTGAAGTGTTCATAGATTATGTGGACTATGACTGAGTAATTATTGTCATGACTCTAGAAAGAAACACCCATATGAATCAGATCATAAAACTACCATCACCCACACCACCATCGTATTTCCATTATCACTTCCATTCCTATAGAAAATCTCCAATCCCCACACTAAACCCATAAAAATAATCCACATAAACATAGAGTCAAACATACTATGGAATGGGTTCTCAGATATTGTATAATCATTATCCTAATGGATGTCAGTGAAAAATAGAGAATAGATAAAGAAAGGCATGAAGAAAAAAAATGAACATCAAATGAAGATCATGTTTGTTTGGTCATCATCGACAGAAATTGAAGAATTGTGAGAGTAAACAAATTTTTCAAAATAATTATCAAATTCATAATTCTATGAAAATAAAATTTACAATGGTTAAAATGATAAATAAGTATCCAAAAATTAATATATAATTAAATAAATTTGTTTTTTTCTTAGAAATCAAGAATAGGGAATAAACCAAATCAAACAAATCCCTACCTCAAGTTTTTCGATGTCAATGTCAAGGTCTTTCAAGAGAATTGTCACCCAAACCACATTATCACACCAATCAAGGCTAGTTTTCATGTCAAGAGTTCCAAGAACTAATTCCAATCCAATCATGAATGGGTTATAGAAAGAGATCAAGGAAAGAACAAGCTAATAGGTAGAATAATTACATACCCAATATTCAATGCCCTCAATTAGAGAATTTGAGTTTAGTTGAGGAAGGATAAATTTATCACTCGAGGAATGGTGAACAAAGGAGAAAAGGTGAGGCACCCACAGTCCTGATTTAACAAGAATAGCCTCCATCATCCATGGTTTGATTTTTCTAGAAATTTTAATTAATGAGGTTTAGAAGAATCAATATTTTCATGGCATAAACCTCAATGCAAGAAAGATTACCCTAATTTCGTCTAAAAAAGTGACTAAAAAATATTGGATCAAGGGAAACAATATGGAGAAGAGGGACGAATAAATTAATAGGGGAAAGAATCAAATTAAAATCACATTCAAAACAACACGTAATAATCATACACATTTTCCCCGTTAAACCAACCAAGATTCACAACATCTAGAAACCATTTTGGCTATTTTTAAGAGTACATTATCTTCACCCCATTTTCCACTATGGTATTAGGGTTTTAAGAACACCATCTTTACATTACTATAATTATGGTGTCTTTCCACAATTTTGGGTATTTTACCTCAACATGAACTCCAAAATGGGCATGGTTAGGTGGTTGTGTCCATGGACCATAGGCACTAACCCAATGCTCCACGCCTTCATCCACACCCTTTCCTTCCCCATTTTTCTACTCATTTTACACTAGGGTCACCATGGACCACCATGACCATAGTGTAGATCGTTATGGAAATAAGGGTCTCTAAAACTACCAAATTCATTTAAAAATATCAGAACCCAAACATGGATCAACCCAAAAACTTAAAGAATGATATGTAAGTGAGGATTTATATATTTAGAAACCTAAATCAGCTCCATGACTTACTTAAGAAATATCATTTAAAATATTTCAAAGTATCAAATAGATTGAAAGGAGTCATTACACTTATAGATTAATTTTATATAACAAGTTGATTACCCTTACATATCACGTTGTAGTGTTTTTTCTTTGTCACATTTCCAGAATACCAGTCTGGTTTCTTTTAAGTATTTTCGATTTACCTTTATATACCTTTGTTAAGTTTTATAATTTTCACACATTTCATCACTATCAATTCTAGTAACCTTTATGTATCCAGTAGAGTGAAACTTACACAATTACTTTTCCATTTTTAGAGTGCATCCTAGATTATTTTTTCATATCAACCTAATTACATTTATGTATAAAAAGAACTCATTTATGTATTTTTCAATATTCTATGAAATTCACTCAAAACATGGTATTTGTGCTTATTCCATGTCTTATTCATAAAACTTCAAAAATATATTTCGTACTTCCAAAATTTATTCAAATTTTTATTAAAAACTAAATTTTCAGATTTCATAGATTCAACTTATGAACTTCTACTTCAAGAACACCTTCATGAAATAACTTCTAAAGTATTGGAATTTAATTATTACTTCTAGAATAAAAATTTAATTGTATAATTTTTCCAAATAAATTATGTAATAATTTATAATATCTTACAAACTTCCACCATTTCTAAAATAATCTTCTAGAATAAACAATATTCACTAATTTTAAAACATAAACCTAAATTATTAAAACTTTTAACTTCTAGATTATAAATCCTTTAAAAAAATTTTGTTATTTACTTCTAAACCCTATATAAATTACAAAAAAACTCTAATCCCATGTATGTTATCATCATTCATCCTCAACAGTTCTTCCAAAATCATAATAAACCACATTTTGGTTTTTTATATATTTCATCATGTCTTATTTAGTCTTCTATATCCTTCATATACTTTTCAACAAATCCAAAAACTA
This sequence comes from Viscum album, assembly GCA_963277665.1. Lineage (NCBI taxonomy): Eukaryota > Viridiplantae > Streptophyta > Magnoliopsida > Santalales > Viscaceae > Viscum > Viscum album. The sequence continues at coordinate 565,293,279 of OY728142.1, read as the reverse complement.
TTTCTAACAAATCCAATACAGAACCACATGGTTGTAATAGTTTCAAATTTTCATAACATTTCTATTATTATTTCTCCTTATGTTTTCTTTAAATTTATGATTTGTAAAAATATTGTTATACCATAATATTCTATCCATTATGTTGGTTGTTTAATGGAATTTATGATTTTTCTTATGGATTGAATAAGTAAATTTAATCATGTTGGATAATTTTCTCATTACACAATATTGATATGATGATTGTGTAATATGCGTGTGTGTGTGTGATTCTACTTTTGTAAAGATGGTTTAGTGATAAATCATGTGTAAAAATGGACGTAAGATAAATATGGAAATGATATGTCAACCAAGAAATTAAATTAATGTGATATAATATATTTGAAAATGAAATTATAATCAAGAAGGTAATAAGGAAATTTATATATTTGACAATGATAAATTATTAGGGTAGTTGAACTTAGAAATTTAGAGTACTGGGTTGTCTTTGTAATTATTAGGCATGTTTTGGGTTATTATTTAGATATATTTAAGGGAGTTGGGTTATTTTTAGAATGTTATTTCACCCCTTTTAGTTTTTATAGGTTAGGTAGGTCTAGTTATAATCCTTATGTTATATGGGAGATATTGTCGTTAGTCTCTTTGGGTATTCATTTCCTTATAGTATTTCCCTTTACTAGGGTGATGTCTTTGACTTGTTTTGATAGGTGAGAGTTTATAAGTATTTTATAGGATCTTTACTAGTGTTTATTTCCCATTTAGAATTGTTGGGTTTTTTTTAAAGTTGGGTTGTGTGAGATACTAGATTAATAGTTAGTTATGCAGGAGTGTTTCTAAAGGAGGATTGGGTAGCTCTAGGAGATAGAGTTAGAAGATTTTAGAAGTAAGACCTGAGTGGGGTAAATCCGTGGTAGTTAACTGGTTGTGTGGGATTAGAGATTCGATTAGTTTCAGGTTAGTTTTAGAGTTATCTTAATAATAGTGTGATGAGTTAAGAGGTGTATGTTATAGTTTTCTAAATATGTGAGTTGATGTTTAGAATTAATTAAATGAATATAAAATTGAAGTAATTAAATAAAATTACTATGTTATAGCTAATTAAATAAATGAAGTGGTAATCTGAGTATTTATTAAATAAATAATGTGGTAAATGGTGATGCAAATAAATTAAGTGATATTTCAAATGTGGGTTGAATTTTGGTAATAAATTAAGTCATGAAATAATTAGAAGGATGGTTTAATATTAAGAGATGCTTAATGAGATTCTTTGATGATAACAGGGTGGATTGTGTTATATAATGAAATGTGATAATGAAGTAACTAGTAAGATGTGAACTAACATATAGGTAATGAATATTTCATTAGTTTCAATGTATTATATGATTATTTATATTTATATTTTACCACTATGATTCTTGATTATTAAATATTGTATATTTATTATTGTTATGATTGTATCATATGTGAATTTATATTTGATATGATTTTTTGTTTGGATCATATGATTTAAATTATGTGGAAATTAATTATAATGCCTCAAATACTATTTTTCACATGGATGTGGATGATATGGTCTCATGGTGAAATGGAATGATGTGATGGTATGTTTTTTATTTCATTCTCAAATTTTTGGTTAGATAGTGAGGGGTTCTCCTACTAAGTCACTACCAGTCAAAGTTATAAAAGTCCTTTGAGTTAACAAGTGAGAGCAGTGGTATATTTATAGGTCCCTTTTCATATTATATTATAATGATATTTTCCTCGATGATTGATGACTATGATGTATTGATATGAGAAGATGGTTGCAAGAGATATAGTTTATGGTGGAGTTTTTTGTACCCTAAAATGCTATATTTTTTCCTTGATCGTGATTTATTTCCTATAACCTATTCTTGATTTTAGAATTATTTTTTTAGTTAATTTCACACATATATATCATGGGATATTTATTTAAAATTTATATTTAATTGATTAGAAATTTGATCTTAATTAGTACTCCCAAGTGATCACCACTTTATAGTTTCCTTTAGTTGTTTTACTAGATAGTTTGAGGGAGGTTGGGGATGCTACTGTTTAGGGTATTAGAGTAGATCTCTATGAGGATGGACTTGGATTTTACCTAATTTTGTATTTTATACATTTTCATGTAATTATTATTTAGGTATGGAAATTATTTTCTTTTTAGTTTATATATATGTGGATTTTATTGGTGGTTTTGTTTTATTTTCTTGGGATTTATGAGTTTAATGCCTCCCATATGTGTGGTATATACCCTTGGTGGTAGTCTCCGACTCATGAACTTTTGGTGGAAGTCTTTGGGGGTCACACTTGTCTTCACCGTCAAATTGTATGGGGTTTCAGTGAGGGAAAATCATGAAAAAGTGTTATCAGAACTTTTGGTTAAGAGATAGGATAGCATTTCAAGTTAGGCACAAGTAGGGATTACATTGGATTGGTAGGGAAACAGTGTCATTTAAAATTATCCTATGATGTTGTCAGTGGAGAGAGACTAGTTAATATCTACTTATGGCCCCCTGTGATTTGATGAAAGGACCTCAATATTCTACTAATCATGCTTCGGTGAAAATGCTTGGATTGTATGGTAGAGGATTTAATAAGGGTGCATGCATCATTATCATAGGTTTCATTTAAGTTATATAATTATTTATAATTATTATTGGTTTATTTATTTATACTAATATATATTAATATGATGCATTCTTTATAATTATATTAAATTAATTTTAAATTAATTCAACCATGCTAGTTTAATAATATTTTTTACAAAGTCATGACATAGTATGATGCCTTATTTTCTTCCATAATATGACATGATTAGTTTTATAATTTAAATATTAATGTATGTTAATTATATAACCTATAAAATCTTGTTAATAATTAGTATTGTTTTGAATTGATTTAATTTGTATGCTAATATGTTCTCATTAATGGTAAATCTTGTCTAAAACGTCGTTATTGTAGTGAGTAACTTTTACTATAAGCCTTCTTGACTAAGAATTACCTTGAGGAATAATTATTGATTATGTTAAAATATTTTGAAATATATGTTTTAAAAGCATGTTAATATGTTCAATTATGTTGTGTAATAGATATTAAAATCTAGGAAATTGTTATTATTATGTAAATGAATAAAATTTACAAGAAGCCCGTTTAATTATGAATTCTCTTAAGGATTAAATATTTATAGTGTCCTAGCATCCTGGTTTTGATTTTTTTAAATTTATCAAGTGTCTTAACTTAAATTCAAGATTTAAATAATATTTTATTTTTTTAAATTCATGATATAATTTGACTTTTTGGTCATGAAGTGAAGTGTTTTTCAAACCATGAATACCTAGAGGTGTAATACCATGGTTTTATCTTCTTGTATTTCATAATTTCATGAAATTCATGTTTTTTATGGATTGGTTTGGGTTCATGTCATGATTTATATGGGGTTTGAATGTTTTGGCATAGTTATATTCATCATGTTGTTACCCTCCTCAGTCATATTGAATTTAACAAGGTTGGTTGAGTTTTAAAGAGGGGATTACCCTGGAGTATTGTTCCAAGTTTCTAGGGGGAATGTTTGAAACCAACCTGTAACATTTTTACTATGATCATTTCAATGTGATTCTATGCACCTAGATCTTTATTATAAATTTAGGGTGTCCTCGCCCCTTGGTTTGACCTTCACTGCTTCTCCCAAACCCTATGTGGTCTTGGCGGTTCTTTTGAAAGTTTGTAGTGTTTGATGAATATTTACAACCTTATTATTCAATTTATTGGTTCCTTATTGATTCAAGGTTCCTTTATTTTTCCTTTCACTTTATTCTTCTTTATTCTTCCTATAGGGGTAGTGGTGGTAGCGTTGGTTCTTGGTTTTGGTGGATCGTGGTTGGTGTATTGGTGATGGATGTGAAATTTTAGGTTGGTGGAATATTCTCTTGAATTTTTTGGTGTTTGGATTTATTTCTATTACCATGTAATTTTTTAACTTCATTATGTTGGTGGATTTCTAATCCTTTCATTATATCTTCTAGAATAATTTTTTACTTTTTATATTTTGTGTTGGGTAAAATAAAACTTTCATATCCTTATTTCAAAAATTAAAATAGACTTTACTTTGAATTTAATTTTAACTTGAAGTTATTTTTAGTTGTTTGTGTTGTGTATGATTAAAATATAGTAAACTTAAATACAAAGGATTTAAGTCTATGATAAAGTTTCTGGAAGTTTGGAGATCTGAGAATTGGCACCATATTTCTTTTACTGGATGTTAGAGTGTTTTAGCGGTTCAGATCAATGTCATCAAAAAAAATTGTGTGATGATGAATCCATCAGAATATGGAGGTTATTTATTCCAATTTTGTTACAACTGAACCTAGATTTTTTTAAATCTGACTATTGGAACACCATATATAAATAGATTCATTACTTCGTGGATAATAATTATGTTACAATATGAGATATCACTGAAATATTACAATCACTTGAAGTATAAAGTAACTTATTGACTTGAGTGCTTCTAGTGGTTTATTATTTTCTAATTTTTTTACTAAGATCTCTATCTAGGGAATATTTTTTTTGTAAATATCTAAGTTTCTTCTTATTTTAATCCTTATGCTTCCAAATGTTGTGTCGAGGATCTTCTAGTGTGTTGAAGCGGGCTACTGGAAATCATTTTGATTGAGGGCTTCCGGTTAGGGATATATTGTTACTACTAATTAGGTTGATTGAGGGATTCTGAGGAATATGATAAAATAACTTCTAACGGGTCTACAGTCGAGGGATTCAATGACTAGGAAGATAAAGTACCGTTTAATGGGTTTATGGTAAAGGGAATTTTAGTATAACAACCTGCACATAATTTTCGCATAAATTACATGATTTATGGGGTATATTTCATCTATTATATCCTAAATTAATTTTAGGGTAGTATTTTTATATAATTAAGAAATTTTTTTATTAAAAAGTAGACATTTCCATATAGTGCCCATTTTTCCCACAAAATAAGTTCTTTATAAAGGTACACTTTATGCATTCAAGATAACTCACATAATAAGATCTCTGACTTTATTAACATTCCTACTCATCTCCATGTGAAAAAACATTTGAAAATGTGGGATGATAATAAATATCATTAAGGTTCATAAAAGAAAATAAAACTTCTGGTCTAATTAACACCCTGAAAATCTATAAGAAAGTTTTTGTTTATCAAAATAAACTTTGAGTGCAAATATTCATTGAATTCAACATGAAAATAAGTTAATTTCTCAATATTTTTTATAAAACATTTCAGAAGAAATCATAAATTAAAAACTATAAACATGAGGGTTACTTAGAAAACAAGAAAAATAATGAGTACCTTTTCTTGAAAAATAATCCTCTTACCATTAAAAAGGTCATAAACTTTCCTCAAAAAAATAATCTCACTTTATTAACTATTGAAATTAAATATTTACTTTAAAAACTTTACAAGAATATCATATAGGTCCCTTGAGAATTTATCTTTACATTCACCTTTATAAGAACCCTTACAATAGAATCACCTAACCAGATAATTCCCACATCTCTTAGTAGTAACATGTCACTGGTAAAATCTATCACTTTACCCAATGCATTGGAGGGATATATCAGGTTCACCCATTATCATAGCTATATCAGGCTCACCCATCATTCATAAAAAATGTTCAAGAAAAATGTTATGAATAAAAAATATATATCTTTCACTTTAACCATAAAAATAATTTGAATTAGCATTAAATTCCATAAGTAATAACATTTTAAGTTGCCTCATAAAAATGAGAAAAAATTTATGTTTCCTTAGAAAAATATTTTAAAACTAAAAATTCTTATAAGACTAGGAATATATTCATATTATAAAAATTTTTGAATTTTATAGTAATATTGATAAAAAATGTCTATAAAAGTGGAAAACGTAATTAATGAGGTAAATGTTAAAAACTTTATTTTACATCTTGGTAAAAAGAGTCAAAAGTGACTCATAGGGAAAATGTTTAAAAGATTCATTTTTAAAAACATTGTAAAATTTAAAATATATTTTAAAGTTAAATTTAAAAAACTTTTATGTATAAGTAATAACATTCTTAAAAAAATTTAAATATCATGGATGTGGATGAGTAAGAGTTTGATGCATTTAAAATAATGCTTTAAGGGAAAATCCCTTACCTAGAATCCTGACTCACTTCATTTGTACATATACACTCCTAAGTAATAAAATTATGTTAATTTATATTTTATTTAGAACCGTTTCCCTTATTATTATTCAATTTGTTACAATCATTACTAAGTTTTATTTAATTACTAAATCAGTTAAGTTACTATTGGACGTTTTTGAGGTCATTTGGTTCATGATTTCAAAAACATCTTCTATAGGTTGATTAAGTTAAAAGGAATTATAGTTCCATAATATCTATAATATTAAAAATTTTATAATTATTATGTTTATTAATTAAATATATTTTTATAACCATCTATATAATATGATTATGAAAAATAGAGCACAGTATTTCATGGACGTAGTAGTCTGCATGTATATATGAGTGACATTTCTATTTTTCAACTGGTTGGAAAAGAAAAAATTTAGATAATATTTTAATTTTATATAATATTAATTATGGTATAAATTTCATATTTATTAATTATTTTCATCCTTATTAACAACCATTTCATGTGGTAATGAAAAAAATCACATCACTTTTCAGAAGTGGTAGCCCACACACACACAAGAGCGACGTTATCATTTTACAACGAATGGGTGGGTAGTAAGTTAGGTAATAAATTATATATAAAGATTCAAAATTATGTCACAAATATCATATATATTCATTTAATCCAACATTTTAACTATCCATATGAGGTGGTGATGAAAAAATAAACACATCTCTTCATGGAGGTGGTGGTCCACATATACACGTGAGCAATGTTTTAATTTCTTGTATGATGGAAAAGAGATAGGAATAGGGTTGTGTAATAAAAATAATAAAATTTTAGTATAGTTAAGATATTGATGTTATCATATCATGTGTTTTTAAAATATATTAAGTATATGAAAGAAAAATAAACATGAAACACTCATTTATGAATTATAATTCTTTGGAAAACCTCCCTTGGCTTGCACCTTAAGCCTTCATAATGTGGTCCTTTAGTGAGACTAGAACCCCTAGGATGTGAGGAAAATACTTGTGAATGTATTTGGGTAGGTATTTTCAAATTTAGAGTTCTCAGATTACATGAATAATTGATAAGAGGAGGTGCCCTCTTATAAGTGAGGGGAATGGCACACTTGTAAATACTTAAAACTTTTAAATATAATATATCTCTTACTCAAAGGAAGGTGGCACCAAATTGAAATATTTAAAAGATAGGATGAGGATGAGTAAAAAATCACTCATACAATAAATTTTTAAAAATTTATTATGATATTTTAAACCTTATCACTTCTCTTAACCCCCAAGAATATGAAATCAATTTTACCATATTTGTAACAAACTGACCCGGGTTACCCATAAACCTGGCACCCAGCCCATTATGTTATATACCCAAAGGGCATTCCCGATCCCCATGGGGTGGAAACAAGTACCTGGGCATCAAAAAACACACCATATGGAATGATTTCTCCCAAATTGATTAAACACATGGCATATATGTATACATATAATGAAAAATACAACGGAATATTAAAGGAATATATATTCCATAATAGTGAAAAGATAGAAAAAATGAACAACTAAAAAATAGTAAAAGTTCCAAAAAGAAGTCTAATTGAATGGACCAAAACCAAACAACTAATCCATGTGATGGCATGGATGAACTTCCACCATCTCACCACTAGCTACCCAAAACCAGTTAACACGAACCTCACTGCCTCACTGTGGCTCCTTGCCTTTCCCTACATTAGAAGACATAAAAAGGTATACACACCACTGAGGAGGTGTGTAGGGTGTAAGATAACACACTCAGTAGGATCCCACCTAGGAGTTCCATGTCAAGTATCTTTATAAAAATTTCTTTATGCTTATTTTAAATTAGACAAGGCATGATAATCAGTAAATAATTTTTATAGAAAACATGGTAACCATTTCCATTTTTCACAATTCTAAAAAAAATCATGTACAACAATTATATCAAGGATAACTCAGAAATACAAGTAGTACAAAATAGAATTAATATCACGGGCATCAGTACCAAGGAACACTATAGGTCAGACTACAAGACTACTAGTACCATAACAAATCAAGTGAACAATCCAGAACCTAGAACATAGGCCTGGGAAGTAGAGGAATATCTTATGAGTAAACCCCCTAAAAATTTCAATATTCATCCCCTAGAACAATAGACCTAGTAAATAGAGGAAATTCCCATGATAAAACCTCCTAATAATCACAAAACATGGATGGTGGCTGCAATCTAAACCTTCCACCTAAGTACCAAGGTAACCTATGGGCTCATTTTCACAAATCAATTTCAATGTTTAAAAAGTACTCACTTCATTTTCATTTATCAAAAACCAAGGAAAACCCATTTCTCTTAAAAAAACATTTTCAACACACACAAGAAATCATTCCAATTTGATAAATCAATTTATAAAGCAAGAGAAATTATGATAATTATCCTCAATTAGAGACAGAACCACCTACCTCAAATCTCGGGTCGCACACACCCGAAATGGGATCCACCCAAAATGAAAACCCAACGATGAAAACGAAGGTCCTAAAATACAATCCACACCTCAAGATTGATCCAAATTAGAAAAAAAAGGGTTGATAGAAAGGGAAAACACCACATACCTCAAGAATGGATGTCCTTCACACCACAACTAACCAAAGAATGGCCCCCAAAACAATATCTACCAAAAGATCTAGAAGATGACATGAATAATCACAAAATTAGTCCACTGGATCTGATAACACAACCCTAGGGAACTATCGGGATCAAGATCAACGAAGAAGTGGAAAGATCACTTACCCGGAGAGACACAACAAAATCAAAATGAAGATACAACATCAAACGGATTGATGTAGATGGAGAAGAGTTGCCCAAAATCTCCTTGAAGGGCTCTAGTTTGAGATCCAAGGGCCTAGAGAAAAGAACCGAAACCAAAAAATCCACTCACCTATTTTAAAAATTGTAAGTGGGTCTTTTCATGACGTGTAATACAATTACACATCGTGAAATCCATGATGTTCAAGTATGCTGAAAAATCCATCACCTCAGATTAAAAAACCATTATTTAAATAATTCATGACATGAAACCACTCTTCATGATGTGTAAACTTTCAAAGCATTAATCCTATTTCATGACTTGCACCCAATAATAGTTACACTATGTGTAACCCAGTTACATGGTGTGAAATCCTTCTGTATCCTACAAAAAAAGCTAAAGTCCAACAAATATCTGACTTCACCATTATAAGTATCCTCCAAATTCCTTCCCAACCCATTATAGAAAATGGGAAAAAAGGAGAACCATGATGAGGTCAGTAATTTACCTGATAGATCAGTAACGGGATGTTACAAACTCCCCACTATAATGACTTTACTTCCCCAGAAAGTCATGTAGAAGATGTAGTACCTAGAAAAATATAAGGCCACTTCTCCCTCATCAACAAATTTCATTCCCAAGTCTCAAGAGAATCTAATCCTTGTTTCTATAGAACTATGACCAATGGAATTTACTTCCCATGAAAGACTTTCACTTGAGAGTCAATGATCTCAACTAGTTTCTTAAAAATAAAAACATCTAAATCTAACTCAATTTCTTCCCAACTCAAAATGTGAGTGGGATCAGGATGGTATTTCCTGAGCTAAGATGTGTGAAAAGAATCATAAATACGCATCAACCAAAATAAAAATGATAACTATTAAGCAACCTATCTGGGATACTCAGTGACCTCAAATGATCCAGCATATCTCTAAGTCAACTTTCCCTAATTTTCAAGTTGACGACAACCCAACCGAGGAGAAACTTTCAAGAAAACCCAGTCACCCAGGTAAAAATCCATAGGATGATTCCTCTTATCTGCATATGATTTCTGTCTACTCTGGGATATTATCATACGTCGATGTACATTCTAAATATTTGCAGACATCTCCTAACCCAAATATGGTCCAACTAAAGATACCTCGCCCACCTCATCCCAAAAAATAGGTGATCTGCATGGGCTACCATACAATTCCTCAAAGGGATAAATTCTTATTGATGAATGATAAGTGTTTTTATAAACAAACTCAACCAGTCCCATATGGTTATCCCATGATCCTCTGAAATCCATGATATAGGCATGTAGTATATCCTCCAAGATCTGAATCACACGCTCCGTCTAGCCATCTTTTTATGGATGGTAAACCTAGGATACCTATCCTAAATAATAGCATAAGGACTCCCATGTTACCTTAAAATCACTTACACATACATCTTACACAGATCTTCAACTTTAGTGGTGTATTTAATCATAATGAAATGAGTAGAATTCACCAACTGATCAACAACCACCCAGATAGCATTCCTCCCTTGGGGAGTCTATGGTAATCCAATAACAAAATCCATGGATACCTCGTCCCATTTATAAATATTCACTATAAGAGGTTGAAGTAAACCAGAAGGTTTCAAGTGTTCTGCCTTTATCCATTGGTGGGTGTAACAGCGAGATGAAAACTCAACGATGCCACACTTTATACCCAACCACCAGAATCTCATCCTCATGTCATAATACATCTTTTTAGTTCCTGTATGAATATCCTATGAAGATCTGTTACAATAAAACAAGAATAAATTTTTTATAGATGTCGTTACAGCAACCTATTTTGTAAAGTGGAACATACCATCTGAAGAAAGAGACTATCCAGAAACAGTCTCCCCACCATAAAGGCTTTCTAGAGTTTTCTAAAAATCATCACCCTACTGCTGACTCCACAAAATAGACTCTAAGAGAGATTATGATAATTGAACACTGGTTAGAAACATGCTTGAAACATACTCATGAGCATCCAAGTGAAACTTAGTGAAATGCCCCATAAGGTTCCACTCTTCTTCAACTCCATAATAGACAGTGATGGTACTTTCCTACTAAGAGCATCTTCAATGACATTTTCCTTTCTCGAGGTGTAGACAATATCGAAGTCAAATGTCAAAAGGTATTATACCCATCATCCCTATATGAGATTCAATTATTTCTTATAAAATATATATCTCAGACCTTTATGATCAGAAAATACCATAAAAAATTCCCTAAAAAGATAGTGTCGCCAACATTTGAGTGCATGCATGACTATGGAAAGCTCTAAATTATGAGTGGGGTAATTCCTTTCATGCAGTCGAAGATGATGAGAGTTGTAAGAAACTACATGGTCATCCTATATAAGCACACATCCCAAACTAGTACCCGAAGCAACACAGAACACCACGTATCCCTTACCTGACTCTGGTAAGATCAGAATAGGAGATGATGTCAGAATTCATTTATGTTCATCAAAAGAAGACTAACACTTCACGTCCCACGTGAATTTCACAAGTTTCCTAGTAAGAGAAGTCAAAGGTGATTCCAACTTAGATAAATCCTTGAAAAATCATCCATAGTACCCAGTAAGACCAAAGAATATCTATATCTCAAATACATTATGTGGTTCTTTCCAATACTAGACAGCCTTCACCTTCTCATAATCAATTGATAATCCATGTTTATAAATCTTGTTCCCTAATAACTTCACTTATTGAATCTAGAAACTACACTTCTAAATATTTCCATAAAAATGGTGTTTTCTAAAAATTTACAGAACCAAACTCTGATGGTGCTCATACTCACGCTCATATTTTTAATAAAACAGTACATCATCCATGAACACTTCCACAAAAGTGTCAAGATATTTATGCAATATCCGATTCATCAAAACTATAAAACCTATAGGAGTGTTAGTCAAACCAAAAGGCATCATAAGATATTCATAGTGGCCATACCTACTCCTGAAAGATACATTTAGCATATTAGACTCCCAAACTCTGAGCTGATGATAACCTGACTGAAGATCAATATTTGAGAACTACTTTTCCCCTTTAACTGATCAAACTAATCATCCATGCGAGGCAAAGGATATTTTTTCTTAATCATCAATCAGTTCAACTTATGATAGTCCACACATAACCAAATTGAACCATCTACTTTCTTGGCAAAGTGAACATGGGTTGACCAAGGTGAAACACTAGGTAAAACAAAACCTTTTTCCAACAGGTTTTCCAGATAAATCATGAGATATTTTGGCTCCATTGGTGCCATAAGATAAGAAGGTATTGATTTCGGCTACATACCTAACACCGGGTCAACTATAAACTCTACCTCTCTCTCTAAAGTAAGACTAGAGAATCAATCTAGGAAAACGTAATAAAAGTCCCAAAAATTATGGGTAGATCAACAATATGAGAGATTTCATCAGGCTCAAACATAGCAGCAGATAGCAAACTCCTAAAATCTAGGCTAGAAGGCCATACATGACCTAATCTCAAGTTTTTCTTCCCTTAAAACACACAAGATATTTTATTGGAAGCATGAAATGAGATATGCTGATAATAACAATAAACCTCATCTTGATTAGCGACAATCCAATCTATACCAATGATGAAGTCAAACATATCTAGATCAAGAATGATAAAACCCTAGACCAACATCATATCAATAATCGTTAATGAACAAGGACACTGAAACCCCTACTCGTTACTCTTACCAAGAGGTATCACTAACTCCATTGTAAAGTACATAAGTTCCATTATAAGTTTAAGAATATCAACAAAATATGAAGATATAAAAGAGAGGGAGGCACCAATATCAAATAAAGAAATTATTACTAAAGATACAATAAGGACAGTACCTCTCAATATTTTCGAACTTGCATCGACTTCTGTTGGAAACTCATTTATTGCATGAAAATTCGTCACTATTGAGGCTTGTGGCTAGATCCCTATAGTCTTTGAATCTTATGACTTCATCTTAGTAGCCTTTGGAGCTTAAAACCCCTTACCATAATGAGGCATAGTCATATCCTAACATAATAACTATAAGTAACCAATGTATCCACAACTATTACATGTCTTCACATGTATAGAAAATGAAATTCTTATGTGGCCCCCCTTGTCGAACTGATAGCAAGTCAAAGGCACATTTCCAGCTGCAATGGATGGTGAAGAGGAGGCTCGCTACTGATACCCACCTCCACCACTTTTATGATAATACTTCCACTTCTTTTTTCCCATGGAGGCCATTAAAACTGCTACTAGATGGAAGAGAGGGGTTTGAAAAACCAACCTTTCTTACTATATCTATCTCTTCTATCATAGATTTTCCTACCATATCTACATATGTATAAAGTTTCAACATAAACACTTGTGATCAGATATCTTGTTGCAAACCCTACAAGTACTTCTGAGCCTTTAGCTGGACATTCTTCACCACATTCTAGGGGAAATAGACAAGCTCAACAAAATATTTGGTGTATGCCGACACCTAATTATCTCCCTATTATAAAGACAAGAACTCCTAAGACTTTTCCAACATCAAGGACTCTGGGAAAATGGTTGAAAGAGAAGGGTTCTGAACCCTTCCAATCTAAGTCCACATGTCTATCTACTTTGACCATTAAATCCCACCATATCTTACTCGAACCCTCGATCCGGAATGTTTCAAACTTTACCCAGATATTCTTAGGTGTTTCCTAAAAGTTGAAGATCTGGTTGATCGTGTCCATCTAGTCCTCCGCCTCTTGATGTTCATTCGTTCCTTTAAAAATTAGTGGTTTCTCGAACAAGAATTCTCATGATCAATCTCTCTATACTCCCGCTCTTGTTCGTACCTCAATAGAAGTGTTCTGAACTCATGGTGCATTTTTATAAATAGCATGAACTTCCCATATTATTGTCTCAATGATATTCTGATCTATAGGTGTATTCCCTTGAGGGGCGTCAGTTTCACCCTCCTAGGGAACTCATAGAAGACGTCTCAGAGGCATACTACTACAAACTGAACATGAGAATGATCATACAATAGAAAAAAATCTCAATTCAAACTAGAAAAACCATAATCATTAAGTGATATTTAAAACCAAATCCAACATAAGAGACCCACATCCCAATATCCCATGGAAACTTGAGTCTTGTCATGAAAATAGCTGGTCAGACACTTATCGCAACATACCTCTCAAGTCCTGAAAAACCTATATCTATTCTAACAGATGTACCAAGATAGGACTCTTGAGGACATACCTCCTTTGATACCAAATTGTAACAAACCAACCATGGTTACCCTCAAACCTAGCACCCAACCCATTCTATTACATACTCGAAGGGCATTCCCAATCCCCAAGGGCTGGAGACAAGCACCCAAGCATCGAACAAAAAACCAGAGGGAATGAATTTGTCCAACCTGATTAAACACATGGAATATATGTATACAAAGAACGAAAAATAAAATAGAATACTAAAGAGATATATACGCCATAACAATAAAAATACAACAGAAAAAACAATTGTAAAAGTGTTCAAATCTCTGAAAACAAGTCCAACTACATGGACCAAAACCAAACAACTACTCCTTGCGATGGTGTGGACGAACTCCCACCATATCACCATCAGCTACCCAAAACCATCAAACACAATCCTCTCTGTCTCACTACGGTACCTTTCCTTTCCCTACATTTGAAGACATACAAAGGTTTATGCATCACCGAGGAGGTGCATAGGGTGTGATCTAACAAGCTCAGTAGGATCCCACCCAGGTGTTCCATATCAACTATCTATATAAAAATTCATGTATGGTTATTTTAAATAAAGAATGGCATGATAAATAGTAAATAAATTTTATAGAAAACATGGTAAACATTTCCCTTTTTCATATTTCTAAACAAAATAAGGTACAACATGCATATCAAGGATAACTTAGAAATAAAAGCAGTACAAAACAAAAGGAGCATCATAGGCATCAGTACCAAGGAACACTATATGTTAGACTAGAATACTACTCATACCATAATAAATCAAGTGAAAAATCCAGTTCCTAGAACATAGGCCCAGGAAGTAGAGGAATACCCCATGAGTAAACCCCCCCCCCTACAATGTCAATATCCATCCCCTATAACAAAAGGGATATGGAACCAAGGAAAGAACCATGAGAAAACCTCATGATAATCACAAAACATGGATGATGGCCTTAATATAAACCTTCCACCTAAGTACCCAAGTTAACCAATATGCTCATTTTCACAAATCAATTTAAATGTTTCAAAAGTACTCATTTCTATTTCATTTATCAAAAACCAAGGAAAATCCATTTCTCTTCAAAAACACGTTTTCAACACGAACAAACAGTCATTCCAATTTTATAAATCAATTTATAAAGAAAGTGAAATCAGAATAATTATCATAGGATAGAGATGAAACCACCTACCTCAAACCTCTGGTCGCACACGTCTATAATGGGATCCACCAACAATGAAAACCCAATGATGACAATAAAGGCCCTAGAATACAATACAAACCTCAAGATTGATCCAACATAGAAAAAAAGGGGTCGAAGGAAAGCGAAAACACCACATACCTCAAGAACAAAAGTTCTCCGCACCACAACTAACTAAAGAATGGCCTCTGAAATAATATCTTCCAAAGGATCTAGAAGAAGAGATGAAGAATCACCAACATAGGCCATCGTATCTGATAACTCAACCATATTGTGCCACCGTGATTAAGAGAAATGAAGAAGTGGAAATATTACTTACTCATAGAGATGTACTGCAACCGCAATGAATATCCAATGTCAAACGGATCGATCTATATGGAGAAGAGTCTCCCAAAATCACCTATAATATCATTAGGTCGAGAGCCAAGGGCCTGGAGAAAAGAACCAAAACCAAAACATCCACTCGCCTATTTTAAAAATTTTACAAGAGTCGTTTCATGACGTGTAATATCACTACATTCTATGAAATCCATAGTGTTCAAGTACACTGAAAAATCAATAACCTTAGATTAAAAATCCATTATTTAAATAATTCACGATGTGAAACTACTCTTCACAACACGTAAACTTTCACAGCATGAATCTCCTATCGTAGCTTGTACCCAGCAATAGTTACACGATGTGTAAACCAGTTACATAGTGTGTAACCAAGTTACACAGTGTGAAAACCTTCTATATCCTACATAAAAAGATGGTTAAAGTTGAAAGTCCAACAGATCTATGACTTCACCATTATAGGTATCCTCCCAATTCATTCTCAGTCCTTTACAAACAATGGGAAAAAAGGAGAACCATGAAGAGGTTTAGAAAGTAGCTGATAGATAGATAATGGTATGTTACAATATTCAATATATAGAAGTGGTAAAAATAAATTATAATATAAGTATGAAAACTGCAATAAAAAAAATTTAGACAAATTGCCTTTTAAGAATAAAAAATATTTTATACCAAAATCAAGTATAATACTTATTCATATGGAATTAATTGAATTAATTTAAATAAAATTAAACATTTTTTTCTTTAAAAAAATCAAAAATATAAAAATAACATTTAAAACACATGATTAAGAGAAAGAAACCAAAACAATTTTTATTTGAATAAAAAAACTACTTAAATTTTCAAAATATTAAATATAGATTTCTAAGATCAATATTATATTTTTAAATTAATTATATTACTTCTTAAATATATATTTATTCTATGAAAAAAAATTATAAACATTCAAATCATTGTTATATTAGGATAATGTCATGAAAGTGACAATACATACAAAATAGGTATTTTTCACTATTTATTTAAAAATAAATTGTTTCTGAAAAATTCCAAAAAATTATCTTAAGATTATTTTTCCATAATGATTTATAAAATTATTTCCATTTTATCAATTAAAATTTTTTAAATTGGTATAAATTAATCATAATATTCATGAACAAAATGCAATAAAAATCCTTTTTGAAGAAAATACATTTTTGAAATATGAAATGAATTTATACTCATTCCTTATTTAGTAAAAAACATTAAATAAATTTTAATTTATTTTATTAATAATATTATCTATAAATTTCATTAAAATAAATAATATATAATTATTAACTTAATTTAATTTTTCTAAATATATTAAGCACATAAATCAATTTTATGGATAATATCTTCTTTAATCTTATATGATCTTATTTAAAATTTGAGTTCTTATTTCCTAATAATTAATTAGTACATTTGTATTAATGAAAAATTTTATACATATATTTCATAATGTGTTTACTCCTATTCATACATGTCAATCCAATAGCTAGTTTATAACAGTCATCTTAAAATAATAATATTTCTATAGTAGTTCACAGTTCGTTTATACTTGATATTGTGTGTGGTACACACTATCAAATATAGTATTAATTTAAAGGATTATAAAATAAAATTTCGATGTGTTATATTCTCCCCCACTTAAATAAATTTTTTCCTTGTAATTTTACCTCACATATAATAAAAAAAGGATTTAAAACATTTCCAAAATCAATTCCAAGGAGTGGAAAAGGACTTTAAAAAACTTTAATTTAAAAGGATCTCTAATAATGGAACCTTAAAAAAGGAAAATATATGGAATTTAGAGTGGAAAAAAATATATAAATAAGTGGTAATAAATATCTTTTATCCTTTCTGAATAGTTTCAAGGAAACCACATTAATAGCATTTCCTTTTGAAAATAAATTTAATGTTTTTTATGAGATTAGGAAACTTATTATTTCCTAAATATTTCTTAAACCTTGTATGTGTCATTATAATACTCATACTTTTGAATAGGTTTCCAAAATCATACCTTGATATATAGGCTATGTTTTCCGTATAAGAATTTATAGATTTATTTTCCTCTTTCTTGAGTTCAGGAATTCTTTTACCATCAAGATAGAAAATAAGAGAAAATATACTTGTTTTATTTCATTCTATAATTTCATCCTTCAATTTAGTTTTGATCAGTTTTCCACCTATGATTCATGTCATAACTATGATGAATGTTTCATGCCTAAAGTAATAAAATCAATTTCTAAAGGATCACAAAATCCATAAAAGGAAGAAAATTTACTTCTCATATTTTTATCAATTAATCAATACCAAAAATGTTTATCAAAAGTTAAGATAATATCTAATATGAATAAACCATCATATAAATAAATACTACATTAATCTCAAAATCCTCGACAATAACACCCAAAGTTTAATTTAAATTATTCCATGAATAAATAACCTTAAAACTCTTCAAAACATGTCTCACCAAAATTAAAACCCAAAACTCATAAAGATATGATAATATATTCTTTTGAGATACACTTAACATTTATCACCCAATAAAATTAATCACTCATAAATTCATATACCAAAAATATATATGCCCTAATCATATAATCTCCAAAATATGCTAATTTTTCTATGAATAACTTGAATCACCACAAATACATAATAAAATCATATATGCTTACAAAATTTAACTCAACCATTATTACTCAAATAAAATCATGTCTTATACAATAATATTCTATTTTCCTTAATCAAATAGTATTCAAAAAATAGTGAACTTCACCAAAAATGACTTTAAAAACATAGTCACCAAATCAATTTTCAATCTCATGGATATCTATATGATAAAACATATATTCCCAGAATTTAATAACTCTTTAATCCCAATTAAACATAATTAACTCAACATTAATGAATGTATTAACCCAAAAGGATATCCATGCCTTAAAATTTATGTCCCCAAAATATAATAGAATTGTTTCCTAAATAACAATCACTCTAAATTACATGTTAAACCTAAGGGTTACATATACCTCAATCATCTATTAAAATATAATAAACATACATAAAATTATAATTAATCACTTTGAAACTACAATCACATAAGGCCTCAAAAAAGGGTATATATACATTTGAACTTATGATTATCCTTAAACTTGTCAACTGTTATATAAGATATGGCTACATAATAACTCTTGGAACCCTATATATAAACACTTCAGTCAATTAAATTTCTTAAAAACCCTTGAGCCAAGATTTTCCATCTTATTCCGTGATAATTCCTTCCTATAATCAAAAAAAAGATGAATTATGCCCTAAAATTTATCAACTCAATATAATCGTGTTTTTTACTTTAAACATAAATAACTCATACCTTTGAAATATATATCACCAATCATTCCAATCCCAATTTTGAAGATTTATACCCCATGATTTACCAGATTAATTCCATATATTGTCATAATTCCTAAAAACACTTCCAAGTTCCTCTATTTACTTTATCCATTCTTGGTTATTTCATTGTGATTGAAATAGATGTTGATAGATATTGGAATTTATAAACAATAACATATTTTTAATGTATATCTTTGAGACATAATCTCAAACTTATTTCTTATTATACTTTAGGATATTGTGACTTGAGTTTTTCAAATAAGGGTTGGTGTTTATAATAATAAAAAATTCAGATAACAAAAGAAAGACAGAAAATTATCAAAGGATTCCCTCCTTTGTGGCTAAGTAGATTGTTGGAAATACTTTTTATGAGTCATCCATTGTAAAAAAACTTGATAAATTCCCTTATGGTATTTTCCAAAATGGTTATGATGAGATAGTAGTTTTTTAAAACATGATCAAATGTATCCCAAGTTCCTTTATGATGTTGAAGTATAAATGAAAATTTTGATACATTATAAAGTGTTTTATATCTAATTTGAATAATAGAGAGGGTTTCTAAATCACATGAGAAATATTTTTCAATTATTATTTCAATTCAATCCTTTGGAAGATAAAGGAGGTTTGTGTTTGACTTCCATCCGTCTATCTTGAATAATAAATTTTACCATGATGAAAGAAATTTTTGAATCAATAACCAATAATTCGTTAAGGAAATAATATTGAACAACCAAATAAATTTTATTAGTATATCTTATGAATGTATTGATCTAATACACCCTTCCCTGTAGTCTTGTATGTTTTTGATTCTCCATAGGTTCAACCTAGGTTACCTTAAGTTTGGCGCTCTTATACTTCTTAACATAATCCCAAAATAACCATAATTCATATAAAAATACTAACCTTTAAGGTTATATAATACTTATAACTTATGTTCCAAAACTAATAAATTAACCCTTAAAGTTTTATAAATATTTTAACAATATCCTAACCTCTAGATTTATCCAAACTCTTGCTCTAATACCAATTATAACAACCTGCACATAACCATCCCCCAAATTTCATGATTTGTGGAATATTTTTCATCACTTACATTTAAACAAACTTTTTAGGTTTATAGTTTTATATAATTATTAAATTTGTTACATTAAAAAGGGTACACTTCCACACAATATCCATTTTTTATACATAACAAGTTCTTTATAAAGATATACTTATCATGTTCAAGATAACTCCCATAATTGGATCTCTGAAATTAGTAACATTCCTACTCATCCTTAATCCTAGTGAAAAACATTTGAAAATGTAGGATAAAAAAAATAAATATCATTAAGGTATATGAAATAAAATAAAGTCTCTAGTCCAATTGACACCCTGAAAATCCATAAGAAAGTGTTTCTTTTTCATAATAAAATTTGAGCTCAATTATTCACTTTCTTCTACAAGAAAACAACTTAATTTTGTAATAGATTTCATAAAACATTTCATAATAAATCAAAAAGTAAAAAAATCATAAAAATTAGTGTTCCTTGTAAAACATAAAAACTCATGGATACCTATTCTTGAAAATCAACCCTTTAACCTTTTAATAGGACTTAAAATTTCCTTAAAAACATAATCTCACTTACTTACCTTCTAAAATAAAATGTTTACTTTTAAAAATATTACAAAAATATCATGTAGGTAAATTGATACATTATCCTTAAACTCACCCTTGAAATAACCCTTATAATGGAATCAACTTACTGGATAATTCCCACATCTATTAGGAGTAACCTATCACCAATAAACTCCATCACTTTATCAAATTCATTGGAGAGCTATATTGGGCTCACTAATAATCAGAGCTATATTAATATCACCTGTAATTTATATAAAATTTCCAAGAACCATATCATAAATAAAACACATATATATTTTTCTTTAACTATAAAAGTCATTTGAATTTTTATTCAAGCCTATAAGTAATAATATTTTTAGATATCTTATAAAAATGAAAATAAATTTATATTTCCTTGTAAAAACTTTTTAAAACTAAAAATTCGTAGAAAATTGAGAATATAATATTATTTGGAAAAAACATGTTAAATTATAGAGGAATCTTGATAAAAAACAACATCTATGGTGGAAAAAAAGGTGGTTATGCGGTTAACGTTGAAAAAAATTCTTTTTAGCTTGGTAAAAAGAGTCAAAAGTGACCTTTGCAGAAAACTTTTATAAGATTCCTTTTTAGAAACTTTTAAAAATTCAAGGATATTTTAAAATGACCTTTAAAAATCTTTTAATTATAAATAATAATATTTTAAAACATTTTAATGAACATGAATATCTGGTAGAAAATTTTTAAAACATTTAAAGTGATGTTTTAAAGGAAAATACCTTACCTCGAGTCCCACCTCACTTTATTTGTACGTCTAACCTCCTGAGTAATAAAATTATATTAATTTATACTTGATTTATAATATGTTTCCTTATTTTTATTCCATTTATTACCATATTTCAATTACTAGATCAGTTAATTTCACATTGGGTACTTTTGAGGTCATTCGGTTCGTGATTTTGATAACATCCTTTAGAGGTTGGTCAGGGTCAAAGGAATTATGGTTCCAAAATCTCTATAATATTAAAAAAATTATAATTATAATGTTTATGTAACAGCCCAAAGTTTTTTTAATTGAATTCCCTTCTTATAATTATGCCTTATAGTATAATCACATTACAAAACACAATGGAATATCATGATAATAAATACTATGTGACCATTAAACATAATTCTTCCACTTCTGTATATTGAATTTTAAAAATCTGACATACACGGTTTTGTTCGGGGTGATTTTTGGGGTCTTGTGGAACAAACTAAATTTTTGGTGAATAGTAACCTACCCTTATGAATAGTAACCTACTCTTATGAATAGTAATATGACCCTTATGAATAGTAAATTGTAAAAAATAATATTAACCTCACCCTTGAATGTATAAATAAAATTTAGGCATCTTATAAGTGATAATATGACCGTAGTAAAAGTATTGGTATTTTTGTAAGTCATCAATAATTAATTACAATTAATTAATTAATTTAAAATAAAATTTATTTTCCTAAAAAATTTTCATAAATTAACAATTTTATGTCTTCTAGTTTTAAGATAGTTTTATAAGACCTTATATAATTATTGAAAATATTATAAAATCAGTTATAGTTTTAAAATCTGTATTTTTCAGGTAAATTGTGATTTAAATTAAAAATTAAATTAATCATATTTATAAAAT
The DNA here is from genome assembly GCA_963277665.1 of Viscum album. Taxonomy (NCBI): domain Eukaryota; kingdom Viridiplantae; phylum Streptophyta; class Magnoliopsida; order Santalales; family Viscaceae; genus Viscum; species Viscum album. Next base: position 565,270,810 of record OY728142.1, on the reverse strand, counting down.
TATTTTTAAAAAATGGATATCATTTTCTGATTCTAAACATCAAAATATAGTTAGGGTAACTTTTTGATATTTTTCTAAAATACTTTAATTTTTATGAATAGTAAAATATGGTAATTTACCGTATATATACATTATAAGTTAAATACACTATTCTTAGCATCATCACCAAGGTAAGAACAATTGTTTTGAACTCACATGCACATATTACTATTTTTTCATGTAATCATCTTTATTTCCTGTCTTATGAAAAAATAATAAACAAATGATAAAAATATTGAGAAAACTCTCCACCCCTCCACTATAAAAACCACTCACACTCCCCTCTTATCTTTACTCCTATCAAGCCTTGTACCTTGACTAAATTATACTCAAATATCTCCCCAATATCCTCCCCTACATCCATAAGTCCTTAGTATCCTTAAAATACCAAATCCTCTCCCCTTAAGAGGCTCTCAAGGAAGATTAATTCAAGAGGTAGATTCCTCTTTTCAATTCTTTTACTTTCTTTTCAAATTCCATTATTTTCTTTTCTATCCTTACATCTCCTCATCCAAATATTATGAATACTCATATACCTTACATGTAGTAGGATTTTTTTATGATAATGTAATAAGTTATTATCATCTCTCCTTTACCATTATTTTATACTAGAAATAAATACACCATCTGAGATGTATTAATTCATCACATTCAAGGACGATGGGTTTTCAATTTCTTTTACCGTATTAAATTTTGGTCATGAAACCATTTTTATGGATTAAATAGACTATAATATATGTATTATGTTTCATATATCGTTATGGAATCTTTTTGGATGCATGTTTTTTATTTATAAAACAAAATGTGTTCATTGTGATCAAAAACCGCCAATTAACCCAAAAGGTTATCACTAAAGTTTTATATAATGATTCAACTTCACTCCAAGTAACCAAATTAAATTTACAACCTTGTAACCTTATAGATTTTAAATAATAAAATATAGCTCCAAATCTATATAACCATCCTAATTTTACATGATTATTTGTTCATGTATATAAGTAAACTGATCATGAAACAAACGGACCCGAATAATGAAATTAAACTTCTTAACTCATCAAAAAAGCCATGAATGAACTTTAAAAGGTTATACAAAATAAATTACATGTAAAATAGGTTCTTAAATTACAAATTAATGAACCTAATTTGATTATTCATGTAACAACCCAATGTTTATCAAAGGAAATTACTTTATTATAAATATGTCATTAAATCACAACATAATGAACTACTAAGTGCTAAGTAACCTTTAAACATGAGTTTTTCACTTTTGTGTATGGAATTTTGAAAATCTGACATACATGGTTGCAATCAGTAAATTATTTGGAGTCTAATAAGAAAAACTTAATTTTGGTGAATAGTAACATACCCTTATGAATAGTATCATACCCTTATGAATAGTGATATACCATAATTAATAGTAACCTTTCCTATGATAATATATAAATAATATTCAAGTTGAAAGTATGATATACCGATATTTTAGAATAAGTAAATGAATGGTTTTTTATAATAAATTATGATTTTAATTAAATATTAAAATAATCATATCTAGAAAATTATTTTTGAAAAATTCAATTCATTTTTGGATTATCCATGTTGAAAAATGGTTAGGGTGAATTTTTGAGATTTTTTTGAAATACTTGAATTTTTAGTGAATTGTAAAATACATTAATTTACCGTATAAATACACTATAGTAAAAATACACTATTCCTAACATCAAAAGTGATGTAAGAACCCAAATATAGAACTGAAATTAATTTATTACTTCTCTTGTTCATGGAATACTTACTATTCATTTTCTTTTGAAGAAATAATAAACTAATGGTTAAAAAATTATGAAAACCCTCCTTTTGTCCACTATAAAAACCCCCATTCATTCCCTCTTCTCTTCACTCCTCTCAAGCCTTGTGACTTGCCAATATTCTGCCCAAATCTTTCCCAAAGATCCTACCCCACGTCCAAAATCTCCCATACTCTTCAAAATACCAAAAACTCTCCCCTTTAGAGGTTCTCAAAGGAGGAAGTCACAAGAGGTAAATTTCTCTTTCCAATTCCTTCATTTCTTTTAAGTTATTTTCTTTTTGTTTCTTTCCTCACCCCCCTTCACCCAAATAGTATGATAACTCCAGTAACATACATGTACTATAATTTTTTTATGCTAATGAGATATTTCATTATCTTCTCTCTTTTCCCCACCTTTTATTTGAAAGAAATGAAAGCACGGTTTGAGATGTGCTAATTTAGCACATTCAAGGACAACAGTTTATCAATTTATATTATCATCTTTAATTATGGTCATGAAACCATTTGTGTTATGATTTAACCAGATTATTATATATTTAATATGTCCTTTTTATGGTTCTTTAATCTTTTTGTACTAATGGTATTAAGTTATAAATCAAAACATGTTCTTTGTAATCAACCCCCCTATTAACCAAAACGCTTATCACTAAAGTTTTATATATAGTATTTCAACTTCACTCTAAGTAACCAAATTAAATTTAAAACCATGTAATCTCCTGGATGTTCACTAATAGCATATAACATCATTTCTGGACAACCACTTTCATCTTCTATATTTATCCGAACATGAATATAAGTGAACCGGTCTTTTAAAACCAAGTCAACAAACAAGCCCGAACAATGAAATTGAACCTTATAATTAATTAAAAATGCCTTGAAAGAACTAAAAAGGGTTATAATAAATAAATTAAATATATAATAGGTAATTTTTTTTATTAATTATTAAACCTAATTTGTTTATTCAGGTCATTAATAACAAGTAGAGAACACCACTAGATTTATGGTAAGGGATCCTCTCCATTTCTCTCTTAATCAAGATTGTCCTCTATGATATGACTTTTTATGTGTAATAATAAATTATGGGATATGTTTTCACACCTCCTCCATAATTTACTCATGTTTTATAAGTGATGAGAAACCCATCCTCTCTCTTATCAATCCCTCTTATGTGCACCTGATACCATGTCGATAAGAAAAATCTACCTGAACATCCTTTGTTCTTTCGGGTTGCCTTATCTTATATATATCAAAATGGATTTATCTTATCTATTTTTGGGAATATTCTAAATTCTATTTAGTTGTACAAAATTATTTTATGGGTACCCTTTCATCACTCTCTTTCTGGGATATGCGTGTTTTAAAAAGATTCCCTCCTTAGAACTTTCCGATAAGCAAACCTCTTTTAAGGGAACTTCCCAAATTTTTTCCCAATTTAAAGTGCACTATATCCTCTATTTTAATCCACCGTTATATTTATAAAATCAGTATTTTTATTATGGAAACCTTCTTGGTTCAATTCTGTTTTTATATAAAATATTTTCCTCTGTTCTATTTTAAAATCTCTATAGCATTTTCCTTAAAACCGCACAAAAATGTTTTAATGCTAAGGTTACTCAAATACATTTCATATAAGTTGTACCTTTTTTTACACCAATTACCATATTATATGCCTATTTTAACCTATGAACGTCCATGTATGTTCTAATACTTTTCTTTCATGGACACTTTCATGATACGCCCATTGGTTATGATTTATGTCATGTTTGTGGCGCCCAATTCATTTCATGGGTACCCTTATGTTTATGTATGGTTAATTATGTATGATTATTTATGTGGAAAGAATATTTATGTGGTAGGAATATTTATTTGGAAAGAGTATTCATGAAAATTTTGAGATGGGTGCACCCAGATAGCGCTCTAATGCATTGGGGAAAGTTAAGTCTCATGAGATACGATGTGAAACGAGATTGGCGGTCAGCCTTGACCCGTACTAAAATGGGAAACAGGATTGGTGGTTAGCCTTGACCCATACTAAAGAAATTTTTTATGATTCTTCCACATTTATATGATTCCATGTTTATATTATCTCAGGCTTATACAATATGATTTCATATGTTCCATTCTTTGGATATCATTATGTCATGCCTTATAACTCTTGTGCTTAAGATATATCCTTATATTCATTCCTTTACTGGGATTTTTAGCTCATCCATTTATTCATGTGTTCCCCAGGGTACCCTATACATATTTAAGGTATCAAAGGAAGTTAGGATCTCTTTATTAAGATTAAATAAAGAAGTGTTTTTTAACCCCTTGTTTTATGTTTTATGTACCTAGTCTTCTAAGACACTTGACTTGGCTTGTACTCTTATGTATAATTATGCTTAAAATCATGTAATGATATATAAAAAAGGCTTGGGTCACTATAGTTGGTATCATAGGATGGTCTAGTTATTTTTGGAGATTAGGAATAGAGCACCTTAGTGAGAACATTAAGCATGAGACTAAGTATAATAAAACATTCCTAAATTTTGGTTAGTATTGAGTAAGTGATTTATCAAGAAAATACGTCCCTATCTGGATATGAGCAGGTAGAGACGGCTCCAGAACAGATGTACCTAGGAGTGAAAACTCCGACAAGTAGTTTCAGGCTTGACCTGGGGTATCCTGGTACACAACAACGGGCCTTTCTGCACTCTTTGTTACGACACTCCTGGGAGATATGCTTTGGTAGATTCATGAGCTTATTACAAACCATTATTAAGGGACAAAAAATGCCCATAAGAATATAAGTTAAAAAATAGATTGATGAAACCTAGATTTAAACCTAATGAACCACAAGTTAGGATATACTTCTTCTTTATAAGTTTATCCTTTTATGTTCAAAGTTTCATTTTTATGCTCAATAGTTAAGTATTCAAGACCTCTAATTATAATTTATTTTTCTTAGTTAATGGTGGGAAATAGAATAACATGTTCCAACAACCAATTTGATAGGTAATGTAAAGATTTCCCTAATGATATGCCAGATATGACGGGAGCGGGTGCTCAAAAATTCATGATAGTACTTTCTCAGCTAGCTCGAGTTATGAATAATAACTTGAATTAGGTGGAATTACCTCCTCATCCAAGGAAATATAAAGTTGAAATAGAATCCTTCATGTGGAAAAGGCCTCTCATGTTCAGCGGATCCTCTGATCCCCTCCTCGTGGAATAATGGATTAACTCCATTGAAAAGATATTCTCTGTCCTCCAGTGATCGTAAGAAGAGAAGGTGGTACTGGCAGTCTATCATTTTGATGGGGAAGCTGATTAGTGGTGGACACTGATCAAGAATACAAATTCCCAAGAGGAAATTGATTCCAAGGATTGGGAGTAATTCAAGAGGATGTTTTTCAACAAATATTTTCCTCAAATCCTCCGTCTCAAGATAGAAAGAGAGTTCTTCAGACTCAAGAAGAAGGAAGATGAATCCATCGGGGCATATGAAGCAAACTTTACAAGGATTTCAAGGTATGCCTCTAGATTTTTCATGAACACCAAAAGCAAGGTAGATCGTTTCTTTAGTAGACTAAAGCCGAGTCTACGAAAAGCGTTGGTGATTCGAGACTTCGACAGTTATGAGGATATTGTTTGTTGTACTCTCAAGGTTGAAATGGAGATTGGAGACTCTCAATGGTCTCATAGGCCTAGTGAAAAGAACCAAAAAATGGAGAACAACATGGGTAGTTCATCAAACAAATCCCATGATGGAAAGAAGCCAAACTTTTCCCCTTGTAAAAATTGTGGGAAGAAGTATCCTAGTAACTGTTTGAAGGGAACCAAGAATTGATTCAAATGTGTAAATTTTGTTCATCGGGACAAGAACTGTCACCGGGATATGAATAATCCCACCAATTCGGAAGAATAAAGGAAGATTCAAGTCAACACTCAGCCTGCAATGCAGTGTTACAACTGCAATGAGCATGGGAATTATGCGAACAATTTCCCTAAACTGAGGGTTGTTGAAGGCAATCAGTAACAACCTCCAAGGAAACAAGGAATTTATTATACTATCACTACTTCTGAGGTGGATCCATAAAATGATGTGGTGACAGGTATGCTAGTTATTCATTCAAGAATAGCAAACTTACTATTTGATTCTAGTTCTATGCATTCTTTCATATCTTGCAAGTTTAGTAGAACTATTCAAACACCACCTCAAAATTTTGAGGAAAAGTTGTTTGTGAGAACATTGAATGGGGAAATCATTTTTTCCATGGTTTATAACTCCTCCTTGGTTAACGTTTTTGGACTGAACCTCCCATAAAATCTTATTATACTTCCTTTAGTGGAGTTTTATGCTATCTTGGGCATGGATTGGCTATCTTTATACAAAGACAACATCAATTGTCAGGAAAGGGAGATCAATTTTCACATCCCAAAGAATCCTATGATTATTTACAAATGTAAGAAGTAAGATGAGTCTCCTTTAGAATCATAGTCTCAAGTGTGGATATTTCTAATTTATGAGAAAGAAAATCTAGCTCAAATGATTGAGACAAAGGAGATAATCATGCTTGAAGACATGCCCATTGTGAGGGATTACACTGATGTATTCCTTGAAGAGTTGTCTGGTCATCCTCTTAACTGAGAGGTTGAGTTCTCAATTGAACGTATCCCTGGATCTCTGCCTATCTCAAAGACACCTTACAGAATAGCCACTGTAGACCTGGAAGAACTGAGGAAGAAGCTACAGGAGAATATGGAGAAGGGTTTTATATGCCTGAGTGCTTCACTGTGGGGTGCGATAGTCCTATTCATAAAGAAGAAGGATGGATCAATGAGCCTATACATTGATTATCATGAGCTCAATAAAATCATGATAAAGAACAAGTATCCCCTTCCACAAATAGATTACTTGTTTGATCAGCTTTGTGGGGATAGTTATTTCTCTAAGGTGGACCTTCGGTCAGGATATCACTAATTAAAGGTGAGAAATGAAGATATTCCCAAGACTACCTTTTGAATGAGTTATGGACACTATGAGTTCATAGTGACGCCCTTAGAACTCACTAATTCTCTATCAATTTTTATTTATTTAATGTATAGAGTCTTTAGAGATTACCTCAACAAATTTATGGTAGTACTTATTGATGATATTTTGATATACTCCAAGAGTAAGGAGGAACATGAGAAGAATTTGAATAATGTGTTAAATACTTTTTGAAGGGAGAAGTTGTATGAAAAGTATAGTAAATGTGATTTTTGGATGGAGGAAGTATCATTCTTGGGGTATGTTATCACCAGCAAAGGGATATTTTTGGACCCTTCCAAGACAAAGGCAATTAAAGAGTGGCCCAGTCCAAATTCTGTAATGGAGATCTGTAGCTTTATGCGTCTTACTGGGTATTATCGATGATTTGCGAAGAACTTTTCATGATTGTCAAACCTAATGACCAATCTGACATAAAAGGTAGTAAAGTTTTTATGGACTCAGGAATGTGAAGAATATTTCAAAGAGTTAAAAAAGAGGCTAATCACTGCACCAATACTCATACTCCCAGAAAGTGGAGAACTCTTTGTGGTGTATAGTGATTCTTCTAAGAAAAGATTAGGTTGTGTGCTAATGAAAAATGATAAAGTGATATCCCATTCCCCAAGGTAGCTGAAAATCCATGAGCAAAACTATCCTACGCATGATCTGGAGTTGGCTGCAATGATCTTTGTGTTGAAAATCTAGCGGCATTATCTCTATGGAGAGAATTGTGAGATATATACTGACCACAAGAGTCTCAAATATATATTCCCACAGAAATAGATTAATATGCATCAATGAATATCGATAGAGCTCATCGAGGATTATGACTGCTCAATCCACTACTATCCCGGTAAGGCAAACAAGGTGGCAGATGCTCTAAGTAGAAAGGATCCTACATCTTTATCAATGATGAGAATTTAAAAGGATCTGATCTTCTTATATTTTCAAAGGAAGTACATGGGAATCATTAATGGAGGAACATCATCAATCCTTTCTCAAATTATTGCTCAACCATCCCTCTTGGAGAGAATAAAGGATTCTCAAAGAAAGGATGTGGAACTTTTGAAAAGGGTGGAAGTTGTTAAAAAAATGAAATCCTCTGATTTCAAAATTGATGAGGAAGGAGTTGTAAGATTTGGGTCACGATTATGTGTACCATCTGATCCAGAGATAAAGAAGGATCTTCTGAGTGACGCATATAGCTCAACCTTCTCTATTCACCCAGGGAGCACAAAGATGTATCACGATCTCTGAGAAAACTTTTGATGGGAAAATATGAAAAAGGAGATTGCTGAATATACATCAAAGTGCCTGGTATGTCAGCAAATGAAGGCTGAGAGGAAAATGTCTTAGAGGATGATGCAACCACTACCCATACCATCATGGAAGTGGTAGAACATTACCATGGACTTTGTCACTAGACTTACAAGGACTTATAGAGGAAATAATGCTATATGGGTTGTTGAGGATCATCTTACAAATACAGCTCACTTTATCACAGTTTAATAGGACTTATCATTGGATCAAATTGCATGGATTTACATCAAATAAATGGTAAGGCTGCAAGGAGTACCACTATCTATTGTATTCGATCGTGATCTAAGATTCACTTCGAAGTTCTGGAAAAGTCTCCAGCATGCTCTGAGCACTGAACTAAACTTCAGTACAGCCTATCATACTCAAACTAATGAATAATCTAAGTGAACTATTCAGACACCGGAATACATGTTGAGAGTGTGTTCTATGGAATTCAAATGAGGATGGGACCAACATCTTCCATTGGTTGAATTCTCCTACAACAACAGTTTCCACTCGAGCATCTGAATGGCACCATATGAAGCCCTTTATGGGAAATGGTGCAGAACATTGGTGTGTTGGGATGAGGTCGATGAGCGTAAGCTTCTAGGAACTAAAATGGTTGAAGAAATGGTGGAGAATGTGAAAACCATTCTGCAGCATATCAAGGCATCCCAAAGTCGAAAAAAGAGTTATGCAGATAACCGTCGATGAGACCTTGAGTTCAAAGATGGAGACATTGTATTTATACGCATATCTCTATGGAAGAAGATCATGAGGTTTATAAAGAAAGGAAAGTTAAGTCCCAGGTATATTGGACCCTTTTAGATCCTTGATCGAGTCAGATTTGTGGCCTATCAACAACCACTTCCACCTACCAAGTCGAAAGTACATGATTTCTTTCATGTATCCCTCTTAAAGAAGCACATACCAGACCCTTCATTTGTACTCTCTTCAAAGGTGGTACAGTTGGAGGATGATCTTTCCTATGAGGAGCATCTAGTGAAGATCTTGGATCGTAGAGACAAACTTCTACGTGACAAGACTACTCATCTGGTCAAGGTACTATGGAGAAACCATAAGTACAAAGAGGAAACACGAGAATTAGAGGAAGAAATGAAGGAAAAGTACACCCACCTATTTTTGGTCTAGAATGTAAAATGAAATCTCAAGGGTGAAATTTATTAAGGGGGAAAGAATGTAACAATCCAATGTTTTTCAAAGGAAATTCATTTCTTATAAATATGTCATTAAATCACAACATAATGAAGTACTAAGTGCTAGTTAACCTTTAAACATAATTTTGTCACTTCTGTGTTTGGAATTTTGAAAATCTGACACACACGGTTGCAATCAGTAAGTTATTTGGAGTCCGATAAGAAAAACTTAATTTTGGTGAATATTAACATACCATTATGAATAGTAACATACCCTTATGAATAATGATATACCATAATGAATATTAACCTTACCTATGATAATATATAAATAATATTCAAGTTGAAAGTATGATATACCAATATTTTAGAATAAGTAAATGAATGGTTTTTGATAATAAATTATGATTTTAATTAAATATTAAAATAATCATATTTATAAAATTATTTTTGAAAAATGGACTTCATTTTTTGATTTTTCACGTCAAAAAATGGTTAGGGTTGATTTTTTATATTTTTCTGAAATACTTGAATTTTTAGTGAATAATAAAATACATTAATTTACCGTATAAATACACTATAGTGAAAATCCACTATTCCTGACATCACAAGTGATGTAGGCACCCAAATATCAAACTCAAATGCATTTATTAATGTTCTTGTTCATGGAATACTTACTATTCCTTGTCTTGTGAATAAATAATAAACTAATGGTTAAAAAATTATGAAAACCCTCCTCTCCTCCACTATAAAAAAAACCCCTTCACTCCCTTATCTCTTTACTCCTCTCAAGCCTTGTTCCTTGACAATATTCTACCCAAATATCTCCCCAATATCCTCCCCCACGTTAAAAATATCCTAGCCTCTTCAAAATATCAAAACCTCTCCACTTAAGAGGTTCTCAAAGGAGGAAGTCTCAAGAGGTAAATTCCTCTTTCCAATTCCTTCATTTCTTTTAAGTTATTTTCTTTTTGTTTCTTTCCTCACCTCCCTTCACCCAAATTTTATGATAAATCTGGTAATATAAACGTAATGGAATTTTTTTATGCTAATGGGATATTTCATTATCTTCTATCCTTTCCCCACCTTTTATTTGAAAGAAATGAAAGCACTGTTTGAGATGTTCTAATTTAGCACATTCAAGGACAACGGTTTATCAATTTCTATTATCATCTTTAATTCTGGTCATGAAACCATTTTTTTTATGGTTGAACCAGATTATTATATATTTAATATATCCTTTTTATGGTTCTATAATCCTTTTTTACTAATGGTATTAGTTTATAAATCAAAACATGTTATTTTTCATCAACCCCCCCCCCTGATTAACCAAAACGGTTATCACTAAGGTTTTATATATAATATTTCAACTTAACTCTAAGTAACCAAATTAAATTTAAAACCATTTAATCTACTGTATGTTTAATAATAGAATATAACTTCATTTCTGGACAACCACTTCCATCTTCAATGTTTATACAAACATGAATATTAGTGAATTGGTCTTTTAAAACCAAGTAAACAAACGAGCCCGAATAATGAAATTGAACCTTATAATTAATCAAAAAGGACTTGAATGAACTAAAAAGGGTTATAATAAATCAATTAAATATAGAATAGTTTTTTTATTTATTAATTAATAAACCTGATATGTTTATTCAGGTCATTAATAACAAGTGGAAAATACCACTGGATTTAAGGTAAGGGATCCTCTCCATTTCTCTCTTAATCAAGATTGACCTCTATGCTATGATTTTTTATGTGTAATACCAAATAATGGGGTATGTTTTCTCACATCCCACATAATTCCCTCATGTTTTATAAGTGATTAGAAACCCCTTCTCACTCTCATAAATCCCTCTTAAGTGCACCTAACACCACGCCGATAATCCGTAACAAAATCTAGTCGAACCTCCTTTATTCTTTTAGGTTACCTTATCTTATTTATATCAAAATGGAGTTATCTTATCTATTTTTGTGCATATTATAAATTTTGTTTAGATGTACAAAATTATTTTATGAGGACCCTTTCATCACTCTCTTTTGGGGATATACATGTTTTTAAAATATTCCCTCCTTAGAACTTTCCGATAAGCAAACCTCTTTTAAGGGAACTTCCCAAATTTTTACTCAATTTAAAGTGAAATCTATCCTCTATTTTAATCCACCATTATCTCTATAAAATCAGTATTTTTATTATGTAAACCATCTTGTTTCAATTCTTTTTTATATAAAATATTGTCCTTTTTCTATTTTAAAAGCTCTATAGCATTTTCCTTAAAACCGCACAAAAATGTTTTAATGCTAATGTTACTCAAATACATTTCATATAAGGTGTCCCTTTTATTTGAAACCACTTACCATGTTATATGCATATTTTAACCTGTGAACTTTCATGAATTTTCTAATCCTTTTCTTTCATGGACACTTTCATGATACGCCCATTGGTTATAGTTTATGTCATGTTTGTGGTGCCCAATTCATTCCATGGGTACCCTTATGTTTATTTATGGTTGATTATGTATGATTATTTATGTGGAAAGAATATTTATGTGGTAAAAATATTTATGTGGAAATAATATTCATGAAAATTTTGATACGGGTGCGCCCATATAATGCTCTAATGCATTGGGTAAAGTTAAGTCTCATGAGATGCGATGTGAAACGGGATTGATAGTTAGCCTTGACCCATACTAAAATGGGAAAAGAGATTGGTGGTTAGCATTAACCCATACTAAAGAAATGTTTTATGATTCTTCCAAATTTATATGATTCCATGTTTATATTATCCCATGCTTATACGATATGATTTCATATGTTCCATGCTTTGGATATCATTATATTATGCCTCCTAACTCTTGTGCTTAAGACGTATCCTTGTGTTCATTCCTTTACTGGGATTTTTAGCTCATCCCTTTGTTCATGTGTTCCCCAGGGTACCCTATGCAGATGTAAGGGCTCAAAGGAAGTTAGGAGATCTTTATGGAGATTAAATAAAGAAGTGTTTTTTAGCCCCTTGTTTTATGTTTCATGTACCTAGTCTTCCAAGAAACTAGACTTAATGATCCTTGGATTGTACTCTAATATATAATTATGCTTAAAATAATTTAATGATATTTGAAAAAGGCTTGGGTATCTATAATTTAGGTCATTAATATCAAGTGGATAACACTTTCGTACTTAAGGTAAGGGATTCTACCCAAACCTCCTTCATTCTGTTGGGTTGCTCTATCTTTGTTTTTACCCAAATTAAGTTATTTGTTATTTTTATGTACATATTATAAATACTTTTCACATTTTCCAAACTCATGTATCAAGTTCCATTCATAATTATCTTTTGGGTATATACATGTTTTTAAGTGGTTCCCTTCTCAATACTTCTTTAAAAGAAACCCCTTTTAAAAGAACTTCCTGAATTTGTACCCAATTTCAAGTGAACTCTACCATATGTTTTAGGCCTACATTGATTTTATAAAACCATTGTTTTTATTATTAAAACCCTCTTGTATCACTTCTGTTTTTATATAAAAGATTATTATCTTTTCTATTTTAAATGATCGTTGGTATTTTCCTTAAAACCACACTAAAATGTTTTAATGCTAAAAATTCTTAAATACTTTTTTACATGTTATCACTTCTCTTTGAAATCACATACCAAGATATATCCCTATTTTACCTTATAAATATCCATGTATATTCTAATTCATTTCTTTCATGGACACTTGTATGATACGCCCATTCATTAGCTTTATGACAGGAATATGATACCCATTTCTTTCCATGGGTATTCTTATGTTTATGATTGATTATGTATGATTCTATATGTGGAAAGAATATTCATGAACATGTTAAGATTGGTTCTCCCAGATATCACTCCAATTAATTGGGTAAATTTGAGTCTCATGAGATGTTATGTGCAACGGTCTTGGCGGTTAGCCTTGACTTGTGCTACCATGTGCAACGGTCTTGGTGGTTAACCTTAACTTGTGATCATCTATGTGCAACGAGCCTTGAATCATGCTAAAGACATGTTTTATATTTCTTAAACATTACTATGAATTCATGTTTATATTACCCCATGTTTATATGTTATGATTCCATATGTTCCATGCCTTTTTATATCATTATGTTATACCTTCTAACCCATGTGCTAAAGCTTTATTTCTCATTTTTATTCCCTTACTGGGATTTTTAGATCATCCCTTTATTCGTGTTATCCCCAGGTTATCCTATGAATATGTATAATCAAAATTTAATTTATGATCTCTTTATTAATACTAAATAAATAAATGTTATATTTATTCCCATGTTTTAAGTTTTATGTATCCAGTCTTCCAAGACACTAGACTTTATGATCCTTAGCTTGTAATATGATGTTTTATTATGATTAAAATCATGTAATGTTATGTGTAAAAGAATATGGTATCTATATTTTATGCATTCAATATATTTTTATAACCATCCATATAAAGTGGTTATGAAAAATGGAACATATTATTTCATGGAGGTGGTAGCCTGCACGTACACATTAGTAACCTTTCTATTTTTCTACTAGGTGGAAAAAATAAATTAAAAATATTTTACTTTTAAATAATATTAATTATGTTATACATGTCATATTTATTCATTATTTCCATCCTTATTACCATCAATTTGAGTCGGTAATGAAAAATGAATCACATCTCTTTGTGGAGGTAGTATTCCACACGTACGCATGGGTGATGTTATCATTCTCCAACGGAAGGGTGGGTAACAAGGTAGGTAATATATTATCATTAAATAATAAAAATTATATCAAAAATATAATATATATTAATTTGATACATCATTTTAACCATCCATATGAGGCGGTGATGAAAAAAGAAACATATCGCTTTATGGAGGTGGTAGTCCACACGTATACATGAGTGATTTTTTCATTTCCCATAAGATGGAAAAGAGATAGAAAATTGGATATGCCAAAAACATAATAATATTCCATTATAGTTAATATAATTATGTTATCATATCATCATGTTTATAAAATATTTTAAGGATATATAAGAAGAAATAAACATGAAACACTAAGTTAAGAATTATACCCCTTCTTTGGAAAACCTCTTTTGAGTTACACCTTAATCCCTCATAGATTGGTCTTTTAGTGAGAACAGTACCTCTAGTATGTGGGCATAAGAGTTTTAAAGTTATTTGGGTTGGGATTTATTTATCTAGAGTTCTCAAATTATATGAATAAGTGATGAGAGAAGGTGCCCTTTTATAAGTGAGGGAAGTGATACGCTTGTAAATACTTAAAAATTTTAAATATATTATATGTATTTATCAAATTAAAGTGGTAAAAACTTGAAATATTTTAAATATTTGATGATTATGAGTATAAATACACTCATAAAATAAAATTTAAACAATATTTCATGATATTTTAAACATATCTCTTAGTTTTAACCCCCTTATTAACTCTTTTAACCATTATAGTGGTAAAAAGTTTTTACAAAGGTTGCTACTCATAATGACCAAAAATTAAATTGAAATTATTAAAAAATTGTGAAATAATTATTAAAAATAATAAATCAATTTTACCATATTCAATTTCTATAATTTTTAAGAGATAATTTTAATATAAGTATAAAAATATTAATGAAAACAGTTTTTAGAAAAATTTCATTTTAAGCATAAAAATGATTTTATACAAAAATAAATTATAATGTTGATCATTATGGAATTAATTTAACTAATATAAATAAAATTATATTTATTTTAGTATAAAACCAATCCAAAATATAAAACAAACTTATAAATACTTGATCAAAAAAAGGAACCAAAATGATTTTTATTTGAAAAAAACATTACTTAATTTTCCAAATGTTATACATAGATTTATAGGTTTAAGATTATATTTTAAAATAAATTATATTAATTATTAAATAAATATTTATTCTATAAAAAAGGTTTTATAAACTTTAAAGTCATTATTACCTCATGATATTGTCATAAAATTTTCAATACTTGAAAAATCTGTATTTTTTCACTGTTTACTTAAATATCAATTATTTCTAAAAAATCACAAAAAATATATTAATAATATTTTGAAATTATGATTAAAAAATTATTTATATTTTATCAAATACCATTTCTAAAATTGGAAGAAATTAATCATAATACATACACACAAAATGCAATAAAACCCATTTTTGAAGAAAATGTATTTTTGAAGTATAAAATGAATTTATACTCATTCCTCATCTAGTAATCATAATTAAAAAATATTAATTTATTTTATTAAAAATATTATCTATACATTAATCTAAATCATCCATCTATAGTTATTAACTTAATTTACTTTGATAAATATATTTTGTAAATAAATTGATTTTCTGAAAAATATCTACTTTATTCTTATATTATTTTATTTAAATTTTGAGTTATTATTTACTATCCATTAATCTGTACATTTGTATTAAGAAAAAATTTTATATAAATATTTCATAATTTAGTTACTCTTTTTCATACTCACCAATATAATGGCTAGGTTATAGTGGTCATATTTAAATAATAATATTTCTATAGTATTTCACTGTTTGTTTAAGCATCGTGTTGTGTGTGGTACGCACTATCGAACATGGTGTTCATTTAAAATAATATAAACTAAAATATTGTGTTGTTACATATAGGCTGGAAGTAGGATACCTTGTATCTAGTTTATCAATCCTCCTTAAACTTTGGATTAAAATTGTGGTTTTAATAATATCTTTTAAATGATTATTTGGTTTTTCAATCAGTACTCTTTGTTTTGTTTTAATCTTGATGTGATTATTGTTTATTATATTATAGTTTTTCATATATCGGTAATTCATTAGTTTAATTTTCATTATGTTCAAATTTTTTTCACTTTGATCTGTTAGTTGATTATAAATTCATAATTATGATCATATAACACTTTTGGTGGCTGGAAAATTGTTGGTTGTTTTTAAACTACAATTCACCCACCCACACACCCCCCGCCCCCACTTAAATTTTTTTCTATTGTGTTTATCTAGGACACCATTATGTTATCCTCTAATCACCCTTATTTATCCCTAACCCTCCTAATTATTATCTCCTTCAAACCTAATGATTTAAACCCTTTTATTATTCCTCAAAAAACTTTTTTACCAACTTATCACTTGATTGGAATCCTTTCTTCAATTCCTTAATGTTGAGAAACCTTTATTTTACCACTCCAACCTTTGATGACCCAACCATGTTTAAAATTATAATATTCTTATCTAAAAAAATAAGATCATACTTTGTCCTTGGGCTCGGCTAAGATGGTTTGGTTTTGTGGGTTGTTATTTAATTTATGGGTTTATATTATCATACTCTTATATTGAGACTAGTGCTATGAATTTTGGTCTAGGGGGAGGGGTATTTTTATTCCTTCTCTTCTATAGTTATCATAATCTTATCATGGGGATAATGTTTTGGATTTTAGTCTGGGGGAAGGGGTTATTATATATTTTCTTCTTTCACCTACCTTCTACTTATTTTTAGATTATTATGTCATGTCTATTGTAATTTCTTCTTATACTTGATTTAGAATGATATATTCATACTATAATATTCTAGTCATTATGTTAGTTTTTTAATGGAATTTATGATATTTCTTGTGGGTTATATAAGTAAAATAATCATTTTTTTCATGACCCATCTCAATGGGGATCATGTTGCAACTCCCCAAGCCTGCCTCCAATAGGTTAGAGGCTGGAGACTAGTGTCGAGTAGGCGTATCACTAACATGGGAGACCTTAACCTAAGTACCTATAAACATGCACACATATCCAAGATCATGCAATGATGAAATGTAAAAACAACTGAACAACCATGTACGCATACATTTATATCCCACAACCAAATTATGACAAGAATTAATGGAAAGTAAAAAAGGCCAAATACAATCTGACCTCAAAGAGTCTGAAAACAAACGCAACTTGAAAGTAAAGATGGGGACTGTTGTCATGATACCATAGGAACACACCTCAGTCTATCCAGCTCACTAATTGTTTTTTGGTACTATTACCTCTATGACTTTATCAAAAGGTGGATCTTCTACACAAGAAATGACAAGTGCGGGAAAATACCATACAGGGGTGGGTATAACAATACCTAACAAGAGACCACAAAACCAAAAATCATATAAAAAAATAGTAAACTATACATAGGTATATGTCTACAATACATATAATAATAATATCGAGATATACTCAACAAGGGAACAGAGTCTCAAGGTAAAGTCACAACAATAATGCTAGCCTAGGATTCCTGCTTGAAGGTTCCACATAGCACTCATCTAGAAGAACACACTTCATGAGTCAGATAGCACTAATGATGTATGTTAGATAGGTAGTTATCATTGGGTCTTTCCAATTGAAGTATACACTAGATGTCTTAAGAGATACGATACATAGATTAGGATCACTCCCAAGTCCATGGGTTGTACCAACAACTCAATCTAGATTAACCTATTAAGTAGAGAATCGGTGCCCATGTAGTGTTGGTCATGATGATGCTAATAAATTTACTTAGGACAAGAAGGTGATAGAGGATCTCACTATAGGACTCAAGGAAGGATTACAACAAATTTATCCATGAATTCTTACTGAAGGGATCACCATCCTATGTGTAGTATTAGATTCCATACTAACCCTCGGAGAAGAGGATTTGGGGAATATTCCCTTAATGAAACTTGTCCAAGATACAGAGGACAAAGGTTCTAATACAACTTTAAAGGAGTACATGGTGTGTATTAGTAGTGAATGGTGTGTCTCTTTATAAATGAGTCCTACCTATGTAAATAGCTCGTTCCCATGAACATGTAATAGTGAAGTGTTAATTCTCATGTACTTCTTCCTGTGTCCCAGTATACGGATATTCCTGTGTACATTTTTTCCTAACTGTGCTTGTGTGGGAGTACATAGTGTTCCATTGGTTGTGTACTCTTGGTCATGTTTGTATACCCTATTAGGTACACGTTGAGCTACTATCGAATTCATCACATGTCGTGTGATATGGTTCACACATTTTTTGATACTTAAATAAATATGGAAACCCTATATGTTATACAGGGGGACCACACAATGTGTTTCTATGGAACACATGTCGTGTACCGCGGTATTTTATAGATCCCATGGTTTACTTATCTGTGTCGATGTCCTCTCCTCCATCTACGGATCCTCCATGAATCTCACCAATAAATGTGTATCTACTCCGGTCGGGTCTCATTATCATCTCTCACCGGATTCTCATCACCCAATTCACAT
Organism: Viscum album; assembly: GCA_963277665.1. Taxonomy (NCBI): domain Eukaryota; kingdom Viridiplantae; phylum Streptophyta; class Magnoliopsida; order Santalales; family Viscaceae; genus Viscum; species Viscum album. Next base: position 565,252,201 of record OY728142.1, on the reverse strand, counting down.
GGAAAATGGTTTCTATTCATTCTCATCGTCGTCACATGCACCATTCAAAATAAAAGTTCTCCCATCCAATCTAATCCATTCACTGTTACCATCGTCACATGATCCATACACCATAATAATTTCATATCTATGATATCATATCATTATTCCAATAAATGTGTGTGCAATGATTGGTTCCTTGTTATTTGGGTCGAACCACCGGGAAAACAAAACTCCAATAATGAATGGAGAAAATAGGGGAGAAAATCACAATCACAAACATAAATAATGAACCTCAGACAATGTTCATGGTATCCTTGATCTTTTTTCATTAGAAAAAAAAATGAATAATCAAAAATAATCAAATGAATCTCTCAATAAATCCTTGTAAATAAACCCATCCTACAAAAAAGACCAATCTGCATATCAATCCTTTGTTTGATTGATTAGTGTTCATCATAGAAATCAATAATGGGGAAGAAATACAAATAAACAAACATCATAACTTGATATGTATTGATCATTGATGAAGAACGAGTCTGTGTTGTTGTCATTGGGGAGATGCCTGAATCCCATCGTACACCGATAGTCGATCTATGATCCGGTTGATGTTCATCTGAGAGAGATCCTCCAATTCTCTCTCTAAAGTTTCTTCAATGGATCTAGGGTTATATGGATAACCCTGAGAATTTGTAATAACCGTAAACTTATTGATGAAATTAGGTCTTTTCATAAACGGGTGAAATAAAATAATTTTTTTTAATTTTTTTATTCATTTTATGCACACGATGACTTTTCCACAAACATCTTGCACCATTAAAGGTTATGTTGTACATGGGGTAAAAATCATATTCTGAACTCAATGGTTCCCTCATATTTCTGATTCAAGCTTCTATTTATAATATATTCCACTTTTTCATGAAAATTGTTTGTACATGTTGTTGAATATATTTAATATATTTCAAATATTTATTCTAGGAATGCCAAGACTCAGAATCACATGATGTCTCAGTTCCTGGTCTCAAAAATAATTCATACAATATCCAAAAATAATACATAGAAAATCTAAGTCGTTACATTCTCCCCACCTTGGGGATTTACATCCTGAAAATCCAAAACAAGTGGTTACACAAAGAGATGTGGGTAATGAGCATGTATCTGAGCCTCTATATCCTAGGTTGTCTCTTGAAGATTCTCATGTTTCCACCATACATGCACTAAAATAATCTATCACCCATTATGGATCCTCTCCTTTTGATCTTTGATCTCCATGGAGTACTCAGCAAAGGTAGTTCCATCATCGATGCCCAACTCACCCCATTCGATAATGTGTGATGGGTCTTGCATGTACCTCCTCAGCTATGATACGTGGAAGACGTCGTGTACCCAGTCTAACTATAGCTGTAGATCTAAGCAGTACACCACCTCACCAACTCTGCACAATAAAGACCATTGAATCTTGTAGATATCTTGCTGCCCCATCTAAATCTCCATAATCTACATCGAGGTGAAACCCAAAGGAACACATGGTATCCCTCCTCAAACTCCAAGGGCCTCCTTCATCTGTCTTCATAAGACTTTTGACAGATCTATGAATTTCTCATCCAATCTTGAATAATCTACACCTTCTCAGTAGTGGCTCGCACCAACTCTAAGACCGTGAGTGATGACTCTCCTAGGTCAGTCTAGTAAAGTGGTGACCTGAAGGGTCACCATACAAGGCCTGAAATAATGTCATACCAATGGTGGAATGGTATTTGTTGTTATATGAAAATTCCACCAATGGTAGGTAATCCTCCCAAATACGTCCAAAGACCAACATGCAAGATCATAGCATGTCCTCTAGGACCTGAATGGTTTGATTAGTCTGGTCATCAGTCTGGGGGTGAAACTCTATGCTCAAGCGTAACAAAGTCCCAAACGCATTATCTAATCCCTTCTATAAATGATATTTGAAGTGAGAGTCATGGTTAGAAATGATCATTGATGGTAATCCATGGATTTGTAATATTTCTTGCATGTAGAGGTGTCTCAAGATCTCTATTGAACAATGCTCCCAAATAGCTAGGAAGTGGGCTGACATGGTGAGTCGGTCTACAATCACCCAGATGGAATCATGTTCCCTAGATGTATGTGGTAATATCATCATGAAGTATATGGATATCCCATCCCACTTCCACTCTGTCACCTCAAGGGGTTGAGCTAAACTCGCTTGAACTTGGTGCTTAGCCTCCACTTGCTAACAAGTAAGGCATTGAGAGACAAACTATACAAATCCCTTTTTAATCCATGGCCACAAAAATTAATGTTTAATGTCCTTGTACATATTTTCCACACATGGATGTACCGCTAAATTAGATGTATGAAACCCTCTCATAACCTCCTCCAACAATGTCATTGATACTGTCGTGCGTCCAATGAAAAGAACGAAATGTTCCCCACCTTCAAAAAATCCATTAGAAGTATGTCCAATATATATATGAGTACATAGGGTCTCATAATCAGTATACCCAAGATGATATTCTCTAACTCACTATAAAAGTAGAGGGTTAACAACCATTTATTGAAGGTAAGATTCTTTATCACTATCCATAAAAGATAACTGCAACGAAGCCAACTGCTCTGATGCCTCATTTAGAAAATGTGAATTAGATCTCCTACTGAGAGCATATGCTACCATATCCCCCTTCCCAAAAGTATAGGAAATATCAAAGTCATAATCCTAGAGAAATTATATCCATAATCTCTATCTCAAGTTGATATTCTTCTGATATAAGGTATACTTGAGACTCTTATGGTCAGAATAGATGATAAATCACTTGCCCATCAGGTAGTGTCGTTGCATGTTTAGTGTGAATACTATCGCTGCTAACTCTAAAATGATGTGGACCATAGGAAATCACTGCCTACCTATGCATCAGAACACAACCAAGCCTGATTCCTAATGCATTACAGAACACTATGTACTCGACAACCTCCTCTGGAAATATTAAGATGGGAGTACTCATCAATATTTGCCTCAACTTCTAAAAATCATGTTGGAAGCTCTTAGTCCATGTGAAAGGTTGTCCCTTTTGGGTCAAAGATTACATGGGAGCTGATATCTTGGAGAAATCAGGTATGAATCTTTGGTAATAGCCTGCCAACCCAAGGAAGCTTCCCACCTTTATCACACTCTTTGGTGGCTCCCAAGCTAACACTACCCCAACCTTCACTGGGTCTACTTCCACTCCATCTACTGAGATAACATGTCCCAAGAAGTGGACCTCTTGAATATAGAACTAGCACTTAGAGAGTTTCCCATAAAGATAGTGATCTTAGGGTATGTTTAGGACAATACTCACATGTCTCACATGATCCTCCTCAGACGTCAAGTACACAAGGATTTCTTCGATGAAGACTACCATGAATCGGTCTAATAAAAGTTGAAAGACCTAGTTCATGAGTCCCATAAACACTGCTGGGGTGTTCATAATGAAAAAGGGCATCACTAAATACACATAGTGACTATAGTAATATCTGAATACCTTCTTTGGTATATCCTCACCCCTTAATCACAACTGGTGATAGCCCGATCTGAGTTCAACCTTCAAGATCCATCAGGCCCCTCTCTGCTATTCAAAGAGGTCATTGATCCTCAAGAGTGGATACTTGTTCTTCACGGTCACCTGGTTCAAGCACCGATAGTCCACACATAACTTCAATCTCCCATATTCCTTCTTGGAAACCAAAATTGGGGTTGTCCATGGTGAAACATTGGGTCTAATAAAGTTCTTCCTCTATAAGTCCTCCAACTACACCCTCAACTCGAAAAGTTTTGTGGGAGCCATCCGATATGCCAAAAAAGATATCAGGGTTGTTCTAAGGTGTAGACCAATGCATAAGTCTATCTATCAATGGGGAGGTAAGCTTGAAACTTCCCTTGGAAAGACGTCCTCATACTCTTCCACCACTATAGGAAACTAAAAACTCATAATATCCACTACATTGAGGGTCATTATAGCTAATTAATGAGTAATCAATGGCACCCTCTTATGCATGAGTCTATACTGCACTTCCTAGGTTTCCTTTTCACCCAAAAAGGAAATCTTGGTCCCATCAATATGGACACACCACATCCTCCATATAAAACATCCAATCTAGGCATGAATTGTGGATAACCGGTCCATACCTAAGATGACGTAATAAGTAATAATCACTACTACAAAGAGATCCCAATAGAAACTCTCACCTCTAAGATTCAGGCCATACTGTTGGCACAAGTGCGTGATCGGTCTCTCATATCCAATATGAGTCTCTAAGCGTAAGGGTTGATCTAAGGGATCAACCAGAATCTCTAAGTCATGAATCGAATAGGTGTAAATAATGGAATGACTATAACCTAGGTCTATTATTAATGAAATTAAGGTATAAAAGACACAGATTGTACCTCAAATCATTTCTGGAGCCTCTAAGTCATAAACCACGCCTGCCTACAGCTACACCCACCCCTATCCTCCAACTCACTGATTCTGGCGTGGACCACCTGGGGGTGGGGTGGTAACAAGTTTAAGAACCTACAACCTCCAGCTACTCTCCCAACTCCTCTTCCACTCCCACTGTCCTACGAACCTGTATGTTTCTACAGCTACCTCTACCTCGGTGGTCCATCCACTATCTCCATGTTAGCCATACGGTGGGTCAAAAAAATATCATTCAAGATATCCCCTTTCATGACCCCCTCCCTCCAAAGATACCACAATGAATGGATAGGGATAATGACCCTTGAGTCCCACCTCTAGTAGGCCCTGGGTTGGATACTAGCATTGAGGTTATAAAAATCTCATATTATGGGATACATTACCCTCTATAAAAGAAACAGGATCAGAAGATAAGATGAATCATCCACAAAAAAATCAAGTCATAATATAAAATAAATCCAAAAACCATCCCATGTGCATGTATAAATGAAACAGATACAGTAAATTTTCCAAATTAAATACCCAAAAGAAATGCTAAGGCAGCGACACAGTAGTTATCCAAAGGTCTAAGCTAGTAATGGCTACATCGGTCCATGTAATCCTCCTAGAAACCTGAAAATGGTTTTATATATATAGGATGAGCATATAAGTATACTTAGTAGGAAAACATAAGTCTCTTGTGCATATGTGAAAGAATCATACTAATGCACCTCTTAGAAAATAGGAGAACCAAACAACACCTATCAAGGTATAATAGCCATCACAACCTCACAAAGGCACACTCACCAAATAATGAAAATCAAGTAATATAATATAACAAGAATCACATCGATAAGGTTACCCTGCACTGCTTTCCCACTAGTATGCCTCACTCAACCCAATATCGTACGCCCTGGCACTCCCATATATTCTTTATACCACACCACCCCACAAGCATGGTCACAACACACCTCGCCCACTATCACATGGGCTTGCTTCCCCACAAACACAGCCACAACACATCTCGCCCAAAAACACATGGGCTACAACACAACCACCTCCATAACCAGAGTAGTAGGGTATCACGAAAATGTAGGACATCAAACTCCTAACCACCTCCTAACATGCATGATTCCCACCAGAAGTTTTCCCACAAACACAGTCATATCTCATCCCACCTGAAAACACCTGGGCCACCACCCCACAAGCACGGTCTCACCTCGCCCAAAGACACTTGGGTCGTCACATCTCAACCTCAAACACCTAGGCTATCACAACCAACATTTAATGCACTAAAATACCTCTAGCCATCATAGCCTATGAAATAACTACCTCACCTGAAAGAGAGAACGGGAAAGTGAAGGTACCCATCCATCCGTACTCCTCGCTAAATATTGAGGAAAACACCCCCCCCCCCCCCCGTGTGACTATGCGGGTATCAGCACGTAGTGATCGACATGGTTTGGGTGTGTATTGAAATAACAAGAATGTATAAGTATGTGTGTGTGTGTGTGTGTGTGTGTATTATCAAACACTCATACCAAACCTATGGGTTCACAAACAAAAGAACCAACTTATAACACTGTCACTTTTGATACCTAGTCTAAATTCATAACACCGCACATCAATCCACAAACCCTACTTCACATTTACAACCAATTTCATTTAATCACCCCATTCATTTCATTATTTAGAATCAACCACATTTAACTACACAACCCACCATTTAATTATCCACTAGCCATTTCTATTCTATTTACCAAACCAACCCAATCCATTCCAAATATTATTAAATAGTTATTTATTTATTCCATCACTACTCGAGCATCAAGCACAAAGCAATCACCACCTCACCACCCCAAAAGCATGGAAAAACAAACTACCTCCTTACTATCCCAAAATCATGGCCAAACAAACTATCAGCCCCACATTCGCAAACCACACATCGTCATCCCACAAGCACATCCACACATCACAACACATCAAGATCATTTCACAAATTTACAAAGGGGGTTTTATCACATTCCACTTTATTTTAGGCACATTATCACTCAAGCCAAAATCTTGGGGAAACCCTTTCATTAGAAAAATATAAATGGTTAATAAATTTCCATTTTAGGGTGATATCAAAAAAATCACAACTAAAGCATCAATAACATCACATATATCCAGCACAAACAAATACCCCAATGGCCACAATTTTCAGTGGGGCATCAAGACCGTACAATTCATAATATCAAAAATAATATAAAAGTTTTAAAAGCATGATAATAAAACCCCATTTACCCTTTTAAATTCAAGTAACCATTACTTTATCTTTAATTAATCTGGAAAAACCATAACCCATAGATTAAAAAAAAGTAAATCCCTCCTGCATGACACACAATAAGGATAAATGAGGGAATCCCTAACTTGAAGAAGCTTGGTGACTCGTTGTGCACCACAAGGTGAATAAGAACACTTGAAAATCACAATCGCACCATGGGAACCATGGATTAACCTACACCACAACCAAAGACCATAAAAACACAACCCAACACACACCTAATACCATTGTGAAATTATTACAACGAAACCTTAGGATAAGAATGGAATAAAACCCACCAAGAAGGGATAATAAACGACCACAGATCAACCATAAATTTCCAATGAACCACTAGGGCCAACAGATCAAAGAGGGAGGTAGTGGTATTGAAGAAATCCTTGGGATGCATAGGGTTCTACCAAAATGAGAGGAAGAATAATCCATGGATGAATGAAAGAAAATTTGGCTGGAAAAGAATTTTAAAACTACACTAGATTAGGCATTTAAATGATGTTTAATCCCCTTTCACATCATGTAATCCTTGGGGTTCAGTTTCACCAAAAAATATGTCACCATTTTATTATTTAACCTGGAAAATATACACGTCATTAACCATACCTAGATTAGTTTTGAAACCAACTTTCACATTGTGTAATACACTTACACGACATGTATTTCTTACAACAGTTCTACTACACCCCCAGCTCCCACGAAAACTCCCATAACCTCCCCCCGAACACCTCCAACAACCAAAACTGGAAAAGTAATGGATCAGGAGGGCATAAACCATTACATCAGATACCACTCAAATGATTATCTCTCTAAAGAATATAAAACCAATATCAAAAGGAAAGGGGTCTGAACAACCATCCCATGTGATACCTCTAAAGGATCTCATCATACTTCAAACCCTACCACCAGCTAAACACTCCAACCCAAATGGCCACAAAACACATTGCACAACCACAAGTCACCTCATCTCACACAACCAGACTATCACATCACCACTTCACAACTATCTCAACCACCATGCTGCTCAAACTAACAACCACTACAACTAATGAACTGCACCATCCTAAACACATGAATCGGAGAATTATGTTTTCGATGTCAAGATACTATTCTGGGTGGCACTGACTCAACCACATGGGTTTAATCACATCATAGTTAATGTATCTCAATTAGGAATCAGGTCCTACCCTTTTCATACATCATTAATTTATCACACATCGCACCATACACATCAAAAACCAAGAAAAATAGATCATCTTATAAAATAAAAGGATCCAAACATCACATAACAAATCAAAAATGAAAAAATAAAAAATATAAAAAACTCCAGGTACTAGGAGTGAATCTATATTTATCTCTCCCAAGTACTCTCCTCCATGACACCATGCCTCCACAACACACAAACCAAAGAAATGGTCTTTCCACACAGTGCCTTCTCTTAGAGATACTAGATCTCTGCTGGTTGTTTCACAAACATTGTGTCATCCTCAATATCCAACTCTCCCCAGTCAATGACATGGGAGTCATCATGAAGATATCGACGAATCTGAGAGATGTGAAAGAGGTTGTGGATCCTCTCTAACTGCGGTGGCAATGCTAACCGATATGTCACCTCACCCACTCACCCCAACACCTCAAAGGGCCCAACAAACCTGGGAGAAAGCTTTATCCCTCTTCCAAACCTCTGCTTCCCACATTGAGGGGAAACCTTCAAGAACACATGGTTCCTAACCTCTAACTCAAAGGGTCTCCTCCTACGATAAACATAAGACTTATTTCGATTTTTCATTACTTTCATCCTCTCATGAACAAGGTAAACCTTTTATCTCGTACTATACACCACATCAGGACCAAGAACGACTATCTCCCCAACCTACATCCAACACAATGGAGAATGACATAGCCTTTTGTAAAAATCCCAAAATGGATTCATACTAATGGAAGAGTGATAGCTATTATTATAATAAAACTCTACCAAAAGAAAGTTTCATATCTAAGATCCACCAAAGTCCAATACATATGCCTACAACATATCCTCCAATGTCTGGATAGTATGTTTTGTTTTCCCATCTATATGAGGGTAGAAAGTATTTTTGAGGTGTAACTAAGTTCTAAAAGCATATTGTAATACCCTCTAGACTCATGAGGTAAAACATGAATCCTGATCCAAGATAAAGGACCTTGAAAATCCATGAAACCACACCACCTTCTCTATATACCACTTATCCAAATCATCTGCTATGTCTGACTCCTTGATTTCTAAGAAGTGGGCCAATTTCATCAACTGATCCATGGCTACCCAGATAATATCACACCATCCCTAAGTTATGGGTAACCCTGTGATGAAATCCATAAATATTTCATCCCATTTACACTCAGGAACATCCAAGGGATGCAACAAACTGCCAGTAACATAATTATCGACCTTTAATTACTGGAAAACTAAGCACTTTCCCACAAACTCTGTCACTACCCGTTTCACCCCGAGCCACAAAAACTGCACCCTTAAGACACGGTACATATTTGTAACTTCTAGGTGTACCGCCAATGGTGATTTATGAAACTCATGAAGGAATAAATCATGAATTATAATCAGAACAAACAACCTTCAATGAAACAACACCAGGTTTAGATCATCCTCCAACCATCCCTCCAGAGCATCACTATGGCCAACATGATCATGAATAACCTATGTCTCTATGTCTCCCCACTGAGACTCCTCCACCTGATGCATCAAAGAAGACTATATCTTTATCTAAAACAAAAAAACTCTACCACCATCCACTCTTGTATGTAAGTGAAAGGTTTCCAACTCCTCCATTGCTCTCCAAACATCATTAGACTTTAAAAAAACACCCTTCCATGACTTCCTGATCAAAGAATCACAAACAAAATTACCCTTTCCTATGGTGTAGGAGATCTAAAAATTATAATCTTTAAGAAACTACATCCACCTTTATTGTCGCAAGTTTATATCACTCTGGGAAAAGACATGCCCCAAGCTCTTATAATCTATAAATACCACAAAGAGTTCCCTAATGAGGTAATGTCTCTACAACTTTAGTGAAAACACAGCTACTGCTAGATCCATATAATGGGTGGCATAGTTACACTCATGGGGATGTAACTACCTAGACCCATAAGAGATCATTACCCAATGCTACATCAGCATTAATCTTAATCCCATATAGGAAGAATTATAAAACACCTTAAATAACATACCCTTCTCTGACAGCTGAAGCACTAGAGCACTGAATCTCCTTTAGCTAACCAAACGCTACCTGGCATTGATCACTCCACACAAAATCTTGGCCTTTCCTAGTCAAAGATTTTAACAGGGCTGCAACTTGAGAGAAATTAGATACAAACCTCCGATAATAGCCTATGAAACTAAGGAAACTGTGAACCTCTACCACGTTCTTGGGTGTTTCCCAAGAAACAGTTGCTTCAACCTTCGATGGGTCTATTGCCACACCCTATTGAGACACCACATGACCAAGGAAATTCACCTATCATATCCAAAACTTATTCTTGGGTAAATTTCTATAGAGTTTGTGGTGTTGAAGAACCCGTAATATGGTTCTAAGATGTTCAGCATGATCCTCCTATAACTTTGAGTAGATCAAGATATCATTGATTAATATGATGATGAACTGATCCAAGAACACATATAACACGGATTTCATAAGCCCCATAAACATGGCTGGTGCATTCGTAACATCTAATGTCGTGAATACAAACTTTAAGTTCCCAGACCTACATCTAAAGGCATTATTCGGTATATCGTTATCCTTCACCCTCAACTAGTGATATCCATACCTCAAGTCGGTTGTAGAAAACCAACTCACCCCACTCAACTGGTCAAAAAGATCATTTATCCTCAGAAGAGGGTAACAGTTTTTTAATATTACCTAATTTAGCCTTCAGTAGTCTACACACAACCTTATACTATCATCCTCCTTTGCGAACAATACTGGAGCACCCCACGGTGACACACTGGTATGGATAAAATCCTTCTACATCAGATCATCTACCTGAACCCTCAACTCCCATAACTCAAAAAGTTTCATCTGATAAGAAGTCATTGAAATCAGAAAATCACCATGTTGTAAGTCTATCTCTAACTCAACATCACGTTGAGGGGTAGCATCACAACCACCTCAGGGAAAACATATAGGAACTCCACAATGATTTTGGGAACCTCTACCATCCCAATATCCATTGATTCCACCAGCAATGAAAGAAGGGGATCCACGCATCGACTACCCACCTGAAAACCCTGCTCGCCAATAAAAACCACACGTTGTTCATCCACATCAGAAAACATGAATCTCATCTAGAAGCAATCAATAACAACACTTTTAGAATAAAAATAGACTATGTTGAGTATAACATCATATGGATGAATTAGTATTAAGAAAATATACCCACGGGACTGGTGTGGCCTCATCACCAGTCTACACCCCCAGCACATATCAAACAAGTTTCTCTAGCCTCTGACAGTCTAGTCAACACTAGGGGTACAGGAATCCTCACAATGTATAGTCCTAGAGAATGGGATAAAGTGGGTGAAAAAAAGGAGTGTGAAGTTTCTGAATAAAACAAGGCACAAAAAAGGGTACTAAACAAATAGATAGTACCTCTGATGATCTCTATCCCCTCTGGAACTGCTACCTCCACTGCGTGCAACTTGTTGGAGTTGGTGGTCTAGAACTAACTACTTTGTACTTTATTCATTAATAAAAGCCTTATCACATCTTGATTGTTCTTATGCGTGACAATGCATGTGATAATGTCCTCAGGACAGTTGTGGCATTAAAGGGTCATAGTGGATCCTTGCTATGATGAGAATCCAAAAGTGCCATAACAATGTTCTTGAATATATGTTCTATGGCTGGATGATATTATTTGAGGGACACAAATAATACAGGTCATTCGGGGTGAGGACTCATAAAAATTTGAGGCACCTTATCATGGTGTGCGCCCTTGGTAATATCCAAGAGGATATTATGAGAACGAGACCCAGTAGTAGGAAATCCACATTTCATAGTGTCATTGGATGTTCCTATCTGCGGACGTGTGTATTGGTCCTTAGACTTTAAGATTATTATTAATGGGTATTACAACTCGCACACTTAGATGTACTGATGAAAACTATGACGATACACTATTCTCAGCGAGGTAGGATACATTGGGTGTGTCACGAGTAATACTGCATTAATAGATAACGTGAGAAAGGATTTTTCCCTTCTGTTCCATAACGGAAGTAGATATATCAAGCCCTTTGATGGAATTGATATTGCCTAAATAAATCCATGGCCATGGTAAGGTATGGGCGAGTTCAATTCTAGGAAGTCAAAGAAAGAATAATCGATCACATGGGTTGATGGCACTAGAATGCAACCTGATTAATTAGAGATATCGAGACAAAGGTATTATATTACACTGTAAGCATTCGTAGGAGGTGACACGTCATTACGGTGTTAACTTCTTTCTCTATGGGTGCCTTGGCATGTTGCTAGATGCTAACCTTGGACTTTAGGCAAGCTCCACCTAATGCCACTGAGAAAGAGGCCTAGAGGGTCACACACTAAGTGTGTCCATGTATCTCAGTTAAATATTAATTTAACAAGTTAAATAAATATTATTCCTGACTGTGGTTTAATAATTATTTAAGGATTCCTGGTCGCATTTATTTCGAAACTAGTTATTCGAGAGAATATATTGTGGGCGAAATAATATCTTTCTTAGTGAGTACTGCAGTAACATTTATTTAAGAAATAAATATCCATTACTCAAGGTCTAATAAATGTGGTGGAGAAAAATGGAAAATAAAATTACACGCCGTGTATATTAAATATACATGTCGTGTAGTTTTATGGAAAACAAGTACACATCATGTATTAATTATTACACTCCATGTAGTTTTCCAGCCGGTATTTTGAGGATATAATATTGTTTTATTAAATGATATTAATTATAATCAGCATGGGTGCATGTCAAGGAATTAATAATTCAACATGGGGTTTCAATAAGAGTTAATGAAATAAATAAAACACGTAACGCGTTTATTTATTGTCATAACTCTATTAACCTTAAACCCGATTATAAATATCCTCACAACTCCAAAACTTCTCAAGATCCATCTTTGTGTACAACAGATTTGGAAATACTCTCAAACCAAGAGAGAATTCCCTTTCCACCCAGAACGCCCTCAAGTTACGAGAGCGAGATCCTCCACCGGATCAAGGCGGTCGAAGGCGGACATCGCAAGCGAAGGTTCTTCCGCGCTAGCACCCGGAGATCCCTTCGGGGACGTCCAGAGATACGTGGAGAACATGTGGATCACCACTAGAGGAATCCTATACTTGGATTCTACGACGCAACAACGGATCATAGGATCGTGACTGGAGACATCGACGAAGAATGAATTCAACCAAGGTAATTCTTGTGAATTAATTAAATTAATTATAACCAACATATGATGATCCTATCTCAATGGTTCCAGGACTCTTATTTTCTTTTTCGTTCTTCGTTCCATTCCGAAGATCCAGCATTTTATATCGTGACGGATCTTGGATTGAACGTTGTTTAACGCTAAAATTAAAGTTGGGCAAACCCACCAACGCACTTCTGTTGCACCCGGAACCTACAAGTGGTATCAGAGCCAGTTTATATCGTTGATTATAATTATTTAGTTTTTCGTTGGTGATTTACACATTTAATAATTTAGTTATTTCAATTCATGTTTAATCGTTCTAGAAATCTGAATCTCGAGATCTGTTCATCCTCCCTCATTTCTCGTTCAACTAATAGAAATGAATTTTTCTTTTAATTTTGATTAAAATAAAATATATGAACTCATCCGGAGGAGCCAAACGTTTCTGGCCGTACAACACAAGAATACACAGCGTGTATTCGGAAGTACACACCGTGTAGTCTAGGTTCAATGCATTGACTGATCCGCCAAATCAGGTCGTGTATTGGATTCTTTCTAAGAATTTAAGACACCGTGTGTTGACCAGAAATAGGTGGCACACAGTTTCCAGATTATACGCTGTGTGGTCTAATGAATACGGCGTGTACTCCCTTCGGGTTAGGGTTGGGCCGTGTACCCCGTACACAGCTTGCCCAGCTGGAAACCGTGTAACGTGGAAACTACACGGCGTGTGTCCCACAGAACACGTCGTGTACTCTGAAAATTTCCAAAGTACATTAACACGCCCTGTCCCCGGGAGTGTACTTCAGATGGATAGTGAAGAAAAGTACACTCCGTGTAGTCGGAACTACATTCCATGTACCCACCCAAATTACACAGATTTTTTAAAATTTATTATTATATTATACAAACCCTTGAGACGTGTACCATGGTGCAGGCGTAAAGCTATGGCACAACACGTGATAGGTGTTTTATATATATGTGTTTAATTTAACATCTGCGTAATGAATAGGAATTCACCGGGTTGCCTCCAAGGTACAAGTTACGTACAAGGATAATTTTAAATGAATTTATTTTAAAATTATGATGGATGAGAATCTCAAGGAAGTTCATAAAAGGGTTTAAGATAAAAGGATTGATTAATTAAAGATAATTAATTAATTCGATCATGATTTATCTTAAATAAGAACGATTAAAGAATTCACTATTGGAATCCTGACCTTTCCCAACGCTTCTATACCAACGGTTGTAAAAACCATTGGTATAGGCCCCCTTTCCCAACGGTTTGGAAAAACCGTTGGGAAAGTCCACTAATGGTATGGATTTCCCAACGGTTTGGCCAAATCGTTGGGAAAAAACTTTTTGTGGCCACTTTTCCCAACGGTTTGGCCAAACTGTTTGGAAAAGTCCATGGCTTTCCCAACGGTTTGGCCAAACCCTTGGGAAAAGTCCATGGCTTTCCCAACGGTCTGTCCAAACCCTTAGGAAAAGTCCCTTGGGTATGGCTTTCCCAACGGTTTGGGAAAACCGTTGGGAAAATTCCACCACTTTACCCAATGGTTTGGCCAACCCGTTGGGAAAGGTTGGGAACCTATCTTTCCCAACGGTTTTGAGAACCGTTGGGATAGGTTTTATGAGTACATTGGCCGAATATCATCGAATACATCAATATATAAATTACATATTAATATATATTTATATATTTATCCTAATATATTCACAAAGGATACTCTAGGATAGTGGTAAAGTCATTGATTTATAACATGGAGGTTGTGGGTTCAAACCTCCGCAGGAACTCATTTTTATATATTTACCTTTCCCAACGGTTTACTCAAACCATTGGGAAAGACCTAGGGAATTTTTTTCCAATGGTTCAAGGAGAACCATTGGTAAAACTTATTCCAATGGTTCTTTTTAAACTGTTAGGATAAATTTTCCCAACGGCTTACTTCCCTACGGTTTGCAAAACCGTTGGTATAACATATACCAACGATTCTGCAGGCTTTCTCAATGGTTCAAAACAATTGGGAAAGACTCCATTTCCAGTAGTGATTGAATGCTAGTTTTATTTATGCCTAAATATTGTTGCATGTATGGATGATCATGAGATAGACCGATACATTTTTATGTGAATGGTTTCTTTTAATTTATTTATTTAAATTAAATTTGTTGGCCTGCGAGCCATCTCCTCATTAATATGTAGGGCCTACGTGCCCAAGGATTCTTTTATGTAAAAAACCCTTTTACCCCTCACCTACATATGAGATAAATTCATATGTAATGGATGTAGATATCAAGCTAGTGGCGGCAGCTCAAGTTAGGATCCAAGGTAAAACCAATCCAAGGAGATACAAAGGTGGACAGGTGGAAACTGTAAACACGAACTTGAAAGGTTCAAGGTGTTTCTCCCCTAGGTCTTGGGTTAGTTTATCAACTTCTAGATAAACAAACCAATATAAAAAGCTCACGATCATACCATTTATTTTATTTCTGTCAGTTTCATGGTTTATTTATTGTGGGTGTGTTGTCACGATCACACAATTAATGAATTAAACGAGCATGCAAGATGGAACTAAAATAAAAACCGGCTTATACGTAAATATTATCTTAGACATGGTTAATCACTTAATTATATCCCACTTGATATTAACAAGCATGTAATCAAATATAATAAAATGGAAATTTACGTATGTAAGAACCCAGAGCTTCAGTTTCAGGTACGGATCTCTTTTACGGGATTTTTAAGGAAAAATAAAGAATTTGTAAATTTTCAGAGTACACGCCGTGTACTTTATGAGTACACGTCGTGTACTCCTCGGCCACTCAAAGTTGTGTGTTGGCTGAGACTAGGCCAAACACACGGTGTGTAGGGGTAACGTGGAGGCCGATTTTGGAGGAGTACGGAAAAACCCACTACACACCGTGTACTTTAAGAGTACACGCCGTGTACTTTTTTTATTTCATTAATTGACCCAGGGTCGCGTCTAATGATGAAAAACATCTTCTTCTCTGCCTAATTCTATTCAAAATGTCCGAGGAGACCGTTTCTTCTCCGAGCCACCGATCTGTCACCGGTTGTCCGAATCAAACTCCTTCAGTTGCAGAAGAATCGCAGCAGTGAGTTCTTGGTTCTTCTTTAGTCTCGTTTCCTGATTCCTCCTCTCGTGTAAGTTATCTGAGGTTGAACATTTTAGACGTTTTTGCAGATCTACTCTATTCTAGGCCGATTCACGGGCTGAGGTTTTAGTATATCGATCTCCAAGGATTGAGGTAGGTGGTTTGTTTCCCTACGTTGAATTTCTTTGATTTTTAGTTGCAAAAGTGCCAAATACCCATGTATCAGGTATCCCAGGTTTAGAATTTTGATCCTATTGTTATCTGCCCCAGATTTCTTGTTAGCTTATGATGAATTTCTGCTAATTTATGCTTGGTTTCATGTTTGAGGATCACCCCACAGGTGTTTCTCCCCTTGTTTGGCTATTTATCACCATCTGGAACCATTGCCTGTGAGGCAACCCTATTACAATTGTTAGTTTACTTGTTATTACTGATTGCATGTGTTGCCAGCTTTTTTTTAAAATACTCTTGATGTATGGTAGCTATTAGCCAAGTAGTTGTTCAACTTCTTAGGGTTGCTATCAGTCGATTACGCATGACTGGATTGCTCAGGGCTGTGGGAACCCGGTGCGGGAGATCAAAGAGGGAATAGACAATTAAGTGCTTCCCTAGAGGGTCTGTTGGTTTTAGTTTCATACGTAGGACCTACGAGAATAGGACTTTGTGCTTCCCAAGAGTGTTCTTAGTTTACCCACGCATCCAGATCACAGGAGGAATTAGATGTAATTTCTTCCTCAGAGAGTCTATATCTATCATTACAATACCATAGGGGAATTTACATAAGAGCTTCCCAGAGTGTCTGTGCCTTGTTTGTTTACTAGACTATAGGGGTCTGCTAGTTTAATCCACCCAGATAGTCAGTGTGAATTTTGATGGTTGGTTGTGACGAGTCCACCAAGCCAAAGAAAAAGCTTGGGTTTTGTACTGCTTGTGTTTAGGTAGTCTTTTTAGATACCTGCTGTGTTACTTACTTATCATGGACTAGAAAACTTTTATGGTTTTCCCTGGTTGTGTAATTAAATGAATGTGAATGATAATTGGTATAATTTTTTACTGCATTATTTACCTTTACTTTTTCTATATTACTCACAGACATTAGGGCACAAATCTTGTGGTTTTCGCCTAATGGGATTAGTCTCACACCCTGTTTGGGTCCTTCTTTTTAGCCCAAACAGATTATACGGTTGCAGGTATAGGTAGGGATTGTGGCCCTTCTACCTCAGGTACTTGATTGTTGGTTGGAGCTGGAGAGCATGGGACCGGGCTTTGGTCTGCGATGCTGCCAGAGTTGCTGTTTAAATTTAGTATTTTGGTTTCAGTTGTATTTTTGCACGTTGTTTTGTTTACTGCTTTCCTAGATACATGTACCGTACTGCATCATTATTATTATATCAGAAATTGCTTTTACTTTCAGTTCAGTTGTTGCATGTTATTTACTTCGTCCTCTATTGTTTATGCTTATTCTCTCACTGCATACTTTACCAAATGAGGGCATAGTTTCCCCACTGACTCACCAAGTCCCTCGCTGCTAGTCGGCAGCCTCTGGCATTTGGGGAAACGCGCTTGAGGTCATGTGGCGAACCGGGTATGGGGCACCAGTTGTGTGGCTCCGGATTCAGGTCGTTACAAAGTGGTATCATAGAAGTTTTCTTCCTTTATATTTCCTTACTGTTTTGAGACCATAGATAGGGATATGAAGAAATGGGTAGTTAGTACTTAACTGTGCCCAATAGTAATTAACTCGTGTACAAGGAAAATCTACACTACCTCGTGATTGCAATTTTTAGTTTTTGAAAATGTTACAGTTTATTATATTTCACCATTGGGTGATGCACTTGTTTTGTGTTGTTACAGTTTATATGATTATGGTTCTATTTGGTTGCAACCTAATGAGATGAGGGTGTGCCATCTCATGCATCATATAGGCATTGGGTAGGAAATCACTTGTCATTCATTTTACCATGCCATCTAGGGTTCATTATAATTGCATGCTGTTGTGATAGATGTCTTGATAGATTATGAATGCCGTTGTGGTAGTTGCTGTGATAGAAATACTTGTTGCGCTGATAGATTATTACTTCTTTTATAGCCTATTTAGCATGGGCGCCAAGCTCTAGTCTTGGAGGTGTTATGGGCCCTCAAGGATCGGAATTTGGCGGATCTTTATTGTTATGTTTTTTACTTGTTGTATGCATTGTTATGATGCCAAGCTTTGATTCACGGGGAGTATGGGCCCCCACAGATCAGAATTTGGCACATAGCAGGTTTTTTTCAGTGTTTCTGTCATTCAGAGCAGTTTCAGAGCTACTGCCTGGAAAAACCCAGATTACACGGCGTGTAATTTATTCATACACGCCGTGTAGTTTTTAAACCTTGTTACTATCTGTGTAAACAAAAACATGGGGTGTCAGAGAATCTTCGGGGACATGCCGTGTACTATAAAAACACGCCGTGTAGTAGTCAACCGTGTACCCGACCATGTCACTAACAACACAGGTCAGGGAAAATCGTGTAGTACACGCCGTGTGTTATAAGAACACATTGTGTAGGTTTCTTCTAGGTGCCCGGTCGTGTCACGAACAACACGGATTGGTGTTATCCATCCTTATACACGCCGTGTTTGTTCGGAACACGCCGTGTAGGGGTCAGCCGTGTAGCCAGCTGTGTAACATGCTACATGAGTCGCCGAGCCTGTCTAGTACACACCGTGTGTTATAAGAACACGCCGTGTAGTTTCTTCTAGGTACCCGGCCGTGTCACGAACAACACGGGTCGGTGTTATCTTCTCTGATACACGCCGTGTTTGTTCGGAACACGCCATGTAAGGGGTTAGCTCTATGGTCGGTCGTGTAACCTGCTACACATGCCTCCAAAGCCTAGCTTGTACACGCCGTTTCCTTAGTACACACACCGTGTAGTCTAGAATTAGGAGGACTGTGTAGGTTAGCCGTGCAAAGAGACTCGGGCAGGGGAGTGGAGTCCAAGTACCAGCTGTGTTTTGGGACAACACGTCGTGTAGTCTGGAGTGTTACATGACCAACGGTGGCATAATTGCATGCCATGTAAATGTCTTTAACAAAAACTTCGTGTAGTTTAAATACACACCGTGTAGTTCAGTTTTTCTAATTTATGTGTTTCTCTCTCCTGTTCTTGTTTTGTACTCTTGTGTTTTTTATTCTTGTTGATCCTAAATCTGGAGTGTGCTTTTGACCTTTCAGGGTTATGGCACCAAGATGTCCTCCCGTTGCATGCCAGGAACCAGGAAGTGACCGTACGTCTGATATGGAAGACCAGGGACAACCTGTAGTTCCACCGATCATTCCAGACATGGCACCCACAGTGATTCTAGACATTGGTTCTGATGCTCAGTTCAGAGAGGGTTTCATGAGGTTCATGCAGACCTTCCAGGGAGCCCAGCATCCTGCCCCGTCTATGGCAGAGCTGACGCGAGTCTTCCAGCAGCAGCATCCTCCCACTTTCACTGGGGATGGAGGACCTCAGGTTGCATAGTCATGGATAGAAACCATTATTTCCATCTTCGAGCGTCTGGAGACACCCCCAGACAGAAGGGTGAATCTCATGACCTACATGCTATGAGATTCTTCCAAGAGATGGTGGGATGTAGTCTCACAGGCAGGGCGCCAGCGGACTATATCTTGGGATGAATTCCAGCGTACGTTCTACGAATACTTCTATCCAGTGATGCTGAGGGATGACAGGTCCAGGGAGTTCATGAACCTGCAGTAGGGTAATCTTTTGGTTATGGATTATTCCTCCCGCTTCACTGAGTTACAGCGTTTCTCTCCCGTTCTGAGAAATGATGAGTTGTTTTTGGCGAGGAAGTTTGAGGATGGCCTCAAACCAGAGATCAGATCACAGGTGAACGTTTTCCAGTTTACTTCTATTACTTTGATAGTTAACTAGGCGCTGATCACCAAAAGAAATCTGAGGGAGACTGGAGCTGTTGACCAGGGCAGTTCAGCATCCAAGGTTGATTCATTTCATACTGACAGCAGGAAGCGCCACCGAGAGTCTACTCGAGGTGACTCGAGGAAGCAAGGTATATCTTCTGGTAGACGAGATATTCCTTATGGCAACCAGGTGGTGTGCTATCAGTGCGAAAAGAGCGGGCATAAGAATCCTCAGTGCCCGAGGGATCTAGTGAAGTGCCGAGCTTGCGGAAAGATGGGTCACCTGCAGCATTTTTGCAGGGTTCTTCTTCCAGCGGCTAGTGAAGGAGGATCTATTTCTACCCCTTGTTCAGGAGCAGGATTACCAGTTCTGCAACAGAGTGGGGGGTGGAGTTCTTCAGGTCGTTCAGGCCAGGGTAGAGGCCGCGTACACGGTGTTCAGGCTCAAGGGGGATCAGCTCAGGGATATCAGGCTACTACACAGGGTCGCGGTACTGGCCAGACGTTTGCAGTAGAGAAGATTCATCGGGAGCAGGATCCTGGACCTTCCACAGTTCGAGGTACGATCCTAGTAGCCTCAGTTTTATCTTCTGCGCTTTTCGATACCAGAGCTTCTCATAGCTTTATTTCTGTGCACACTGTGGAGAGCCTTAGACTCACTGTCCTTACTTCTGAGGATACCTTGGCACTAGACACTCCTTTGGGACATAGAACTTATAATATGTGTCAGTGCAAGGAGTGCCCCCTTGAGGTTGGTGGGTATCACTTCATGTGGGATCTTTATGTCCTGGAGATGAAAGGTTATGATGTCATTCTCAGAATGGACTGGATAGTTCCTTTTCAGGCCTTCGTCGACTGTTATCACCACAGGGTGAGTTTCACGTCACCAGAGGGTGGGTCTTTTCTTCACAAGGGTGAATGGGATGTCCAGGAAAGCAAAGCTAGACCAGAGCATCATGGGTTGGGCAGAGTTATGGCCCAAGATGCTAGTTTATATCTGGATGATCAGGGGACCTCTCAGATGGATTTTCCTCTAGTGGTTGATTGCTTTCCAGTTGTCTTTCCAGAAGACTTTTCGAGTTTTCCTCCAGAGCGTGAGGTAGACTTCTCGATTGAGCTTGTGCCAGGAGCCGCACCAGTATCCATACCTTCTTATAGGATGGCTACGCCTAAGTTGCAAGAGATCAAGAAGTAGTTGGAGGAGTTGCAGGCTAAGGGTTTATCTGACCCAGTACTTCCCCTTGGGGTTCATCGGTGTTGTTTGTAAAGAAGGCGGATGGTACCTTACGGCTTTGCATGGATTATCGGAAGTTGAACCAGTTGATGGTCAAGAACCGATATCCCTTGTCGAGGATTGATGATATTTTTTATCAGCTTCGAGGAGCCAGGGTGTTCTTGAAGATCGACTTGAGATTCGGCTATCATCAGTTGTGGGTCAGACCATCTGTCATACCTCTCACAGCTTTCCAAAGCAGGTATGGTCTGTACGAGTATATGTATATACCATTCGACCTTATGAACGCGCCAGCAGTTTTCATGGCACTGATGAACCGAGTATTCCATCCTTACTTGGATTCTTTCTTCGTGGTCTTTGTGGATGATATCTTGGTGTACTCTCACACTCAACACGACCATGGAACCCATCTTGAGATCATTTTGAGTACACTGAGGGAGCATCGACTCTATGCTAAACTCTCAAAGTGCCACTTTTGGATGGATGAGATTCACTTCTTGGGTCATGTCATCTCAGAGACAGGAGTATCAGTAGACCCAGAGAAGGTGAGAGTAGTAGTTACCTGGGAGCAGCCGAAGAACATCTTCGAGGTACGTAGTTTCTTGGGACTGGCTGGTTACCACAGGTGGTTTATACAGGACTTCTCACGCTTAGCAGCACCTTTGATGGGATTGACTAAGAAGGGGGTGAAGTTTGTTTGGTCAGAAGCCTATGACTCAGCCTTCCAGGAGCTGAAGGGAAGATTGACTTCAGCACTGATTCTAGTTCTGCCAGAGCCAGGAAAGAGTTATACAATTTTCTGTGATGCATCTGGCATCGGTCTTGGAGGATTGCTTATGCAGGAAGATCGCGTTGTCGCGTACGGATCTCGGTAGTTGAGGCCACATGAGAAGAACTATCCTACGCACGACTTGGAGTTGGCTACTGTTGTTCATGATTTGCATTGTTGGAGGCACTATCTCATGGGAGAGCATTTCGTAGTATATACTGACCAAAAGAACCTCAAGTATATCTTCACGCAGCATGACTTGAATCTGAGACAGCGAAGGTGGGTTGAGTACCTACAATATTTTGACTTCGAGCTTGCTTATACGCCTGAAAAAGGCAATGCTGTGGCAGACGCACTAAGCAGGAGGACTCAGTTTCAGGCAGTTCAGGAGGCCAGTAGTGAGTGGCAGCTCATGGCTCTGTTCTCTGAGATGCATTTGGAGGTGCACGATAGACAAGGTCAGGCGGTTCTTTCTTCTATAGTTGTTACCTCTACCCTTTTTGATCGAGTTCGAATGAGGTAGCTATCAGACCCTGAAGGCCTAATCCTATGGGAGGGTGGGTCAGATGGAGACCCTACTCCGAGGTGGACAGTGGGAGATGAAGAGGTGCTATGTTTTCATGGCCGTGTATGGGTTTCAGAAGACATACGTGAGGAGATGATGCGGGAGTTTCATGCTTCAGCTTGGGTAGTTCATCCTGGTGTCACCAAAATGTACCGAGACTTGCACTGCCAGTATTGGTGGCCAGGTATGAAGAAGGATGTGGTTGGTTTTGTTATGCGGTGTTCCACCTGTCAGCAGGTGAAGGCAGAGCATCAGCGACCAGCAGGGATTTTACAGCAGTTACCCATTCCTGAGTGGAAATGGAATGATGTTGCGATGGAATTCATAAAAGGTTTACCGAGATCGTCATGAGGAAATGATGCGGTTTGGGTTGTAGTGGATAGGCTCACGAAGGTTTCAAACTTCTTGCCGATCAAGGAGACCTTCAGTGCTGATGAGCTGGGACGGTTGTACATCTGAGAGATTGTACGTCTGCATGGAGTTCCACACTCCATTGTTTCAGATAGGGATGCGCGTTTTACTTCGCACTTCTGGCAGGGGCTACAGAGGGTGTTGGGTACACAGGTACTTTTGAGTATAGCATACCATCCCCAGACTGATGTCCAGTCCGAGCATACAATCCAGGTGCTTGAGGATATGCTCTGAGCTTGCATTCAAGACTTTGGCGGTTCTTGGTAGAAGCATATTCCTCTGGTGGAGTTCGCCTACAACAACATTTTTCAGGTGACTATTCAGATGGAACCTTACGAGGCTTTATACGGTAGGCCATGTCGATCACCTTTATGATGGCTAGAGGTAGAAGAAGCAGCTTTGTTGGGACCTCATCTTATTCAGGATACCTCAGAATAGATAGAGTTGATTTGGAAGAGGATGGCGACAACACAGTCTCAACAGAAGTCTTATGCGGATCAGTGGAGACGACCTCTGGAGTTCGAGGTCGGGGATCAGGTTTTCCAGCGTGTCGCACTAAGGTTGGGACACAAGAGGATTTGGAGACAGGTTAAGCTTTCACCGAGATACGTCGGGTCGTTTGAGGTTCTGGAGAGAGTCGGGCTAGTTTCTTACAGGTTGCAATTACCTCGGAGATACCAGGCTATGCACGAAGTCTTTCATGTTTCTCAGCTTCGAAGGTATTTCTCAGACCCATCTCATATTTTTCAACCCGAGGAGGTTGAGTTGGAGCAGGATGCATCTTTTGAGGAGCATCCTATCAGTATTGTTGATCGTAGTGCAAAAGTACTTTGTGGCCAGTCTGTTCCTCTGGTATGGGTGTTATGGCAGCACAGCCGTATACAGGACGAGACTTGGGAGAGGGAGGCTGATATGCGATCACAGTGGCCAGAGTTGTTCGAGGGTTCTTCTTCTACACCTTTCTAGGGAAATTCGGGGACGAATTTATTTAAGGGTGGAAGTTTGTAAGAACTTGGAGCTTCGGTTTCAGGTATGGATCTCTTTTACGGGATTTTTAAGGAAAAATAAAGAATCTGGAAATTTTTAGAGTACACGTCGTGTACTCCTCGGCCACTCAAATCCATGTGTTGGCCGAGATCGGTCCATACACATGGTGTGTAGGGGTGACGTGGAGGCCGATTTTGGTGGAGTACGGAAAAACCCACTACACGCCATGTACTTTTTTTATTTCATTAATCGACCCGGGGTCGCGCCTAATGATGAAAAACAACTTATTCTCCTCCTAATTCCATCCAGAACGTCCAAGGAGTCCATTTCTTCTCCGAGCCACCGATCTGTCACTGGTTGTCTGAATCAAACTCCATCGGTTGCAAAAGAATCGCAGTGGTGAGTTCTTGGTTCTTCTTGTTTCCTGATTCCTCCTCTCATGTAAGTTATCTGGGGTTGAACGTTTTAGACATTTTTGCAGATCTACTCCATTCTAGGCCGATTCATGGGCCGAGGTTTTAGTATATCTATCTCCGAGGATCGAGGTAGGTGGTTTGTTTCCCTACGTTGAAGTTATCTGAGTTTTGGTTGCAAAAGTGTCGGATACCCATGTATCGGGTATCCCGGGTTTAGGATTTTGATCCTATTGTTATCTTCCCCAGATTTCTTGTTAACTTATGATGAATTGCTTCTAATTTATGCTTGGTTTCATGTTTTAGGATCACCCCACGGGTGTTTCTCCCCTTTTTTGGCTGTTTATCGTCGTCTGGCTCTGTTGCCTGTGAGGCAACCCTATTGCAATTGTTAGTTTACTTGTTATTACTGATTGCATGTATTGCCATCTTTTTTTTAAAATGCTCTTGATGTATGGTATCTATTACGCAAGTATTTGTTAAACTTCTTAGGGCTACTATCAGCTGATTACGCACGACTGGACTGCTCGGGGTTGTGGGAACCTAGTGTGGGAGATCAAAGAGGGAATAGACGATTAATTTCTTCCCTAGAGGGTATGTTGGTTTTAGTTTCATACGCAGGACCTACGGGAATAGGACTTTGTGCTTCCCAAGAGTGTTCTTAGTTTACCCACGCATCGAGACCACAAGAGGAATTAGACGTAAGTGCTTCCTCAGAGAGTCTTTAGCTATCGTTGAAATATCATAGGGGAATTGACGTAAGAGCTTCCCAGAGTGTCTGTGCCTTATTTGTTTACTGGACTATAGGGGTCTTCTAGTTTAATCCACCCAGAGAGTCAGTGTGAATTTTGATGGTTGGTTGTCACGAGTCCACCAAACCAAAGAACAAGCTTGATTTTTGTACTGCTTGTGTTTAGGTAGTCTTTTTAGATACCTATTGTGTTACTTGCTTATCATGGACTAGAAAACTTGGCTGGTTTTCCCTGGTTGTGTAATTAAATGAATGTGAATGATAATTGGTATAATTGTTTACTGTATTATTTACCTTTACTTTTTCTATATTACTCACAGATAGTAGGGCACAAATCTTGTGGTGTTCGCCTACTGGGATTAGTCTCACACCCTGTTTGGGTCCTGCTTTTCAGCCCAAACAGATTATATGGTTGCAGGTATAGGTAGGTATTGTGGCCCTTCTACCTCAGGTACTTGATGGCTGGTTGGAGCTGGAGAGCATGAGATCGGGCTTTGGTCCATGATGCTGCCGAAGTTGCTGTTTACATTTAGTATTTTGGTTTCAGTTGTATTTCAGCATGTTGTTTTGTTTACTGCTTTCTATAGATACATGTACCATACTGCATCATTATTATTATATCAGACATTTCTTTTACTTTTAGTTCAGTTGTTGCATGTTATTTACTGCTTCCGCTATTGTTTGTTCTTATTCTACCACTGCATACTTTACCAAATGAGGGCATAGTTTCCCCACTGACTCACCAAGTCCCTCGCTGCTAGTCGGAAGCCTCTGGCATTTGGGTAAACGCGCTTGAGGTCATGTGGTGAACCGGGTATGGGTCACCAGTTGTGTGCCTCCAGATTCGGGTCGTTACAACGTATAAGGATAAAAACCCTCAAAATAAATATTAAGTCGGTATATCCTTCCATAATCTTGGTTAGAATCGAACCATAGTTCAAAGTGCTTGACCAACCCTAGTTGGGGTGATTTCAATTATCGGGGAATTATAATTCAAGGTTTTGGGTTGACTTGACTTGGTTCGCATCAAGAGTTGACTGCCACAGCAGGACTTGGTGTGACCAATATGCAAAGGTTGAGGAAATCCAAAATAAAAGGATTTCAGGATTGGGGAGTCCACTCAGCGGATCAAGGAGCTACGAGTTAATGTAGTTGGAATTTGGAATGCCTACCTAAAACCCTTCAAGTTTCTTGAACAACCCTAGTTGGGGTAATGCAAAGGGAAATATGGATCCTTGCCACTAGAATATTCATGAAATAGAATATTCTGAAGTCAATGGTGAGGGCTATTGGATTTCAATAAAACAGTGGGAGACTAATAAGTATTAATTTATTTATTTGTCTTAGTTTTTGTAACAAAGTACTAAACATTTGCTCATCTTAATTTGTATAAATGACAAGAAAATGACTTCAAACATATCATTGTGAACCATACTCAAGAAGTAAAACCTTCTCACCGGTACCAATTTCCAAGAGTGGCAGAGGCGTTTACGCGTCATCCTTTGCCACAAAAGGAAATTGTATGTGCTGGAAGAACCTATTCTAGTTACGCTAGGGAAAGAGTCCAGTGATGAGGAATTATCTCTCTATATGAAACATATGGATGACGCCACATATGTCCAGTGTTTCATGCTATTGTCCATGTCCAATGATCTCTTGAAGCAATATGAAAACATGGACGCGTATAGCATGATTTCTCACCTTAAGGATCTCTAACAAGAGAAGTCGAGACAGGAGAAGTGTGAGATCTCCAATGCTTTATTTACAACTAAGCTTGTAGAGTCTGCGCCAGCTGGGCCTCATGTAGTCAAGATCATTGGCTACATTGAATGCTTGGACATCTTAGGGATTAAATTCCCGGATGAGTTGCATACAGATCTCATCCTATCATCACTGCCCAAGAACTTCTCTAGCTTCATTATCAACTATAATATGAGCGGCAATGAGAAGAGTCTATCAGAGTTTCTGAACTTGATTCGCTAGGTAGATAAGGACATGGGGCGTGACAAACCCATGGTCCTTATGGTGAACAAGAAAAAGAAGGACAAGGCAAAGGGTCCAAAGACTTATAAATGGTCTGAAGCCCTCAAGCACCATCCCTCCAAGAAGGGGAAGATCCAGAGGTAGAGCAAGGAATGGGAGGCAGTGTGTTTTTCATGTGTCAAGCAGGGCCACTGGAAGAAGAACTGCACCCAGAAGCGTGGGTACGCTAAAGGTGTGTTTGTTATTGAGTGCAATCTTTCTATTTCTACACATTGGGTATTAGATACAGCTTATGGGGCTCACATCTATATTCAAATGCAGGAACCAAGTAGATTTAGAAAGATCACCAGAGGAGAGGTGGACATTCGAGCTACCAATGGCACAAGGCTGGCTGCATTGGCTATTGGCGACTATCACCTCTCATTGCCAACTGGCATGATTTTGGTTTTACAAAACTGTTATTTTGTGCCTAGTGTTACCAAGAACATAATTTTTGTATCTTGTTTGGATATGGATGGATTTTTTTTCAAGTTTGGAAATAAGGTTTGTCTCTTTTATAATAACAACGTATGTTATGGTATGGCACATTTGAATAATGTTTTGTATGTATTAAATTACTAAAACCAAGTGTTGGCAATCGATAATGAAACAAACTCACATGACTCATACATCACCCAGTTGTGGCATCACCACCTTGGTCATGTAAACGAGAAGTACTTGACAAAGCTCTATCAAGATGGCTATTTAGACTCTACTGAGCTAAAACCACTTGATAGATGTCACGCTTGTTTACTAGGTAAAATGACCAAGCTGCCTTTTGGTGGACAGGGTGAAAGGGCCACAGAGCTTCTAGGATTGGTACACACGGATGTATGTATACCATTTCTAGTAGAATCTAGAGGTTGATATTCTTAATTAATTACTTTTACTGATGATTTGAGTAGATACGGATTTTTCTACTTAATGAGGTATAAGTCAGAAGCTTTAGAGAAATTTAAGGAATTCAATAATGAAGTAGAGAATCAGATTGGTAAGAAGATAAAGAAGCTTCGATCAGATCGAGGTGGAGAATATCTGAACCAAGAGTTCATCGATCTTCTATGAGAGTTTGGGATTCTATATCAACTCACTCCTCCTTATACACCATAGTGGAATGGTGTTAGTGAAAGGAGGAACCGCACCTTGTTGGAAATGGTGAGGTCAATGATGAGTCATGCGGATCTTCTATTATCCTTTTGGGGGTATGCATTACAAACTGTAGAATACACATTAAACTGAGTACCAAATAAGGTGGAAAATGGAATTCCCTCCGAGTTATGGAATGGAAAGAAACCCATTTTTTCGCATACACGTGTATGGGGATGCGAGGTGTTTGTTAAGGCCTTCTCAGGAATCAAACTAGCACCCCAGGGCACGAAGTGTATCTTTATAGGATATCCTAAGGAAATGAAAGGATATTACCTATATAACCCTCAAGATAAGAAAGTGGCTATCGCTAGACAAGTCGTCTTTCTTGATAGGGAGCACATCCTCAAAAAGGATAGTGGGAGCAAGATTGACTTCGAAAAAGTTAATGCTCAAGATACACAAGAGTTGGTACAGGAACAAGTTCCACAGGTCCCCGTGGAAGAGGTTCCAGAAACACAAGTACTGCATAGGAGCTCAAGAGAGGTAAGGGAACCAGAGATATTTGGTTTCCTAGTCACCGAGGATGGTGAATCATTATTGTTGGACAATGATGAACCACTCTCCTATAAGGAAGCAGTATAAATCTCAGAAGCTGCAAGATGGATAGAAGCTATGAATTCTGAGATGGATTCCATGTATCAGAATCAATTCTGGGTTCTGGTCGATGAGCCAGTTGATGTAAATCTCGTTGGATGCAAATGGGTATTCAAGAGAAAACTGGACATGGAAGGTCAAGTTAGCACCTATAAAGAAAGGTTGGTGGCTAAAGGATTCAGACAGCGTTAAGGAATTGACTATGATGAAACCTTCTTTCCAGTTTCCATGTTTAAATCCATAAGAATCATACTTTCCATAGCAGCTTACCATGACTACAAGATTTTGTAGATGGATGTCAAAACAGCATTCCTTAACAGGAACCTTCAGGAAGATGTCTATATGACACAACTAGAAGGGTTTGTGACACCAGGTGAAGCCAAATGGGTTTGCAAGTTCCAAAAATCCATTTATGGATTGAATCAAGCATCCAGGTCATGGAACATTTGATTTGATGAAGCCATAAAGGAATTTGGTTTCATTAAGAATTAATGTGAGCCATGTGTTTATAAGTGGTTTAATGGGAATGCGGTCATTATCCTAGTAGTATATGTTGATGACATATTGCTTATTGGAAATGACATACCAGCCGTATAGTCAGTTAAGGACTGATTGAACAAGTGCTTATCCGTGAAAGATTTAGGTGAAGAAGCCTACATTCTAAGGATCAAGATCATTCGTGATAGATCCAAGAGGATGCTTGGACCAAGTCAGGGTACATAAATTGACCAGATACTAAATATATTTAGTATTGAACAATCCAAGAGAGGATTGGTTCCAGTGTCACATGGCTTACATCTTTCTAAGAAAATGTGTCCTCAAACACAAAAAGAGAAAGATAGAATGAGTAAGATCTCATAATCTTCGGCTATAGGATCCATCATGTATGCCATGTTATGTACCAGGCTTGATGTTGCCTATGCACTGATCATGTTAGGAAGATATCAAGCAGATCCAGGAGAACAACATTGGACTGCTGTTAAGACTATCCTTAAGTATCTGAGAAGAAGTAAGGATATGTTCCTGGTGTATGGAGGAGACGAGGAGCTTGTCATCAGAGGGTATGTTGATACTGGTTTTCAGATAGATCAAAATGATTTGAATTCGAAATCTGGATATGTTTTCTGTCTCAATGGAGGAGCTATGAGTTGGAAGAGTTCAAAGCAGCCAGTTGTTGCCGATTCTACAGCGGGGTCCGAATATATAGTGGCTTCTGATGCAGATAAGGAAGCCATCTGGATTTGGAACTTTTTCCAAGAGCTTGATGTGGTGCCTAGTAATAAAGATCCCATTACATTGTATTTTGATTATACTACAGCGGTGGCTCTTGCAAATGAACCAAGGTCACATCAACGGACAAAGCACATACTCCAGAAGTATCACCTCTTGAGGTATTTCTATCAGAGGGGTGAAGTTGCTGTGAGAAGAGTGTCCACAGAAGAGAACATGGTGGACCCCATGACTAAAGGCCTCTCTTAGCAGATGCATGAATATTATGTGAGAGATAGTGGGTTAAAGGTTGTTAGCAGTTTTCTCTAGTCCAAGTGGGAGTCTGTTGGAGTTGGTGGTCTAGAACTAACTACTTTATACTTTATTCATTAATAAAATCCTTATCACATCTTGATTGTTCTTATGCATGACAATGCATGTGATAATTTCCTAAGGACAGTTGTTGCATTAAAGGGTCATAGCGGATCCCTGCTATGATGAGAACCCAAAAGTGCCATAACACTATTCTTGAATATATGTTCTATGGCCGGATGATATTATTTGAGGGACACAAATAATACAGGTCATTAGGGGTGAGGACTCATAAAACTTTGAGGCACCTTCTCATGGTGTGCGCCCTTGGTAATATCTAGGAGGATATTATGAGAACGAGACCCGGCAGTAGGAAATCCACATTTCATAGTGTCATTGGATGTTCCTATTTGTAGACGTGTGTATTGGTCCTTAGACTTTAATATTAATATTAATGGGTATTACAACTCGTGCACTTATATATATTGATGAAAACTGTGACGACACACTATTCACAGCGAGGTAGGATACGTTGGGTGTGTCACGAGTAATACTGCATTAATAGATAACGCGAGAAAGGATTTTTCCCTTCTGTTCCATAATGGAAGTAGATATCTCAAGCCATTTGATGGAATTGATATAGCCTAAATAAATCCATGGTCATGGTAAGGTATGGGAGAGTTCAATTCTGGGAAGTCAAAGAAAGAATAATCGAGCACATGGGTTGATGGAACTAGCATGCAACCTGCTTAATTAGAGATATTAAGACAAAGGGATTATATTACACGGTAAGCGTTCATAGGAGGTGACATGTCATTGAGGCATTAACTTCTTTCTCTATGGGTGCCTTGGCATGTTTCTAGACGCTAACCATGGATTTTAGGCAGGCTCCACCTAATGCCACTGAGAAAGAGGCCTAGAGGGTCACACACTAAGTGTGTCCATGTATCTCAGTTAAATATTAATTTAACAATTTAAATAAATATTATTCTCGGCTGTGGTTTAATAATTATTTAAGGATGCCTGATCGCATTTATTTCGACACTAGTTATTTGAGAGAATATATTGTGGGTGAAATAATATATTTATTATCAATTAATGTGGTTACATTTATATAAGAAATAAATATCCATTACTCAAGGTCTAATAAATGTGGTGGAGAAAAATGGAAAATAAAATTACACGTCGTGTATATTAAATATACACGCCGTGTAGTTTTATGGAAAACAAGTACATGTTGTGTATTAATTATTACACGCAGTGTAGTTTTCCAGTCGGGATTTTGAGGATATAATATTGTTTTATTAAATGATATTAATTATAATTATCATGGGCGCATGTCGAGGAATTAATAATTCGACATTGGGTTTCAATAAGAGTTAATGAAATAAATAAAACGCGTAACGCGTTTATTTATTGTCATAACTCTATTAACCTCAAAACCGATTATAAATATCCTCACAACCCCAAAACTTTTCAAGAGCCATTGTTGTGCACAACAGATTTGGAAATATTCTCAATCAAAGAGAGAATTCCCTTTCCACCAAGAATTCCCTCAAGTTACGAGAGTGAGATCCTCCACCAGATCAAGGCGGTCGAAGGCGGACATTACAAGCGAAGGTTCTTCCGCCCTAGCACCCGGAGATCCCTTCGGTGACATCCAGAGATACATGGAGCACGTGTAGATCACTGCTAGAGGAATCCTATACTTGGATTCTACGACGCAAAAACAGATCACAGGATCGTGACCAGAGACATCGACTAAGAAATAATTCCACTGAGATAATTCTTTTGAATTAATTAAATTAATTATAACCAACATATTATAATCCAATCTCAATGGTTCCGGGAAACTTCTTTTATTTTTCGTTCTTCATTCCATTCCGAAGATCCGGCGTTTTATATTGTGACGGATCTCGGATTGAACGTTGTTTAACGCTAAAATTAAAGTTGGGAAAACCCACCAACATGCTTCTGCTGCGCCCGGAACCTACACAAATGACCATGCCCAGCTCCTCTACCTCTCTTTTGAAGACCACCTACATGTATGTGCTCAGACCATGGTCCCTAAATGTGAGGAACATCAGGAGGTCGGCCTCTACCTGCTTCATCTCCCCTCAACGGAGAAAAAACTTGTTTCCCCTGCTGTTGAAATGGATTCACTAGAAACTACTACTAAGGCTAGTGTTGAAATTATCCACCTCCACCAAACAGAACTAGGGGAACCATTGGCCACTAGTTCTAGATATGGCTATGAAACCCACAAAAAAACACACTAGCACAAAATTCCCAGAAAAATCACAGAAACCACTAGCCCTAGAAGGATATAAAAGAAGCTACTGAGGTTGAATCCCTATTGGTCGAAACCTTAAAGTCCTTGATGCTTGAAACCTACCACTTATAAATCTTCCCCTCAAGGAATTCTAGTGGTTATCCTCTCATTCCAAACCTCCTTGTGAGTGCATCCACTCGATCACCTCTTCCTTCTTATAAACCTCTAGATACGTTGACAGCATAAAAGGAGTTACTTCATACTAGATAGAAGGACGGAGTGTATCATCAAAATTTCTCACATGAGACTCATCATCTGGAAAAAGATCTAGGAAAAAACAAAAAAGGGACTTTAACTTGATTTGCATCTCCCATACTGACATACTCCCCTATTGAAGAGAAAGAAGTTCCTTACTCTTTATTTTCTTCATGTTCAATGAAAGGAACTCTGCCAGAAACTCCTTTAAGAAGTCTACTAGAAAAACATATGAATCCTTTTGCTTTCCTAGATACAACATCCACCACTGACACATAGTTGTCTGCATCTGATTGATTTCCAAAGTGACCCAGTACTCCATCATGGCCCAAATCAAATTGAAAGTGATCTCGAGCTCCTTCATTCATTTATTTGTCTCCACATCTAAAACACTACCCTCATACTTTCCCAAAGCCTGCTGCTGGAAAGAATGAAACATCCTCTACCACTCATCATCTTCCTCAATCGGATCAACCCTACGGTGATCATCCAGATCAGACTTCTGAACCTCAATTTCCTGATCCACACACGCATGATGAATAAGAGCCATAGCTGAAAGGAAAAAAAATAACATCCTAATCCCAGTAGTGTGGAATTTTATTAAGATTAATTTTAACTCATTTAATTTATTTTTTATCCATTTAAACTTTCCTAGAACAACTAAATTCAAATGATAACACAATTCGTTATGATGCATGTACCTTTCTTAGGTCTCTAACCTTCAAGAACGTCCATCTCACTTGGTCGTTCAATAAGCTCAGAGTCCATTCACTGGATCACAGGGGGGCATAAAATCTTGTGTCCTAGCTAGTCTCCCTAGCCTATGTCACACACCAAGGTTAAATATAATTATTTCTATACCAACACATGCAATCCTCACTGTGCCTAACTCCAAACTCTAACCTACCTCTCAACCATCACCTTTGATACCACTCTATCACAACCCCCTCCCTCCAAAGATATCGTAATGAAGTGAGAGAGATAATGACCCCAGATTCCCACCTTCAGTAGTCCACAAGTTGGAGACTAGCACTGAGGGTATAAAAATATCCTAGTATTGGAGTAATTTCTCTATATAAAAGAAAAAAGATTAGAAGATAAGATTAATCATCCACAAACAACTCCAAATCATAATATAAATAAAGATAAAAACCATCCCACATTCATGTATAAATGAAAAAAATACAATAAAGTTTCCAAAGTAAATATCCAAAAGAAAAGATGAGGTAGTGACACAATATCTATTCAAATGTCCAAGATAGTAATTCCCAGAACAGTCTACGTAATCCTCCTAGAAACCTGAAAATAATTTTATATATGTAGGGTGAGCATACAAGTATACTCAGTAAGAAAAAACTCAAGTCTATCATGTGCATATGAAAGAATCATACTAATGCACCTCTGAGAAAATATAATAACCAAATAGCACCTATCAAGGTATATTAACCATCCCAACCTCACTAAGCCACATTCACTAAATAACTCAAACCAATTAATATAGTATAAAAATAATCACATCGATAAGGGTACTATTGCACCGCTTTCCCACTGGTATGCCACTCTCACACCCAATGTCCTAAATATTGACCATCCCATATCTTTTATATACCACACAAACCCACAAGAACTGTCACAACACACCTCACCCATTGACACTTGGGCTTGTCACTCCACAAGCACGCCCACAACACATATCACCTGAAAACACCTGGGCCACAACACAACCACTACCATAACCAGAGTAGTAGGGTATCGTGAACATGTAGGATATTAACCTCGTGCACTCCTCCTACCATACAGGACCACCACCAGAAGATACCCCACAAGCACGGTCATATCTCATCCCACCTGAAAACACTTGAGTCACCACCCCACAGGCATAGTCTCACCTCGCCTGAAGACACCTGGGCCATCACATCTCACCCAAAAATTTCTGGGCTATCACAACCACCATCTAATGCACTAAAAAACCTTCATCCATCACATCCTATGAAATACTTACCTCACCCAAAAGATGGAGTAGGAAAGAGAGGATACCCAGCCTTTCGTATTCCTCACTGAATGTTGGTAAAAACACCCCCCACGTGGCTATGCGGTTGTTGAAACATAGTGATCATTGTAGGTGGTTTGTGTATAGAAATC
Organism: Viscum album; assembly: GCA_963277665.1. Taxonomy (NCBI): domain Eukaryota; kingdom Viridiplantae; phylum Streptophyta; class Magnoliopsida; order Santalales; family Viscaceae; genus Viscum; species Viscum album. Next base: position 565,216,914 of record OY728142.1, on the reverse strand, counting down.
ACAAGAATGTACAAGTATATATATAATATAAAAAATTTAATACCAACCTATAGGTTCACAAACAAAATAACCAACTCACAACATTGTCACTTTTTCTGTCACCTCTAAATACATTACACCACACATCAAGATACAAACCCCACTTCACATTTCCAACCAATTTCATTTAATCACTCCATTCATTTCATTATTTAGCATCAACCACATTTAACCACACAACCCACCATTTAATTATCCATGAACCATTTCCATTATATTAACCAAGCCAACCTAAACCATTACAAACATTATTGAAAAATTATTTATTTATTTCATCACTACTTGAGAATCTAGAACAAATAATCCACCACCTCCCTACCCCAAAAGAAGAGTCAAAAAAACTACCTCCCTGCCACCCCAAAAGCACGGACAAACAAACTGTCAACCCCACATGCCCTAACCACACATCACCATCCCAAAAACATGGACACACATTAGAACACATCAAGATCATTTCAAAAAATTTAAAAGGGGATTTTATCACATTCCACATTATTTTAGGGGCATTATCAAATAATCCAAAATCCTAGGGAAACTATTTCATTATCAAAATATAAGTGGTCAATAAATTTCTATTTTAGTGTGATATTACAATAATCAAAACCAAAGTAGAAATCACAACACATATATCCAGCACAAACAAATCCCCCAACGGCCAAAATTTTCAATGAATCCCGTACAATTTACAATATCGCAAATAATATCAAATTTGTAAAAGCATGCGAATAAAACTACATTTACCCCTTTAAATTAAATTAACCAATTCTTTATATTTGATTAATCCAGAACAACTATAACCAATATATAAAAAAAATAAAACCCCTCTTGCATGATACACAATAAGGAGATATTAGGGAATCCCTACCTCAAAGAATCTTGATGACTCGTTGTGTAACGACCCAAAGTTTCATTAATGGAAAATCTCTCTTGATCCAGTTAAATGTCGCTTTATAAAAAATGTTTTTATAAGATGTCAACTTCTTTGGTTTTATGATAAGAGTTGTGACCGTTACTTTTATATTCATTTAATAGTGATCACATTATTAGTATAAATATAAGGATTTAACGAACCCAATTTTACTCAGACAAAGGAAGCGATGGCCTCATCCAGTAGAATTGCCCCATACAAAGCCCATTTGTCAGAGCTCGGAAAAGAGGTGGCATCCTTGGGCTTCACCCTTGACCAAGCCCAATCTAAGATTCATTATGTCAAGCTCGAATGTGACCGTATACAGGAAAAGTGGAAGTTGATAGAGATTACCACTCGAGCGATGTTATCTGAGCCGCCCCAAGAGTCTGTCACCATCGCACACCTTACCCTTCGGTCTTACGCAGCTATTTTAAGGGGTTATGTAACAAATAATTAGTACTATGTTCATGTACATTATTTTTGTATATAATAATGAATATAATTTCTAGTCATTTTTTATACATTGTAAATAGTTTTTAAAGTACAAATGGTGTTTTTAGTTATTATTTAATTAAGAAATCTATTTTATTAAATTAAGGGATTTTTGAAATAAATAATATTTTAATAAAATAATATTATTATTATTATATTAATTTTTATTAAATATAAATGATCTTATAATTTTATGAATGCAATTAAAATTTTATATTAAGTTTTGAAAGTCATTTCTGTCAAAACCCGTGAATTTTCGATAAATGTTGGTTTTTATTTTAAAAGTGAAAATTAACCTATTTATAAAAAAATTAGATAAAATAAATTTCATTTCTCAAATTAGGACTTCGAAATTATCCAATGGTGAATTTTTCATAATTTTCTGAGACAGTCAAATTTTTGGGTAAAAATTAAATACCGTTTAAATATATAATGTGTTTTATGAAATCATAATGACCCAATGGTGATGTAATAAAATACCATAATCCTTATGTTCGGCCAATATATGTTTTATCATTAAAATAATGTGATTTTGGGTTTGTTTGACTTACTTTTAAAAGCATTAATGGACCCCTCAAGACATATTCAACACTTTGCCTTTTTAAATTAATTTCCATGGGAGTGTGACTCACCTCCACATAAGCAACCTTATTATTTTAAGAAGTTCTGACTTGGGCCTTATAAAATATTGTTTTACTCTTACCTTTTCCAAAAAACCATGGGCAAAAACCATGGGATGGTTTGTGGTTTGGATTAATTTAATGTAAGGGGACCCAAACCTAAATAATAAAGAATTCCCTCACCTTTCCTATATAAACCCACCCAAGATCCCACTTCCTCCTCACTAAAATCCCTTTTAGTTCGTCCAACCTCTGACCTACTCTCTCTATAATCCTCCCAAGGTTCCCCAAGCTCCCAATAAGCCTCTCATAATCCTCTCTCTAGCCTTTGGAAGCACACTTCCAAGTAAGGGTTCTTTCCTTCTTTCTCATTTTTGTCAATTTTCTTTAAGTTGTATTTCCCTTTTAATTTAAATTATGAATGTTGGGGTATGGTTTCGCACCTCCCCCATACTTCCCTATTATTGTTTGAATGATGGGAGACCCCTTTATCTCTCATTAAATGCTTCCCAGGTACACCCGTTACTATGCCGAAATTCCGAAAGGAACTTCTCTCTCTTCTTTTACATTCAAGCAATACTCTTGTATCATGAATCTAAATTACATTAAAATTGTTGGTACCTGTATCTATATGACCTCCTTACTTTCCATTACATGTAAATATTATTAGTAACCCCTTTCTCTCTCATCAACCATTTTTATGAATTCTTATGTCACGCCGTTACGCTGTCGAAATCGCACTGATTTTCTAAGCCAATGTCATTGTGTAGTGGATACCATGCCCATTTCTCCATCAAGGGTATTCACCTTTATGCACATTTACTTATTGACTGTAAAGTTTAATGTATTAATTCCACATTCCTTTATCATGTAATAAATGCTTATGTTTTATGAATCCATGTTTTATGATCCATGTGGCACACTTATGCATGAAATGAAATGTTTAAGAAGGGTGTGCCCTTATAACGCTCCAATGAATTGGGTAAAGTATAGTATCATGATACGTCATGTGTAATGAGTGTTGAATCATGATAATTCAAGTGCAACGAGGGTTTACTGGTGCTTCATGTGCAATGAGGGTTTACTCATGCTCCATGTGCAATGAGCCTTGGCTCATGCTAATTCAATGTTAAGTGTTGTTGCCACATTTCCATGTTATGATTATCATGATTTATCATGCCTTTATGTTCATGTTTCTTTTATGCTCTATTGATATGCCTATTGTCTAACATGTATTGTACTCCTCATGTTATTCCATGTGTACTCCCTTACTGGGCTTTATAGCTCTCCCTTTTCTTATGCATGTCCTCAGGTTATCCCATGCAATGATAAGTACGAGGGAATGTAGTGGTCATGTAAAGGAAGTTTTCAATAAAGATGTTGTATTTCATGTTTTAAGTTTTTATGTAATGATCCTAATCCCCAAAGACACTAAACCTCTTGATCTTATTTGTTGTATCAAGTGAAGTTTTATGTAATAAATCATGTTTAAGTTGTAATAAAAAGTAGGGTTGTCATAGTTGGTATCAGAGGATAGGTTTAGTTATTTTTGGGATTAGGAAAACCTAGTAAAGCCTTAGATACAAGACTAAGTATAATAAAAACATACCTATGTTTTGGTAAATACTAATTAAGTGTTTTATCAAACAAATACATCCCTGTCTGGATACGAGCAGGTAGAGGCGGCTCTGGCACAGATGTATCCTAGGGGTAAAACCCGAAAACACCGCTTTGAGCTAGACTCGAACGGGAACTGGTGCACGACAATGGGCCTTGATGCACTCTTGGTTACGACACTCCCGGGGGATATGTTTTGATAAATTCACAATCTTAGTATGAACCCTTATTAAGGGAAAAATTCCCCTAAGAATATATGTTAGAAAGTATATCATGAAAAGCCTAGATTGAATCCTATAGACTCATGAGTTAAAGAAATAAAAGTTTATTTTTGAGTCATTAACTTTTATCTTTGTATTACCCTTTATGTGTTACCCCTAACTTTCCTTTTATTCCATCCAATGGCCGGTAATAGGAGGACTCGGGCTAACAATCGTTGTGAAGATCAGTGTGATGATTGTACTAATGAGATGCCAAATCCAATGGGAGCGGGAATCGTGAACTTTGTCATGCTTCTCTCTCAGCTAACTCAAGTTTTGAATATAAAAATGGGTCAAGAGGAACGTTCAACCCCCCCCCCCCAAGAAATAACAAGTCGCTATCGAGAGCTTCATGAGACAAAGGCCTCCTACTTTTAGTAGATCATCTGATCCCACGATCGCTGAACAATGGATCAACTCCATTGAAAATATCTTCTCCATCCTCCAATGTTCTGAACAAGAGAAGGTTCTTCTGGCTGCTTATCATATGGAGGGTGAAGCTGATCAATGGTGGATGTTGATCAAAAATACGAAGCCTGAGGAGGAGATCGAGGCTTTGGAATGGAAGGAATTCCGGAAGATGTTTTTCAATAAGTATTTTCCACTCACCCTCCGTCTTAAGATGGAAAGGGACTTCCTTTCCCTCAAGAAAAAAGATGAGGAATCCTTTGAAGCGTACGAGGAAAACTTCACAAGGCTTGCACGATATGCTTCCGGCTTTGTCGTTACCCCCGAATGCAAGGTTGACCGCTTCTTTGGTGGGCTGAAGCCTAGCTTACGGAAAGCATTAGCGATCCGTGACTTCGACAGTTATGAGGAAATTGTCTGATGTGCCCTCAAGGTCGAAATGGAGATCGGAGAATCACAGGGGTATCATGGGGATAAGAAGCGTAAGGTGGACTTCAATGCTGGTGGGCCGATGGATAAATCCAACGGCGCTAAGAATTTCCAGCACCCCACTTTCCAAAATTACGGAAAGAAGCACCCTGGAAATTGCCTTAAGGGGACGAGAAAATGCTTCAGGTGTGGAAGAGAAGGGCACCTAGCTGTTAACTGTCGGCAAGAAGGACCCGCGACTGCGACAAAGGAGACGAACGCTCCTTTTGAACCTCAACGCTTTGTTCAATGCTATAAATTCAAAGAACCGGGTCATTTTGCAAATCAGTTCCCTAATCCAAGGGTTTTTGGAGGCAACCAACAACCTCCAAAGCAGCAAGGAAGAGCTTTTTCCATCACTTCTTCCGAAGTGAACCCCGACAACGAAGTGGTGACAGGTATGCTAGTTATTCATTCAAGAATAGAGAACGTACTTTTTGATTTAGGTTCTACGCATTATTTTATATCTCGAAAGTTTAGTAGAACAATCCCAGCACCACCACAAATCATGGAAGTAAAGATGTCGGTGAGTACGGAAAATGGGGAAAGCATTGCATCCCATGAATATAAGTCCTCCCCTGTTATAATTTGTGGATTGAATTTCCCGGAGAACCTTGTCATACTCCCTCTGGTGGAATTTTATGCAATTCTTGGCATGGATTGGCTTTCCTTATATATAGCAAATATAAATTTTCAGGAGAGGGAAATCACACTCCATATGGAGAATCAACCCCCGATTCTTTACAAGTGTCAGGAGGAAGATGAATCTCCTTTAGCGCCATAATCTCAAGAATGGATATTACTACCCTATGAGCACACGTATCTGGCTTAGATGATTGATTCCAAGGGAGAAACCATCATTGAAGAAATTCATATTGTGAGGGAATTCGCGAAAGTGTTTCTTGAGGAACTGCCTGGTCTTCCTCCTAGAAGAGATGTTGAGTTCTCAATTGAACTTATACCTGGGGTGTTACCAATATCCAAGAATCCATATATAATGGTTGTTGTTGAGCTTGAAGAGCTGAAGAAACAACTACAGGAGAATCAGGATAAAGGGTTTATACGCCCAAGTGCTTCACCATGGGGTGCACCAGTCCTCTTCGTCAAGAAGAAGGATGGGTCAATGCGGCTTTGCATCGATTATCGTGAAATTAACAAAATCACGATAAAGAACAAGTATCCTCTCCCGCGAATTGATGAATTGTTCGATCAGTTGTGTGGAGCACAATACTTCTCCAAGGTGGACTTGCGGTCGGGATATTATCAAGTAAGGGTGAAGAAGGAAGATATCCCCAAGACTGCTTTTCATACAAGGTACGGGCACTATGAATTCATAGTAATGCCTTTCGGACTCACCAATGCTCTAGAAATATTCATGGACTTGATGAATAGTGTCTTTAGAGATTACCTTGACAAATTTGTGGTAGTCTTTATAGATGATATTCTAATATACTCCAAAACCAAGGAGGATCATGAGGATCATTTAAGAACTTTACTAGAGACTTTTCACAAGGAGAAGCTCTATGAAAAGTACAGCAAGTGTGAGTTCTGGTTGAAGGAGGTCTCATTCTTGGGCCATATCATCACAAGCAATGGGATATATGTGGATCCCTCCAAAACAGATGCAATTGAGGGATGGCCGAGGCCAACATCGGTAACTGATATCCGTATATTCTTGGGGTTAGATGGATATTATCGACGATTTGTGAGGAATTTCTCACGATTGTCCAACCCTCTTACCAAGCTAACTCTAAAGGGAGTAAAGTTTGGTTGGAGTGATGAATGTGAAGAAAGCTTCAAGGAGTTGAAAAAGAGGCTTATCACTGCACCCGTGCTCACTTTACCCACAAGTGGGGAGCTTTTTGTGGTATTCAGTGATGCTTCGAAGAAGGGATTAGGATGTGTGCTGATGTAGAATGATAAAGTGATATCCTATGCCTCAAGGTAGTTGAAAATCCATGAGCGAAACTATCCAACGCATTCTCTGGAGTTGGCAGTGGTGATCTTTGCCTTGAAAATCTAGCGGCATTATCTCTATGGAGAGAAATGTGAGATATATACTGACCACAAGAGTCTTAAATATATATTCACACAGAAAGAGCTTAATATAAACCAGAGAAGATGGATAGAGCTCATCAAGGATTATGATTGTTCAATACATTACCACCCTGGGAAATCGAACAAGGTGGCGGATTCCCTAAGTAGAAAGGATCCAACGATTCTATCAATGATGAGAATTGAGAAGGATCCAATCTTCTTAGACTTGATGAAGATGGACGTGGGAACCATAAAGAAGGGAACATCATCCTTTCACAAATGATTGCTCAACCCTCTCTTTTGTAAAGGTTAAATGATGCTTAAAAGGATGATGTGGGAATTCAAGAAAAAGTGGAAGCTATCAAAAAGGGAAAATCCTCGGAGTTTAATGTTAATGAAGAAGGAACTGTGCGGTTTGGGAAAAGACTATGTGTTCCATCAAGTTCGGAGCTGAAGAAGGAACTCTTAAATGATGCACATAGTTCAAATTTCTCTATTCACCCAGGGAGCACAAAGATGTATCGAGATCTCCGAGAAAACTTTTGGTGGGATAATATGAAGAAGGAGATCGCCAAATATACATCAAAGTGCCTAGTGTGTCGGAAAGTGAAGGAAGAGAGGAAGAAGTCTAAGGGGATGATGCAACCATTTACCATACCAGAATGGAAATGGGAAAAAATCACCATGGACTTTGTCACTGGACTTCCAAGGACATCCAAAGGCAACAATGCAATCTGGGTTGTTGTGGATCATCTTACAAAGACTGCACACTTCATTGCTATTCGGGAGGATTTCTCATTGGATCAACTGGAACGGATATATATCAGGGAAGTGGTAAGGTTGCATGGAGTACCACTATCTATTGTGTCTGACCGAGATCTAAGATTCACCTCTAAGTTTTGGAAGAGTCTTCAATATGCTCTGAATACTGAACTGAACTTCAATACGGCCTATCATCCTCAAACTGATGGTCAATCCGAGCGGACTATCCAAACACTTGAGGATATGTTGAGAGCGTGCTCAATGGACTTTAAAGGAGGATGGGATCAACATCTTCCTCTAATTGAGTTCTCTTAAAATAACATTTTCCACTCGAGCATCCAAATGGCACCATATGAAGCCCTTTATGGGAAAAGGTGCAGAACACTAGCATGTTGGGATGAGGTCGGTGAACGTAAGCTGCTTGGACCAGAAATGGTCAAAGAAATGGTGGAGAAGGTGAAAACCATTCGGCAGCATATCAAGGCAGCCCAGAGTCGATAGAAGAGTTAAGCAGATAATCGTCGATGAGACCTTGAGTTTAAAGTTGGAGACATGGTGTTTTTACGCATATCTCCGTGGAAGAAGGTCATGAGGTTTGGAAAGAAAGGGAATTTAAGTCCAAGGTACATCAGCCCCTTCGAGATTCTTGATCGTGTTGGGGTTGTGGCCTATCAACTAGCACTTCCACCTACTATGGCCAAGGTGCATGATATCTTTAATGTATCCCTCTTAAGGAAGTACATACCGGACCCTTCACATGTACTCTCTTCCGAGGTGGTAAAATTGGAAGATGATCTTTCTTATGAGGAGCAACCAGTGAAGATCTTAGATCGTAGAGAAAAATTTCTACGAAATAAGACAATTCCCCTTGTCAAGGTTTTGTGGAGAAACCACAAGTTTGAAGAAGCAACTTGGGAGTCGGAGGATAAGATGAAGCTGAGTAACCCACATTTGTTTTAGTGTGGGAAAAGGAAAATTTTGAGGGAAAAATTTCTTAAGGGGGGAATATTGTAACGACCCAAAGTTTCATTAATAGAAAATCCCTCTTGATCCAGTTAAATGTCTCTTTATAAAAAATGTTTTTATAAGATGTCAAATTCTTTGGTTTTATGATAATAGTTGTGACCCTTACTTTTATAGCCGTTGAATAGTGATCACATGATTAGTATATATATAAGGCTTTAACGAACCTAATTTTACTCAGACAAAGGAAGCGATGGCCTCATCCAGTAGAACTGCCCCATACGAAGCCCATTTGTCGGAGCTCGGAAAAGATGTGGCATCCTTGGGCTTCGCCCTTGACCAAGCCCAAGCTGAGCTTCATTATGTCAAGCTCGAACGTGACCATCTATGGGAAAAGTAGAAGTTGATAGAGATTACCACTCAAGCGATGTTATCCGAGCCGCCCCAAGAGTCTGTCACCATCGCACACCTTACCCTTAGGTCTTATGTGGCTATTTTAAGGGGTTATGTAACAAATAAGTAGTACTATGTTCATGTACATTATTTTTATATATAATAATGAATATAATTTCTAGTCATTTTTGATACATTGTAAATAGTTTTTAAAGTACAAATGGTGTTTTTAGTTATTATTTAATTAAGAAATCTATTTTATTAAATTAAGGGATTTTTGAATTAAATAATATTTTAATAAAATAATAATATTATTATTATATTAATTTTTATTAAATATAAATGGTCTTATAATTTTATGAATGCAATTAAAATTTTATATTAAGGTTTGAAAGCCATTTCTGTCAAAACCCGTGAATTTTCGATAAATGTTGGTTTTTATTTTAAAAGTGAAAATTAACATATTTAGAAAAAAATTTAGATAAAATAAATGTCATTTCTGGAATCAGGACGTCAAAATTATCCAACGGTGAATTTTTCATAATTTTCTGAGACAGTCAAATTTTTGGGTAAAAATTAAATACCGTTTAAATATATAATGTGTTTTATGACATCATAATGACCCAATGGTGATGTAATAAAATACCATAATCCTTATGTTCGGAATATATGTTTTATCATTAAAATAATGTGATTTTGGGTTTGTTTGACTTACTTTTCAAAGCATTAATGGACCCCTCAAGACATATTCAACACTTTGCCTTTTTAAATTAATTTCCATGGGAGTGTGACTCACCTCCACATAAGAAACCTTATTATTTTAAGAAGTTCGGACTTGGGCCTTATAAAATATTTTTTTCCTCTTCCCTTTTCCAAAAACCATGGGCAAAAACCATGGTATGGTTTGTGGTTTGGATTAATTTAATGTAAGGGGACCCAAACCTAAATAATAAACAATTCTCTCACCTTTCCTATATAAACCCACCCAAGATCTCACTTCCTCCTCACTAAAATCCCTTGGAGTTCGTCCAACATCTGACCTACTCTCTCTATAATCCTCCCAAGGTGCCCCAAGCTCCCAATAATCCTCTCACAAGCCTCTCTCTAGCCTTTGGAAGCACACTTCCAAGTAAGGGTTTTTTCCTCCTTTCTCATTTTTGTCAATTTTCTTTAAGTTGTATTGCCCTTTTAATTTCAATTATGAATGTTGGGGTATGGTTTTTCACCTCCCCCATACTTCCCTATTATTTTTTGAATGATGGGAGACCCCTTTCTCTCTCATTAAATGACTCCTAGGTACACCTGTTACTATGACGAAATTCTGAAAGGAACTTCTCTCTCTTGTTTTACATTCAAGCAATACTCTTGTATCATGAATCTAAATTCCATTAAAATTGTTGGGACCTGTATCTATATGACCTCCTTACTTTACATTACATTTAAATATGATGAGTAACCCCTTTCTCTCTCATCAACCATTTTTATGAATTCTTATGTCACGCTGTTACGCTGCCGAAATCGCACCGATTTTCTAAGCCAATGTCATTGTGTAGTGGATACCATGCCCATTTCTCCATCAAGGGTATTCACCTTTATGCACATTTACTTATTGAATGTAAAGTTTCATGTATGAATTCCACATTCCTTTATCGTGGAATAAATTATTATGTTTTATGAATCCATGTTTTATGATCCATGTGGCACACTTATGCATGAAATGAAATGTTTAAGAAGGGTGTGCCCTTATAGCGCTCCAATGCATTGGGTAAAGTATAGTATCATGATACATCATGTGCAATGAGTGTTGACTCATGCTAATTCAAGTGTAACAAGGGTTTACTCATTCTTCATTTGCAATGAGGGTTTACTCATTCTCCATGTGCAATGAGCCTTGGCTCATGCTAATTCAATGTTAAGTGTTGTTGCCACATTTCCATGTTATGATTATCATGCTTTATCATGCCTTTATGTTCATGTTTCTTTTATGATATATTGATATGCCTATTGTCTAACATTTATTTTACTCCTCATGTTATTCCATGTGTACTCCCTTACTGGGCTTTATAGCTCACTCTTTTCTTATGCATGTCCTCAGGTTATCCCATGCAATGCTAAGTACGAGGGAATATAGTGGTCATGTAAATGAAGATTTTAATAAAGATGTTGTATTTCATGTTTTAAGTTTTTATGTAATGATACTAAGCCCCAAAGACACTAAACCTCTCTATCTTCTTTGTTGTATCAAGTGAATTTTTATGTAATAAATCATGTTTAAGTTGTAATAAAAAGCAGGGTTGTCATACGTTGAGTATTGAAGAGTGAAGAAGAATGATCGCAAAACAAAAATGAACCATAAGAACCATGGATCAACCTATGATGCAACCAAAGACTAGAAAAACTCAACCCAGCACACACCCTAGACCTTAACAACATCGCTGCTATGAATCCTTGGGAGAATAATGAAAGAAAAACCACCAAGAAGGGAGAAGATTATAACATGGATAAACCACGGATTTCCAACAAACAACCACTGGGACCAACATATCAAGGAGGGATGAATAGGGTTTGAAGAACTCCTTAGGGCACCTAGGGTTCACCCAAAATTAGAGGATGAAGAAGCCACATCTGAATGAATGAAAATTCAGAAGGAAAAGAATCTTAAAATTGCACCGTATTGTGGGTTTATTAGATGTGTAATACCCTTTCATCTTGTGTAATCCTTAGGGTTTAGTTTATCTAAAAAACGAGTCACCTTTTAATTATTTAACCCCAAAAATCTACATGTCATGAACCATACCTTGACAAGATGTGAAACCAACTTTCACAACATTTAATAAACTTACATGACATGTATTTCTGGCAGCAGTTCTTCTACACCCCCATATCCCATAAAAACTCTCAGAACCTCCCCCCGAACACCTCCAACAACCAAAACTGGAAAAGTAACGGACTGGTAGGGCACAGACCGTTACATCCCCTACCATCACATTAGTATCATCACCTTTCCCTGGGATTACTAGACCCATATTATGAGTCCTAAACCACTGAACCTCTATCCTAGGACCTCCTCCTGAAATGTATCGCACGTCCAGGTCCCTAAGACTAACGTCAACTCCCTACTGCCAAAGTTTCTGCTCTTACATTCCCACTTCTAGGAATCACTGTCTATGTCTACTCAGTCATGAAACTCTCAACCATCAAATCTCACTCTAGCACCCCAACATAGGTAGGAATGAACATAGGTATAATTTTGGCTTAGGTGCCTATACGCATTCCTCACTCAAAGGTCTGAGCCTAAAAGAACTGATCCTGAACCATATTCATTGAGTACCTAGAGAGGTTGGTGAACCTCATTGAATACTCAGCTAATGTCACAGTGCCCTTCTGGAGCTGCAAAAGCTCTCAGATACATACACCCCTTAGCGTAGCTATAGATAACTCCTCTCTGAAAATGTTCTCTCAAACTCTAACTATGTAAGAGTCGCCTCATTATAAGACTAGGTCACCAAACCCCACCATCGTCCCACTAAGACATGAATATGGATCACTTTTAGGACCACCATCTAATCTATTATTGTCCTAACTAGTCATAAAACTCATGTCATTTTCTCAAGTCAGTCCTCAGCCTCTTATGGGTTAGGCTTGACTCATAACCTGAGGCATCTCTATCACTGAAACTCGTGAATTGAACCTCATCTGTTGCTACTGCTGGTACCATCTATTTATCAACAGGTGGTGGCATAGATGGTGCACCACCTAGAGGTAACACGTCTAGAACTGGTCCCTATATCAATGCCTCATCACTAAGGAGATCATCCTCATGATCCTGATGTTTAATCCTAGCGGGAATACATCACAGAGGCATACTAAAATTAAACAATATGTACTAAGGTCAATGAGTATGTCTGGAGAGCTGACTCAAGAATGAAATGGAAACCAAAACGCATTCCTATAAACTGGTGGAAATGGAGGCTTTACCAACACTTTTATGCCAACAGTTTAAAAAAACCTTTGGTATACTATTTTTACATCAACCTTTCCCAACAGTTTATTCAAAACATTGGTATACTGTTTTTAGAATCAACCTTTCCTAACGGTTTGAGTAAACCTTTGGGGAAGATTTCATTTTACTAATTTATACCAACAATTTTTTAAAACCTTTAGAAAATTTTTATCCCAAATACACAGTAGATCTAGTTCCCCCGTCCGTGCAATTGCATCCCTAAACCTAAGCTCTCTTGAAGCTCTCTCTTTACCCTAGGCTGTGAAACTCCTTCATCCTGATAGATCCATCTTCAATCAAGAAATTTTTTAGTTTTATACTTCAGATATGTAATTTCTACCTTATTTTTAATGTTCTGTGTCTATTTTTTTGTTTTCTATTTTTATTTGGATTAAACCAGAGGTTCGTACGGTCTGTAGCACGGTATACCCAATAAGTGCACTTTGATTTTTTTTTCTATTTTTGTTCTACACTTCAAGTGTCATGATTATGTGAATCACCTTTATTTTAAGTCTTTATATCCACCCATTATTTGTAGAGTTAGTGAACCATATGAACTAATGGAGGTGATGGTGATATGTATCCCCGATCAAAGATGGTAAAGGGTTTGTTTAGTCATATTGTCTCGAGGTGGGTAATGGATATAAGGATAGTCCATGTGAAGGGATTAGGGACGGTGGGGGTAGTGGTGTAGGTGGTTTTCCATTTTCTTAGTGGGGTGATATGGTAGTTTCTATGGACTTTAGTTTAGTTAAAAATTGGATTTGGATTTTTGTATTTATAGTTTTTGTTCAAGGAATAATGGGAAGGGTGGAGATATTGAGGATGAATTGGCTATTGGTTGGGTGATGGATTGGAATTTTGATGTTGTTTGGATTGGGTATAGGTAGTTTTCAGGCTATTATATGGGTATTGCCTCCCCTGGGCCCCCTAGACATCCCCCCCACCCCCTGGATACCCCCCCCCCACCACCACCACCCTGGACAACCCTTGGACACCCCCCCCCCCCCCATTGGACACCCCCACCCCCCCCCCCTCACACCCCCCACCCCCTAGACACCCCCCCCCCATTGGAAACCCCCCTACACCCCCCCCCCCACCCCACATAGACACCCTGACCCCCTGGACAGCCCTCCCCCCACCCCCACTTGGACACCCCCACCCCCTTGGACACCCCCCCCCCCCACACACACACACCCTGGACACCCCTCACCCCCTATGGATAGCCCCCCACCCCCTGGACACCCCCCACACCCTGGACACCCCCACCCCCTGGACACCCCCCACCCCATGAACATCCCCCCCACCCCCCTGGACACCCCCACCCCCCTGGACACCCCCCACCCCCTGGACACCCCCCTGGACACCCCTCACCCCCATGGACACCCCCACCCCTAGATACCCCCCCACCCCCACCCCCAGGACACCCCCACCCCCTGGATACCCCCCACCCCCCTGGACAGCCCCCCCACACCCTTGGACACCACCCCACCCCATGGACACCCCACCCCCTGTACACCCCCACCCCATTGGACATCCCCCCACCCCTGGATAGCCCACCCCCTAGACACCCCACCCCCTTGAACACCCCCCCCCCCCGAACACCACCCCACCCCCTGGACACCCCCCCCCCCAAACACCCCCCACCCCCCTTGGACAACCCCCCACCCCCTGGACACCCCCCCCCTCGGACACCATCCCACCCCCTTAGACAGCCCCCCCCCCCCCCCCCCTGGATACCCCACCCCCTTGGAAACCCCCCCAGACACCCCCCACCCCTTGGACAACCCCCCACCCCCTGGACACCCCCCCCCCCCGGACACCACCCCACCCCCTGGAGCTCCCCCCCCCCCTACCTCCCCTGGACACCCCCACGCAATGAATACTTCGAATTTGGGTATTGGGTGTTATGAAATCCCCTAACTTTTAAAAAAAATCCATTTTTTAGCATCAATAACTTATTTAAAAAACTCTCTTTACACATTCTGTATCTTTGATGAAAACAATTCACTTTGTAATATCTTGAACAATGTTCTATCCAGTCCATGATTTCCTCTTGTATGTGATAAATGAAAAAATTCCAAAACACATTTTACCTCAAATTTAGGCACACATAACTGAATTAGTATATCTTCACATTGTTTTAATAATAAGGTATCAACCCAGGAATAGTTTACTACATCAAATAGAAACCACTTTCTTTATGGATATCTAAAATGGGGATAGATTATCCCATTTGAAAAATAAATTTCAATCACATAATTTTAAATCTCCATGTACATGGAATCATGCTTCTTTTCCCCGTGGAACCTTCATATTATGACATCAAACTCCTCTTAGTTCCATTTAATCTTTTTTTGATCATGATCCACATGTATGAACATGATGTTTAAATCCCTTAGAAACTATTTACCATCATTTTCAGATTATATTTCACATTTATTCAGAATAGATATTATGAATATCACTCAAATAATCTACTAAAATATAAAATTTCTTCGATCTAAAATTTACTCAACTCCTGAATAATTCTCCTCCACAAGTGTACATGATCTTTTACACTCATGTATAGTTCTTCAAAGATATTCAAAACCTTCCTTGAACATTTTTTTGTCTCAAAACACTCTCCATATTTCACATGATCAAGTTATTACTTAGTTCATTGAATACTTGAGAATAATGGGATTCTTCTCCTCCAAAGGCTCATGGATTTGAAATATCTCCTTTTCTTTGACACAAGATGTATAGGACTCTCAAAATTCTCCCATATATTATGTATGTTCTCTCAATATAAACAAATTTCATGGTATTATATTTATAATTGAAGTCAATATAATGGATTTATATTAATTTATAGTATTTTGTTATAAATTTAGTATTTTTTTGTCTTTTATATTATGATTCTCATATAGAGTAGTGTGTCAGTTATGGTTTCATATAAAGTGAACAATTCTCATTTACTTAAATATATTTTCGATTAAACTTCAATATTATTGAATTGATTTTGAATAAATGACTTATAACAATTTTTTTACAGAATGGATAGAAGTTATATGTATGAAACTGATCGGATCTTGAGTGATTTTGAAAATAATTTGGAGAGATTTTTAGATTTTTCATTTCACAATGTTTCAGATAGTGGTCACATACACTGCCCATGTTGTAATTATGTTGGAAGACCTTGGTTGAGCCATGAAGAATTTATCTAATACATAACCA
This sequence comes from Viscum album, assembly GCA_963277665.1. Lineage (NCBI taxonomy): Eukaryota > Viridiplantae > Streptophyta > Magnoliopsida > Santalales > Viscaceae > Viscum > Viscum album. The sequence goes on along the minus strand of OY728142.1, from coordinate 565,200,723 downwards.
AATATGGTTTTCAAGAAAACTACTATGTGTGGTATCACAATGGGGAGAAAATGAAATCTCAAATTGTTGATTATCCAAATGAGAGAACTGGATTGGAGAATTTTTTATATGACTGGTTTCCATTTATTCTTCATTACGAAAATGAAAGGATTCTGACCCAAAAATACTTCTATATGAGGACACATGATGCGTCTAATGACAATGATTATGTTGTTAGGATAAAAAATTAAATGATGCTACCACGACTCTAGTATATTGACAATGCAGTAAAATGAAAAGGATGGAATTTTTAATCTGATTGTTTCATGGGAAAACTATGTATGGGATTTCTAATACTACCATCGATTACATTCTTACCTTCTTAAAGGACTTACTTCTATATGATGCAGATATTCCCTCAAACCACTATATGGAATGGAAGTTATTTTAGGAACTAGGATTTTCAAGAAACAAAATGCATGCTTTCCCGAAAGATTACAGTTTATTCTTGGAGAAAACTGTTGAATGAAATGATTGTATAAAATGTGACACATCTCGCTAGAAGCCAAAAGCTGATAGAACACCTTCCCGTGTGCTACAAAAAGTAATGTGGTACTTTCCATTGATCCCCATACTCAAGAATATTTTTATGTCTGATGAAATATCAATAAAAATGTGATGGAATAATACCAAGAGAAAGAAGACTAATAATGATTTGGTTCACCCTACAGATGGATTTTCATGGTATAGATTTGATTCTTGATATCCTAGTTTTGTAGCTGATGTGCGTAATGTGAGTTTGGGTCTTTCATGTGGCGGATTTAATCTGTTTGGGTATATTATTACTTCACACAGCACATGGATGGTTTTTATACGCATTTATAACCTTCCCCCATGGTTTTGTATTAAAAAACCTTTCAATTTCATGATTATACTCATATATTTCCTTTCTAATCCCAGCAATGATATATATGTATACATGCAACCTTTAATAAAATAGTTGAAACTTCTTTGGGATGTGGGTGTGTGCACATATGATGCATGTTCGAAAGACATATTTAATATGTGTGATGCTCTTATGTGGATGATCAATGATTTTTCTACTTATGTAATGATATCTGGATGGAGTACGGAAGAAAAAATATCATGTACTGTTTGTATGATGAATAAACGATCCATAAGACTGAAACATCACTATAGTTTCAGTTTTATAGGACATCGAAGATTCTTACCAATGGACCATCCATATAGAAATAATCATCGAAGATTTGACAATAACATGGAGACCGACGATCCACCCCAGTGTATGTCTGGAACTGATGTGATTAATGAATTGAAAGATTTCATTTTTTCATTCGGGAATGGTCAAATGAAATCTAGAAAGAGAGAGAATGTTTCCACTGAAACCTATTACAATTGGAAAAAGAGGAGTATCTTCATTGATTTTCCTTATTGATCAACCAATTTGTTATGTCATTTCTAAGACGTAATGAACATTGAAAATAATATATGTAAAATGTTGCTTTCAATTCTTCTAAATGTTAAGGGAAAGACAAAAGAAGATTTATGGTCTCGGCGTGACTTGGTGGATTAGGGCATCAGACCAGAATTGCATCCTTTGCGTATCAGTGAAAATAAATAGAAATTTTCATATGATTTTTATGTGATGACACCTGCAAAAATAAAAAAATCAATTTCTAGAATTATTAGAGACTATTAAAGTTTCTGATGGTTATTCAAGCAACATATCTAAATGGGTCAACATAAGATAGTTGAAGCTAAAATCTTTGAAGACTTGTGACTATCGCATCCTTCTACATGAGTTGATTCTAATATAAATCTATCATATTTTTTCCAATAATGTAAGGGTGGTTTTTATTCGGTTGTTCCATTTTGTTAGAGATCTTTGTGCTAAGAATTTGACCAAGTCTTTCTTGAAAAAATTGTTGGTAGATGCCCCATTAATTTTGTGTGAGTTAGAGAAAATATTTCCTCCATAATTTTTCACATGCATGCTACATCTGATTGTCCATATTCCAACTGAAATACTTCTCTAAGGGCCTATTTTTTCATTGGATGTATCCACCTGAAATAAATATGTATACATTAAAGTATTATGTCTGAAACAGGAATCATCCTGAAGGTTCTATCTTGAATGGTTACTTGGATCAAGAATGTATGGATTTATGCTTTATGTATTTGTATGATCTTACTACAATAATGAATAGACCAATGAGAAATGAATAAGAATAGTATGAGAAAATTTAACACTAGTTTCCATCACTTCCTCAAACAGGATGAATTCCTGGATCATATACATTGAAGACATTAAGCCTTGAAGAGTAGGAGATGGCACATCGCACAGTCTTGTTCAACTGTGATTTGTTCAATGACTACATCAGGTAAGTAAATTGAATATGTATATCTTACATATATTTTTGTTAAACTATTACTATTTTAACCTATAGGTAACATAAGCAATGATAAATATAAATCATCATTCTTTATCTTTCAGGAGGGATACTTTTCATAGCAAAGAGTTTTCTTCTTGGTTAAAATTGAAGGTGAAAATATTACTATTTAAAATAATTAAATCAATATTTAATTGAGTTTAATATTCATTTATATTTCAGGTATTTATTTTGCCTACTGACTTTGTCTCTGAGGAAATAAGAGCTTTGTATCTTGGTTCTAATACTGGGGATCGTGACTGTAAATAAATTGTTATCAATGGGTACAGATTTATTATCACTGAATGAGAAAAGAACATGAGAACACAACATGATGGTGTTATATTTACTGACACAACAAACTGTTATGCTAGTGCATCATATAGTATACCATGATTTGAAAATGTAGGTTATTATGGAGTCATTGAAAAAAAATTATTAGATTATTACTCTCATAGACGAGTCACGATGATGAAATGTTAGTGGTTTGATTAGATGACGAGGTAGGGAAAATTTATTGATGATTGTGGATTTTGAGTAATTGATATGGCTTGTACTCTTGCTACCGATGAACCATATATATTATCATCAATGGAGAAACAAGTTTTTTATGTAAAATACCATCTTAGACCAGAATTTTGTGTCATTATTGAAGTAATTCCAAGACATGTTTTTGATGATGTTGATGATAGAATTGACCCCATCCCTACTACCATTAGAAACAATCCATTTATTACTTTTGATTACTCCAATACCTTAATTGTCAGAGTTAACTATGAACCTAAATTTGTAGTGGGAAATATATAGAATCATCCATCCATGTTCTCAATTATTTTGGTTTAGCTTGACTTGGGTTGTTAAGGTTGGTACTATTCAAATTGATTTAATATTGATTTCAAATATGTTGTATCTGACTTGAACATTATGTGAATTTTCAATGTTTATTGGTTACAATTTTATTTGAATTGTATTTTCTAATTTGGAATTGAACTGTATTCAAACCTATTAAACCAACATTTCTAACTTGGTGAAAATTTCAATTCTTTATTAACCATGTATAAAATTAGTATAACTCTAAGACCTACCTTTAAAATTTCACTAGATAATGAACATGATGGTTTTTCTTCTTCAGCAAAACATGTATAGAAACCTGCATCATCTACCTGGGCTAAAGAAATTAAATTTTCCCTTAATTTCAATAAGTTCTTTACCCCTTATGAATCTGGTAGATATCATATCTTTGTTCATATGTTTATATTATCATTTACAACTATCTTTAGGGTTTAATCATTCATATTATATACCTTACTGAATTTTCTAGAGGCATAATTCAGTATGCTCTCTCTTTTGGTTATTGAGTGAAATAAAGCCTTAGAATCAATGTTCTGTGATTTTAATAGACTGGTGACACTTAGTAAATAACCATCCTACTCAAAATTAAATTTCTTTATTACATATTGTATGATTTATTGAATTAATTATATATCCACTCAAGCTCACCTAAAATAATGGATAGTTAAATTATCCATGAATCCCCCTATTCCCTCTCATATATTTTGTTTTTTGGGTTACAAATTAGTTATCATTTTCTAATTACTTCCATATTTGTTTTTAAATGAAGAAAATGAAACTAATTGAAGGGAGGCGATGGAAAAATATGATGGACAATAATCGTCACATGGATGAGATGGGCATTCCACCACTAGTTCCTGTAGTGAGTATTTTATTTCAAATATATATATTTAAATAATATATAATGTCAAGTGATTAATTTTATTTTAAACATTTTTTCAGGATCCACCTCTTAGGTGAAAATTATTTGATGAGTAGCCTAGTATTGGTCCTAGAACTCGGGCCAGTGGTACGAGGGGGTGGTATGAGAGCTAGGTGATCTGGTCGGCATACCCGATTAGACGTCGCCCCTCCCACTAAATACCATCTATCCCACATTCTGATCTCGGTGTTTCATTAGGGACACATGGGATATTTAGGCCTCATATGTTTTCACCACCCATTACATATAAGTTTCTTCACCCATATTTACCATATCTGATGATGATTCCCACTCCCCATCTAGCATTCATCTAGCCATATGCGCCATCTTCTTTTACTTTTACTTCCTTCTCTCTGAGCCTTTATATTCCATCTTCTTCGACTCCTGTTCCACCACTGTCTATCCCTACGGTGCATACATTGGGACCCACTCCACCTGTATAACGTCTTCCTTCAGTTTCTGAAGATCCAGTAGCATCCATTGATCAGACTGCTACATGTATATTTATAAAACCCTAAAAAATTTGTATACCATTATTTATTTTCATTAAAACATGTATTGATAAAATATTTGTTTTTATTTCATAACAGATACATCTACAGATGGGAGGTGGGGTAAGGGGAGTACACTCATTCTTGTAGTGTGGAACTGTCGCACGTAGTTGATGGTGGACTGCAATGAAGACAATCAAATGATTGAAAAAACAGGGCAGCAATGTTGGATTTTTTTTGCGACTCTTCCAAATACTCTAACATCATTCATGTCAACCCACTCTAATAGAGATAGTTTCCAAATGAAGTCAAGGATAATGCTTGAGAAGAGATATGGGTAAAAATATATGTTGTATTTAATGCAATATATTGTTTTTTTTATTTATATGAATTAATATTTTGGTGTCATGTTCGGTTTAATTTCCCTGATGGTGAGGGTGCATAGCCAGCATGTATAAAGGATTTAGGTGAGCTTTAGAGAGTCTATAAGAACGGGTTGTATATTGTATGGTATGATAGATTTGGTACAGAGTTAGAGGCAGTACCTGTCATGGATGATTTTCTGATAGAACAGTATCAGCAGATAATTACTCATTGGACAACTATCCAGTTTAAGGTATTAATCACATTTTAGGTATTTAAATGAAAATTTTCATGTTTTTCATTAATAATATCTTTTTTATTATTGAATTTTATTTATGAATCATCTGAAAGAAATAAAAAAACATTGATTCTAAAAAATACCTCCACACATTGGGATGTACTACGATGTCAGATCATGAGAGGAAGTAGGTATGACAGTTGTTTATAATTTTTCTTTATGACTTGTACTTTCTATTGTTTCCTCCATAATTTATTTGATTTCTAAATTTTTCATATAATTTTAGTTATGAAATTAATTATTGGTAACCTATTTTTAATTATGGTTTCCTACATTCAATGTCATTATAGAGGAAAACATTGAATATTGAAGGATGCGTGCCTTGAGCAAAACTGTTTTGCTCGAGTAGTAGGAAGAAAGATGGAAGTACAGTTAACGAACTAACTCAGCAGAATATTGTAACTTTTAATTTGTTGATTTCAAATTTTAATATCTATTTTGTAACTTAATAATCTATTTATATTTGTAACAGGATGATTTAGAGTCCCTTGATTCCCAGGAACCTGACAATTTTGGGCCAAATGATCACTTAAATCAAGTGTTGGGAGATGAGCACCCTGGAAGAGTATGTTGCTGACCAGGGAAGAGTATAGTTTTGATGAGGTATTGGACATCCTCAGGTATGAGTTGTAGTGCCACCGAGTTCTAGCAGGTTAAGTCACAGGCAGAATAGGCTAAAAAAAGGTCCATAGAGATGGTAGAACAGTCTACTAAAGAAAACACTGCATTTATGAAACTGATGGAAGTTTTACATCCAACACTTCCACTAGATGCCAGAAAAACTTGTGATGAATATATGTCATCGATGAATTCTATATATGGTGAACCAAGTGGAAGTTCTAGTGGTGTTTGAGACAATGTCATTCCTAGAGATGACGATGGCGAGGATGAGGCCAAGGTGGAGGAGGAGGGTGAGGTGGAGGCCGAGCTCAAGGAGGATGGCAAGGAGGAGTCTGAGGCAGAGGAGGAGGGCGAGGAGGAGGTCTAGGAGGAGGCTGAGGTGGAGTACGAGGTTGAGGAAGAGATCATTGAGGAGGGCAGGAAAGATGATGGGGACAACGATGAGGATGGGGATGAGGCTGATGATAACGGTGATGATAGTGATGGTGATGAGGGACATATTGACCCGTTATATTTTTTACTGATATTAGTGACATTTTATGTTTGATGGTTTTTTGTACCTGAATATGTGTGTGATTAGGTAGGTCACATTATCTTTATTTCTTTATCTATAAATAATAAAACTTGACTTAATGATTTGTTGTGAATGAATATATGTGTGACTGATTCACCCCTCCCCTAGACAACCCCCTGGACACCCCCCACCCCCCTGGACACCCCCCTCCCCCCACCCCTTGGACACACCCACCCCCTGGACGCCCCCCCCCCCCCACCCCACCTGGACAGCCCCCCCACCCCCTAGACACCCCCACCCCCCTGGACAGCCCTCACACCCCACCCCCCCAGGACATCCCCACACCCCACCCCTCGGGACACCCCCACCCCCTAGATAGCCCCCACCCCTGGACATCCCCCCACACCCCTGAACATCCCCCCCAACCACCACCACCACCCTGGACACCCCCTGGACACCCCCCCCCCCCATTGGAAGTCGCCCCACCACCACCACCACCACCCCTGGACATCCACCACCACCCCCCCCCCCTGTACACCCCCCCTAGACACCACCCCCCCCCCCCTAGACACCCCCCACCCCCTGGATACCCCCACCCCCTTGGAAACCCTCCCCCACCCCCCGGGACACCCCCCCCCCCCTCGAACACCCCCCACCCCCCTGAACACCCCCCACACACCCCCTTAGACCCCCCCACCCACACACCCCCCTAGACACCCCCCCACCCCCTTAGACAGCCCCCCCCCCCACCCCCTTAGACAGCCCCCCCCCAAACACCCTCCATCCCCTTGGATAGCCCCCACACCCCCCTAGACCCCCCCCCAGACACCCCCGCCCACTAGGATAGCCCCCAACCCCCTTGGACACCCCCCCCCCCCACTCCCCCAGGACACCCCCACACACACTTGGACCCCCCCCCCCCACCCCCTGGATAACCCCCCCCCCCCCCCGGACACCCCCACCCCCTTGGATACCCCCCCCCCACACCCCCTGGACACCCCCCCCCCCAACCCCCTGGACACCCCCCTTGGACACCCCACACCCCCTTGGACAACCCCCCACCCCTGGACATCCCCCCCCCCACCCCCTGGACACCCCCACCCCGTTGGACAGCCCCCCACCCCCCCACCCAGACAGCCCCACCCCCTAGACACCCCCACCCCCTTGGACACTTCCCCCCTCCCACACACCCCCCTGAACAACCCCCCCCCCCCCCCCACACACACACACACACACACCCATGGACACCCCGCACCCCCTTGGATATCCCCCCCACCCCCTTAGACAGCCCCCTCACCCCTGGACACCCCCCCCCCCCCGAACACCACCCCAGCCCTGGACACCCCCCACCCCCTTGGACACCCCCCCCCCCCTTTATACAGTCCCCCCCTAGAAACCCCCCCCCCCCACCCACCCACCCCCTAGACACCACCCACCCCCTTGTATAGCCCCCACCCCTGGAAACCCCCCACCCTCTTGTATATCCCCCCACCCCCTGGACACCCCCCACCCCCACCCCCTTGGACACCCCCATATTCTGAATTCAATTTTTTATGCCATATTCTATATGTGTTATACATAATTAAATATTGTATTTAATGAATTCTTAATTGAATACAATTTACATAATTCAGAATTCTGTATGTAATTCATAATTCATTTTGTATGTGTTATTCATTCAGAATTCAATACATAATTCATTATGTATGTATTCAATTGAGAATCCAATTCTGAATTCTTTATTACATAGGGTAATTGGGTTATGAATTGAATTTTGAATTCCCAGGTGCACAGGGGATTGTAGAGGGGGAGGTAGGTAGGCTAGTTGCTGCAATTGCAGCAAGGCTATACCAACAGTTGTAAACTGTTGGTATATGTTTGAAAAGTAACTTTATACCAATAGTTTACATAAAATTGTTGGTAAAACTATATAACAACAATTATTAAACTATTGGTATAGAACATTTAATTATTCTTTACCAACAATTTTATGTAAACCATTGGTAAAGGGTTATTCCAACGGTTTTGAAACTGTTGTAATAGATCTGAAATTCCTTAATTTTTAATGGGTATCAACCATTGGTATAAAGATATACCAATGGTTAGTTAAAACCATTGGTATAAAGATATACTAATGGTTTGCTAAAACCATTGGTATAATGTGCATTCCAGTGCCATATACCAACATTTATCTATAACCGTTGGTATATGCCTATCCCCACAGCTAACTAGCCAACAGTTTGAGCAACCGTTGGTATAGCTTATACCAACGGTTTTCAGGCCTTTTCCAATGGTTTGAAACCATTGGTATAATTCTTGTTTCAAGCAATAATATGATGAATATACCAATATTTTTCCCTAGAACCAATTTTCTCATGTACTGAGTCAAAAGTCAGGTGATCGGAGTCGTAGTGTATGGATACGTCGTCCACTGCACTAATATTAGGGTCCCTAGTCTGAAATCCTAACTCGAAACACTTAACATTGTTTCCCCAAACTAATCTCATGGACTCCAGTCCTAAGATAGAAACAAATTCTCTCATACCACTCTATCACAACCCATAGCAATGGGTCACATGTCGTGACTCCCCAAGCCCACCTCTAATAGGTCAGGGGCTAGTGACTAGCACCGAGTAGGCATATCACTAACATGGTAGGCCTTAGCATAAGTACTTGTACACACACACACACATCTCCAAGATCATACAATGCTAAAATGTAAAAACAACTAAACAACCATGCATTCATACATATATATCCTACAACCAGATTATAACAGGAAGTAATGTAAAGTAAAAAGAGTCAAATACAAGACCACCTCAAAGAGTCTAAAAACAATTCCAACCTGAAAGTAAATATGGGGACTGCTGTTAAGATACCTCAAGAACACACCTTGGTTTGTTTGGATCACTAATAATTTCTTGGTCCTGATACCTTTGGGACTCTATTAAAAATTCTATCATCTATAGAAAACATAACACGTGTGGGTAAAACCCATGTAGAGATGAGTATAACAATACCCAGTAGCATACCCTGAAACCACAAAGCATATAACAATAAAATAATAGAAAACTCTATACAGGTATATGTCTACAACACATAGAAAAATAATATCCACATATACTCACTACTAGAAAATAGGTCTATACCCATGGTTTTCCATAACTGTGGGTATAGGGATAGTATGAGAACCTATACCCACGGTTTTCCAAAACTATGGGTATAGGCCACCTATACCCACGGTTGTGCCAAAAACCATGGGTATAGTTTTCTTTTAAGACCTATACCCATGGTTTTGGATAAAACCGTGGGTATAGGGTATATTTTGAAGGCCTGTCCTAAGGGTTCTTGAAAACCGTAGGTATTGCGGTTTTTTTTTAAGACCTATACCCACGGTTCTTCAGAACCATGGGTATAGGTTTCCCGCGTTATGACGGGGAAAGAAAATTAGGCAGGACACAAAAACAATTTGGCGGGAAGACATTTTTTCATGGTTTATATTAATATATTTACATAAATATAAATATATACTTTCAAAAATTATTCAGCTCGATTGGTAAATCCGTTTCTGTTGTTGCTCTAGGTCGCGCGTTCAAATCCCTTTGCTTGTGTTTTGGAATTTAAATTTCCCACATAAATAATATTAATATATATACATAGATATATGTACATATTACAATTAAAAAACACAGGTCGGTTGGTCCCTTGGTGGCACGCGCTAATGAGGCTCTGCGGGTGGTGCGGGTTCGAATCACTCTGCCCGCGTTTTTGAATTTAAATTTCCCACGTAAATCGTATTAATATATATACGTAGATATATGTATATATAAAAATTAAAATTAATAGGTCAGTTGGTCCCTTGGTTTGATGTGCCCGTGAGGTGCTTCGTGAGGCGCGGGTTCGAGTCCTGCCCGCTGCGCTTTTTTTGAATTCAAAAAATACCCCACCGTTTGAAAACCGTGGGTCTATTGTGTGCCACGCTGGAACATGTGTGCCACACTTTGACTCTCCTATACCCACGGTTTAGGAGAACCGTGGGTATAGGCTGAGACCCCTATACCGACGTTGTTCCAGCCCACAGTTCCCAAAACCGTGGGTATAGCCTATACCCACAGTTTTGGGGGCTATACCCACGATTTTGTACCGTGGGTATAGGTCGTTTTTTCAGTAGTGACTCAATAAGGACACACAGTCTCAAGGTAATGTCACAACCATAATGTCATCCTAGGATTCCTTCTTGAAGGTTCCATATAACACTTGTCTAGGAGAACACACTGTATGAGTCATATAGCAATGATGAAGTCCATCCAAGAGGTAGTGGTCATCAGGTCTCTCCATTAAAAGTATATGCTATAATTCTAAAGAGATATGATACATGTATGAGGATCAATCCCAAGTCCATGGGGTATACCAACAACTCAATATGGATTAACCTGCTAAGTAGATAATCGATGCTCGCATATTTTTTGTCACGAAGATACCAAGAACTCCACCTATGGAAAGAATATGATAGAGGATCTCATTCTGGGCCTCACAGAAGGATTCCAAAAACTCTATCCAAGAAGTATTACTGAAGGGATCACCATCCTATGCGTAGAACATGATTTTATAATAACCCTCAGATAAAAGTATATAGGTAATACACCTTTAACAAAATGTGTCCAATATAAAAAGGACAAAGGCTTTAATCCAACTTTGAAGGAGTACATGGTGTGTCACTTCAGCACTGGGTCCTGCCTGTATAAATGGCTTGTTCTAGTGTTTGTGTAATAGTACATGGCATACTAATTCTCGTATACTTCTTCATGTGTCCCAATACGTGGATATACACATTTATATTTTGTCTGAGTCGTGTCTGTGTGGGAGTACACGGTGTGCCCTTGGTCGTGTACTCTTGGTTGTGTTTGTGTACCCTTTGAGGTATACAAAGAACCACTGCAGAAGGAATAAAACACCATGTGATAGGGGTCACACACCATGTGATCCTTACTTCACATGAAAACCCTAGCCACCAAATAGAGGTCCCACAAAGTGTGTTCCTCTGGAACACACACCGTGTACCACGCGATTTCACAGATCCCACAGTTTCCTTCTTCGCATTTTCATCCACTCCTCCAGCCCTAAATCCACCATGAATCTCACTAAGAAATAAAGATATACTTCAGTCAGGCCATTCCACCACCACTTGCCAGATTCTGGTCACCCAATTCATAAGGAAATCAGTTTTTGTTCATTCCCTTAATCATCGCACACACCATTCAAAACTTGAGGTCTCTAATCTGGTCTGATCCATTCACCACTACCACCATCACATGATCCTCATGCCATACTGAGTCCAGATCTATGATATCGGATATTTTCACTAAGAAATAGGTGTGTAATGATTTATTACTTGGTATTTTGGTCAAACATCCGGGCAAACAAAACCCTGGTGATGAACAGAGAAAAAAAGGGAGGAAAGCACAATCACAAACGGAAGGAACGAACCTTGACCAATGTTTGGGTTGGCCTCAATCCATTTTTATTAGAACAAAAAATGAATAATCAACAATAATCAAACAAATCTACCAAGAAATTCCCACAGATACACTCATCCCATAAAAACGACTGATTTATGGATCATTCTGTTGGTCGATTGATTTGCATTCTTCGTAAAAATGAATAACAGGAAAGAAACCCAAATTAACAAGCATACTAACTTGATACGGATTGATCTCAGATGAAGAATGATTCTATTTCATTGTATTTGGTGAGATCCTTCAATCCCATTGTACATAGATCGTTGATCTATGATTCAGTTGATGTTCTTATGAGAGATATCCTCCAATGCTCTCTCCAACAGTTCTCCTATTAAAGTTAGTGTCATAGAACCAATTGTTTGTACTTTGATTACATGAATATTTGATGTATTAAATATTAAATTAAATATATTATTACACATTGTTCATTGTACTACATGACCATGATGTAATAATGTATTAGAGTATTTGTCGAATTGATAAGCTTATAGTAGTTCTCTACTATGATGAGAACCTTGAAGTGTTGTGAAAATATTTTTTGATATAGTTCTATGGTTGGATAACATACTATGATGGGACACATAGTATATAGACCGTTAATTGAGAGTACTCGTAAGCATATGATACTTCTTCTCATGAATTTCACACTTTGAAATCTCCAAGATGGAAGATTATGAGAACAAACTAGTCAGTAGGAATTCTATATGTTTTTATGTCATTGGATATTTCTATATGAAATCATGTGTAATGGTCCTTAGACTTTAAGATTATCATTAATGCATGTCACAACTCATGCACTTAGATTTGATGACAAAATCCATCACACCATATGTTGGCAGGAAGTAGGGTACGTTGGGTGTGCCACGAATGACATGTTATTAATGGATAAGTCAAGAAAGGATTTGTCCCTTCCAAATTTAGGGAAGTTTATATCTCAGACCTTTGATTAAAATAGAACTGTCGCCCTAAATTCCATGTTCATGGTGTAATGACAAGTTTATTTTAAATATTCAAAGAATGATGTATCAAGCATATAGGTTTATGACACCGTCATGAAACCTGCTTGATGAGATTATGTGACAAAAGTATTATATTACACAGTGAGAATTCATATGTGGTTTTCATAATTGCAACTTTAATTTCTTTCTATTGGATGCCTTGACCTGTTTCTAGATAGTAATCTTAGACTTTAGGAAAGTCCGCCTAATTCCAACGAGAAAGAATCCTAGAGGGTTACACACTAAGTGTTTCTGGTGGTCTTGATTAAATTCAATTTTAATTTAATTAATGGAATAAATATTATTCTCAAGACTGAGGAATAATTTTATTTAAGTTATATTGATTATATAAATTAAAGAAATATTTATTCACCGGATTGTGAATAAAATTTATTTATTTATTTTATTGAATATTTAATAAATATTTATTTACTAGTTTTTGAATAAAATATTTATTTAAGAGAATAAAATATTTATTCGAGTTTTCAATAAATAAAAAAAGAAGAGTTCAAATGGAGCAAGACCGTGTCCAGTGATAAAATAATTATTTATGAGTTGGTAAATATTATTTATCCATTTTTTCCAAGTTGGCGCACCAAAACATAATAATACTATTATTATTATTATGTGGCATGGGATTTAATTAATGGTTATAATTATATTTAATGGTTTTTATGCAATTAAATTTTGTAACTGAAATCCCATCTCTATAAATAGACGGCTATGTCTATTGTGTAATTGATTCGAAATCAATTCCAAGTTTGGGAATAGAGAATTGTTACACACAATGAATTATCTCTTGAATCCTCCTATCTCTCTCTCTCAAGAACAAGAAGCTCAAGAGTGAATTTCTTCAACACCGAAGAATGAGTGATCAAGAACAAACAATGAAAGACATTCAATTCATCGTGATAGCACTCAGATAACAAGTGGTGTTTCCCATAGACCATTGAAGCATGTGTGGATCACCGCTAGAGGGATTCTACCCTTGGATCCTCACAAGTGCAACGAAGGCAAACTGGAAGGTCCATTTCAGACAATCAACAATCATCAACGAAGAAAGTTCCTAAGCCTGAGTATTTATTTATTCAGATATTAAATAAATTAATTATAAATTTGACGTGCAATATTCTCGCCCTTGGTTTCAGGAAACGATTATTAAAAGAAATTTTAATATATCACCTACCAACACATGCTTCTTTTATTCCCGGAACCAATAAGTGGTATCAAAGGGGTCACGTTTAAATTTATATTTATTTATTTTATTGTTGATCTATGCACAATTATGTTTAGATTTTATTTCATGTTATTTTTTCTTTAATTTGATTTTAATTAACATGTTATCGACATATTAATCATGTTCATTTAGTGTTTCATTTTCTTAAAGTTTTAAGAAAAAATAAAGAATGATTGGAGATGTCATCGGGAAGTGTCAAATCATTGGATGGTAAAACTGGGTTACATGACGTGCGGTCGGAGCACGTGATGTATACCCATTCACAGTGTATCTAGATGTTCCGAGTAATTCATTACATGTGGTGCTTTTATTGTACACCACGTGTTGACCGAGACAACCTGGCACATGGAAAGTGGATATAAGGTGTGTAATTTGCATGTACACACCATGTAGTCTAGATAAATAAACACATTGAATCCCTAGGCATGTGACTTGGATATATGGAAACTGAGGTACGTGACATGTAGCTACATGTACATGCTGTGTAGTCTCCCATTAATGGAAAAAATTAAAATTGCATTAAATTTGAAATTACAGCATTAAAACTTATTTTATTGATTATCACACCATTGTGTGTTGACAATTTAATAATGGTTTTAAAGAATTTTAAATACTCATTTAATTTATTGTAATTAATAGTTCATTATTGGTTCTATCGTTTATTTTTTAGAAATTCCATTAATGATTGGTATCTCCAAATAAGATTGGATTGTCATTAAGATGAAAGAGAATTAATTTATTTATTTATTAATTAATTAATTCAAGCGTGTTTATCTTAAATAATAAAATAATGAATAATGAAATGAATGATAGATGTTTACTTTTTCATATTTTTTGTATGTGCGACCATTCATGAGCTTGAACAAGACCTATGTATGTGTTGGAAATTATTTAATTAAATTTATTACATGGTTTCTCAATTATTTAATATTAAATTAAAAGATATCATGCGATTCATACCTCCCTCCATTATTATGTAGGACCTTCATGTCCAATGATATTTATGTAATTTCTTTTAACCAATCCTTTGGTTCCCCTCACCTACGTGTGGGTAATAAATATTTTTAATTAATGGAGCATCTCAAGGCATGTGGGGAGGGTTTAAGATAGAACCATAATGACGCCAACTCGGTGATACATAAGTGAACATGTGGAATGTTGTAGCTCATGCCAAGTTTGACATAAGGAGTTATTTTCCTTAGGTCATAGGTTTTTTTAATGCCTGTTTATTAAATCAACCATTAGATAAGCTCATGATCATGTCATTTAATTATTTATTTATTTTCTATCTAATGCATTAAAATTATATTTATTAACTCAAGATCGTGATCACATAAATGAATGAATTAATATAAAAAGATGGAATTTAAATAAAATTGATTATCCATAAATGTTTTATCCAAACATGGTTAATTAATTAAGTAAACATCCACTTAAATATTAATAAGATGTGTAAAAGATAAAACAAGATAAAAATTTGTTCATAATAAAATAAAATCCCTCAATCTAATATTAATTCAGATTAAGCCTTTCATTACTTGATTAGGAACAAAAAAATTAATAGAACTATGTTTTTGACCAACCCTTATTGGGACACTTACTTTTATAAGGGGGTTCTTATGAATTTTTAGGGTTGAATTAACCATTTTACATCAAAAGGAGTATCCCTTTATAGACTTGGTTCAATTTTGAGGCAATTGTTGAGAAAATCAAAGTTAGGATTTTTGGATTGGGGAGTTCACCCAACAGATCAAGGAGATGCAAACCCACGGTTGGCAAAGACTTGCCTACCTAAATTTCTTCAAAATATCTTGACCAACCCTTGTTGGGGTTATGAAAAGGAGAATATGGATCCTTTCCACTAGAATTTCCTCACAACTAGACATTCCAAGTTCAATAGTGAGAGCCATTGGGACTTGATAAAATAGTGTGAGATTTAATAAAATCAATTAATTATTTCTCACAAATTCTATAATCAAGAAAAGTACTAATAATCTGATCTTTTAAATTGTAGAATAAAATGACAAGCTCGTTAACCCTACAATCAATATTGGATAAAGACAATATTCTCACTAGTAGTAACTTCCAGCAGTGGTTTATATTTCTTCGGGTTGTTCTATGCCATGAAAAAAAATCTTACTTGCTAGAATCCTGAATGCCTAATCCTCCTACTCAAGAGGTGAGTGATGAAGAGTTCCTAGTCTATGAAAAACATATGAACAATGCAGTCAACATTCAATGTTTGATGCTTTCATCTATGTATAGTAAACTCATGAAGTCTCATAAAAACATGGATGCATATAGAATGCTTGAGAACCTCTATGGTTTTTACCAAGATAGAGCTAGACAAAAACGGTTTGAGATTTCCAAGGTTCTCTTTCAGGTTAAGCTTGGATAGGTTTCCCTGTCTGGGCCGCATGTATTCAAGATCATTGGCTACATTGAGTGCCTAGAGGTTATAGGGTTTAAACTCTTTGAATAACTAGGCACCGATCTCATTATTGCATCACTCCATTAGATATTCTCTAGTTTTGTTATGAATTTTAATATGAACAACATTAAGAAGTCTCTTCCATATCTTATTATCCTCTTTCGCCATGTAAATAAAGATATAAAGCACAAAAAACCTTCTATCCTTATGGTGAAAAAATAGAAATGGAAAGAAAAAACATTTAAGCCCAAAGCTTCTTCACACCCTTCCAAGAAGAAGAATATCAGAGGGGAAGCAAGGGAACTAGATGTTGTCTATTTCTCATGTGGCAATAAGGGACACTAGAAGAAAAATTGCACCCTGCTAAATAATCAAAGGGAAAATTCAGGTGAATTTGTTATCAAGTGCAATTTATCTATGTCTAAAAATTGGGTATTATATATAGATTCTAGTTCTCACATATGTATTAAAATGTAGGAACCAAGTAGATTCAGAAAAATTGACCAAGGGGAGGTAGATCTATGAGCATCCAACATAGATAAACTTGCTATTTTAGCTATCGGGGACTACCACATCACATTGTCGATCGGAATGATCTTGGTTTTAAAGGGTTGTTATTATGTGCCTCTAGTTAACAAAAACATTATTTCTATATCCATACTATATACAGATGGATTCATTTTCAAATTTGAAAATAAATATTTCTTCTTTTATAAAGATATAATTTTTTATGGTAAGTCACATTTACATAACAGTCTTTACATGTTGGATTACATGAACCAAGTAATATAAATTGATAACGAAGTTACTTCACATGACTCACACCACACCCAAATTTGGAATCACTGGCTAGGTCATGTAAATGAAAAAAGATTGACCAAATTACATCAAGATGGATATTTATATTCTTTTGAACTAAAACAACTTGGTGTATGTCACGCATGTTTACAAGGAAAAATGACCAAATCCCCATTTAGTGGGAAAGGTGAAAGGGATAAATAGATTCTTAAATTAGTTCATATCGATATGTGTGGACCATTTCTTATTGAATCAAGGGGTGGGTACTCATGCTTCATAACTTTTACTGATGATTTTAGTAGATATGTATATATTTACTTAATGAGGTATAAGTCAGATTATTTTGATAAATTCAATGAATAAAAGAATGAAGTTGAGAATCATCTTGGTAAGAAGATTAAAAAAACTCCGCTCAAACTGAGATGGAGAATATCTTAATAAATGCTTCATTAATTACTTACGGGAGTTTGGGATCCTATCCCAACTCACTCCTCCTTACACACCTTAGTGGAATGGTGTAAGAAAAAGGAGGAATCGCACCTTGTTGAATATCAATGATGAGTCATGAATGTTTTCCATTATCCTTTTGGGGATATGTGTTACAAACAGTGGCAAACATACTAAACCAAGTACCAACTAAATCGATAAATGGTATTCCATACAAATTTTAGAGTGGAGGAAAAACTATATTATATAATTTACATGTGTGGTTAAGTGAAGTGTTTGTTAAGGCCTCTTCAGGTAACAAACTTACACTCCAAGGCACAAAGTGTACCTTTATAGTATACCCCAAGGAAACAAGGGGATATTACATATACAACCCCTCAGAAAAAAAGTTTTATAATTTCAATACACACCATATCCCTTGAGATGGATCACATCTCCAAAAGAGATAGTGGGAGTGAGATAAACTTTGATGAAGTCGATGCTAGAAGAACACAAAATTTGGTAAAATATCAGATTCCACAAATCCCTATAGAAGAATAAATTGTTCCACAGATACAAGAAATCTATAGGAGTACAAGAGAGGTTAGATAACTAGAATGGTATGGTTTTCTAGTTATCGAGTATGGTGACTCGTTATTATTTGATAATAATGATTCTATAACCTAAAAGGAAGCAATAAGTGGCACAAATGTTTCCAAATGACAAGAAGACATGAATTCTGAAATGGATTCCATGTACCAAAACCAATTCTAAAGTTTGGTAGATCCTTCAATGGATGTAAAGTCTGTTGGTTGTAAATGGGTATTCAAAAAGAAACTAGACATGAAAGGATAAGTTATTACCTATAAGGCATGATTGGTTAAAAAAGGGTTTAAATGGTGTTAAGGTATTGGATACAATGAAACCTCTTCACTAGTTTCAATTTTGAAATCCATCATAATTCTAATTGCCATTTCAGCTTACCATGACTATGAGATTTGGAAAATAGATTTCAAAACAGCCTTCCTTAATGAGAACCTTCAGGAAGATGTCTACATGACACAACATGAAGGGTTTGTGACTCCAAAGGATTCCAATAAGATATCAAAGTTGTAAAAATTCATTTATGGATTAAAGCAAGAATCCGGGTCATGGAACATTCATTTTTATGAATCCATAACGGAATTTGGTTTTATAAAGAATGAATGTGATCCTTGTGTCTACAAATGGTTTAGTGGGAGTGTAGTCTTTTTCTTAATAGTATATGTTTATGACATATTACTTATTAGAAATGAAATATCAGTCTTACAGTCTGTTAAGGTATGGATGAATAAATTATTTTCCATAAAATAATTGGGCGAGGCAGCATATATTCTTGGGATCAAGATCCATCATGATAGATCCAATTGGTTGCTCGGCATAATTAAAAGCACATACATTGACAAGATACTGAAGAGATTCATTATGGAACAATCCAAGAGGGGATTATTGTCAGTGTTACATGGTATTCATCTTTCTAAGAAAATGTGTCCTCAGACCCATGAGGAAAGAAATAGAATGGAAATATTCATCAGTTATTGGGTCAGTCATGTATGATATGCTATCTACTAGGCTAGATGTCACCTACGCATTAAGTGTGGTAGGAAGATATCAATCTGATTCAGGTGATCGTCATTGGATGGCAATCAAGAGTATCCTTAAGTATCAGAGGTGTACTAAGGATATGTTCCTAGTTTATGTAATAGATAATGAACTGGTCATCAAAGGATATGAAAATTCTAGTTTCAAGACTGATTAATATGACATGAAGTCATAAATAGGATACATCTTCACTTTGAATGGAGGTGGTGTGAGCTGGAAGATCTCAAAGCAGGCTATGGTTATAGATTCTATAGCATATTCCGAGTATATTGTAGCTTCTAAGGAATCTAAAAAAGCAGTTTAGATGCGCCATTTCATTCAAGAGATTGATGTGGTACCTAGAAGTAAATATCTCATCACACTCTATTGTGATAATACCGCAACGGTGGCTCTCACAAAGAGCTAAGGTCACATCTACGAATGAAGCACATACTTAGGAAGTATCATCTCTTAATGGATTTTTCTTAGAGAGTTGAAGTTTTAATGAGCAGTATTTCCATGGAAGACAATGTGGAGGACCCCTTAACTAAAGCCTTGACTTAGTAGAAACATGATTATCATGTGAGGCCTAGTGGACTGAAAGTCGTAGTCAGTTGGCTCTAGTTCAAGTGGGAGTTTGTTAGAGTTAGTGTCCTAGAACCAACTGTTTGTACTTTGATTACATGAATATTTTATGTATTAAATATTAAATTAAACATCTTATTACACGTTGTTCATTATTCTACATGACCATAATTTAATAATATACTAGAGTATTTGTTTCATTGATAAGGTCATAGTAGTTCCCCACTATGATGAGAACCTTGAAGTGCTATGATAATATTATTAATATAGTTCTGTGATTGGATAACATACTATGATGGGACACATCATATATAAACCGTCAGTTGTGAGTACTCATAATCATATGAGACTTCTTCTCATGAAGTTCGCACTTGGTAATCTCCAAGATGAAAGATTATGAGAACAGACCCACCAATAGGAATTCCACATGTTTTATTGACATCACATATTCCTATCTATGAGCATATGTAATGGTCCTTAGACTTTAAGATTATCATTAATGCAAGTCACAGCTCACGCACTTAGATTTACTAACGAAAACTGTCACAACATATATTGGTGGGAAGTAGGGTACATTGGGTGCATCATGAATGAAATGTTATTAATGGATAAGTCAAGAAAGGATTTTTCCCTTCCATATTTATGGAAATTGATATCTCGGACCTTTGATTGAAATAGAACTGTCACCCTAAATTCCATGACCATGGTGTAACGATGAGTTTGTTTTAGATAGTCAAAGAATGGTGTATCAAGAATATAGGTTGGTGACACCGTCATGTAACCAGCTTGATGATATTATGTGACAAATGGATTATATTACACAGTGAGCATTCATATGTGGTTATCATCGTTGCGAATTTAAGTCCTTTGTCTTAGGTGTCTTGACCCGTTGCTAGATAGTAATCTTGGACTTTAGGCAATCCTACCTAATGCCAATGAGAAAGAATCCTAAAGGGTCACACACTAAATGTTTCTGGTGGTCTCAATTAAATTATATTTGAATTTAATTAATAGAATAAATATTATTCTCAAGACTGAGGAATAATTTTATTTAAGTTATATTTATCACATAAATTAAATAAATATTTATTCACTGGATTGTGAATAAAATTTATTTATTTATTTTATTGAATATTTAATAAATATTTATTTACTAGTTTTTGAATAAAATATTTATTTAAGAGAATAAAATATTTATTCAGGTGTTCAATAAATACAACAGGGGTTCGAACGAACCAAGATTGTGTCCGGTGATAAACTAATTATTTACGATTTGGTAAATATTATTTATCTATTTTGTGCAAGTTTGTGCACTAAAAAATAATAATACTATTATTATTATGTGGAATGGGATTTCATTAATGGTTGCAGTAATATTTAATGGTCATTATGTAATTAAATTTTGTAACCAAAACCTCAGCTTTATAAATAGACGGCTACATCTATTGTGTAACTGATTCGAAACCAATTCCAAGTTTGGAAATAAAGAATTGTTGCACACAATGAATTCTCTCTCGACTCCTCTTCCTCTCTCCCTCTCAAGAACAAGAAACCCAAGATAGAATGTCTTCAGGACTGAAGAACGAGCGATCAATAACGAACAACACAAGATATTTGATTCATCATGCTAGCACTCGGAGAACGAGTGGCATTGCTCAGAGACCATTGAAGCACATGTGGATCAAATCTAGAGGTATTATACCCTTGGATCCTTGCAAGAACAACGAAATAAATCTAAAAGGGACATTTTGGATGATCAAAAATCATCAAAGAAGAAAGTTCCTAAGCCCATGTATTTATTTTTTCAGATATTAAATAAATAAATTATAAATTTTATGTACAAGATTCTCACTCTTGGTTTTGAGAAACGATTATTAAAATAAATTTTAATATATCACCCACCATCACATACTTTTGCTATGCCCATAACCAACATCTCCAGCATCTCCAAGGTGGCATAACTATATAATTATAGATGAAATTAGGTCGATGCATCAATAGATGAAATAAAATAATTTATTTAATTATTTTATTCATTTTATGCCTACAATGACTTTTCCACAAACATGTTGCGACGAAAAATGTTATGTTGTTTCTAGGGTAAAACCCACATTCTGAACTCAATGATGCCCTCAGATTTCTAATTCGTACATTCATTTAAAATATATTCCACCTTTTCAAGAAAATTGTGTGTTCGTTCTATTTAGAATATTTAATATATTTCAAATATTTATTCTGAGTAAACCGGGCCTCATAATTGCACGTTATCTCAGTGCTTGGTCTCGAAAATAATCCATAAAATATCCAAAAATATTACATGGAAAATATGATTCATTACAATATTGTTTGAATCTCTCATTACTTTGTGTTGATATAATGATTATGTGATGTGTGTGTGTGTCTAAAGACACACACACACACAGATATATATATATATACATACATCATTTTTTAGGATGGTGTTGTGTTGAATCGTGTGTGTAAATGGAAGTATGATAAAGACAGTAACGACATGTAAACCTGTAAATGAAATTAATTTGATAGAATGTATTTGAGAATGGAATTATAACTGAGAAGGTAATCTGGAAATTAATGTGGTTGGGCATGATAAATGATTAGGGTAGTGTGTCTTGGGTGTTTAGATTGTTGTGTTTTCATTATTATTATTAGGGTTTTGTGGGTTAGTCTTGAGAAAGATTTATGGGAGTTGGGTTATTTTTAGAATGTTAGTTTTCCCCTTTTAGTTTTGGTAGGTTATCTAGGGATGGTTGCAATCCTTATGTGATATGGAGAGTGTTGTTGTTAGTCGCTTTGGGTATTTGTTTCCTTTTAGGATTTTCCTTCCCTAAGGTGATGTATTGATCTTGGGTTGAGAGGTGAGAGTTTATAAGTCCTTTAGAGAGGTTTCCTGGTGTCATTTTCCATGTTGGTGTTGATAGTTGTGTCTTAAAGTTATGTTGTGTGAGCTACTAGATTTGGAGGGGGTTATATAGAAGTGTTTCTGAGAGAGAGTTGGGTAAGTCTAGGTGGTAGAGTATGAAGGTTTTAGAAGTAAGGTCGAAGTGGGGATGCTTCTTGGTAATTAACTGGTTATGTGGGATTGAAGAGGTGGGTAGTTGTTAGTTAATTTAGAGTTGTCTTAGGAATAGTGAGATGAGTTAAGAGGTGTATGTTGTAGTTGTCTGAAGTTATTGTTTGATGTTTAGAATAAATTAAATGAATATAAAAGTGGAGTAATTAAATAAAATGACTACTTTATGCCTAATTAAATAAACAAAGTGGTAATCTGAGTATTGGTTAAATAATGAATGTGATAAATGATAATGAAAATAAATGAAGTGATAATTTGAATGTGGGTTGAATTTTGGTAAATAATTAAAGTATAAAATTATAGGATGGATGGTTTAATCTTAAGAGATGCTTAATTAGATGCTTGGATGATAACAGGGTGGATTATGTTATATAATGAAATGATCTAATGAAGTAACAAGTAATATGAGAACTCGCATCATGGGAACAAACATTGCATTGGTTGCAATATCTTGTATGATGAATTTTATTTCACTTTTACCACCATGTTTCTTGATTATTAAATATTGTTTATATATGGTTGTGATGATTGTAACATTTATGAATTGGTATTTAATATGATGTATTGCTTAGATTGTATGATTGGTGTTATGTGTAAATGGTTTGTAATGCATCAAGGATAGTGTTTCATGTGGATATGGATAATAAATTTGGATGGTGATATGGAATGATGTGATGGTATGGTTGTTATTTCATTCTTGATTTCTCAGTCAGTTAGTGAGGGGGTCACCTATCAGCTCGCTACCAGACTGGACTATGAGGGCCTTTGAGCAAAAAAATGAGAGCGATGGTAAATATTTTGGTTCCTTTTCTTATTATATTATAATTATATTTCCCTCAATAATTGATGACTATGATTTATTGATTTGAGAAGATGGTTGCAAAAGATTCAGTTAATGGTGGAGTTTTTTATACCCCTAAAATGCTATATTTTTTTACAAGCGAAGGAACTTATATTAAACATGAAGATCAAGAGAAACAAGATCAACCATCCCTGAGGGGAAATAATCAAGCCAGATATGGTTATCCTTATATACATGATAAGAAGCTAGATGGTGAGATACTTTATTTCCCTCCTTTTTGATGAATATGAAAGAGAAAACTGCAAAGTTGTGACTAATTGATTGGATTTTCCTGATGAGGAAGCTATAAGGCTGAAAGCCAAAATCATTTTTGTTGATGGAATTGATGATTCTAAGATAGATAGATTCAATGTTAATAGAATTACATCCAAAATCTTTAGCAAATATCAGACCAACAAGGACATCATGGGCTTCAGTGATAGCAGGTTCCCAGAATTCATAGATCAAATCTTGTCTGGTCACGATAATATTGCCACAATGGTCACGAACCATCAATCCAATTCCAAAAAATACACTTTTGGGTAAGGAAGCATCGACATTAATCTTAAAAATCCCTTATGGAGGGGGATTCCATCTAGCTTTAGCTGATCAGGGCTCAGAGAACAAGTTCTGGTCTGAGTCCTGGTTCCACCCATCAACCCATGACATTGCACATTCAATCCAAAAACAACAAGGTTTTGAGGCATGATAAAAAATGAAATCATTTCATCAAACCCAATAAATACAATCCACAACGCATAGTGAGGCAACCTTATCAGCAGTGAATGTGGAAGACCACATCATCAGTAGTGATGAGAGATCTGGAGCTGCATCCAGAAGAAACTCCGAAAAGGATCCCCAAGCAATCCAAGCCTCCCTAGACTTTGAAAAATGAATGATAGTGTGCATATGGGTTTCTGTGTCATCTGAGTAGAGGGGCAATAACTGGTTGTTCGTAACATGGAAAAATGAGAGGAAGATCAATGAGGGAAGGATACCCGTACAAATCTGCCACCAAAAATAAAGAATCTTTGGGGGGGACATTCAAAGGCCAAAGAACCTTCCAAAGACACTCACTAGAATCATGGTGGGAATTTAGAGCAAGACGGTAGCCTGATTTCACTGAATAGGATCATGAAATATCATTGCAGCAGAAAGCATCCATAATGTAGGGAATATTGAGAACAATTCTTCAATTCCTTTCATTAAACCATGAGTTAATTTTATCTAAGCACCAACCGAAACCAGAATCATCAAAAAAACAGCGTATATTGGCCTCCTCGGTACCAGGGAAGGATGGTGATGTAACCAGTATAAAATCTTTATAAATCAACCAAGGGTCCTTCCAAATATTGACTTTCTTTCTATCCCCAATATGCTATCCAATTCCTTTGTCGAGTAACTTTCGTGAACCCCGGATACTTCTCCAGAGGAAGCTAGGTTGGGGACCCAGAGAGGAGTTCCGGAAATCATAGTATGGAAAATATTTTGTATGGAGAATCCGTGTGTAAAGAGATGATGGTTGAGTTAGAAGGCATCATCCCTATTTTTTCAGTAGTGTATCGTTAAACTGGTCGAGGTCACAGAAGCCCATGCCATCACCCGCTTTAAGGGCGCATAGTGACTTCCAAGCAATCTAGTGAATTTTTTTCCTCCCATTGCTATGGACCCACAAGAAATTGGAAATACAAGATTGAATCTGGTTAACATTCGTACCAGGAAGCTTGAACAGTAACGTGATATAGTTGGGGATAGACTGAAGAGTAGCCTTGATTAGGGTTTCTTTTCCTGCTTTAGAAATTATCATCGGAGACTAGCCTTGAATTTTTTTCTCAATTATATCCATAGTAGATGATAAAAATTCTTTTTTTGACCAGCCTACCATCATGGGGAGCTTAAGGTATTTATCATGCTTATCGACCATCTTAATTCCAACAGTGAGACAAAGCTCCACTCTCTTATCCAGTGGCACACCTAAGCTGAAGGAGATTTCTGATTTGGCCTGATTAATCTACTATCCAGAAGCCCTTTCATAAAGATGCATCACATTTCATATAGAATGGCATTCATCATGAGTGGATCTTGAGAAGAGAAGGCAACAATTCCCAAAAAAATGAGAAATTGGTGGGCTAGTCCGGCACACCTTTGCCCCATGAATCAAGTTAGAGGAAGCTTCCATAGAAATGAGGTTGGAGAAAACATCATCCAACAAAATGAAGAGAAAGGGGGAGAGAGGGTCACCCTGTCAAAGGCCTCAGGTGGGTGAAAATACTTGTGAGAGTCACCCATTGATATTGATCCTAAAAGAAACATATGACACGCATTGCATGACCATATCAATATATTTTGAACAAAAATCCATTTTAGTCAGAACAAACTGGAGGAAATTCTATTCAACTCTATCATATGCCTTAGTCGTATCTAGTTTCCAATCCATAATTACTATTTTTTCCATCGAGCATGTTTTCATTGAATAAAACACCTCATAGGCCACAATAGAATTATTCATGATTAGACTTTTTGCAACAAAAGCAATTTGTTTTTCAGAGATGATGGAAGGCATCCATATACACAGACAGTTGACTAAGATCTTTGAAAAAAAATTGTAAGAGATGTTGCATAAGATGATTGTCCTGAAGTTCGAATACAGGAGGGATTTATTCATCTTTAGAATGAGGGTTAGAATGGTCTCGTTGAGAGAGAACATATTGATTTTCCCTGCCCAGATATCTTTCATAAAATTGGTAATGTCTGGGATTATAATGTGTCGGTATTTCTTGAAGAAGAGGGCATGGAAGCTATCGGGACCCATGGATTTTGTGGAATGGATGTGATTTAAATCCCATAAGACCTCATCATCAGAAAGATTTTTTGTGTGTTGTTGGTTCATTTCATCCGTTGTCACAGGTTTGATAAAAGCTTCTACCTCGGTTGGTATTGTGGATCCCTCACCTGTATAAAGCTTCTAAAAATAATAGGAAATAATATCATGGATTCCTTTAGCATCAGATGCAGTTCTACCATCAGGGTATGAGATGAAAGGAATAGTGTTTTTCTGATGCTTGGTGGAAGTAACAGGTTTTGGCATCCCCTTCTTTAATGTGACTTTCACACGCACGCATAGCCCAAAATCACTCTTTAATACGAAGGGATGCATCTAATTTTCTTTAGAGAAGGTTGATTCTAGAAAGAATAGCGTTAGTCGGTAGTCGGGAAGATAAGACATTAAACTATATCTCAATTGTGTCACACTGCCTATTGCATTTGTGAAATTTAGTGTTGCTCTAAGAACTCATCTTGGAGGCCATCTGGTGGAGGTTTGAACAAATATCTGAATTTTCACCCTTCCAACCTGATCAGACTATCTCTTCACAATCACGATATTTTGACCATAATTTCACATACATGACATATTTTAAAGGTATTTTTCATTTAATTTACATCCTTGCTTTTTTGGGGGGGGTTTCCATGCATTTTTGAAGGAAATGGTGGGTTTCCAAAATTTGGGCCAACCCGAGAGCTCATTTCCAGTTTTGAAAGTAAATTTTGTTTCTTTAATAAATCCTTCGTTTTTCAACCTTTTCACCCATTAAAATTCCAAAATGACCTTCATTTAACTATTAAAACCACAAAATAAATTTTTTCCCCTTAAAAATTCATTGGAATCTTGGATTAGGGTGATCAAATTAGGTATTTGGCCAACCCGAAATCTCATTTCCAGTTTTAAAATTGTTTTTTAATTATTTAATAAAATATTCATTTTTTGTTCTTTTTCAGTGATTCCACCTCTCACCTGATACCACTGTACCTAGACGCACCCCCACCTTCGTTCCCCCCACTTTGGAGATCTTATCAGTCGAGAATTAGGGCCGAACTTCTCAGGTTGCTAAAATCGTACAGATTTCTCAAGTAAGTGGCTATCCTTCTAAGATCCTTCCTTTTCCTTAAGATTTCTCCCTTTTTTCTTGAATCCCCAAATGTAAAAAAGCTAGGGATTAGTACCTAGGGTTTTATTTTGAGTTTCTTGGTCCAATAATCTGGTTTTAGGTTTGATATCACTCCCTTGTGGTGCGGTGGTGGTGCGGTTGAAGTTCCGCACTAGGATTTGCGGTTCTTGGCTCTTTTGGTAGGTGATTCCATTTTGCATGCAATTTTTGTGAATTATCTTGATGTGTTCATGGAATTTTAATATTTATTTCATTTTAATGTTTCTGCAAAAATTGGTTTTAGTTTCATTTATAAAGCAAATGAATTTTAAGTTCCAATTTTTGGTGAAATTGGGCGGTTTTCATATAAATCTTTTATTGGTTCATTTGGGGCTGAACAATAATTACTTAGTTGATTTTATTGAATTGTATTAGGACTGGAAATAATTTTTCTAATGTTTATTCTTCTTGTTTGTTTCTGTGAAGGTTTGTTTAAATGGTGTTTGGGAAGCAAATGGGTTTTAAGTGCCATGTTTGTGTGAAAATGGGGGGTTTTAAAAGATATAAATTATTGGTTCACATGGGGCTGCCCCAAAACTGAATTTTTGGTTTCATTAAAGGTTATTTAACTTCCATTTTTGTTTTTGTGACTTAAAAGTGTGCACATAGTGTGCAAGGGGATATTTCAAAGAGCTTTGGGTGCAAAACAATGTGATATTTTGAGAGGTTGTTTTATTGAAAATCAAAATGTTTCGTTGTGTGTTTTAAATGGTATAAAGTATGTATAGCTGATGTATTGTTTGTTTTTAACCATTATTGGTGTTTTATATGCAAAAAGGATGTGTTTTGTTTGCTGAAATTGTTTGAGCACAAAAAGGGGAATCTCGGGTACTTATGTGGGCGGATATGTACTAGTACGGCTAGTGAACCGGATGAGTTATGTCTCTGTTTCACTGAGCAAATGGATAATGACAACTCTAACTAAATTATGTGGATGATATGTGGGGACCACTGGGTTATGGGTATGTTCCCTACTAGTGGCCCGTGCACGGGAAAGGATTGTGACTTAGATACTTTACACCGAGGTACGAGGTACATAGGGCCCGAGACTATCTAGTTGCCTAGGGGTGTTCCCAGTTTTGGTGCTCATTGGATTTGTGGTATTTACCCTTGTATTGGGTTTTTTTTTGTAGTACTTTACAGTATATCACATGTCTATTTAAATGTGTGAACATTCTGAAAATTTTAGCTTGAAAACTGTTATCAATTGAAAGTTGCATTTCTTGGATTTTATCACTGCTTTTCTTTGTGTATTAAAACTGCTTGCTTTTTCACATTGTATTGCATTCTATTTGGAATAATTGGGTGGTATCCTATTGGGATTAGTCTCAAACCATACTTACACCCCTTGTGTGTAAGTATACTTGATTATGTTTGACTCAGGTAAAGGAAAGGTTAAGGGTGATGGCGGTTCAGGGTGTTAGTCCCCATCCTTGGGACGGAGTTGTAGAGACGGCTCGGGGGTGATGAACCCTTGTCATGTGGAGTCCATGGGGCTGTTTTGTTGCTGTTTCATTATGTATTTGGACCTTTTTTACTTCTTTTGAACTTATGTATTCAGTTATGGATTTTTGTATAAACCTTGCTGGTATGAATTTTTCAGATTCATTTTATCAAATATTTTTGATGTTTTATGTATACATATTCGGGTAAATCATTCCCAAACCAAGATAAATGATACCCGGGCACTTGTGCCAGCCCGTGGGGATAGGGAACTCCCTTAGGGCCTTGCCATGGTCTGGGATTGATGTCGTTAATGGTGGCGACCAGATTTGGTTTGTGACAAAATGGTATCAGAGGAGGTTAATGTTTTTGGGTTATATTGCTATTTTGGGATGAGTCGGGATAGACAGGAGCTAGGAAAGTCAGGGCTCGAGGTTTTGGTTGTGAGTAGGGTGTCTGGACCACACCTCTCATGGCAGACCATGAGTCACCAGGGGATGTTGGAATTTACGGATTGACTTCACTTACAGGTGAGACGTGTGGGCTGGAGACCACATGTGGACATCAGGCGGATGTGGAGTAGTTGTTTCGTTTATTACTGAAATGTTTTTAGTTTATTTATATTTGATGTATTTGATTACAATTTTCAGAATTGTGGTATTGACTATTATTTTGTGACTGTTGCATTTTGCAGCAACATGCCTCCCCGGAAAGCTCCCACCCACCCACAGGAGGAAGCTGGAGAGAGTTCTCCCACACCGATTGATCAAAGGCTCGTGGAGGATGTGGTTTGGGCTATCCAAGATTTGGGAAAGAGACCATCTCCTACTCTTATTCTTGTTAGGGAAGAAGAGATGGGTCCTAGAAAAGATAAAACACAAGAGTTTTTGAAAAACAAGCCTCCTACCTTCTGAGGTAGCTTAGAACCCCAGGAAGCATAAGAATGGATCGAGAAGATAGAGCGTATGTTTGAGTTCCTGGAAACACCCAAGGAGCTCAGGGTGAAGTGTGCCTCCTTTCTATTAGAGGTTCCCAGCTGTAAGTGGTGGGACTTAGTGCTTCAGTCTGGGAAGAATGAGGAGATGCGCTGGGTAGATTTCAAGGTTGTCTTCAATGAACAGTACTGCCCAGAGGTGTTGGCTTATAAAAGGTCTAGAGAGTTCATGGAACTTTTTCAAGGGAATCTATCTATGATGGAGTATGGCAACTGTTTCACTGAGTTGGTTCGGTATGCTCCAGAAATTGTCTCTAATGAGCAAGCGAAGGCCCAGAGGTTTGAGAAAGGCTTGCGACCAGAGATATACTCTCAGGTGTTCTTGTTTAAGCTGAGGACCTATACTAAGGTCATTGATCAGGCGTGCATGGTGGATATTGATAAGAAAGGTAGGGCTGGTTTCTATGGTTCAGTATCAGCTGTGGGAAGTGGCAGCTCCTCG
The DNA here is from genome assembly GCA_963277665.1 of Viscum album. Classification (NCBI taxonomy): domain Eukaryota; kingdom Viridiplantae; phylum Streptophyta; class Magnoliopsida; order Santalales; family Viscaceae; genus Viscum; species Viscum album. The sequence continues at coordinate 565,169,822 of OY728142.1, read as the reverse complement.
GAGAAGAAAAGGAAGTGGGATGATCTTGTGAAGAAAGGAGGTGGTAGTTCAGGACACTCTTCTAGGCAGTTTTCTTCTACGGCTTCTGATGCGAGATCGATCATGTGCCACCAGTGTGGGAAGACCGGGCACATCCGACCAGCATTTCCACTTCCTCCAAAACCTTGTTACCAGTGTGGAGGTATGGGGAATTTGCAGTGTTTCTGTGGTGTGGCACGCCCACTTCTGAGTGGGGTTGGGTCAGTGGATTCAAGAGGAGTGCCAACACAGTCTGAGTCGTTGAGGACTAGGGGATCTCGATTTGGCAGATGTAGTGGTAGGGCTAGGTCGTCTTCTGGGTAGAGACAGTTCAGGGCACATCCACAGACTAGCGGTCATCTTCAGGCAGAGACCGAACATCTCCATGCGGTGGATCAGGCACCAGCGGGATCAAAGGTGGGACTGTCGACAATTCGAGGTACCGTTTTGATCGCATCTTCTATAGATGCTGCTCTTTTTGATACCAGTGCCTCTGTTTCTTTCATTTCTGCCCATTTTTTGGACATTCTGAATTTGCCAACTGATTTGATGTCTTTCACGATGGAGTTGGTGACACTGCTGGGAAAGAAGAAGGAGCAGGGTCTCAGGTGCCCGTCGTGTGCGCTTTCTGTGTCAGGGTCGAGATGGAGTGGGACCTCTTGGTCTTAGATATGGACCTTTTTGATGTCATACTCGGGATGGATTGTCTAGTACACTTCCAGGCACACATCGATTGCTACAGACGACATGTGAGTTTCACGGCACCTGATGGGAGTCATCGGGTTTTTCATGGAGAATGGGATCCTCAGTCAGGTCGCGCAGGGCCTCCACTCACAGAGTTGGGAAGTGTTATCTTCCAGTTATATTCGCTCATGCTAGAGGATGTTCTTTCCCCTGAAGGTGCACTACCTCATGTATTGAATGAGTTTCTGGATGTATTCCTGGATGATTTTTCTGGTTTTCCCCCAGAGCGGGATGTGGAGTTTTCGATTGATCTGGCACCGGGAACACAGCCGATATCTCTTCCCTCTTATTGCATGGCCCCCACCGAGCTGAGGGAATTAAAGATATATATGGACAATGTAGAATCTAAAGGATTCATTTGCCCGAGCGTCTCTCCTTGGGTTGCTCCTGTGTTGTTCGTGAAAAAGGCTGATGGCTCGCTTTGGTTGTGCATTGACTACCGGAAGCTGAATAAGGTAACAATTAAGAATAAATACCCTTTAACCAGAATAGATGATGTGTTCGATCATTTGAAGGGGAAAATTGGTTCTCAAAGATAGACATGCGTTCGGGGTATCATCAACTTTGGGTGAAAGAGTCAGATATCCCAAAGACAGCCTTTCGAAGCAGGTACGGCCAATTTGAGTATTTGGTCATGCCCTTCGGATTGACCAATGCTCCAACGATATTTATGGCACTCATGAACAGGGTGTTTCATCAGTATCTCGATTCCTTTGTTGTGGTGTTCGTGGATGACATTCTGATATACTCTAGCTCTGAGGAGGAACACGGACATCACTTGAGGATCGTTTTGGGTACATTACGGGATCACCGCCTATATGCAAAGTTGTCAAAGTGCACTTTTTGGATCAAGGAGGTGAGATTTCTGGGGCATGTGATCACAGAGCACGGAGTTTCAGTGGACTCTGAGAAAATTAGTACGGTCATGTCGTGGGAGCAATCGAAGAATGTGTTCAAGATCAGGAGTTTTCTTGGCTTGGTTGGTTATTACATGTGATTCGTTCGGGATTTCTCTCGGCTTGCTTCACCGATGACTGCCCTCACCCGGAAAGGGGTGAAGTTTGTATGGGGTCCAGAATGTCAGGCGTCATTCAAGGAGATGAAGAGGCGGTTGACTACCGCCCCCGTGCTGATTTTGTCAGAGGTTGGAAAGGGATATGTGGTTTATTGTGATGCTTCAGGTATGGGTCTTGGGTGTGTGCTTATGCAGGATGATCACGTGATCATGTATGGCTCTCGCCAACTTCGACCACATGAAAAGAAATACCTAACCCATGACTTGGAGTTGGCAGTGGTGATGCATGATTTGAAGACATAGCGTCACTGACTATTTGGGGAGAAGTTTGTTTTCTACTCTGATCACAAAAGCTTGGCTTATATCTTCTCACAGAAGGACCTCAACTTGAGGCAGCGTCATTGGATCGAGTACTTGCAGGGGTTTGACTTTGACATTGTCTATACCCCAGGCAAGGGTAATGTAGTGGCCGACGCCTTGAGCAGAAGGGCTCCAGTGCTGGCTTTGAGGAAGTCCAGTGATGAGTGGACATTGATGGGGCTCTTTTCTCATATGCATGTGGAGACCAGGGGACACAGTGGAGGGGCATTCTTAGCGAGATTCCAGTTGACTCCTTCTCTGTTGGAGTTGATTCAGCAGGAACAGCCCAGTGATGAGCTTTGTCGGTGGTCGAAGCCGTTTCTTCATGGTGGGGAGACATCCTCTGATTGGCCATCATCTCCTGAGGGCATCTTGTTCTTCAAGGGTCGTTCAGTAGTGTCGTTATCTCTAAGGAAGGTGGTGATGCAGGATAGCTACCAATCTCAGTGGGTTGTCCATCCGGGTTCCACTAAGATGTATTATGATGTTTGTCAGCAGTTTTGGTGGCCTAGTATGAGACGGGACATAGCAGACTTTGTTTCAAGATGCTACACATGCCAGCAGGTGAAAGCAGAGCACCAAAGGCCTTCCGGTTTGCTCCAACCACTACTCATTCCTACCTGGAAGTGGGACGAGGTCTCCATATACTTCATTGTGGGCTTACCTCGTACACCTCGGGGTAAGAATGTCATTTGGGTGGTGATTGATCGCCTGACCAAATCATCCCACTTCATTCCGATAAAAGATCCAACTAAAGTGGATGAGTTGGGCCATTTGTATCTTCAGGAAGTGGTGAGACTCCACGGTGTACCATTAGCAGTTTTCTCAGATAGAGACCCTCGCTTCACTTATCGATTTTGGGAAGGCCTTTAGAAGGCCTTGGGGTCTCAGATTAAGATGAGCACGGCATACCATCCTCAGACGGATGGTCAGACAGAGCGGGCGAATCAGATTTTGGAGGACATGCTTTGTGCATGTGTCCTAGACTTTGGAGGTTATTTGGATAGCCATTTGGGATTGGTTGAGTTTTCTTATAATAACAGTTATCAATCCTCGATTTGAATGGTCCCTTTTGAGGTGCTCTATGGTCGGCCATGTCGGTCCCCCCTATGTTGGGATGAGGTAGGAGAGACTTCACTGTTGGGGTCGAGCCTTGTGCAGGAGACTTTTGAGAAGGTCAAGTTGATCAGGCAGCGCTTATTGACAACTCAGAGTCATCATAAATCTTATGTTGATCGGAGGCGTCGAGACCTAGAGTTTTCTGTGGGTGACAGGGTATTCTTGAAAGTGGCTCCTCGTCTGGGCCATCGTCGATTGGGGAATCAAGGTAAGCTGATGTCGCGGTATGTCGGGCCCTTTGAGGTCACCGAGCGTATTGGCAAGGTGGCATACAGGTTGGCCTTACCTTCTTAGTTGACGTCCATCCATGATGTCTTCCACGTCTCTCAGTTGAAGAAATATAACCCGGATCCATCCCATGTGTTGAGTTGGAAAGAACTGGAGATAGAGCCTGAATTGTCTGTTGTTGAGATGCTGGTGAAAATAGTAGACTCCCAAAAGAAGATACTTCAAGGGAAGTCTATTTCATTAGTCTGAGTTCTATAGCAGCATGGGAATGATACACATGAGACATGGGAGCGAAATTCATGGGTTGAGGAAGAGTACCCGTTTTTTTTTTCCAATCAAGTTTCATGTTGACTTCCCGGGGTGGAAAGTCCTTCATGGTGGGGATAATTGTCACATACATGACATATTTTAAAGTTATTTTTCATTTAATTTACATATTTGCTTTGTTTTGGGGGTTTTCCATGCATTTTTGAAGGAAATGGTGGGTTTCCAAAATTTGGGCCAACCCGAGAGCTCATTTCCAGTTTTGAAAGTAAATTTTGTTTCTTTAATAACTCCTTCATTTTTCAACCTTTTTCACCCATTCAACTTCCAAAATGACCTTCATTTAACTATTAAAACCACCAAACAAATTTGGTCCTCTTAAAAATTCATTAGCATCTTGGATTTGGGTGATCAAATTGGGTATTGGGCCAACCCGAAAGCTCATTTCCAATTTTAAAATTGTTTTTTAATTCTTTCATAAAATATTCATTTTTTATCCTTTTTTGGTGATTCTAACTCTCACCTTCTCCCACTATACCTAGACGCACCCCCAGATTCGTTCCCCCCACTTTGAAGATCGTATCAGTCAGGAATTAGAGCCGAACTTCTCAGGTTTCTAAAATCGTCCAGATTTCTCATGTAAGTGACTATCCTTCTAAGATCCTTCCTTTTCCTTAAGCTTTCTCCCTTTTTTCTTGAATCCCCAAATGTCCAGAAGCTAGGGCTTCGTACCTAGGGTTTCATTTTGAGTTTATTGGTCCAATAATCTGGTTTTAGGTTTGATCTCACTCCCTTGTGGTGTGGTGGTGGTGCGGCTGAAGTTTCGCACTAGGATTTGCGGTTCTTGGCTCTTTTGGTAGGTGATTCCATTGTGCATGAAATTTTTGTGAATTAGCTTTCTGTGTTCATGGTATTTTCATATTTATTTCATTTGAATGTTTCTTCAAAAATTGGTTTTAGTTGCATTTATAATGCAAATGAATTTTAAGTTCCAATTTTTGGTTAAATTGGGCGGTTTTCATACAAATCTTTTATTGGTTCATTTGGGGCTGACCAATAATTACTCAGTTGATTTTATTGATTTGTATTAGGACTGGAAATCATGTTTTGAATATTTATTCTTTTTGTTTGTTGCTATGAAAGTTTGTTTAAATGGTGTTTGGGAAGCAAATGGGCTTTAAGTGCCATGTTTGTGTGAAAATGGGGGTTTTTTAAAGATATAACTTCTTGGTTCACATGGGGCTGCCCCAAAACTAAATTTTTGGTTTCATTGAAGGTTATTGAACTGCCATTTTTGTTTTGGTGACTTAAAAGTGTGCACATAGTGTGCAGGGGGATATTTTGAAGAGCTTTGGGTGCAAAACAATGTGATATTTTGAGAGGTTGTTTTATTGAAAATCAAAATGTTTTGTTGTGTGTTTTAAATGGTATAAAGTATGTATAGCTGCTGTATTGTTTGTTTGTGACCATTAGTGGTGTTTTATATGCAAAAAGGATGTGTTTTGTTTGCTGAAATTGTTTGAGCACAAAAAGGGGAATCTCGGGTACTTATGTGGGCGGATATGTACTAGTACGGCTAGTGAACCGGATGGGTTGTGTCCCTGTTTCACTGAGCAAATGGATAACGACCACTCTAACTAAACTATGTGGATGATATGTGGAGACCACTGGTTTATGGGTATGTTCCCTACTAGTGGCTCGTGCACGGGAAAGGATTGTGACTTGGATACTTTACACCGAGGTACGAGGTACATAGGGTCCGAGACTATCTAGTTGCCTAGAGGTGTTCCCAGTTTTGGTGCTCATTGGATTTGTGGTATTTACCCTTGTATTGGGGTGTTTTTGGTAGTACTTTACAGTAGCTCACATGTCTATTTAAATGTGTGAACATTCTGAAAATTTTAGCTTGAAAACTGTTATCAATTGAAAGTTGCATTTCTTGGATTTTATCACTGCTTTTCTTTGCGTATTAAAACTGCTTGCTTTTTCACATTGTATTGCATTCTATTTGGAATCATTGGGTGGTATCCTATTGGGCTTAGGCTCACACCCTACTTACACCCCTTGGGTGTAAGTAGACTTGGTTATGTTTGACTCAGGTAAATGAAAGGCTAAGGGTGATGGCGGTTCAGGGTGTTAGTTCTCATCCTTGGGACAGAGTTGTGGAGACGGGTCGGGGGTGATGACCCCTTGTCATGTGAAGTCCATGGGGCTGTTTTGTTGTTGTTTCATTGTGTCTTTGGACCTTTTGTACTTCTTTTGAACTTATGTATTCAGTTCTGAATTTTTGTATAAACCTTGCTCGTATGAATTTTTCAGATTCATTTTATCAAATATTTTTGATGTTTTATTTATACATATTCGGGAAAATCGTTCCCAAACCAAGATAAATGATACTCGAGCACTTGTGACAGCCCATGGGGATAGGGAACGCCCTTCGGGCCTTGCCATGGGCCGGGTTTGGTGTCGTTAATGGTGGCGACCATATTCGGTTTGTGACACAAAAACTTTTGAATCTAAAAGGTTTCCCCTATCTTTGAATGCGACCTCTGTGAGAAAAATCAATGACGATAGGGCAATGGTCTGAAGTATTCAGTACCAAGTAGAAAACTTGGAACATTCTAAAAATGTTGGTCCATTCCATAGAGCCTAAAATCTATCTAGATGCTCAGCAATACGCAAATTTTCCAAGTTCCCTCGAAACCAGGTGAAGGGCTACCAAAAAAACCAAGGTCAACCAATTCCGCCCTTGAGATCACATTCTGGAAGCCAGACATCGCAGTAGATGACCGAAAAACTCCCCCATTTTTTCATTCTGAGATAGAATCTCATTAAAGTCACCACCAAACAGGACAAGACTAGACATTCTATGTCGTAGTGAGCAAAGAAGATCCCATGATTTCCATTTCTCATTCTGAGATGGTCATCCATAAAAAACAACAAAGGTCCATGGCGAAGAGTGGCCCTCATGAATCGAAGTAGCAACATCATTCGGGGAGTAAGAGATGATTCTGACGTCAATGTTATCCTTCCATAAAAGGCATACCCCCCCCCCCCAAGTGGCCTTGGTGGGGGATCAGGAAGCAGCCAAAAAACCACATTTGTGCGCAATACTAGTGTTGTCTTTGTTTTCCAACATGGTTTCGGACAGAAAAACCATGTCGGAACAACTTTTCGTGCAATGGCGATGGAGCATCTGAACCGTTCGTGGGTTGTCAAGCCCACGACAGTTCCAGCATAGTGTGATCATTGTGCTAGGCGGGGCTGGTTTACTCCAGCCTCCGCCTCTTGGACTTCGAGTAGGGTTCCATCTTCAATAATTTTCCACCTTTTGGGGTACTTTGCATTTTCCAATGGTTCCTCTAGAGATCTTTTTGAACCACTTATTTCCAATGCGCTCATTTCAGCGCCATAATCGGCTTTTATCTTCCTCTTCCACATATGTGGCATTTTAGGTGCATGTGTGAGCGGTGGGATGTAGGGCCCCATATGGTTGAACATCTTGTAAGGTATGAAAACCCCTAGAAGTACTCGTGTTGTGTGGGGGTTCCGAGCAGACGTGTTTGGGTTTGCTTGGCGGTTGAGGATAATCCCCAGAGGTTAGAGGACTGAAACCCGTGGAAATGGTCGTTTGTCATCGAGGGTTGCATCTGGGGCTTATCGATGTTTTCGATTCCCACCGGTTGTGAAACAGTTAAAAGTTGCTTTGTGCCACTTGATTGTTCTGTGTTACATAATTTTTGCCTGGATGGGAGGAGGTCCGACAAAAATGATTTTATTATGCATGGGAGTCTTTTGTGCTTGGATAGCCTTAGTGAGTCTTTCTCTATCTCGTTGTTTTTATGCTTCAGGGATGAAGGACGTTCACGCATTTTTTGTGCGTAGCTATGGATCGTACTGCATCATCAGGTTGCCTTCTATGTTTGTCGCTTTTCTTGCACAATCTTTTTCAGAATGTCAAAGGCATCCGCAGAAGAAACAGAAGTTTGACAGCTTTTCATATTCAAAGGATATCCAATATTTCGGTTCATCAAGTGTCGGGAAGGAACCTCTCATGAGGGGTGTGGCGTCCTCAATCATCACTCTAATCCTTACTGACACCCCCCAATGGATAGGGTCTGATTGGTCTTATTGGTGGGTATCCGAGCACCAAGACTGTGGACACAGAGGGGTCTCTCTGTGTGAAGGGTTCGAAAAACCCACACTGAGGAATTCCCTCCAAAAGAAAGAAAAGTTAAATTCAGAGTTAGCTTTAATCATGGTTTCAGAATAAAAATATAAAAAGAAAATCGATTTCTTAGAAAAAAAATAGAAGTATTTTTTTGGAAATTGCATTTGATTTGAGAAAATGTTTCATATTCCCATGTTTTCAATTACGCATTATAAAATATTTTAAAAATAAAATTAAATGCACTATAGACACCTTCATTTTCCTAAGAATATTAAAATATATTTTTAATTATTTTTGCCACTTTCATTTTATAAAAAAGTTTTTTTGTTTACCTAATTTAACACATTTTATGATATATTAAAGAAAACCATTTTCCATTCTTTAACTACCTGAAAACCAAAAACAGTATGAATAATTAGTTTAATGATTATTTTATAGTATATGAAATAATTATTTAATAAATAAATAAACTTCCTAAAAAAATGCTGCACGTTAAATTTCATTTGCGCAGCTTAATTTACGGTGAATAAATTAGTTATTTATTGAATAAAACAACGTTATAATTAAGTAAATATTTGGTCATAAAAAATAATATATTTAAATTCATAATGAGAAATGTTATTTTTTAATGAAGTATAGGAATATCCTTAAAAAAAAATTATCATTTAAAAATTAAATTAAAACTTAAAATAACTGATAATAGATTTTTTTACTGGATTCGATCTGAGGGAAATCTTCAAAAAAAAAAAACAGACTTTTCGCAGAAAGAAGGTAAAATTATCCCCGACGCTTTAAATGCCGAAAAAAGTGGTTTTCGAAATAGAAGGAAAAAAGCCGGATCAGATCCGATCCGACGGTCACCAATGGCGCGGGGAGGCGTCCAGAAGACGGGTGGTGGGTGCCACCGCAGGGAGTCTGGCGGGCAGGGATACGCGGCGGGGTTCCCGATGGTAAAAGTGAAAAGTTATGGGGTAACTATCAAATTTTTTAATAGTTTTTGTTTTTTTTGAATAAATTATCTTTAATTATTCATTTAATATTCCACGCGCCCACGCGCCAGCATCTTTCATCCCAATCCCTGTGGTGGCAAGGAATGTCGTGGACATTATTTCAATAATGATTATAAAAATAATTATTTATGACTCCATAGTTGTCAATTATAATTTATATATTTGTACGGTCTCACCATTTACTTCTATTTGATTTTATAAATTCATCATACATCTGCACACAATTAGTTTTATGCAAAATTCCCAGGTTAACAAAAATTTTTTAATTATTTGAGTAGAAATTTTAATTTTTTTTCCTTTTGAAATCCCAACCCAAAAAACATTACACATTGCTCATTAGTAAGAGACACAAGATAACTAGACCTGAACTTAAGCCTCGCCACTCAACATAGCAACCATATTACCACTGGGCTTAGCAAAATAAAAAGTACAATATAAAAAAAATGCTACTAATCTAGGCATCATTAATAGCGAGTCACTTTTATTAACACTGTAAAATTGATGATAAAGGAGGTTTTTATCAGACCAAAAAAACGTTGATAAAGATGATCCAATATCAATGCTTAGACCTCATAAAAGATGAACTTTATAAGCGTTTCTTTTAGCATTGATAAAGATTGTACTGTAGCAATGTGCACCATATTGTATCATAAAATGCACCTGTATATGACAAATTCATATTTAATTGAAATAAAAATTACGTCACAAATACACGAAAAAAACCACTATATATATATATACACATTTCAAACATTGTTTTGTACAATTACATTAACAAGTACTGTCAAAAAACATTCAAAAATATCATTTGTTTCATTGTTTTTAACACCCGACCTCCTCTCAAAAAAGTCTGATCGTGATATCAGTTACTGAACAAACCACCCCAACTCGATCAGAAGAATCTACCTGTATAAGAAAACAGTTCTTATGTTAGTAATACTATAAATAAATAAATTCAATATAAATATGAAATAATATATTATTAAAATGTTAATTTTAAATAAAAAGACACACCTGAAGTCATATCGCTCACACCGTGCGTCGGATTGGCATGCAGATGATTCCTACATGTCACAAATGATTTAAGGATCGTTGTCCTAAAGTATCAAGACAATCTGAATGTATTCACTCAATTTGAGCATGTCATGTGTTTTTTTTTTACTAAAATGTCAATTTAAATTGAAAACACGCACTTTGAGTCATACCGGTCACATCGTGTGTCGTTTTGACATGAGATTGATTCCTACACGTCACAAATGACTTATGAACCGTTGTCCTAAAGTATGAAGACAATATGAGTGCGTTAGCTCGTTTTTCAGTGACACATGTTCCAAACTAAATTGTCAATTTTAAACTGATAACAGACAGTTCAAGTCATACGGGGCACATTGTGTATCAGATTAAGGTGTGTGGTTCTAACACATCACAAATGAATTATGAATTATTGTTCTAAAATATCAAAACAACCTAAATGCATTTGTTTGGTTTTGAGTATGTGACGTGTGTTTTGAACCAAAATGTCGATCTTAAATAAAAAAGACACACTTGGACTCATATCAGTCACATCATGTGTCGGTTTGATGTGAGATTGATTCTTACACGTCACAAATGGCTTAAGGATCGGTGTCTTAAAGTATCAATACAATCTGAATGTGTTTGCTCAGTTTTTAGTATTTCATGTGTCTTTTTTACTAAAATATCAATTTAAACTGAAAACACGTACTTTGAGCCATACCGATCACAGTGTGTGTCGGGTTGACATGAGATTAATTTCTAAATGTCACAAATGATTTATGAATCGTTGTTCTAAAGTATCGAGAAAATCCGAGTGCATTTGCTCGATTTTCAATGAGTGACACGTTTTGAACTAAATTGTCAATTTTAAACTAATAACAGACATTTTGAGTTATATTGGGCACACCGTGTATCAGATTGAGGTGGAACTGATTTCTCCATGTCACAAATGACTTATGGATCATTGTCCTAAAGTATCAAAACAATCTGAATGTGTTTGCTCGGTTTTGAGTATGTGACATGTGTTTTAAATTAAAATGTCAATTTTAAATAAAAAGATACTCTTTGAGTCATACTGGTCACACCACATATCAGATTGACGTGATGATGATTCATAAATGTCACAAATGACTTATGAATAATTTTCCTAAAGTATCAATATGATACGAATGTCTTTGTTCGATTTTGAGCATATCACGTGTATTTTTTACTAAAATGTCAATTTAAAATCAAAACACACACTTTGAGTTATACTGGTCACATCGTGCGTCGGTTTGATGTGAAACTGATTACTACACATTACAAATGACTTATAAATCTTTTTCCTAAAGTATCAAGACAATCTGATCACGTTTGCTCAGTTTTTAGTGAGTGACACATTTTAAACTAAATTGTTAATTTTAAATTAACAACAAACACTTTGAGTAATACCAAACACACCATGTATCAGATTGAGGTGCGACTAATTCCTCTACGTTAAAAATGAAATATGTATCGTTTTCTTAAAGTGTCAAAACAATCCGAATGTGTTTGCTCGGTTTTGAGAATGTGACGTGTGTTTTAAACTAAAATATCAATTTTAAATAAAAAGACACACTTGAAATCATACCGGTCACATTGTGCATCGGGTTGACCTGTGCCTGATTCTTACACATCAAAAATGACTTATGAAATGTTTTCCTAAAGTATCAATACAATCTGTATGTGTTTTCTTGGTTTTGAGTATGTCACACATCCTTTTTTTACTAAAATGTCAATTTAAACTGAAAACACATAGTTTGAGTCATACCGATCACACTGTGTGTCGGTTTGACGTGAGACTGATTCTTACACATCACAAATAACTTATGAATCATTTTCCTAAAGTACCAATACAATTCGAGAATGTTTGCTAAATTTTCAGTGAGTGACACACGTTTTGAACTAAATTGTCAATTTTAAACTGATAATAGACACTTTGAGTCGCACCAAGCACACTGTGCATTAGATCAAGGTGTGATTGATTACTACACATCACAAATAAATTATGGATCATTTTCCTAAAGTATAAAAACAATCTGAACGTGTTTTCTCGATTTTGAGTACGTGACATGTATTTTGAACTAAAATGTCAATTTTAAATAAAAAGATACATTTGGAGTCAAACTGTGTGTTGGATTGACGTGCAACTGATTCATACACATCACAAATCATTTATGGATTAATTTCATAAAGTATTAAGATAATCCAAATGCATTTTCATGTTTTGAGTATGTTATGTTTCTTTTTTACTAAAATGTCAATTTAAACCGGAAACACGCACTTTGAGTTATACCGGTCATATCACGTGTCACCTTGACGTGAGACTGATTTCTACATGTCAAAAATGAATTATGAATCATTTTCTATCAAGATAATCTAAATGCGTTTTCTCAGTTTTCAGTGAGTGACACATGTTTTGAACTAAATTATCAATTTTAAACTGATAATGGACACTTTGAGTCATATCAGACACACCGTGTATCAGATTGAGGTGCGGTTGATTCCTATATGTCAAAAATAAATTATGAATCGTTGTCTTAAAGTATTAACACAATCTAAATGTGTTTGCTTGGTTTTGAGTATGTGACACGTGTTTTGAACTAAAATGTCAATTTTAAATAAAAGGGAACACGTGGAGTCATACCGGTCACACCATGCGTCAGATTGATGTGTGACTGATTCTTACACACAAAAAAATGACTTATGGATTTTTTTATTAAAGTATCAAAATAATCCCAATGCGTTTTCTCGGTTTTGAGTATGTCATGTGTCTTTTTTACTAAAATACCCATTTAAATTGAAAACATGCACTTTGAGTCACACATGTCACATCATGTGTCAGTTTGACTTGAGACTAATTCTTACACATCATGAATGACTCATGAATCATTTTCCTAAATTGTCAAGAAAATTCAAGCGCGTTTTCATGATTTTCAGTGAGTGACACATGTTTTGAACTAAATTTTCAATTTTAAACTAATAATGGACACTTTGAATCACATTGAGTACACCATGTATCAGATTATGGTGCTACTGATTCCTAATTTCCACAAATGAATTATGTATCATTTTCCTAATTTTTCAAAATAATCCGAATGTGTGCTTAGTTTTGAGTATGCGACACGTGTTTTGAACTAAAATGTCATTTTTAAACTGAAAACATGCACTTTGAGGCATACCAAATACACCGTGTATTAGATCGAGGTGTGGTTGATTTCTACAGATCAAAAATGAATTATGGATCATTTTCCTAAAGTATCAAAATAATCTAAACACGTTTTCTTAGTTTTTAGTGAATGACACATGTTTTGAACTAAATTATCAATTTTAAACTGATAATGGACACTTTGAGTCATATCAGACACACCGTGTATCAGATTGAGGTGCGGTTGATTCCTATATGTCAAAAATAACTTATGAATCGTTGTCTTAAAGTATCAACACAATATAAATGCGTTTCTTGGTTTTGAGTGTGTGACATGTGTTTTGAACTAAAATGTCAATTTTAAATAAAAGGGCACACTTGGAGTCATACTGGTTACACTGTGTGTCAGATTGATGTGTGACTGATTCCTACACACAAAAAATGACTTATGGATTTTTTTCTTAAAGTATCAAAATAATCTGAATGCATTTTCTAGCTTTGAGTATGTCACATGTCTTTTTTAGTAAAATGCCAATTTAAATTGAAAACGTGCACTTTGAGTCACACTGGTCACATCGTGTGTCGGTTTGACGTGAGACTAATTCCTACACATCACAAACGACTCATGAATTGTTTTCCTAAAGTATCAAGAAAATCCAAATGTGTTTTCATGATTTTCAATGAGTGACACATGTTTTGAACTAAATTTTCAATTTTAAACTAATAATGGACACTTTGATTCATATCGGGTACACCATGTATCAGATTGTGGTGCTACTGATTCCTAATTTCCACAAATGAATTATGTATCATTGTCCTAATGTTTCAAAATAATCCAAATGTGTTTGCTTAGTTTTGAGTATGTGACATGTGTTTTGAACTAAAATGTCATTTTCAAACTGAAAACACGCACTTTAAGTTATACCAAACACACCGTGTATTAGATCGAGGTGTGGTTGATTCCTACATATCAAAAAATGAACTATGGATCATTTCCCTAGAGTATCAAAATAATTTGAATTTTTTTCTCGGTTGTGAGTGTGTGATGTGTGTTTTGAACTAAAATGTAAATTATAAACTAAAAACATCCACTTCAATTCATACTGAGCACATTATGTATCAAATTGAGGTGTGGATGATTCCTACAAGAGCATGAGAAGTTTTGAACATGTTACTAGCTCTATCATATCGTGCACACTGTTTATTGGATTGAGGTGCGACTGATCCCTACATGTCATAAATGACTTATGAATCATTTTCCTAAAGTATCAAAACAATCTGAATGTATTTTATCGATTTTGATTATGTAACATGAGTTTTGAACTAAAATGTCAATTTTAAACTAATAACATAAACTTCAAGTCATATTGGGAATATTGTGTATCATATTGAGTTGTGGTTAATTCCTACACATCACAAAATGTCTTTTTATTCTTCAATGCATTCAACATTTGGGGTTATATAACAATATTGCTGCTTGATAACTCAGAATGTTGATCACATAACGAATAAAAAGAAAAGTGCAAAACCATGAGTGCATCATCCTCATTGAGTGCATAATCATAGTACATGAGTGCATCACGAGTGTATCATCCTACTTCATGATCTCTATGAAAATTAACAAAATAATAATCAAATAAAAATGATAAGGAAATTAACTAAAAAAAGTAGATATAATTATCATAAAATTCACTAAATAAACAATATTAAGTCACCTCTTCATGATGTCTGTATACAATCTAACACCATGTATTCTTTCCATTTGTTTCTAAACAAATCTATTTACTCTTTTGAATACAAGGACTATCAAAAATCCTGCTAGTGCTAAAAAAATATAAATAAATAAAGGATAAATAAATATTTTAAATGAAATTGTAATTATCATCGGAAATAACTCTTCAGGGATGTTAGTTTGTTGATTGAATACGATATATTTCATAAATTTATAAACATAATAACCATAATCTTTACCACTATTTTGTTCTAGGAACTGCAGAAACATTAATAAAAATAATTAATTTGTTTTGATATAATTTTTGATAGTGGAATTTTATTATATACCCTAATACCTATCCATTTGTAGAATTCAATAGTATTTTTTTGCTCATGGACTATCCTCATGCCTTGATTTTGATGATATTTAAATATTGACCTATCATAATATAATTTTTAGTAAAACATAATATAAAATGTATAACTTGAAGTTTATTGGAAAATATTGCATTTATTGTATTAAAAATTGATAAACGTCATCATGTTTGGTCGGTTTGTTGGGTATCTGTGAATTGAATTCAGAAAATAAATCTTTTTAGTATCCATAAAATAAATCTTTTTAGTAATGAAATGAATGAAAGTATATTTGATATTATTAAATTATAGAGTTTTACCCCTATGTCATGGGTATTAGAAGAGTCCGTCGTTTGTAAGTTTTATTTCAAACATTGTCGCCTATTTTTCCACTATTACTTCAATTTTCTTTGGTTCCAATGAGAATAGTTGTTTAGAAGTGATGTGAGGACCAATGATTCCAAATTTATATTCATAGGGTTTTCCCTTCAAATAGTATTGATATATACACCTGTAAAAAATATGAATTGTATTTAGTCATAATTAGCATAGTAGATTAGCTATTAGGAAAACAAATCATTAAAATACACTTCATGTATATATTTATAACCGAGAATCCTAGCCATTCATTCTTGAGGATTTCATTTACATTATCACGATTAATATAGTCTGTAATGGCCTCTTAGTACACATGTTCTTAAAAATAAATTATGGTCATATCAACACTTGCTAACATTGTATCCACATGAACCTTTAATGTTAGTAAATGCGAAAGATAAATGGGTAGGGTAAAGGTACTTTATGAATATCTTTTTGATTGGTTGTTTGATCATTTAGATTTTTTGATTCAACCTTCCATTTCACCCATTCCCTTTTTCCATTTGAAATAACATTCATCAGTTCTAGACTTTTTTCATTAATTGTTAAAAGTTTTGCATAAAAAATAAATTAGAAATGAATACCTCACTATCGATATGTATTTTTACAATATCTAATGACCATTCTATGAAAGTTCCAATACTTTTCTCGACTGTATGGATTTCCACATCATCAAGTGGAATAGGTAGCTTGATGCTTGACTCATGAGCCATGTGAATCCACACTCTCACATGACCTATTGAAAGTTGTTTGTTGTGTAGAATATCTCCTTGGATATTGTACATGGTACCCCTCACAACAATATGATGGGTGGGTGTTGATAGATATAAATCATAATCATTTTGACCCCATAGAATGTCAGTACAAAAAGGTATTAGTGTCTGCCTAAATTACATTTCATAGAAACAATTATGAAAATATTGATTACCTCTTCTAAGATAGCTATTTGAGGGGAATGACTCACCTCAAAGCAGGTGGAGGTGGGATATTCATGTGGTGGTTGTTCTTATGCTATTTCTTCTCTTTGATTCCTTCCCATAACATTTTTCAACAACTCTAACTGTCAATTAAGTTTTTATTCTAGAGTAGCTAATCATTCCTACAACTCTTCCATTTTTTTATCTTTATCCCCCTGTTCATTTATTTTCTCAAAATATGTTCGGGGTGACACCCCAAAACCCACACCTCTAATGCAACCATACTTTTCTAGCCGCTTCAAGGACACTGATATTATCAGTTCATCAGATACAGCTGATGATGATTCTCATGTCTAAGTCAGATAAAAAATATAGGAAAATAATTAATCATTATTATATAACACCGATTTAAAGAAAAATAAATTTTTATTATGTCATGCTTACACATGCTTCCAACACTTTTTTTTTCATCTATTAGTATCCCATATTTATTTACACATGCCTCCTTCTATAGTATATGAAGTGGGATGGAAGTGTCTTTGAATTTTGATTCATTAATATATATATAAACAAAGGAGCATAATTATGTTGTTTTTTAATGTCACATAAAATTATTATGGTATATTTAACATACATACCATTATTTTCAAGTGAAGCATACCCCATCCTTGCTTTACAGTAGGGGTACATTGATTTTTCTAGTCATTGTTTATTTTTAGCACCCAATTGCTGATTTATAAATTAAAAATTATTAAAAAAAGTGATTAATACATGTATTTTCAAGCAATGTATTACCAGTCATAATGTACCTAAAAATATATTTTCTCACAACAACCAATAAAAACATCCTATGCTTTTTGGTTTATCAGGCGTGCATACATTTTTGGTAGGTGTAGGTTTATTTTCCCTTCAACATATTTGAGGTGATACTTCATAAGATTTATACAAAATCCTATATAATAATTTCAAGGGATAATTAATAAAAATTTCATTTGGGATTCATCTACTATAAATTTACTCTGAAAGTGACAATGAAGAGTGAATCAACATTTTATTATTTTTGTTTTTTAGTAAAATAAAGTATATCATAATTTTACCCTAATCTCTTCCAAAATTAGTGTCTTAAGTGCAAGAACAACATTGTTCCATGAATATACATCAATCAACACATGCATGTGAGTGTTAATACCAATGTAACTACTGAACATGGCCTTGTTGGGGTTAACAGGTTGGTCGTGTGCATTCTATCCAACCTTGAATTTGATGCCTCTGTCTTTCAACTTAATAATTTTTTCTAACTCCATTATGCTACGACAATAATATTTTTTTCAGGACACATGTTGTTCATTATATACCATTTCCTCATCTTCAACATCATTAATATGTTGTTCATCTAGATTGGAAGCATCAACATGTGTAGAAGGATGTTGTTCCTCTATATTGGGAGAACCAACATGTTGAGAAACTTGTTGTTCATCGGGATTGGGAGCATTGAGATGTGTAGAATTCATTATCTACAAAATTGGTTGAACATTTAATTTATATTACATAAATATAGTAGTGAACAGATAATAATACGAGGTAACATAATGTATATTACAAAAAGTATAACCTAATTATTGAACTATTTTTTTAAAGGTTAAAGGGATTTGGCCCCTCTATTGAGTATCCAAATCACTTCATTGTGGTTTCCTCTAACATATAAGACTTTGTTTACATTAGAACCATTGTGAAATGATTTCAACGTCTCAATGAAAGGTTTATCCTTAGTTGAATTAACATATGACCCTTCAGTGGTTCTGGTCGATAAGAGAACAATTGACCACTTTCAGTTTGTAGGATTTAGAACATAAAATACCTATAATGTCTAGGATGACATTATAAATGATTTATCTTTGTACCCTTACTTACTAAAATCCACTTTCATGAATCCCAATTCATCTATTTTAATTTCAATCCTGTTATCAACCAACTATCATTGAAAAATCGAAACTTAGAATGTTGTATAATCTAACTCCAATATTTGTTTGATGATTCTAAAGTACAATCTATTCACATAAATTGGATTTCTATCCTTAGTACCAGATACATGCATCGCTTTATCCACAAGTGTAACTCCACTATTTTGCATGACACTACATTCATCATGTTCATTTGTATAGAACATATAACCATTAATTACATAACCATTATAAGATAATACATGCACATTTGGTACTCTAGCTAGCCATCAAAGTTGTTATGAAATTGAATCTATATTTTTAGTTCACTCCTTAAAAATATGGTCTCAAAAAAATCCTATAAACTATTGATTATGTGTATTTTATATCCAAGTTTTAGCCCATGATGGATTCAAATACCAAATAATTATTTTGTGGGTTTCAACATATGGTGAAACCTTTAAACTATTATGAAAAATGTAAAGGTGGGATTTCTCCCTCTCCGTAATAGTAATTGTGACAATATTATTCTGGAAATATCTTCACCCAAAAACCTCTTGGTGTGATGAGATTTTGGTAGACCAATGCTTTCCACAATAGATAGGTAGTCAGTACAGAATTCAACAGCTTCCTCAACAACATATCACTCCAAAATACAACCTTCTAGCTGACTTTAATTTTTGAACCCCTTTCAAAATATTCATATACCATTCAATGGGGTATATCTATCTATAATATAAAAGACCACATAGTTAAATATATCATACTAAGTGAACCATTAAGTGAACCATCATATCAAAGAATTATGGTGGGAAGAACATCTCCAATTCACATAATATGACATCAATTTCCTTTTCCATAGTTAGAAATTTCATTGGGTCTATAAATTTACTTCATATAGATTTGAAAAATAAACATAGATTAGTTAATATATGATAGGAATTCTTAGAAAAAATGCAACATAAAGATACAAGAATTAGATCTTACATTATAAAAAGATAGTCATGTGATTTCAGACCCTTGAACTTTAAATCAGTCATTGAAATGATATTCTTGATATTTAATGAATACCCCTTTAGAACCTTTACATAATTAAATAAGTTTAAAAACTAATATCTCTCTTTCCTGAAAAGAGTGTAAGAAACTTGTAACAGCCTGAGATTTTATGAAAACTATTCTTTTTAATTTTATTAATGTATTGTGTTGTACGCTACACTAAAAGGAGCTTGCACAACACGCATCCTTGACTTCCCTTTCATTACACGCAATCGCAACCTTCCTCGATAGCGTGTGTAGTACGCAATACTGAGTTTCACGAAACAACGATATGCTATTAAAATATTATTAAAACTAGCCGTTATGAATAGTAATAACCACTTTTTAAAATTTTAGAAATTTTAGCTCTCAAAATGGACTTCATTTTTGGATTCGGAGTATCGAGTTTAGCCTAAGGTGAAATTTTGGTACTTTTCGGATAACTTTCATATTCTGATGAATAGTGAAAATTACTAAATTATAATTAAAAACAACTTTTTTAATCAAAATAATTAATAGTGATAAATTATTAATTTGAGTGGTTTTAAAGTATATTTAGAATATATTTTTACAATTTAATACAATGTTGGTCATTGGATGTAATTTCACATTTAAACCAGACATAAACAAGTGTCAATCTTTTGATAGATATTGTTTCTTAAAAACACGCTATTTGTTTTAACAGCGGGATTTAATTATAAAATTAATTAATGCAACTTCTATGTTATGAATTTGGAAAAATAGACTTCATTTTTGAATTCTGAATATGAAATATAGCTTAGGATGAAATTTTGGCATTGTTCTGAAAAACATCAATTTTTGATGAATAGTGAAACTACTAAGTGGTAGTTAAAAAACTGATTTTTTCATAAAACTTAATTTTACCGCTTCTGTGAATGGAATTTCAAAAATCCGAGAGACACGGTTGATGTCAGTAAGTAAAATGTGGTTCAATGAGATGAAAATAATTTTTGGTGAATAGTAACTTTTTACTTTTATTTACCACGGTTAAAAGTAAATAGGGTAATTAAGGGTAAAAATGATATTAATATTACCCTAACACATGTCCTAATCCTATTGGACAAGTGTATCTCGACCAAAAACAACCTTAAGTGTAAAATATTATCATTTAGGCCCACATGGATTAGATTAGGACATTTATTATTATTTAATTCAAAGAAGAGTTAAAAGAGTTAAAATCAAAGTTTATTTACTAAACCATTTTTAATATAGGGTTGTACATAAGATAAATTCAATTGTAAATATTCATTAGAAATCTAAAAAGATTTCCTACATAATGGTATTTTATTTGTAATTTTTAGACATCAAATAATTTAATTTATTTATGACACAAAGATGATGCAGTAATTATCTTATTAATGAAATATTGACATAATTGATATTATAAATACCAAAATAAATGTAATTTAAGACTTTTTATGAATTCCACTAATTTTCTAGGTAACTATGATATATTATTATTGATTTAATCAACTTGGTTCGAACATATAATTCTGTTATGACTTTCACAAAAATCATATATCAAATAGTGTCAAAATTGACACAAAATAGTTTTTAAATCTAATATTATATTATTAATTGTTATTTTATTCCTAAAAATCTAAGGTTCGGCCAAATGACTTAGATAAGGATATATATATTAATAATAAACAATTTGGGGTTCGTTTGGCATGTTATAGTAAGTGTATTAACCATATAGTATAAGAAAACAAAAAGACACAGTAAAAGTTAAATTATTTAACTTAGAGTTAAATCTAATTGATAAGGTTAAAATAATAACCTAAACTTGTCTAAATCCTATTGGTTGATAGGATTTCGACCCATCCCCACTTTAGCTTCGAAATAAGACCCTTTGTAACCATTATAAACCGATTTTGACTTTAATATAAAATAATATTTTGAGATATTCCTAAGGTGCCCCTCTCCTCCCTTATAAAAGGGCACCTCCTCCCCCTCCTCCTCACACCAATTTGAGCACTCAAGCTCGGCCAATACCTGCAAAAATACCTTCTCCACTTCCCTAGAATAATCCTAGAGGTCCTTATCTTCTTCAAAGACCAATCTTAGTTCCCTAAGTGGAGGATTCAAAGAGGTGTTCCAAAGAAGAGGTAATATCCATTACCGATCTTTTCAATTTCTTTCTTCTTCAACTTCTTCTTCTTTAGTTGTTTCATGATAAAGTAATAACATAAGTATTTTTTATATACTTATATGTTATTATAAATATGAAACAACTCTAATTAACCTTCTATCCATCCTACGGAGAAAGGAAATCACCGCGCGTGCGTACGTACGGAATACCGTCTCCACGCCGTGGTGTAATCTATTTTCCGTCACCACCTTAATTGGATGGGTATAATGATGTAATGAGTAACTATCCATGATTATTATAAAGTTATATTGATACTGAAATAGTATACATACACTTCAACAGAATTCCACGGCCATGGGAACGATATCATCGCTCGTGCGAACGTACGGACTACCATCTCCACGACGCGATGAGATTCATTCTCCATGTTAACCATTTAAGAATGATTACAAAGTATATATAATAAATAATAATGAAATATATGACATTATAAAGCTACTGGATTTATGTATATATGTATATGTATGTCATCTACTTACTTCCATTCAAGACAATAAGGAAAGGAAAACAGTGTTCATGCGTACGTACGGACTACTGTCTCCATGAACGATGTTTTTCATTTCATTTATCTATCTATTATATATATATATATACTGAATATATATAATATATAAATCATATTTTATATTCTGGAAGTAAGTAAATCATGATATAAGTAATAATAATTTCAAGAACAACAAGTCAAAACACCTACGATAAATGAAACGATTTTACCCAAAACGCTTCTTTAACATGGAATTTACAAAAGAACGGGTAATATAAAGTCATAAGTGAACCATATATGATATCATAACAATTAATATGATTCTTTAATAAGTCAATGACATTATTTAAATCATTATACAGGAGGTTCGGACACATACGAAGCAAATCGGACCTAAGGTAAGGGAAAATATCACAATCTCATTTTTATCCGAGATTGTTTATACTTTGGTATTTACTGGGGTGTATTTTATCATCCACATCCATGTTTCATAAATAATATTATTTCCATCCACCTACAATTTTTTAAATCCATTTTTACCCTTCGGTGAGTTTTTAGTAATATGTATGAAAGGAATCTTTTGTCGTTTTTCGTACGAGGTACTTTTTGACTTTTCCGACAAAAGTACGAAGAATGTTTTTTTAAACTTATACAGAAAGAATGTATTTTTAAAACATTATTTCCAAGAAGCTTCCTTTACAAGTTTTCAAGTTTATTTTTAATCAACTTCTTTTAGTTTAAAATTGTATGACATGTTAAGAAAAGAAAAGTATTTTTTAAGTAGAAAGGATATTTTCCTCAAGAATAAAGTTCAAGTGTTTTATCAAAATTATTTTCCATCTAAGATAATAAAGGGTTCTGTTTTTATCCTTATTATTACATTGATTTGATTATGTTGTGATGGAATTATTTTTATGAATTCCTTTATCTTATATGAATTGTTTTATGATGTCATGTTGTTTAAGAATCCCATTTTTATTACATGGGTTACGCTATGATGTATGGTTTATGATTATGTGGCACACATAAGAAAGGATTCATTATGAGATGGGTGGGACCTATATCTCCCTCCAATGCATTGGGTAAAGATTTTATATCTCATGAGATAGACATGGCTGGAACGGTAGGTTATACCAGTTCAGTGAAACATGACTGAAACGAGGGTGAATCGATTCAGAAAGGGACTTTGTCCACTAAGATAGTCTTGGCAATGAGTCTTGACTAACAAGAAATGATTCTCTATGATTATGTGTGTATGCTACAAAGTTTCATGTTTTAAGTTATGATTATTGTGATTACATTTCACTTCCATGATTTATCCCATGTTATGAAATTATGATCTCTTTTGCAGGTTAAGATTTCCAAAAGTTATGTGCTTGTGTATACGATGAGATTTATATTTCTTTTGTTTACCCTTACTGAGCATTTGAGCTCACCCTTTTATGTTTTCCTTTCCCCAGGATATAAAGAAAGGTTTTAGGTAAAAAAAAGGGAAGATCTTTATGGGAGATATTGGAGTTCTTTCACCACGATTAGAAGATTACGTTCCGAGTTTCCAAATACACTAAACTATTACGATCCTTGTGTGTGTATTTTTTGTTATGTACTAAGTATTCCGCAAAAGTAATGTAATGTCTATGTACGTATAGCTTCGGGTCTCTACAGTTGGTATCAGAGGAAAGGTTTAGTCAACCTTTGGAAACTAGGATGCGAAAACGTTAGTGAGATCCCTAGAGATATTTCTACGGTATGTCTAGGGATGTCACTAAGGTTAAGTATACGTATAGGTTATAGTACTATAACTACTCTAACGATCATAGAATTAAACCTAATATGTTAGATATTGAAGGTACTCCCCCTTTATTATGTTGTTTTCCCTAGCATGATTTTTTCCTCTCACACTATTCTTTTTGGGTTTTAGACGATGGCTGGAACCCGAAGGAACCGTGTTGATAAATGCAATGGACAATGCAATGATTGTCCTCCTGAACAAAAAAATGTTATGGGAGATGGAGTGAAAAATCTTATTGCTATCCTTACACAAGCTATGAATCATTCTGGACTTCCAAATGAGCAGAGAAAGGAACAGTATTCTATTGAGGCCTTCATGAGACAACGTCCACCTTCTTTCAGTGGGACTTCCGATCCACTTGTTGCTGAACAATGGATCAGTACCACTGAAAAGATATTTTCAGTTCTTCAATGTTCTGAACATGATAAAGTCATCTTAGCAGTATATAGTTTGGAAGGTGAAGCTGATCAATGGTGGAATCTTATCAAGAATACGAGGCCAAGAGATGAAATTGAGTCCATGGAATGGGATGAGTTCAAGAACTTGTTTTTCAGTAAGTACTTCCCTCATATTATTCGAACAAAGATGGAGAAGGAGTTTCTTGAACTAAAGCAAAAGGATGATGAATCTGTTGGTATATACGAAGCGAATTTTACAAGACTTTCAAGGTATGCATCTGGCATTATCATCCAACCTGAAAGTAAAGTTGATCGATTTTTCAGTGGCTTAAAACCAAGTCTTCGAAGGGCATTAGCTGTAAGAGACTTCAGTAGCTATGAAGAAATTGTGTGTTGTGCTATCAAGGTAGAAATGGAAGTTGGTGTTACATATCCATCTCATGGTTTTGAAAAGAAACGAAAGATGGAGTTCAAGGAGAAATCTCAGAATAATGGTGAAAAGAAGATGAATGTTTCCTTATGCACAAAGTGTGGAAAGAAGCATGGTGGAGAGTGTCTTAAAGGGACTAGAAAATGTTTTAAGTGTGGAAAATAAGGTCATCGAGCAACTGAGTGTCGAAGTAATGGAAAAAGGGTTTCTAATGATGTGAATAAAGCAAACACTGCAGAGAATGCACCACCAACACTTCAATGCTTCAAGTGCAAGGAAATGGGGCATTATGCTAATAAATTCCCTAATCCAAGGGTTAGTGATGATCAACATGAGCAACCACTGAAGGAAAAGGACAAAGGGAAGTTACATGCGATCACTATTGGTGATGTTGAATATGACAACGATGTGGTGGAATGATTAAGTGTTTATGTAATGGGATTCCAAAATAATATTGTATCATGGAGTATTGGAATATTTATGTATTGGTCTAATGTGGTATTCAAAGTAATTGAGATATTTTTGGAAATAAGATGATATGCGCATAATTAAGGGAAAACGAGAAAACGAAATGTTTAACAGTATTCATGAGCTCATGATTGATATAAGGACTAAGTGATATCATGGTTTGAGTATATAGAATTTTGAGGATTTTGGTATGTGGAAAGTGTTAACTTTTAACCGCATTCATGTTTTCACTAAGGTATTCAAGAGAATACACGATTAAGGACTTTGAATGTTTGGAATGTGACCAACAAAACATATCTTATGATATATGGGGATCGACGATGGTGTTAAATCTCTGGTAATCGTTTTCACTATGTTATAAGAGTGGACTGCAGTATTATGGATAAGCCTAAAGATTGGAATGGATTATGTTGGACATAAGGATAAAAGTTTTTTCGATATTATTGATGGGATGTTATAGTAATATAGCTTTAGAAAAAGGACAACCTGCAGGACGGGCGACAGCCCATCGCGTCGGACAAGGCTGTGGGAATCGAACCCACAACTGAAGTGCGACTGGCCTTTATCGCCTACCACTGGCCTACAGGAAGTCCCTGTTTAGTATAAACTAGTTTTATTATATTAATCAGTATCATATATTAAGTATAAGTCCATTTTAGGAACCATATATGATTAATCTCACTATAGATCGACTTATGTATATAATTTTTGCTAACCTTTTGTTTGAGACAGATGGAATGACCCGTCATTCTATCACATGATCTGCTAACACTTCACGAATAACAAATTCAACTTCATTTATTTAAGAGATGAAGTGGAAATTGTTCAAGGCACGAACAACAGTGAGATTGTACCAAAATAAAGTAAGTATTTATTCTAATGCAAAATTTCAACTTTAGGGAAATGATCTTGAAAACCAAAAATGTTGTCCTAGTGATCTTATACCTGATGAATCAGATGGTACCTTATATCATCACAAATCTATGGATTTGTGATTACTGGCTTTTCCATAGCCATGTTCTCTACCACTCTCCATCAGAACATGATGGTTAGATTTCTCTTCCATATCCATATTTTCACCTATGTGGAAACCCAGTGATTAGTTTATTTGGGTAATCGTTACATTTCATACTTTATTTTTTAAAGACAAGTTTTGGTATTCCTTTTTATGATGTGAGTTTCTATTAAAGAAACTTTCGAATAGTAAACTATTTATAACCCCGACGAATTTCGAGGGCGAAATTCATTTTAAGGGGGGTAGAATGTAACAGCCTGAGATTTTATGAAAACTATTCTTTTTAATTTTATTAATGTCTTGTGTTGTACACTACACCAAAAGGAGCTTGCACAACACGCATCCTTGACTTCCCTTGCATTACACGCAATCGCAACCTTCCTCGATAGCGTGTGTAGTACGCAATACTGAGTTTCACGAAACAACGATATGCTATTAAAATATTATTAAAACTAGCCGTTATGAATAGTAATAACCACTTTTTAAAATTTTAGAAATTTTAGCTCTCAAAATGGACTTCATTTTTGGATTCGGAGTATCGAATTTAGCCTAAGGTGAAATTTTGGTACTTTTCGGATAACTTTCATATTCTGATGAATAGTGAAAATTACTAAATTATAATTAAAAACAACTTTTTTAATCAAAATAATTAATAGTGATAAATTATTAATTTGAGTGGTTTTAAAGTATATTTAGAATATATTTTTACAATTTAATAGAATTTTGGTCATTGGATGTAATTTCACATTTAAACCAGACATAAACAAGTGTCAATCTTTTGATAGATATTGTTTCTTAAAAACACGCTATTTGTTTTAACAGCGGGATTTAATTATAAAATTAATTAATGCAACTTCTATGTTATGAATTTGGAAAAATAGACTTCATTTTTGAATTTGGAATATGAAATATAGCTTAGGATGAAATTTTGACATTGTTCTGAAAAACATCAATTTTTGATGAATAATGAAACAACTAAGTGGTAGTTAAAAAACTGAATTTTTCATAAAACTTAATTTTACCGCTTCTGTGAATGGAATTTCAAAAATCCGAGAGACACGGTTGATGTCAGTAAGTAAAATGTGGTTCAATGAGATGAAAATAATTTTTGGTGAATAGTAACTTTTTTACTTTTATTTACCACGGTTAAAAGTAAATAGGGTAATTAAGGGTAACAATGATATTAATATTACCCTAACACATTTCCTAATCCTATTGGACAAGTGTATCTCGACCAAAAACAACCTTAAGTGTAAAATATTATCATTTAGGCCCACATGGATTAGATTAGGACATTTATTATTATTTAATTCAAAGAAGAGTTAAAAGAGTTAAAATCAAAGTTTATTTACTAAACCATTTTTAATATAGGGTTGTACATAAGATAAATTCGATTGTAAATATTCATTAGAAATCTAAAAAGATTTCCTACATAATGGTATTTTATTTTTAATTTTTAGACATCAAATAATTTAATTTATTTATGACACAAAGATGATGCAGTAATTATCTTATTAATGAAATATTGACATAATTGATATTATAAATACCAAAATAAATGTAATTTAAGACTTTTTATGAATTCCACTAATTTTCTAGGTAACTATGATATATTATTATTGATTTAATCAACTTGGTTTTAACATATAATTCTGTTATGACTTTCACAAAAATCATATATCAAATAGTGTCAAAATTGACACAAAATACTTTTTAAATCTAATATTATATTATTAATTGTTAGTTTATTCCTAAAAATCTAAGGTTCGGCCAAATGACTTAGATAAGGATATATATATTAATAATAAACAATTTGGGGTTCGTTTGGCATGTTATAGTAAGTGTATTAACCATATAGTGTAAGAAAACAAAAAGACACGGTAAAAGTTAAATTATTTAACTTAGAGTTAAATCTAATTGATAAGGTTAAAATAATAACCTAAACTTGTCTAAATCCTATTGGTTGATAGGATTTCGACCCATCCCCACTTTAGCTTCGAAATAAGACCCTTTGGAACCATTATAAACCAATTTTGACTTTAATATAAAATAATATTTTGAGATATTCCTAAGGTGCCCCTCTCCTCCCTTATAAAAGGGCACCTCCTCCCCCTCCTCCTCACACCAATTTGAGCACTCAAGCTCGGAAAATACCTGCCAAAATACCTTCTCCACTTCCCTAGAATAATCCTATAGGTCCTTATCTTATTCAAAGACCAATCTTAGTTCCCTAAGTGGAGGATTCAAAGAGGTGTTCCAAAGAAGAGGTAATATCCATTACCGATCTTTTCAATTTCTTTCTTCTTAAACTTCTTCTTCTTTAGTTGTTTCATGATAAAGTAATAACATAAGTATTTCTTATATACTGATATGTTATTATAAATATGAAACAACTCTAATTAACCTTCTATCCATCCTACAGAGAAAGGAAATCACCGCGCGTGCGTACGTACGGAATACCGTCTCCACGCCGTGGTGTAATCTATTTTCCGTCACCACCTTAATTGGATGGTTATAATGATGTAATGAGTAACTATCCATGATTATTATAAAGTTATATTGATACTGAAATAGTATACATACACTTCAACACAATTCCACGGCCATGGGAACGATATCATCGCTCGTGCGAAGGTACGGACTACCGTCTCCACGACGCGATGAGATTCATTCTCCATGTTAACCATTTAAGAATGATTACAAAGTATATATAAGAAATAATAATGAAATATATGAAATTATAAAGCTACTGGATTTATGTATATATGTATATGTATGTCATCTACTTACTTCCATTCAAGACAATAAGGAAAGGAAAACAGCGTTCATGCGTATGTACGGACTACCGTCTCCATGAACGATGTTTTTCATTTCATCTATCTATCTATTATATATATATATATACTGAATATATATGATATATAAATCATATTTTATATTCTTGAAGTAAGTAAATCATGATATAAGTAATAATAATTTCAAGAACAACAAGTCAAAACACCTACGATAAATGAAACGATTTTACCCAAAACGCTTCTTTAACATGGAATTTACAAAAGAACGGGTAATATAAAGTCATAAGTGAACCATATATGATATCATAACAATGAATATGATTCTTTAATAAGTCAATGACATTATTTAAATCATTATACAGGAGGTTCGGACACATACGAAGCAAATCGGACCTAAGGTAAGGGAAAATATCACAATCTCATTTTTATCCGAGATTGTTTATACTTTGGTATTTACTGGGGTGTATTTTATCATCCACATCCATGTTTCATAAATAATATTATTTCCATCCACCTAAAATTGTTTAAATCCATTTTTACCCTTCGGTGAGTTTTTAGTAATATGTATGAAAGGAATCTTTTGTCGTTTTTCGTACGAGGTACTTTTTGACTTTTCCGACAAAAGTACGAAGAATGTTTTTTTAAACTTATACGACAAGAATGGATTTTTAAAACATTATTTCCAAGAAGCTTCCTTTACAAGTTTTCAAGTTTATTTTTAATCAACTTCTTTTAGTTTAAAATTTTATGACATGTTAAGAAAAGAAAAGTATTTTTTAAGTAGAAAGGATATTTTCCTCAAGAATAAAGTTCAAGTGTTTTATCAAAATTATTTTCCATCTAAGATAATAAAGGGTTCTGTTTTTATCCTTATTATTACATTGATTTGATTATGTTGTGATGGAATTATTTTTATGAATTCCTTTATCTTATATGAATTGTTTTATGATGTCATGTTGTTTAAGAATCCCATTTTTATTACATGGGTTACGCTATGATGTATGGTTTATGATTATGTGGCACACATAAGAAAGGATTAATTATGAGATGGGTGGGACCTATATCTCCCTCCAATGCATTGGGTAAAGATTTTATATCTCATGAGATAGACATGGCTGGAACGGTAGGTTATACCGGTTCAGTGAAACAGGACTGAAACGAGGGTGACTCGATTCAGAAAGGGACTTTGTCCACTAAGATAGTCTTGACAATGAGTCTTGACTAACAAGAAATGATTATCTATGATTATGTGTGTATGCCACAAAGTTTCATGTTTTAAGTTATGATTATTGTGATTACATTTCACTGCCATGATTTATCCCATGTTATGAAATTATGATCTCTTTTGCAGGTTAAGATTTCCAAAAGTTATGTGCTTGTGTATACGATGAGATTTATATTTCTTTTGTTTACCCTTACTGATCATTTGAGCTCACCCTTTTATGTTTTCCTTTCCCTAGGATATAAAGAAAGGTTTTAGGTAAAAAAAGGGAAGATCTTTATGGGAGATATTGGAGTTCTTTCACCACGATTAGAAGATTACGTTCCGAGTTTCCAAAGACACTAAACTATTACGATCCTTGTGTGTGTATTTTTTGTTATGTACTAAGTATTCCGCAATAGTAATGTAATGTCTATGTACGTCTAGCTTCGGGTCTCTACAAAACTAGAGGAAGATAAGTCTATTTTAATTGTTCACTAGCTCTAACTCTTCCCATATTCCCATGTCAATCATGTCAAACCTATATTTAATTCCATCTTTTGTTTTTACAGGTGCATTTAGTAACATGCCAATTAAACTATCACATGCATTTTTTTTCAACATGCATAACATCAAGAAAATTCTCACATTCAAATAATTCTAGAAAGATAATTAAAAAAATTGATCTCTTTTTCCAATATATTTTTGTAAGGTTTTTCAAAAAAGTTTTACCAAAAATTAGTCTCTATATCTTTAACTTTCTCAAACAGTTGATCACTTGTTAGTAGAGAGGATGTTGTATGTTCTTCCAAAATCCCATAAAATGATTTCATAAAAGATCAATACTTATGTCGTTGGGGTAGAAATCTATGATATCCTAGAAACAAAGTCTTTGATGAATGTTTTAACCTAGTTGACTATGAACCTTGTTAACAAATGGGACACCCTTGAATTCCTTTAATTATATATCTTGACAAATTTTCATAAGTAGGAAAGTTATTTATCATCTCGTACAATATGTTTCTCAACATGAAATATTAATTTCTATAAGTATCATACAATGTAACACCTGGATCCCACAATAATTTCAAATATTCGATCAATAAAGCCAAATAAACATCAATATCATTACCCGGTTGTTTTGGTCCTGATATAAGTAGAGATAACATAATGTATTTTCATTTTATGCATAACCTTGGTGGAAAGTTATAATTTACCAACATAACTGACTATGTATTGTGAGTACTAATTTGAAAACCATAAGGATTCAATCCATTTATAGATAGTGCAAGATGAAGGTATCTCTGATCATTTCCAAATTCAGAATATTCATGATCAATTCTCTTCTATTGAGGAGATTCTACCGAGTGACGATGTTTCCCATATTTATTTCTTGTATATGTGTGAACTAAATTATCTTGAAGTCTCCTCACTTTAAACATAGGTATCTAAACCTTGGAATGATTGTAAAGTACTATACAAATTTTGTAGGACCCGATTCATCTTTCTTTTATCAAAAAGCACTACACTTTTAGGAATTTTTAAGTGATTTTTGGTCCTTGTGAAACAATATATAGTTATTTGGATAGACATGTATTATTTAAAATATTATAACCATTAAATGTATCATTTTTTTAGCATCATATGTATTTCAAGGAAGATCATTATCTTATGTGATCATATCATTCAAGAGAGAAAGTAGTTCACTAAAACTAGTGTCACTCCATTTTTTTCTAGATTTTAAATTATATAGATTTAGTATGTCTAACAATGCTGTATATTTAGTACAACCAGTATATAATAGAGTCTTTTCATAACTCTTTAATTTCTTAAACAATTTTGGACAACCATGAAGTTCATCTTCAACTATAATTTTCATTTTCTCAATACGATATTCATCATATTTCACACCTATAATCACATCCTTGATATGGTATTAATCATTTTCTTCTTATAAAGGGAATCCTTGGGAGTGGAATTTTCAAACCCTCTACTCCAAGGAACCCCCCTCCCCATGAATAGGTCGTAATGCCCCTACTGGGAAGGAGTTGTTGCCATTCTAGATGACATAGAGTCCCATGGGGTAACACCTCGATCACCAATGGTTTGACACAATAATCCGTCAACTAGGTGAAGTGCACCCATTCTTCCCACCCAGTGAGACACTGGGTGACCTATCAAGATGAGTGGTACATGGGAGGTAGAAATTCCCCTAATATCAGGCTCCCAGAAATCGAACCCTATACCTCACCGAACACCGTTGCTTTTGGCCCTTGACCCTGCACCACTATGCCACTACCAAAGCGGCAAAAGCACACTGGGTTTTCAGGCCCAAGGGGTTACAAGGTATAAGCATACTTTCACCCACCACCAAGAACCTTTATGTACTTACCTATCCATAGGCCCAAGTGTAAGGACACTTGGGCTTTCAGGCCAGTTCCACACAGGTTGGAGGGGCCCATGAGAGGTTATAATGAAATATAGTGCACGTTTCCTTGCAAGGAATCAATATGGTCTTCATCATTTTCCACACTTATAATCATATAAGATGATCCATAAAACACAATATTATCCCATTCACTAGTTGCATTCAGTTTTCCCCATGTTTAGTCCAACATTTATAACTTTGATCTATTTCGCGACAGATCATATGTTCTTCCAACTCCTCTGGACTAATTTGTCTTGAATCAAAACATCGTAAACATGGTCAAAGGATTTGATAAGGTTCATATGCATGATCTTTTTCAAACTTGATGAACTATTTCACCCTATACTTATACTCTTTTTTCAAATGATTGGAATACATCTTTTTGATTCACATCCATCCTATTTGATCCAATAATATTAATATTTAACAAAATAAATAAATACATAGAAAGTATGAGTTTGGAACCCATAAGAAGTCATTATTAAAGAATCATTTAAGATACATGAAGTCATTATTCTAAGATAATAAGAGTCGAATGATGGGTATTCAGATTGTTTTGTAGCAGTGGAGGAGTTGAGCATCACAACGCTCATTACATGGGATTGATTTTGTTATCTGTTGGCATTAAAGAAATGACATATCTTGTGTCAACATAATTGTACTCCATTGGTGGTAATGTAAGATGTGTTGGGTTGTGATGTAATATAAACTTACGATGACATGTAAGAAATTGATGCCACTCATGTTTTGGTTATATTGTAACATCAAGTTCTTTCATACATGATAGTTCATTCTACATCCATAATCCATGTGCATAACACATTTGTTCATACCGTATCACATGTGTAAAATATATAAAAAATTAGTATACATAAAAAAATATATAATAAAAATGTTAAAAAATATTAAAAAATATTAAAAAAATATAAAAACTTATTAATTACATAACAAGATAAAATTATTAAGAACAAGCATAAAATAAAAAATAAAGCATATAAATAAAGAGTATGTGTATAAGTATCAAAAATATTATGAAATAATTTTTATCAAGCACTATAAATATAAAAAATTGGAACAAACTATAAAAAAAAATTCATTTCATAATTCCTATAAATATTACAAACAAATAAGAAGATATTAAAATGATTGGGGTTCTTCTACTTGGTAATGCAAGAAAATGAGAAAAATTGTTTGAATTTAATCCATAGGAGTGAGAGGGATACTTGGAACTTCGAGTTGATTACCATCTATGAACCACAAAAACTCTACCTAATTATCATTTGTAGTCACCACCTTACATGATAAGTGGGAAGGGTTTTTGTGGTGCACAATAAGGAGCTCCATGTAGTCAGAGTGAGAATAATGATGAATGAGTGAAAATAAACATGAAGGTGAGGAATAGAGTGAACAAACAATGGCTCGAGGTAAGAAAGATTGGGTGTAGAATCAACTATGAACATTATGAATTATATATATGTATATGATCATCATAATAGAATTGTACTAATAAATAAATTCTTATAAAAATAATTTTTATAAAACAATAATAACAAAAAAATTATAAAATTATGTTTCATATGTAAATACATAAGAAATGAAAATATGTATTATAAGATAAATATTTTAACGAGGAAGAAGTAAGGATAGTGATTGATAAATTATATTTCTATAAAAAAAATTAACATGGAGAGATCATATTCATATGAGAAGAGGTATATCACACAAGAAGATAACATTCACATAAATAGAAATAAGTTGGGCCTTTCATGTATGGTTTCTTGCAATATGTGTAATGTAGAATGTTGTTTATGTGTTATGAAAATAATATTACAATATGTGTTCATGTTTTATTGGGTGTTACCAGTAAATTTCATCTTCTTTATCATGCCCATACATGACATATCATTTCCTCATGAGATAAATAAGTACAAAACTGGTAAAAATTGCTCGAACATCATGAGATACATAAGTACAATATGAGTTTTTTGTTTGTATTCATGGAGGAAATTCAAATATGTTTTCTGCTTATAGATGTAAGTGGTACATACATGCTAGAACTTTATGACTCGTCTTTCCGATGTGAGGTAGATCAAGCAC
Organism: Viscum album; assembly: GCA_963277665.1. Classification (NCBI taxonomy): domain Eukaryota; kingdom Viridiplantae; phylum Streptophyta; class Magnoliopsida; order Santalales; family Viscaceae; genus Viscum; species Viscum album. Next base: position 565,135,095 of record OY728142.1, on the reverse strand, counting down.
AAATAAGATCGATGCACACACGGTTATAATCAATTGGAAAAATTAAAAACAAACAAATACATTCAAGGGGGTGAGACAATCATAAGTGATCACAGAACTTGGATTTTGAAGTTTCTGATTTGTCCAAAATGATCAAGGGAGAGTGAAGATAGAGATCCGGTTCCATAAGAGATTGAATGGAATAAGTGAGAAGAACTTAGTTAGGGTTATATTTAAAAGAATGAGAAGGGTTTTATCAGTGCTAAAATAATAAGGGCTGATAAGGATCAAATTACCTACCCCATTTATTAAAATAAAGCATAACAATAGAGAGAATAAGTTAGACATACTAGCACAACCCACAAAAAAATGGAGAAGTTCCAAAAGGCATAGTCAAGAGAAGACTCAAAGAGGTACTAAAAGTCAAAGTCAATAGCACAGGTATAGGAAGGACCCAACCTAACCCTACCATGGGGGGTTCTTCCATGCATATTCTAGCCACACTTCCAAGTATTTTCTCTCTATCAATGCTCCCAACCTTCATCCCAAGACATATCTGAAGGACCCTGGGACACCCTGAGAGGGGAGGGGTGAATCAGGGTGACCACTTTTTCTTTTAATGTGATGGATCTTGTTCCCAAATTGGTAGGAACATGTTGAACCTGTATGATGATTATGATCAGAAAGAAAACATTCACATGCACAGAGAAGACACAACCATTTTTACTTGGTTCACCACTAAGGGCTACGTCCAAGGAGCATACGCCGACAGGTTGTCAGTCGTACCAAAATCCACTATGCTTCACCAGCTGTAGATTACAAAGGTTCGGGTACAGACACTCTGTCCCAGGCTCACTGCCTTTACAATTGTTCAGGGATAGCTCACTGTGTCCCTCGGGTCACTCCCGTTGACTCCCCCTAGCTCACTACCGTCGGTGAAGTCTCACTCAGTTTATAGACGTGAAGGTATCTTCATCATTTTCATAAGAATGCATCCTTTGTTGTATGTAGATGCTCTATTGAAGTCCGATTCTCACCAGAAGCAGAATATCACTTTTCCTCGAATGTATCGGGTAGTCTCCTGGCTTTCGTGCAGCTCCAAACAGGCCGGCGGGCTTCAACAAAACCTGACGCGCTTCTCCAAGCCGGATGCGCAAGTCCCAACACGGCGCGCAAGTCCAGACTGGCGCACAAGTATCACCAACGCACCTGCGCGACGCTTCCTTCCCCTATAACAAACTTGCGCGGTCCACTTCCTTTCTCTCCCAAACCGCCTTGGGCGCTCAGCAGACAACCGGCGCGCAAGCTCTACTTGCGCGACCAAACTACCACCTGCGCGGCTCAACCACCTGCGCGACGAGAGCTTGAACAATCTCTAAGACTCGAACTCCGTGGGAAATGAGGAGGGGTGGTCCAGTATTTATAGGCAAACTGGACCCCCTGCGCGGAGGCGCACAAGTCCTCAGCGGCGCGCAAGTCTTGTCTCCAGTAACCTCTGTCGCGCAACTCACTTGCGCGACCCAACCAACACTTGCGCGACCTTCTTCCCTTAGCCAAATTTTGATGTTCTGATCCTCAAAAACATATGGCATGCAAGTATTTTATCCTCCAAGAGCTCGGCGCGCATGTACCTTTGCCAAAAAACACTTTACTTTATTGGCCGATTTTCAGGCCCAAAAATTTGGCAAACACTGGGAAACGGTGCCACCTTCACTACTGTTTTCTGCTTGAACGGTATGATCTCTTTGTTGGTACACATCCTGAACTTCCACTGAGGATTGAAAACAAACACAAACCATACGCCAAATCATACTTTTAAGACCCTGGTTCCAACAATCTCCCCCTTTGGGTTTGTTGGCAATCAGAATAAATTCAATAGATCTCCAACCATGAGCAAACCCAAAACGCAAGAATCAACTCAGCCAACACTCTAAGTCTATGTGAGCAATGATCGGTGTAGAAAACAAGAGAGGAAGATTTAATTGGGTTCCTGTGTTTTTGAAATTCTCCATGACGCCCGATTGTATCCTTCTTATACTTCTCATCACAGAAGCATTTCTTGCCTTGAATTTATTCTTTTCTCCCCCATTGACAATAAAACCAAAGACCGATAAGTTGTTCAACGTTCAGCTCAAGCCATACTCCCCCTGGATAGTATCTCCCCCATAAACCTGCATCACATCTAGAAGCAGATAAAAACAGTTATAACAAATGGGGAGAGGGGATTTCCGGAGCCTCCTTATGCAGTAGGAGGTGGTTGAACACCGAGGTTCAACCGATGCTTCTCAAACACAGCCGCAGAAAATGGCTTGGTCAGGATATCAGCCACTTTCTCATCAGTTCCAAAATGATCCATTCTAATCACGCCTTGTTCAACCTTTTCTTTGATAAAATGATATCGTATTTCAATATGTTTTGTACGAGAATGCTGAACTGGATTCTTCGTAAGATCAATTGCACTTTTGTTATCACAATAAATCACCATTGGTTGCTGTACCTTATCACCAATATCTGTTAGCTGCTGCTTCATCCAAAGAAGTTGAGTGCATGCTTTTGTGGCAGAGATATACTCAGCTTCAGCCGTACTAAGAGAAGTACTTTCTTGTTTCTTGCTCAACCAGCCGACACATTTCTTCCCAATATAGAAAGCTCCACCACTAGTGGACTTTCTGTCTACCACATCACCAGCCCAGTCAGCATCTGAAAATGCGGATAATTCACTGTCCCTGCCTGCAGCAAAAAATAACCCGAAGTTATGTGTACCGTGAATGTATCTCATGATTCTTTTTACTGCTTCCATATGTTCCCCTTTTAGATTACTCTGAAAGAGGGCTGCAAGGCATGTGGCAAAGACAATATCTGGCCTTGTCGCTGTCAGGTACAGTAGGCTTCCAATGATCCTCCTGTACATGGTGGGATCAACAGAGTCCCCATCCTCATGCTTTCCGAGTTTAGTTCCAACTGCAACCAGAGTTGACATTGGTTTGGAGTCTTGCATATTGAACTTCTTCAGTAGCTCTCTTGCATATTTTTCCTGAGAAATGAAAGTGTATTCCTTCTTTTGAATCACCTGTAGCCCCAAGAAATATGTGAGCCCCCAATCATAGACATTTCAAATTCTGATTTCATGTGGTTGGAAAATTCATCCACTGATTTCTGCCTACTGCCACCAAATATGATATCATCAATGTAGACAAGAACTATGAATTGATCTTTTGGAGAATTCTTCACATAGAGATTGTGATAAACTCCTCCTCTTTTGAATTCCAACTTCTTGAGATATGAATCCAGCCGTGAGTACCATGCCCGTGGTGCCTGCTTAAAACCATATAGAGCTTTCTTCAGTTTACAGACCTTTGTTTCATCAGTACCCAAAACAAAGCCCACTGGTTGTTCAATGTAGACTTCTTCTTTGAGTACACCATTCAAGAATGCTGTCTTAACATCCATTTGATATACTTTATATCCTCTTTGGAGTGCCATGGAAAGGAAAAGCCCGATTGACTCCAGTCTAGCCACTGGAGCAAAGGTTTCTTCAACATCAATGCCTTCAATTTGAGAGTATCCTTTACATACCAGACGTGCCTTGTTTCTGATGACACTTCCATGTTCATCAAACTTATTTTTGAAGATCCATTTGGTACCAATTACATTGTGACCTTCGGGTCTCTGGACAAGATCCCATGTATGATTCTTGTCAATCTGATCTAATTCATCATTCATGGCTTTCACCCAAGATTTATCTTTTGCAGCTTCTTCAAATGAGGATGGCACTACAACTGATAGAAATGAAGACTGCGTGTTATTCCTCATCCTCCTTGTTTGAGTGGGTGCACTTTTGTCCCCAATTATGTTGGATGGATCAATCTCAGCTCTTCGATTTCTCCTGCGAGGTTCAGTAGCATTTTCTTCAGCCATAGTTTCTTCTTCAGATTCTTCTTCTGAGTCAACATCATGATGTGACTGCTGAGTGTTTTGAACAACTTCATCTATTTCTGCACTTGTATTTTCGTCACGTCCACATTCTTCCTGACTTTCTATCACATCAGCATATGACGTTCTTGAAGCATTTGTGGTTTTCTCTTCAATTATCTTAACATTACTGCTTTCCACAATTCTTCCCAAACGCTTGTTGAAACATTTGTAGGCTTTGCTGTTCATTGAGTAACCAAGGAAAATTCCTTCATCTGCATTATCGCCATATTTCCCTTGATTTCCTTCTTTGTTCCTGATGAAGCATTTACTTCCAGAGACACGAAAGTATTTTAGAGAAGGCTTCCGTCCATGCCACAATTCGTATGGTGTCTTCATATCACCCATATAAAGTCCTGTTCGATTCTGAATGTACACTGCAGCTTGAACAACCTCTTTCCAGTAATGTCATGGAATACGACTCTCAATCAGCATAGTTCATGCCATGTTGTTCACCTGTCGATTCCTACGTTCAACAACTCCATTTTGTTGTGGATTTCTCACAGCATCTACCTCATTTTGTATCCCATGCTTCTCTAGATAATTCTCAAATTCAATGGACGTGTATTCTCCTCCGTTGTCAGATCGCAACACTTTGATTGTTCGTCCAGTATCATTCTCGGCGATTCGCCGATATGTTTTCATGCAGTCAAGGACTTGTCGTTTCCTGTGAATGACCATCACACATGCCATTCTACTGTAATCATCTATGAAAAGGACAAAGTACCTTTCTCCATGTGTTCTGACAATATTTATTGGACCACAAACATCTGTATGAATCAGATCAAGAAGGTGAGATGCCTTTTTCTTCTTTGGCTGATATGAACTGCAGACCAGCTTCCCACGAATACAAGCATCACAAGATTTTTCACGTTCATGCTTCAGGTTGGAGATGTCCACGAAAATTCTCAATTTTGATATTTTCTCCATGTCTTGTTGATTGATGTGTCCCAATATCCGATGCCACAAATTGTTTTCTTCTTCAACAGTCATGTAACATACATTTTCTTCATTATCAACCTGATACAAGTTGCCTTTTGTTCTACATCCCTTCATAAGCGAATTGCCAGTTTTTCCCTTGATAGTGCAACCTTTTTGATTAAAAGTAACTATAAGTCCTGAGTCACCGAGTTGACTCACGCTGAGGATATTATGACGTAGGCCATCCATGTAAAGGACTTCAGTCTTCTTTAGTTCTCCATTATCTAATTGGGTACTTCCACTCCCTTTAATTTTCAGAGCCCCATCATTACCAAATCTTACTGTACCATCAACATTCTTTATGATATTCGTTAGTAGGCCGACATTACTTGTCATATGAGATGAACAACCGCTATCCAGAATCCAGGTACTGTTGTTCTTTGTAGCTTTGAGGGCTACCTCTGCAAGGTTTGATTTCTCAATCTTCTTCCTTTCCTTCCATGAGACATTAGATTGAGTATATAGAACTGATGACCTTTCAACTATCTCTTCCGCATACCCAGGTTCTTCATAGTCAAAGTCTTATTTGAGAGGTGAGAACCTGTTTGAAAGAGAAACACTGTCTTGCTGACGAGACTTGACTTGTCTTGAACTTCAGTATGAGGTGTCTATGTCCCTTCTCTGCCTGCAATTAATGGCCTTATGACCAAAGTTAGAACAACGAAAAAAATATCCATAGAAATTATTTCTTCTATGAGAATTAGAATATGAGATTGTTCTCCTTTGTTGAGCATCTATATCTTCTCCATTCAGATAGCTTCTTGCCTCTTCACAATAAGACATGGTATGGCCCAGATAGCCACAGAACTGACACTTCATGAGAGGAAATGTCTTCTCACTTGAATTTATCCTGACACCTTCTTCCTTGGGAGAATAGTAAGACTGTCTGTCATTTTTGAAAGTTTGAGGATAATTTTCGGGTCTCCTTTTAGTTTGGATTGAGGGTTCCTTTTTCAGCACTCTAGGTAACATTTAATAATGTTCAACTTTCATCTTATCTTTCTTTTGGATCTTTTCACTTCCAGCAGTTGATGACTCAGCCTCACATCCAATTCCACTCTTTCCCATGCGAGCGGGTCTTTGATCACTCAAGATTTTTCCAACCCCATCTGAACCACACTTGGATCTTGCTAGTAATTCTGCATCTGAGAATCTTCCGAACTGTATTTTCTTCCTCGATTCTTTTGGAATTGATTCAGTCTCCAGTTTACTCCTTAGAGTAACTACTTCCTCCTCAAGACCCTCAACAGTCTTGGATTTTTCATCTAGTCTGGATGTGAGGTCATTGATGACCTTTGCCTGCTCTTCAATTCTCAGCTTCAGATCAACTACATCATCATTGCTTTCAATTATTTGAGACCGTACCTTCACAAATTCTTCCAGTCGTTCAATTTCAGCTTCAAGTTTATCAACATATTCAGTTGATTCTTCTACAATTGATTTCCACTTATTGCAGCTCTTACATTTAATCTTAAGCTTACTAACCACATCCTTAAGTTGCACCTCAGGATCTACACAAGTTCTCAGTTGTTTTTCTCCATCAGTATCTTCTGACTTTTCAACAGTGGCCATCATAGAAGCATGGTTCCCAGTTTTGAATTCTGGTTCTTCTTCATCACAGAATTCATTTTCATCTTCTTCCTCTTCACAGAAAAAACTCTTCCTTTGCATTTTCTTACCAGATTTGAAGTCTCCCTTTTTGAAGAACCTTCTCTGAGGCTTCTTGAAGTTTTCATCTTCACTGTCATCATCATTGATATTCTTCAAGCACTGAGAGGCAATGTGCCCAACTTTTCCACAACGGAAACATGCTAGAGGTAACTTCCCTTTGAATTTCCCTTTCCCCTTCTGGAACTTCTTTACAATGAGAGAAATAATTTCTTTCTCTTCGTCATCATCACCGCTACTATCCTTTGAGATTTTCAATTTATCCATGGCCTTGAATTCCATTTCCTTGCTCACCCGAGTCGTAGCATCTTCTGGTTTGACTCTCATTTCATATGCTACCAAGCTGCTCAGTAGATCATCCAGAGAAAGTTTGGAAAGATATCTTTCCTCAAGGGCTGACACCTTAGCATTATACAGAGGTGGAAGTCTTCTTAATATTTTCTTTACAATGTCAATGTCTTTGATTTCTTCACCTAAACCCCGAATTGCTCCAACCACTTCAGTAATTCGATTGAAGAAAGAGTCTACATTCTCGTCTGGATGCATCTTCAGATCATCACACCGATTGTGTAGCACTTGTAGTTTCACCTCCTTCACTTTGCTGTCTCCTTCATAAATATTCTCAAGTTTATCCCACATGGATTTTTCTGAGGTGCAATTCATCACCATCAGGTAGATCTGATCAGAAAGGGCTGCAGTAAGAGCATTCTGTGCTTTAGCATCTGCATCAAGAAGTTTCCTGTCTGTTTCAGTCATAGCCAGACCTGTTGGATCAGTGACATGTATTCCTTGCACAGTAGAAAAAAGAACTTCCATTCCAAGAGATCTTAGATGAGATCTCATTCTGTTCTTCCAGATCTGGAAATTGCTTCCATCGAAGTGAGGGACTCCCCTGACATTGACCGCGTTTTCCATGACAAAGAAGGTCAGATTCAACACCAGCAACCTTTACGCTTTGATACCACTTGAAGGACCCCGGGACACCCTGAGAGGGGAGGGGTGAATCAAGGTGACCACTTTTTCTTTTAATGTGATGGATCTTGTTCCCACGTTGGTAGGAACTTGTTGAACCTGTATGATGATTATGATCAGAAAGAAAACATTCACATGCACAGAGAAGACACAACCATTTTTACTTGGTTCACCACTAAGGGCTACGTCCAAGGAGCATACACCGACAGGTTGTCGGTCATACCAAAATCCACTATGCTTCACCAGCTGTAGATTACAAAGGTTCGGGTACAGACACTCTGTCCCAGGATCATTGCCTTTAAAATTGTTCAGGGATAGCTCACTGCGTCCCTCGGGTCACTCCCGTTGACTCCCCCTAGCTCACTGCCATTGGTGAAGTCTCACTCAGTTTATAGACGTGAAGGTCTCTTCATCATTTTCATAAGAATGAATCCTTTGTTGTATGTAGATGCTCTATTGAAGTCCGATTCTCACCAAAAGCAGAATATCACTTTTCCTCGAATGTATCGGGTAGTCTCCTGGCTTTTGTGCAGCTCCAAACAGGCCGGCGGGCTTCAGCAAAACCTGACGCGCTTCTCCAAGCTGGACGCGCAAGTCCCAACACGGCACGCAAGTCCAGATTGGTGCGCAAGTGTCACCAATGCACCTGCACGATGCTTCCTTCCCCTATAACAAACTTGCGCGGTCCACTTCCTTTCTCTCCCAAACCGCCTTGGGCGCTCAGCAGACAACCGGCGCACAAGCTCTACTTGCGCGACCAAACTACCACCTGTGCGGCTCAACCACCTGCGCGACGAGAGCTCGAACAATCTCTAAGACTCGAACTCCGTGGGAAATGAGGAGGGGTGGTCCAGTATTTATAGGCAAACTGGACCCCCTGCGCGGAGGCGCACAAGTCCTCAGCGGCGCGCAAGTCTTGTATCCAGTAACCTTTGTCGCGCAACTCACTTGCGCAACCCAACCAACACTTGCGCGACCTTCTTCCCTTAGCCAAATTTTGATGTTCTAATCCTCAAAAACATATGGCGCGCAAGTATTTTATCCTCAAAGAGCTCGGCACGCAAGTACCTTTGCCAAAAACACTTTACTTTATTGGTCGATTTTCAGGCCCAAAAATTTGGCAAACACTGGGAAATGGCGCCACCTTCACTACTGTTTTCTGCTTGAACGGTATGATCTCTTTGTTGGTACACATCCTGAACTTCCACTGAGGATTGACAACAAACACAAACCATACGCCAAATCATGCTTTGAAGACCCTAGTTCCAACAATATCAACTGAGTTTGTTGTATCCATGTTACTAGCGATCACCCAATGAATAAGCACCTAAATCTTAGTATGAGTAATGATGTTAGACACCTATCCCTTACTGGGGGGTCATCCATCACTGTGTGATCAACCCTAAAATGAGAAATATCATCTAGAGAAGTTTTAAAAGGATTATATTCCTTGGTCTAATGATATGTCTTAAGTTCCATAACACTTATGAAAGACCCTTCCATTTTCACTACCTCTAAGAGCATCTCTTTAGATGATTACAACACTCCAAATAGATTGGAAGAGGAGACTTGATCCTTGATTATATTTTCAATTTTAGAATTCTGGACCCTTTCAACCACAACTCCACATACCTAATCTCGAGTATTAGTATCAAGAAAATCATCATTTTTTCATTGGAGTTTAGGATATCTAAGATTCATTATTAGCTTTATCATCAAGGTTAGGCCAACCCTCCTAATTTTATGTATCAAAGGAGCATCCTTATTTGAATTATTCTCTAAATTGATAGAAATTTGTCCATGAGATAGTTCCTAAATAGGCACTAGAGACATCAGAGTGTTAATAACAGGACCACCAGTCATGGTAAGTTCATCTTAACCACTATCTTGAATCCTATAATACTCTACACTACTTTTAGAAAAAACCAAACCAATATAGTTGGCATTAGGTTCCTCTTTAATATTAGAAGTACCAAGAATGCCACTTTATTTGGAGTGATACAACATGGGATGTATAACCATTTGATTAGTAGGATGGGGAGAACAACATAAAAATTATATGGTTCTCTTGACTTCTGAACCAGCCAGCAAACCTGGCCTTGGAGATAAAATAGAGAGGTCAGAATATCTGGACAAACTTTTTTCCAAGACAATACCATACAATTCTTGGTTTTTGAGTGAAAATTATAGACATTGATCGCTTAGGGGCCTCAAAATCTATTTTTTTCTTACCTTTTATAGATTTTTAAGTGATCATATACTCTTTAATAAGATAATGATCAACAATATACTACGCCACTGCTTCATCATATGGTTGCGCCTCACTGGCTAATCCCTTTTCCACAATCTCCACCCATGACTTGGTAGTTTGTAACATGTTCAGTCCAATTTCCCTCACTCCAGCTGAGGCAACCTGACCATGAGGCTCTGAGTTAGATAGATAATCTGATCATTCCCTTTGATGAGGAGAAATTTCCTCATGTGTAGAACTATCCCTGATAAGTACATCTGTAATAGATGGTCAATAGGTCTAGTCTCAGAGAGACCATCCATAAAAGCCAAATGCACACCTATATTGTGACTAGGACGACTTCCAATCCTCTTCCCCTATAAGACCAAATAATTATGTATTCCTGGATCCTGAGGCTGATCATGAACATCATTTTAAATACCACCTTGAGCATTGGATTTCCAACATCTAATCTTTTTAAAGCATGAATTTTCATCATGCCATCGCACCAAGAAAAAAACACAAACAATATATCTCTAGCAATTCAAAATGTCATGTCCTATTACTTTAAAATCCATACAAAAACAAGGGGATTTTTTATACTCAATTCTCAGATCAATCTCATCATATTTAGTTGAAATAAAATCTCTATCCACTGAAGTATAGCACAAGTCCACTTCTACTAAAAAACAAGCATAGTGGATGAATCTGTCCACCTCAGTTTCCCTATTCATTTTAATAGGAACCCCTATAGACATTGAAATATCATATAGGATCCTAGGGTCCCAAAGTATCCAATTTAAACCATATACCTTGACCCATAACTGAATAGAGGAATTGCCTACCTCTAAAGGGTTGAACTTCTGATCCTATTCTCGGATGTGCAAAAATACTAGCTTGAGAGGGATCGATCCAAATCCCAAAGCCCTCATATTCAGGTCTTTAGAAGGAGGATGTGGAAAAAACCCCATCCCAATGAGACACAATTCCAATTTGTAAAGCCCTGAATTTTCAAAAGGTGCTCTACAAGATCCTTAATTCTCCACGGCGTAGATCCCCTTGAAAAAAATAAGACATGCAATGATTGAGTGATCACTAATTTCCAAGCATTATGAGACACTAGTTGGGTCAACCTTTACAAGGGAAACATTTCCCTTACAAGAAATACCACCAAAAATAGAACCTTTCAAGAGAGAGAATGAGCGATTGGGTGCACTATCATCAAATAAAGCAACCACAATAGTCCCTCCACAAACAACTTTCCAACCTCCCATTCCAGCACCCACATGTTTGTGGGAGTCGAATCATCCTTGGGCGAGGAAGATATCAACTAGAGAATGGAGAGATGAAAGTGCCACAAGCATAGAGCCCTAATCACCATTAAGGATTAGAGAGAGATTCTCTCATAGACCAAAACCCATCTCTCACCATTATAAATATATTTATATAATTATATATATTTGTAGAACTATATATATATATACATATATATATTAATATATATATATAACAATAAAAAAATAAATATATTTATTATAATCTTATAAATATATATATTTATAATTATAATTATAAATAAATATATTTATAAATATTTGTATATAATTATAAATGCATTTATATAATTACATATATTTATATATTTATATATATTTATCAATATATAAATATATATAATTATAAATATAATAAATATATTTATTATAATTTTATAATTATAATTATATATATATTTATAATTACAAATAAATATATTTTAAAATATTTATATATAATTATAAATATATCTATATAATTATACATATATATATAATCATATATATATATAATTATATATATAATTATATATATATAATTATATATAGCAGTTAGAGGCTTGCCTGAGTGCTAAAGGCTCCCCATAATCCTGCATCAAACCCGAGTTCAAATCTGGGTGAGAGCGAATTTCTACTGGCAGGCGGTGGTGTAGGCATGACACAAACAAATAGTAATGCAGATATGATGCAAGCAGATGGTGACACAGACAGATGGTGATGCAGACATGAAATAGACATGACGTTGTACTAGGACTTCAGGTCAGTTTGTTGGCCTTTGGGCCATGTAATGGACTTTATGCTCACTGGACCTTCAGACCATGTATTGAATAAAAAAAGGCTTGATAGATGAGCTATCCCTTGGGGGGGCTATGACCTACCTTTCTGACCTGTGTGTGTTTAATATAATTATACCCCCCAAAAAATAATATATATATATATATATATTAATATATACACACACACACACATAATTATAAATATAGTAAATATATTTATTATTTAAATATATTTATTATAGTTTTATCAATATTTAAATATATATATTTATAATTATAATTATAAATAAATATATTTAAAAATATTTGTATATAATTATAAATATATTTATATAATTATATATATATATATTTATTAATATATAAATATATATAATTATAAATATAATAAATATATTTATTATTTAAATATATTTATTATAATTTTATAAATATTTGGTTAAAACATTATATATATTTAAAATTTTATAATTAACTATTTAAATTACAAAATTATTAAAAAATTAATTTAAATATATTAATTGTATAAATTTCAAACATATTTTAAATGTTCAAACTTAATAAATAAAAAACGAATAAATATTATTCATATAAGTTACAAATATATTGAAAATATTACATGTATAGTAAATAAATATATGTATAAGTAAATATTACAAAATGATTAAATTCCAAAAAATATAAAAATAAATAAATATTAAAAATGAATAAATAATATTAAATGAAAGCAATATTAAAAAAAATATAATTTAACAAACAAAACTATTTTAAAAAATAAATTCATATTAGATTAACTACATGAATTGTATACATGTACAAAAATGAAGGAAATATTAAAAAATGCATTTAAATAACTTAATTATATAAATTTCATACATTTTAAAAATATTACAACTTAATAAATAAAATTGAATAAATACTAATCATATAAATTAAAATCATATTAAATATAATACTATGTAAAATATAAATATGTTTAAAAAATGAACAAATTTCAAAAATATTATATAAAAATGAAAAAATATACATCAAATGTGAAATAAATACATTCCATACATACACATGGACACATGTTATATATATATATATATGTAAATCCCATGTACATGTGCACATATACATACATATACATACATTTGAATATGTACTATGTCTATATATACACATACACAAAACACATACACAAAACACATACACATAACATATTGCATACACATATACGCACCTAGACATTTGACTGACTGAATGGCCTGAAGGCCTTCATTTTTTTATTGATTTTTGATCACCCCCCTTTCAAGGGATGAGGGGGAACCCTTACAAGGCCCGTAGGCTCAGAGATTACATGGCCCGTAGGCTTAGGAGATTACATGACCCGAAGGTCTTAGGGAATTCAACCAGACTATCAATAAGGAACTGCCCCTCCCCAGCATCTGCATCTTGATAGTACCTCTCCACCTTTGCATGACTGTCTGGCTAGGCTTCCAGTGCAAGCACAGGCTGGTACTGATGGCATATCCATACCCTCTCATTCTGACAATCCATTTGGCTCTGCTCTGGTGAATGCACCTGCTCTGAATCCTCTTCTGGGGCTGCTCCTTTTTTTGTAGTGTGTCTGGGGCCTGCATTCATGTGGCCCAAAGGCCTTGGGGTGGCCCTAAGGCCTTAAGGTGGCTCGAAGGCCTTGAGAGTAAACTGGTCCGAAGGCCTTGGGTGGCCCGAAAGCCTTGCAGGACCTGAGGACCAAACCGGTGGCCCGAAGGCCCATATGGATGAATAGTTCCAGCTGCTACAGTACCGAACAGTGCCTGCTACAGTACTGCTACAGTGCCTGCTATAGTACTTCTATAGTGCATACTACAGTACTACTACAGTACTGCTACATAACCCGGAAATATGCCTCCACCCGGATTTGATCTCGGGTCTCTTGGATGCACCTAGCGAGTCCTCACCAACTGGGCTGAGGCTCTTGTGCTATATATATATATATATATATATAAAAGTTCAAATATAAAATATTAAACACACATCATTTATATTCTTATAATTATTTGAGTTATTAATTTATATATATACATATTAATATATCATATTTATATCAATTATATACATGCATTTTTTAATTAATGTATATAAATAAACATTAATTTTTGAATATGAATATGATAATTTAATATATATTAATAATATTTTTTATTAAAAGTTTTTATCAGCGCTAAGAAAAACACTGATAAATATACACCTTTATTAGCACTAATAAAGGTTACCCTTTTATCAAGGTTTTATATTTAGCACTAATAAAAGCCATCACTGGATAAAGTGTGATCTGTGGCAGTGGGTTCGACCCCCACACATAGTATGGTGGATCATAATTATGCCCTATGTGACTTTTCACTCCTACCTATTGGGGTTTGGGGAAGAGATAGTTATACTCAAATCAATCACACTTCGACAACGAGACCATGGATATTAGCTTTGATGGGACAAATCAATTGGAAACCGACACATGTAATGGGTGGGGGGAGGGGGGTTGAGGTTTGTTTTCAAAAAAAAACTTTCACCAAACCTTCAATTGGTCAGTCCCATGTTTTAGTGGAAGTAAGCAACCCTAGGAAAAAACCACAAACTTAACACTCATTCTAAACATCTTAAAGACCAAAATCCCTTTAAATCCATGCTTTATTAAGGAACATTTTATTATTAAACACAATCTCATCAAGGTAGAAATTATATTTGTTTGAATTCACCTTGTTCTTCACATGTTTAACTTATTCTTCCATGAATAATCTTCTAATTTTTTTTTTGATGAATCATGATAATAATATGAATGTTTTTCTTAAAAATAAAAGGAAAATATATTTTATTATGTTTAACATATATTAATTTGATTATAATTTATGGTTATGTGATGAAATAAAATTTCCATGTCATTCTTTGTATTATTAATTTTATTAGCATACTTAATTGAATAACGTGGAAATAAATTCAATATTTTTTTTGAGATATAAAAGATAATTAATATTGATTTTAAATCTTGAATTTTGACAAACACCATGGAATGAATTATTTTATTAAATTCCCTTGAATGGTTTTTGAATTAATGAAATTATAACATCACATCCCCTCGATTTATTATTGTTATTGGTTGTGTATATTTTTAACCCCATGAACTTTAACCTCAAACATATATGTATGATTTCATTCTACATGAATGAATAATGTGATGACTATGAAATGATTTTTGTCCATCGGGTCATTCCCCTTTCCCCAAATGTTCTCCCCTCTCACAAAACATGAATACCATCGTCCATAACTCCATTCAGAGATTTGACCAAATGGGAATGTTGGTAGAAATGGATAAAAGGAAATCAACAATGAAACATAGAGTATGGGGTATTTGGGTTCAAATAGAGTTGTGATTGTGTATCTTGAGACTAAAAGGGGGGTTGGGTATGATTAAGGCAAATAGAAATTATTGTGATGATCAAAGAATCAAATAATAACTATATATGCTTAAGCAATAAATGATATAGGATTTTGTGGCATTGAGCTTGTCTAGTATCAAAGGTGAAGTCCAAGGTAGAGGATACCATTGTGGTTATAGTACAAGACATGTTCAAATATGCTATCTAGATATGGGAAATGTGATTACATGGAATGTAGTCTGTTGGGTCACACATCGTGTATCTTTCTACTTGTGGTGATAGGAATTATGAATTTTCCTAAATATCACATGTGATGGGACCAAAATTCACACACTATTTATCTCAAAATGGTGTTCCTCAACATATACCCTAGTATACACCGCTTCAATTCATTTTCCCCACACATCATGTAGGACAGTAAAAACATCACGTGTTTTAGTAAACTAACTTGAGTATCTCTTT
This sequence comes from Viscum album, assembly GCA_963277665.1. Classification (NCBI taxonomy): domain Eukaryota; kingdom Viridiplantae; phylum Streptophyta; class Magnoliopsida; order Santalales; family Viscaceae; genus Viscum; species Viscum album. The sequence continues at coordinate 565,119,317 of OY728142.1, read as the reverse complement.
TAGTACACAACCAATACATTCAAAGGATCCACACACCATGTGATTGAAGAAAATATCATGTATTATTATTACATGACATGAGATCCTATAGTAGTACACACCCTATAAGTCTGCATGTCCCACACACCATGTACCCTTCTGGAAACACCATATTGGTCATCCTCACATGGATTGGATAAAAATATTACTTTCCCAGATACCACCTGAGGTATAAATATCATGTCCTAAGAAGTATATGTCTTGTACTTTACCATCTTTGGTGTTTCCCATATTTCCTTGCCTAGGTGGCAGTTTTGGACTCATGATCAGTCCATTATAATAATTTTTTCATGTGGAATGTGATGGTTCATGAATCTTCATCATTCAAGAATTTTTTCTAATTAATTTTAGTAGTTTGAGTTCCATATATTTAAAGAGACAATGATGGAGTGGGTGGAACAGTTGGAAATGACATGGGGTCGGTGACACCCTGGTGACATACCAACTCCATGGAATGGGTCCTTTGTATACTTAGTGGGGTAGGTAACCCCTTATAGGTGGGGTCTAGGTACTATAATTATTAATTTAGTAACCCTGTAGGCTAGTGTATACACCACATGATGATGCACATGTCCTCCATAAGATTCGGTACCCTCTTGACTGATGTTTACTTTTCAGCAAGGTGTGGGTCCCCAAGTACTACCACTACTACTATTGAGGGATGATACAGAAGTGATGGAAGTTAGGTAATGGGTTGGTTAGGATGATGCTGAGTTGTGAATATTGAGATCCTCCTTTACCTTGGTTGTATTGTTCCCCTGGATCATATTTGGGTTTATTTTATTGAGATGTCTTGTTATCCTATTTCTATTTTTATATTATTGGGTGATCCTACTATGTATTTTTATAATCACTCTTATACTAGCACTGTTTCCACATATATTGTGTCTGGGAATATGACTCATAGTTTGGTGGTTACTTCATTGGACATGTTACCAATGGAGCTAGTGGGAAGAAGGGAACAACCCACCTAAGTTATGGATTGTTGTGTCGAACCATCACTGATCGAGCTTTCATCCTATGAGACACTCTGTCATATCAAATAGAAATGGATCCTTCTCAGCTGGGGCTCTCTCCAAAGTGATCCCTTTATGTGGAGTTGGATTTTTGGGGTGGAGGGTTTGAAAAGGACACTCTTAGGGACTCTCTTTTTAAAGATAAGATATTAATGAATGTTTTAAAACACTTCATGTGAAAGAATCAAGATACAAAACATGATATCCATATGTCACATATATAACATGGATAAAAATATTCTTTTATCACTTCTCAAATTTATCACCATATCACATATTGTGTTGGGATTATAATTTATATCATGTTATTTCTCTTTATTGTCTAATTTATTTTGGTCATTAATCATTAAATATGTTTATTTTTATTTTTAATCATTTGTTTTTAATTTAAACGTTTTTAATAGAGAAAAATCATTGTATAATATTATAATCATTGGTGTTTAATTCACTATTAGATGGTTAAGTATTTATAATTTTATTTACAAAAATATTTATAAATATAGATAAAATGAACATAAAATACTTGAATTTTAATAAAAAGTTAATGGTTTTTTAATAAAATCAAAAAAATTATCAAGTATCCTATTTTGGTAGAAAAACCATAGAGAAAAGAGAAAATGATAGCGAAGGATCCAAACATAAAATTTATTACAAGTTTTGATCATCACCTATCATTTTCTCTAGAGAAAATTTAATGAAAGAAATATTTAGTACTCAAATTAAATAATTTTGAGATAAACATCTTTGGGATAATCATGTCAATTTGGAGAAGTATATCTCTTCCACTGAGAATCAACTTCAGAAATTTTATAATTATATTGATCATGGTGGAATGAGTGGAAGAATTTTTTATCTATAATACCATTTACATAATCATCTGATGAGAAAGAAATGGTTTCGATACTTGAAATCTAGATCACAATGGGTGAAAGAAGAAGATCTAAGTACAAAAATTTTCCACCAAAAATTAAGTGTACAATGTTGAAATAATTATATTTACAAGTTATTGGATGAGGGTGGATCTTATTAGAGTTTGTGACCTAAAACCAACTACCATGTGCATTTGATTATTGAAATATTCATGGTGTTGAATATTGTATTGAATATTAATTAATATATTATCACATCTTGATCATTATTCTATGATAAAATGAATGTGGTAATGTCCTAAGGATACATTTCATACAGAAAGGATATAGTAGTTTCTTACTATGATGATAACCTAGAATTGATATGATAGTATTATTAAAAATATGTGTTTTATATTTGGACTATATCTTTTTATGAGATAAAAATGATATAAGCAATTAGGGGTAGGGGATCATAAGACATCGATACATCTTCTCATGATGTTCATCCTTGATAATCTATTATATAGAAGGTTATGAGAACTAAAACCACAAGTGGGAAATCCCTATTTATAGGTATCATTGAAAATTATTTATTGTGAATGTGTATCATGTTCCTTAGACTTTAATATTATTAGTAATTCATATCATGTGTCGCATACTTTTATGTATTGAAGAAAATTGTAGCGACATATACTCATGGAGAGGTAGGATAGGTTGGGTGCATAATGGGTGATATGTATTGATGAATAATATAAGAAATGATTTGTACCTTATATTATTTAATAGAAGTTTAAATCTTAATCCCTTTTATGGAAATGGAACTACCTGATTATGTCCATGGTAATGGCGTTCTGTTAGTAAGTTTATTTCGAAAAGTCAAGGAAAGAATCATCGAGCACATAGGTTGATAACACCAATATGAAGCTTGTTTAATAAAATATATATATAAAAATGAATTATATTACACAATTTATATTCATATTATTCTATTTTTCATTGTAGAATTTAACTTCTTTTTATATGGATGTCTTGGCGTGTTGCAAGATTCTAACCTTATAATTTAGGTGGTTTTTACTAATTCCACTGAGAAAGGGGTTTAGAGGGTAACACATTATATATATTTAGAACCTAAATTAAATTCTATATGAATTTAATATGTTGAATAAATATTATTATCATACGTGGTATAATAATTATTCATGTTTGGTTGATCACATATATTTAGTCACTAGTTATTCAAGATAATATTTGTGAGTTGAATATTTAATAAATATTTAATTGATATTTTATTAAATATAATATTTATTTATTTATCAATGAATAATGCAATGATAATTATTTTTTTAAATAAATAGTAATTATCCATGGTTCAATAAATACTAAGGGGGAAACGTGAACCAAGTTAATGGTCTGGGTGGAAAATGATATACTAAATATCATTTTTTATATTTATTTATCTGTGAGTTTAGAACATGTCAAGTAAATAATGATAAATATATTATTATTTAGACACGGGGTTCACTAGTGATTAGGTTATTGGTTAGGGTCCTATGTGTAATTACCAACCCTAACCTTGCTCTACAAATACTTGATTATATTATTCTCTTATGTTAATTAATAGATAGTCACTATTGTGAGAAACAGATTCAATAGAGAATCCTCTCAAGCCCTAGAGAGCTCTTCCTCTAGAATGATCTCAACAAAAAAGAGATATTATAGAAAATCCATCCTTTTATACATATTATTATATTATTTTAAGCATTATTATCCATCAAATACAAAACAAGGATGAAAAATTCTAATGTATTTTGAAGACTAGGTACATAATTAGAAAACATGAAATCAAAATAAAATATATTTTTATTAATCTCTATAATGAGATACTACATCTATATAGGATAACCTAGGGAATAAATCTAAAAAAGGGATGATCTAAAAAGTATAGTAAGAGAATAAGAATAGAAAATAAGCACAACACAAGTGTCATAAGGCATAACATGACAAAATATAAGGTATGGATCATGAATAAACATATAGAGGAATAACATATAAAACATGGAATCATTTGATCATGGAAATATAGGAATGTGGAAACAAAATATATCATGACATAATCATGACTCAATGATAACTTCCAAGATGGTATCACATGGTAGACATAGTCCCATAGTGGGTTAGGTTTACTCCCTAACCCAATACATAACATTTCATGAGAAAAAAAATTACCCAATGTATTGGAATGATATCTGGGCACACACATCATAACATGTACATTCATATGTGTTCCACATAAAGAAATCAAACATAATAAATAGTCATAAGGGTTATCCATGGAAAGAAATAGGCTTTATAATCATGTCTTAAGGTAAAAAAAAATAGTGTATCATAATGGAATCCATGAAAGAAGGGATTAAATAATTCTTGGAAAATAATAAAGTAAAAATTAGAATATATTAGGAATAATATTTTCCATCTGAATTGAATACATGGAAAAGAGTTTTTAGGAAACTTTAAAAATGTGCCACTTTAGTGTAGTTTAAGGGAAACAATTAAAGAGTTCTTAAATAGGATAAAGGAATAATTATTTACATACATGCAAAAAATGAAATAAAATGTTTTTTCATGATAAAATGAGTGATTTTATAAAATATGGTTGGATTAAAACATTTTATGGAGTTTACTTAAAAAATGTATAAGAAACTGAGAAGTTCCTATTAATCGGGTTTGCTTATCAAGAGGAATCGAGAAGGGAACATTTTATAACATGTATTTACCCATCAAAGAAAGATGAATTGAGATAGATATATATGTTTGGATCATTTATAAATAATATAGGAGAATTATATATGATTAATTGATATATAAATTAATGCAAATAAAGATAAAATGTAACCTATAGGAAATATAGAGGTTTGGATAGATCCCTTACCTTATGTACGAATGTGTTAGAACTTAAAATTAATTTCCTAGAAAATTAAATTATATTCATTAATAATTTAATTAATAATATATTACACATATATTTTATTTATTATAATTTTATCAATTTCATTTATGCCTGTTTTGACGAGTTATAAAGTTCAATTTATTCATTCCAATATTGTTCATTTCATGACATCATGGTCGAATAATTTGTGGATAATTATAGGTGTTCTTGTAAAATGGGAATAAAACTATAGATGTGTAATGAAATAGTATTCATGAACTTCCATAAATTTTAATGGTACCAAATATCATTTTGTGTTTATATCTAGGGATGATTTTTTTAGTAAAAATGTTAACATTATTTGGTTCGTTCATTTTGGAAGTTTTACTGACTATCACAAACTAGTTTCATTTTATAAAATATTATGGAAATATATTAATTCCATAATGTGAAAATATATATAGTATACATATTTATGCCATTTTAAAAAATTTTATGTTAATTTAAACCTTTTATGAAAATGTTAATGGGAAATGAAAACTCATAGTCCATAAAGACGGTGATCCAACATATCACGTATGTTGTTTTCTTTTTTAGAATAAAAGGAGAAGAGATGAGATTTTTTGATTGATATTACATTAAAAAATAAAATTATAGTATATATATGATATCAAAGTAATCATGATACTTTATATAGGGGGTTAGGATATGTAGATGAAAGAAATGATTTAAAAGAGGAAGATGAAGGATTTTACCCCTTGAATGTTGTCTCATTGAGGACATCCTTAAGACACTTGGAATTGGTCTTTGGGTGAGACCATAAATATTAGGACATGGGAAAGAGGCTTGGGAAGGTAATTAGATAGAATATTGACAAGCTCCAAGGCTTAGAAGGTGTGAGGAGAAGGGATGGTGAGAGGTGAGATTTATAAGGGGAGGAGAGGAGTGTTTTTGATTATTATATTCATTAGTTTATTATTATAACTAAAGACCATCACTAGTATCAATTATTGTGACTATAAAAAGTAAATAGTTCATGTTATTTTTAAATAATGGGTTCTTACATCATCTATTACTTAAAAATTATTTTATTTGGTTTATAATGTTAAGTGCCATAAATTACCACATTTCACAATTAACAAAAAATCCAACTATTTTAGAAAAATATAAAAAATTAACTCAAACAATTTTTAGATGTTTATATTTAAAAATGGAATCCATTTTTTGAAAACAATTTTCTATATATGAGAAATTTATTTTTTAAATAAAAACCTCATTTATTTGAAAATTACCGATTTTAACATTATAATCGATTTTATGACCCTTTGAAAAATTATTTATGGTCTCATTATCAAATAATTATAATAAAAATAATTATTAATTTATGAATCCATTTTATATAAATAAATTTTATTTTAAATCATCTTATTTATTATAAAATTGAAAATAAAACAGTTACGTTTTACAAAAATACTAACACTTAATTTATAATTTTTAAAACATTTATTTACTTGTACCTTGATATAAATATCCCATATTTTCATTTTTTAGGATACATAAATATTATTTTACATTTCCATAGGCTAGTTAACTATTCTAATGGTTAGATTAGTATTCCTAATCCTTACATTACTATTCTAATGGTTCAGTTACTATTCCAATGGTTAGATTTATAATGGTCATATGGGTTTACTACTTACTATAAATACCTCTTATTCCATTAATTCTTCATTCATTTATATCTTATCTCAAGTTTATATATATATAATTTCATCTTCAGAATGAATATTACATTATTGACATTATGTTTTATTTCTACATCTTTGTTCATGAGTACAGTTATTCTGGTGGATCGAGTAGATCCAAATTATCCTATTCTTATTATTTTATTTTCTATTTATTGTACCATTATAATATTTAGAATTATTATTAATTAGTTTTTAACTAATTCATCATTATTCATTTATAAGAATAATGTTTTTTGATTTCTTTATATGACATAATTATAATAAGAGGATTTTCATTGATAAAATTCTAGGCCATTACAATGATCCTCCTCTTCCACCCCATTCAGTATAAAGAGAAAAAGTAGAATATTTATTCTTTGAAGTGATTATTTTAGTAATAAATTATTAATGGCACAAGAATTATAATATTTTTCACTAGAACCCAAAGATGTCTAGGGAGATGTTTGGAGGTTCATGAAGCATGTGTGGATCACTGCTAAAGAGATTCTATGCTTGAATCCTCTCACAACAATGAAACTACATCAAGAAGTGGTAAATTGATTATTCAATGATGAAATAACAACAACTTGAGGTAATTATTATTTAAATAAATTAATTATAAGTTATATGTGATGATTCTATCTCATGGATTTTGGGATCTCTATTCATCAAATTGTGAGTAGAAATATGAAGAATTCAATGAATTTCCTTTATTGGGCATATGACCAAATACTAATTCTATGACTTGGAACCTTTAATTTGTATCAAAAAGGTCACATAATAATTTATAATAATTTTTTATTTTATTGATAAATTATACACATTTATTGTTGGTTTTACATTTATGGTTTATTCTTTCTTTAGTCTAGAAGTCAATTAACATTTTTTATTAATTAAACATGTAACGAACACAACCTCAATAGCCCAGAGCCAATGCCTTAATTTATTAAATTGATATAGATACAAGATTCGAATCCTAAAAGACTAATCAGTTTAATAATTTTGGAATCCATATTACATATATAAGTTTTACATTACATACTGAAATGAAAAACAACATAGTAAATCCTTTGAAAACACTCTTATTCCCTTTGACCATCCCTATAAGTTATTCATAATATACATCTTCTCATCCTGGGGAAAAATGAAACATAATAAAGGGGTGAGCTTAGATGATCAGTTAGGGTAAACAATACAGTGAGAGCTATCATAAATAAACATAAATAATAAGGAAAGGTGAATAACTAAAAACACATACCATTAAAACATAATCCTGAGCATAATATGACAGAGATATAAGCCGATCAAATAATTCCATATAAATATCAACAAAATAAATATATATAACCATGGATATTCTAATAGTCAAATAATCACATGGAATATCAATAACTAATCTCAGAATGAGGGAATTCATAATTCCAGACATTATAAACATACATTCAAGCCTTAGATCAAGACACCATACATAAATGGGTAAGACATAATCCAATACCCAAACTAGTTTGTCTTATTATAACTATCGATGCATCGAGGGTCTATAATGGGCCCCAACCATCACTTACTGAGTCCAATGGATTCCTCATATGAAAGGGGTGATGAAACATAATCAACATAAACATTTTTATTAAAACTAGCATATAAAATATGAATACTTAAACTATAAAACATTAATGGTATCAAAATAGAACATCCAAAGTCAAACTAAATCATAAACCATTTAATGAAATATGGTAAATGATATCATAAGAGATAAACCTAGATCAATCATAAGATCCAACAATGGATGTTGACATAGATGAAAATACTCCAATAAAATCATTAAAATTATCTTGAGAGAAATACCTTTTTTTTTTACTTTGAAATCATTTATTTAAAATCAATTCAATTATAAAAGAATATATTTAATTTGAAAAAAACCTTGTAAAATTTTATAGTAAGCTTCAAAACATTAAGGTGTCATTATGGTAGAAAAATCTACTCATGTCGCATAAGTTAAAAAACATTCCTTATGTCGAAAAAGCCATAAAGTAACTCATTTGGGAAATGAAAAAAAGATAAATTTTAAACCATTTTATAAACAATAAAACTTGGGTAAAATAATTTAAACATTTTTAAGATAATAGTAAAAATATTTTGTATTTTTTAAGAGACATGGACATGGATGATAAATATTCCCCAACAGATACTTATGTATAAACAATTATGAATAATAATGATATTGTGAAATAACACTTACCTTATACTTTCCTTTTTTTGAGGGTGATTTAACCTACTATATAATGGTTAAATAATTCTATTAAATTATACTAGAACCATATCCATATTTATGATATCATATATGATCCTCTTATATTGTTTTGTTAATAATACTTCATTATTACCATTATTTCGGGTGTTAATTGTTTCATTTTACTATGCATGTTTTATCGTGTAAGACCTATTATTATGAATAGGATATATTTTCTTCATATAAAAAATGATATTAAGTTCATAAATATTTATCATATAAATTTTTATAATCATTATTAAATGTTTATCATGGAGGATGCATCACATCGCGTCACGAAGACGGTATGTCGTACGAATGCACGGGCAACAATATCATCCCGTAATGGTAAAATGGTATGGAATTGGATGGTATATTAATTATATAGAATATATATAATATCATATTTATTATTTATATCCATTATATTAATCATTATACCTATCCAAATAAAGTGGTGATTAAATGACAATTACACCACAACGTGGAGATGATAAGCTGTATGTATGCACACATGGTGATATTGTTTTTCATAGGATGGATAAAAGAAAGAATATGGTTGAACCATAATCATAATAAAATATCATAATATATATGATACTAGAGTTACTACTCTATTATGGTAATAATATAGTAAGATTATGTATAAGAATAAAAGAACTTGAATAAGTTGGTAAAACAATTACCTCTTCTTCTATGGACTTCATTTGGGTCTTCTCTTAGGGAAACTAGGGGTGGTATTTTAAGAAGAACATAAGCTCCATAACTTAGCTAAGAATTTTTTGAGGAGAAATGGGTAGGGTTTGATCAATATATAAGGATCAAAGTGGTTTGAGGAAGTGAGGGAGGATGTACCTTTTTATAAGAGAGGGGAGGAGCACTCTTGGAATCCTTTAAAATATTAAATTAATACAAATTGATTTTTTGATTTAAAATAGATAAAAAGTGAGTTATTTAGAATATAAGATGATTATGGGTTGAAATAACCTTAACTAATGATTTTTATATATGTTTAGGTCACAATATTAACCTTATATTTTGGCTTTAACCCTTAGTTAAACCATTTAACTCTTACCCCGATAACTTAGATTTTTAATCTTTAGGGTTAATATGGTTAGTATAAAATATCAAACGAACCCCAAATGGACCATTTATGACATATTTAACCTTGTTATAGTTAGTTTTACAAATTATATATTTTTATTAATTTTATATCATTTAATAAAATATTATTTATTTGAAAGTATCATTTATGTCAATTTTGATACTATTCATTGTTTGTCTTTTTAGAAATATCATAACAACATTATAACTTAAAACAAACACTTATAATATATCACTAACATGTATAAAGTATCTATAAAATTCATGTATATCATTAATTATGTCAAATTATATTTATTTTAATATTTTTAATATCATTCATTTGATATTTTCATTGATTAAATAATTACTGCATCATTATTATGAAAGCCTTTAATTAAATTATTTATTATATAAAAATTAAAAATAAATTATCATGATGAATATAAATTTATTATATTTCAAATTAATATTTATAGTCAAATTTATATCTTGTATAACCATGTATTAAAAATTTAATACTTATTAAAAACATGAGTATGACATTTTTAACTTATCTTTAAATAAAATATTATAAATGTCATATTCTCACACAAGTGGCTTAAAATGGGTTATAATATTGGCCAAAAGACCCTTTTGGTCGAAAAAACTCATCCAATTAAATTATGACATGTGTTAGGGTAATGTTATAATATTATAATATAATTTTTTCCTTCAATTACCCAATTTACCTGTAACCATGATAATAAAAATATTACTAAATTTTACTATTCATATGCCCAAAAATAAAAGAAACCTATTTAAATAATTTATAAAAATTTATTACAAATATGGAATAATTTTTCAAAATTAAAAATATAGAAGTTGCAGTAATTAATTTAAAATTAATCCCATTGATGAGGTGAGAAAATGAGTTATTAAAGTTTAAACATGCAAAAGATTGAAACATTTTTATATCTAAATTCAATATAAAATTATTTACATTGACAAAAATTGGATTAAATGATAAAATAACAATCTATTTATACTTTAAAACCATTCAATAATATAATTTAACACTATAAATTATTTTTATGAAAAAAGTTGTTTTTAATTAAAATTTAGTATTTTTCACTATTCATTAAATCATGAAACTTATCAGAAAAATACAAAAAAAAAATTAACCAAAGTAAATTTTTATATTATGATTTAAAATAAGAAGCATATTTTTTCAAATAGAATATATAAAAGTTTTAAAAATTGGATTTAAAATAGGTTCACCCTTAAAAGGCGGTAAAACTATTTTTATATAAAATATAGATTTTTGGGTTTGTTCTTATCTTATGTCTATAAAATCTATTATAAGAATATAAAAAATATTTGACTAAATGGTTAATATATATATTTAAATAATATAATTATCTAATAGTAATTAATTTAATTTATTAGGACAAAATGGCTTTGTGAGCATAAAAATAGTTTTTATAAAAACAATTCCTATATATTCAGTTGGTTCCTATATTAATTTGTAACCATTGAATTCAACCATATATTTTTTATAATTTATTTAATAATATTTATAACTGCCAAATTAAAAACTAGATAATATCTTATTATATTAAATAATAATATTTTAATAATATTTTATTGTTCGGTAAAACCCAGCCTTGCATGTAATGCAAGCCAACTCATTGTTCCATGTAGCTTAAGCTTATCATGGTGTTACATACATTGTAAGCTATCGAAAAAATTGAATTTATTTAAGAATATACATACTGTAAATTTTTAGGGTGTTACATTCTTCCCTCCTTCAATAAATTGTATCCTCACAATTCAAACTTGTGATCGAAAACTATAGTTTTGACTTTTCAAAATATCTTTGTTGAAATCCCCCATCATAAAAAGGATTAATTAGAACTCCAATTTAAAATAAATAAAGTGAAGTATGAAGGTCACCAAATATAACACATAATAGGGTTACATATAGGAAAACATGGACATGGAAGAAATCTGACCATCAAGTTCTGATGGAGGGTGATAGAGAACATGGTCAGGAGAAAGTTAACAATCACAAATCTATAAATCTGGGATAATCTAAGGGACCATTTGATTCATTGGAAAATAAGGTACTAGGATAATTTTTTTGGTTTTAAGATATTTTCCCTATAGTTGAATAATACATTTACTTCATTGAATAATAACTTAAGGAAACATACTTACTTGATAAGTAGAGTTTCATCCTTTAATCAATTTCCACCATAAAATCATCTTTTTATCCAAATGATAAGTATTTAAGATGATTTTTTTATTCCTATAGATTTAAAATCAACTTCTATGGATCAAAAAATCCAAAAATTATAACTATATATTCCTCCTTTCATTATACATTAACTAAAAACCAAAATAGTTAGGATAAGATAAGATAATTCCTCAAAAAGAATCTCTAAAATTTAACAGTAAAACCCAAAGTTCAACATAGATCATTCAAAAAATAACTATCCTTCCTAAAAAATATTCTATACTTGGATTAAAACTAAACAATCAAAAGGATTTGATCACATAGTCTTCCAAATAACATCAATCACTCTTAAAAAAAAAATTTAATTATCTAAATCTCATAATCTCTAAGGTTTAATAACCATTTCCATAAATAACCCAAATCACCATAAGTCCACAATAAAATAATATTTGACTCCAAAATAAAATTCAACCTTTATTCCTCAAAATATTCTACTTACCTTAATATAATAGGATTCCCAAAATAGTGAACATCTTTTGGAATAACATTAACCACTTAATCACAAAATCATTTTACAATACCAAGGTTATGATAAAACACCTTTATCCATTAAGTATTTTAACTAAAAAATGTCATGATAACCTAGAATTCACATAGGCTAATCGATGACGCTGCACCCTTATCACCCTTTAGTTGTGGGTTCAAAACCCGCGACCTTGCTATATGTGACGAGTTGTCAACCAGTTTTCAGGTTTTCCTTTTTCTGAAACCATATTAATATTAATCCCAAAATAAATATGATGAACATCTATGAAATAAGGTTAATCACTAAATATCCTTTTAACTAAGATTTTCCATATAAACCCTATACATAAATACCTCATACATTTATTTCCACATAGGTCTCTACTTGGTATAGATTTTATCCTATATAATAGGACATTGACTCTGGTAATGCCCGGGTTCCCCACATTTATGGAAATGAACTACAAACAGATTCTTAGGATGAGTTTTATTTCCCTCTATCACACCCTTCATTTTCCACAAAAATTCTTTGATTTATGTCCTTATTTTCCACACATAAATAATTTATTCATTTTATTGAGACACCTTCCTAGGTGTCTCCTTCCGCATTTCTTGCATGATGGAAATCAAGCCTTATTTTCTCCACGGTCTCTACCACCAGAGATCTTATCAAGCTCTGTTCTTCTCTTCTTTGGAGATATTGGGAGTTGGTTAAGGTATATGTTGTTAATCATATTTTGTTAAAACTGATTAGGCATAAACATGATATATTTCACTCTTATAAAAATTTCATTTGGTTTCTCATCACCACCACCTTGTCTATCATGTTCAATGTTAACATGAATTCTTTGGGTTCCATCCATTGGCTAAAATCAGAAAGCATAGTATAAGTAACAATAGTCATAGTGAGAAAAAAATATAATCATTTATAGAATATAATGACACCTTATATTTAACCTAGGTTATTTATTTTCCCTATATAATCAAATCCTTCATAATGGTTCATATAGAAAATGTGAATTATCCTAATCATATCACCCAGAAGTATTAAACTAGGTGTGCAATAAGGCCCGTTATCATATACAAGGTTCCGCAAAGTTAGGCCCAACGTAACTTGCAGGAGTTATTACCCCTAGGCACATCTATACCCAAACCATGTCCACTTATAGTATCCATAAAGGGATGTATTTCTAGGAAGACCCACATAATATCTAACATACCAATTTTTTTGGATATTCTTCTATACTTATCCTCAAAGTTTATCTTAGGTTTGTATTCCCTAATCTAAGTTTTCTAAATATAGTTTCCTAGGTTGCTGCTAAACTTCTTCTAATATCAACTGTAATGACACCGACCCTAGTATCCTAGAGCCATTACCTTACTTTATTAAATTGGTATATATATAAATTTCTAATCCCAAAGGACCAATAATTTTAGTATTTTTGGAATAAATATTACATACATAAGTTTCACATTACATATTGAAATGAAAAACAACATAGTAACTCCTTTGAAAAAAATATTATTACCTTTGATTATCCCTACAAGTCAGTCGTAATATACACCTTCACATCCTTGGAAAAAATTAAACATAAGAAATGGATGATCTTATATGCTCAGTAAGGATAAAAAATATAGTGGAAGCTATCATAAATAAAAATAAAAAATAAGGAAAGGTGAATAACTAAAAACACATTCCATTAAAAAATAATCTTGAGAATAATATGATATAGATATGATCTGATCAAATAATTCCATATAAATATCCATATGATAAATATACATAACCATGGATATTATACTAGTCAAATAATCACATGAAATATCAATAACTAATATCATAACGAGGGAATGCATAATGCTAGACATCATAAACATACCACTAAGGCTTTGACCAAGGCACCATATGTAAATGAGTAAGACATTAACCAATACCCAAACTAGTTTGTCTCATGAGACCTATCGATTCATTGAGGGGATATATCAAGCCTCACCCATCACTTACCAATTCTAATTCATTCCTCATATAAAATGGGTGATAAAACATAATCAACATAAACATTCATATTAAAACTAGTATATAAAATGTGAATACTTAAACTATAAACCATGAATGGTATCAAAATAGAACATCCATAGTCAAAATAAATCACAAACCCTTCAATGACATATGGTAAATAATATCATAAGAGATCAACCTCAATCAAGCATAATATCCAATAAAGGATGTTGACATAGATGAAAGTACTATAATAAAATCATTAAAAATATCTTGAGAGAAATACACCTTTTTTAATTTGAAATTATTTATTTAAAAGCCATTAAATTATAAAAGAAAACATATCCTTTGAAAATAATCTTATAAGATTATAAGATAAGCATAAAAAATTTAATGCACTAGGAAGAAAAAAAATCCGCTCACACCGCATATGTTAAAAAAACATTCCTTTTATCAAAAAATCCATAAAGTACATCATTTGGAAAACAAAAAAAATACTTTTAAACTGTTTTATAAAATGTAAAACTTGGGTAAAAGACTTTAATTTTTTTAATATAATAGTAAAAATATCTCTAAAAACATTTTTAAAAAACATGGACATAGATGATAAATATTTCCCAATAGATACTTATATATAAATAATCCTGAATAATAATGAGATTGTGAAATAAGCCTTAACTCATACTTTTATTTTTTTGAGGGTGATTTAACCTCATTTATAATGGTTAAATCATGTTAATAAATTATAACAAAACCATGACCATATTTATGATATCGTATATGATCATCTTATATCATTTTATTAATAATACTTCATTATTACTGTTGTTTTGAGTGTTAACCATTTCATTTTCCTATGCATGTTTTGTCATGTAAGTCCTATTTATTATGAATAGGATATAATTTCTTCATATCTAGAATGATATTAAGTTAGTAAAAATGATTTTTATTCATCAAATAAATTTTTATAATTATTCTTAAATGGTTATCATGGAGAATGAATATCATCGCATCATGGAGACGGTATGCCATACACACACACACGAGCAAGGGTATCATCTCGTAATGATAAAGTGGTATATAATTGGATAGTATATTAATTATAAATAATAAATATAATATCATATTTATTATTTATATCCATTATATTCATTATTATACCCATCTAAATAATGTGGTGATGAAAAGAAAATTTCACCATAGCGTCGAGATGGTAAGGCGTACACACGCACACATGGTGATATTGTTTTTCTTAGGATAAATAAAAGGAGGAATAAGTTGTCTCATAATCATAAAAAATATCATAATATAGATTATACTATAGTTATTACTTTATTATGGAAACAACATAGTAATAGGAATTAGAAGAAGAAAATAACTTGAATGAGTTGGTAAAATAATTACCTCTTCTTCAATGGGCTTCATTTGGGTCTCCTCTTAGGGACATTTGGGGTGATGTTTTTAGAGACCAAGACATAAAAAACTTATCTAAGAAAGTTGGGAGGATAAATGGTCAAGTTTTGGTCAAGATAGAAGGCTCAAAGTGGTGTGAGGATGTGAGGGAGGAGGTGCCTTTTTATAAGAGAGGGGAGGGGCACTCTTGAAATATTTTAAAATATTAAATTAATATAAATTGATTTTCAATTTCAAATAGATCCAAAGTGAGTTATTTAAAATATAAGATGAGTATGGGTATAAATCCTCTAAACCAATGATTTTTATACATGTTTATGTCACAATATTAACCATATCTTTGGATTTAACCCTTAGTTAAACCCTTTAACTCTTACCGTGAGAACTTGAATTTTTTACTCTTTAGGGTTAATATAGTTACTATAAAATTCCAAAAGACCTAAAATGGATCATTGATGATATATTTAACCTTATTATAGTTATTTAGACTAATTATATATTTTTATAAATTTTATATCATTTAATAAAATATTATTTATTTTAAAGTATCAATTTTGATACTATTCATTATTTGTCTTTTTAAAAATATCACAACTACATGATAACTTTAGACCAACAATTATAATATATCACTGATATGCATGAGTTATATATAAAATTTGTTGATGTCATTAATTATGTAAAATTATATTTATTTTAATATTTTCAATATCATTTATTTGATATTTCCATTGATTAAACAATTACCGCTTCATTATTATGAAAGCCTTTAATTAAATTATTTATTATCTAGAAATTAAAAATAAATTATCATTATGAAGATAAATTTATTATATTTAAAATTACTATTTATAGTTGAATTTAACTTCTGTATGACCATTTATTAAAAATTAAATACTTACTAAAAACATGAGCATGTCATTTTTAACTTATCTTTAAATAAAATATTATAAACGCCATATCATCACACAAGTGACTTAAAAAGAGTTATAATTTTGGAAAAATTATCCTTTTGGTCGAAAAAACTCATCCAATGAAATTAGGAAAAGTGTTAGGATAATTTTATAATATTATAATATTATTTTTACCTTTAATTACTTGATTTACCCTTAACCGTGGTAATTAAAATATTACTAAATTTTACTATTTATATGTCTAAAAATAAAATAAACCTATTTAAATAATTTGTACCCACTGATTCAAAATATGGAATCTATTTTTAAAAATTCAAAACATAGAAGTTTCAGTAATTAATTTAAAATTAATCCCGTAGATGGGGTGAGAAAATGGGTTATTAAAATTTAAACATGTAGAAGATTGAAATATTTTTACATCTAAATTCAATGTAAAATCGATGCCAATGAAATAAATTGTATTAAATGATAAAAATAATAATATAGTTATACTTTAAAACCATTCAATAATATAATTTAACGCTATAAATTATTTTTATGAACAAAGTTTTTTTCAATTAAAATTTAATATTTTTCACTCTTCATCAAAACATGAAACTTATCAGAAAAATACAAAAAATTTAACCAAAGTAATTTTTTATATTAATTTTTAAAATAATAAGTTTATTTTTTAAAATATAATATATAAAAGTGTAAAAAATTGGATTTAAAATAGGTTCTACATTAAAAGGTAGTAAAACTGATTTTATAAAAAATATAGGTTTTTTATGTGTAATATTGGTTTTGTTCTTATCTTATGCCTATAACATCTATTAGATGAATAGAAAAAATATTTTATTAAATATATAACATATATATTTCATTAATATCATTCTCTAATATTAATTAATTTAATTTATTAGGATAAAATGACTTTATGATCATAAAAATAGTTCTTTATAAAAACATTTCCTATATATTTAGTTGGTTCCTATATTAATCTGTAACTAACAAATTCAACCATATATTTTCATAAGTTATTTAATAATATTCATAAATTCCAACTTAATGTATAGGTTATATCTTATTATATTAAACAATATTTTTTTAATAATATATTGTTGTTTGGTAAAACTCAGCCTTGTGTGTAACGCAAGCCAACTC
The DNA here is from genome assembly GCA_963277665.1 of Viscum album. Lineage (NCBI taxonomy): Eukaryota > Viridiplantae > Streptophyta > Magnoliopsida > Santalales > Viscaceae > Viscum > Viscum album. The sequence goes on along the minus strand of OY728142.1, from coordinate 565,101,194 downwards.
ATTATTGTGTGTAGCGTAATCTTATCATGGTGTTGTGTAAAATTTAATATATCAAAGAAATTGAATTTATTTAAAAAGATAAATATCATAAATTCTTGGGATGTTACAAAACATGCATTTTTCAAGGTTTATGTGATCACAAGTAGGTTAAGAATAAGTGAAGTGAGTTTAGAGATTCCATCAAGAGGTGCCACAGATTCTAGAAAGTAAACATAGTTACATGACATGTTAATGAAAATTATATGTTGTGTATCGTGATTCACTACACTTATACATGTTGTGGGATGAATAATTCATTGATTGGTAAATTATACATAGTGAGAATTAAATTAACCATTTCTTGATCGAGCCATACTAGAACACGCTTTATCGGATTACACAACATGTTGCTAGTGAACACATCATTTAATCTATGCATATTTGTAGTGGAATTCATGGAATATACATAGTCAAATGAACATCATGTATTTATTACATAATGTGCGGGACTGGTGGTCATGAAAAACATAGGTTACATGGTGTGTAGCTATTGTATACACAATGTACCTCATTAATTCCATGACAGAAATACACATTGGTTCCCTAGATGTGTATCAGGAAAGCCTTTACACGATACACAATTATCTATGCACACCATGCAATTAAGAACCATTTATATGGTGTACACAATATTCTAGCCGTACATGCTTAAATTAATTACATGTAACAAAATTAATTACAAAATTAAAACCATCTACATGATATGTTATGGTGGAAATGTCATGTGAGTTGGTTTAAAGAATAATAAATGCAAAATCTAATTTTCATGTAAAGATAACCCAACACTACACATCATATGAATGTCATACACATCATGTATTTATCACTTGCATGATACACATCACATATTTTCACGTATAACCATGTTTCTTAAATATTTCAAGTTATCGCATGCCAAAACACACTATATGTCATGTGATACGTGACATGCCATGTATGATGTATATGCAATGTGAATGCATAGTACATAACTAGCATGGTGCCTCTTAGTTCAAATAAGTACACATCATGTTTCCTTATAGTACATGCCATGTACTTAATTAATTTTAAATAAAATTAATTTGTTTAATGTTTTTAAAATAATGATGGATTGGTATCTCTAAGAATATTCAGATGGACATTAAGATAAAATAATTAAGTAATTAATTAATTAATTTAATTAATATAAGTGTGTTTATCTTAATAATAAAGAAAAAATTAGAATGAATTCTAGTAAGGTTACTTTTGAATATTTTTGTGGATGTTCATGAGCTTAAACTGAATTATGTATGTGATTAGTTTCTATTAATTTATTATTATTAAACTAAAATGATGAAATATGAATCATCCCTTCTTCTATACTATATATTAATTGTGTGTTTATTGTTTCTTTTAGGTAAAACCCCTTAACCATTCCATTGGTTTCCCTCACTTGTATGTGAGTATAAGTAAATGTAAAGGATATAGCACCCATGAGACAAGAGGTGGTCCAGTTTTGGAGATGAGGTGAAACCAACCTAGGAGATACATAAGTGCATGAATGAAATGTTACAACTTGAACCAAACATAGTTCCAGGAGTTATTTATTAATGTTCAAGGGTTGGTTTATTATCCTCTAGATAAACTAACCATTATAAAATCTCATGATCATTCCATTTTATTATTTTATTTCTATAAGTTTCGTGGTTAATTATTTAGGGATTATTTATCATAACCACATAATAAAGTAATTAACAAGAATGAAAGATATAATTAAAATAAATTGGAATATGTGTAAATTTTATCCAGACATTGTTAATCACTTAATTAAAATTCTTTTAATATTAACAATAATGTAATAAAGATAAAATGAGAAATTTACACATAAAGTTAAAATACCTAAAATAAAATATTAATTCAAAATAATTCCACTACTTGGGTTGAAACCAAACCATAATTCAAAGTTCTCTACCCACATCCATTGGAGTGATTTCAATTATCAAGGAATTTCTAACATGAGTTTTGTATCAACTTAAACTAGTTCTCATTAAGGCTTGATTATCTATATGAGACTTGGTGAAACTAGTGGTTAAGTGTTGATGAAATATAAGGTCATGATTTGAGGATTGTGGATTCCACTCAATAGATCAAGGAGCTATGAGTTAATGAAACTGGAAAGTTACACCTACCTAATAACCATGGAATAACTTGTTAGGCCCCTTTTCAGGTTATGAGAAGGGGAATATCGATCCTTGACACAAGAATATCCATATAATAGGATATTATGAAACTAATGGTGAGAGATATTAGGTTTTGATAAAATAGTGGGAGACTAATAAATAAAATTTATTAAGTTATATATTTTGGTAACCAAGATAAAAACAAAAATCTATTTTTAATTAATATAGAAAATGGAAATAAAAACCAAAATTATACTGTGAAATTCATGAAAAAATAAAATTTCCTATAGGACACCAATATCTAAGAGTGGTACAATAATTTATACACCACTTTATTACTAAAATGTTTGGATTATATGCTGGAATCCCCTATCCAGATCCTCAATGAGCTATAGTGAAAAATATGTCTATATGAGGTTTATGTAGGATGTATCCTATATTTTTTGAATCATGTTATCATCTATATATGAATAGATAATGATTAAAAATAAATACATTAATGCTTATACCATGAAAAATTATCTCCTATCCCCTGAGAAGTAGAAATAAAGGCTCAAGATAAATGATAATGTCACTGCACTATACCAATTTAAACTAAAATAATAGAACCTAGATATTAATATTATATTCAAAATACTAGAGTAAATCAATCGATTAGAAAATTTGGGCTTCCATTTGGATAATAAATTATCCATTAATATAGTATTATCATACTTACCACCAAGATTCATCAAGTACAAGATGAATAGTATATCAATCATGAATATTTTATCAATGATTCACCAAGTAGATAAGGAATGAAAGGAATATTATTTTTCATTTCTTATGGTGAAAAAAATTAAAGACAAGGTTTTAAATAATAGTAATAGACTTATGTATATGTTATCTTTAAAAATCCTCAGAAAATAAAAAAGACTCAAAGGTAGAAGTATAAGTGGGAGGCTATTTGATTTCCATGTTACAAGGAAATTCATTGGAAGATAGTCTAAAATGAATTAAATCAGAATCTAATAGAAGATTATAGTTCATGTAAATTCATTATTATATATATTATAGTGACCCATACTTTTCATACATAGAGATTACATATTAATAGATGAATATTCAATTTATTTTACAAATACATGCTTGAGGACCATAAAAGTTTAGCATCTTCAGAAACTAGGATAGGTAAACAATCAGATCATAAGTGTACTAAATCATCTCCCTCTATGTTCTTTATAATTATCACCCTTATTAGACATATCATACATAATAACTTTCTTTATAACATGGGGAATGTAAATATAAGAAAGGGTGATATTAGATGCTCAGTAAGGGTAAAAAAGATATATATCAATGATCACATTGGAATAACATGCACATGAAGGTATGATAAGATGATTTTAATATTTGAAAACTATACCCTACGCAATAAAGCTCATAATCTTGAGTCATGGCATAAATCTTGGTATATTATAATACATGAATCATAATTGAATCAAATAATGTGATCAATTAGAAAATAATATTGGCATAAGATATATATATTTTATATATACATAAGCATATAAAATCATTTCCTTAGTAGTCAAGGATCATTTCCAAGGATATCATAGTGAAATGGGTTCACTCCCCAAACCATGATAGTAGTTAAGGTTCAATCCCAAGACTATCATAGTGGACAGATTCCCTTACTAAATTGGATTCAATTCCCATTCCAGTCCTATTTATCTCATGAAATATCAATAGTTACCCAATGAATTGGAGGGAGATATGGTTCCCACACATCACATAACTAAATATTATATATGTGTTCCAAAATATCATAAAACAATAATCATATCATAATCCATGAAAATAAATGTGTTTCATAAAAATTTCATCATATTATAAATCATGGAAAAGGAAAGAGTTTAATGAACATATTGTCATCATAACCATAAAATATCTAGAGAAAGAATAAGGATGATATAATTGGATCATATCCCCAGTAAATCTTAATTTACAAAAAACGATGTCATATTATATGTAAAATGATTTTAAAGATTACTTGGAGTATTTCTTGAGGAAATATCCTTTCCAAATTGAAATCACTTATTTAAATTCTAAAAATTTCCAAAATTTTATAGAAAAAAATTTATTTTGAAAATAACCATGGACGATTTTAAATTAATGTTTAAATAATTGAGTGGTCATAAAGGTAGGAAATACCATTCATGCCGTACTTGTTAAAATAAATATTTCATTCAAATTTTTGGTAAAAAGAAAAAAGAGACTTGTTCAGAAAATGATAAGAATATTATTTTTAAACCATTTTTTAAAAAGTAAAAAATGGGTAAAAATTTCTTTAAAAAATCATTTTATAATATCAAAAAATTTCTTTAAAACATTTTTAGAAAACATAAACATGGAGGAAAATGATTTTCAACCGAAGAGAAAAATAAAGTTAATTTTTCTTAAAAAATTATTTAGTTATCTTGAGTACTTAAATAGAAGAAAATTAAAGTGAGAGAAACAACTAGATTATAATTAAATTCATGAGTTTATTGAGTGATATATCTTAATATTTCATTATTATGAACTTAATCATAAGTAATCATGATAAAAAATGAGATTGTAATATAAAACCATCGCCACTTTGGTAACATTTGAATTGTATGCCTGATGAAATAAATAACCTCAGATAGAATTTATATCCAATAATTTTCATGATAAGAATCATAAAATACATTCACGGTCAGTATATACACCACATAAAAGAAACCTAGTGGTGAATAGGGCATGTGTCCCGTGGAAATAAAAGTGAGACAAAAATCTCCTAATTTAAGTATAGTCTTCATTAGTACATGTTAAAACCTCTTATATAATAAATATAGGTTTATTATACATCTATTAAAAATAATACTCATATATATCATACCTTATATTATTGACTTATAACCTTTTACAACATATTTATTAATAATTCTGTTTTTAAAATCACTATTTTGGGTGATAACTGCTTTGTTTTTCATATACGTTTTGATTCGATAGTTCTGGTAATTGTACTTTGATTATGGTTGAAAAATATTAGAATTTTAATCATGATATAAATATCTTATAAATTAATTATACACATATTTATATTCATTCATAAAAGAAAGATATAGAAAAATAAACTACACTATTCATAGAGATGGTAGGCCATATGTACACATGAATGTTGTTTTCATTTTTTGATGGATGAAATAGAAGGAAGGTAAATATTAACACACCTTTATATATTAATTTTTATATCATATATATAATTTATATTCATTAAATATATCCTTATTACTATTCATTTCAAAATAATATGAAAGATGCACCACATCACTTTGTGGTGGCGGTAGTCCACAGACACACACGAGCAACATTACTATTTTCTAATGGATTGAAGGTAAAGAAGTTAGATTTGATATTATAATTAAAATACTATAATTATTTCAAAAATATCATATATATAATTTAAATTCATCATTATATTCATCTGTGAGAGGTGATGATAGAAAACGAATTACATCGGTTTGTGAGGTGGTAGTCCGCCGTTCATACGATTAAAGGTTTTGTTTCTTATTTGATGGAATAAGAGATTTATATAGGATATGACATTAAAATAATAATGTATCATAATATTTTATGTACTAGTGATATTATTTTATCAAATTTGGAGAATATTTGAATGATTTTGAAGAAGAAATAAAATAAAAATGCTCTGTTAAGAACAATATCTCTTCTTCAAACAACCTCCTTATGTTAGCACCAAAAGAATTACTAGAAGGGTTTAATAATAAAAATAAGGAATATATGAAATGGTTAGAGAATTAAGGAATGGGTTTGGGTAGGTATTTATTAAACCAAAAGGCTTTGTAAGATTGAATAGTAGAAAAGAGGGGGTGTCATTTTATAAGTAGGAGGAGGAAACACTTAGATTTTTTGAAAAGAAAAAGATATACCCATGTTTCAAACACCCTAAAAGGCTAAAAAATGGATCGTTATAGAACCTTAGATGATATAAGGTTAAAATATTTCAATATAATTGTATTTGAACAAGTTTTTATGTCATTTTAGCCCTTATATTTTTAGTTTAACCCTCTGGTAAACCCGTTTTAACCTTAATCACAATAATTAATTTTTACTATTTTTTCTATTCATTATGATAGAAAATTAAGTTTTAATTATTATATAATATAATGTTTTCTAATAAAAAATATTTAATCTATTTTACCAAATTAAATTCACATAATTTCATAATTTAATTTAAAATTGAACTCGCAGATGTGATGAAAAAGAGGTTTTCTAAAGAAAACATTTTTAAAAGTATATAAAGGTTTAATATAAAAAGTGAATATTAAATTGATTAAAATGACCTAAATTAGATGAATAATAACATAATTTAATAAATTATACTTTTAAAAACATCTTAAAACAAAATGTAACTTGTAAATTATTTAAATGAAAAGACAGTTTTTAATAAAAATCAGTATTTTTCACTATTCATCGAAAAATTAATCTTTTCAAAAAATTATAAAAAAATAACTCTAAGAAAATGTTGACATGTTGATTTAAAAAATGAATTTAATTTTTTTAAATAATTTTTTTAAAAACTACAAATATTAATTTTATTATTTGTTCACAAAAATGTAATAAAAATTATTTTTTTGAGAAAAATTTATTTTGAAAGCATATAAAGACATTACAAAAAATTGTGAACTTACTTATCATTATACTCTATTTATCTAAAGCCTTAATACTTAATTTTAAAAATATGTTTATTCGTGTGAATACCACCAAGTTTAATTTAAAGGTTATAATGGTCATGTTTAAATAATAATAATATTATTTTGTTGTGGTTCGTTTAAACTCGGTGTTGCATGAAACACAAGCTCTTAAAGAAAATAAATTTATTTGAAAAAATATATTTCATATAAATGTACAGTATACCCAGGGATTAAATTAAATTTATTTATTAATCTCCTAACCTTTTTCCATTGATAAATTCATAGAAACACCCTCTCACAAACTTTAAATTATCGATCACATTGAGAATTATCAGCATAAATTTTCTGTCGACTTTGTGCTACCCTTATGTGTTGTTGAATGACTCTAAACTTATATTCCATTTTTTCATATAGCTTTATTCCCAATAGTTTTATTTCTCCAAATTAATCACAACTCATTGGATTATTACACTTCTTTCTATATAGGGCTTTATAAGGATCCATTTAAATGTTCAAGTGAAAGCTATTGTTGTAAGAAAACTCATCTTGAGAAAGGTGTTGATCCAAACTACCTTTGAAATCTACAGAAAATGATATTATCATATCATTTGAGGTTTGAATTTTTATCTCAGACTAAACATCTTTCTGATGATGATATATAGTGATTAAACTCAACTCTATCTCAAGAGCTTACTGAATACTTCTCTAGAACTTTGAGGTAAACCTTAGATTCTGATCAGATATAATAGAATGAGGTACTCCATAAAACCTTACCACTTCCTTAATGTATATACTATAATGTTGATAAAAAGACAAATATTTTCTAATAATGATGAATTTTGATGACTTTTAAAGGTGATAAACTACAACCCATATAACATTATTCCCTTTAGATGTTTTGGGGAGTTTGATGACAAAATCCATGGTGGTGTTTTTCAATTTTCATTTTGGAATGTCTAATGGTTGTAACATCCACTTAGACTTTTATTTCCCATCCTTAACTTTTTTAAATACCAAGAAATAAGATACAAACTCTTAAATATCTTTCTTTATACCACCCAAATAAAAATAATCTTTCAAATATCTATACATATTTGTACATCTAGGATGAATAGATAATGAATAACTATGAGATTCCTTTAACAATTCCTTCAAATATAGTGTGGAAAAAACAAAAACATAGTTCCTAAACCTTATCATTCCATCATAATCAATGTTAAAATTAGTAATATTTCTCACCGTATTCTACAAATCCACATCTTCCTTCCTAACCTCTTTAATATTAACTTGTATAGATGGTTGAACACACATTTATGAAAGATAAGATTCATCATCTTCCTTCATGATTTCCAAATCCATCCTTTTAAAATCCATAAATATTGGATCTTTTTTGATCCTCATTATAGATAATCTAAAATGATACTTTTGACTCAAATCATTATCTACCCTATTTTCCTTCCTAGGATGGTAATGTATTGAGAAATCAAGATCTTTAATCAGTTACAACCACTTTATATGGAGCATATTCAAATCTTTCTATATGAATATATACTTAAAAATTTTATTATCAGGATATTTATCACACCTTTATCCATAACGATAATGCCTCCATATCTTTAATGAAAAAATTACTATAGTTAAATCTAAATTATGAGTTTGTTAATTTTTCTCATGGACCCTCAACTTTCATGAGACATAATCTATAACCATATCATTCTGCCTAAAAATTCATCCTAAATACTTCTTAAATGCATCACTATAGATTATATAACCTTCTATATTTTAGATTAATGTAAGAATAGGTTCATTTAATAACATTTGCTTTAGTTCCTTGAAATTTTATTCACATTCATCTATCTAAAGGAACTTGACTCCCTTATGAGTTAACATGGTGAGTGGATTTGATATCCATGAGAAATTTTCCACAAAGCATCGATAACATCCATCCAAACCAAGAAAATTGTAGATCTCAATTAATGTGGTTGGTATGGGACAATTTTCAATAACCTAAATATTTTATGGATCTCTTGATATACCCTTTATTGAGATTTTATAACCCAAAAATGAGACCTTTTATATCCAAAATTCACACTTTGTAAATTTTTCATATAGTTTCTCTTTGCTTAGGGTCTTCAGTATAATTCTCAAGAGATCTTTATGCTTTTAATTTATATTTTAATATATAAGAATATTATCTATAAACACTACCAAAAAATGATTATTGTAATATATAAATACTCTATTCATTAAATCCATGAAGATAGTGGGGGAATTAGTAAGACCAAATGGAATCACTATATACTCATAGTGTCTATACCTTGTATGGAATGATATCTCAAGTATATCCTTATTCTTGACCCTCAATTTGATGATATCCAAAATGAATATAAATCTTGTAAAAGCATTGAGATCCACATAGTTGATCAAACAAGTCAACAATACGTGGTAAAAGATACTTGTTCTTGATAGTGATCTTGTTAAGTTCTCAATAATCAATGTATATTCACATTGATCCATATTTCTTCTTAACAAAATGAACTGGTGCACCACATGGTGACACACTTGGTAAAATAAATACCTTTTCAATGTTATCCTATAGTTTCTTCTTCAATTATTTCAACTCAATAAAGTTCACTCTATAGGTTGTCTTTTGAATAAGTTAGGCACCAGATATGAGCTCTATTCAGATCTCAACTTCATGATTTGGTGGAATACTATGAAATTATTTCAAAAATACATCAACAAAATCTCACACAATAGGTATATAATTGATGTTGAGTTTCTCCCAAACCATATGAGATAAAAACCCCTTTTGAATAGAAATAAAGACCCATATAATTAGTGTGATTTCCATCATAATTTTATATCAATCGTCAAACTGATATATGATCATAGGTTGGTTAAAAATATCAAACACGACTTCCCTTCCTTGAAAATTGATGAGGTATTTATATAGAGAAATCCAATCTATGCTTAAGATATCATTAAATTTAACCAAAGTGAGAATAAAAAGATTTTCAGGAAGCACATTCCCATAAACTTCAACTAGAGAATAATCATAGGATTTATATGTGTTCATCATACCATTAAGGTTTTCATTGATAATTAAAAATCTAATCATTTTGGTGCATTTTTATACCCTAATTAAATTATTCAATGATAAAATAATGGGTATATCTAGATTCAAATAAGACATTAGCAGTTTTAGAGTGGATGGTAAGTATACCTTTCACCATGTTCATATCATACCCCTCATCAAAAATAGTGATTAAGTGATATTTCCCTTTGTATCTATGCTTAAGAGGTTTATAACGTTGATCATAGTCATTAATATTTGTATTTGGGCACTAGTTAGCATAATTCCTATGATCCTTTCATTTGAAACACTAGTGTGTGGGTGGTTCATTCTATGAAACCATTTCTCTATTCACATCATTAGATAACTTTTTTCCCATCACTTCAAAATTCGATTGCCCGATGACCTTCCTTTACAAACTTAAAACATTTAACATTACCCTTAAGAAAATTTCATCCATATTTACTTACACACTTCAAAAACGAAGGAAATATCATCTTCTTCTATCCATGGTTTTTAAAGTTCCCTTTGAATTTAATCTTCATTTTCTTATCAAAATCACGATATTAATGGGTAACCCTATTCTCAATTTCCATCTTGAAAGCACATAAAATGATTTATTCATGGATACTGATGTCCCTGATGGATAATTCCCTTCATAGACTTAGTTTTAAGACACTTAAGAATTGATCAACCTTACTTTCATGTTGGATGATAATATGAGAATCATTCCTCATAATCCTTGTAAAATTTTACTCATAGGTACCAATAAATTCATCATATTTATTCTTTAGATCAAGGAATTACTTATCTATTTTTATATGAAGAATGAAAGGGAATTACTTATTTGAAAAATATTCTCTTAATCTCACCCCACTATATGGATTTAATTTCTTCCTATTACCTCACATTCTTGATAAGAGTCCACTATTGATCCGTTTCACCTTCCAAATAATTGATATACAAAATGATTTTTTATGATCCAAACACTGGAGAATGGAAAATATATTTTCAATGGTACTTATCCATTGTTCAATAACTAGTGGATAAGTGGAACCACTAAAATAAGATGGATGTTTCCTCATGAAAGACTCAATAGAACATTATTCCCTCATTTTATCATTTAGAAGATCAACATGATTCATAGATTGAGAAAGTTGTGTGAGAATAGAAATGTGATTTTTTATTCTATATCCCATAACATTTAGCTTCTTAGGATACAAATTATTTCATTATCTACCACATTCAACATTAACATGGTTCCTTCGGGTTCCATCCATTGACTAAAACCAAAAATCATTTTTTATACAAACAGAGACATGAATTTGTCACCCAATTCATTCCCCAAGTAAATTTATTTAAAAAAAAGTATTAAAATGAATGCTTGAGGTGTAATGAATTTACACCAACCTAAAAATGAGAGCGATACATGATGAAGGATCAAAAAGGGGCAAACAACAGCTCACTCAAACTGCCAAAAACCTCATGCCTTTAAGTAAGAAAGAACATCAGACCAAGGGTGCAACAACTCCAAGCATGCTTCAATTCCTTAAGAAATGCTATCATCAGGAGGCAAGAGAGAAGAGAACTGAAATAAAAAAATCTTAAAAAGTGAAAAAATCAAAGTGATATCTATCTGTAAATGTGCTAGCACTATCAAATAAATAGAAATCCCATCAAAAGTAGGTCTAGTACATCTGGACAGGTTGAATCAGCAAGCCCTGGCGCACCAAAAAGAGGAGAAAACTAAGTTTGTGCAAAGAAGGTTCTTACCAACATTCATGATAAGAATCCTCTAAAACCAAAAAACATAATTTGAGAAACAATAATCATAATGGGAAACCACATAATCATGAAAAATTATTTATAGGATGTCTTAAATTATGAAAAATTATTTTAAATCTATGACATATTAGGTTTAACCTAGGTCATTCAATGTATTATCTATTCAAATCCTTCATGATGGTTCATAAAGAGTTTGTGAATTTCCAAAGTATATCCCCTAGGAGTGTTAAACTTGGTATGATGTAAGGCCCATTATTATGAATCTGGTGATGATCGAGTCAAATCTCAATGTTCCCTTTTAAGATTTATTATCCCCAGGTATAACTATAACAGACATACATACACTTGTATTATCCTAACAGGGATGTAATTTCTTGGAAACCACTCACTCTATCCTTCACCAAAATTCCAGGATATTTTCCTATACTTATATTTATCCTTATAATTATCCCTAAGGTTCTCACTAATTTTTTCTTATCATATTTCCAAAGGTTAACTAATGTTTTCCTCAGATACAAACTATAGTGACCCATACTTTTCATATATAGATATTATATCTTAATAGATGAATATTAAATTCATTTTAAAAAAACTCACACATGGACTATAAAGGTTAAGTGTCTTTAGAACATAGATACATAAAAAATTGTCTCATAAGTTGACTACATTATCTCCGACCATGTTATTCATAAATAGAACCCTTATTAGACATATCTTACATAATACCTTTCTTCATAACCTGGGGAAAGAAAATATAAGAAAAGGTGAGCTCAGATGCTTAGTAAGGGTAAACAAGGGAGATATTAATGATCACATCTGCATAATATGAGAATAAGGGTATGAGAATATGATTTTTACATTTGAAAACCATACCCCGTATAACAAATATAATAATATTGATTCATGGAATAATGAATAGAAGTTCATCAGACATGAATAATAATTGAATCAAATAACATGATCGATTATAACATAACATTGGCATAATACATAGATTTCTGGTATATACATAATAATAAAAAATTATTTTTGTATTATTAAAGGCTCATTTAAAAGTATATCATTGTGGATTGGGTTCATAAAAACCTTTACACCATAATCATAAACCATACAGAGAATGAATAAGGATGATAACATTGGATCATATCCCCAGCAAAGCTTAAGTAACATCAAAATATTTCATTTTAGATGGAGAATTATTTTGAAATATCACTTAGAACATTTATTGAGGAAAATATCCTTTCTAATTAGAAATTAATTAATTAAAATCTAAAAATTTCAAAAATATTAAAGAAATTTTTTTATTTAAAATTAACCATGTAAACTTTTAATGTAATCTTTAAATCATTGAGTGGTCATGATGGTAGGAAATACTTTTTATACCGTACATGTTGAAACAATGATTCCTTTCACATTTTTAGTAAAAATTCAAAATAGCATTGTTCGGAAAATGACATGAAGTTTCCTCCTAATTTTTTTAAAAGTAAAACAGGGGTAAAAATGTATTTAAAAAATAATTAAATAATAGTAAAAAAATTATTTAAAACATTTTTATAAAACATATACATGAAGGAAAAATTATTTTCAACTAAAGAGAGAAATAAAGTCGATTTTCATTAAAAAAATTCCTTCAATATCTTAAGTACTTAAAGAGTAGAAAATAAAAGGGAAACATATATTCTATATAAATGAATATATTATAATAAAATTCATGAGTTTATTGTTATATAGATCATAATATTTCATTATCAGGAACTTAATCATAAATAATCTCGATCAACAATGAGATTGTAACCTAAAACCATTACCACTTTGGTAACACTTGAATCGCAAGCCCCGTGAAAGAAAGAAAATTATATGGATATGTATATCACATAATTTTCAAGATAATAATTATAAAATAAATTCATGTCCAGTATATACAACACATAAAAGAAACAAGCGGTGAATATTTCATGTGTCCCATGAAAATAATAGTGAGATGCAAATCCCTTACCGTAAGTCTCGAGTTACTTCATACACATTTGAACCTCCTGTATAATAAATATAAGTTTATTATAAATATATTATATAACTATAATCATATATATCATACCATATATTATTTAAATATAACCTTTTACCATTCATTTATTAACAATTAATTATTAAAACCACTATTTCGTGTGAAAACTGCTTTGTTTTTCATCTATGTTTTGGTTCGATAGTTTTAGTCCTTGTAATTTGATTATGGTTAAATAATATATAGAATTTTAATCATGATATAAATATCATATAAATTTATTATATAAATATTTAGAGTCATAAATAAATTTTAGAGATTAAAAAATGAATTACACTATTTATAGAGATGGTAGACCTTGCATTCGTAAGAACACTGTTTTCATTTTTTGATGGTTGGAACAGAATAAAGAAAAATATTAATACACATTAAAAGAAATTTTTTTATATCATAGATATCATATAAATAAATTAAATTAATTCTTATTACTATCCATTTCAAAATAAAATGAAAAACATATCACATCACTTGATGGAGCTAGTAGTCCACAGGTACATGCAAGCGACGTTACAGTTTTCCAAAATATTGGAAGGTAAGAGGGTATATGTGATATTATAATTATAGGAGTATAATTATGTCAAAAATAATATATATATATATATATTCAATTTAAATTCATCATTATATCAGTCTCTGAGAGGCGGTGATGGAAAATAAATTGCATCGGTTCACGAGGTGATAATTCATCATATAGATGATCAACAGTTTCATTTCCCATTTGATAGAAGAGGTGATAGATATTAGTTATTAAGTTAACATTATAAAATATAATTATATGGTAGATAATGTTTTTATTATTTCATAATATTTGTAGAATATTTTAAGTATGTTTAAGAAGAAATAAAATGAAAATGCTCGTTTAAGAATGATACCTCTTCTTCGGATAACTTCTTTAGGTTATCACGAAAATCCTTCTTAGGAGGATTTTATAAACAAAATAAAACCTACATAACATGAGGATGGAAGTAATTAAGGTATTTTTTAAGTATATTTAAAACTATAAAGCTTTGGAAGAGTGAATATGAGAGGATAGTGGGTTCCCTTTTTTAAGTGAGGGAGAGGACATAGTTGGAATTTTAGAAAATAAAACAATATACCCATGTTTTACACACCCCAAATGGCTCAAAAATGAATCATTATAAAAAATTAGATGATATATGGTATAAATGTTGACATAAAATATTAATTGAAAAATTGTTAGGTCATTTTAAACATTATATTTTTATATTAACCCCCGATAAGCCCGTTTTAATCTTAACCAATGTAATTAATTAATTTTTTCTATTTTTTCTATTCATTATGACCAAAAATTAAGTTTGATTTATTATATATTATTAATTATTATATAATATTAATTATTATGATTAAAAATATTTAATTAATTTTACTAAATTAAATTCCCATAAGTGACATAGTTTAATTTAATATTAAACTTGCAGACAAGGCGAAAAAGTGTTTTTCCAAAGAAAATGGTTTCCTAGGTATATAAAGTTTTAATAGAAAAATTCAATATGAAAATTATTCCAATGAACTAAATTTTATTAATAATAACATAATTTAACTAATTATACTTTTTAAAACCATCTTAAAATAAACTAAAACTTTTAAATGCTTTAAACAAAAATGCATCTTTTGATAAAAAACAGTATTTTCACTATTCATCAAAAAATTAACCATTTTAGAAAAATCTCAAGATTTCAATATATTATAATTTTGAAATTTTATTTTCCAAAATTAATTTAAAATCTTCAAATATTTTTTCTAAAATTAGCAAAAAATAATTTTATTATTTATTCACAAAATGGCAATGAAAATCATTTTCTGAGAAAATTGTATTTTCAAAGAATATAAAGACTATAAAAAATTGAATACTTATTTATCAATATATTTAATTTTTATATATCATTAATTATTAATTATTAATTTTTCTTCTTATTTATACCTCTAAGTTTAACAACTAGTTTATAACAATAATGTTTAAATAATAATATGAATAGTATATTGAGGTTCTTTAAAATTCAATTTCATGTGTAACTCAAGCTATCAAAGAAAATAAATTTATTCAAAAAAAAATATTTCATAAAATCTTGGGGTGTTAAATATAGTTTTTTGTATAATTATTGTGTATTAAATATGATATTCCTATTACATATGTGTTTTCAAATATAGGAACCAAGAAATCATAGAAACATTACTTGAAGCATGGGATATTCTTTAGGTAACTAAAGAAGGGTGAGTAAGAGTAGAATATGGCTTCATTTAAAAGAGGATTGAGTCATATTAAACTATTATTTTGTGTTAAGTATTTTCAAATCATTTATCTTAGTGTCCAATTGGACATAATAAGATATTATTTCATTCATGAAATAAAATTTTCTCTTCATATTTAACTAATAGTTCAATAATTCTTGAATCACATATATCCAAAAAGGAAATCAATTATGAAATATGAAATATGTTTCAAACAAGAGTATTTTAGTTTTATTTGTTAATAATTTCACTCAAGTAGGTATTGACATTGAAGAATTGGTGATGTTTTTTTGTTCTTTAGATATGTGAAGAAGAGGTGAACGTGGAAGAAATTATGGAGATATTAAAAAAGAAACCTTGATATATCTATATATTGAGGACCTGGTTTTTGACTAAAGTAGATTATTTCATATCTATAAGTTAAGAATCCCTCAAAAATAATCCTTGAAGAAAGAAGAGAACCTGAATCTTAATGAAATATGGTGATATTTTGGAAGTTAAGCTCAGAAGATATGTCCCATAAGTGTTTTTAAAATGATTGGAAGTTATAATATATACATAATATCATGAAAATGAACTAAAGAATTCTAGAATATATAAATTGAATATATTTTATTTATTATAGCATCATTATGAAAGATATCATTTTTTCCAATGTTTTCCAATTTTTGTGTGTCAAAATTTGGATAAATTATCATTTACATTTACATAGAAAAGGAAACATTTTGGTGATTTTTTAGATGGTTTTTGTGAAGTTAATCAAAGGAATAAATGAAATATACGGTTTTATATATAGTAGGAACATGGTCTGTGAAGTAGAGTATACGACTCATGAAATCAAGTATGTATCTCGTGTAAGGAGTTTGTAGAAATGGTTCTTGTGTGGTAAGCATGGATAACTTGAAGTTACAGTAGACCAATTTAGGGAATAAAATGTCTCACAAAGGAATCATGTAGACTATAAAATGAGTTTACGGAAATGAGTATTTGGTTGACTGATTAAGTTCGTGATCACAAAACACACAACATAGTTGGAAGGTGAATATTTTTTAAATAACCTTGAAGGTAATATGTGGTTCACATGGAAAGAATGTGGTGTTATTAAAATTATTTTTGATTAATTGTTAATTTAATTACATGGTATATATAGGGAGTACATAGTTATAAGAGGATTTTTTTATTTTCCATGAGTAATTTTTTTTAAGGGATAAAAATTAATTCCAAATGATTAGCAAGTTACATTGGGGATTTTCCTCTAAATACCTCACCAACCCATTCATTAAGTATTGATTAGACATAAAAGAATATATAGATTTAAATAAAGAAAATATCCTCTATGAAGTAGGGTATACATAGTGAGTTCATGGGGGATGGTTCAGTGAAGTTAGTTCTATGATGCCAGTTATGTAGATGAGGATAATTCAAGGTGTATTTGATAAGGATGATACTATAAGTTCAGTTTTACAAGGGTAGTTCATAGAGGAAGAGTATTTGAGCTTAGTTTTTAGAGGGGTTGTTATTGAGGCTGATTCCATGAGGACGATTTAATGTGGTAGAGCTGCATAAAGGTCATTCATGAGGGATCTCCATGAGGTGAAGTTTGCGATCCACAAGGTGTTATACATGATATGTAAGGAGAGTACACAATGAAAACTGTACTACATGGTTTCCTAACCCAATATAGATTCAGGTTGGTATTTTCACCTAAAGATTTCATGTGTGTATTATATAGATTAAAGAGTAAATATGGGGTTCATGAGTTATCCAAAAGAATATGAGGAATTCCAAAAATTATTCCATTGACTTTTCTAGTTTGTTTTATTAAGAAAAGGATCAAAGGAAGAATATAGATTATCCTTTGATATATCTATATCTAGAAGAGGACAAAGTGAAATAAAACAATTATTGTGTGGAGTTATCCTCATTCAAAGAAGTTGCATTGGTATTATAATAGTCTGGAAGAAGAAGACTCAACTCACACATTGTACAGTTGTTCCTATATAGGATTGAATAAGGAGATCATATTTGAAAGAAGAATGACATTAGATAAAACCAGGATTCATAATACATGCAGATTCTTGTGCTAGGTAGAGAAAAACCTTCACGCACATCATCTGTTTAAGTGACATATAAGCCTATAAACTATGGAAGATCCTTCACCAAAGTAGTTAGTGGAAATGAATAATAGGTAGTGAGCCTTACGTGAGGAGTGTCTATACCCAAAATATTATTAATACAATTATTTTGGCATGGAGTGACCATGGTTGAAATAATTATAATCCACCAAACTAGTGAATCATATTGGATTCTGGTACAATTGGTATATTTTTTCAATATTTTCCTTAAATTATTCATTTTTAGTAAACCAATTAAAATTTATGTACTCTATTATTTCTTTTATTTCCTAAATATTTGTGTCTTATTTGGTTACTATACCATTGGGAGTAATAGGTTGAACACAATTCCTTCAAATATGGTAATAAGAACCTAAATAAAGTTTAACAGATTAAAGAGAAATTTTTTATTTGACTAATACCTTAATTCACCCCTAGGGTTTCCATGGGTGCAATAAGTGGCATCAAAGCCTTAATATTCTTTTGTGGTGTTCAACCCTGAAATTTGTATTGTATTTTTTATAATCAATGATTAAAGAATGATGCCTCCGGTTTTTAGTGGAAAAAATATTTATGGTTGGAAGAATGAGATGATTATATTTTTTGGTATTATTGAAAGGTGTTTATGGAATACATTCTTCATGATGCAAATATGACTACACATAGTGGAAGAATTATAAATATAGATGAAAAACTATCTTGATAAGATCTTTATATAATGAGTTTTATAAGAATACTACATGGTGTACATCTACCTATAAGATATGGAAATAATTAGAAACATTTTATGTATAATATATAGTTCCAATTGAGTTTGTGATTTCTACCTCAATAGAAATTTTAAAAATTGGTCAAGTTATGAAAATAGTCAATAAGGTTTATGAATAATGTTTATACTGAGGGAAAGAAGAAGAAGAAAAAAAAAGAAGAATCATGTGATTATGAATTCTCCAATTGAGA
The DNA here is from genome assembly GCA_963277665.1 of Viscum album. Lineage (NCBI taxonomy): Eukaryota > Viridiplantae > Streptophyta > Magnoliopsida > Santalales > Viscaceae > Viscum > Viscum album. The sequence continues at coordinate 565,082,049 of OY728142.1, read as the reverse complement.
TAATAAATTCTAGACATATGGATAATTATGATTTTAACTATGTTATGGAAAATTACATCAAATTATAAAATTCAAATTTCCACGTGGAAGTTGAGATAATGAGGAATAAATAGAAAATACATCATGCCATTAGTTTGGTGAATACTGTTGCAGTAATCAATACCAGATCCAATCCTTGTCTGAAAAAGTGTATCAATAAGAAATAATCCATCAAGTGGGCCTTGAATTAATTGAGGATCTATATACGTAAAAAAAAGGATAAAATTATTATAAGTTTCCTTGTGTTTTTATGTAAATAATATGAGATTAAAGATGAAGGGAAAAAGTGAATTTCTAGAATAAATTTCAAAATAAATAAAAAAATGGATGGCCAAAAAAAATAACATAAATAAATCATTCTTCCAATCAAGAAATATCTTGAAGAGAGGATACAATATGGAATTGAAGGTGCCTCAATTTTGAAGGAGTTGGTTGCTCAGCTGAAAAAAAGATGAGAAGATTAAGGAACTTGAGATAAAAATTAGTTCCTGAAAGGAAAAAAAGAAGTCACTGATCCCCTATATGGAAGCATAATCAATTATATTTCAAAAATCCTAGAATCATAAATCTAGAACTAAGAAGAATATGTTTACTAAATTCCAAAATAAATTCTCTCAGAGGAATGTAGCTACAAAGTGATACTACTATGGAAGATAGAAGAACATGATGAGTGTATGTATTGAATCCCATAATCCCAGTAGTGGAAGGAAAATTATGAAATCTTTATATTAGTAAAATTATGAAAATATAATGTATAAATTTAATGGATGATTATTTATATGTTATAATATCATCCATTTATAAAAACAGTATAATTAGAAGAATTCATGGAAGAAAAAAGAGGCCATATGAAGGCCCTCAACTCCTGTGAAATATAAGGAAAGATCTTGTCCTGAAAAGATACTTGTTAAGATAGAAAATATGTTCACTAATCTAAGGAAAAACATGGATCAAAATATAGGGTGCAACTATTTCCTATTATGATACACTCAAAATATTCCACTTGGAAATAAAGAAAGAAAATATGAAAAAATATGGAAGCTGCTCTAGTTGGGAGTAAAAAGGATACTAAATTGAAGAAAGATTCACTACAATAAAAAGGATGAGGTGGTTGTTGTATATATTAAAATTTAAAGTCATTAAAAATTCCTTGGTGGTGTCTTATATCATTCTACAAGGATAAAATTGAAGGAAAGATAAATTTCCCTCCAGTGGAGGAAGAGGAACGAAAAGAAGATTGAGAATGTATGAAAAGAATGCTTAGCCATATAGCCAGGTAAATTAGAATTAAATAGGAATATGAAGTAATATAAAATGAATTAAAGTAATTTTATTTCAATTGTGAATAATATTAATCAAATAAATCTTAATTTCGAAGAGGACATCTAAAAATAAATAAGTGGTACCTTACAAAGAATCACCACAGTGAAGACTAGGAAGATAACTAAAAGTCAAGGGTTGGTCTACCATGAATGACCATAATACTATTCTTGAGGACCCTAGAGGTACCATTATCCCAAAATAATAAATATTTCTAATATTTTTTGGAAGTAGTATATTCTTAAGTAGGAGATACGATCCATGGAGTGTATAGGATATATATATATATATATATGAGTTTTAAGTTGTGGATGTGATAGAGAATGCACTTGTGATTAAGTTGAAAGTAAATATGATCAAATAAAGGATTAAGAATGATTTTAATTCTTAATTGGTATTTTCCTTTAACAAAATGCATGAATTGGTTTTAAGTTTGAGAAAGTGGTGTGAATATTGAATCTAACCCAACAAGTGGTGTTGAACAACAATATTGTTTTTCAAAGATAGATCTGAAAGTCATATGTTGAAAGAAAAAAATAAAACATTTTAGAGCTAGATATGAAGTAAAATTATATCAAAACATCATAAAAATAAACTAGTATAATCATGATGAATATTTTACTAAATAAGTGAAATTAGTTTATTTCACAAGTGGTACAAAATCACTAGAAGAATAGGATAAAAAATTTATGAAGAAATAGAAAATTTTTGGATTCCAAGTTTATTTTTTATGATATAACAACATGGTATTAGATAACTATTTTCACGATACCTAGAAGATATTATAAGAAAATGATATTTCCATCAAGTGGATCCCCGTATTGAAAATTATCTCAAAATATAGCGATAATAGATGAATTGGGGGGAGTTGGTGTTGATATATCAAAGTTTATTTAGCCTTATCTGAAAAAAATAGTTTCTATATGAAGACATTACATGTACATCATGTGATATCATGAGATTATCAAAAGAAGAGTGGTATCAATTGATCCTGTATATGGTATGCCACACATAATTATAGTTTATCTCTTATCTGATAATGGTTTATTATTAGTGTGACTGAGATCACATGATATAAGGGAGAAGGAAAAATTTCAATCTTCTTTAATCTATGAAAGTTAGTGAGTGACATATAAAACATTGATATTCTTAACAAAGACTCATGTTTCCTACATCGATTTCTAGCTCAGTAGGATTAAAGGTTTTTTGGATGACTCAAAATCTATGTGGTAAATTCACTTATAGAAAATATGAATCTAATATAAAATATATCTAGAAGGAGGAAGTGATTTAAATAATAAAATGTATCAATCAACAAGTTGATTGGGAGATCCTAAAGATCTGGTTATGAAAAAGAGATTACTTCTTATATTTCTGTGGCTAGTTAAAAATTGGATGGAAAGAATTAAAAGATAAAGGGAAGAGTAGATCGGTGAAATTTAATGTTCAATATAATGGTGATAACATTTAGTACCATGGGAGGAGAAAAATCTATGTTTCCCAATAATCGGTGTTAGTACCAAGTTCTCTCATCAAGGGAGAGTAAAGTTGAAAAGAGTTCCCATTGGAAATTCTATGATGAAAGGGGATAATAATATTTCCTTCTCTAGATTATTGAATCTAGTATCTATAAATATTATTAGATATTATATATAAGGAAATTAATGAAAAAGGAAGAGAGATATTTAAGGTAAATTTTGGTTATAAGGGGCCCTTTGAATTTTATGGATAAAGAAGGAGTGAGATGAATGCACCCTAAATATAGACAATGTTATTGAGTTTTTTTGGCCTTAAACGATGAAGTACCATTAATTTAAGTATTTTATACAAAATCCAAATGGGAATAATGTTGAAACTAAGAGCTTTTGTATTGGATTTACTGAAAATGGAAATAAAATACGTATGGAAATTAAAGACCCAATTATGTGAGGATGCTATCTAGAGATCTGAATAATAGGTGCACATGGAATCACTTAAGGATAAATTCATAGATATAACTTGATATCTTTATTAATAAAGGAAATAATTAGAAACTTGAGTAACATATTTCACATATGAAAATTTTAAAATTCCTCAGGAATAATACCTTAAGAAAGAATAAAACATGATTCTAAATAGAAGATGGTGAAATTTTAGAAGCTAAACTCCAAAGATATATCCCAAAAGTTGTTCTGAAATGACTAGAAGTTCTGATATATCTATAAATTTGGGAATATTGACCAAATAATGTTGTAATTTATAAAGTAAATGTATTTTTATGATGATATTATCATTATGAAATATGGAATTATTTTCTAGTGTTTTCCAAAATTTTGGTTTCCAAAACTTGGATAAATTATCATTTTTATGTTCATAGAAAAGGAAACATTTTGGAGAAAGTTTGGATAGTTTTGGTGATTTTTTATGAAGTATTAAAGGAAAAACTAAGGCTTTCCATGTAGTAAGAACATGTTACATGAATTATAGTATACAGATCACACCGTCGGTTGCACAACTCGCATAAGGAGTTTGTGGAAGGGGTTCTTGCATGACAAGAACTTGGTTCCCAAAGTCGAGTACATCACCTATATAGTGAAGTACAAGGATCTATGGGGAATTAAATGACCTATAAAATGAGTCTATAGAAATGAGTTCTTGTTATATTGAGGAATATCATAATTAAAAAATACACAAAGCAGTATGAAGGTAGTGATTTTTTGAAAAACCACAAAGGCATTACCTAGTTTTAATGAAATGTACATGGTTTCAGAATAAATATTTTTGATCAACCATGAAGTCAAGTGTGTGGTATGCATTGGGAGTATGTGGTTGTAAGATATATTTCTTTATTTTTTATGAAGATTATTTTGAATGGTTTTAATAGTAATTCCAAATTATTATAGAGTTTCATGGGGTATTTTCCTATAAATACTTCACTAAACCATTCATTAAATATCAATTAGAAGTGAAAGAAGGGTTGGAGGTTGATAAAGGCGAAATCATCTTTGAAGTAGGGTCTGTGTAATGAGTATTCGGGGACAAGTTCTATAAATTTAGTTCATTGAGGTTAGGTACATATAGGATGATTCCTCAAGGTTGTTTCTCTAAGGAATATTCTATGAGGTCAGTTGTATGAGGGTAGTGTGAAGGGGAGGAATCTTTGAGGTTAGTTCATGGAGAATAATCCCATGAGGCCAATTTGGTAAGGATGATTCCATGAGGTGAAGTTGTATAAAATTAGTGCTCAAGGGAGTTTCTTTGAGGTGAAGTTTGTAGTCCATTAGTTTTAGTACACCATCCACAAGGTGAGTATAGAGTAAATATAGTACCACATGGTTTCTTTGCCTAAGGAATATTTGAGCTAGTATTTTTATAGGTGGTTATTCTAGAGATAAAATAGTACATCTAAGGTTCATGAATGATGGGGTTCATAAATGATCCAGAATAAGAAGAGGAGATCCATAGAGGATTCTATTGATTTTTGTGGTTTGGTTCAAGTAGTGAAGGCTTAAAGGAAGAAGAGAGAGTTTTTCCTTTGATATATCTAGTCATGGAAGAGGATAGAAGAAAACATGACAATTATAGTGTGGAATTATCCTGATTTAGAGAATTTGTGTTAGTGATATAACAATGTGGAATAAAAATACTTAACTCTCACATTTTAGAGTTGATCTTATTCGAGATTGAATAAAGATATCACACTAAGAAAAATAAGAACAAAGCATCAAATCAAGAGTCATTATGCAAGAAATATCTCATTTAGGACAAAGATAGACCAGCATGTATATAACATATTGAAGATACCTATAAGTCTGTAATCTGTGGAAGATACTTCACTAAAGTAGTGATTTTTAGTGAAGAAGAGGCAATATACCTTCAATGAGGATTCTCTAAACCCAAAATCTTGTATAGTAAGTGAGATTTATATAGAGTGAATGTGTCTAAATTTTTTTAATACATGAACCTAGTGAAGCATAGTTGATTTTGGTATGATCGAAACATCATTAGCATATGATCCTTGGACTATCCCTTTGTGGTAAACTAAGTTAAATACGTGTGTTCTGTTCTAACTTTACTTTCCTATATATATTTATTTTTGTTTTTGTGATTGCGCTATTGAGAGTGAAAGGTTATAAATAGTTCATTCCAATGTAGGAACAAGATCTCAAAAAATGTTTAATAGATCAAAGAGAATGGTTTAATTTTCACATCACCTTGATTCACTCCCCCTCTCATGGTGTCCTAAGGTATAAAAAAATATATGAATCATACCTAGTTGTGGAAAAATGAATTCTATGTCAAGTAAAACAATTTATTTTTCCAAAAATATACCCCAAAGTTTATTAGGTCTCCTTATAGATAAAAATAGTTTAGGTATTATTTACATACTTACTTATTGATTTTTATACAAATTTTTTTAAAAAAATAAAGGTGTTCCCCAAATATTCTAGAGTTAGTTCGGATATATAGTGTGAACTATTCTTATGAAACCTTTTAATATAATCAACTTATAATTACATGATTTATAAAAAGGTTCACACTTTCTTATATTTACATGATATTTTAGGTATATAGTTTTAGAGAATGAGGAAAACCATTATATAACACAATGTATATTTCCACATAGTGTACATTTTTTTTTCACAAAAACAGGTTCAATTATATACACTCCTATTTCATCCATGATATTTTTTCTTAATTTAGGATGTGTTACCATTTACCTTGTTATAATTATTTCACATATTTAAGCACTATGAAAAAACATTTTAAAAAATGGTATAATAAAAATAAACCTTAGTAAGGGTAATAAAAAGAAAGAATACCCATTAATTCTTTTAAAAATTAATGAAAATTCATAAGGAAATTTTAATTTTTTATATAATAAAATTTGAACTCAAAATAATGATTACTTAATCATGAAATCAACTTATAATCCCAACGTTTTCATTAAAATTTTTGTATGAAATCATAACGGAAATATCCTAATCATGAAAGTTACTTGGAAAAAACATGAGAACTCATGAAAACAAACATTTTACCTTCAGAATATCATAAAATTTCCTTTAATCACAAGTTCATTATCTTACCTTATGAAATAAAAAAAACTTCCTTTAAATCCCATAGAAAGCCTTAAAAAACCATGTAGGTATCTTTGGAAATTATTCTTAAAATCACCCTTATAATAAACCTTAGATATTAATAACCATCAAGGTCAATTCCAACATATCCCTTAGAAGTAATTTAATTTTTGTTAACTCTATCACTTTACCCAATGCATTAGAGAGCTATATCAGGATCACCCATTATCATATAAAATTTACAAGAACCATATAATGAGAAAAAATATAAAATCTTAAATTTATATCATAAAATATCATAATATATTCTATTTAACACATATGAAGAATCAATTTCAGCACTCATGTAAAAATAAGGATAAAAATACCCTTTCCTTTGAATACTATTAAAAATGAAAAATTTGTAGAAGAGAGGGAAATAATATATTATTTAAAAACACATATAAAATTTTATAGAAATATTGAAAATTAATAATGACTATAATGGAAGGAAAAATATTCCATGTGGTAAAAGTTACAAAACATTCTTTTTTCATTTTTGGTAAAAAGAGTCAAAAGTTACCCATATAGAAAATGTTTAAAAAATTAATTTTGAAACCATTTTGAAAATAAAAGGACAATTGAATTTATTTTTAAATAAACCATTTGATTATAAAAAATAAAATTATTGAAATATTTTTAATAACATTGATAAGTAATAGAGAGGGTTTAAAACATTTAAAAAAACATTTTAAAGAAAACCCCCTTACCTAATCTTCTAACTCGCTACTTACACCCTTTACTTTCTGAAGTAATAAAATTATATTAATATTATAATTGATTAAGATTTTTTTATTACCTTATAATAATAACTTTATTTCATTTATTATAATTTATTATATAGTTATTGAAAAAATATTTATTATATAGTTACTAAATCAGTTAAATTTACATTGGATGTTTTGAGGTTTTTTGGTTTATAACCTCAAATTAACATTGGTGCATTGATCGTGGTCAAGGGGTTATTGTTCCATTATATACATAATTTTAAAATTTTTATTATTATAATTTTGATATATTAGATAAACTTTTGTTACCATTCCTTCAATTTGGTCATAAAAAACAAATCACATAGCTTCACAGAGGTGGTAGTCTACATGTAAACACGAGCAACATTATGATTTTCCAATGAATGAAAGAGAAAGAAATTAAGTAACATATTATCCTTATATAATAATAATAATGCCATAATTTTTTTCATATTCATAAATTTAATCTTTATAACTAGCTTTGTAAGGCAGTGATGAAAAAAAAAATACATTTCTTCATGGAGATGGTAATCCATATGTATGCACGAGCAATGTTTTCATTTCCCATAGTTTGGAAAATGAGATGAAAAAGGGTTGTGCCATTAAAATAATAAAATTTGAGTATATTTGATATACTTATGTTATTATTTAATAATGGTTATGTTAGGTTTCAAGGAGTTATAATAAGGAAGAAACATGAAATAACTCGATTTGTAGTTTTAAATCTTATTCGGAAAACCTCCATTGGATTACAACTTAAGCCTTATAGGATAGTATTTTGAAGAGTCCAGAAACTCCATGACACGGGGAAGGAATTTAAAAGAGTATTTGGGTAATTATTTTATGATATAGAGTGTTAAAATGTTGTGAATAAGTAAATATATGAGTCTCCCTTTTATAAGTTAGGGGAGTGGAACACTTGTAAACATCCTTCACTTCTAAATATTACAAACATCTTAGTCATTGTAAAGTGTCACTAAATCAAATAAATTTAGAATATAAGGTTATATGGTTTAAAATAATATCATAAAATAATAATTATGATAATATTTATGACCTTATCACTTGGTTTTTACCTTAATTAACATGTTTTACCCTTTAATGTGGTAACTATTTTTTACCATGGTAACTATTCATTATGACCCAAAATGAAATTGGCCTCATTAAAAAATTTAAACCTATTGATTAAAAATTTTAAATACAATTTTAAATATTTAATTTGTATAAGTGTAATAAATTTATTTTAATACAATCACTCTAAACACAACAAAAAAACATTTTTTTAGAAAAATATGTTTTTAAGATTAAAAATGAATTTATACCAAAATAAAGTATAATTAAGATCAATAGTGAATTAATTGAACTATTTTTAATAAAATGGGGGGGGGTTATTTTAATTTAAAACAAATCCAAAATATAATTTTATTTTTTAAATACTTGATAATAAATGATAATTTTTTTAAAAATCAGAATTTTTCATTATTAACGCAAAAATCATTCTTTTCATAAAAATTAAAAAAATAACCCAAATAAATATATGATATGATGATATATAAAATTAATTTCCTTTAATAAAATTAAGTTTCATAAATTTATAATTTTAACTTTTAAATAAAACCATATAATTCATTAAAGATAATTCAGTTAGAATAAAATGTTTTTTAATTGAAAAATTAATTAAAATTGTTATAGTGAATATGACTCTATAAAATCTAATCCTGAATATTAATAAGATATGGAATTTATTTATTTATAAACTTACCTATGTTTTCAAAAATTCAAATGTTATTTTATAGTTAAATTCATATACTTCATTAAATTCCTTTAATAAATTTTATGAATGAAAGGACAAAAGTAATGAATAAACTAGGTAAAAGATATAAGATTCTTTGGGAAGGTATGATAGAGAATATATTAATCAAGTATTCATAGATAATTAAATATATAGTGATGTATTTATTAAAATCACATTACCGTATTCACATTATAGAGATTATGATGGTAAAATGTTGACTGATAAAGAGTCTTATATATATTTTAAATCTTCCATGATTCCTTCCAAGAAATGTTTTAAAAAATATCATTGTAAAAAACTAACATATGTCAACTAAATTGACTATTATATAATATATAAGTTATAATGTGTCTAAATTTCATTATTTTAAATCCTAACGTATTCTAATAAGAATCATTTCGTAAATTGGAATTATCATTAAATGTACATCAAAGGAAAAACAAAGTGCATATCGATTAATTATTCTATAGATACTAAGGATATTAACATACCTAATATTGAAATGTATTAATCATACCAACTATATTTATATGTTTTAAGTACATTACTTTTTATTAAATTTTATAAAGCAATGTTTTGGTTTAATCTTGGTTCCAGATATGTAATTTTTCATAAGAATAGTTAATTATACTTGTTTTAATGGGAGTAATTATTTCAAAGACACATAAAACATAGGAAAGTTAAAACTATGGTGGGGGTTTTATATTCACCACGGTGAGTGATAAATTGTTTTATATTAAAAATAAATCTTATAGGTAATAATAAAGTGCAATATGCTAAGATTGACAAGTATGTATGAATTCAATAACCGATTCCATGTACCAAAATTTAGGGGTACATATTTTGGTTGTTTTATGAACTTAATATTTCATATGTGTATTTAATGGAGACTATATATGGTTGGTAAAAGTTGGTACCAATAAGGAATGAATTATTTAAAAAAGGTTTAAATAAGACACTACTACTTAGTATCCTTTTTTTTTCATAAAATAAAAACTCTTAAAAAGAAACATGTCTAGTTCCATATTTTAGACAACATAACTTTTCCTTGATCCCATATTTGACCCTATTCATCTTTAAGTCCTATGGAAAACATTTCAAAAACTTGGTATGAGCATAAAAATCTCATTAAGGGTTATAAAATAAGGAAGGAAAACATTATACCATCAATAGATACAAATCAATGAAACTATACTTTCAATAATAACATACTTAACAAAATCATAAGATTTATGAATAACAAACACAAATCATAAATCATAAAGGTTACTTATGGAATCCATATCAAACTTAAATTTTAGCTATCACAACTACGTAGGGAGTTACACTTGGAATACCCATCACAATATATTTCCTAAATCTCTTAGGAGAAACATCACGTTTACCTCCGTCACGTTACCCAATGCATTAGAGAGCTATCTCAAGCTCACCCGCCCTAGGTTTATCAAGAAACCACCCGTATACATAAAAAAATTCCCAATAACCATAACATAATCATACCACATATCACAAGTATAAAGGAAATATACCATTTCCACATTCCAATATATCAAATCAAGATATTAAAATAATCAATGCTTTATCAAATCATTTTAAAAAACATTTAAAAAGAGATTTTTGAATCAAAGTGTCCCATACCACTTTGAATATTTTAAATGAATTATCATTTGAAAACATTAATGGCCATATAAATAAATCCTAAAACCCATTTTGAAAACATGGACATTAATGAGAAATATTTAGAAGAATAAATCTTTAAAACATTTAAAATGTTATTTTAGTTAGAGTTCCTAATCAAAAGAGAGACACTTGAATACAAATAATTGGGGTAATAAAAAATTTATAATATCACGAGAATAAAGGGATTCATGATATACTATGTCAAAGTAAGGCCTTCGGGCCACCTCAAGGCCTTCGGGCCACCTTGAAGTGCTGATGAAAACCAGACAACCTACAAGGAACAAGCTTCAGAAGGAGGAGGAGCAAGGAGCTTTCACCATAGAAGAAGCTAAACAGATTGCAAGAATGAGAGGGTATGCCACCTGACATCGGGACAAGCCTGTTCATGCATGGGAAAGCCTAGAAGAACAGCCATGCAAAGGTGGAGAGTTGATTTCATGATGAAGATGCTGGGGAGGAGCAGTTCCAAGTCGTTAGTCTGGGTTGTATGTAATGTTTGAAGCCTACGGGCAATAAATTCCTCTAAGACCTACAGGACATGTAATGCTCAATAATATGGGCCTTGTAAGGGTTACACCTCACCCCTTGAAAGGTGGATTATCAAAAATCAATAAAAAATGAAGGCCTTCGGGCCATTGGATGGAATTGGTGTATAACAACAAAGAAGTCTCAATGGAATGTAAATTGAGATGAAATCTCTTATAAAGACTGTATCCTTAGGTTAAGGATAAATTAAGGACATAATTATGTGTAAAAAATATAAATACACTCAGTATGATTTGATATTCAGTGTAAATCAATCAGAGGACATTTACACATATTCTTGTAAAAAAAAACACCAATGAATTGTATTTTTAACTCAATAAATGGAGATTGAGTTAAAAATTACTCTTATCAAGTTCATATCGATAACTTAAGAATTTATCAATGGAGTGATTATGTGTATCAAAAGTATATCCATAGAAAGGGGAGTTTAAATTACTACACAAATAATAAATAGTGATTCCACACATAATCAAGTAGTAAAATAATCAATGAAGTATGCGTAAAGCCTACTGAGTGGAAATTGAAGTTTGAAATTCCCTTACATATTTGGTAACTTATGAAACATAAAACCCATGAAATAAGTATCAGAAAATGAAGATGTAAATACCCATAAATTGAAGTATATTACACAATGAATACAATCTTGGTCTGTATATACACCACACAAAAGGAAATAGTGGAAAATATAGCCTGAATCTCACGGGAATAAAAAGTGAGATGAAAATCCCTTACCATGTTGTAATCAATTGAGTTGTATGACCAAAAGTTAATAACCACCAAATTATTCACAAAATAACATGAATATAAAAATAATAATGATAATATATATCAATTGGAAGTACAAAATACACCACATGCAATAAATAAGTGGCGAATAATGGAAATCTCAGGGAATTAAAAGTGAGATAGGAAATCCCTTACCACATTGTAATCAATTGAGTCATATGAAAAAAAGTTAATAACCACAAAATTTATCACATAATACCATGAATATAAATATAATCATGATAATATATATCAATGGCAATATATATTACACCACATGCAATAAATAAGTGGCGAACAATGGAAATCTCACGGAATTAAAAGTGAGATAAGAAATCTCTTACCTCGTGTCCGACTTGACTCGTTTTTTCCTTGTTCTTCCTGAATAATAAACTAAAGTTAATTTATACTTTCTTAAAAACATTTTTCAAGTTTATTATTCCTTTTATATCACTTATTACCATGTTATAAACATTATGTAATCTTTTAAGTTAGTAATGTTCATTTTTTCGATATTTGGTACTTGAGTTAAAAATGGACTTCTTATAATTAAAAGTTGTTCACATAGTCAAAAGTTCATTATATCCAGAATGATATTCATGATTTATATATCATATATATCATATATATTCAGTATATACATGTATTTATAATAGTACATAACATTTGGCGGTAAGAAATGAAATGCACCGTTCATGGAGACGGTAAACCGTACGTAAGTATGAACACTACTTTCATTTATATTTATTATTTTAATGGAATTGAAACATAATTATAAATTGGTATATTATAATTATAGTATAATATATTATATAATATCATTAACTCTCTCCTTTATACATCCCACATATGGCATTAACAAGTCATATCACTTGGAGGGGGTGGTAGTTCGCACTTCCTCAAATGAAATTTTCCCGTTTACCTATAATGGAAACCATAAAGGTAGGATATAAATGTAAAATAAAGAAGCGTAAAGAAAATATAAACATAATTTATATCATATATATATATACATTTCCATCTTAATGGCCACCATGAGAGGCGGTAGGATATAATCGAACAATCGTCGTTTCGTGAGGCATTAGTTTTCCATCCATAGAAACAATATGTTCTTCACCCATTAGATGGAGGTGTGTGTAAGTGTAGTTAAAATAATTCTCATTAAAACATAATAGTATACTTAGGATACTGGTGTTATTATAAAATAAATTAATAAAAAGAGTTTAGGGGTTGTATAATTAAAATAAAAGAAAAGAAGTTAAGATGAACCATTACATTTAATTTGAGTAACTTCCTTTGGTTTGAACCAAAAAGGACTTCTTGAAGCACCTTATGCCTAAGGTAAAGCTTCAAGGAGGAGGAGAGGGATGTATGGAGATTAATTGAGAAGATTTTTGATGATACTAAAGGCTTTAGAGGTGTGAGGAAATGGTTATAAGTGGTGTCCTTTTATAAGGGGGAGGAGGGGCTCTTTAGGAAAGTGTGAAAATATTATTTTATTATAAACTTATATTCAGTTTAAAAAGGTCCAAAAATCGTTATAGTTGAATATAAGATGAATCATGGTCGAAATAAAATCATTGAATAATAATTGGACAAGTTTTGAATGTTATTTTAATATTTATAATCTTATTTATTTAAATGATTTATTAATGAGGTAAACACTGCATCATTATTGTGTCATAAATAATTTAAATTATTTGATATATAAAAATTATAAAAAAATACAATGATATTGGAAATATTTTCACATTTACAATGAATATTTATAGTAAAAATTATTACTTATATAAAACCATATAAAAATTAATTTACTAAATGATATTTGTTTTTGTCATTTTTGCCTTTACATTAAGTCAATTAATCTAAATTGTCATTATCACTCCCAAGTGGCTCAATGGGGTCCCAAAATCGACCCAAATATGCGCATGGTCGTAAATGACTCTACCAATAAGTTTTGGACAAGTGTTAAGGTAATTTTGAATTATAATAATATTATTTTTACCTTAAATTACCCTATTTGCCTTTAACCGCGGTAAAAGAAAATCAAAAGTTACTATTCACCAAAAATTATTTTCAACTTATTGAACCAAATTTTAATTACTAATAAAAACCTTGTATGTTGTATTTTAGAAATTCATTTCACAGAAGCGGTAAAATTTCATTTAAATGAAAAAGTCAGTTTTTAACTACTACTAAGTGGTTTCACTATTCATCAAAAATTGAAGTTTTTCAGAAAAATACCAAAACTTCAGCCTAAGCTATATTTGATATTATGAATTCAAAAATGATTTCTATTTTACCAAATTAAAAACATAGAATTTGAATTAATTAATTTAAAACTAATTCTTGTTGTCAAAACAAATAGCGTGTTTTTAGGAAACAATAACTATCAAAAGATTGATACTCGTTTATGTCCAATTTCAAAGTGAAATTATTTCCAATTACCAAAATTATATTAAATGGTAAAAATATATTCTAATTAAACTTTAAAAACAATTAAAAAGATAATCTAACCATATAAATAAATTATATTAAAAGACACTTTTGAATTAAAATACACTATTTTTCACTATTCATTAAAAAATGAACTTTATTAGAAAAATACCAAAACTTTACCCAAAGTAAATTTTGATGTCCTGATTCTATAGAAGAATTTTATTTTGTCAAATGGAATATATAAAAGTGACCAAAACTAGATTTTAAATGGGGTTCTTCATCAAAAGGTGGTTAATCGACCTTTTAAAGAATATTAGAGTATTTATGCTTAAAATTACATTATTTCTTATTTTAAGCCTCTAAAATTTGTTGGATAAATGTAAAAACATATAACAAACATGTATATTCATTTTTTAGTTAGTTATTTTCATTTAATCCATTACAACGGTTATGCATTAACTACCATTTAAAATAATAATTTTATATTGTTAGTGTGTAACGTAAGATTTCAAAGAAACCCATTGTTGCGTATCGGGTACACTATTGAACATAACAACCCATTTAAAGTAAAATTAATATTTAATTCACAAAAATTAATAAATAATAAAATGTCATATTCTTTATTTATCCAGGATGTTACATAGAATATTAGTTTTTAGGGGTTATCAACCTATTATTATTTATACTAGTTTGATATAGTGTCATAGTCATGATCAATTAATATCCAAGGGTTAATTATATTACAACCATTAGTTTTCATATTTATATTAGACCAAGTATGTTTCAGTTTCTTATACAGTATATAAAGTGAGTTTATTAATATTTTTTCCATATTATGGAGTTATAGCTAGATAATAAAGTTCAATCAAATTATAATGAATTTTTAACTATGGTATTACCCAATATTTCAGGGATGATAAAGATTTTTTTTATACTTGGTGATATCATCATTTGAGGAATTTTCTCAGACAAATGAGTTTACAATAAGTATATTATCCACAAGTAGCATGATGGGATCAATAGATATAGACATTTATCAGTAGAATCGTGTTTTATAATGTGAGGTCAACTATTTGATTTTTTAGAATTTGGATATAGTAAAAGTGATATTTTATTGAATTTGGTGTCCTAGAACCAACTACAATGTACATTTTATTACTGAAATATTCATGGTATTGAATATGGTGTTGAATATTAATTAATATTTTATCACACCATGATCAATTTTTTATGAAAATGAATGTGATAATTTCTTAAGGATACCTATCACACAGAAAGTTTATATTAGTTATCCACTATGATGAGAATCTATATGTGTTATGATAATATTCTTAAATATATATTTTTATAGCCGAACGATACCAAATGATGAGACACAAATGATGTAGGCTAATTGGGGAACAGGGTTCATAAGACATCAAAACTTCTTCTTATGAAGTTCATCCTTGGTAATATACGAGATAGACCGTTATGATAACTGGACCCACCAGTATAAAATCCATATTTATAAGTGGAATTGGAAATTTATACTTTAAAATTATTATTTATGCATATAACAAGTCGTGTACTATTATGTATTGATGAAACTTCTGATAACATTTTCTCATTATGAGGTAGGATACATTGGGTTCATCATGAGTGATATATATTAATGAATAATATAAGAAATGATTTTTATATTCTCTTATTTAATGGAATTTGATATCTTAGACCCTTTTCTGGAAATGGAACTATTTGAGTAATTCCATGGCCTTAGTGTTTTATCAATAAGTTCATTTATAGAAATTCAAAGAAGTAAACATCAAGAACATAGGTTGATGACAATAATATTCAACTTTATTGATTTTATATATCTAAACAAAGGTATTATATTACAATGTGTGCATTAATATGAGGTTGTTTTTCATTATAGAGTTTTACTTCTTTCTTTATGGGTTCCTTGATGGGTCACTAGATGCTACATTGGAAATTAAGTGGTTCTAACTAATGCTAATGATAAAGGGTCCTAGAGGGTAACATGATATGTGTATTTATAATCTCAGTTAGATTCTATATGAATTTATTATATTAAATAAATATTATTTTCGCATGTGGTTTAATATTTATTCATGTTTATTTGATCATATATATATTCAGTCACTAGTTATTTTGTGAGAATATTTTTGATTTGAATATTTAATAAATTCTTAACAACAATTTTAGTGAATATAATTTTTATTTTTTCATCGATGAATAATGCAGGGATATTTATTTATTTAAATAAGTAGTCACTATTCAGGGTTCTACAAATACTAAGGAGGAAACGATGACTGGGTTAATATTCTAGTAGGAAATTATATATTAAATATAATTTTATGATATTTATTTACCCACATGTTATAGCTAATGTCAAGTAAATAATAATAAATATATTATTATCTAGACATGAGGTTCTTAAGTGATTAGGTTATTAGTCAAGGGACTATGTGCAATTACCAACCCTAACCAACATCTATAAATACCTTATTATATTATTATTTTATGTTAATTGATATATATCCACTATTATGAATAATAGATTCTAGAGATAATCCTATTAATCTCAAGAGAGATCCTCCTCTAGAACGTTCTCAACAACAAAGAGTGGTCTTACTCTTCCACCCACTCAAGTCTAGAGAGAATAAGAATATTCCTTCTACCTCAATGTGATTATTATAGTGATCAACATCAAGCAGTTCATGTGTTATAATATTTCACTCTAGAACCTATAGATTTCTATGGTGACATTAAGAGTTTTTTGAAACATGTGTGGATCACTGCTAGATGAATTCTACCATTGAATCCGCTCATCACAATAAAGATATTCCAAGAAGTGGTCAACTAAATATACAATAAAGAAAGAATACCAACATGAGGTAATTGTTATTTATATAAATAAATTATAAATTATATGTAATTATCCTATCTCATTTATTCAAATATCATTATTCATTGAGTTATGAGGATAAATCCTAATAATTTGATGAATTTCTATTATTGTATATGAGAGTGACCTGTAATGCCTCAAGATTTTAAAAATAACCACATGATGTTCAATAGAATATATGAAATGAAACACAAAAATTAGATGAGAATATAATACCTTGCGAATTTATAATATTTTTTTAAATAAATTTAATTTCTTCTATAGTTTGCGTAACATGCAACACTGTGTTTTAACAAACTGTGATATACAATTAACATTATTATTTAAATAAGACTGTTATAACCTAGCCATTAAATTGGTAGGTATGAATAGAATTAAAATATTTTTGAAATGTATATAAAGTTAATAACCACTATAAATTGATTTATAAATTTTTATCAACTAATCACTCAATTTTAAGAAAATTCATTTTATTCATCGTAAATACATTTTCTTCAAAAAAATATTTTTTTACTACTTTCTATGAGAAACTAATACAATTTTTTTTCTTCCACTTTTAGAAAATATATTTAATAAAGCAGAATTAATTTTTTAAATCATCATATTTATATTTACTTGTGGTGAAATTTTGGGATTTTTTAGTAAATAATACCTTGTCATTGAAAAGTGAAAAATACTGATTTTTATAAAATTGTCCTTTATTTTTAATAAATTAATACCCATTATAATTTTAAATTTATTAAAAATTAAAATAAGTATAATTTATATATATTAAATAAAATTAATTACATTTAAATTATCTTTATACTAGATTTCATTATAATTATATTTTTTAGGCTTTGAAACACTTTTTCCTTGAAAATCTTTTTAAAGAGCATAATGTTTCTCCATTTTAAAAAATTAAAATAACTACTAATAAGGAATGGTTTAAATTAAATATATAGTTTATTAAGATATATATATATATATATATTAATTTAAATTAATTTAATTAGGATTAATTTTCATATAGTTAACATGAGATCATTTTTTCCTAAAAATGCATTTCTTGAAAAATAGTTTTTTTAACATGTTTGTCGATTTAATTTTAAAATTTAATTCTATAAATTTTGTGAATTGAATTAGGAAAATTAGTTTCCATATTTTTTATAATTATAATTTATATTATATTATAAGTTAAAATTAAATTTTTACTATAATAAATATTGAAAATAGTAAAAGTTAATTAATAGAGTAAAGGTAAAAACTGGTGTACCGAGGGGTTAAACTAAAAAGATATGGGTTAAAAAATAAACTATAAATTGTCCAAATACTATTTTATAGAAATATTTAGATATAATGACCTATTTTTTTTATCCTTGTGGTATGAGAAAAAATGTGGATATAATTCTTTCATTTCCAAAATTCTAAATGGGTCCTCTCCCCCACTTATAAAAGGTCACCCCCACTCTTCTACATTTTGAAATTATAAAACCCATTAGTTTGGCTAATAAATACTCAAATAAATAAATTAATTCCCTAACCTCATCATATAACCTTGTTTTTATTATAAATACAACCTAAAAAGGCTTTTTTTTGAAAACCAAAAAAAGTTGTCCTAAAAAGGGGTAACATCGTTAACCAAGCATTTTATTTTATTTCATCTTCCACCACATTAAAATATTATTAAAATATGTGGATATAATAACCATAGTATATTAAATATAATGATATGTTTTTATGTTTAGGGCATTAACTACAACCATCTCCTCCTTCCTCAAATGGGAAACCAAACCATTGATCATGTGTATGGTGGACTACCACCTCACGAACTGACGTAATTCGTTTTACATCACCTCTTATAAAGGATAGATATAATGATATAATAATGATTATATATTATATTTGTGATATAATTATACTTATTTAATTACAATATCAAATATACCTTCTTAATTTCTATTATATAGGAAATACAATAACGTCGCTCATCCGTGTGTATGGTAGATTACCACCTTGCGAAGCAATGTGATTCATTTTTTATTACTACATCACATGGAAAATATATGCAAGTGAATTTAAATAAATTATATTATATTTATGATAAAATTATTATAACATAAAGGTAAAATAACACCTAACTTATTTCCATCATGATCACAAAAAATGGAAACGTTACTCATGCATACGTATGACCTACCATCACCATGATTGTAACGTAGTTCATTTTTCATTACCATATTTCATGGTTGGTTTTAAAGGTATAATTTATGTATAAATTTTTTAATTATTTCATTATTACCATTATTACCATTGTTAAATAATATTCTCTTTGACCTTAATCAACTTACCAAAGTGATTTTTGATATATGAGAAGTTTATCATTAAAATGTACGATATAAAATTAATTGGATAAGTAATTGAATATGAAATAGTAAAAAATAAAATAAAAGAGTAATAAACTTGAAAAATTATATTAAGAAATTAAATAATTAACATAATTTTATCATTTAACAAGATAATAATGATTGTGATGATTCGGGCTCATGGTAAGGGTTTCTATCTCAAAACTTCCTTCTTTAAGACTCTTGTTCTTTTATAAACCTAATTTATTTTATATAGTGTATATAGTTCCCATTTACATATTATATCATGAATAATTAATAATTAATGGTATTTTAATTTATAATTAAATTACTTCATTTATGGGGTTTATGATTAAAAAGTTACCAAAGAGTAAAGGGTTTATGCTTCAATCTCATTTTAATCATGATTGTTTATGCTTGAATTTAAATTGAAGGAAATTATCTGATCATTGTAAAATAAAAAAATCTTCTTATACTATGGATATTAATTATTTTTTCAATAATTATTTCTATTTTCCATCTCTTTGGTACTTAATATGACAGATAAAATGTTTTTAAGAAAATATGACTTCATTTCTCTCTTCAGGCGAAAGTCCTTTATTTTTCATGTCATGTTTTCTTTAAAGTGATTTTAAAAATGTTTTTAATATTAATATATTATTTTATATATTAATTTTTACCCTTTTTTACTTTTTATAAAGTGGTTTAAAATAAATCTTCTTGTCATTTAATTAATGAGGTACTTTTGACTTTTTTATCAAAAATGTCAAAAGAAATCTTTGTTTTAACGTGTTTGAAAAGAAAGGTGTTTTCCATCATCATGAAAATTATTTTCCTAAAAGATTAATTTAGAATTTTATAAGGTTATTTTCAAGGAAAATAATTTTCAAAATAATTTTTGAATTTTAGTTTTTCAAAAATTATTTTCAAATTGGAATGTTTATTTTTCTTAAGATTGTTTTTAACCTCTTTAAAAGTAATTCTATTAATCAATAAAAAACGTTTAATGTTATGGAATACTTATAAAATATGTATATATGTATCTTTAATTTATAAATTTCTTACCCATACTTCCTTTTATGGTGTAATACATGTATTGTTACCATTTCTCAAATGCCTTATTTAAGAAATATTTTTTGACTATGTTATGAGACAAGATTATGAAACCCATTGATTTCCATGAGTAATTATTATGTTTGTACCCTATAATTTATATCCTTATCTATAATGAATATGCATGTATATCAAATTAATGTAATGGGTGGTCCCATAATTATATATCCCTCCAATATGGTGGGTAATTTTTTATTCGCATGATGCGCCATGTATGCGATTAAAGAGTGAACCTAATCTATTATGGGACTTTATCCGCCATGTGATGTTGTCTTGGAATTTATCCTTGAATCATGTTTATATCTTGTTTTATGTTCCTAAAATATTTTATATGATCCCATATTATTATTATTTCCTGATATTTATGTTATTCTCCCATGTTATTACTCATGTAACATTTCTTTTATGATATCATATTATACCTTTAACTCACATTTTATGCCTCCATATCATTTTTATTACCTTACTAATATATTTATATCACCCATTTATTTCATTTATTCCCCAAGTTATCCCATATAGTTTTAATATCTTGATTGGATTTAGGATATCAATAGAGAGAATAAAATAATGATTCTATGTTTTAAGTTTCACTTGATATAATATGAAACTAGTATTCCAAAGACACTAGGCCTCATGATATTTGGGGTTGTAATTGTTGGATATTTATGCTTAAAAAATATGTATTAATATGTTTAAAATAAATAGGTCACTATAGTTGGTATCAAAGAAAAATTTTAGTTAACCTTTTAAAACTAGGATGATAAAACCTTAGTGAGAATTCTAGGGATAATTCTAAGGATAATCCTAAGTATAGGAAAATATCCAAGAATTTTGGTGAAGTATAAGGTGAGTGGTTTCTGAGAAATTACATCCCTATATAGATACTACAAGTGAATTTTTTTTTGTAACAAATGTACCTAGGGGTAATAACTCTAAAAAAGGTATGATTGGATTGACTTGAGCATTACCTGGTATACAACAATGAGCCTTAATGCACACCTAATTTGACACTCATGGGGGATATGCTTAGAAAATTCACAAACTCTTTATGAATTATCATGAAGGATTTAAATAGTTGATGAACATGAATGACCTAGGATAAATCTAAGGTGTCATATATTAAAAATAAGGTGTCATGATTTATACATAGTATAAATGATTTTTCATGATTATGTGGTTTCCTACTATGATTAATATTACTCGTACTATGCTTTATGGTTTTAGTCAATGTATTGAACTAAGAGGAATTATGTTAACACAAAATGTGATTGAAACTATGGTGATTATGATAAAACAAATTTGATGATGACTGGAGAGAAATATATTTTGATTAGTCATAATCAACTATTGTGATATATGATTTAAAAATTAAACATCAATGATATCTATAAAAAGTCAAATAAGAGGAGGATAAACTTTTATGAAAGTTTGTGTGGTAATGAAAATAGAGGAAAAGAAGATTCAACTTATTAAATGTTAATAATGTGGGAAGAATTACCTAGAAGAATATCTCAAATAGAGGGAAATATGATTTCTATGTGGAAATGGAGGTCATGGACAAATTAATTGGAAAATAATTCAATTCCTTATATGTGGGGAACTTGGGAATTATTCAAGTCAATGCCCTAAACTAAGGGTTATCCCCTAGAACATGGAAGAACCTATATTATATGGAATCATTGAAATAAAAGGTTGAAGTATTTATGTATTAGGATTCAATAATTATTCTGTAGAACACTACTGGAAAATGGACCTATCCCCACAGTTTTCCCCAAAACCGTGGGGATAGACCCCCCCTATACCCACGGTTTTGGAAAACTGTGGGTATAGGTGACTTTTCAAGACCTATCCCCACAGTTTTGGAAAACCATGGGGATAGACCCCCTATACCCACGGTTCAAAACCGTGAGTATAGCCCCCAAAACCATGGGTATAGCCTATACCCAAGGTTTTGGGAACCGTGGGCTGGAACGACGTCAGTATAGGTTCCCAGCCTATACCCACAGTTTTCCAAAACCATGGGTATAGGTGTCCTGCCACAGTGTCACCAAAACATAGCCAATTTCCACGGTGTCAACGACTTTTACCCACGGTTTCCCAAAACCGTGGGTATAGGCCGTTTTTCCAGTAGTGGAAGTATTTTTACCTATGGTATTTTGGTTATAAGAATCATTAAATATATAATGATTTTGTTAATTTGGGAAGCATATATATCTTCATGTTAGATTAACTTAAGAGTTATGGATACCATCACGAGTTTATGAGTTTAAGGTTCATCATAAGTTCAATTTATTAGATCCCCCTATTTAGGTTTTAAGTAATTAGATATCTAGGTGACTAATGATATTTTAAGAGAGGTTTTATTGAGTTGAAGTATATATAACCTTTTGTTTTAGCATAAAATATTTTTTGGTAAGAATGATATTACATTTTTAGAGATATAAGCAGAAGGGTTTTAAGGATAGATTTTTATGGAATGGATTAATTTGAACTTTGGGAGTTACAGTAGAGGTATTAGAGATTAATGTATTATATTGGATAAATTTTTATAACCAATTTGGTTTTAGTAAAGACAGAAATAATACTTTGTTATTATTTTAGAGATTATGTGATCCATTAAAAGTTAATTTTAGTGATTTAGGCACAAAAAAATCATCTTAAGTACTCATAATTTGGAAAAAATATGACATTGTGGTGGAAATTGTTTAAAGGATGAAATTATACTTGTTAATTAAGTATATTTTCTTTATGTTATTAGTCTCAATTATAAATTAATTCCTCAAATCTAGGAAAACTATATTGAAAAAAAATATCCTCTTACATTTATATCCAAAGAATCAATGGACATTTAACTCATAACAAATTTGTAGCTTTGAGGTCCTTAACTTTATCTTCCTTATGATCAATTAATTCTATCACTCTCCATAATTATTTATGTTTTTATTTTATGTTAATATATTCACTTTCCAATAATTTTTTCTTATTTGAAAACCCAGTACTTGTTATTCGAGATGGACTTTATAATTCCCTTTCTTTCCTATCAAGAGGTTATTTTATTAACCATTTTTAACAATAAAATAATGTTTGATAACATATATGACATGAAAAACCAAGATTATATGAGCATGTAACACCACTAGAATTTCTGATATATATATTTAAATAAATTCAATTTCTTTGATATCTTGCGTAACATGCAACACTGAGTTTTAACAAACCGAGATATACTATTATTTAAATAAAACCATCATAACCTAGCTATTCAATTGAAGGGTATGAATATTATTAAAATATTTTTTAAATGTATATAAAGTTCCCAACCAATATAAATTTATTTATAAATTCTTATTAACTAATCACTCAATTTTAAGCAAGGTTATTTTATTCATCAAAAATATGTTTTCTTCAAAAAATGATTTTTAATAATTTATATGAGAAAATAATATAATTATTTTTTCCAATTTTAGAATTTTTTTTATAAAATTGACTAAATTTTTTAAATAAACATATTTATATTAAATTAATATGATTTTTTTTGTATTTTTTGAAAAACATTACTTTTTTTTGTGAATAGTGAAAATACAGATTTTTATAAAATTGTCATTTATTTTTGATAAATTAAGTCACATTATTATTTTAATTTGTTTCCAAATTATCATAAGTATTATTTAGTTATATTTAATTCAATTAATTAAAATTAAATCATCTTTATATTAGATGTTAGTGTAAGTTTATTTTTTTGTTTTTGAAACACTTTTGTTTAAAAAACTGTTTTAAAGTGCACGATGTTTCTTCTTTTTAAATAATTAATATAACCCCTAATGAGGTTGATTTAAATTAAATTTATATATTATATATATAAATATTAATTTAAATCTATTTTATTTTGATTACTTGTCATATAGTGGATATGAGATCATTATTTCCTTAAAAAGTTCATATCTTGAAAAACTATTTTTTCAACACGTTTGTGGGTTTAGTTTTTAAATTAAATTCTATCACTTATATTAATTGAGTTTAGAAAAATGGATTCCATATTTTTAACAATAAAAATTTATATAATATATTAAGTTCAACTTAATTTTTGACCAATATGAATAGTGAAAATAATAAAAATTAATTACTGCGATTAAGGTAAAAGCTGGTTTACTGAGGGGTTAAACTAAAATGTTAAGGGTTAAAAAATGAACTAAAAATTGTAAAAATAAATTTTATAGACATATTTCTAAATTATATCCTATAATTATTGAGAATAACTCATTTTTAAGCCATGTTGAATGAGAAAAATGAGGGTGTAATCTTTTGAAAAATTCCAAATGAGTCCTCTCCCCCACTTATAAAAGGCCACCCCTTCTAAACTCATTTATACACTTTTAAAACCCATTTGTTAGGCCAATAAATACCCAAATAACTTCATTAATTCCACTATAATCCTATAATTCTTGTTTTTATCATAAATCCAACCTATAAAGGCTTTTGGTTCAAACCTAAAGAAGTTGTTTGAAGAAGAGGTAACTTCTTTAACCGATCATTTTAATTTATTTCTACTTCTACCTCCTTAAAATATTATTAAAACATGATGATATAATAACATAGTTATATTATATATATTAATATATTTTTATATTAAGGGCATGACCTAAAACCATATCCTCATCCCTTGAATGGGAAAAAAAATTGTCGATATTTTGTACAGTGGACTACCGCCTCGCGAACCAACATAATTTTAATACATCACCTCTTATATTGAATATATATAATGATGTATATAATTATTATATATGATATTTATGATATAATTATAATTTTTTAATTATAACACCACTTATACCTTTTTTACTTTCCATTCTGTAGGAAATACGATAACGTCGCTTGTGTGTACAGTAAACTACCACCTTGCAAAGTTATGTGATTCATTTTACACTTACCCTTTACCTGGAAGGTAATTAGGATCAATTTGATATTTATATATGATATTAATGAAATATTAATAATTATGGAAAATAAATATATCATATACTATCTTACCTTTTCATCCATTGAATAAATGATAACGTCATTCGTGTGTACCGCGGGCCACCATCTCACGAAGCAACATGATTCATTTTTTATTTCCACATCATGTGGATGGTATATTCAAGTGTATTTAAATAAATAATATGATATTTAGGATATAATTATACTACTATAAATTTAAAATAACACTCACAACCTTTCCATAACGATCATCAAAAAATGAAAATGTTACTCATGCGTACGTATGACCTACCGTATCCATAATTATAACGTAGATAAATTTTCATAACCATATTTCATGGTTGGTTTTAAAAGTATAATTTTTGTATAAAAATGATAATTATTTAATTATTATTATTTTTAAATTATTAAATAATATTCTCTATGACCTTAGTCAAAATACCAAAGTGATTTTGGACATATGATTCACTTATCATTAAAACATCCAACGTGAAATAGATTGGTTAAGTAATTGAATTCTATGGTAAAAAATAAAATAAAAGGACTAATAAACATTAAAAAATTTATCAATCAATTAAATAATTAAAATATTTTTTTATTTATGAGGATAAGAAATGCACATGACAATTTAGGCTCGAGGTAATGGTTTCCATCTCAGAACTTCCTTCTTTGAGACACATGTTCTATTATACACCTAATTTAATTTATATGTTGTGTATAATAAACCTTTACATATTATATCATAAATAATTTTATAATTAATTATATCTTAATTTACTATTTACTTAATTCATTCATGGGGGTTATGATTCAAAATTTACTAAATCGGTAAGGGTTTATGCTATAATTTCATTTTAATCTAGATTTTATATACTTGGATTTTCAATAAAGGAAATTATTTAAAAATTATACATATCCATGATGTAAGTAAATTTATCATATAGTTATACATCCTAACTGGTCACCCATTGGTTCAATCACATATACATAATAAAAAAATGAAATAAAATACCAGGAGGTTCTACTTCCATCCCCATTACTCATATCTTCATAGTATACAATTCCCCATCATAACGCTCCAACCCAATCATGAAATAATGAGTATCTTCCCTAATTTAGCCTATTATCATGAGGTTTTCTCAAGTACTAAAGTTTTAGGGCTACCTGAGTAGGGTGTGAGTAAAAATTAATAGGGAACTACCAATTATGACCCTAAAAAAATAGTACTACAACGTATGCACGTGTGATATGATCAACATAATAAAAATATATTGTTAAAGTATAAATAAATAATCCTCATAGATCCTTAGGTTCTATGGTGACACTTATGGTCAACCATACCTTCTTCGGGTGATGATAGAATAAACTAGAGTATAAAACATATATCCTAGAGGGATCCATATCCTAACCTAGAACCTATTATAAGTATCCCCTAGGGAGAATTCATCTCCGAACACATTACCAATAAAATAACATCACCCAAGGGGACCAAATAATATGTTAGAAAACTATCCCCAAGTGGGTCACATCCCCTAATTGGAATCAATATGCATCCACTATCCAAGGAGTTGTATCCCCTACCTTGAACCAAAATATCTATCTAACTAAGGGGTCACACCCACTACCTGAAACCAACATACATGTAACACCTAGGGGAATGCATCTGTTACTAGGAACAAATATATCTATCCACCTAGGGGATCACATTCCCTACTTGGAACCATCATATATAGGGTGTCATAACTCCCACATAACCTCATATAGAATATTACCAAGGGGAAAAATACCCTAGAACATAACATAACATACACACAAGGGCTCAAATCCCTAACCCAAAATAGATATTGGGCCTCCATTACCCAGGTAACATATCTAACCTCGACACCCAAAACTTCATTTGCATATATATACCATACAATGGGGGGGGGGCATTGAATATCTTAGATAGAATAGGTACCAGGCCACCATTACCCATGGAACATATCCTTCCCTTATGTTTGAGACCTATTTTCACATACACCTTGGTCTGTTGATCACCCAAACCTTATATAACATACACCCAAGGTATTCCACCTAAGAACCACACACACACACACACACACACACACACATATATATATATCACATATACTTGGGGGATTTTCCCTTACCTAGAACCTTACATCATTGCACCAAGTTGGTTACTCTCCCAAACCTAGTACACATCTCCTAGGTTGTCCTCTCAAGTGCACAACCTAGACCCTATCACTGCTATAATGATAGGATATACCCATAGATCCTTGAGTTATATGTGACACCTAAGATTGAAGATTCTTTCCCACCCACACTAACCCTCCCTAGGGTTAACATAACACTATGGAATCCAATAAGGTCCCCTAGTGAGTATCCCAGTCCATACACCCTACAAAGGCTCCTATATTTCATTGTCAATCCTAGAGAAAAAGCCTATCACTCAGTGGGTATAAAATCCCTCAACATTTCTATACTCCTATAATGTCCCAAATAGTCTCACTGACAATACCATAACAATATCACACTTGAGGTATGGACTAAATCCCATCGCCATTCCAAACAAAACCAGGTCATTCATCTTACCCAAACATTCCACAATCCAACCCAGGGTATACTCACCTAGGTAGTCACACAAAAATGGGGAAGGGAAAATTTACCACTCTCTAGTAATCTGGACTAAAGGCTAAAAGGTATCTCATGGTTTTATAGAGCCTATCCTTAAATTAATTATTTCTGGTCCACAGCTCACCCCTACTCAAGGAAATTAAGGGAACCTATCTCAGGCCTACTTTATTATTCTAATCCTCTTTTTAACCCTTTAAGGTACACATATCTCTTCACTCATATTTATAATTCATCCATCTCCGCTTAGTTGAAGATGCAATAAACTAGTGATCAAGGCTCTATCATGGCCCTTAAAACTTCTATTTTATCTATAAATACTACAAAAAATTCATTTAATTTTAAGGATAATCAGCAACATGTGGAAAGATAACATATCTAAAGATACATAAAAAAACATGAATATATATATTTTATGAAGATTCTTAGGGACTATATACCTTATAAAGATTCATTTCCCTCAATCAAGATTAACCACCACCCAAGTCAATTTATTCCTCACATCATCTATAAATATCTTATATAAATACCTAATTCCCATGAAATTAGTTATAAAATTTTAAAATTAATTTTAAAATTTAATCCAAATAGTAATAATCTTCTAAAAACTCACTAGTACATCTCTCCATGCTAAAACTATGACCAACCACACCTAGAAGGATAATAACTCACTCTCTAAACCATTATGAGAAATATCCCTAACACCCACTATCAATTCATCCATAAATTTTATCCAATTAAATAAAAAACCATAGAAAAATTATTAGGGAGACAAATGTCTAATACAATTGTGAAAAATGATGTGAAATCATACTCCTAGGACATCTATATCCACACTGATAAAAATTCCTATCGTGTTAGATGATTTCCACCATTTTCTTGTGGAAATCACAACTAAATCACCAACTGGAATCATATTGAATATGTTGCTATGAATTGGAAACTAAAATTAAGGAATAAAAGGAGGAAAAAACCTCAAATTACCATGAAAATTCCCAAAAAATCACCCTTTTACACGAGGGATTTAATTTTAAAGAGAAGGGAAAGGAGCTGGCTGAATGACCGCCCCCAAGCACCTCTTTACTTGAAATAATAAAGTGGTATAAGCATAAAAGAAAAATTTACCCCTATTTTAAAAATAGGTATGGGCCCTGGTCACAAAATTGACCTACTAGGTGTAGTGGGTTGACTCCTAGCTAGAGGGATCAATAGTCCTATCTATCTTTATCATAGTGCGACCCCTATGTGTCACGTCACAACTGTTCTAGGTAGTGGGATTTCCCTTATCCAACCACCATCATAACACAACCCTCCTAGGTCACGAAAAAACCTAACCTAGGAAGAGGGTCTATAGCCCTTACCATCACCATCATATTTTGACATCTATTGATCATGGTATAATGTGCCTTACATAGGGGAGTCTCAAGCTTCCTAGGCACAATGAGCCACCTATAGCCAAAATCAGCAAGGGTGGTCCCCATACCCCTCACTTGGACATTCACTCAAGACCTTGAAACACATCCTAGGCATAAATACATATCAAAAAACACCTCATTGATATGTTTCAACCCTTAGAATCTTAATTTAATTACCAATTTTATGAACTTACCATACTTAAAGAAAAAAATTCAAATTTCTTCTGAATATAAAAACCCATAAAGACATGGGTCTTTAAAATCTCCCCACTATATCAATTATAATCACCAAGAAGAATTAGTGGTTCTATAACCTTAAATCTTAACCTACCTCAGTCATTAATTCACAATTATCTCGCTGTGTTCTATACCAAAATACAGAGCAAGATTTTGTTGAGAAACTTCAAACACCAAGGAATATTATTCTCCAAAAATCATATTACCCACCCATATTCATCACTAATATTTTTAAGGTTCTCAACTATATCCATCTATCTCAAGACACCCAAGTTTCATCAATCAATTCATCTTAAGGTATATGGTGATCCTCACCATAAGTCTCCAGTCTTAAAGGCCGATTCTAGACCATGGTGTTCCCTGCCAAAAGAATTGCCTAGATAAACACATTTCTAGTGGTTTATTAATGCTCTTAGTGTGGTTTCCACTTCAAAACATCCAATTTCACATGAAAATACTTGTTGAAAATTCTATGACCAACCTTTGCTAAAAATAATCTGCCAGATCCACGAAAGATCTATTATATCACCCAATCACATTGCCTTAAATCTTAAGGCATCATGTGATCATCCAAATATCCACACTGAAATATAATACTTACACTCAGTGTAATTCCTTAGTTGGGTCTCCAACCACCCACACTAGTCGTTATGCTCTCACTCAAAGCACCAATGCACCTTTGATCCCACTCTCCCTTAGATCACACCAACCTACATCTTGATCCTGATGCCAATGAATAAACTCCATCTTTCATTGAATCAAAATAAAAAATATAGTTTTACCTACTCATTGGAATCCTAGGGAAATCTCAACCATCCAATAAATGGTGTCACTTCATCGATTATCCTACCAACATGAGAGTAATAACTCCATGAATGATAAGATGCTTCCTATCATAGGAGAATCCTAATCATTACTCAGCTAAACCAACATGATGATATCTAAAGCTCATGCTATATTTATTACCATATAAAAAGACTAGGCATGACCATACCACTAATTATTAAGTTCCAACATGAAACATAAATCGTTACCCATTAATGAATCACCAAGAATTTTATCCATGACATCCAAAAAATTCCATCTGCAATGAGGGTCACACCATATAATGGAAAATGGTGCACTCCTTGTAATATAACTTCCTTTACACCTCACATTGAACATTGATTTTTATGGGACCCATCATCACATGCTTGTCAAACCTCCTGATCCATGCTCACCCATCTTGACAACCCCAGACATGATCCATCCATGATGTCTCCTATCACCACATAGAGACACCTTCCATTCTAATCCAACACTCTGGACGACCCTTTTCATATGCATCTCATCAAAACATTAGATCTCATCATGCACATGGCCACTCACCAATCTAGAATCCAATAGGAACCACTCATATCAAATGCACACTAGCCCCCATGAATTGATACTTTTCCAAAATTCTATGTCAATGCTCACTCTCCTCTTATCATGGTAGTGTGAATCTCTAGGAACCCTCACATGGGTTCTGACCTTCTACCCAACTTGGTCTCATCTAACCCAATAGGTATATTCTCTTATATTTACCTATCCTAAAAACTAAATCCTGATCCTTTTAATCACATTTCATTATACCTAGGCCCATGCAGCTAAAAAACTAACCATGCCCCACTATATGTCTTCCTAATCCATCCATAAGTACCTTAACACATTCTTTCCAACATTCCTAACATCTCCATCATTCCAAGGACTACCACATGAACACAAACTATGTCAGAATTATTCCCAAACTGGAAGCATATACCCATGATCTACCCATTATAGATCTATCAGTATAGGATCATGATCCACAATAAAAAAGCATCTCCACGACTATCCCATATATCTAATAAATTTTCCCATGTATCAATATATAATACAAAATATAACATTTTTTCTAGTCTTTAAGGGAACTCAAAAACCTAGAATAACCCCCATCTCGGGTTACCCTCACATGTCATCACCATATCAACAACAACAGGGGAAACATCATGATACTCAAGCATAGAACTCATCTCACCAATATATTGAGTTGCATGTGAAAGGCACCAAGATATCTCAGCTATCCAATAAAACATATCTCTCATAGGTCATATAGGGTAACATATTTTACCCCGTATCACATACCATAAGTAAAATCACATTCCAGCACACCCACTCTATTGTTTCACACATACATACCAAGAACCACATGTAGAATCACCACCCCCAGGAACCCATCCTCATTGTGCATCCCAATAATAGACTACCCCCTCAAGGATGTGGTCACATCCATGAATATATAACGACGTCATACTATGATGAATCATATCGAGTAAAATATTGATCACATGGTTCATTAAAGCATAATGACACCAAGAATCCATACACATAAACACCATTGAGGTTGTTGTTGATACTTTAAGTAACCAAACCATCAACACATTCACCCATTCTGGGTTCATTATCAAGGCATACAGTGCCTATAGAAATAAACTAAGTGTAACAATAAATACTTTGCATGGAGGGACTATATAGCTATCATCAAATAACATTCCTATATATGATTCACATGATCTGTCATTAAAGAAAATATACCACAGTTTAGCTGAGTAGAATGAAATCAATAATTTATATTGTAAAATTACATATAATTTTTTGTGGACAATTTAAAAAGGATAATCCTTTATTTTCCATGATATAAATCACACATAATAACACATATTACATGTGAGTCCTATGTGCTAAGAATGATGCATATACACATGCCTCTTGAAAACAATCCAAGATCCAAAACCAAAATTACAATATCAAATACACTCATCATACATGAATAAATGTCTCAACTGTAACTAAGAAAATCAAGAATAACAATCCCATATCCTTGTTAATTTGGACTTTCCACCAAAAAGGGGTTTGTAATGCACTGGTATAAGGTCCATCAAATTCTTAAAAAAATATCTATTTCATATATACCACACCTAAATAGTGATAAAAATAAAAATACACACTAATACCACTTTTTAACATACCCGATGTGATACCACTCATTAGTGTCTGAACCGGTGATACCACATAACCTTAGGCATGACTCCCTGTATGGAAAAGGCTATTTAATAGGAGCGAGGGTCTAAGTCCATGGGGAGACTATAACTTCATATTAGAGTAAAAAAATAATAGGAAAATAACTAAATAAAATCTACAATAATCATTAGATTATAAAAACACAATAAAATATATTCATACTATATCAAATGAAATGTAACATATATTCATACATCATATCTAACCTTTTATTAGGATGATCACATATACACAATGAAAAATGAAATAAAATACAAAGATCCCATACTGCCATCCCTGAGACTCATGATATCCCAGTCTACAAGACCCTATCAAGATTATCTTGCCCAGTCATGCAACAATAGGTATCCTCCATACTTGAACCTGAGATCATGAGGTTTTCTCAAGTACCAAAGTGGAAAGGATTCTCGATAAGAGTGTGAGTTAAATTTAGTAGGGTGACACCAAAAATGTTCTTAACTTAAATAGTACTATAGTGTCTGTGCATGTGATATTACTAGTATAATGAAAATATAACACAAAAGCATAGATGAATAATCCTTATTAATCTATGGATTATATGGTTACAACCTAGGTCAACCATACCAACTTTATCTAGTATTAGTGTGTCTCTGAGCATAAAATATACCACCCTAGGGGATTTAAGTTCCACCATAGAACCTTTTATAAGTATCAACCATTAGAAATCCCACATTTCCTTGAAACCTACACTAGAAGGGGGACCAAATATTTCCCCAAATCCTTTATTATAAAACCATCCTACCTAGGGGTCACATACCCAACCCAAAATAAGCATACATCCACCATATGGGGGGTCACATCCCTAATCTAGAACCAACATATCCATCCATATATAGTGTCACATTTCATACCTATAACCAGTGTATATCCACCACTGGGGGGGGTCTAATACCCAAGCCAGAACCAACATATCCATTAACTTGGG
This sequence comes from Viscum album, assembly GCA_963277665.1. NCBI lineage: Eukaryota > Viridiplantae > Streptophyta > Magnoliopsida > Santalales > Viscaceae > Viscum > Viscum album. The sequence continues at coordinate 565,047,964 of OY728142.1, read as the reverse complement.
GGTAACATCCCTTATATGAAACCATCATATACCATATGATGTAGCTCACCTAGAACCTCATATAATGTATAAAAAAATGTAATATTTCCTAGAACATTAAATTGTATACACCAGGGGGTATACTCTCTCTATAGAAACATATTATATCATACACCTAGGGGGTCACATATTCTATCTAGAATAGGTACAAGGCCTTTATTACCTAGGGAAAATATTCCACCCTAGTACCCAAACCCTATTTTCACATACACCCGAGGTCACAGCTCACCTAGAACCCCATATAACATGAAAAAAGGTATATAACCACATAATCATAGAAATATCACACACACACACACACAATATATATATATATATATATATATATATATCATATATACACAAGTGCGTGTTCCCTAACTAGAACCTCATATCGTACCACACAGGTTGCTCACTGGCCCAAACCCGACTCACATCTCCCAAGTTGGCCTCTAAATCACACATCCTAGACCTTTTCACCACCACCATGATAGGCTATCCCTATAAATATTGAAGTTTTAAGGTGAAAATTGAGATTTATGGTACTTTCTACCCTACAGTAACCATATCTAGGGGCAACATTACACCAGGGAACCTACCGTGGTCCCCTCGACCGTATCCTAGTCCAAAATCTCTATATGGACTCTTATTTATATTTTCCAATCCCAAGGATAATGCTTATCACTCAAAGGGAATAATGTCTAATAACATTACCATGGTCAAATAATGTCCCAAAATATCTTTCTGACAATACCATACCAATATCACATTGAAGGGATTCATGAAATCCCATCACCCTTATGATATAAACTAGGTTAGTCCACTTACACAACCTTTCCTTAATCTTACACATAGTATAGCCACCCATGTACACATAAACTAGTGAGGAAGGAAAACTTACCCACTTTCTAGTCAATTTTCTTAAGGGATATAAGGTATATTAAGGTTCTATAATACCCATTCCAAGGACAATTATTTCAGGTCCATGGATCAAACCTATTAAAGAGAACTAATGGAATATATATCAGTACCACTATATTATTATCATTCTTTTGGAACAACTCTAGAATATACGTATCTCATTACTTACATTTATAATTGAGGACTCAACTATTAGCAGATGAGGAATCAAGCTAGTGGTTAATGACTATCATGAACCTTAAAACTTTCTTTCTATATAAATTTCAAAAAATTAATTTAATTTTAATGGAAAATACCTATAAATGGATATACTAAATATCGCATGCTATATAAGCACCATTAATATACTTTATATAGATGCTCATAGACCACTTACATCATGAAAATTCATTTCCCTTAATCAATATCGACCATCACCAATGTTTTTCAATGAATCATATCATCACTTGAAATCCTATCTCAAGAAAAAATGCTGAATAAATCAATTATAATAATATATAATTATAATTTAATCCAAATATGTATAATTTCCTAAGAAATCACCAGTCTATATCTCCTCACTAAAACCATGGGAAACCAAACTTGGAAGGTTTATGACACACTCCGAAACCACCCTAAGAAAAATACATAACACTCATCGTCGATTAATCAATCAATTTAATTCTATTTAATAAAAAAACCAAGAAAAATTCATAGGAAAACACACTTCAAATGAAAAGGTGAGAAAAAATCTGTAATCATCCTCCCGAGATGTCATTTATCCATTTTGTAAAAAATTCCTAATTTTTCATATGACTTCCACTATGATTTGGTGGAAGTCACCACTAAATGCATAACCAAAATCATAATGAATAAATATTTTATAAATGGTAAAAACTAAAGGAATAAAAGTAGGAATTAACTTAAAACTAATATGATAATTGCCAATAAATCACCCATTCCTTGGGGATCAAAGGAGAAAGACAAGGAGTATCTAGAAGAATTTCCCTCCCCTGAGCACCTATAAACCTAAAATCATGAAAGCGGTCAACCTTGTAAAGATTTTTATATCCTTATATTTAAAATAGATATTGTTCCTAGTCATGGTGTGACCCTCCAGGATCATGGCGTAACCATCCCCAGGCAGACGGTTCGATAGCTTTTCCTATCTCAGTCACTACATGACCACTATGGTTTGTGGCATGGCTGTACCAGGTAATGGGATTGATCCTCATCCAAAACCCATAAAGATGTTACCCTCCTTAGGTAGAGGGGATAACACCCAACCTATCACCATCGTGGTGTGGCCCCTATGGGTCGTGGCATGAGGTTCTTTATCTATTAGATCCCTATTCCTCCAAGGTGAAACCTCAATCTCTCAGGACATGTCACCCTAAACCCCCCATCCATGATGGATCCTCGTTGCAAGACTCTATGAAGTTACCCTCACACATAGTATTACGATGGTCCAATTATAGGGAAAATAAGAAAGGGGGTCCCCAAACCCAATCTGACATTCACTCGTGCACTCGAAACACCTCCCCATACCTGATCCGTATCCAAAGACATATCCTTATGAAGTTTCAACCTTCAGAATCTCAATCGAAATTTTGATTATTTGAATTTAACCTACCCCATGAAAAAATTAAAATTCCTTTTGAGTTTCACAACCCATAAATACTTGGTTATTTTCAAATCACTATTCCATGGTTCACACACAAACCATGGTGTTTTTAATTTTAAAGAAGAATTAAATTTTGATTAAAATTTTAAAAAATGTTTGTTAAGAAAGTCCCAAAGGGCCCTCCCTTACAAAAAATTACTTGAACCATATAGAACCCACTTAGAAAAATAGTGAGCCACCTGTGCCACCCCAACATTGCCTCCAGTAGGCTAAGGGTTGGTGATTATCACTAAGAAGGCATAACATACATTTGTTACCTTAGCCTATAACAACCTAAAACATATATGAGACTTCAATACATAATATAACCATAAAACACAAATAATTTATATAAATTAAAAAATAATATAACATATAATATATGATACAAAAACTGTATAGTATAATTATATATGGAAAAACCCTAAAAAAGATATATAAAATGAAATAACAACAAGAAAAATGAACTCATGATTAGAGAAGACACCTCTTTGCTATTAAAGCCCACAGGTAGAGATCACCACCACCAAATAAGACCATCTAGAACCTCTAAGTACCACCAAGAATTATATTCACTCAAACTACACTAACTTTACATCCTCCAAGATCATCTTTGAACTATGAATCATTTTCATAGACACAATAAGTGTGGGAATAAAGCTCATGAAAGGGTGATTATATAAATACCCTATAGGATGCATTAAAAACATAAAGGAAATTTAGAACAAAAATTTAGATCAAAACTCTAGAATAAATAATAAATTTGAAGGAAAATTAGTTATGATTAAAAAAATGGAAACTTAGGGATTTAGGAAAAGTCCTCATCATCATAGCTCAGCTCAAAATTCATAAATCTCCTCAACTATGGATCTCTCCTTTCATATAACCAGATATGATCAGAATTATGTATGAAAAATAATGTATAAAGTCCACAAATAAAATTAAATGTCACATATTGATAGTAATCAAGGGTATATAAATAATCCTATATCACTATAGTACAACTCCTCTAATTTTTCATAGATAAGGGAACCTAAGAATATTATATAACCCATGATGTCAAAAATACCTAGCTCCTCATAAATCCCATGTTACCTCTATTAAAACATAGTATAGATATGTGCCTTATAGAATAAATGAGTATTGATCAAGGGAATATCTTCTTATATATAGAAATATTCCTCAACACATGAATAATTACTTACTTCACATACCCACATTCTAGACTTCTATACTATCTCACTCTATTTTTATGGGGGACTCATGCCTCACTGAGGTGTGAATATATATTAAGGGGTTATTGAACCCTATAAAGGACTCAAAACTCATCATATGGGATATAAATTGGCCAAGGGAGTTACCTAGTTCATGTGTGGAGGACCAACACCCCATCAAAAGGGTGGTTACTAACTCTACCAATTGTACAGAGGACTCGTATCCTTGTATTAGTGTGGCATCTAGGGGGGTGGTTACCAGCCTCATGTTGGCTCCTAGAATATCGACCACACATCCTTGTAATATCAATGAATCTTATAAACTCCACCTATCCATAATATCATGGAAGAAACCCTTAAATATAGAGTTAAATTATCCATCATGTTCTACATGAAAAAACACTCAAAATAGACAATTTTTGGTCTAATTTGGACACAAGGTTGAGAAGTTGTAAAAACATAAAGGATGGAAAGTACACAACATGTACTTATATTACAAATTATGTGGTATCCCAGGAACACTTCAGGTATGTATTTCTACTGTTTGGTCATGTAATCATAACATACATGTTGTTTTCATGTAATGTGTTTTATAGTCATGTACTTTACGGTTCGATTCATGTGATTTCAACATACAAAATGTGAATCACTTATAAACTTGACATGTATGACTCAAGGGTTAGTATACATGTATCTTGATGATTTCCAAGTCAAGTATTCTAATGGAAATGGGTGTGTTCCTCCACTACACACTATATACACTAGTCTAAACATCCAATCATGTACTAATTTGGTCAAGTTTCATCCTCATAGCTCACGTGATGTGCTCCTTATTGCACACAATTTGTGTGTGGATAGGTGGATAATTTATCATGTAAACCTATGAACATTGATTCATGTGGATAAGTATACATGTAATGTATCATTAAATACAAACCATGTGGTATTTAACTTAAAAATTAAATCCAAACCATTAGACTAAGGTCGGACATTCCATATTATGAGGTGTCACACACTGTGTGATATTTAACTCATCATGGAAACCCTATAACAACAAGAGAAACCACATGAGATGTGTGATTTTTGAACTAAACATCATGTATTTGGATCTTATTTATAAATTTAATTTCTTCTTTAGTTCTGTAGTTCACTATGATTTATTCATTTTAACTATTGTTGGAAATGCCTCCCCTATTGACCGTACCTTAATCTATTAGGAAAAAACTGCCCACCTCATTAGAGTAACATTATCTTCATTTTAGTCATCTTTATCACCCACAAACTCTTTCCCATAAAACCCACACCCAATCCATGTATAGAACCCATATTTTACACCATTATATCTCTACTAAATGGACATAGTCAAACCATTATGCCTCTACTCAAATCCCACCACCTTTTGTTGTTTATGAGAAGGAAAACCACCACCTGAACAATCATTGAAGAACCATAGACCACAGTGAAGGCAGGTAGGGATCATTATTCACACATAAGGGAAAAATAAATGGGAAGATAAAGGAATTTTTTTTTTGTAATTTAGGAAACCCATAATTTCATTCACATTGAGTTCCTTAATAAATGTACATTTTAAAGTAATCATAATGATAATCACAAGGAAAGGGACTTCTCAAATTTTATAAAGGAAGAGTAAACCATTAATAACATTTATATTGGATTAACTACAATCTTATTAACATAAATAATTTAAAAATGAATCTATTCATTTCTTGGAATTTAATAAAATTTCAAATAACATGAATCATATAAAAAATGAGGTGAGAAACAACATCAAATGTTCTACCTTTATGGTGTAAATACTTAAGATTCATAATCTTACCACATTCTATGACCCCTCAATGACACCATCAAATATTAGTTCCCCATCTCCCTATTCCATCTTGATTCAGTAATGAAAGAAAAACTGTGGATAAATAAACATAAAAAAATAAAAGTATGAATATATATCACCACTTCTCAGTTAGATGATAAATTTATTTAATACCTAAAAAAGGCTTAGCTTCGACTTAAAACCTAAAGTCAAAAATTACTAGGATATATCATCCATTTTAGACAGAACCATGGTGTTTTAATTTCTACCTAGGACTCCATATAGGATATATCATCACTCACTCACACACACAAACACACACACACACATATATATTAAATAAATATTAAATATACCTTAAAAACAAACCATCTTAGAAGTTCACAAAATTAAAACCGATGTTAAACACTATATAACAATACCACCATAATGTTCGTAATATTTTTATAAGACTATTTATTATACTTAATTTACCATTATATCCTTTAAGGGTTTGATACTCTAAAGCTTAAGAATGAGCTAAGTCCTAAAAATGGAAAAACCTGGTTCACTACACTCTCTCCACCATTAGGTCATTTCATCCTCAAAAATAAAACAACTCGATATGATAAAAAAGGAATATCACAACATAAAATCATGTTAAAGTATTCTACACCATCACACACACTTTATTAACCTTTAAAACCAAAATTTTTAAGTGAACTTAGAATAAAAAACATAATAAAACATCATTTTCTTATTACTTCCACATGATCCTTCTACCCTAGACTTATAACTCATCATAGGGATTTATCTTTTTAATCCAGTTCCAGGGAAAAACTTGAGAAAATAATATGCTCACATTTTGTGAATCTTACCATGATTCTTTATAGAAAAAATTCTTCCAAAGATCATCAAATTCATGGTATGAAACAATACATTTAAACATTGACATAAACTTTGAAATTATTCTTAAATAATGTACCCTTGATGAGATATTTACACTCCCAAAATTTAAAGATAAATTATGGTAACTATAACATGAACAAAATTTATCTATATCAAACTATTAAACTAATAAAAACAACAAAAATTATATAATAACCCATAAAGATCCTCAAGGTAACATTCTCCTTGAGGTCTGCTTCCACTCATTATTTCCCAATAATGAGTACATACTAACATCACCGGTCTAAAGCACAAGGGAAACACATATACTCAAACTTAAATTTTCTTTACTATATGTTAAAACCACACATATACACCTTTAAATCTATAAAAGATTTCATAAACCACCATATAAGTCCCAATTAGGTTATTGTTACTCTTCATGAAAGATATGGTTACAAAAATAAAGAAATGGTACTAGCCTCATCAACCCAATAAGAAACTAACATTTATCTCTCTAGTGACCTATTTCAGCACAATCCAAAGAAGGTGGTCTTGGAACATTCAGATGAACCTGATCTGTTGTGTTAGTTACACAAGATTACACATACCAAAACTCATACGGATAGAACCAGAACCTTTAGAGAAAAATACTTCACCATGTTTCTAAAATTTCCATATATTGAGAATAAGTGAATGCTTAATCAATCATGTACCACCAAGAACCAATACTTTACTGAGATAACCCAAGTTTAATATCACTTATAATGGTACCCAAAACAATCCTAATTGAAATTACACTATCTATCCTTGGAATAGGATGCACACTTACCACCTTTAAAAATATGTTAGGTTTATTTCTTAAAAATACCTAATCACACATGATCTTAAGATTGATATAACTAAGTTGTTCTACCCTCGTCAATTTAGTAGTGTAGAGGCCACCACCATCAATCAAATATAATAAATGTTTCCATATAAAAAAACAAAATGAGGTTATCTAGTCAAATGAATCCACTATAAACTGATCCTTGAATCACCTTATAAGGATATTACCTATTGCCCCACTATTTTTCCAATATTATCACACAATCCATCACATTTTCAAACTATATAGAGGATAATTAATACTTCTATATTATAGTTTAATTCATATAGAATAATAGATCTCTTATATCTTGAAATTGAACCTCAAGAGTTCACCATATAGATAGTGATATAAAATTAATCTACAAATGAACCTTAAATACTCACCTCTCTCATCCTTGGTCCCAGTTTGAATACAGGTGTCATAAATGAAGGCTATCATAAATCAATCAATAAGTCCCATTACCACACATGGGATGTTCATCATTCTAAATTAAATTATGAGGAAAATAAATTTTATATAGTGATGCATGAATAATATCCTATAAATATCCTCAACATGAACCTAAAGATGATGATATCTAGACCATAGATCAATTTTTAGGAACCAACCCACTCCTTTCCCTTACTCAAATGAGTTCACACTACGATTGATATTTTTTTTCTTTAAAAATACTTATAATTCTACCATCATATCCCTGAGATCAAATTGACCATATTATAAGATATCAAAGATATATATGTGGTCTTGGATTGACATTCAATACAAAATAGGTCTATTTGAAAAGAAAACCCCAAACAATATTCAAAATAATCATCCAAATGCACTTAAAACACTATGGGAAACTAATCTTCTATATCATCCATAACATATAAATATAACCATTCCATATAGTGGGTAATTGTTTATATCCCATAGAAGATTAGCCTTACTCATCTCTACTATGCCATTGAGGGATAATATCAACCCATCTGCTCATTAGAATTACACCTTGCAATGATAACAATCCACTAAGCTTGGATTATGAATAATAAATCTATACCAATGATGATGTCATAAGGTCTCATTATAATATGATGAAATCCCATGTAAGTATTCTCTCTATATGAATAATAATATCATATAATTAGAATATGTGAGAAAGTGAGTGATCACTATGAGTTAGAGTTTCTAGAAGAAAATGTTTGGCTAGTGGCTCTACTAGTATCTCTAACTTCTGATCCAATGATACATCAAGAAATATGTGGCATTACCTAATAAAGGTCTTTTATCACCAAAACTATTCAAAATTTGTTATAGGTATAGGTTCATAAGAAGATATCCCCAACCCACTCACTCCAAATACTTATCTTAAACTTATAAGTTTGTAAGAATATGTCATAAAACACAATAAAAGAATACCTCATGAGGTTTTAAAACCTCAACATGAACTTATACAATTTAATGCTTCCCTAATAAAGATATGAAATATCCTAAATTCAAATTATACAGATCATAATTTGATAAAACTCAAATTGAACAAGAGATTAAATTCCATCCATGGTGAGTCTATCCCATCATGAGTTTGAGCAAACAATATAAAAAAAAATCAATCTACCATGAGTGGAACTTGGTGAAATAACCCAGAACTAGTTAGTGGGTGTTTAAAATAGATGGAAAATGAGTCACTGACTCTAAGAAATTCTCTATTACTTAAGGATCGAGTTCACCTTGAAACCTAGAAGGCCTCAATCACAATAATAATCATGATTTTTTTTATTATGGATAGTCTTATCCAGAACAATAGGAACCAAGATATTCTCTATATGAATGTATGATATAAGTAAAAATAGTTAAGGGTCTTAATTATACTCATGGGGCAAGATACCTCTCCACCGGGTCTCTAAATCAGTGGCTTTTTTCTTAGCTAATCTATGATGAGAAGCTCAAGAACTAGAATATGATCCACATAAACCTAAATTTTAATTGGAGTTAGCTATTAGTGGGTAACATAATCTACTAGATTGTATTGGCCTTTATTTATTAAAGCATAATTGGGTGAGTTAAAATAGGAACGCCTTAAAAGGCCACAATATACCACTGTATGATGCATGTACCATCTTGATTATACCTTGTAATAAATGCCTCAAAGTTTCAATTTATTTAACATATTATTATATTCATAGTGAATGGATACATTAAATATTTCACCAAAACTTGGTTCCAGGGTCTTAAGACTGAACTCAAAACTCCTTGAAACCATTTCTTTAATTTTACAAACCAATCCTCACATGATTTCTTACTCTAAAATTTATCCAAGGACTCAAATACTTTGATACTATTATAACATGAACTGATCCACCAAAACCCCACCTAGGCCTATGGTAAGCTAAGTGTGCCACCCCAACCAAGAAGGCCTAACATACATTGGAGGCCTTAAGCTATAAAAACCTAAAATTGATATGAAACTTCAATACATAATATAATCATCAACTCCCTAAATTTTTTATAAATAATTGAACTATATTATGTATGAGATAATAGTCATCTAGTATAATTCCATGAGGAAAATTCATAAAAGAAACCATATAAAAAAATAAATTCCAATAAGAATAATGGACCCATGATAAGAGAAGACACATACTCACCATTATAACTCCTAGAGGGATCTCTTCAATAAAAACCGCCACCATATAGAAACTTAACCTAAACCAAGAATATACTTTTATCAAGATGGACCATATCCAAAACCACCAAGAACATTTATTAACTACACATAATTTGTACAAACACAATATATATGAGCTTAAAGCCTATGTATGGGTGAGTATAGAAATATTTAGTATGATTCCCTGAAAACAAAAATTAAAGTTAGAATAATATGTCATCTCAAAAATCTAGAATAAATTAGAAACCTAAAGGTGTCTCATGTTTTCTTAATAGAAAGAAACCCTTAAATATAGGAAAATTACCCATAATCATAGATCAATTTAAAATTCATAACCATCTCTACCATAGATCACTCCTTGCATGAAACTAGTGAAACCTAGATAGCATATGACCCTTAGAGTCCAAAGTCAATAGCTCAACTGTAGGCTATATATTAATGGAAATATTGCATATAGAAAGAATCCCAAAACATAACATCCAAGATTCTCAATATTATCATGCTAAATGGGACTAGATAATATCATATAACCCATGATGTCAAAACTTCAAAGAACATCATAAATCTCACTTAACCTCTTTAAAACTACAGTGTGAATCTACTCCTATTTGAAGAAAAAAGTACTAATCAAGGGCACACCATTTCCTATGGAGGATCGTTCCAAATATACTATTAAGTAATAATCCCATATACTCCACTTCAAACCATTAATTCCATATCACTTTAACTATTTTGGGGGACTCATGACTCACTATTGAATTCATAATATTTTGGAGGGTACCGACCCCTATGAATGACCAGAACCTCAATGAATCAGATATGAATCAATAAAGGGATTTACTTAATCCATTGTTATAAGACCCATACCTCATCACAGTGGGGTTATAATGACTCCACCAAGTGTATGAAGGACCCACACTTTGGTATTAGTGTGATTCCATGGTGCTTACTATCCCATAACTTCTCCCAACATCTCATGCACACCGTATAATCATATTTATGAAGCTGAGGAACTATAACTATATTAAAAACCTCAAGATAAACCCTAATTATAAATATACATGATCCATTATATTCTACATGGAACATCTCTTATAATGAACTATTCTTTTTCTTAATTCTAACACCTGTTAAGAGTATGTGAAAACACTAAGAAAATGAAAATAAATGTTATGCTATTTTATTATACATGATGTGTCATCCTCAGGAATAAGATTGTCTTGTAATACCACTATTTGGTCATGTAGTCATAACATATATGATGTGTCATTGAGATATCAAGATGTGTTCATTTATAGTGTCACTCTGTATGTAATCAGTGGTTTGAGTCACATGAATTCATTATACATAGTATGCATCCCCTATAAAAATGATTTTTATGACTCAAGGGTTTATTGAAATTTATCAGGATGAGACATCAGTCAGGTGTCCCACTAGATATGAAATGTGATCCTTTATTAAACACCACATACAAAATTTTTAACATCTAAGTAGGTAATAATAGGGTCACTTTTCTTCCTCATGAATGAAACGATGTTCTCTCTGTCACACACAACATGTGTGTGTTTAAGTGGGTTTTTAGGAATTCATGCATGTACATGTTGAGTTAGGTAGATTGGTATATATGAATTATGTCACTTGAATACACAACATGTTATATTTAACTCAATGTGTAAATATTATCTACCATACTAAGATGGGACATAGTATTTACTAAAGTTATGCATACTTTGTGGGTTTTAACTTCTTATAAAAAACCTTTCACCACAAGTGAAACTATACACAATGTGTGATTTCCAAACTAATTCTATATAGTAGAGTCATTTTCATAGTTTTGATTTCTTCTCTAGTTTTGATTACCACTCTCATTTTCATTATTTTTTCCACTATTGACTGCACCTCCTCTATTGACTACACTCGAATCTACTAGGGGGTGGGGGTTATCACCTTACATCTTCAGAGAACCATCATATACATTTATAACCTTCATATCTCTCATAACCACTATCACATTGTACCCATGAATTATCTATGCCAAAGTTCCATCCTTACCATCAATGGATAACTATTGATTAGACAATTTTTCACCAATGTGACTTTAATTTAATTTTTCCACCTCTTTTTATTCACACAAAGTCAAACCACCAACTGAGTTCCCATTGTCGGGCCAATATCCATTGAAAATATGTTATTGAAAATTATTCACAAGGATATAAAAAATCAATGGGAAGATAAATTATTTTCTGGTTAGTGTAATTAGAGACACTCAAAATTTTATTCACAAAGTGTTCATCAATGAATTCTCATTTTCAAGGAATCACAATGACAATAACGGGGGAGTGGGATTCTAAAATATGATAAAGGAGAATAAAACCATGAAGTCCATTTATCAATAATTATCTAAAAACTCATTTGAATAAATAATCAAATAAAAAATAAACTCATTTGATTAGATTCCCTAGAATTTTAGTTAATGAGAGTAATACAAAGAACAAGTCAAGAAACAATATAAAATTCCCTACCTCCACGTTGTAAACACTAGAGCTTCATGATCCAAACACAATCCCTGATCCATTACCAAAACTACTGATGATTAGCCTCCCATATCTATATTCTCTCTAGATTCCATGAGAATAGAAAAAATATATGAATAAAACAAAAAAATATTAATGTATAAATATATATCATCACATATTGGTTAGCTAGAAAATTTAATTAAAACTTAAAAAAGGCTTAGTCCAGGATCAAAACTCGGACACAAAAATTATACCAATCATAGGTACAACATGCTATTCTAGACACAAATTTGGTACAATAATATCTATCTAGGACTCTATTTAGGAGATATAATTAGTCAAAAATATGAGGTAAATATATATATTTTTAAATAACTATTAAATATCTTTTAAAAACCAACTATCTTGGAAATTCATGAATATTCATCCGAAGGGTAAACACCATGTCCTAAGACCAACCAAATAATAAAAAACAATTTCCAAGATTTTTTAATATGTTAAATTTACTATTTTACACATTTAAAGGTTTGGGACTCTAAATCTCAAGGATGAGCTAAGTCTTAACTGAGGAAAAAATTGAGTCACCATACATGATGAATTCATATGGATTTTTAACCATACAAAAAAAGTTGTTAGATTTGATATAGGTTGGATTTATATTGTGAATAATTTATAGTGTTTATAAAATGTTAAATAAGTTCAATTATCAAAGTGTTTATACTTATTTATTAACTTTTCATAAATGAGAATATAAAATTTTTATATTGAAAGACCATATTTGGAAAATATACGATGTTTAGTTTCTGTTAAGTGTTTATATAAAATTTAAAATTTTTATATGATTATAAAAGTTTTTATAAATATCAAATATTTTAGAATATGAAAGGGTTACTATTAAAATAAATATGAAATGTTAATGTTTATTTATTTATAGAGTGTACATAAAACATGATTAATTATAAAGTTTTTATAATTTCTTTATTTATGAAATGTTCATTAATTTTTATCTCATTTCTAAATTTATGAATTATTCATTTATTTAGTTTACTTAAATTTTTAACAATTCATCAATATAATTATTACATTATTAATGGATGTATACTTTAGTTTAAAGTGTTAAATTACTTATTTAAATTATCATACGTGAATTTAAAGAGCTACATGATAAGTATGATAATTTATTTAGTTTACTTATTTAATTATTTTGGATTATTAATGGGTTATGAGCTTGAGGTTAAAATATAATTATAGTTTACACATATTTTGTGTTAGAATTATTACATAACCGAGGTCTCTAGATTACTTAATAATGGGTTGTGGGAATTTGGGTCAGAGAACTCACTGGCCTAGGGGATATGCTTTGTCTAAGAAAAGTAAGGGTTGAATACGTATTTCACCCTGATTACTCTAATATGGATTATTTATTTCAAATGAATTAAACCCTTTATATGAAATGTTTTTAATATAGCTTATCTAAGTGATCAATTTTAATATGTGAAAATATAGTTGGATTTTAATTTGGTTTAATAAGAGGTGATATTGGTCGTGTAAATAATTAAATGACAATATGGTCTGGGCATATTGATTTGGTGGAAGGAATAGGAATTCTAAAACAAAATAATTAGAAGAATGTATACATGTAAAGGGAATACATGAGATAAGATGGTGAGATTTATATCCCTTTAAAATACTAACTGTCCAACTCCTTCTAAAGTGAGATTTTTTAAGACCTCAATTATAACAACCCTGACCCCAGTGACCTAGAATTTGTGTCTACTTTATTAAATTGGAATAGATATAAGGTATATAATCCTGATGGATGAATCAATTTAGTAGTTTTGAATAATTAGATACATACATGATTCCAATATTAAATTGGAAATATAAAATAAATAGCATGAAAATATTCCCACATCCTTGATATTAATCTTAATATTTTTCTTTATATACTTGGGAAAATAAAACAAATAAAGGGTGAACTCAGATGTTCAGTAATAGTTACGTATAATAGAAGATTTCATGAATCAATAAGGAATAATCAATATGGGAAGATAAATAACTAAAAACACATTCAATTTAATCAATAATTTGAGCACGAAAGGTATGCATGTATAATATCAATGCCATAATCTCATGGATAATAGTAACTAAATTCTTAATGAAGTAAATGATTAATATTGGACGGCATGATTTCAAAAATAATGATATCTATACTGTCAAATCCTTGTGGTAATATAGTTTAATCAATGGGTAGATATACCCCAAAAATCCATTTAATACTAGATTACTAATCTATCTCATGAGACATGTCTATGCATCAAGGGGATATATAATTCTTGTCCCCAACTGTCATTACATTTCCAATGCATTCCTTATATATTGAGTGATAAATTTAACTTATAAAAAACATGACTTATAAATAAATGTAATTATTTAAGAGATTAAGTGGTTAAATAAACTTATATATACCTTCCATGTGATGTAGTGGTTAAAAACGAATCACATTGCCTCGTAGAGGTGGCATTCCACACGTACATAAGAATGATGTAATAATTTTTCAATGAATGGAAATGTAAGAAAATATGTGATATATTAATATTATAGAATGATAAATATTTAATGAATATAATATATATACATTAAATCCATAATTATATCTATACATGTTAGGTGTATATGGAAAAAAAATTACATTGGTTTGTGAGGTGGTGGTCCGCTATACACATGAACGACAATTTAATTTCCCATTTGATAGAAGTGGAGATGGATATATGGTATTAAATTAACATAATAACATATGAATATGTGTAACATACTTTTTTTATTAATATATTATGGTTAAATAATATTTGACGATGGTAGAAGAAGAAATGAAATGAAAATGCATGCTTAAGAACTAAACCGCTTCTTTAGATAACCTCTTTAGGTTTATACATAAATCACTACTAGGTTAGTTTTTTGATAAAACTAGAAACTATAGTAAATGAGGAGGGATTAAATTAAGGGATTTTTATAGGTATTTGATGAACCAAAATTCTCTATAAGTGTGGAGAGAAGAGGAGAGGGAGTGTTCTTTTATAAATGGGAGAGAGGGCATGCTTAGAATTTCTAAAAATAATAAAATATATTAATATATTACTCAAGAAAAATAGAATAAAAATATACCTTTAATGATTATTATATGATATGGGGTATAAATACGGACATAAAAATATAAATTATACATGTTTTAGGTCATTTTAACCATGTTCTCTTTAGTTTAACCCGCAATAAATCAGTTATACCATTAACCATGGTAACAAAATTTTACTATTCACTATGAAACAAATTTAATTTTAAATTTTTAACTAATATTAATTACTATGATTAAAAATATTTAATACATTTTATTAAATACAATTCATAAAATTTGTAGAATTTAATTTAAAATTAAACCCAAAAAAATGCGACTAAAAACATCTTTTTAGAAAAATATCTTTTTATGTATAAAGATGGTTTTATAAAAAAATAAAATATACAATTCATTAAAAATATCATAATTGGATTATAAATATTATAATTGAACTAATTTTTGTTTTAAAACATTTTAAAACTATATGTAACTTTGTGAATACTTGAAACAAAAATTCATCTTTCAATAAAAAGTTGTATTTCCCACTATTTATTAGAAAATAAGTCTTTTCATAAAAATACAAAAAATTAATACTAAAGTAATTTTAATATGATTATTTAATAAATTAACTTAATTTTAGGAAATAAATTTTCTAAAATTTTGAAAAAATTAATTATATTATTTGTTTAGAAAAAGAAATAAAAATATTTTTTTGAAGAAAACACATTTATTTGAAGCATAAAATGGATTCCAAAATAATTGAGTGTTCTATTTCATAATAAATTTATATTGAGTACAAAATTAATATATATTTAATATTGTGGTTATTACTATTCATACCCTCTAATTAAATGGCTAGGTTGTAACATTCATATTTAAATAATAATATTTCATTGTTCATTTTAGCTCAACATTGTGTGTTGTACATGCTATTGAACATTGTTTTTCTTTAAAATATAAGGATATTACATCTATCATATTGATGGATAGGTCATGAAAAATATGGGTTCCCATGGATTCTATTTCGTAAGTAAATTATGTTATGGATGACCCTAATAGGATTAGGAGACCGTATTAAGCATATGATTTTGGATTTAATTAGCTAGAAACCCATAAAGACTAGGATATCAGAGGAATAATTTCAAGATATTCCATATGATGGATTGAGAAAATAATTTTATGCCCTAATATCCAAGATAAATACATGATATTATTAGTTTTCTAGGCTTCTTAAATAGCTAAGTGGCGTGAGAAACTCCAAATCAGACTCATTAATTAGTGAAATATAGATCACAACCCACTAATGGATATAATGGATTTAAAAGGAGTGATCATTTTAGTGGGAAAACATTTAATATAAGTATTTATTAAATGAATGTAAAACATAATACTCATTTTAATTTTTCTTTCTAGATAAAATAGAATCATTTTCATCAACTTAGACTTTTAGAAAAATATTGGAAAAAGAAAATATTAATGAAAGAAACTTTTTAGACTGGTACACAAACTTAAAAATTGTTCTTATATAATAATAAGAACTATTTGTGTTACATCATGAAATTATTGATCAATCAACCGGTGAAGCTATAAAAAAACATATCTAGATTCTTTTGATAATAATTTTATGGATTCACATGATGTCTCTACTCCCATGATTGTATCCATGAAGTTTATTTTGTAAAAGAAAAATAAGAACTTGGATGTGTTTAAGAGAATAGATAACCAAAAAGGATCTATGAAAAACTAAAAATTATTATTTAAGGAACTAAAATCTCTTCATATCTCAACATGACTCAGTATTTCAATGACTCGGAGAGGCTAGGGCCTCCATTAAGGATTAATATAACTTTGACATTCATTTTAGAATTAATGAAATGTTTAGATAGTTTATTGACAACTACAATATGAATGTGTTTTATAAAACTTTTCCCAATATATTTAATATTTTTATGATATTTGAGAAATATATGGGAGGTCCATGATCAATTTCTATGATGAAAGTATAAAAGGGTAAAATTTTAAGCAATAAGATGAGTATTAGAGGGTCCAATAGTGTTCCTTAATTTTTGAAACCTAATGGAGGACTTGGGAAGGCAGGGGAATGATTAAATTATATAAAACATTTCCACTAAAGAAGTAATTTACTAAAATACCTGAAATGTTTCAAGAATAACCATGGAGAGTTCACCTCAAATATTATTATTATAGAATTAAATTCTTTTATTTTAAAGGGTATATGATACCAACTATACATTATACAACTATAATAAATATATATAGGAGTTCTAAACTAAATAAATATAAATTAATAGAGCTTTAAGTACACATTGAAATGATATATAAAGTGTTGATTCATTAAAGAGTTGGATATGGTTGAATAATTTAAAATAATAAGTGAATTGGAATAAATAATTTTTATTTTCATCTTGATTTTCTCTTATATGATAAGAACAAATATTTGTAAAAATTAGTTGATTTGAATAATAAAATATGATTTTTTGATACACATGGTTATGATTGATCCATTTTTACAACATTATTGAAAATAAGACATGTATAAACATGTTTATACAAGATATTTGTTAAGATATGAGGGATATGATCTAACCACCCAACTCTGAAGATTTTAAAAATACAGCCTTATTTTTAGAATATTGATCTAAAAAATTAAACACCATATAGGATATGGTTGATAATAATTTATCTATTAAATACTACCAAAAATGAAATAAATTTTATTTCCTAACATGAATGAGTTTGTGTGTCAAAACATTTTTCAGAGAAAATATCTTTTAGAAGAGGCTAGTGGGAGTATATTTGGAATTATAAATGATTATATTATAAGAAATAAAATATTAAAATAGTTATATTCAAAGTGAAACTCATGTTATATAATAAAATAGTTAATAATTTGTTAAATAAATATTAATGTAAAGGGATAAATTTTATTACCAAAATTACCACAAGGGAAAGTTTGAATGGAAATGTTCCAGGGTAACGATGATGAACTTATAGAGTTCAAACAAGAAAACAAAGTTATTAAAATTAAAAGATTTAATGGTGTAAAGTAAAGGAGTTTAAATACTATATATAAATAGTCATACTTATGGATTAATACTTTGATGTTACTCTAAAAAGGAGTTTTGTGGGAGAGTTTTATTAGATGGCTACATCAAGATATGGTAAGAATTACATAGAGATGTAATGACTTTAATAAAACCCTAAAAGTGTAGAAAACGTCAGACCTATTTAGTGGTCTATCATATCAAATGTGATCATATGGGTGATTATATTTGCCTTTATCAATATTCTTAAAGTATTTAAGAATATTATATATATCATATTATACTAAATCTAGTCTCAAATTTATTATTCTTTCACATTGGATTCATATATTTATGAAGTAAAATTATAATTGAACTCTCAAAGTATGTTTTTGAGTTATCCTTAGCTAATGTTTTTCATGGAGTATCATTGGTTGTGATAAAATGATGAGGTTAATGTGAATTTTATTTCATAAAGACATATGAATTATTCTCATATAATATAAAATATGTTTGTGTATTGGATAACTCTCTATGTATACCATATGGAGTGTCATACACAATATTTTTTGTAGATGAGGGGTTAATATTTTATATTGAATACTTGTACTATAGGTTGGAAAGATATATAGCATGAGAACCTTCATAATTTTATACCTTACTTATCCCTTCCTTAAGGCTGATCTAATCAAGGGTGGTTGTTTATATTATTGATCATGTCATTATTCTCTGCTTAACTAAGATGATATTTTCCCTCTCATATAATAAGTATGAAATTTAGGCCCTCTATTGAGATAAACTTAGATATTATGTAATTATAATATAAGATACATGTGATTCACTTATCTAATTGGGTGAGGGGAATATGATTTGATCATCTGATTATGTGATTGACACGATACATGTTAATTTGTCTAGTTATTATTTATTCAGAGAATCAAGAACATATGAATTCGATACATGATATTGACATACTATGTGTCCCATGGTCACTTGATGTTTTATAAAAATACATTATATGATTATTCATACTTGTATATGATACATATGGTGGACACAAGTATGGAGATAAAAGTGTTTGATGAAGATCATGCTAGAACCCTTTGAAACTTGATAGGAATTGGTGCTTTTCTAGATAATTATCTTTTCTTACATATAAGGATTAGACAATTCATAATTATTTTTAACATTGAAAAGGATCATTGGGTCACACTTTGTTATTTTATGAATTAGGATTAATTTTTTTTATAAATTTATTATACAAAACTTTGAGAGATACCCTAAATGTGTTTTAGATGATATCTAAAATAAGTTTTAGATGGATTTTCATAATCTATGACATATGATTTAACATTTGATGGAAATAAAATGATTTATTTTCTAAATTTTTTTTAGAAAGATATCCAAAAAGATTTTTGGATATGGCTTCACAAGTAATTATATATTATGTCACATGAGGTGAAAGTGTGATATGATTATGAGTATTTAGTGAAAGTGAGAGATTGGTGGAAATATAAACTAAATAAATAACCAAAACATGGTGGTTTAGACCAAATCATGTAATGTTTTGAGATTTAACAAGATATAGTGAATGTCACCATGTTTTTTTTGGAATACATATTAGTATAAAGATTATGAGATAATGCATGATATAACCCCTATATTCTACATTAAGAAATCACAATTGGGTTCTTCATCATGTAATGATGTATTAAGGAGTTTAATAACCCCATACATATGTTTAAATGTTAAAAATTTAAAAATTTATGTTTATAATAAGTTGTAGCCTCTAAAACATTTATGAAACCTTCCACTTATTTAGGTTGAACACTCGGTTTCTAAGGAGTGTCCTTAAATAGATTATTTAAATAGGTTCTTTGTTTTTGGATGGTGTGTGTTAAACCATGATTTTATCATAAGAAATTTTATAAGTCTAATATCTATATCTCTCTGTCTTACTATTTAAATCCAAGGTTTTAAATTTTTTTGAGGAAGATAGGACCCTTCCCAAGTTTGGTATATTTTCACTGCCCATGGATACCCTCGGAGGATAGATTTTGTTAGCTGCTTCTCAATGATTACTATAAAGATTGAGTGGAAGTTCTTGGATATATCTAAATTTATAGAGAAAAAGGTACATTATTATTTATTTATTTATTCAATATAATAGATATGTAATGATCATGTAACATTATAGGTCTTAGCTGATGTTTTTTACTAAGTTTGGATAAGATTTATCCCCAAAAAACCCATTCAATTACATCACATGTCATTAATCCATTCATATGAGTTCATAAAATGTCAAAAAACTAAGTATATAAACACATCACATGTCACTTATCTAGGAATGTTCATGAAATTCCACAGTTTTACCCAATTGATGTCCTAAATGTCATGCACATTGTACAGGAGGACAAATATCATCTTTGTTAACAAATAACTACCACATGATCAACAACGTACCCAACCACCCTCTGATTAACTCAACCTCAAAGATGGATTGAGAAAGGTATCAATGTATGAAGGTTTACATATAAACTAAAATTTTAAACTTATGTTATGGGGATTACTTTGAAATATTCACCCTTGGTATATTAATGACATAATATATGTCATTTCATGTTGTATACCTGGTGAGTCAATCTAAAACACCAGTCCTTTTTTGTGTCTCATGAGTAAACTTTTTATCTCTATATGATCCCATACTCATGTTGTTCTTAACATTTCATTACATATTAAGCCAATCCATTAAGATAATAGAACATGGATTATTTAGATTTTTAACTCTAAGGGATTAATTATCATTATAATATTCATGATATATGCATCACACATGAATGGATTAAAAGGTTGAGATTCCTTTGTGTAATATGTTACATTTGTATAATCTTCAAACACTTATAAGAAAATATTAACAAAACCATATACATAAGTGGAGGTATCACCATACCCTAATATATAGATACCTTAATGAGCTTATATTTTACTATTTTTATATATCTTATCAAAAAATATTATATTTTTATGTAACACCCATTACATCACTATATAAAAACTTCCACATCACTATGTATCAATATGATAAATAAAATTTACCACTAAACTCTTTTATCAAGATCACATATTTGAAAAAATTAAATTTAGATAATGATGAGATCAGGATTCTCAATACTCATGTTAAAAACTTGAAAAATTATATCCAGGTAACTTCACTTATTAATGTACAATATTGTGATATATTTAAATTTTTTTTATTTAAAAATAGAAAACACTTTGAAATATTTATAAGAATATTCCGTTTATTTGAGATCGTTAGTAATCACCAATATGGAATCTATTTAAATTAATATCCTTACTTTAAAAATCATATTTACAATATATTTCTATATTTTTAAAATATTTTCTCAGTGACTTTCACCTTAGATTAATTTCCATCTAAAGAAACCACAAATTTTTTAATATTTCATCTATTTATTTAATTAAAAAACTTCTCTAAGAATAATATTAATTCCCATTAAACAATTAAAAAATAAATTTCACTAAATATATTATTATAAATACACATAAACACCTTATAGACAAAAAAATTTATCACATATGATTTCTTTAATTATAATAAAAAAATTCAATATAATATCTTATATAATTTAATTTCATTATACTTATATTTGTCTTTATACCAATAAAATTTAAAGAACATTAAAATATAAAACATTTGAATATTTTATAACATGGATAAAGTATATATATTTTATTTTAAATATTATTGAAAATTATTTCATCCACATTTTATTTCATATCATATGTTAAAAATTGGATAAAAATGAATCATGTGTTTCCATTAACAGTTTATTTCATATAAAACCATTATTATTTCATAAAATGTACCTATATTTTCATAAAAGTGTAAATAAAATAAAAAAAATACAAGTATATTAAGCATTATTCAACAGGTTAAACTAATATTTCTTCACTTAAAGAAATAACACTTTCTTTCTCTCTACAGATAAGCTCCCAACTTTCTAGATTAACCCTTATATAATTTTAAACTCCTATATATATTCAAAAATATTTTACAATTTAAATATGGTATCATATGTCCTTTAAAATATTTTAACTGATTTATATTAAATTAACACATGTTATGGACTCTCCATGGTGTTTCTTACACTACTTTTAGTATTATAGTCAATTTCATATCCAATGTTCAATATTTCAATAATGTAAGCATTGTTCATCCTTTTTAATACATCCTTTAGGATTAAATGACATCAAATTATTATCATACACTCAAATATATTTCCTATTCCTATATATTTTAACATTATCCCTTTGTATCTACCATCAAAATACTTAATTTTAACCATTCATGTCCTACTTAACTACCGTCAACATATTGGGTAAATCTAGTTAGGAATTTTAAAACTCATTCATGTTATTATTTATAATAAATATTTAAAACCTTTAAAATAATTATCATATAGAGAAAAAATAATCCAATTATAGCTGGAGAAAATAATATAAACTCTCCAAATTATTCACATACAAAATCCTATTTTCAAACATGTATAGACTAAATTTACTTCAGTAACGCAATATTTAAATAATTTTATTAAAACCAAATATCTATCATGTGTTGTTTATTCTTGAATGAGTCGTATAAGGTTATATTTCATTCTATTGGCCCCCAAATTCTCATGTTTATTTTATAAATTTGGTTTTATAGAAAACATCATGAGGGTGTAAGTATCCAATGAATCCTTCTCACACTTCTGGAAAGCATCAATATCTGCTTGTTGAATACATCACATGTTATTCATTCAAGAAGTTACATTAATATATAAAATATATATTCTTGATTAAGAATAATTATCATGTTTTTATAAAAGTATAAGAGTTTACTTGAATTAAGAATATAATTTTTAAACACTAATATCAATGAAAAGTTTTATGATGATTCCATTTTATATACAACATAATATTTTATAATATTATTATCATGTTTTGCATGTATTTAATAAGGAATTTAATTATATACACTTCTACTAAAATTGCATCCCTTTATTTTTCATTATATATTTTGGAGGTCCAAAATTCATTTAGTAAACTTTAAGTCACTTAGGCATTTATTTCTTTGTTTAACTATTTATGTTGAAAATCATGTAAATTATATAATATATTAATATTGGATAGTCTAATGGACAAAATTTTAACATAATATATAACATGTATAGTTCTGACTCTATTACATAGGGCACATAATCCTATTAAGGTTTAACACCCCACATTTTTATTCCATTATTATGTTAACTAGCTTATTTTACATTCAACACTAAAAAAAATAATCCATGATACATTTCATTAAGAAAAAAATGTTATAATAAAAAATAAAAAATAATACATTAGTAGAACACAGTATGAAACATAATTATGAAAATTATAAGAGGAATAAAATTATAAGTGAATAAAATAAAATGAATGTGAAATATTAATTCTCATGGTTTTCCTTAAAGATCATATCACTAATTAATAATATATAAATAAGTAAAATAATTTTAAAAATAATTGAAATTTTGAGGGAGAAATAAAAAAAGGGTCTAAATGAATCTTATAGAAGTGTATAAGTTATATATAGGGGTTTAAAAGTTAAATATGATTGTTATTTGGCCATTATATATATGTTCATTGGATAAATAGTCATTGGGTATAGATGTTTCTAATAGGTATATTGAATATTTTATAATTGTAAGTGAATAATGCTTTAAAAATTATATATTTGAAATTTGATTAAAAAAATAAATTATTTTTGATTAAAATAAAATGATACCAATTCATTTGTGAAAATATATATTATTTTAAAGAAATTAATTTTTATAGATATTACTTTTTTAATTAAATTTATTACCTTTATAAAATCATTTTAATAAAATAGATTGAAAAAAATTCAAGGAATTATTGGTTAAATAAGCAAATAATATTCACTAAATAATTAAGTAATTATAAGGAATAAAAATTTAATAATTCATGGTTAAAGAGATATATTTTGTTTAAAAATATGGTTTATTATATATTTTATGTTTTTATTTAATGAATATTTTTATCATATTTAGAAAATATAATTTAATATAATTTATTTTTTATATGTATAAACAAATTAATTAACATTTATTTAATTATTAATAATTGGTTATAAATAAAAATAAAATCATTTTTGTTTAAAATGAGGTTTTTCTAAAAATTGTTTTTTAAATGTTATGAATTATTATACTAAAATTTGATTTTTATCATTTTTTTAAATTAAATCTGATATAATGGATTTATTATTTTGAATAATCATGTAAAAATTAGGTAATATGGTTAATTTTATTTTTTGGCAGAGAATGAGTTACTAAAGAAAAAATGAGTTACTGCAATAAAGATAAAATGAGGTAAACAGATTGAATTAAGGGGTAAAAGCCTAATATATCTCCAACATTATCTATAAATTGTGTGGATAATGGTATTCATGAAATATATCCATTATATTTCCACTTTAGATCCAATTTAATCATAAAAACACATTCCTTACACGTTAAGGAATTGGTATTTGGGGAAATTCCACTCTAAGTCACTTATAAAAGGAACCTGTGTTTACCCACTTCAAAATAAAATTTACCTTCAGTTTTTTAATAAAATCCTGACCCTAATTAACTATGTTGAATTATTATTACACATTTTATGGCTTCATGATTATATATATAGGTATAAATACTTCATTCCAAAGTAAGTTGTAACAAGATGAAGTGTTTCCATCTAAGTGTCTAGTTCTTATCTATATTTTTTAATTACCTTTTCATATATAATATTATCTAGTATCATTATCTAATATAATTATGTTATTTTATCATTATTATTCTTATATAAAAAATGATATTAATATTAGATAACTCTATACTCTTACTCATTCATTAGAATAACATGTTCTTGTTTGGGTTGGTTCAACCACCTACATGAACGATGATGTACTATATTAATAATTTCCATCATTGATGATAATAAAAACATAAAATATGATAATATATGATATTAAGGATAAATTTATGTTATTATTATCATTCTATATTGATTAAAAAAATGAATAATCATTATAAAGTAACTCATTGTTATCGATAAATTACTTTAAATATGCTTGTTGTGTATTACATTATCATAAACTATAAATTCCATCACATGAACATGGGAATAAAAAAATAATTTCAACATAATGATTCCACTTCCTTTAATAATATGATAATTATAGACTTATTATCAATTAATGAGGATCTCCATTACCATGACAAAACTTGCATTATACAATTGAAGCTACTTATATATGATGATGAAAATAAAATATAACTAACTAATATATATGTAATAAATGAATATAATTAAATATTTTAAAAGTTAATTAAAATGAAGAAGGTTTTTAAATAAGTTATCAATATGGTTATATTTATTATACCGAAGGATAAATCACTTTTTCGGGACTCAAGAGTAAAGTATGGTGTTTCTTTTCTTTTCTCACTTTAAAATAAAGATTGTTTATATATAAATTAACATCAAGTAAAATTTTATGTAATTTCTCTACAAAACCCCATATATTTTCTTAAACCCCATTTTTTGCATTCATTTTAATCATTTTCACTCTCATTGATTTTAAATTCACATGAAATGATGCTTTTAAGATGAATTGTTTTTATGAATTCCTTTTTTTTGGAATATTTTCCTTCCATGCACATATTATCTATTATCTATCATGGATATATTATCTCTACATATCTCAAATTCTATGGTTTATTAAGATCATTTTCTATTAAATTTTATTTTTTTAAAAAATAGTGAATGGAATCTTTTAACATTATTATTTAATGGTTTCTATATAGTTATTTTCTTCCACTTTTTTCTTTAGTTTTCATTATGAAAATTACTTCCCAAATTTTCATTATTTTTGAAATAATTTTTTATTTTTTTTATCATTATTTTATAAAACCATTTATTTATAAATTATTATCTGTTAATTTTTTATAAAAAATTTAAAGGTTGTTTCTTATTATTATTCTCATTTTTTTAATGCTATTAAAAAGTGTCTTTTCATCAATTTAAATTTCTTTTAATGTTTATTATATTTCACTAGGGGAATTTGTAACTAAAACCATCCACTTTATTTATTTTGTGAAATATTATCCTATGGATATTCTTAAAAAATCCATTTTCATTATCATATAGGTTAATTATTCTATGTTATATTTATGAATTTTTCATGTTCATGTGTCACACATATATACGGGTTGTCGTTATAATAAGGGTGTGCCTAAAATTTTATAGTCTTCCAATGAATTAGGTAAATATTAAATCTAATGAGATTTTATATTATGGTACATGGGATTTTATCCTGGTCCACTATGTTATGATACACATTATTCCACTATGTGATGATGTGTTACAACTTGATCCTTTTTATAATAATTAAAGAACTATTACAACCTTAGATGAAAATTTCAAAAGGTTAAAGCATAGGTTGGTTTGAATTTTTGATTTTTAGTTGAGGTGTCATTTTTTAAGAATTTAGATATGATATTGAGTCTTTAATAATGAATTATTGGGTTATTTTTGTGTTGGTTTTATATTAGGAATAAGGATTGGGCGTTTAGGTGGCCAAGGGGCAGAACCACCTATAGTGTAAGAAATACATGTGGTCTGGGTTACCTAATGTAGTGCATTGGGAACCAGATGGACTAGAAAAAACCCCAAATATTCTGGGGTTCCAACCATGTACGTGGTGGCCCCAACACGGTGACACAATATACTGAACTATATTTCCTTTTAAAATTTGGCTAGTGTGGTCCTTTTACTATCTTAGGGGAACCTTTGAGTTCCATTTTCTACTAGCTTAAGGAAGCTCCTCTATGGTCACCCTTAGGTATTCTATTTTACCTCTTTCTTTCCACTTGTTTCATGGTGATTCTAATGCATATTTCTATGATTTAATCTAAGGTAAGGCATATCATTATATTTTCTTCCTTTAAAAACATTATTTTTTGATTCCTTCTTATAAGGATATGAATTATTTGATGTAATTCACAAGAGCATAGAGGAATTCATCTAATACCATATGTATTACTCCACTTTTATTCCATAGATTTTATGAACCCCTTAATCAAATGGTACCCAAATTGGGATTATAATGATGAAAGAGAGATAATAATGACTAAAGGTCACCTCCAGTAGGCCAAAGGTCAGAAATTAGCACTTAGGGTATATAAGTAACACACATGGGAGGAATTACCCTATATAAAAGTTTAAAGAGTAATAGATATGATAAGAATAACTTTCAACCAAAACTATGCACAAATAAAAGAAGAAATACAAACACATGTAATGTTATATATAAACTAAAAAAATTGAAAGTTCCAAAAATAAATCATTGGTAATGACTATGAAGCTCCAATGGCTCCTAAAAAAACTCCTCAAATTAGAACTGCTCATATCAA
Source organism: Viscum album (assembly GCA_963277665.1). NCBI lineage: Eukaryota > Viridiplantae > Streptophyta > Magnoliopsida > Santalales > Viscaceae > Viscum > Viscum album. The sequence goes on along the minus strand of OY728142.1, from coordinate 565,019,778 downwards.
TCACTAAGAAATTACTATGGACTCAAAAACTAATTTATATATATATATATATATATATATATATAGGGTAACCATAACATGTACACTAAGTAGGATCCTCCCTGTCACCTCTCATGAAAAATGTGAAATATGTATACTAAAACCTAGTGAGGAAAAATGGAACTAACTCATTACCTAAGTAGGTAATATTAGTTTTCTATTCTCACTAAGGGTTATTTACTAAATAAAACACTAAAATATAACATTCCTCATTAAAATTATATATATAATAAAGGTAATATTAGTTTTCTATCCTCACTAAGGGTTATTTACTAAATAAAACACTAAAATATAACATTCCTCATTAAAATTATATATATAAAACACTACGTCCTTTTCTCATCCCTTCTATAAGTTATCCCCCACATCATGAAAAAGTATCACCACCATTAGTTCATCCTGTAAATCTTGAAATATCTCATCATTGTCATATTTAAATAGTAACCTAGTGAATTCCCATAATCCACTAGATCTATTGTAAATTCATTATACATAAATCTATCACAGCCATGAAAGTACACACATGAGTAGTTGAAACCACCATTTCTAGATACAAATATGTGATATACATCAAGATATTATAGCAAAAACATAAAATTATAGTAAACCACGAGCCATAATAGACTTGGAAGTAACACACACTATACTATAAGCTATTTTATCTCAATATACACCTACTTATCTATATCTACAGTGAGTGTGGGGAAGAGTGATAAGTTATTCATATGTTCCCTTTCTATTCTGGATGTTGGGGAAAACATCGCTTAAAACATTTGGGTGTTGTTTTTTCTACTGATATGAGTGGGGTCATGTAATAAATTATAAACTATAAATAATACCACACACATCCACACTAATTTAAACTATATAGACTTAGAATCATATTCCATTATCGTTGCACAAGACCCTTGACTGTCACTACTAAGGACTAGGTCTCAAATAAGCATACAAAAAGTAAATTACATATTAATTAATACACCATACATTAATTAATATATTATACTTTATTTATTTTCAAGATTAAGAATTTAATATTATAATACAAATGTTCATGGAACTATTAATTTACTTCATATATTATTAAGTATGTCATTATATATGAACACCAAGAACCAACCCCGTTCTTTTATTAATTCATTTACCAATTATTAATTCTCTAGGTACTCTAGGACTCAACCTAATCTACCACTTATAATATGCACTTAAAGTGAATAACAACAAACAACATCAAAGAGTTTTAATTTAATTAGGTAAATATAATTTGGCTATCAGTTCATTAAGTAAGAAATAAGAATGATTAAATGTACCTATGAGAAATCCCTACTATGAAATCATCATAACCTATAAATACCCCACAACATTATTCATATTGTAATATATACCACCATCATCTCCATAAACCATCACTACATCTCGAGATCCCAACTTATTTATCATAAAATAAACTATAAAAAAATAGCCACATTCCTCTAGACTATTTCTCATCAGGGAAACACAATCAAACAAACTTATCATCATAAAAAGGGCTCTAAATCTAGAGATTACACTTTAATTTCAAAATTATCATTTTCATATAGGTTAAGAAACTAATACTATGACATCACAACATTTAGTCCTCCCACAAAAGAAAATGAGATTGTTCATCTCTGAATAATTATTGATTAAAAAACAAATATTTCATTTCCATCTTGAATTAACCAGTTCATTATTAATATCTTTTCTACCCAAGAAAATGTTAGGTAAATAACTAGACATAGATAATAATTAAAGTAAACATGCTTTCAAGAGTTATTTCTCAAGATTAATAAAATCCAAGATGCAAAGTAGTCATACTTATCATTTCTATTCTATTTAATTTTATCATCATATAGCATTATATTGATTACAATATTTGAGCATGTAAATATTCTAAACAATAAACAAAAAAATATTAACAAACATATATAACACTAACTTATACATAATAAGAGGCATTATAAAATAAAAAAACTAATTGTGATATCAAAACCTAACCATTCATTTAATTGTACAAATTAAATATTAATTAACTTAAACATGTGTTAATTCCCATTTTTATACTTTAATTTGTGTAATTGTAAAAAAATTATTATCATAATACAAAAAGAAGCTAACACTAGAACATAAAATTATCTTCTTTATTCCTTTAATTTCTAGATTAAATAAGCTTAAAAAATTAATATAAGATATGAAATTATAGCTCCAATTAAATTATTTAATTAAAGGAAACAATATTGTTTTATAGTTTCTAATTAATTACATGAATAAATTAAACAAAAAGCATGCAAAATACTTATTCTTCATATAATTTCAAGATTATTGAATAATCGTTCAATGCATTTTACCTTTTTGGATTATTAACTTATTAAGGTTAATCACACACATTTAAATAGAGAGATAAATCATGATTAGTTTAAACTTTCATATAGAGAAAATGATATGTAAGAGACCCCTTTCCCTAATTAAAAGCTTAATGTTCTTTAAAAAAGAATTAATAGTCGATAGTCAATCATCCCTGAAGAAGAACCACCAAACATGAAGAGAACACCACTAAAACCTAATAATTACAACCAACATCAATACTAACCTAAATCCATATAAAAAAAGAGTAACCAATACCAAAAATAATTTCCATAAGATAAAGAAGAGGGGTGATGATTATGAGAGGATAAATAGAAGAATACCTAAATTAAAGATTTCAATATGATGAGATGAGGTGTTTAGACACTTCAAGGTTTAACTGAAGACTGATGAGAGGCATAAGGTCAGATAGAGTTCAAGGGAGGGAGAAAAAAATACCAACCATAGAGCTTGGGCCCTCTATTTATAGAGGAAACCCAAAATACTTCACCATTGTGTGGTGAACTCAAAAATATCCTATGTTGTGTCTGGTCAATGGGAGATCTGGTTTTTCAAGAATTTGAATCCCACAATTTTGCACCTTTAAAATTGATTTTGAACTATTTCAACTACCATCATGGCCTCCACCATAGAGTCTCACCAAAACATAAGCCATTTTGATACAATACACCAATCCCTATGGCACAATGATCTCCTACACCACCCATTTCTGATATTGGGACTCACTGGGTACCACACCTAGGCTGTATTCCTCAAAATGGTTCCACAATCCATTTTATTTTCCTTATTTTTATAGGGAAAACTTCAAAGAAAGAATTCTTGTAAAACAACTAGAAAATCTATCTCACTCACCATGGATCAATCCAACACTAAATGACTAACTCCACAACCAACCTCTGAACACTCAAGGAAAAAATGTCTACCTCACACTCAAGCCTCCAACGAGTCTTCAAAATAGCCAAAATCACAACCACTAAAATGGTGTGGTGATCCTAAAAAATACCAATAATATTTTTTAACCTTCATAACTCCTCTAAAACTCCTCAGGACATGTTCGATCCATAGAAAAATGTAAGGGAATGCATTTTAGAAAACTGGTACCTTATAATGGAGGCTCGTGTGGGTGTTTTTCTCATAATTCATCATTGCCTTGATTAAAAGTGATCCAGGTATGATTAGGTTAGTGTTTTTTAAATTTATTATAAGATATTTATGGATTTTCTATCAAGTATATTTATGATACTCTATTTTTCAGTGTATTTAAAGAGTTCATTGATTAGTTTCCCTTTGAGATTTTATTGTCTTAGATTTGTGGTGGTTATATATTTTTGATCCTTTAGTTATGAAATTTTGATTTAATTGGATTTAAGGGATATTAGTTATCATTTAGAGTTTCTAAAACTCATCATTAATTATTGTAGTTTGTGTTAAATCACTGAGTAATTATCAGTCTATTCCTACATATTTTGGACTATAGTTTATCCGAAATTAATAAATAATATTATCTATATTTTAAAAGATATAAAATAATGTGTTCGAAACATATTTTCTATTTGACGGTTTAAATATTTTAAATTATAGTTATTTGGATATATACAATGAAAACCCATTACCCTTAATTACTTTTGAATTTTCTTGAATTGGTTCATTTTTTTTCATTCTTTGTAAGTATTTAACATTATTTAAGTTGAGTTTCTTTTGATATGTGCGTTGATAACTTGAACCTAATCCATGATTCTAATCCCTCTTTCCCCATGGTGCTATAAACTTTCACTGATTATAATTTTGTGTTGAAATGAATAATCATAATGTGTTTCTATCCATAAACCATCTAATGGAAAACCTATAATCTATAATTCTCATTATTGATCAAACCTTCATGGTTTGTTTATTTAAAAAATAAATTATTTTTTTCTTGATTATCAAACACTTTCAACTATAAAAAATATCTATTCAGACCTAAATCTAAATGTGTGATAAGGAAAAGATCTAAACATAACCTATGGTTAGGTGGATTCTTTAGTGGTGATATGTATATTGGGTTTATGAGGTGTAATTAGATGATTCCAAGTGAAAATAATAATGTATTTTGTATTTATCTAACTTTGAAACTTAATAACTTTCATGATTTTTATAAAGGATTTTGTGTATGGAATGTTTTATAAAAAACCTAATTTTGAAAATGATTCCTTCTAAGAGTATTTTCCTAATAAATTCATTTTATTTACTCTTTAAAAAATCCATACAAAAATAATTTTTTTGAAGGAACTCATCTTTCCACTTCTTAAATATGGGTTCAAATTAAATTTATTTATATCAAATGTCAATTATAAATCTTAAACTATGGGTTAGTATTGAAGTTGGTACCCTAGAACTAAATACTTTGTACTTTCAATTACCTTGATATTCAAATACTTTAGTATTAAAAATTTTCTTATCATATGATGATATTTATTATATATAACATTAATGTGATAATTTCCTTAGAGTATTCGTCGCATCAAAAGTTCATAGTTGGTTCCTGATATGAAGTGAATCCTTAATTGTTATGAAAATTTTCTTAAACATATGTTTTATGGCCATATGAAATCTATATGATGGTATACATATAATATTGGGCTATTAGGTGTAGGGGGATTATAATACATTGATACTTATTATCATGAAGTTACACTTAGTAATCTATAAGAGAGTTGGTTATGAGAATAAACCATTCAGTAAGAATTATACATATTATATGTGTTATTGGATATTCCTATTTATTGTTGTGTGTATTCATCATTAGAATTGTGATTATTGTTAATGAATATAATGAATCATGTACTTTGATGTATTTATGAAATCTACAATGAAATATACCCACAACTTGGTAGAATATATTGGGTGAATCATAAGGGACATGACATTAATTAGTATGTCAAGAAAAGATTTTTCCCTTCAAAGTTAGTGGAAGTAAATATTTTTATCTCTTAAATTGAAATGGAAGCAACTGATTAAGTCTATGTCCATGATAGTTTTATTGACTGGTTCATTTCAAGAAATCAAGTAAAGATATATCAATAATATTGTATGATGACACAAGTACTACAACCTTCTTGACGAGATATTTACATAATGAGATTATATTATATAGCAAGAAATAATAGGAGTTTGTTTTCATTTTGACTTTTATGTCTTTTTCTATAGGTTTCATGATGTGTTAGTATATGATTATCATAAAATCTAGGGTATCTCACTTAATTAAAATGAGAGACCGGTATAAATGGTCACACACCAAGTGTGTCTAGAGCCTCAATTTAGTTCTATTTTAATTTAATATCATAATAAATATTATTCTCAAGTTATGAAGAATACTAATTATTTGGGTTATGTCGATCTCATAAATATTTATTGAATGAAAAATAAAATAAAATATATTTATTTAAATAAATAGTTATTATTCAAGGTTTGATAAATGACAAGGAAGATTGAATTATTGATTTAATGGTCTATAATAAAATTATGTATGTTATTTAATAAAATTTAAATAAATTTTAGTTTATTTATTTTAGAAATGATATTTATACATGAGTTTTACAAAGGTAAAGGAAATAATAATAATAATAATAATAATCAATGTGGGATTTATTTAGGATTAAGATATTGGTTAAAGGCCTTTGTAAAATAGCTAATTCCCTGACCTAGATATATAAACCCAATTATATCATTTTTTGAGATATGGATAATTATGTAAACAGAAAATTCCCAAGATAATTATATCAACCCATATTGATAACTTCTAAAGAATTCTTCCAATAATAGAGAGAAATCATCCTCCTTTTCCCTCTTAAGACTGACAGAATTGATAGAATCCTTCATGACCAAAATGGATTCTTGATGTGATCAATAGTGAATGATGCAAGCAATATGGTTCTTCCTTATTATAACCCAAATTTCCAATGAAGATATTACAAGGATTATGTAGTACATGCATATACTGTTAGAGAAATTCTACCCTTGAATCATTCATCAAAATGATGGTATGAAAAGAAAGGTCAACCAATTAAAATATAAATGAAGAATTACAAGAAAAGTTAATTATTATTTTTAAGGAGTAATTATAAATTACATATGAAGAGATAATCTCTTAGAATATTCAAGGGTTTGGTTTTTCTAAGGATTTATCCAATGAATCTGATGAAATACCATTATCAGGAATAGACCCAACCACTTATATTGTGATTTGAAACCTTAAAGTGCAATCAAATCTATCACATATTAATTTATAATTATTTTTTATTTATTGATCAAATTACACATTTATTTTGTTATTTTTTATTTTATAGTTTTTATTATTAATCCCAAAGTTTTGATAATATGATCATTCATTTTCACATGAAAAATAACCGGTGAAGAATATTCGAAGATCCAATGTAGAGGTGATCAAGATTCTGGATATATGAAAAAAATACATGGTGTATAACTTAATAATACACATTATTTACCCATGTTGAACTACACAAGGATGAGCCATGTAAATTATTATACATTGTGTGGGATAAAAATACATAGTTCCATTACAGGTCTCATAATAACTATCCAGTTCATACATGGTTTTATAGGGTTACATAGTGTGTAGTGGTGTACATGTTGTGTAACCCCCACCACAGTTTACCCCATGGGAATCAAAAAATCCATGTGGTTAAAGTATAAATCATGTAATTAATAGAACCTATGTATTGGATGCCAAAAAAGAAACACATTCTATCAGTTACTACAATATGTTTATCTAGCGTACATTCTATGTAACACAATAATTCTCAAAGGGATTAGTTTTTTTGTCCCTAGGAAAGATTTATGGGTGGTTATAGAATGGAGTACTCATTGTGTGGCTGGATATACACACCAAATCTCTCATATCCATTCATGTGAAGTACACTTCAAGGTAGGCTATAACATATGAATTAATTATGTAGATGAATTATTAATTATTCCATTAAAAATGAACTACATGGTGTGTAACTGGTGTACATGTCATGTGATAGTGTTTTCCCATAAGAATTAAGAAACATCCACTACTCACTACAAGGGTTGGGTTTGGGTAAATTTTCTATGTTGAGAATGCATAAGATGATTTTCCTCAAGTTATAAGTCATTTTCCATTTGAAAGTGTTCTCATTAAAACAGTTGTACATTTAAATTGGCTGAATCTAATGATATTTTGGTCCATAAGGTCCCTTACACATTATGAACCAAAAATTTAATTCACTTTGATTTTATATTCATTTAAATTTCACTTTTTATGTATTTAACCTATTTTTAAATGTTTGAGAAAGATGGAATGTAATTTTTCGTTTCATAAGGGCCCATACACCTTATGAATCAAAATGTGGCTCCCATTAAACTCATGCCATAAAATAATGAAAAACCTGAAAAAGGTGTTAAGAAAATTATACATATATATATGATAGAACAATGAATATGAAATTGGAAATAATGATGTAAAATTAAATGTGACATTGAAAAATGCATGGCCTATTCATACTGTTCCTATCGTGATGCATGATCCAATACAGACCCCTCATTTCATCAGGGAAAAGTACATAAATCATAATTACAATGAAATAAATATCAATAACATCCTATGCCATGTCTATCACCCAATGGTGAAATGATATCAATAATAATAGTCCAAAAATATAATATCAATGATATTTCAAGAAACTTGTCCCTTACCTCATATATGGGTTCGTGACGCCAAAGAACTGCTTGTGACCAAGTCCCAAGTATTCCCAACCACTATTATATTATCTCCAAATAGTAATTCCATAAAGAAACTATCCTCTGATACCACTTTATGACCTCCCAGATCTGGATACCACTTAACCAATGCCCGAGGCCCAGTTGGTCATAATAACTCTATTGCATCTCCTTATATGCCAGAGGATTCCAACTAGCTGTGAAAGTGTGAAGGAAATACAATGGGGAGAATATAACCTCACATTAGATTAACACTGTAGATATTAGAAAGATAAATTGTAGTGGAAGAATAATATATTAGACATATACAATGAACAACTGAAACATAACAATCACTATATAAACAAGCATCAAAAGAAATAGATAATTGAATAACTGAATAACATGACCAAAAGCCTCAATGGAAGTGTATAATAAAATGATGAATGAAATGATAATAATATAGAAAGGAAAACACAAATATAATCATTCTATACACTATTAAAAATGAAAAAAAAACAAAATAGATCTATGAGAATCTTTATTCTAAGATCAACCCTCTACTCCTATGCTCTAAATAATTACACAAGTAAAAAACATATAGAAGGGACTTTACCCTTCCAAGTACCTATAGTAACATAGTATTATTGAGTTCAAAGGGTTTCCAGAGTAGGGTGTGAGATAAAAATATCAGGAGGCCACCACTAATGGTGTCTACATATAACCCAAGTAGGTGCTCATTAGTAAATAGTATACAAGTAATAATAGGAAATCTAAAAAATAATGAATAATCAAATAACCTCCCACCCAAGTTCCTAAGGGAAACCTGGAAGGTCTACCTACTTAATCCCATGGATGGTATGTCTAATCATGTCACTTTATATATAAATTTCATCACTATATATATAGACATGTGTTGGGAAGGACTGAGATGTAACACACCATCATCCAATTCTAGGGGAATCTCTTATGGTCCAACCACTAACCAAACTCTAAGAGCTCTTGTGGTCTCTTTTCATGAACATTCCAGTAGGACTGGTAAATAACACACTATTATCCATCATCAAGGGAGCTCTCATGGTCAATCACCCAGCTCAAGTTACTGGATGGATCATGACGTGACACAAAGGCATCCGTTACAAGGGGAGCTCTCACAGTCAACCCCCTAGCTATAGCTGGGAAGTTCACACAGTCTCCCCTCCCAAGGATTCTCAAGGTCCCTTAGATCCTCATCCTGTAAGGGATAATAATTTTAAATAGATATAACACATGATGAAATAACCTCTCATTCATACCATTATAAATCATAAGCATTTTCACAATTAATAAGATGATCATAAGGCATTACCTTTTATGTCATATTGATTAAAATTTTAGAAAAGAATTAGGACATGAGTAAGTATATATATTGATACATGAGTTAAGAAAACCCATGTGTTCTATAAACCATATTCAATTAATTCAAGGAATTACATTTAACATTAATTATTTAACAATGCATGAACATAGGCATGGGTCCACCATCTCTTGGTCAAGTTTATTTACAACAAAGCAACTCACTTCTAATGGTGATTTTTTATAAAACATGAGCAAGGGAGAGAAACTTCCATTACTTGAGATCATTCTATTTTAACCAATTCATTATAAATGTTATAGTCATCATAATCTATCCATCCCATTAAATCCATCCCATTCAATTTTCTGAAACATGGAAAATTCCATTAAATGCCATAGGTTTCAGGAGTATGTCCATGCGACAACTCAATTGACCATTTGGGAAATTCAAAATAGAAAAGGTCCAAGAACCTATAATTCACATTGGAATAAATCAATTACACATATCTTGATGTAAATTTCATTTAAAATCCAAGATGGAAACCAAATTATGTTCCATGCATTTTGAGCCATTTGGTCAAAAGAACCAATTTCTAGGTGGTGCCTCTATGGGTGTCCATATAAGATATATGTGATGTCTAAACACCTAAAAAGGATCAATAAAAATTAAGGATTAAACACATTTGGGGTGCTCATCATTGGTTGACATATGGTAGAACAAATTAATTATAAAAAGACCAAAACTCATATGAAAAGCTATGTGATGACATACCTTAAGGCCGTAAACCAAGCCTTACTTGATTTAAAAATAATATTTAAATTAGGTTAGAAGAGATATGAGTCTATTTCTAACACCTCAAAAATAGGGTTAATGATCCAACATCTATATATCACAATAAATGTTTACATTTTACAGAGATAAGAAAGGTATGTGAGGTAAGCCTTACCTTAAGTTATCCAACAATTCTAACAGATAGACAATGAGACACTGCACATTGGAGTAGTAGAATATTGAATGAAGAGGATTGATTGTGATCAAAAAGAGGAAGAACCCACTGCATAGATATGGGAGTTATGGTAAATAGGAAAAAATGTTTCAGAATTAGTAGGGGAAAATGGTATTTCCTCCAAAAAATAATTGGGGCAACATAGTTTAAGCACAAAATCTGAAAACTATACTGTAAGCCTTTTAAAAAAAATTGTACCAGTAAACACAAACATGTTCCTGGCCCCACACTATTTTAGAAAAACCATTCCAACGTGTAGGTTCCCCTATCTACAGCCGTAAATATGGCATCCCACCTTTTTAATACATAACATTTCATTAAATTTTACATATAGAGGATCATTAAAGTCTAGTGTCTTGGAAATCAGGAATAATAAAACTTGAAAACAAGATAAAAAATTCTTCTAATCCAATTGTAAAGCTTCATCATAAGTTTATCCTAAGTAGAATTTTTTCACCTCATAACCTGGAGACATACATTCTAAGGAAAGGGTGAGCAGAAGTCCCAGTAAGGGTAAGCAAGGGAATCAGTTTACTTGTGATATCAATACTAACTTGAATAAAACCTAAAGAAAAGAGCAGTGAAAGAATAGAAATATCATAATAAAAAGAAATTAAATCAAAACTTTAATATGTGGATACTACATTTCATTTAGACATTCATGAACATATCACCAAGGTCTATCCCCAAGGTGTCATAAAAATTTCCAAGGTTATTCACCAAGGTATCGTAAAACTTGTCATCTATAGAGATTAATTATTTACCCAATTAATTGGAGTGATATCAGGGAGCACCCTTAATATGTCTTTAATTTCATGTGATCCACATATATCATAATCAAACATTTCATAAATAACCCATAGAGAATAAAATAAATGGGTTTCATTTCAAAATTGTGACGTTTTAAGAGTGCTTAAAAATAAGACCATTATATCATTTATAACCCATGGAAAGGGAGGGAGGGTTATATGTATGTCAATTACAGAATCAAACATATCATATTTATATATTTATGAACACCCATAGAAACGAAATAGTTCTGGGTATTCACATAAATAAAACAAGAGAATTTCTTGAGAGAAAGAGATATAAGTTTTGAGATGAAATTTCTGCAGCATAACGACTATATAACATGGTTTTAGAAAACATTGAAAAGAGAGGGGACAAGGGTCACCCAATCATAAATAATTAATAATACAGTATGGGTACTGAATAAGATCATGGTATGGATATTTTAATGACATACCACATGAAAAGGAAACATGAAAGAAAAGAGAAGATGTGATTTCTTTTACGAGAAATTTGACAGCCTAACGACGTCACTTAAAAATTAAGAAAACAAATTGATGAGAGCAGAAAAGGTATCTCAAAAATTAGAAATGAAATGGAAAGAAATGAAAATATATAAGAACATACCCTCAAAATAAATACATGGAAATTAGAATACACAACATAAAGGAATTCATGACTTAAAAGAATAGGGTGATATGATCCCTTACCTTAAAGAGTAACTTCGAAAGCTTGAATATCAAGAGCTTGGGAGGCTTAAGGGCACCTTGGGAGGACACCTTGGGAGGTAAAAAGACCAGAAATTAGTTGAGGAGGATATTGGAATGAAGTGGATGAGGGAATGGCCTAGTATTTACAGGGGAAGTGAGGGAACAAATCAATAATTTCCAAGGGACACCTCATCGGTGGTATTGGAAAAACCATGGGCTTGCCCATGGTATTTTCCCATGGTATTGGCCACTTGGGACACCTAATAGAATATATAACTATTAATAAGTCGACCAGAATGATTACATAATTATTACATCCTTAATGATTTCATTAAACACCCAAAACTAAAAACTGTATTCTCACTATTCACCGAAAATTCAATTTTTTCAGAAAAATCCCCAAAAATAACTTTAACCTAATATCGATGCTCTTAATTACAAAATGAACTCCATTTTATAAAAATAATTTTCTAAATAATTTTAATTTAATTTTTAAATAAAAAATATTTTTCACCTAAAAAAACTATTACCTAACTAATAATTTATGAAATAGTTATTTACCTATTTTATTGAATCACATTACATAATCAAGGTGCCTAAATTATATTAATACTTTCTTAAGTGAGGTTACTTAATCTATTTGATCACATTACTAGTCATAAGGGTAAAATCACTATTCATAATTTACTATTCACCAAAAATTAAGTTGATCTTATTAGACTCTAAATTTCTTACTGAAAATAACTGTAGAAGACCATTTTTTTAAAATCATTACACATTATTAATTATTTAAGTTTTACATAAATATTTTAAAATATCCTTTTTTTAAAAAAATCATCAATAATATACATCATATATTTATCCGGATATTTGAAAATTCACAAACTTTACCATAATAAGAAATCAAAATTTTATTTAACTCAAAGGATTACACAAGGAAGTTACGGTCTTGTTACATATCCCCTTATAACAAAAGTATAAAAACTAAGTGTAAGGTGTGATAAGTTGATAAAATATTGGGGCGGCTCAACCAACATTGCCCGAGTGGTGATTTCTATCAGCTTAAAACTCTCGTGAAGGCGATTCTGTTCCAGCTTCACATAATGAAGTTTGACTTGGGTTTGGTCCAGAGCAAAGCCCAATGGTGCTACCTCATTCCCAAGTTCCGTCAGATAGGCTTCGATCAGCCCAAGACTACTGGATAAAGCCATCAAATATTCTTTCTCTATTAACCAAGATCACTTGTATTTATATAAAATAATTGTAACATTTAGTTTCCAACTGTCATATTGACGAACGGTCATATAATAGTCAAAACCCAATGTTATCATTTTAATTATACTAATTTTATTAAATTAAATAGTTTTGTTGATTATAAAATAAAATAACACAAAAAATTAGAAAACAAAAATTATTAAAAAGTTTGGGTCGTTACAACAGAATTTAGTCAAACCATGCAGCCAAGATCACATGATTTCCACTAACTGTGTGACCCAACCTTTATCCCACATTTCTGAGACTATAGGTTCTGAAAAGTCCCATTATTCTCCTGGGACCTTCCCTATGCCGTAATATACCTTTCCCATGAATAAAATAAAGATTAAAAATGAAAAAATAATGATTTGTACCTCCATTAAAATGGAAGTTTGTTACATGAGTAGGGTTTATCCTTGAACTATGGCCCACATATATCTCCCAAATGTGAAAACATCTCCCACATAAGAAAAACTATATAATTTCTTTTCAAAAAATAATCATATTATTTTTTTGAAAATTATTTTCATCTATTTGTTAATACAATCCTTATTATTTCCCTTATATTACTTATAAAACCACAATATTCTTCTTCCCCTTGTATTTTATTTCCTCAGAATAATCTGTTCCATTAATCCATTGATTATACTACACTGGAGTATATATTTTGTTTTTCTATGCTAATAGATCCTCATAATTTCATTCATTCATGACCTTGTTTATTTATTTCACACACTATAACTACATCTTTTATGAATTTGAATTTCAAATTAAAATTAATACCATCCCTTGACTACATATTCAACTTATCTTCTTATCCACTCTTCTTTAATCCTCTTTTATTTTAGTCATTATATTTATCCCGATGGATTATATTATAATTCATAGTACAATAGTATGAAACATGATGAGGGAAAACTATATTTTTCACACTAAAATGAAACTTATTCTCCCTAAATGGAAGAAAAAAAGTCTTCATGGAAAAAAGCCTTTAGATATCATAGAATATCACAAATAAAAGTTTATATGGTTGTTAATCATAGAGAAGGACTCATCTATACCTATCCAAATATTCATGGTCACGACACACTGTTTTATTCACTAAGTGAACCCTATTTTTCTAATAGACTGCATAAACAACTCAATTTGTGATTAATAAACCCTGATAGATTATATTCAAAATCATATGATTTAAAATCTTAATTCTCCCATGTATACTATAAATTCTTCATTTGAAACTCTCTTGTAATTTTATATTTCCAATGAAATCTTATAAGAATCGCATTTTTGGATAATTGAAGTATCTTATTTAGTGATATAACTTATTATGTTTAAAGATAAACATGTTATTTATTTTTGTAAGATTTTTTACTTTATATATTTTATGATATATTCTCAAAAAACATATTGTATATTCATAAAAATCTTACATATTCTGACAAACTTTTTAAATATTTGAAACCTTCTTATGTAACACTTTCCTTTTATATAATTAATGTTCATCATATAATAAATTCTCATGTATTTATAATATAATTCTTTTGTAAGTGAAAAAATATTATGCATTACTTAACTTTGTCAAAATTTTGGTTCAAATGAAAAAAAATTCATATGTATGATAAAAATTCTTACATATTCTAAAAAATTTACAAATTTAAACCTTTTCTCAATAATTGAAAAAAATATTCAAATGGACTTAGAACCTCTTTAGTTATTATTTAAACTTTATAAAACCAGTTTCAAACACTTTCAAGAATCCTAGTAATATTCACCTAACATAATTAAATTAAATTTATGTGATTATGAATATGATTTATGTATTGAAAAAAATACACCACATTAAACATATCCACTAAAAACTATGAAAATTCAAATTTATTTTCATTAATGACCCTTTTATAGAAAAATAAATCAATGCTAGTGGATTTTTATTCAACACTAGACCACATACACTTTTACTTGGGTATCAATAATATCCTTATGGTCTAAACATCTTGAAAAACATATCTTGGGATAAATAATAACCCCTTTGGATTTTGTTGGAAACCAAGAAACAAAAATCACTTTAAAACACAATATACATATATATGAATTATTTTTAAATAATTATTATAACTATATATGAGTGATCTCACTATAGGAAACAAGTACATTAATCAATAATACAATATTTTCCATTAAACATTGACTTATGTTCACTTATTCAGGACCCTTAATCTTTTGATTAACTATAGAAAAATTAAATTTTCGTAACCCTTGATATCCCTTGAGATTAATATCAAATTATTTTTCACATATCAAAATTGACCATTAAACCTATAAATAAAAATTTCATGAAAGCATGCTCACTAAAAATGTTATAAAATTTCACAAATTCCAAATATTATAAACCCATATGCTGGTCACACAACTTATTCCTTTTAAAAACTCTATATGAACACATTCTCCCCCTAAATAGGAGATCTACCACCATATTTAAAAAAGATTAATCTGGATTCTCTATAAAATATTTTTCTCTCTATTTCTTAATAAATTTTAACAATACATAAAGAAATATACCAAATGGATTTTTTTGTCTTATTTCCACTCCATTTACAATTATATAATAGAAAAAAGTGAGATATAGGATGGATTCACCATATCATAGACTTGAAATTAATGAGGTTGAAATACCATAATCAACCTCAATATCAAAAATGCATTCTTTAGTAGAATTTTAGTTAAGACTTCAAATATTTTCCACTTTATTAGAACACATTCTATATTTACACATTTTTATACATAATATCATTGTTAAAGTGATATTTAATATCAAAGTTCTTTGATCATGAATACTAAATATGATTTCATTATAAACTATTAATTCTTTTATTTTCACATCCTAGGAGATCTAGAAGATTTCTTACCACCTTTATATCTTCTAAATGAGTCATTATGAACATCGATTGAGTTATAGCTTGAGTTCAATGCACATATTTTTCTTTTTTAGTGCTCAAAGTCACTGAACTTTTCTTCTTTGTGAGACAACACACATGCCACTAACCAAAAAAATTAAAATCTGCAATATATAGACCATCTATCATCTTTATTTTCATCCTCATTTGTATTTGTATAGATAAAAATATAATAATTTCAACTATTTTTCTATTTAAATACATATTCAGTTGTGTCTTTTATATATCTAATAATTATCTTTACAGTTATGAAATATGGATTCATTGGGGCACTTTGGCACCATAAAAATATTGTAAAAATCATATATTATATCCAAACTTAAGTATTTAAAGTATTTAATTTATTAAATAATAATTATTAATTATTTTGGTTTTACTTATTTTCCTTTCACATGTATATATAGTTAAATTCCCACTTATATAGGTGTAGAAACCGATTTTTAACCCTCCATATTAAACTTCTTTCAAAGCTACTGACCATAATTCTCTTGAGATAGAAATATTTAATATTCCTATTCTGAAAATTTTAAACATAAATGGTATATAATTTCTAAAAGAATGGAAATTTAAAGTAATTATTTAATTTATAAATAAATATCGTCACAACTACCTTCTTCATTCCCCATAAAAATGATATAATTTATATGAAAGATAAAAATAAATGATACCTAATTGTCACTTTAATTTATAGTTTTTTACACTCTTCTTTTATTAAACTTAAATTACATAAATAAAGTATCTAACTTGGAAAACCATGATCTCAGGGCATATGTTAACCCATATAGAACCTTATTTAACTTGTTGAGATAACCATCATCTTCACCAAGTTATAATTCTTTTTTATTCTCAATGAAATGTTTCTATTACAACTCTCGAATGAGGGAGAAAGACTTGAAATCCATTTGTAGAATCATGTATGTGATTTTCTCCAAAATAGTATGAAATATACTAAAGTTATATAGTCTATAAACTAGTGAAAATTAATCATAAAAAATTCCTTTAACTTTTGAGTACTCTTGGAACAAAAATATTTCCTTGTTTCTTACAACTTCTCATTTTTCAGTCATTTTTATCGCACCAACTTTATTGCAATATTTTTTTAAAGATTGGGTACCAAATAAAAAGTTTTATTTTTAAATATAATTTAATACTTCATCCATATCATTATTCTGCTTTTTATTCTCCAAGACTTGATTCAAATCTATGGGTTTAACTAATGATTACAATTAGCTATGTGTTTCCATTATCAATATTACCCTAGTTTGAACCAAAAATACTAGTTATTAAATGTAATTTTAGGGCCCCAATTGATTTTTTAGACCTGGATAATATGATATAGGTATATATTCATCACTAGAAATAATGAAATAGTCATTTTTATTCGGAACTTATTCTAAACTGAAATTATTTGTATAAACATCTTCTTGCTTCTAAATAAAAGCCGATTCAACATCAAAACTTTAATAACATGATTTTTACGTGTATTACAATTCTTTTAGTGCCCCAAAACCTTTACACTATTATTTTAAACAGTATTCCTAATATGTTTTTCAGTTAAAATGTTATCCTCTTCCATTTGTAGGATTTCTAAGGATGACACCATCAACTCCTTTTTTCTTAACCTTACCTAGATTGTCTCTTTTTCACTTTGATTATGAAAGGGACACTAAATGCCCTAAAATAATTCATAATTGGGTATGACTTATAATAAATAGTGTATGGTTACATTACTAAAATATTATTTTTAGAAAATGGTTTTGAATGTGATCTTCTTTACTAATTAACTATATCTTAAAATATCAAGAAGTATCATGCTCTATCAATGTGGCTCGAGGCACTCCACCAAAAATATATTATTTCATTCAACAGAACCATTTTTTGTAGTGTATATGGTGCATAAATTTTATTATGAATACCATGATTCTGAATATATTCTTCAAATCACCCATTACAATATTCAATATCATTGTCTACCCAGGTTTTTTTCAAGGAGAAACCACACTCTTTTTCTGCAATCGTTCTAAAACTTTGAATATTGTTTGATGATCTAACTTATGTATCATAAAAATAACACAAGTAATATGAGTAAATTAATCCATAAAAGAAATAAAAATAATTATGTTCATGTTTTTATTACTTCCTGATAGGATTATAGATGTCAGAATGAATGAGCACTAATGTACAACATATCTAAATATTTACTTTTTTGTGTGTGAGGAGTTAACAATATTTAGCTTCTGATAATTATAAAAAATAGATTTTCTCTATATTTTCATCATATAAACATTAAAATATTATATCCTTAGGTAATATTTCTCATTATATCTTTCCCAATATAACCAAGCCTTTGATTCCATAATTTATTATCTTCATTCAAGATTTTGTAGAATAAATTTTTAGCATAACCAACCCTTAACAAGTTTATTTTTTTTGTAAATATAAATCCATATTTTAACATATTTCAAAGAATCTTTATTTCTATAAATACACTTCATTACCTTCATCACATAGCTAAGATATACATAAAATATTATGTTCCAACCCATTAAAATATATATCGTTCTTAGATTTATTCTTTTCAGTCCATATAGTTCTTGATCCAACTCATTTAATTTCAATAATACATCATTTATAAAGGTATTTAATCCATACTCATATTTTTTAAACTTTATATAAAATATTTAAATCTTAGATAATTTATGAAGAACATCCACTGTCCATAATATGTGGAAATTCTCTTCTTGAATCTTTAAGTGAAACTTCAATAACAATATCCTTTTACTTACATTTGTTCCTCTTATTTTGAGACTTTCATGTATTAAAATTAATACACAATTTTGATGGTAGGATGATGATAAAATCCAAATAAAATTGACCAATATGGTCACATATTCCACAAACATATACCTGTGGTTGAAATTTACTCTCAACCATTTGTCCCAATTTTTCATGTTGTTTTAATATTTTACTTCGTTGTGTGGGATGATCCCACCCTCAAACATTTCTCCCAAACCTTATAATCTTGTAGGAATATTTAAAATTGAAGAAATATTTTCAATCCAATTGAGAAAAACCTATACAATGTTAAATATATATATAGAAATCTTAATTACCTCTGAATTTTTTTTGTTCTTTTGAAGTTTAAACATACTTTTCTTTCTTAGTTTCATCTATTTTGTTTTTTTTATAAACCAAAATTATTATAGGCTAACAAAAGTTTTTTATTTTGTGAAATATTATTTTGATTTATTTATGAATCACCGTTCATAACAATTTTTTTTCTAGTCAATTCTCTAATAATTTCTAGAATTTTGAGAATTACTTTATTTTTCCACAAACAAGTTTTTATTTATCTATATATCCAAATCTAACATTAAACAAACAATTTCAAGATAAATTTAACATTTTTATAGTGAAATTTATTAATTTATTTTATCTTATACATTTTTTTAATCTTTAATATCATTCGTGACCTTTTTTTTGATATTTCACTAACTTCTTGAATATAATTCTAAAATTTGGATTTAAACATGTTTAATAATTTTTTTTATTTGATAAATTTATATTTGAACATATCAATGTAATTATTTTTTATAAAAACTATCTTTTATAGTTCAATAACTTAATTTTTCTCATCATCAATACGTTTCTTCAAAAGATAAAAATTTTTATCGACTGTTATTCTTCATCAAACATAAACCAATTATTTATTTCTTGAAGATTTATTTTAATTACTCTTGAATTTTATATAATTTTACAGTATTTAGATATTTTAAAGATGATCATTAAGTTATTGACTGAATATAAATCCCATATTTCTTTCTTCATCACTTCCAATGTCACTATTTTCTTTACTTTTTAATTTTTCCTCATTCACTATAGTTATAGAAGTTTTTCATTATCATCACTGAAATTGTCAACTCCCTTATCTTGTTCTCTATTATTATCACCTTCCAATGTCGAAAATAATTTTCTACTTTTAAATTTTTATAAGTTATTAGTTTTTACATTTTTAATAAAACATTGATTTATTGGATTTTATTTCTTTCTTATGAGAGAATCTCCTTGGGTTCTCATCCTCATGATCAACAAATTTATCTTATTTGATCTTTTAATAATTTATTATAAAATGTAAAATGGATCCCCACATGAAACAATTCCTTTGAATATTCCCCATAAACTTTAGTTTTCCTCTAATTTAACATATAGAGATGAATGTAATGATCTTTTCAAAATTCTGTTCAATATATTTATCTTTATCAAAATCATAAACTTTCAAAATATATAAGTTTTTACACCTCCCTTTTTATGGGTCATAAAAGAAATTTTATTTTTATCCTTACCCTTATTTTTTTGATACACTTCTATTAAAAATCAAATATATAATAATAATACTATAAAAATAATATAAAGTAAGTATAACAAGAACAAAGTCTTTATTTTTTTAGACTTCACAATCAAGCCTATCTGGTAGAATATATAGTATTTTCTCAAAAATCACTATATACTCTATTTTTTCTTCTATACCTATGATAATGATCACTATATTTTTAAATAAATTGAATAATTCACCAATTATTTAATCTTATATTGTCTTGATGTCTGCATAATTTTACCTCCATATCAATTGTTTATATTTCATCTCCTTTTCATTTACTTCATAAATATTTTCTAAACTTTCCAATTTCCCATTTACTTTTTCATTACCTTTTACCTTTATAAAACCATTCTCTGTTAAATATTATAGAATAATATTTCATGAAAAACCATTATAGTTTTAATTCTTCCTATCAGTTACAGTCATAGAGGAAACTTCGTCATGTGGAAGATATCCATTAATTTAAACCTTTAAAATAACCAAACTGATTGATAAAAGATAAAGAGACCCATGATGTTTTTATATATAGTCATTTTTCTCATAAAAAGTGATAATACCCTTTTCATTCATAAAATTATCTATATATAATTATAATAAAAACTCACTAACTAAATATCCAATAAATGTGGAATGATTTATATCCAAATAAAATATCTTTAATAAAGAGAATCAGACACTAATTCCAATTTAAAATTAGACATTAAATTATTTATAATTCACTAAGTTTGTGTGTGTGGGGTGAGGGTGGTATTATGGAAACACTTGATTACCATAACTTACACCAATAAAAAAACAAAGTAGGAATAATTTATTTTTACATAGTTCACAATTAAAAAAATTAGAATAATCCTTCGAATGATCTAGATTCATCTAACACCATACAGTCCAATGTTATAAGTAAGTGGATTACAAAAAAATAGGATTTATCCTCATACTAATGATACAAATAATAATCCAAAACTATTTAAATCCCCCCTACAGTTAAAAATATTGAATCTATTTACAAATCAGAATAGAGTCATTATTCAAATATACTACCCTCAAGATATTTATATGATGCATTTTATTTTTCTTTAATAACTTGATGACCTAAAAGTTTCTTCTTGTTCTCTTCTTTTATTTCCTATAAATAAAATTTTCAATTATTCCCTTATGTACACTAAATTATAATATATTTATTCTTTTTCTATATATAACACTCCTTAAAATTTCGTACATCTAAAGACCTATTTATAAATCTCACACAAGAAAACACTATCTCATTTTAATTTCAAATTCAAATTCAAATTCAAAAAAATAACTTCCATTAACTAATTATTACATTTTTATTTTTCTTCTTCCTAATTGTTTTTTCTTATTTTTTTTTAGTAACTGGATCTATATAGGTTGATTTTTACATAATTCATAACACAATTGTAATTAACTTGATGTGTCAAATCATTTTTTTTCAAAATATAGTGAAACTTATTCTCCCTTTATGGTATACAAAATTTATTGATGTAACAAACACTATTTTTAACATAGAAAAAAAAGAAATGTTTCCATGGTTGTTTTCCAAAGTTACAGACTCATCTCAACTTCTATAAATCAAAATTGTCATAAGACACCATTTAATTTACAATATGAATCATATTTTTCTAATATCTTAAGCCATAAAATCTATTTTTAATGTTTAAACCATGATATATTATCTTCATCATCATTTAGTTTAAAATTTTAATTATTAATAACCATAAAAAAATAGCCCTATGAAAAAACATTTTAATTTTTTAACTTTCTATAGACTCTCAGATAAATTACATTTTGGGTTAATGTAAAAGACTAACATATCATGAGAACTTATTTAATATGAAGATAAACAACTTATGAATAACTTTACTCTACCATATTTCAAATTTGACATAGAACAACTTATTACATATTATTTAGAACTTCTTTTGTTTTCTCCTTCATTTATAAATTTTATATCAACCTTAATAATTCTAGAAATCATAAAATAGAACGATAATATCTTCAATTATTCTATGAAATCCCAAAAATTTATATCAATAAATTTTCAACATCTGAAGAAGATTTACCTCATACAATTGATTTAACTTAATGGTAATTTGAATATGAATTTTATATTTAAAACAAAATGTTACACCTAAACTTATCCCCTCAAATTTTTGGAAAATCCTCTTTATTTTGTTTTATTTTTTCCCTATAAAAATAAAGGAAACCCTGAAGCTTATTCCTTAATAGAATATGAAAAAGAACAAATATTTGTGTCTCAAAAATCTTCATAAGGTATCAATATCTCCCTAAGCATCACTTGGTAAAAAAAATAATTTCCCCAACATAGTCAGCCTGAATGGTGCCTTTATTTAAGAATTATAAGACCACAAGTGTTCCCCCTCATGTTCTAGTGGATATCGATTTGTAGTGAGGATATATTTATAACATGGATGAATATACACTATATTAAATTAACATAAATAAAAAACTATCATATATAATATAATAATATAAGTGTAATTCTATAACTATAATAAAACCCTAAAAACATATCACATGTTATAATAATATAATTTAAAGCATATAAATGTTATAAAAATACATAATTTATGGTAATATCACCCGATGGATCTATTTTATATGATAATAACCCAAAAATAATAATATAATTGATAAATAATTAAAAATTAATCCAAATTCCTAACCTGGTCCAATCTACCAATGCCTGCAATCCATCAAAAACTTAAATTTCAATTAAGGGGATTTTTTTCTTACCTACATCATGGACCATGAAGTATGCACACTAAACATGTTTCACATATTGTATGTGAGAAATATAATTAGTGTCCCACCACTAACAACTTCCAAAAACAAAATCTACAATATATTTGTGATTGAATTGTTTGATATAACATTAAATAAAATATAATCATAACCTTCATATCATAATTGAGTGAAAAATCCTCCCAGATGAGAGACCCTACTTTCATTATCCAATGCCAATATATGGTGATAATTCTCAATATTAGATCATAAAAATAAGGTGGATTGGTTATCCTGCAAAAAATAAAATATAGGTGAATGGGTAATCAATTTATTAATAAAATATTGGAGAAAAAGTGATCACTACATAAACAAAACATAGGTGAAATAGTTATCACTATATCAATAAATCAAAGTTTGAGTTACTATCATATTAGAAAAAAATAAGTGAATGACTTATCACTGCATCATTCCAACATAAGAGAATGAATTATCATCATATATATAACACAAAGTGATTGACCTATTTTCATGTTAACAAACCATAGGAAAATGAGTTATCATTGTACTACTAAGCCTCTATTTAAACAGTTATCACTATATCAATACAATAATGGTAAAAATGTTAACACTATATCAATACACTAAAACAGAATGAGTTATTATCTTATAAATAAAAGAGGGAAATGAGATATTAACATACCATTAAAAATACATGTGAATGAGTTATCACTGTATTTGTATAAAATTTTAAAGGATTTATCACTATTTTAATAAGATGTATCAATCCTCACTTCTATGGTCTATAAATTTCGATAGAAGTTTTAATTTTTGAATTCCAAGTACCTAAGAGGGGAAAATGCAATTATTTCTCATAAAAGACCCTAGAAATATTTTCTAAATATTCTGTAGATCTTGGAATGATGTGTTTAGCCCTGTGTTTGAATTTTATAAGATTTTGTGTCAATGTAAATTTTTAGTGTAATTTAATATTTAATAATTTTAATATTTGTTATTATATTTAAATAAATTTTTATATTTCTTAAATGAAGGATCATATTGAATTATTAGCTATGTGATTGAGTCTAGATTGTGGGGATTTACTTAGATGAGGTATAAACTAGGACTTTGTGTTAGGAACATGGTTAGGCTATTCAGAAAGAGTATTTAAATAAAATTTAATTATGTAAATTAATTAAATTCAGGTAAAATTATGTTACTAACCCTCCTTCATTCCCCACTCACATCAAGGGAAAAAATAAAAGAAAGATGATTACAATAGAATCTACTTGATCCATTGGAAGAGTGGGTGGAGAGGGAGAGTTATTTCACTAGAGTGTTAAATCATAGAGGAATTGGGTTGAAATTACCTTATAAGATTATTAGAATATTGAGGCTTTAGATATTCACCATAAGGTTAGATTTAAATGTCAAATTAACACATTTATCCATTGGATCTTAGTTTTGAGATTTTTTGTTTGTTATTTGGGATATTACTAGTGATCTTTGATTAAAGTGGGATTTAATTTATTTTTAATTCATAGTTATTATTTATGTTTTGGATAAATATAAGAAAATATTGGTAGGGGATATTTTTGGGTCTTGAAAATTCAGCATAGAGAAGGAAGATACTCACGCAAGTTGGAAAAATCAAAGAAATACATGTCAGATTGAAAGTTTCAGAAGGAACTTAAAGAAATCAAATTTTTCAAAGGGATCCGAAATGAATGCATATCGATTACTGAGAAAGGATCAAGGAGGGATAAAATTAAGAACAATAGGTATTTAGATGGACTATGATTTACTGGCTTGTGAGGAATTGGCCAGTGAATAAATCTATTCACGGTGAATTTTCACCTGCAAACCGAAGTTGTCGTGTACTATTTTCGCTGGTGAAAATCTGATGGAGGTATTCCATGCATACCATCCCCTCTAACTGAGTAGTTTAGGGATGAGGAGTATTTAGAGGTGCCCTGTGAATTGGATATCCACAAATCATAGTCGACCAAGTTATCCACTGGCCATATTTCCTCCATGGGATTCCTCAAAATGTGCCGCATGGATCGCAGATACAGCATCCCCAACACTCTATAAAAGGACCACTTGGGGAAATAAAAAAGGATTGTTGAAAAGAAAAGAAAGAGATCCTGAATAGAGAAGATCACTGGGATGGGAAAAAAAGGGATGGAGAACATAGAGGGTGTTGGAGAAATTTCTCATACACCTGAATCTATTTGTGGGACTCTATCCCGCACCAGAAGCAGTTTTAAGACTCCATCCCACAAACCATATACATAAAGATGTTCGTGTAATTCCTCCCCATGAACCATATTTGGAAGAACCTCCACAACCAACCAGAAAAAAACAAAAAAAATAATAAAAGTTGTTTTTGGATGCTCCTATGCGGGCAACAACGTTCGCATACTCCCTATGTAGAACACAATTCATGGACTCCCTATGTGGAAGACATTACAAAGAATCCCTATCCAGAATGCAATACATGAACACCCCTTTGTAGAAATTTTTTTGTAACCTACTCTTATCTACCTAATGGTTCATAGAAGCTTATATACTAAAAATAGTCTGCATACCATCCTACGTGGCCAGCTCCTTCACCAACAATATACTTCATGGAGAGACAATTCGTGGCTAGCTTCTATACAGATTACACTACACGACAAGCTCATATGTTGACAAACCTATATAGAAACCAGTTTGCACCCACCGGTCCCTACCATGGGGGCTATGACCCCACACCCACACTTAGGATCATGGCCAACCTGTCATCCCGGCCCTTCAGGATTGTCCCTTTAATAACTTCATTGACCCCCATGAAAAATGGAGGGCCACATCGTGAAATTTTCGGGCAGGGTTGGAAACTTTTTCCATTGCATCCATATACCACCGAAACATTCGTCCATTAAATAACATGAGAATATACATTACTTATGCACCTATGAAAAACCCAATAACCTATTTTCTATACCAAGTTGACCCATAAATCCATGGAAAATCACGGCATGAATGTTTCTTAAATTCCAAGACACATCCTTCCTATCTATCAATATTTGTGTCCTAGGTGATTTTGGATCTTCATATACCTCCATTTCTATTATAAGTAGATATTTAAAGTTTTTTTGAAACTTTTTATTGTCTATTTACATCATGCCCCAGAAGCTCTGTATATGTTGCCTAAAAAAAATCTGGTCAACCAAAGACAAATTCATCCCTAGTAGAAGATTTTCATACTTTTGTACGCCTAATGGATTCATTGAACAATATCATTTCTTCAGATCTATAAATTCCCAAATTCATAGTTTACACTTTCCTTCCCTCTCATGTTTGAGGCATTTCAGAACATCCCAGCTTGATTATCAATCAACTAATCATGGATTCAATAACAATTGGCCCAAAATTTATGACCCTAAACTATGAGTTATCGTCGTAACCACATGATGTTAAACTGACCGGTAGTGGTCAATGTAACATGACATTAAACTTCGATGCCATCATCTAAGTTATATGACTTTAAACTATAGTATACTGGGTGATTTTATATCTTCATAAATATCCCCAACCATCATAAATGGATGGTCAGTTTCATAAATACACCTATGCTTGATTATGCACGTAATGACCCAGTAGATATGCATATGTTTCCTATACAAATGACCTTCCAACCAAAGAAAAATTCATCCTCATGAGAGGCCTCTTCTACCTATTTTCTCCTCAATGGATTCCATGACTCATTTCATTTCTCCTAATCCTAAATCCTCCATAATCTTGGTTTACACATTCCACCCCTCTCATTTTCGAGGCACATCAAAAACATCCAAACATGATTTTCCTATAGTTAATCATGGTTTCTATAACAGCTGGTCCTAGTCATATGACCATAAACTACAATACTTAAAATAGTCCTATCCACAATATGTTAAACTATATAGAACTCATCCCTAAAACACAACATTAAATTTTGATTCCTTCTACTAAGATGTATGATTTTAATCTATAGTATACCCCATATGACATCTCAAGGGAACTCCTCATGAGGAATGTACCTAGTCTTTTGCAAGAGGTTTTACTCTTAAACCTATTCACCTTATCCCTAAATATGTCTAGATAGACCACTAGATGTGACTATCCTAGATATAAACATGGGTGAGGTATTGACACACCAAATTTTCTTTCCCTCTCCCATTGAGCTCATAGCCATAACCTATTCTACATTCGTTATCCTCCTTTTCTATTAGCATAGAACAAAATTATCACCCTTATTGAATCTTTCATATCCTCTTATTTGTCACACTAATCATGAATGACATGGTATTTGAAGTCTGTGATGATATGAAATTTAAAAATCCCATAAAAAAACTATGAGAACTCTGATTCTTGCTCTAACTAGGATATGTAGGACACCTACTTAAGGTCTAAGTTCAAATAGCTTCCCCTTTTCAAAAGGTTCACCCCAAAACTATCCTCAACAAAGTGAATCCTCTTAAGGAGTATGTCCTGATTTGATTCTCTTAGACTGTAGACTCCCATGTGTAAGACACAATCAAGTCATGACCCATAAACAAACAATGAGAACTTAGAATCCTTCTCTAATGAGGATATATAGGATTCTTGTTTGAAGCTGAAGATTAAGGGATGTTATCCTCAGAATTCAGTCCTGATAAAATGTTCCCCCAAATTCAAATGGGAAGCACCTCTATGTAATATCTGAGAAACCATTCCCTCATGCTAGGCTTCATCAAAGTATAAATCCCTGTACTTAGAGAACTACATGGACTTGGATTCAACATTTGACTAGGATACGTAGGAAGTCTCCCTGTGGTCCAAATATGACCCTTAAATCAACCAAAATGTTCTCCAGGACATATGTTTAGGAGGGTTATGTCCACCCAAGAGACCACATATCTTCTGGGTACCTCAAAGCCACTTTGGCATAATCCCCATACCAAATATTTTATAGGAACATTTTCCCAGGAATCCTCACTAGATGACGTTAAACTGCATGGATGGGTCCTTGTCACACTAACTTAAAAGGCGGTGTGTCTAGTTAAACGACACTAAACTATGTGGTATCTGATTTCTCTCATGATTTTATTTAGGAATCCCATCTTATGGGTCCAACCCCAACATCAAACCACATTCCATCCCCCCTAAATGACGATAAACTCTAGAGATCCTCATTGCATGGCTTAAGTCAAAATTGTCTCTGTGGAATCAAATCCATGCATATCCATTATTGATTTTGTAACCTAGGTGTAACCTATGGATACAATCTTTGGGAATGATCCAAGGATTCAAGAAAATATGAACATGACTTAAACCTATAAGAGGGTCTCAGAGTAAGAAATAATTCCCTCCAAAAGGGTGTGATGAGCCCAACCTCCCATCCTTTCAACTAATGGAGTCCTTAATTCTTGTTGGCTAAACCATCCAAAAAGCACCTTCCTTTGGAAAGAATGTCCATTAAACATGGATAAAAGGTCCTTTGGGTGTTTTGGATCCATGAATAAACTTGTTGGAGACCATATGAGGAAATCATATCCATAGAGGACCAATTTCACAAGTACTTCAACCCCTGCAATCATCCACTAGGACCATTCAACTGTGGCACCTCCTTAATAATGAAAAAGAGATAAATTTCCCAATCCCCATGAGTTCAATCCAATTTCTCCTAAAGGATAATGAATCGAATCAGTTTTGAACAAAAATGGTGACGTGAAATTCTCAATAATAATAGAAAAATGCTCATTATTCATCATACCATTTTGTATTTCCCAAAACGGTCACCACAGGTCAAAATAGTTGTGAACTGTGGGTTCTGTGAAGAAAATTAGGAAGAAAAATTTAGATTCTTTTTTAGGTTTTGTTTTACCCTTACAAAAGTAAGGATCCATGTAATGGTAAATTTCAATTTATTGTATTTCATGGGAGGAATTGTGTAATGATAGTGTTTTGTTTATAATTACTTAGGTATCCGTGTGAGAATTAATTTTGGGCGCCCTTATATAGGGTGGCCTATGTTAGGTAAGGGTGTGGTTTACCCATATGGAGGGGTACCTTCCTAATGGTAACATATTTTACCCTTACATAGGTACTCCCTACATAAGGGTAACAATTTTTTAAAAAATAAAATTTTATAGATTTTATTATATGATTATTTTAAGTTTTATAATGGGGTTTGTGGGAGAATAATTTAATAATTATTTCATATTATTTAATTATGTAATTAATTATAAAATAATTTTTGAAATATTTTATAATCAATTAATGTACTGTAAATAGATTTTTTGATATAAAAAAGGTGACAAGACACATTAATTGAACCTAAAGATGTTTGTGGTTTGGTTTCCCATTAAAGTTATAAAATTGATAAAAATATATTATAAATAAAATAAATTATGAAATTAAATAGAAAAAATTTGAATTTATTTTATAATTAATTGTAGTTTTATAAATAATTTTCAGGCCTCATATAATTTTATGAAGGTTTTTCATACTTGGAAGAGCTTTGATGAGGTTGATTGGGTACCGATTATAAACATAATTACTTTAAGAACGTGGTTGTTGGTACTTAGACATTCCCTCAATTTAATTCAATTCTTTCATTATTTATATCACATGTGATATGAAATATTGTTGTTGAGAAAATTGAACTCTTTAAATTAATTACACATTTTTTTAAATGCTTATAAAATAATTGAAGAAATAGTTGAGTTCCATGATGGACCCTCATGCAATTTATTTTTTCCTTTTCCATTTATGGATGAAGGCTAAAATATTAAATTAGTTCTTTAATACACCTGAAAACTAAGAAGAATAAATTAAATGAATTTAGTGAATTTAGAGGCCGTTAAAATTATTGTGCCACTAGTGCCTAAACATTAGGTCAATATGCCTTGGGTTATTTGGTGATAGGTTGGGTGAATGGACTGAACTAGGATGAATATTAAAATGAGAAATTCTTTAATCCATCACTTTAGAGTGATACAAATATAAATGTTCTCAGGGTCCAATTTTGGCCATGTGATGTTTACGATGTTTCTTGGGGACATGATGACCATAGGGTGATGGTTGTTGACCCATGATTTATGGTTGAGAGATACAACCTCCAAATAGATCATCCATACTATAAAGATACTTAGGGGACCCTGGTGGTTTCCATAATTTTACATTAAAACCTAATATGGTAAGTGAGAGGATGAGTAGTGATAAATTCGGGTGTCAAATTAGAATGAAAATTGATGATGAAATATAGGTAGGGATTATACGATAAGGATGGTTCATTCCCTTGAGAGGATGACCTATTTTACATGAGACGGGTTTGGAATGTTTCCAACCCACGATAATCTAATTATTATCTCCAGATATGTCATTGGTAGAATGTAGCCCCCCATGTTTATAATGATGGGATTATGGGGATTTCCTCTTTAAGATCTATTAATGGCTTTGATAAGGGATGTATAGTGATTCCTTGGATATATATTGTTTACCTAGTGATAAATCAAATCCAAAGAACTCCTTAGATTTTATGGTGATGTATGCTAATATCTAAGATTCCTAGTGATTCTAAGAAACCAAAAATCATCCTGTAGATATTATATGAGATGCCTGAGATTCCTAGAATTCCTAAAATATTTATTTTACAAATGAGAATTTTATGAGATACTTAGTTGTTCCCAGGATCTAGTCATTACACCCAATGAGGTGATATTTTGTAAGATTCTTATGTTTCCTAGGGTCATGTGATAATCTAATATTATAGGATTTCTAGAAAATTACCAGGATCCAATGATGATTTCATGATATTATATTTGATTCATAGGATGTAATAAGATATAGTATTTACACATACTAAAGGATAGATCATGATATCCTAGGGTTGGACATGTATCCCCTTGAGGATAGTTGACATGTTCAGAGAAACTTTATTGCTTGATGACATAAGTATAGTCAATCCCAAGGGTCATGATTTAACACAATGATCAGCAGTGATTATTTAATTTGTGCCTAAATATCATTATTTTAATATTCTAAGCATATTAAATGTAAATACACACATAGATGGTTATGTACAAGACCCTTTTGGTGGTTCCCTACTATGCAGTACACACATCCTTCTTGGGTGGCCCTGGAACTTGAGTACTTGAGTTGTCTTCACTTTTCAATTGTCTGGTTTGAGATGAGGCCTAATGTAACATGGTGTAGTAGGCTATAGAGATAAGCATTTACTGGTAGGTTTGTAAATAAAAGAGGCTAGTGTGTAATTTATTTATTTTATTGATTCCTTGCTATTCTATTCTACCCATTTTTATTTACTCCAATATATACTTAGTCTTTACAAAATTCTATTCTAGATTGTGGGGTCCCTCTTGGCACCCTATTTTATATCCATAGGCTTTTTGGATGTCTGTCACACAGACAAGGCACTGCAAATTTTTAATAGATTTAGTTACGGACCTTGGGACTTAATTTAGAGGGATTAATCTTCCAAAAAATCATTTAGGGCCTTGTCACTGATTGGTAGTCTCTATAGTATGAGGATGTTTTCTTGAGGTCTTATAGCATCCTTGCATGGGCACCATTCTGGCATCCCCTCCTATGGCATTACAAAAACCAAAGTAAAATTATTTATCATCATATTAATAAACCATAGGTGAAATTTTAATCACTATATAAAAATATAGTTTCATAAGTTATCATTAACATCCCTCATAGAGAAAACTCAGACTCTATACTCAACCACACTATACTAAGATCTCAAACTGGGATACCACTTCCCAAATCATTATACAAGTATCTATACATATCCCAAACCAACCACACATAGTATACATTGGGATAAAAAAACCATAACTATCAAATGTTTCAAGGAATATTTTTCACTAATGTTAGAGAACAACACAATAATGCTAATTTACCATAAGCTTATCCCACACAAAAGCATCCGATTACTAAATAATTCTCAAATACACATCACATGGTCCAGTAACTAAATTCAAAAACAAGGAAACCCCTTGCAGGTTTAATTTTCAATATCTAAAACACTTCAACTATGTGGAATCACCATTGGTATCCATGTAATTGAAACATAACAATCAAATGACCTGTAATGGGTTTGATAATCCACAGTCACCCCTTAACACATATAGAAACTAAATTCAGTTCTATTTTAGGGTATCTACCCCCACTAGTCAACCCCCATACATGAAAAGGTGCAAGTGAATAATATAAAACAATGAAATTTTTTGGATACCGCATAACTTATATTAGTTAGAGCCTCCTCATTAAATATAATAGAGTGATTCAACATCAATAATAATAAATAAAAAAAGCTAATATAAACCCCCAATTTTGGTATTTAATATTAAGAGTAGATAATTAGAGATAAAAACATTAAATAGAATAAATATTATGGTTTAAATTACCGATGGTGGTCCAAAAAGTTAAATAAAGATTTAATTATTGCTCAAGAGGGAGAGGAATCACAATTTGAAGGAGAGAATAAGAGGATAAAGGGAGTTGGAGTGTTATAGACCACCAAGACAGAGGGGGTGCCTAAATTTTAACATTTTAACCTAAAAATTAAATTAATTTATTTTATATTAAAAAATAATACTTTTTATTATTAGGAACTTGGTTCACCCCTATATGGTACCTGATAACTGTTGGATACCTGGTCAGGGTCCACTAATCATTGGTGATCCACCCCAGCCAATGGCACTTTTGTTTCTAAACTAAGTACCAGGTTGTAGATGTCATTTTTAACAACATTTTCCACCAAGCTTGTTTCTATTATTTTTTACTCCTAACTTCCACCAACCACTCTTATTATCTAAATTCACACACACATATATATATGTACTATCTAAAAGTAAATAAAATTTATACCTCAGTAAACATGGTTTGTATCAATTTACCAATTTATGGTTCATCAAATAATAATTACAAAATTATCATATTAAATAATCATAAGAAATAGGATAAATGTATATTATAAATAATAAGCTAAAAGTTGTATCCCAAGAATTCCCAATGATAGAATGATTAAAAATAAGAACAAATTAAATATCAAGTATTAAATATCATTAGCACTACTACTAAGATTATTCAAAGGTAATAATTGAAGAAACAACTCTATAAGTCTCTAGAACATAATAAAGCCATCTCTTTGATGTTTCCTGATATCTTCTTCCATCTACAAAAGTCCTTATGCTTTACTTGAATCACCATACATAAAATATATACTTACATGTAGTTTTAATGAGTGTGGTCTTAGAAATAATCTCATTGTCACCATAGTTACCCGATGCATCACATGGATTTTAATATATTCTAAAGCGAGTGATGAACTACTATTAAGTAATTTTTTAAAAATATAATAAAAAATATAATAAAGGATTCAGTGTAAACCAAAACACCTTAACATTATATATACTCATGTTAGCCAATATTTCTGTAATGCCCCAACCCTAGTTACCCAGAGTTGGTGCATTATTACATAACATTGGAATGATCACAAGATATCAAGTCTCAAAAAACTTATTAGTTTAGTAGACTTAAAAGTACTAGATACATACATAAGTTTTACATTACATCATGAAATAAAACAACAAAAACATTGTTACCCCTTTGAACACACTCATATACCTTATCCTACCCCTATAGTTAAATTATAATATACTTCTTCACATCTTGGAAAAAATAAAACATAAGAAATGGGTGAACTCATATGCTCAGTAAGGATAACAATATAGCAGAAACTATCATAAGAAAACATAAACATTTAAGGCAATGTGTAAGACTAAAACACAATCAATTTAAACTCAAACTTAAGAATAATATAGAAAATAAGAATAAAATACTTAAATTTACTTATTCACATAGATATTATACTAGTCAAATAATCACATTTTATATTAATAGATAATTTCATAATTATGGAATGCATAATGCCGGACATCAATAACACATAGTCAAGGCCTCATGCCACGACTACAAATAAAGATTTTTCAAGTCCTTATGACAATACACTATTTTGCCTCATAAGACCTACCAATGCATCGAGGAGCTAGAGCAGGCTCCACCCATCACTTACCTAGTGCAATGAATTCCTCATATGAAAAGGTTGAAACATAACATAGAAATTCGTATTAAAACTAGCATACGAAATATTAATACTTTAACCATAAACCATGAATGGTATAAAAATAACACACCCACATTCAAACATATCACAAAACCTTCAATACAATATGGAATATTATATCATAATAAATCAACTTCAAACAAGTGTAAAATCCATCAAAGGATGTTGACATAGATTAAATAAAAACAATTTGAGAGAAATATCTATTTCTATTTTAAAAACCATTTAACAGTTACATAATTATAAAGAAAAAATTTATTTTGAAAATATTCTTATAAGCTTGTAAGGGAAGATTTAATGGTGTAATAATGGTGGAAAATATCCACATCTACTATATAAGTTAAAAAACATTCTTACCTTAATTTTTCGAAAAGGTCATAAAGTACCTTGTTTGGAAAACGACGAAAATATTCCTTTAAATTTTTTTATAAAAAGTAAAAAAAGGGTTTAAAATCTTTAAACCAAATTATAGGAAATAGTTAAAATGTTTTGAAATACATTTTTAAGAAACATGGATGTGGGTGATAAAGAAGTCCCAGGAGATAATCACGTATAAAAAACCTCAGATAAAGAAAGAGATTGTAAAATTAACCCTTACCTTGTACTTTTTCTTAGTAAAGGGTATATTAACCTTCTGTATAATAGTTAAATCATTGTTATTAGATTATATAATAACAACATATATAAATATGACATCATATATGATCTTCTAATATTGATTTGTTAAAAATATTTCAGTAGTATTATTGTTTCGGGTGTTAAATAATTCATTTTCCTTTATATATTTTGTTACTTAAGTCATGTTTGTTATGTATAGGTTGTATTTTATTCACATATAGAATGATATTAAGTTATTAATCATTATTTTTAATCATAAAAAGAAAATTATTCTTGAATGGTTACAATGGGGAATGAATCTCATCACGTTCGTGGAGATGGTAATCCGTACATACACACGACCGACAATATCATTCTATTTATGGTGAAGTCATATGTAATTGGATGATATTTCATATATAAAGAATCATTAACATGTTATATTTATTATTTACATTAATTATACTAATTATTATACCCATAAAAATAATAAAGTGTTGAATAAAAAACTACACCACGATGTGGAGACGGTAAGCTGTACGTACGCACATATGGTGACTCTGTCATTCATAGGATGGATAAGATAATGAATATGGTTGTAAAATATTTAAAATAACATCACAATATGTTTAAACTATTGGATTTATTTATTTTTTTTTGAAAAATAATGAAGGAGGAAGTGGATGAAGAAAAAAACTTTGAAAGAGGTGATGAAATTATAACCTATTATTCGTGTGCTTCTTTTTGATTTGATCAAATGAGATTCATAGCTTATATTTATGATCAAAGTAAGTCCTATAGGTTTAATTTATGGTAGTTGGGAGAATATTTGAGCTGGGTTTTTCCAAGCCAAATGGATTTGGAGGTGTGAAATTAAGATAAGGGAAAGTACCCTTTTATAAGAGAGGTGAGGATCACTTTAGGAGAAGCATGAAATATTATTTTATTATAAAATTATTTTCGGTTTCTAATGGTAAAAAATGGATTTATTTAGAGTATAAGGTGGGTATGGGTCAAAAAATTCTTAGACAATAGGTTTTAGACATGTTTAGGTCACCATATTAACCTTATCTTTTAGATTTAATTATTAGTTAAATAGTTTAACTTTTACCACATATTTTTGTATTTTTATATTACATGGTTAATAATATTACTATAAAATGGGAAGATAACCTAAAGTGGTTAATTAATGACATATATATCGTTATATAAGTCCTTTTTCCAAACCTTATATTTTTCGGAATATTATATCATTTAATAATATAGTATTTGTTTTGAAAACGCATTTATGTTAATATTGACACTATTTAGTATTTAGTTTTTGTGAAAGTAAAAAAACTTGATTACTTTAAAAAATACTTTAAATAAACTCTAATACCTATAAAATTAGTGTAATGCATAAAATCATAAATTTAAATTTATTTTTATATTTATAATATCAATTATTTTAGTTCTTCATTAATAAGGTAATCACTACATCATCATTATGTCATAAATAAATTTAATTATTTAATTTCTAAAAATTATAAATAAAATACCATGATGTAGGAAATATTTTTAGATTTAAAATGAATGTTTATAGTCAAATTTATATTATGTATAACCCTATATTAAAAATGGCGTAGTTATTAAAATTTGAATTTTACACTTTTAACTCTTCTTCAAATAAAATAATAATAAATGTCCTAATCTATTCCAAGTGTATCAAAGAGGATCATATTTTATTATTAAGGTTGATTTTGGTTGAAAAACACTTATGCAATAGAATTAGGAAATGTGTTAGGATAATTATAATATCATTTTTACCTTTAATGACCCTATTTACTTTTAACCATGGTAAATAAAATTCAAAATTTACAATTCATGAAAAATTATTTTAATCCTATTGAACAAAATTTTACTTAATGATGTAAAACCTGTCTCCCAGATTTTTAAAATTCAAATCATAGAAGCGGTAAAATTATGTTTTATGAAAATTTGCAAATGTGCCTTGAAGGTGGGTAAAAGACATTAAAAAGTTCTATAAAATTTCATACATATAATATTATTATAAAATGACTCCAAAGAACTAAATTGAACTAATATAGGTATTATGTATGTATTTTTATTTAAAATAAATTTAAATAAAAATAATAATTATTTTAATAAAATTCTGTTTTAAACAATAACGTAGTGTTTTTCACTATTCATCAAAAATTGAAAATTTTCAGAAAAATACCAAAAATTCACCATAAGCTAATCTTGATATTCCAAATCCAAAAATGAAGTACATTTTGAAAAATAAAATTTATAAAATTTCAAAAAGTGGGTATTACTATTCATAATGGCTAGTTTGATTAGTCATGGTGTGCTAGAACCCAAAGTTACGTACAACACAAGCTATTACATTATTAAAAGATAAGAATACTATGGAAGCTTGGGGTGTTACTGTAAATAGATATTTAGAATATTGATTAAGAAATATCAGAAAAAACATAGATCAATAATTTCTTTCCAAACACATGAAAATATTAGTTTCTTTTCCAAACCCATTACTTGGGTAGTTTGCTTTTTCAGACCAATGGAAAATGTATTTTCTTTTATAAACCCATAGACAATCATCCAATATATTTTTCAGCTCAAAAATTACTTTCTTCTTAAATAAACTTACTGATCATATATCTTAAAAATTGATATATTACAATGACATAAATAGTTTATCAAATCTAGAATAATAATAATTAATCAATACCTAACATTATATAACTGTATTTCTAACAAATTAGGAAAAAAATTATCCTTGAAAATAAATCCCATTTGTTTCCATTTAAAAATATATTTAATAGTTTAAAATATACAATTACATCGCATATTAATATAAAACACATGTATTTCCCCCTTTATTTTAGCCATAATAAATAAAATAAATTGACATGATATCCTTGTGAATTATATTTATGTGAATTATATAAACCTTAACAGTTATAAAATCATCAATAATTAAATAAAATTTGTCAAATAAAATAACAAAAAATCATTCTTAATTTATTTAATAATGACAAAACATCCTTTAAGTTGTAATCAACTTATTTCCCAAACATTTAAGACTACCACGACTTACACCATTATCATTTTCTACAAACCAATCCATTTTATTATAAACCACTATGTGTTTTTTTATGTTGATAATTTTATTTTATAAAACAACTAAAAAAATACCAAATTAGAAAATTTCTAAAACCATGACTAGAATCCCAAACCATAATGTGTATTTTGTATCATTATTCCATAGTTTCTCTCAGTTTTTTTTAATTTTGTGGACTTAAAATTAGAACCAAAATTTCCTTTTCTTATCAATATTAGTTTAAAAAAATTAATTTCATACTCATATTTAAATAAATAATAAAATTTAAATATGTTGACCTCACCTGTTTTGATAATCCCAATTATGATTTAATATGTTTTGATAATCTCAAATAATATCTATTCTTCTATTAATTATAATCTCATAATGATATTGAGTTAATAAGAATATCAAAATAATAATTGGAATATGTTTTTCTAATGTTCATCTATGTTTATAACTGTTCTAACTTAATCTGGAAATATTTTGCATAGAACAGATAAATGTTAAGTGATTAGGTCGCTGATAGACCAAGTCTTCAGGTCTACCATTACAATGCTCACCGATATGAAAACGTCACTGGTAAAGATAACTACCGATAGAAAAAGGTTACCATTAGAGTAAGTGTTCTGTGACACAATGTCTCCGGTATAGATATAGAATCCCGCCATTTTATAACATAAACTTTCATTACATTACACAAAACTGAGGATCTTTAAGGTCTAGTGTCTTGGAAACCAGGAACATAATACATGAAAACAACATAAAAAATTCTTCTTAAACACTTTAAAGGCGTCTCCTTAAGTTCATTCTAGGTTCATTACTGCATCTCATAACCTGGGGACATACATCAAAAGAAAAGGGTGAGCAGAAGGCCCAGTAAGGGAAACAAGAGAAACATTTTACATGTGAACTTGAGATACTTCAATAAGGACATGAAAAGAACTTTAAGGCATGAGAAAGAAATCATGAGGCATTTCATAATAAAAATAACATTTTTCATAACTTGAAGATGTGGCTACATCATTTAACATAGACAATCATAAACATATCACCAAGGTCCATCCCCAAGGTGTCATTTGAAAATTACCAAGGTTATTCACCAAGGTATCGTGAAAATTGTAATCTCTAGTGGTTACATCATTACCCAATGCATTGGAGCGCTATCAGGGCGCACCCTTAAATTTGACTTTATTATCATGTGATCCACATATATCATCATCAAACATTTCATAAATAACCCACATAGCATAAAATAAATGGGTTTCATTTCATAATCATAACGTTTTAAAAACTGCTTTAAAGACATGATCTTTACGTCACTTTAAACCCACAGAAAGGGAAAGCGGGTCTCATGTATGTAAATCCAAGAATTTAAAATGGAACATTTTGATATATATGTGAATTATCTTGTAGAAATAAGAGCTTTGAGTATTCACTTTATAACATAAAATAATTTTTGAGAAAAGAGAGAGGCATTTTAAGGGGAAAATTCTGCAGCATAACGGCTAAGTTTCGGGGTTTTAGAAAACATTGAAATGAGAGGGGACATGGGTCACCCACTCATAAATGATCCATAAAACAGTAGGGTGAAAGAATAAGAAGGACATATGGACATGGTAATGAAATTTTAGGGACATACCATTTGAAATGAAAAACATGGAAGGAAAAAAGATTAGATTTCTCTTATGAAAATTCGGCAGCCTTACGGCGTCACTTAACTTCAAAAGAAAATGATTTGACAAGATCAAATAGGGTCCCTAATCATATGATCATAAGAGATCAGTATGATAGATATAGAGATCATACCCCAACATAATAAAAAGGAACTTGAAAGACTTGACATGAAAATCGAACTTGAAAAATGAGAAGGGTGAAAGAATCCCTTAAAAATTCGGCAGCCTAACGGCGTCACTTAAACTTTCATAAAACGAAATGATGAGAGTAAGAGGGGATCTCTCATCATATAAACATGAAATGGAAGTAAGAGGAATATAAAAGAACATCCTATCACATAAAAACAAGGAGCATAATAGGAATGACATAAAAGAGATTACATGAAATGAAAGAGAGGGGTCGGATCCCTTACCTTAAAACGTGACTCTTGAAACTCAAAGGATTGGACCTTGAGGGCTTGGGGGCACCTTGGGAGGGCTCCTTGGAAGGTAAGAAGACCAGAACTTCGTTGGGGGAGAGTTTGGAGTGAAAATTAAGGGAGGAAAGGGTGGGTATTTATAGGGAAAGTGAGGGGACAAAGCATTAATGGCCAAGGGACACCTCACATGTGCTTTTCTCAAACCCATGTGCTCTCCCTTGGCATTTATCATGGAGTTAGGCCACATGGGGCCCCCAAAACAATAATTCATCACCCTTGGCCGGCCAACCCTCAAAAGATCTCATGAAATCATCATGACACCATTATGATGTCATTAAACATACCGAAACCCTAAAACTGTAATTTTACTATTCACTGAAAATTCAACTTTCTCAGATAAATCCCAAAATTTCACATTAACCAAATATCAATGCTATGATTTCAAAAATGAACTCCATTTTATAAAAATAATTTTCTAAATATTTTTAATTATATTTTTAAATAAATACACTATTCACCGAAAATTCATTTTTTTCAGAAAAAACCCCAAAAATTACCATAACATAATATCGATGCTCTGAGTTCAAAAATGAAGTCATTTTTATAAAAATAATTTTCTAATTATTTTTAATTAAATTTTTAATTAAAAAACCCTATTCATCCGAAAAAACCAATACTTGAATAATAATTTATGAAACCATTATTTACCCATTTTATTGAATCACATTACTTAATCTAGGTGTCTAAATTATATTAAAACTTTCTTTAAGTGAGATTACTAATCCATTTGGTCACATTACTAATCCTAAGCGTAAAATCACTATTCATAATTTACTATTCATCAAAAATTAAGTTGATCTTATTAGAATCCAAATTTCTTACTGAACACTTTTGTAGAAGACCATTTTTTGAAAATCATTACACATCATTAGTTATTTAGGGTTTACATAAATATTTTAAAATATCCTTTTTTCGAAATTCATCAATAAAATACATTCTAAAATTATCCGGACATTTGAAATTTCACAAACATCACTAAAGGAAGAAATCTCAATTTATTCACCCGAAAGGACTACACAAGGAAGCTAGGGTCTCGTCACATAGCCCCTTATAACACCGGCATAAGACCTGAGTGTAAGGTGTGCTATGGTGAGAGAATCTGAGGGAGGCTCAGATAACATTTCCCTAGTAGTAATCTCTACTAACTTGAACTTCTCCCATAGGCGTTTCCGTTCAAGCTTGACACGCTGGAGTTCGGCTTGGGCTTGGTCCAGAGCGAAGCCCACAGATGCTACCTCCTTCACAAGCTCTGATAAGTGGGCTTCATAAGGGTTGAGTCTACTGGATGAAGCCATCGACTCCTCTTTCTGCATT
Organism: Viscum album; assembly: GCA_963277665.1. Lineage (NCBI taxonomy): Eukaryota > Viridiplantae > Streptophyta > Magnoliopsida > Santalales > Viscaceae > Viscum > Viscum album. Next base: position 564,978,125 of record OY728142.1, on the reverse strand, counting down.
AACCATTAACATATTATTAAATCAATAAGAGTAAGTTAATATACTACTCAAAAAGATTAGGTCGTTACATTCTTCCCCCCTTAAGAAATTTCATCCCCGAAATTTATACTTGAGGCCTAGTCGAAAATGTGAGGGTACTTTTGCTTCATCGTTTCCTCAGGCTCCCAAGTCGCTTCTTCATATTTATGATTCCTCCACAACACTTTCATAAGGTGGGTAGTCTTGTTTCATAGGACCTTGTCTCTACGGTCCAATATCTCCACTGGCTGCTCCTCATAAGAGAGGTCATGTTCCAGTTGTACCACCTCTGGGTTCAGTACATGCGAAGGGTCGGGTATGTACTTCCTCAAGAGAGATACATGGAAGACATTGTGAACTTGAGCTAGGTTCGGTGGAAGTGCTAGACGATATGCCACTGCTCCTATGCGATCAAGGATTTCATAGGGGCCAATGTACCTAGGTCTGAGCTTTCCTTTCTTCCCAAACCGTATGACTCTCTTCCATGGAGAGATTCGAAGGAAGACTTTGTCACCAACACCAAACTCCAAGTCTCTTCGTCGATTGTTAGCATAGCTCTTCTGCCGACTCTGAGCAGCTTTTATGTGTTGTTGGATGGCATGAACTTGTTCGGTCATTTCTTGCACAAGATCAGGCCCAAGAAGCTTCCTCTCACCAGTTTCATCCCAACAAGTAGGAGTTCTACACCGCTTTCCATATAGAGCTTCATAGGGTGCCATCTGAATACTCGAATGGAAGCTGTTGTTATAGGAGAACTCAACTAATGGGAGGTGTTGATCCCATCCACCTTTAAATTCCATTGAGCATAATCTCAACATGTCTTCGAGTTTCTGAATAGTCCTTTCAGATTGGCCATCAATTTGAGGATGATAGGCCATACTAAAATTCAATTCAGTATTCAGAGCATGTTGAAGACTTCTCCAGAATTTTTATGTGAATCTTGGGTCACGATCAGATACGATGGATAGTGGTACCCCATGCAGCCTTACCACTTCCTTCATGTATATCTTGGCAAGCTGATCCAGAGATAAATCTTCCCGAATAGAGATAAAATGGGCTGTCTTGGTGAGATGGTCCATAATAACCCATATCGCATTGTTTCCTTTGGATGTTTTTGGGAGACCAGTTACAAAGTCCATGGTGATATTATCCCACTTCCATACTGGTATGGGTAGCGGTTGTAATACCCCCTTAGGAAGTTGTCTTTCTACCTTTACTTGCTGACACACCAGACACCTTGTAGTGTAATCAGCAATCTCCCTCTTCATGTTATCCCACCAATAATGATCACGAAGGTCTCTATACATCTTAGTGCTTCCCGGGTGTATAGAGAATGTAGAGCTATGAGCATCATCCATCAATTCTTTCTTTATCTCCGGAATAGATGGAACAAATAGTCTTGTACGAAATTTCAATACACCTTCTTGATCAATATTGAAATCAGGGAACTTCCCATCCTTTACAGCCTCGAACTTCTCCTGCAGCAAAGGATCTTCTTTTTGAGCCTTCTTGATCTTCTCTAGTAATGAAGGTTGAGAAATCATTTGGAATAGGGTTGATGATGTCCCTTTCCTTATAATTCCCATGTCCAGTTTTACTGGATCTTTAATCAAGGGATCTCCCAGGATCCTCATTGTTGCCAGAACAACAGGATCTTTCCTGCTTAACGCATCCGCGACTTTGTTTGCTCTTCCAGGGTGATAATGAATTGAACAATCATAGTCTTTAATAATCTCCAACCATATCCTTTGTCTCATGTTCAATTCTTTCTGAGTGAAAATATACTTTAAAATTTGGTGGTCAGTGTATATATCACATTTCTCCCCATAAAGATAGTGCCTCCATATCTTTAGAGCAAAAACAACTGCCACCAGCTCTAGATCATGCGTAGGATAATTCTGCTCATGAATCTTCAACTGTCGAGATGTATAAGCAATTACTTTGTCATTTTGCATGAGGACGCACCCAAGCCCTTTCAGAGATGCATCGCTAAAAATAACGAATCCTTCTCCGATAGAGGGTAGTGTTAACACAGGTGCAGTAACCAATCTCTTCTTCAGCTTTTGGAAACTTTCCTCGCATTCCTTTGTCCAGATGAACTTAACCCCTTTTCAAGTCAACTTGGTTAGTGGATTAGAAAGTCGTGAAAAGTTTTTCACAAACCTCCTATAATATCCCGCTAAACCAAGGAAACTACGAATCTCAGTTACTGTTGTGGGTTGAGGCCACTCCTCCACAACCATTGTCTTTGCAGGGTCAACCGAGATTCCTTCATTGGTTACGATGTGCCCCAAGAAAGCCACTTGTTGTAACCAAAACTCACACTTGCTGAACTTCCCAAAGAGCCTCTCCTTCCGTAGATTTTTCAAAATAACCCTCAGATGATCTTCATGCTCCTCACGACTTTTTGAATATATCAAAATATCATCAATAAAAACTACCACAAAGTTATCAAGGTAGTCCTTAAAGACTCTATTCATCAAATCCATGAAAATAGCAGGAGCATTAGTCAAGCCGAAGGGCATAACAGTAAACTCATAATGCCCATATCTTGATCGGAAGGCAGTCTTTGGAATATCTTCCTTCTTCACCCTCAGTTGATGATAACTAGATCGAAGGTCAATCTTAGAGAATAATTGAGCCCCACGAAGTTGGTCAAATAAATCATCAATTCTTGGAAGAGGGTATCTGTTCTTCACTGTGATCCCGTTCAGTTCTCTATAATCAATGCATAGCCGCATTTATCCATCCTTCTTCTTCACAAAGAGAACTGGTGCTCCCCAAGGAGACACACTCGGTCGGATAAACCCCTTCTCCAACAAGTCTTGGAGTTGTTTCTTTAGCTCCTCTAGCTCCACATTTGCCATTCTATACGGAGTCTTTGATATCGGTTGAGACCCAGGTACGAGTTCAATGGATAACTCTACCTCTCTTTCTGGGGGAGGTCTAGGTAACTCCTCAGGAAATACATCCATGTATTCCTGAACAATCGGAACATCTTCAATTTGTGTGCTCCCTTTCCCTTCTTCATCATCACCGATTAACTCCATAAAGAAAGCTATGGCAGGTGCTTCTAGATAGGGATCAGTTCGGGATATCTCTCCTTGGAAGATAACTGTAGGTCGTTCATTCAAGACTACTGAGATTTCCTTACTTCTGCATTTGATCTTAGCATTATACTTTGAGAGCCAGTCCATCCCTAGTATAATGTCGAATTCCATCATGGGAATGACTACTAGATTTGCGATAAGATTGAGCTCACCAAAGTAAACACTAGAGTCTCTAAATACTTTTGATGCAAGGATAATCCCACTTGGAGTCTTGACTGACAACTCTACCTCTAGTAGTTTGGGGATTGATTCTATATTCCTTGAAAACTTAGAGGAAATAAAGGAATGCGTAGAACCAGAATCAAATAAAGTACTTGCTAGTTTTGAGAGGACAACAAGAGTACCTGCTACCACATCGTTCGGAACTTCAACTTCAGTTGTTGTGATAGCGAAAGCACGACCTTTCTCCCTTGGCCTCTGCTGAGGTTGATGGTGATTCCCCTCCACCGCCCTCGGATTTGGACATTGATTAGCAAAGTTCCCAAGCTGTCCACACTTGAAGCATGTGACTTCGGGTAGGGCCAGAACCATCTTTCCTCTGTCGTCATTGTTGGGAAGTTGAGGCTTCACATCACCACGACAATTCCGAGAAATATGGCCTTCTCTTCCACACTTGTAGCACTTACCAATTCCGATCAAGCAGTTCCCCGGATGCTTCTTCCCACATTTATTGTATGTGGCATGTTGCATATGCTTTCCACCTCTTTACTGATCAAAACTTCTTCCCAGGCTTGGTTCTAGAGTTCTCTTCTTCTCATTAGATTTGTGAGACCATTGTGTCTCCCCAAACTCTAGTTCAACTTTCATAGCACTTCGAACTATTTCTTCATAGCTATCGTAGTCCCTGTTGGATAGATTCTTCCGCAGATGTGGTCTTAGTCCGCCAAAGAATCTATCAACCTTCCCATTAGGGTCCATGACAAAGCTTGAGGTATAACGGGAAAGCCTTGTGAAGTTCATCTCATATCTTCCGACAGATTCATTCTCCTTCTGCTTCAGCTCGAGAAACTCTTTCTCCATTTTCGTTCTCATGGAATGAGGGAAATACTTGTTAAAGAAAATCCCCTGAAATTCTTCCCACTCCATAGCTTCCATCTCTCCTTGTGGCTTCGTGTTTTTGATCAGTGACCACCACTGATCAGCTTCTTCCTCTAGGCGGTAAACAAAAAGGGTGACTTTTTCTTGTTCCGAACAATGAAGTACAGAAAAGATCTTTTCAATGGAGCTTATCCATTGTTCCGCAACCAATGGGTCAGTAGATCCACTGAATGTTGGTGGTTGTTGACGCATGAAGGACTCAACAGAAAGTTGTTCCCTTCGTGGTGAGGTCGGCCTCTCAGCTTGATTCAAGTTATTACTCATAACTTGAGTCAGTTGGTTCATCATTCGCATGAATGTTTCCATTCCGGGTTCCATCGGAGGGCCGTCAGCACATGGTGCATTGCGGTCACCATCGGCACAGTTTCTCCTATTGCCTTCCATTTTCTAAAAGAATAAAACCTTAGTGAGAAACTTATTTCATTTATGAATCTTTTAACTAAGACCTCGTTCTTAGACAAATATAGTTCTCTATAATTCCTTCATAATGATTCATAAAAAGCATGTGATTGACCAAACATATCCCCCAGGAGTGTCGTAACCAAGAGTGCAGCAAGGCCCGTTATCGTGCACCAGTTCCCGTTCGAGTCTAGCTCAAAGCAGTGTTTTCGGGTTTTACCCCTATGTACATCTGTGCCAGAGCCGCCTCTACCTGCTCGTATCCAGACAGGGATGTATTTGTTTGATAGACCACTTACTCAATACTTACCAAAATACCAGGAAGTTTTCCTATAATTAAACTTTTCTATAGGGTTCTTCCTAAAGTTTTTATATCCTAATTTCCACAAATAACTAAACCATCCTTTGATACCAACTATAGCATCCCACCATTTTATAACATAAACTTTCATTACATTACACAAAACTGAGGATCTTTAAGGTCTAGTGTCTTGGAAACCAGGAACATAATACATGAAAACAACATAAAACATTCTTCTTAAACACTTGAAAGGCGTCTCCTTAAGTTCATTCTAGGTTCATTACTACATCTCATAACCTGGGGACATACATCAAAAGAAAAGGGTGAGCAGAAGGCCCAGTAAGGGAAACAAGAGGAACATTTTACATGTGAACTTGAGATACTTCAATAAGGACATGAAAAGAACTTTAAGGCATGAGAAAGAAATCATGAGGCATTTCATAATAAAAATAAAATTTTTCATAACTTGAAGATGTGGCTACATCATTTAACATAGACAATCATGAACATATCACCAAGGTCCATCCCCAAGGTGTCATTTGAAAACTACCAAGGTTATTCACCAAGGTATCGAGAAAATTGTAATCTCTAGTGGTTACATCATTACCCAATGCATTGGAGCGCTATCAGGGCGCACCCTTAAATTTGACTTTATTATAATGTGAGCCACATATATCATCATAAAACATTTCATAAATAACCCACATAGCATAAAATAAATGGGTTTCATTTCATAATCATAACGTTTTAAAAACTGCTTTAAAGACATGATCTTTACGTCACTTTAAACCCACAGAAAGGGAAAGTGGGTCTCATGTATGTAAATCCCAGAATTTAAAATGTAACATTTTGATATATATGTGAATACCCTTGTAGAAATAAGAGCTTTGAGTATTCACTTTATAACATAGAATAATTTTTGAGAAAAGAGAGAGGCATTTTGAGGGGAAAATTCTGCAGCATAACGGCTAAGTTTCAGGGCTTTAGAAAACATTGAAATGAGAGGGGACATGGGTCACCCACTCATAAATGATCCATAAAACAGTAGGGTGAAAGAATAAGAAGGACATATGGACATGGTAATGAAATTTTAGGGACATACCATTTGAAATGAAAAACATGGAAGGAAAAAAGATTAGATTTCTCTTATGAAAATTCGGCAGCCTTACGGCGTCACTTAACTTCAAAAGAAAATGATTTGACAAGATCAAATAGGGTCCCTCATCATATGATCATAAGAGATCAGTATGATATATATAGAGATCATAACCCAACATAATAAAAAGGAACTTGAAAGACTTGACATGAAAATCGAACTTGAAAAATGAGAAGGGTGAAAGAATCCCTTAAAAATTCGGCAGCCTAACGGCGTCACTTAAACTTTCATAAAACGAAATGATGAGAGTAAGAGGGGATCTCTCATAATATAAACATGAAAGGGAAGTAATAGGAATATAAAAGAACATCCTCTCACATAAAAACAAGGAGCATAATAGGAATGACATAAAAGAGATTACATGAAAAGAAAGAGAGGGGTCGGATCCCTTACCTTAAAACGTGACTCTTGAAACTCAAAGGATTGGACCTTGAGGGCTTGGGGGCACCTTGGGAGGACTCCTTGGAAGGTAAGAAGACCAGAAATTCTTTGGGGGAGAGTTGGGAGTGAAAAATAATGGAGGAAAGGGTGGGTATTTATAGGGAAAGTGAGGGGACAAAGCATTAATGGCCAAGGGACACCTCACATGTGCTTTTCTCAAACCCATGTTCTCTCCCTTGGAATTTATCATGGAGTTAGGCCACATGGGGCCCCCAAAACAATAATTCATCACCCTTGGCCGGCCAACCCTCAAAAGATCTCATGAAATCATCATGACACCATTATGATGTCATTAAACATACCGAAACCCTAAAACTGTAATTTTACTATTCACTGAAAATTCAACTTTCTCAGATAAATCCCAAAATTTCACATTAAACAAATATCAATGCTATGATTTCAAAAATGAACTCCATTTTATAAAAATAATTTTCTAAATATTTTTAATTATATTTTTAAATAAATACACTATTCACTGAAAATTCATTTTTTTCAGAAAAAACCCCAAAAATTACCATAACATAATATCGATGCTCTGAGTTCAAAAATGAAGTCATTTTTATAAAAATAATTTTCTAATTATTTTTAATTAAATTTTTAATTAAAAAACACTATTCATCCGAAAAAACCAATACTTGAATAATAATTTATGAAACCGTTATTTACCCATTTTATTGAATCACATTACTTAATCTAGGTGTCTAAATTATATTAAAACTTTCTTTAAGTGAGATTACTAATCCATTTGGTCACATTACTAATCCTAAGCCTAAAATCACTATTCATAATTTACTATTCATCAAAAATTAAGTTGATCTTATTAGACTCCAAATTCCTTACTGAACACTTTTGTAGAAGACCATTTTTTGAAAATCATTACACATCATTAGTTATTTAGGGTTTACATAAATATTTTAAAATATCCTTTTTTCGAAATTCATCAATAAAATACATTCTAAAATTATCCGGACATTTGAAATTTCACAAACATCACTAAAGGAAGAAATCTCAATTTATTCACCCGAAAGGACTACACAAGGAAGCTAGGGTCTCGTCACATAGCCCCTTATAACACCGGCATAAGACTTGAGTGTAAGGTGTGCTATGGTGAGAGAATCTGAAGGAGGCTCAGATAACATTTCCCTAGTAGTAATTTCTACTAACTTGAACTTCTCCCGCAGGCGTTTCCGTTCAAGCTTGACACGCTGGAGTTCGGCTTGGGCTTGGTCCAGAGCGAAGCCCACAGATGCTACCTCCTTCCCAAGATCTGATAAGTGGGCTTCATAAGGGTTGAGTCTACTGGATGAAGCCATCGACTCCTCTTTCTGCATTAACCATTAACATCTTATTAAATCAATTAGAGTAAGTTAATATACTACTCAAAAAGATTGGGTCGTTACAACAGAGCTACCGATACACTAAGTCTACTGATATCGACAATATGCTTTTTATAACAAGATCTCCATGTACAACAAAGTTACCGATACAGACAGAGCTACTGACAGACAGCTACTGGTATAAGACTACTGATACAAACAGACTGATTCACTGATATAAAATAGCTACCAATACAAGCCAGTTACCAATGGACAGTGCTACTGACACATCCTAGCTACTGATTTAGGGAAGCTGCTGATTCAATGAAGCTACTGATACAGGGAATCTACTACAACAACTTCTACTGATACACAGAGACTACGGCTACACAGAGTGATAGCTATCGATGCGACAACAGACCTGCAGACACAAGTCCACCGTTGCAAGAACACTGATACAATGAGATACTGTTGAATAACAGTCACCGTTTCTTTAACTCTACTATTCTTTTTTTTATTATCTAACAACGGTAATATTTTTGCTTTTAATGAATCTGCTATTAATTAAATGTTGTCCGTTGAATGTTAGGGAACCGTACCTCGTACCTGTAGAGGAAATCATCCTCTTTGTAGGACCACATGTGCTATAAGGAGAAAGACAAAGGGAACGCATATTAGCTTGTGTGAAAAGTGGAGACACAGTGGTAACATGCTGATACATGAGCCAAAAAGAAAATAACTTTTGCTGGAAGCCGAGGTAGAGTTCTGAGCTGCATATTCTACTGCAACCTCAAGCAAACCTCATTCATGAAGGAGTCTGGAAGATAAACCACAACACTCTGTTTTCTCAACAAATCCCGGAAGGACTCAAAAACCTCATCTGCTCAAACTAGATGGAGTCCAGAGCTGCATTACTATCACACATAGCATTCTAAACTCATCTCAAATATTATTCACTCTGTTGTGATTCATTTACTTACATTTTTAGTACTGTATGTGTTTCTCTGTTTATCTGAAACACACACAGTATCCTGATCATAACTGAAGTATTTCTAAATACTCACTCAATCTTTTTAAACTCTTTCATACCCCCACTGTGAACTGTGGTAGAGGTCGAGTGTGACCTGGATAGCCTGCATGCTATTGTTTTTCCCATGAAGAACTGTGGTAGAGGTCTTATGACCTGAATAGTCTGTGTACTAGTGTTTACCCCCGATCTAGGGTGTGGATCAAAATTTTATATAAACTGTTTTAGAGGACTAAATCTCAGCTAGAGACTGAACATCTTGGCTAACTTTGCTGAGTTATTTAAAACTATATTTTATATTCCACTACTAAGTACATTAAATTGAAATCTATTTTAAATTCACTCTGATAGTTAAATTAGAAAGTGTTTGTAATTTTTGTAATCCAGTAAGTTAGTTTCAAAAGTCAAACTAATCTTCAGATTAAACTTACTAAGAACCAATCAATCTTTGAGAAGCGAATTGAAAATTCATAACCTTTCCAAATTCACTACTGTTTAACTTATATGTAATTTTGGGGGATTTTAATCCTAAAGTTTTTAACAGAATTTTTTAATTGGAACTCAATTTACCCCCCACTTGAGTATCCACTCCGACCAACATTTGGTATTATAGGGTTGTTTTTATTTATAAAAAAATTCAAACCCTATGTTTTTCAAACTGTGACTTTAATTTTATCTTAAATATCTTAAATTTCTGTTATTTCTAAATTTTATCTCTTTAATATATCTTCTAAAACCTAATTATGAACAATAGACTATAAGGTGCTACTAATAATAGGCCACCCTTCTTTAATGGTGTGAATTATGCTCAACAGAAAATTAAAATTAAAATTCATTTGGAAAGTATTGGTTTTGATATTTGGTCTGCTATATAATCATAATATGAGATCACCAAAACTGCTAAATCTACCTGGGATGATGCTACAATGTCTGACTATAACAATAACTATAAAGCTATGAATGACCTTTACAGCTCTTTAGGAGATGAGGAATTTAACTGAATTTCTGCATGTAAAACAGCTCATGAAATCTGGGACACCATGGCTATTTCTCATGAAGGAACAACCAATGTGAAGGAAATGAGATTAAATACTTATACTATTAAATATGATAATTTTAAGATGAGACCTGATGAACCCATTTCTAACATGTACCTCAGGTTTAATGAGATTGTCAACACCATGAGTTCACTGGGAAATGATGTTCCAGAGAATGAGTAGATCATGAGAATATTGAGATGTTTACCAGTCAGATGGAGAGGCACTTATGTGTCTATTCGAGAGTCATGTGACATCAGCAAGATACCTGATAAGGAGTTTATTGGTAAACTAATGATGTATGAAGAAGAACTGAAGGTGAACAAATAAGAAGATGATGAAACCAAGAGAAAATCTGTGGCATTCAAGTATACTGCTTCAAAGAGAAAAGACAAGGATAAAATACATGTACCTACTAAAAGTTCAACCAGTGAAGATTCAGATTCAGACAGTGATGAAGAAAGGGCTCAAATAGCCATGAGATTTAAGAAGTTCTATAGGAAGAAGAAGTTTTTCAGAAAACCAAACTAGAAGGGTAAGTATGATCAACAAGGTAAGTGGAAGAAGGATTGGAAGAAATCTGTTAAGGAAGATGATATAGTCTTCTATGAATGCAAGAGGAAAGGACACATCAAGGCTGACTGTCTGAAGTTAAAATTCAAAAAGAAATATGATTATAAGGATAATAAGTACAAGAAATCCATGAAAGCAACCTCGAGTGCTTTAGAAGACAACACAAGTGAATCAGAGGCTACTGATTCCTGAAAAGAATCATGCCAACATGTGCTTCAAGACTAACATATCTGAGGTACCTGTTTCCCCTATTCTAAATGATTATTATTCTGGAAATAATAGTGATTCAGATAATGATGAAAATATGTCTAAGGGTGAACTGTTTGAATATTGAAATATGCTGGAAGATACCTGCAATAAACTAAAAGATAAATTTAAATCTTTGAAGAAACAACATTCCTTGACTAGTAATGTTAAAATAGATCTAAGAGTAGAAAAATAAAATAATGCCCAACTGTTGAAAGAGAACACTCAACTAAAATTATCAAATGAGAAAATGAAAAAGGATTTAGAGAAATTTACAAATGGAAAGAACACCTTAACTCAAATGCTTGAAAAAAAAATGGCACCAAAGTATACTACTGGTTTGGGATACCAACCCGGACAGAGACAGATCACAAAAACTAGATTTATTCCTAAATATGGACAAAATTCTGCTAGTTCTAGTTCTGTAAATTAATATACATCAACTAGTTACTCACATTTTATAGATAAAATAGAGTTTATCTTTCAAAATTTGTTGAATCTATTTATTATATGAGACCCATAAGACAAATTTGGGTACCTAAAGATTTGCTTGCTAACCTGTCTGGAGCCAAGAGAATCTGGGTACCAAAATCATTCTCTGTTTAAAACTATTTTATAGGAAACCTGTTTGAAGAGTTCCCATAAGAAGATATGGTACTTGGAAAGTGTATGTTCATGGCATATTTCTAGGCATTATTTATTCTTCAAGAGATTAATAAATATTGATGGAGGCCATGTCACCTTTGGTGATAACTCAAAAGGAAAGATCATCGGCCTAAGACAGATTGGTAAAACTGATTCAATTTTAATTTCCAAAGTATTATTTTTTGATGGGTTAAAATATAATATGTTAAGCATTTCTCAGTTATGTGATGATGGATTTAATGTTAAATTTGAAAATGATGCTTGTAATGTATTTAATTCTAAAAATGCTTTTGTATTTACTGATTTAAGAAATGAAAATGTATATGGTGTAGATTTGAACTCTTTAACTGAACAAAATGTTACTTGTTTAAATACTTTTCACAAAGAGTCTTGGATATGGAATAGAAGATTAGGACACTGCAATGTTCATTCGATTAATAAATTGACTAAGAAGAATTTAGTTAGAGACCTACCTCAACTAAAATTCCTAACAGTCAAAGTTTGTACTCTCTGTAAAAAGGGAAAGAAACATAAATTTTCATTCAAATTAAAGAAATAAGTTTCAACTTCTCAACCTCTAGAGTTGGTTCACATGAATTTGTTTGGACCATCTAGGATTTATTGTTTGAATGGGAAGCACTATGTTTATGTCTTGGTAGATGAATTTTCTAGATATACTTGGGTATACTTTCTTGCTCACAAAAGTGAATATTGTTCTTACTTTATTAAATAATCCAAGTATGTAGAGAACCTTAGTAAACTTAAGATTAAGGCCCTAAGAAGTGATCATGGCTGTGAGTTTGAGAATCAAGATTTTGAAACCTATTTCTCACATAACGGCTACAATCATAACTTTTTTTCCCCTAGGACACCTCAACAGAATGGTGTAGTTGAAAGGAGGAATAGAACCCTTTAAGAAATTTCTAGAACTATGATAAATGAGTATGACCTACCTGTTTATTTCTGGGAAGAAGCTGTAAATACAGCTTGTTAAATTATTAATAGAGTCTTAATTAGACCTATTCTTAAAAAGATCCCTTATGAGTTATAGAATAATAGGAATCCTAAAGTTAGTTACTTTAGAGTTTTTTGTTGCAAAGTTTTTATTCTCAATACAAAGGATAATATGGATAAATTTGGTTCTAAAAGTGATGAGGGAATCTTTCTAGGTTATTCAATATCTAGTAAATCATATAGAGTCTTTAAAAAAAAGGACCAAATGTGTGGAATAATCATTTCATATCACATTTTATGAGACTAATCCACATGAGCCTAAAACCTCTCTTGAAAATCTTGAAGAAGACCTCAGTGTTTTGGACCTTAATGACAAAAACAGTGGACCTGCTATGAAACCAAGCAATTATGGACAATTTCCAGAACCCGATTCTTTTAGAACTAAACCCATAGAAGAACATGAGTTTTCTAGTACTACCTTGACCAGACCAACTAGGATTCTGAAGAACCATCCTTTGGATGTTGTAGTTGGAGATTTAGGTAGAGGAAACCAAACAAGAGCTTCTCTAAGAAATCAGGTTGAACATCAATATTTTCTTTCACAGCTTGAACCTAAAAATATCAATGATACAATCAATGATGAATTCTGGGTAATGTCTATGCAAGAAGAATTAAATCAATTTGAAAGAAACAAAGTCTGGAAATTAGTTGACAGACCTAAGGAAACTTTGACCATAAGCACTAAATGGGTTTTTAGAAACAAAGTTGATGAATATGGAAACATAATTAGAAACAAAGCTAGGATATTTTCAAAAGGATATAATCAAGAGGAAGGAATATACTATGAGGAAACCTTTTCACCTGTAGCTAGACTAGAAGCTATTAGGATTCTACTTTACTATGCAGCTCATTTGAATTTCAAGTTATATCAAATGGATGTTAAAAGTTATTTTCTAAGTGGTTTTATAGTTAAAGATGTTTTTCTTGAAAAACCACCTGGATTTACAAATCTTCATTTTCCAAATAGAGTTTTTAAACTTTCTAAATCTTTGTATGGTTTAAAACAAGCTCCACAATCTTGGTATGATAGAATTAGTAGTTTCCTTATTTCAAAAGGATTTACAAAAGGAATTGCTGACCCAACCTTATTTATCAAAATAATTTCAAACGATGTTTTGATAGTAAAAATCTATATAGATGATATTATTTTTGGATCTTCTAAAAATGCCTAATTTATGGATTTTTCAAAAAGTATGCAAAATGAATTTGAAATGAGTTTAATGGAAGAACTTAAATACTTTCTTGGATTTCAAGTTTTTCAAAAGGAAAATGGTATTATCTTAAATCCAAGAATGTATACAAAGGATCTTTTAAAACATTTTGGTTTAGATAGAAGTGAGGGTAATGACACACCCATGAGTAGCACATGTAAATTGGATGCTGATGAAATTGGGAAACCAGTAGATCAAACCAATTATAGAGGTATGATAGGGAGTCTTCTCTATCTTACTACTAGTCAACCAGACATTATGTTTAGTGTTTTCATGTGTGATATATTTCAATCTAATCCAAAAGAGTCACACTTGCTTGCAGTTAAAAGAATTTTTAATTATCTTAAACATACTATGAATTTGGGATTATTTTATCCAAAAGGAAAATCATTTGAATTAATAAGTTATTTAGATGCTGAATTTTCTGGATGTAAGTTAGATAGAAAGATCACTTCTGGAACATGTCACATTCTTGGTATGTCCCTAGTATCATGGTGTAGTAAAAACCAGAACTCTGTTCCATTATTTACTACTGAAGTAGAATACATTACTACTGGTAGTTGTTGTGTACAGATTCTGTGGATGAAACACACATTACTGGACTATGGTTATCAATTTAGACATGTATCTATCAACTGTGACAACACTAGTGTGATTAATATCTCTAAGAACCCTATATCTCACTCTAGGACCAAACACATTGATGTCAGACACCACTTTTTAAGAGATCATTACCAAAAAGGTGATATTACTCTTGAATTTATAGGAACTGAACTTCAGTTGGCTGATATGTTCACCAAACTCTTGAGTTCAGAAAGGTTAAGATTCATTAGGCATGAACTTGGAGTGATTAACTGTGAATAAGAGAAATCCTCACCGTTAGCTGACCTCACCGTTAGCCAGATCCTACTATTAGAGAGACCTCACTGTTAGTTTTTTTCACCATTAGGTACACCTCACTGATAGAGAAACGTACCATTAGAAATCCTCACTGTTAGAAGTCCTCCCCGATATTAAAATCCTCACTGTTAGGAATCCTCACCGGTAGAGTAACATTACCGATCGATAGACCTCACTGATTGGTAGACCTCACCGATAGAATGCTCACTGTTATGACTTTACGCTATTTTAATTTTCAATTGCCTAAGCCAAAAATCTTATTATGTTAAACATATTGTTTTTGTTGATGTGGGATTACTAAATGATAAAAACAAGATTTAAGTCATCTCTGAATCGACCGATCCCTCTACTACTATTCCTCTCTCAAACTCGACTCCTCGAATCCCTACACAAAAACCCTAAACCCTTCAATCCTGAAATGCCGAAAACCAAGCTTCCTAATGTTAGAGATACCAATGATGAGACGAAGGTTAAGAAGTAGAAGACTACCACTAAAGCTGGAATTAGTAGAGTTAGAACAAGAGCCGCGAAGGACACAGTGAACCCACATATGTTACATAGAGAAGTAGTCATTGAAAGAGAGCTATGTGCAGAGTGGATGATGACCAGTAATTCACCAGTTCTAAGGGTACTAGAGGAGCAAGGATGGTTAGATTGTTTTTCGAACAATAACGGGCCTTAATATCCGAAGTTAGTGAATGAGTTTTATTCCAATGTTCGTTATGAAAGAACTGACGAGGAGAACATGATGATATCCTTAGTGAACGACAATGAGATAACCTTTTCTTCAGCTGAGTGGGCAGAGAGATTAAAATTCCCACATGAGGGCGATTATAGTTATTCATCCAAAACCATTCCTCTTTCCAGTGATGTTTTTAGCTATGATGTTGCTTTGGAAGAGCTGACTGGAAGTGGAAAGAAAAGGAAGGTGGTAGCTGCTGAAATAAATGGAGAGAGCAGGCTACTGTTCAAATTTCTTCAACATGTTGTAAGTCCAAGAAGGGGAGATTTTCAAAACCTAAGGTATCAGGACATTTACCTATTACATCTGATGAGGCATGGAGTAAAGGTCAACCTATGTAGGATGATTATGATCCAAATAGAAGATATGACTCGGGTAAAATCAAAGACAGATGTACTATTCTATGATAAGTTGATTTCAGTCATGATCAAAGGAAAGGATGCAGTTGAGTCTCCGGATGAGACCAAAGTGGTTAAGGAAAACTTTTTCATTACTAGCATCACTTGAAAGTACATGAAGATAATATGGAACCCATGAAAAAAGAAGTGGGTGTATGATTATGGAAGAGTCTAGGATAAATACAATCCAGTGGATCAACCAAGTAGGCCAAGGGATAAGAGAGATCCAGGTCTAGGATCTGATGAGGAAGAACCAGAGTATAGTGACGAGTCTAATGACTCAGATGAGGAGGATGGATTTGCAGGAGATAGAGGAGATCTGGACCTGCCTCCCAGTCCTAAGGCTATAAAAGTTTCTCAAGCAAAGACTGCTGGTGATGAGGAAGACTAGCTCAATTTGAACCCTGAAGAGACTGCTCAAGGCAGTGAAGAAGAAGAGGATTCAGAAAGTAGAGGATCAGGATTTTCAAGTCTTGACAAAATAATTTCATCAAGTCTTATTCCCTTGATAGGGAATAATGTTATGCCATTAGAGGAGATCCCAAAAGAATACATGCATGATGAATAGGTTGAGGCAAATAAGCTTGAAGAAATTACTGAGCCAGTCAAACCAGAAAAATTGGTTGAGAAAGACAAACCAGTTGTTAGTTCTCAGATACCCCAAACAGTTTCAACTGATATGGAATAAGTTTTTGATGATTCATAAGAAGATGAAGTGAATGAAGTGGTAGCTCTTTGTGAGAAAGATGCAGTGGCTACAGTATCAGTTGATGTTGAGGAAGAAAAGATGGCTGAAGATCAAGATGAAGTAGAGGAAGCTAGAGTTGAGGGGGAGAAACCTTCTTCCCTTGGTTCAGTTTCTGTGTTGAATGACATAGAGGATTGGTCATCATATCTAAGGTACATGGTACTTGGACTCAATTATGGAGATTCTGATGAGGAAGACCAGCCTCGAAGAGATTTTGTTATCCTACCTGAAAGTATTCCAGTAGTTGTGGTTGACAATTTGGCAACCAAGGAGGACCTTGAGTCCTTAAAGGTTGAAATTAAAGAGTCCTTGAGAGAATCAGTGGAAGATTTAAAGGATAGCCTTGTTGAAGAGCTGAGGAGTGTGGAACAATCCCTGGAGCTATCTATGGGATGTGCTATGTCTAGTCCAGTGAAAGAAATTATGAATGAGATTAAAGTGTGCCATACTCAATTTGAAAGCTGGACAGGAGCAGTAGTTGCTCTGAGACAATCGATTGCTTCATTGACTGTCATGAGCAGTTCTCAAAACCAATTGAATGCTGAGATTCGATACATCAAAGAGGTAGTCAAGCAGTTTGTGGAAGTTTTTGAGTCTTTTAAGACATCAGTCAAAGAACACATGAACAATCATGATGCACTTGTTCAGAAGGTGATTGGTAATTTGACTCAGTCTTTCAAAGAGACAACAACTTTCTCGGTCAAACCCCTTCCTTCATCTAACACCTTTGTGAACATTGACCAGATCGAAAATGTGATCCAGGAAGAGCTTGCTAAGGTCAGTACAAGTGTAACCTCTGATTCTCAGGTAATTGCGACCACCAGGGAAGTCAACAGTTATGTTTGTGAACACTTGAGAGAAGCTACTGCTACTCAGGAAGCCATTAAGAATAAGGTGGATTCTTACTTTGAGAAGATATATACCAAGCAAAAAATAACCAAACACTTGAAGCTTTTGACAGAGAATATGAAGCTGCCTCTAGTGACTCAGGCATTCAGGGAGCAGGTCAGCAAACTGAGAGAATTGACCCCTTCTTTGGATAAATTTTTGGAGAATAAAGATGATTTTATATTTGCTATGGATAAGGGAGGTGGAATAATTATAGACTTCAGGAATTTCCTGCTACCTTTCTTGCATGTGGAAAGTACACCTGTCATAGTTCGTCCTGCTTTACCAACTTCAGCTCATTCTAATTCAGTTCCTCAGATGACTCCAGTCCAAGCCATTCAAATCCTTTCACCTATGATCGCTCAGAACCCTACTAATTACCGGACATGCACAATTTAAGTAGCTCAGGCACCTGTGGTTCTCACTGAAGTTCCTACGACTTCTCCTACCTATACAGAACCCGAACGTTCTGATCCTAAAGGAAAATCCCAAGCAACCGATGTGGATTGAAATAAATAAGTGTTAGGGGAAATAAAAAAATAATTGTATTTTTAGTGGTTTTAGTCATTTATTCTTAAACTAATTATCTTTGTGTTCTAAAAATGATATTTTTTGATGAAAAATTAATAAAACATTTTACAAAAAAATAATAATTATGAAATTGTTTTTGGACTTTAGAATTTATGGGAATTGATGAATTTTGTTTTCTATAATTAGAAACTAATTTGTAGTTGGTGAAATTTCCAATATTAATCAAATTTCAAAATGATCATTGTGATTATAAAAACACATGTAAGTAAAAATTACTATTAATTATTTTTTCTGAATTAGTTATTGTTGAAATTACTGCAGATCATACCTCTAATGTGGATAATATGACATTATAATGGGTATATAATCTATATCATGAAATTATTATGTTTATTTTATCTAAAAATATTTGGTTAATTAATTTTGAAATATAATTATTATAAATTAAATAAAAACAATATTCTAATAAAAATGTTTATCCTAGAGGGGTTTTAGTGAGATATTCCCTGAGGGGTGGGATATAGGTATTAAAATCATTCCAATTTCCCCACTTAAATGTTTCACCTTACCATCCTAGCTGATTTTAGACTTATTATAAGTGGGGTAATTTTTTTTTCCACTTTGATGATTATATGATTTATGATTCACTTTTCTTATCCTTTATCATACTAGATTGATGATAAATTAACCCAAAACACTAATTTATATCCTATAGTGTATATGTAAGGAATATACACAAGTTAAAAGACTTTTTATTCATTCAATTGCATAATAAGAGTGTTTTATATTGAATCCCAATCCAATATATTATAATTATCAAAGCATTCAATATAGTGCACACCTAGGGTTGATCTTTTGAAGAGAAAACTAACACAAAAAAAATTTCTATTTTCACTATTTATTATCTAAATAGTACAATACTCAATGTAATAATAATATAATTGTGGTTTTAATAATGTATATGATATATTTATATAATTAAAATAATGAAAAATATAAATAATAACATAACACACAAATATTTTAGTGAGAAATGACTCTTTACTAGGGAGATCCCAATGATGATATCATTGTTCATTAAATAAATTTCAATCTTTTAATTAATGTTGGGATCAAGAATATCATCTTGCACACTCCTATTTGAAGTTATATTAACCCAAATTGATCCTATTTATTTGAGATAATACACACTCAAACTATGTTTGAGAGACCTCTTCACCACACATTATCATCATAATGCTACACTACCCGATATGAAATATTATAATAGTGAAGAGGGAAATAAAGATGAATGAGAAGATGTTGAAAATAGGTAAAATAGAGAAAAAAATAATTAATTGGGTTAAATATTACGAAAATAATAGAATAAAATAAATATAATCATTGTAGTATCTATACTCAAATTCTCTAAGAATAATTTTCTTTGAACAAGCGTTAACGCTATTTGTCTATTTTTTTAAAGATAGAAAATAATTATTGGGGAATACAAGAGAAAATGTGTGAATAAGATGAGTGTAAAAATAAACTGTTATATATTGAAAATATAGACGATTATTATAGTATCATTTCACCTAAATAATCTTTTAAAATGCCTAAATATTTGAAAGGGTGCGGAAGTATAAATTTATTCGAATAAGGGTTGGCTCATTTTCACACAAAATTTATCTTCTGAAATAGGATGAGTTTTCCCATTTAATTTCCCAATATTTAAATGTGGACTTCTTGATATCTTTACTTATATTTATTTTCTATTTATCCAAAAAAATTTAGATTAATTGGTCATCAAAATGAAGAGTTATGACATAATTAGTTAAGTGATCTTTTTAGAAGAGATAGACTCTTCAAATTCCCTTTCTTTGATTTACCATGCATTTATGGTCTTAAAAACATTTGAATATTCAGTGTTTATAGTTAATGAAAATATTCCCAAGAATATTATAGATATTTTTTAAAAAAATTTAGTCTTTTTTTTCTTTTAATTTGTGATATATGGTTCTATATTTAGTTTTTTTAAATAGTGGTACAAATTCGAATAACATACTTGCATGAATATTTGAGGCCTAATATATTTGGATTAAGGTATTGGTCTTGTTGAATGAAATGTATAAAAAATTAAATGGTATATTATATAAAATATTTTCACTATTTTGGTCTATCATGAAAATTTTATGTCTAAAACAAGTAGGCAGTATAAAAATAGACAATTAAACCATTTTCTCAAAAGAGCACAAATTATTTCCAAATCATAAAAATAATAAAATTAAACATAAAATGATAAATTATGGTTTTTTAAATAATGAATTATAAAATAAAATATGTGAAAATATGATATTCATCATTCCAACACACCTAACCATTACAATCTCAATCAATCATTTATACTAAGGTCAAAACAAACTTTTTAAGGAATAATTGACAACACCACAGAATTATAACCCCCAAAATATTATCATGACTTATACATGAATCTCAATTTCCTAAATCATCACTAATAGGAAAATTGAACTCAATTTAATGAAATTACCCATGTCCTTGTTGTTCTTACCTCCCATTATATTGATTTCTCTATCCCTAAAGGATTTTAAATCTCTAGTTTTTCTCATTCTCAAGAATAAGAATGATCTCCACAGGCATTCTATCCACCTAAAACCTCTACTTAATATAGTAGAAAATAATTAAAAAATTATGTCTTTAACAAGTTTTATTGTGAGATTAAGGGTTTATTGGTGTAAAATATAAAAATTACAAAGGTAGTATGAGGATTGTTAGGCTCTATAGTGAAGTAAATGCATGGAAACTGTTTTCTAAAAAATTATGTGATCCTTGCTATGATAAAAAATTATACAAATACAGAAACCTCTTTATTATCACTTTGGTTATCCACTCATGATAATTTATATGATATAAAAATATTTCTTTACTGTTCTCTCTATTCAGTATCTTTGTCTCCTTTATTATATTTCATATTCCAGTAGAAATTTGTGTTTTTGAGGAAAATATAGGCTTCTTTTAGTATTCAAAATATAGTGTGAACTCCCTATTCTCTATTTAATGATATTTTAGGCCACCCTACATATATCCATTATTAAAAATCCCCCCAAATATATCTAAATATATAAAATAATTTTCCAATTCAACTTAAACAAATTCTTCAAATTTACTCAAGAAAATCAACCCGCACACTTGAGTTCAATAATAATATTTATTTTGACATCTATATTTGGAAATAAAGGGAAAAATGATTATAATTTGGATTATTAAAGAGGTATTTAAAGGCTACTAGGGGATTAATAAATATAATATTAAAAGGTAATCAAAAATATGAGTTGAATATAAAAAAGTGCTTTAAAAAAGGTGTCATAATCATTCTAAAACATCATGCAATATAATATTTGAAAAAGGTAAAAATAGAAACTTATAGATCAAAAAAGATGACTTAATACCCTTAATAAAAAGTTTAATCAAAATTTAATATTAAAAATGTTTAGAAACCTTTCATGGTAGGCAATATTTTCAATTTGGACACTACTAGTGCACTTGATTTTCACAATCAGTCAAAATTCGTTAGATTAAAATATATGAAATTATAAAAAAATGAATTTTTGTATCATTTAAATACATATAAAACTAAATCAATCAATTTTATATAAGCACAATTATGTTTTAAATTGACTGAACTATTTTATTTAGATTAAGATTCTAAAAAAATTTAAAAATTTAAATAGAAAATAAAACCCACAACATAAATCTATGAAACTTTTAAAACATTAAAAAAAGTAAAAAAACTCCAAAAACTTGTTATTATCTCCAAAACAATGTGATCAAAATAATCTTAATTTTAGGTTAAATAGAATAAAATTTATAAGGTAAGATAAACCAAAGAGTTGGAGAATCACTTCCAAGATTTATTTTGGTAGTTCTGAACTTCTATTAAGCTAAATTCTTCCACCAATTTAGGATTATAAGAAATAAATAACAAATTATAAGAAATTTTTTGAGAAAAAATATTCTAATTGACATATAAAGTGAAAATAATAGTGGTTTTAACCTACATGTGTGTACTGGTTTTTATTACCTCTAGTTGGAATTTCCAACTATCACTTAAAATCAGATGGTGGATTTAGTTTATGTGATTTGGAACAACATGTTGTTTTTATTCCAATATAAAATATTTCACACTGGTTATATAAGAATATATGTATCAATAGCTTTAGTTCTATCAAATTATTAATGTAGTATATCTTTTATGGCGGGGGAAGAAGAAATAATGGGTCCTCAACTATTACTTCTATGAATACAACTTATTTGTAGTCTTTCTAAATTTCAAAATCTTAGGCCAAATCATATGAATATTTATTAGAAATTTAAATAAAGGTGAATTTAGTGAAACTATAAAATTTGAATAAGATTAAAACAAAGATAAACAATATAAAAAACTCCCTTCAATTAGGGAAGCTTAAAAAATTATCTCTTAAGGCTTGTCCACTTGTAGCTTGGTCTCAACAGGTGCATCTTCTTCTTCATCATCTTCCATGGAAATTTATGTGTTAGTTGAATCTGAAAAGTAAATATAATGTGTAGTAATAGTCAATTAATTTAAAATAAAATCATAATTAAATGAGTGAAAGGAAATATTGTCTCCTATATTTGACTTGGATTTAATTTATTTGTCTTTTCTTAGTGTCACTTGTACTTGGGTTGTTGGAATTGGAGGCATGTAGTCAAACTACCTAAAAATTTATTTGAATTAAACCACCTTAATCGTGTATTATTATAATTAAATAAATTGTTTTATAAGTACTGTTTTTTATTTTTTTGAGATTGGAGAATCACCTTTTCATGTTAGAAAAAATCAGAACAATATCCATGAAAATAATTTTGATCTTTTAAAACAACATCACCTAGAATGTTTTCTTCTTCAACCTCCTAAAAAAATTATATAGGTAAGTTCATTCTTTTTGTAATTCTCTTGAACTTAATTCCTATAAGATTCATCCCCTATGGATTAAAAAATATAGTTAATAGGACAATAATGTGAAAATAAACTATATAATTCCAACTTTTACTTAACAAAATAATGATATTCAAGGAAGTTATATTTTAATTTATATGAAATTTGTAAATTTTTTTGCATTTATTTGAAAAAAATATATAAAAGCTATTGAACTCCTTGAAAAAATTGGAAAAATTATCATAGGAATTTTTTTAATCCCAAACTAATAAATTCTTGTTACATAATCATATAATTTAGTTTATACCTAGGGTTTATCTCTAGAGGAGGCCACTCACAAAAACTGAATTTATATTGTCAAATTTTATTTAATAGTTAATATACTACTAAATATAAAACTAATATAATGGTGGTTTTAAAAATGAAAAATATATAAATATAAACACACACACACACACATATATAATAACTAAAAATATATATAATAATTTAACCCATAAAGTTTTTAGTGAAAAATTGATAATTTCATAAGGATTCCACAATGATGATACCGTTGTTCATTAAATAACTCTTAGTATTATTCACAATATTATAATAAAACTTAAAACTCAAAACCCTCCCATTGAATTTTTATTACAATACACTAAACCTTTGGTTACGATATAATAATCCCTTGAACTATAGTTAGGATAAAATGTTTCCACACACTGTTATCATAATGCTACTCTATTTTGTATGTAGAATTATAATTGTCAATGAGAGGTATGAAGATAAATGAAAAGAAGTTAATTGTACTAAAAAGTTAGTTACATCTACCATAATCAGTTTAACTTATACCAAAAATATAAAAAATAAAAGCATAAAAGTGAAATTAATCGAAGAAAAAAAATTAGTTTAAAAAAAGCACCAGAATAAATTCCACACTTGTATAGAGATAGAAAAGCACAGTGGGGAGAAAAAAGAAAAAAAAGAGAGAATTAGAGGAAGTGAAAACTAAACTAATATATATTTAAAATTTATAAGACTGTTATATTGAAATTTTTCCCTATTGTGTTTCTAAAATGGATAAATCTTTGAATGTGTCTGGACGTACAAATATATAGGCATGATGGGTGGCTCATTTTCAGTCATTTTTCTCAAAAAGATAGTGAATTATTCCTATTAAATGGAAAAATATTGAAATTTTATATTCAATTTTTTTTATTATATATAAAATATATCAATTCAAAAAATTTGAACTTTATTGGACATAAATATTAATATTTAGGACTAAATTAGTAAAGAGATCATTTCTGAGCTGACAACTCTTCAAATTCCACATCTCTAATTTCCCATGCATTTATGGCCTTAAAAAATTTCGATCCTAGTGTATAAAAAGTTAATGAAAATGTTCCATATCATTTTATATATCTTCCTAAAAATTTCATCAATTTTAGATTTTTCATTTTTGAGATATGGGATTATATTTAAAATTATTCAAAACTAGTTATAGGTTCCAAGGTCTAACTCCATTCTTCTTTTAGGCCTTGTATATTTTGATTCAGATCTTGTTATAGTTTAAAAAATGTATTAAAATGTACATGGAAATTAATTTTTCATTTAGATTAGTGTAGAAAATGTTATATACAATATATGAATCTAATATAAAAACTGTCATTTAAACCATTTTCTTAACTAAGAACAAACTATTACAAATACCTAAAATATGATAATTTACATTAAAATTATATATTGGAGTAATTTAAATAATTATTTATGATATAAAATATTTTAAAATATGATATTCATCACCATATTGGTACAATACAAGAATTTTATAATGGAAACATATCGAAGTAGTAGAATAAAAAAACCGCTTTCAGTACTGTGTTTAGGCTAGGTCACCCCAATTCTTGGGGACACCCCGCTTAAAATATTTTTGGATGGATTTTTACCTCCCATGTATTTTCCTTTTAATAATGGTTCAATGTTTGGTTACTCCTCTCCAAACATCTACTCCCTTCATCCTATCACTTTTCTCAGTGCTTCAATTGGAAAAGATAATTGAAATATACGTCGTTTCAACAATTTTCCCTCTTAGATGTTGCAATGAGTATTTGGGTTTACATTGATGATCACACATTTTTTTTAATATGTTACATATGTAACTATTAAAAGAAGTAAATTCAATTTCTTTGATTATCTCCACCAAGTATTAAAGGAATAACTTCTACTTTTAGAATGTTCTTTAATGAGTGATAGATGAATTCATGTATTATTCAATTATTGAGAATATATAGTAGAAGCATTATCAGAAATATTATTGGAATAAGTGTATTATTTAAATTCCATATTCATGAACTTATTAAAGTATATTCATTCATGCTATACTTTCCCTCATAAAAATTAAAGGTTTTTTTTAAAATATTTTGTTCATAGAACAAAGTAGTCCATACAAGTCACTCATAGAACATATTGGTTAGCATAAATCCTTTTTCACAACTTTAGTTAGGGAAATCAGAGAATTTTCTTCCCCAAGAATAATCTTATTCCTAATACATTCCTTCATCTTTTTCTAGGAAATGTGTATTTATAGATAAATACCAACCCTTCATGACTTGTGAAACATTTTATTCATGTAAATACATATTCACCCAAATTGTTCCACCTTTCATTTTTCACGAAATTATATTTCACACAACTATAACTATTAACATCACCTCTATTTTTGATGATAATTCACAGATTCACCTTTGCATGAGTCCCTGTAAGATTTCCCACATGAAATTTTCCTTAGTTCTGATTTCCTTTACAATGTCCCTAAAATTGCGTAACAACTCTCATGCATAAGTCCCTATATAAAATTATGTTAGAATTACTCCATTGATATAATTTCCATCATGAACTTCTATCACACAGAAAAAAAATTCAAGAACCACTCCTTTGTTATATATTGGGTTCTTCACAGTCCAATAACTTTATCATAGACTTTTCATGATATAAACCTATCTAGATCCCTGTATTTATTAGCAAAGTTATCATGTGTTTTTATTCTCTATAATTAATCAAATACTAGTCTTCTTTCTTGAAAAAACCCAAAAATTACAGTTTAATACCCTCTAAATATTCTTTTTAAATACTTCTAACCCTTCCCCAAATAATAGTAATGATAGAAATCTTAGAATTGTAATACACCATTATATATTAATAATTTATTTTACACCCTATTAACATAGTTTCAACATTTCTCATATTGAATACAATAATTCGTATTATTAGTAAATTCAATGCTTCACAAAACTAACATCGGAAATTTTTTTCTAAAAAATTTCAAACATTGTGAATTTTGTCAAATGAATTCAATACGAAGTGGAACAAATTTTCACTGGACACTAAAAAACTGATCATCGATATTTTTTAACAATACTGTCATGAGTCAAAATATTTTTATCTTGTTTTGACACTTCCTACCCACTTTGAGGTATGATAAAATTCATAAATTCATGATGATTTCTCCCCACATTTTACATTAAATCCAATGTATACCATATACCACATGAAAAATTTTCCGAACCTCTATAATAACTTTACCTTGGGAGACAAGGGTGTCACATTTCACTCAACTATTAGTAATCCCTATCTTATCAACGTAGAGAAAAAAAATCTATAACCATTTAATACAACTGAGTCCATGAATTATTTTGTTAAACTCCATCGCCAATTATGTCTATAAGTGTATTTACAATAGATATTGCCGCAATTTTTCACATAGTACTTGATTCAGATTTTGAGAGACTAATATTTCCCTTTAATATGACACCCCTACAGATATTCCATATTACTAAACCAACTTGACAAGACTAAAAATTCCCTTGCAATCCTATATCATTTTATAACATTTGATTACCAGTTTAAGTGTTATCTCAAGCTCAAAATCATATTTAAACTATATCTATAATATCAATTATTTTCAATGGGTGAATATACCACTTAAAAAATATCCATTAAAAATACCTCTAGGATTACTCATCCAAAAATAATTTTAAAAAATGAGAGATAAAGTCAATAATATCAGTGAATTATATTTCACTCATTTCTATAATTCAAAAGTAGTTATAAAACATTAATTTGTACCAAAAAAACATAAAATATTTTTAATTAAATATTTGATCTTGAAAAGAGACTAATAATAATAGTAAAATAGTATTTCATCATTTATCTACTAGGTTTATTTTCTTTGTTTTTAGGGACACCACCTTTAAGATCTTCATGTCAAAACTCCCCTTAGCCTTCTCACCTTCATTACTAAATATTGACTAAATATTAATCCTGATAATCATCCATCTTGAGAATCTTTTAATATATTGGGAACAATCCGATGATATAACATGTTAAAGCAAAAGTATATATGATGAGAACTAATTTTTTTTACTTCTCTATCTATAAGTTTGGATGAAAGTTGATAATAATATACACTAAACACAAATACTTAAAATATAATGTGATAAACAATTTATTACTAGTTATAATTGCTCTAATTTTTAATTTTACACTCATGTAATCATAAATTAAAATTTAATAAGATACCACTTTTATATACCTATACCATTCTATAAATTGAAAAATAAAAGCATTCCTCGACACCACTTGCATCATTTGATGAAAATTCTCTATAAATCATATCTGCCCCAAAACCTAAAAACACTAAAATAATAGGTATAACATTTAAATACATTTTTATAGGGGAATTTATGTTTTCTTAAGTTAAGGATTATGGTATGACATAATAAACCTTGACTTTTAATTTAAATTTAAATTTTGAATCTATCTTCAGATCTAAATTTATTTTCATAGAATAAAACATTGTTTTATTTGTGTTGGGATTATTCTTTTCTTCTTATCCCATATAACAATATTTTATTCCCTAGTAAATTTTACCTATAGTGATATCCTAATATGTCACTAATTATAATTTTTTCTCTAAATATTCTTGATACATTATTTACAAATTCAAAAATCATTAATATTTATAATCTATACCTTGTTCTTGTATAATACTTTCACCTAATAAGATTTTGGAGTCCTTTTACTTTTGTAAATTCTCTTCCTCTCTTTTCAATAACCTCTCTATAAAATAATAGACTTAAAAATATATTCAAACAAATATCAACAAGTTGATCTTCATTAGATAATCCATGAGATCTATTTCTCTAAGGAATATATATATATATATATATCATAGAATATATATAAGTTTTCTTCTTTAATTCTAGTCAAAATTTTCCTCCAACTCATACTATTGTATTTTCTACTTATTGGGAACATCATAAAAATATTTTCATTATTTTTTTTATATTTTAACTGGATCACTAGTATATTATTTAATCTCTTTATCTATGATAATTTTTTTGAAATCAATGAATATATCTTCATTGATGTCCTATATAAAATATATTTTAGAAACCTTTTATTTTTCATCCTTTGTGGATCTTTAACTACATGTTCTTTTATTTTACCTATATCTAGTGTAGTTTCCTTTCCTTATTTTATATTTTTTTATTTATTTCCTGGAGTACATCCATGAATTTTACACTTTTGGTTCTTAGTGTAATATTCATTGAGATCAATTCTATTCTTTGAAAGTTTAAATTTATTATTTAGTGAATATATGTTCTTTTTATATAAAGTGAATTTCTATTTTTCCCTAGAATTAGGGGATTAATCTAGACATATTTAGTTCCCATATTACTGGAATTTATATCATTATATCAATGGTTATAAAAAATAAAGAACCCCTTATTGAAAACATAAATCAAGTAGTCAGGTCTCGATTAATATGTTTTTGTAATTGATTTCTTTTATTCTATGAGAACATGGGATTCTTGACACACACTCATAATTTGTCCCTATCTTCTAGGATTGTAGTATTTGGTAGCTATCCTCCTTTGGGAGTCTTTTTTTTTCAAATTTTAGAAAAAATCATCTTCTTTCTCAAATATTCTATATTTTCCCATTTGTGGAATACACTTGTTCAGGATTTCATTATGAGAATCATATTATTATCATATGAGAATTTCATGGTCTCCCTATGATTATTTATCATAAAATTATTCTACAAAAATTGCACACTCATCTCTACCAACCTTGAGGAAGCTTACTTTCTAGACTTTATCCTCTCCTCAATTTTATTTTAGTGGGATAATACTAGACTTTCATTCCTTATATATATCCATATATTCTCCCACTTCATGTGTACTTTTTATAGGAAGGTTCCTCTGACCCTCTACCTTTTTACCCAATTTCATAATATCATCATTCAAGGATACTTTCACTTGATTTAGTCTTTATTTATCCTCATAAAATTTAACCATATGTTCAACTATTTCATCTTTATTGTATCTCATATTTTGAACCATTTTTTGTGTCGAGTCTCTTCTATTAGGAACTAGATTTAATTTTCTACTTCTTAGAGGATATAACTTTTTAATTTATCACTCTTGGAGTCATTATTTTGTCCTAAATAAGTATCTATTTAAATTACTCTTTTTTTCATGCTCTACCGTATATCTAATTCTATTTTTAACACTTTCACATGAACGAATAGAGACTCATTCACCTCTATCGACATCATGTTTTCTTCTTATTGTCACTGATATATATTATATGATACGTATAAAACTTTTATATTT
Organism: Viscum album; assembly: GCA_963277665.1. NCBI lineage: Eukaryota > Viridiplantae > Streptophyta > Magnoliopsida > Santalales > Viscaceae > Viscum > Viscum album. The sequence goes on along the minus strand of OY728142.1, from coordinate 564,948,707 downwards.
GGAATTCTTGATATATCATCATCATTATATCCAATATTAATTGGAATATAAGGCTCCTCATCAAATCTAGAAATCATAATTATTTAGATAAATAGATTCATGATCAGAATTAATCTTACCTTTCTTTCAAAGTCAACTAGATTCTTCCATATGAATAAAACTTTTTTGAAAAATAATTATAGTAAATATAATCCCTTGATGTTGTAATTCTTCCTCTTTTTTTTACACTTTTCTATATCACTAAATGAATATATGGGAAGAATAAAAATAATATTTCAAAATAAAATAGATCACTTTAGAGTAAAATAAATCCAATAAAAGAAAATTTAGCTATAATTCTATTGGATATGCCCATAAGGATATTTAGTGAGACATGAACTCAAAGGGAGTTTTAAGAATAAGGGTATGAGAATCATTATAATTTCAGCACTAAAAAATTGAACCCTCACTACCTTAATTGATATTCACCTACCTCATGGTACTCTCACTTTTTTATTCTTTCTTAAATGATGATCCAATTTAAAATTCACTTATATTATCCTTAATCATATTTGATTGATGATATATTAAACCAAATACATAATTTCCATATTGAAAAGTTTATGTAATAAATTAATAGTATAAAAAAATTTACTTGTTTCACAAGAACACATATAATCTAAGGAGTATGCAATTGAAATATTCTATTATACCAGAATCCAATAAATCAATTTCCATGAAAGGTTTAGGCCAGACCAATATAATTATTAGTCTTAATAACATTATGAGAATTATGTATATTTAATATCCTTTTACATGTTACCTACTTTTAAAATGGATATGAGTTCATTCACTCTTCACTCAAGGGTTATTCCACTTATCCTCTCTATTTTTTTACTATTCCAGTAGGGAAATCTCTTTGCAAAATTGACTAATTCCAGGAATCCTTATCATCAATGTTACACCTACTATATAGGTTCATAGTGATCTTAAGACTGATATTTAACATCCCAGCTATAAAACTCTTCATATTAGTATATTTATATTCTTTATTGATCTTTATTGAGTCTTCAAGTAATACCATCTTACTTTAGAATTTTATTTAATTAGTGATAACTCAATTCATGTATTATTTACTTATTGTTAATATCCAATAGAAACATTAAAAAGAAATACCATCCATGTATATGTTTCCTTTTAAGTCTATATAATTTAAACTATTCAAGTCCGTTTATTCATGAAATATTATCCATCACAAAAAAATGCATGAATTTTTTTTTGTTTTATGGAACACAAAATTCTACAAAAACCAATCATAGAACTCAACGGTTTACATAACCCCATTTACACAACATTACCTTGTCAAAATAAAATCATTTTATCTTATAATAATCTTCATTATCCAAATTCATTCCTTATTATTTTATAGATCAGGAATATATATGAAAATACTGACCCTTTATGCCTTATAATACTATTCATTTTTACAACCCCACCATTAGAAAACCATGCCACCTTTATTTATTCACATGACTATGTTGTGTGAAATATAACCTTTTTGTGTCACATAAATTTTTTGTTAATTGTGTGAAACTCCACCTATACATGAGTCCTTGTATATCTTTACATTTAAATGATTACTTTTTTTTATTTTTCTTGAAAACTTCATGAACTAATAGAACATTATACTTTCATGACTCCCTATGTGTCATTACATAATAATACTTCATTTTATATTATTTCCTTTAAGGACATCCCACACACACTTAGAAACTCATAAAACCACCCTTCATGAATATATCAACATATTTAAATTCTTGATACTTCATCATATAATTTTCATGATGCATCTCTTTTTGGATTGTCCTCATTCCTGGGAAATTCTTCACATTCCATTAACAACCAAAATTTATCATTGAAAAATATTATTTCATATAAAAGTTGATCACATTTTGTTGGATAGTCCCAAAATATCTATTATATATAGTTATCCCTATTATATATAAAAATTTCATGTTATAAACTCTAGTCATCTAACACACCAATATCAATGTAATCTACCTTTTTTAGTCTATAGACATAATAACACAAATTCTAATATTGGATGCTATCATTACCTTCTTTTAAAAATCCAATTCTTCACAAAACTATTGAAAAGATGAACAAAAAATACAAAAAAAATCCCACTAGTTTAATGTTTTCAATTAATACAACACACAATAACACCAATTTCTTATGGATTCCAGTAAAAAATAAATTATAAAAATGGGATATTAATAGAAAATAATTTAAATAAATTTACACACATGATTTAATAAACTCTATATAGAATTAAATTTTCCATCATATTCTTGGAAATTAAAATAGATTTGATCAAGAACTTTGACCATCCCCTTGATATAAGAGGAATAAAATATGGGTTGGGAAACAAAACAAAATATGATAAATATTGAAACTAAAATGCAAAATTGTTAACCATAGTAGGAATACAATAGTAAAGAAAATATTAGAGATCAAATAAATTTTTATAATTTACTACCATTCTTCCTTTTAGAGTTATTTAAAATTATATTTCATGTATATAATTACATTATATATACATGACCAGTGATGACTTTGGTAACATTTTCACAAAATTTTAATAGTCAATATATCATCTTCCTAGGTTGATGGATGTTAGAAGCATGGTATATTACATGTAAATTACCAAAAATATAAATACATTAAATTTAGTGTCAATATCAACCATTAAACATTTAGGGATATTGGAATAAAATTTTTGTATCACTGGTTGTGATGGAGTGTTCTTGTCATAATCCAATCACTTTAAGGATCATACCTAGATGAAAAAAAGATCGATAGTTGCTCTAGAAGTATACCTAAAATAGTACATGGGTTGGAATGTATCAACAATGGTATAGAACATAAATTATTAGAGGCATTATCCTTTTCTAATAGAAAAAAGGCTAAATGATAACAATAACAACAAGTGAAACATTTAATTCCAAAAACAATATATATACACATGTATTTTTATGTCAATAATAAAATCAAAAACTTATGAAAGAATATATGTATACTATAAAATAAATAATCCAAAATACGAAACCACGTATTCCTTATTAGATAAAATCATATCTAATCTAATATTACTCAACACTACCCAATTGATGATCCTGTTAGTTTTGGAAAACAATAAAGAATAATTGGTTAGGAAAATAAGTTTACTTTGCATGTTCCTCATCCAACATTTCACATTTCAAGTGATAATTAATCAGAAAAAATAAATGGAGGAAATATATAAATTTTAGTTAATTAGTACAATAAAACAAGGGAATAACAATATAAGTGACCCATACTGCATGTCACCCCTACCTTATCCACATCTCCATAAGCAATGAAAATAGACATTGAATCATGTTGTCCGTACATCTAATTATAGTATATCTAGTGAAAAAAACCACGTGTAACCATAGTTTAGACCCTATGGATATAAAAATAATAAAATTATCAAGATAAAACTATAAGAGTAACAAAAACCATACCCATGGTGGGACTAACTCATCCCTAACATCACCTTATCAATTATGAATATTTAATCCATCTAAAAAACAAACCTAAAAAATATTCATCACATTTAGATCCATTTTATAATTTATAGTAAATATAATATATTATAACAAATATACTCAATATATATTGTAAAAAATATACATTCAAATTCAATCCATGATACAATGATAATCAAAACAAAATAACAACAATAACTTATTCTAACTTTGGTTGAAAAAACTCATCCTATACAATAATATCCATTTATAAATGGGTAATAATTCCAATTAACATAATAAAAAAATATTAACAACCATTTTAATATTAAATCTATAATTTAAATGTCTCTATCTTTCCTTTAATTCTATCACATGGAAAGAAATTCTCTAGTTTCACATTAATAGTCCAACAATATTAGAAAAATCCGTCACATAATCTTATCCATGATTACCAAACCAAGATTATATTTCATTAAATCATTATATTTACACATTTATAATATTATTTTAATTCAACCCCTTACTCTAATTTCATTAAATAAAAACCATCCTTGGATTCATTATAACATTTAAATTTAATTCTCACCATATATATATATATATTGTTAATTTTTTGTCAATATTCTAATTTCACATGACTCATTGATATTCATTTCCACCATATTAACTAAACCATAAAATTTAACATAATATACCTAAAAGTGAACCAGGAATCCCCTAACTGAACACAAATTTTAAATCAACTCATCTTTAAAGAATGGGGCTTTATCTAAATATTATTATATTATCCATGAATAATCCCTCAATTAATTTGAAAAAATATCCCCACCTCAATTAAGTATCTTATATTATCATATAAACCCACAAAAAAACAAAAGGATATGTATAATGAGGAAGAGTTGACAATTTATTGTCTCAATCAATGTATATTTTATCTCTCAAAGGAAAAAAATATAGGTGGTCAAAAGATCACATTAAGGAACCCAGAAATTTACAAGGCCACTAAAAATAATAAATAGGAAAAAAGAGTGGATTTTAGGAAACCAATTGATTTTCATATTTAAAATGGAATTTTAAAAATTCACGATGTAATGTATTTCATTACACTATAGTGAGGGTTTTTCAACCTGAACTCTGAAACCACTACACAACACCCATTATCTCCACTTGATTTGTCACGACCACTAACTATAAAAATTTAATGATATCACCGAGTATTAAAGTGTAATATACATGATTACACTATAATTAGCTTGATATCTAATTTTTTATCTTAGTAAAATCATCTATAAAATGAAAATATATTTCCATTTTTAAATTTCAAATCAACCAAAATTAATAATGGTGTAATGAATAAATATATTGCAATGCAATGAAAAAATATTTTAAAAATAATTTAATAAAACTATTAACTAATATATATCATGTAATTAACTTTCATTATAGTAAAAACCTTCCCTATATCACAAAATATAATAGTATAAAACATCACATCATAATCATGGGAATCTTGACCAAATGCTTGGGCCACAACATCCAATGGTGTCACCTACCATGTACTCTATCACATTGAAATGTTTTTTAACTCAGTAAAAAACCGTAATGTAATAAGGGGACTTATGGTATGAATTTCCCCAAACCTATTTTTTAAATATTTTCTCCTATAACTCATCTCCATGCATACCTTTTCCCTTCTTGAACTTGTTAAAATCCAATATGCAGATACATAGGAAATTTTGATTCTCCTCATTAGATACCACTCAAATGATTATCATTATTAAGTTTTAATGTGAAATCAAATATAATTTAATTATAAAACTTTTATACTAACTAAAACATGAGATATATCATAAATAAGAATATAATTATCCACATAATTGAGAGACGTTGTAGAATAGAAAGAACTATACTATTTAGTTCAACTTGGAATCTATTAACACACTCATTTAAAAGATCAATATTCAAAATATATTCAGTTATTAAACCTATATTTATGACTCTTAATCTTATATAAATTACTTTAAACCACTATGAATCCATAAGACACACACTATATACCTAACTCATTTACAAATAACTTTCTCCAAATGATCATAAATCTCCATATCTCACTCTATGAACTTCATATCCTCATAAATTTACAAATCCTTCAAATCTCTAATTTAAGAATCATTATGAAGATATCTCCAAAACTTGGCTACATTGAAAAAATTATGAATTTGAAACATATGGTGATGAATTTCATACCTATAAACCACTTCATTACACATCTCCAACACCTTTAATGGTGTAAAAATCCATATAGAAATCTTTCAACATATGCCAAACATTTTATGCCCATGATGAGGAGAAAGATTTAAGGAAAAATGATCCCCAACCTAAAATTACAATTGTATCATTATCTAATATATATATATATATATATATATTTATATGATTTCTAATGATCCTAGGGTGGTTTTATACACTCTCAAATAACCTAAAACTCCTCTGTCATACTCAAAAACATATCATATCCAATGATCACCGACTCCCAAACCTCAATCAAACATAATATGTATACACACTATTTCCCATAAAACACTTTAAATAGTTCCATGAAAATTGATATATCATACATATTATTTTAATAAATCCTAACCAAAGGAATTTACTTCACCTATGAACTGCTAAAATCACACACACACACACAACATGTCCTCTGGTGTCCCAATTATCCTCTATAGTTTCTATTACATATAAGGATGAAATGATATAAAGAATAAATGAGATTAATAATCATGAATTAAAAATATAATATCATTCTAATATGATTATCCTTTATACCTAATGATGCATCAACAAATATTACACATGAAGCCTCCATAACTCATCTCCACATGAAGCCTCCCTAACTCACCCCTCACACTTGATTACATAATAACTAGGAAATGTGTTACCATTGTAATTTGATCTAAAAAACCCATATAATATCATATATACAAAATTAAAATGATTTTTTTTAATTCTATTTAAAAATCCTCTTATTTCTAATTAGGCCCCTCAAAAGGTTTCAACAAACTAGTTGGGACTCAATACTCCGTTTTAACTCACTGAAAGACAAACCATAGAGAAAATAACTCGATAGCCCACTTATTTAAATTGGGGCTCCTAAAATACCTATTCAAGGGATGAAATATATTATATAAAACTAAATGTAAAAACCAAGGTGAGTTATGAGCTAATGGATAATTTACTCTCACATCACCTATAGAACAAACAAATTTCCCTAAAATAAAACTTGATGTTCACCATACTTTGTCCACCATACAAGAGAATCACTATTAATAATATATTATCTCTACATGTTCTCCAAATGATCTCCCAAAATAAATTCCTTTACCTATAGAAACCTGAGAGAGTTTTATATCTTTTGATTCATCTATATTATTTTACCCATTACCAATATCACAAGTGATATCACCATTCATATTCTTACTTAGCTAGTTTTCCAGTACGTTTTATTTTCAAAAGGTATAAGATATCTTGAAATTATGAACTAATAATAACTTCACCCATATACATTGAAAAAATTTATAAAAGATATATCACTAAGTTTAATGGTCTATATAGTTCATAAAGTTCTCATTGATAATATAGTTTTACCATAACTTCAAAACAAGCACAATTTTCATGAACTCCAGATCATGTGTGGAATAATTATGTTTATAAGGACACAACATAAAATACCCATAAGATAATACTTCCTTACCATATATTAAGAAAAACCAAATCCAATATTGAATAATTATAACAAACCTCAAACATGAACCCTTCCTTATGTAATATTAGGAAAAGTGAATTAATTATAGTATCATTTAGATAATTGAAGGAAACCTTCCATCGATCATTGCATAAAAAAGATATTTCATTTTGGTTAATGTATTCAATTGGACTACAATATGAGATAAATCAACACCACAATTACTATAATATCCTAAATGAAAATTAGAATTATGTATGATTATAACTTTCTTAGATACATTACTAGAAGAAAAAACCTAAATATTTGAAAAATAAATAATGAAATTTTGATCAAACAACTCATTAATCCTCATGAGTAGGAAACATATCTTTAAAATCACCTGGTTTATTTAATGAAAATCTATGAAAATTCATAGTACACCATCTATCTTCATTAAAAAAATACTAAATCACCCTAAGGGTACAAGGGTCTAATGAAACCTATTTGTAATATATCACCATACTCTATCTATAATTCTTGTAAATTTAAAGGTACTATTCTGTAAGATGACATAAAGTTAAGAGAAACATTGTGATATAACTCTATTTGAAATTTAATTTCTTGTCAAGGGGGTAATGTAATAACTTATGTGGGAAAATATCTAAGAATTAATCCTCATATCATGAAAAATTATTGACTTTTACCCTCACTAAATAGAACAAAAATCCTGATAGCAATGATAAGATAAGATTTAACTCTCAATAATCTACTATATGATCTCTCTTCCTAACAAATATCATTCGATCAACTTCCACATTAGAAAAACCACCAATCACTGATAATAGTCAATTTTGTCTGACTTATATTATAAAAAATAAATGATAAGGTCGAAATTTTATATTTATATCAGTAAATTGAAAAAATAACTAATTTTTTAATAAACCCACATAACCAACTTACATCCTTAGGACACCAATGTCATTCTATGATGACCTCCAACTAGTTCATATAATAATAAAATTCTTCAAATACTGACTCCACTATGTCATAATTATCTGAATAAATTATGTGAAATAAAGGAGTGAAATGAACCTGAGTCGATCAAAGATTAAGAAATAATATAATTTTAACAAATGGTTGTTGAAATGATATTTGGATCTATTAGTATTTCTTCCACTTATGTATGATGTAGACTTGAAATAACTCCCTGAAATCTCATTATAGCATGATTAACATTTAATTTTATCTAGTAATTTCTATAAACCATAGGATAAACAATATTCATAATATAAAATCTATTTCTACCACCCCATATAATAGGATTCCAAAGTCACTAATGTTATTATTTATAAAACTGTTGGGGAGGATATTAGGGTTGAATGGGTGTCTTGTATAATATCATATTTGTGGTCTAAACCAAGAATTGATCATGGGGATAATGGGAAAATGAATTGTAAATTCATAATGACTCCAAATAAATGATATAGTGTATCACCATCCATACTCGAGCGACATTAATTACGATCCCCTCAGATTCACGAATAAAGATTCAATATCAATTACTCAAATTTCTCTCGGATGATGTCAACCTTTTTATGAGTAATTATCCACCATATTCTACTTACCAACACCAAGTTACACACCAATAGTCTATTCTAAATCCTTATATATGAACTTTTCCTTTATCATGTACTTAATATACAATTATAGAGTAAATAGACTAACACACTATTTAGTCTTAGGTTTTATTTAAATCTCAATGTAGAGTTCTATATAATCTTATTAAAATAAAAATTTTCTTGAATACTATAAAAAAATGTAGAATTATCTCTATAATCATGAATATAAGACATCCCCATATAGATATATAATAACTTATGCTACCATTTTTTTTCAGAAGTATAAAAATAAAAAACTCTCCCCTGCAGTTGTCTCAATATTTATACCACTTTATCAAAGATATGTCATGGACACCCTATTATATGCTCTACAACTACCAAAAAACTCTAAAAAATAACGTTACTATTAATGGAATCCAATTATGCTATACTTATTAAAGGATTTGTGATGTTTTCTCCACATCCTACAAAAACTTCACATTTTCTTTATCTGAAAGAGATTCCTCATAATTCAGTAATTATTGTTATTGGAGCACATATAAAGTAACCATTAATGAACCAATCATTGAATAATATTCTACTAAATTTTCAACCATGATTTATTTTAGAATCATATCTCCTTATATCATGTGATATCAACTCACATGTTTTATAACTCAAGAAAACAATCATTTCAACCCAAGAATAATTTAGTTGTTCATACTTATAGTTCCTCAAGTTCAATAAGAGGAAAGAATCCATCGAACACTATATAAAATTTTCATGACTAGTTTATATATGATGAATGAACCCATAGTTTAATAATTACACAATTAACTATATACAATATCACTAGTGACAATTGATTGATAGTTAAAACATATACATAGAAGATGAAAGGGCAATCTATGGCTTTAGTTGACTTCCACATCCCAATTTACATACTAGGTTCATGGAATATGATAGCGTTACTGACCCATGGAATTTTTACAAGTTCCTACTCAAAACTCAATATTATAACACTCACTATGGTACCACTAATTCATGACCCAAGACCACCAAGACTCCTCCCGAGCTGATAGTGTGACTGAGAGTGACCCTTAATGGACATGATCAATAGAAAATAGGGTTGTGAATATCACCAAGGTTATAAACAAAATTATGATAGACATTACCCTTTTGAAAGTAAATAATATACTATATGATAACATATCTACAAGTATGCTAATAAATTCCCATATAAATATGTAGAATAATCCCTGAGTTTTTGTGGGCACCCATAAAGATTTACAAAGGACTTTTATTTTTGGTAATGGGAAGTGTGAATTCATTGAAAATGAAATTCATATTTTTCATAAAGGATTTGGAATTGGAATCCTTTATAAATAATTCATGTGATTTTGATTTAAATAATAAGGTAAAATATATTTTTCCCTCACATTACTCATCTTATTAATATCATTATTCTATATATTTTGAATTATGCACTTAGATAAATATGTTGTCTATCCAAGCTAACCAACCGATTATCTCAACCAAGAAACATGAGAGAGTTACCTTAACAATTCACAGGATAAATAAAAACCATAAAAACTAGTAGAAAGGATTGGGTGAGACAATTTCTCATTGTGAGTGTTCTAAGATCACTAACGTTTTACTTATGTGTTCCACGCAATGGAATGGTGTGTGTGCATTTGTGTGATGGATGATGAACCCCCTCTAAACAGGATAATGACACAATGATTATTATTATGTGAAGATAGATGATGTTTCATTTCCATATGGGAGATGAATTTAGTGAGGTATTTTCCTCTATATTAAAAGATATGTATATAATGTATTATATCGAATATGATTATTCTTGATCATTTGATCACCTCACAAAATAGTCTTCAACCTCTTCTTGTCCACCGCAGACAACAACACATATGGTTAGAGCCCTAGAAACCATAAATCGACTCAAGAATTCTATTTTCTAAATGACAACCATCTAATCCTATAAAAGATGAGGTGATCAATCATACCTAAGGCAAGCATGAAACTTCATTTTTCATGAAAATGATGGTTTAAAAAACTTGGTCATATGATGATGTTATATGGATCACAAAACTGTGTACCATCACATGAGGATCACCAACAGGTATTAAGTTCTTAATATTAGGATATCATCTACCCCACCACATAGAATATAAATAAGATTAAGACATTCTTGATAGAATGCATACATTGTTTTGAAGAACAAAGCCTTCACATGAAGCTGGTCATGACAATAATGAAAATATATCATAAGAAGTATCGAGGATCACAAGATTTATTGATGATTATAAAATTAATCCATACTAAAATCATGTATATCCACATAAAAAAGTCATATTTTTCCTTAATGAGATGCTTCCCTCAAATACAACCTTCTTTGCATAATGCCATCGATTATTGTCTAATGATTATCCGTAGACATGTCATTCGATAATGAAATGTCCTAGAAGAAATCATGGGAATACCCTAATAGATGTCAAGTGTATGTATGATGATATAATAAGGATTGATCATGTGAATCCATTATACAATAAAATGTACATCATGTGATGTTAATCATGTGAAGCTACCCACCACCTCCAGATGATGCATGCGAAACCTTCAACATGAAACAAATATTGTATATTCACCCACCTTATATTATATAAACCCCTTAAATATTTGAAAAAATTACAAGATGGGAGGAATTAGAAATTATTCTGAAAAAATAGGGGAAATATGTATGGAGATGGAAGAGAAATACCTTCATAGAAATTGCCCAAATATTCCCGAGACACCAATGTAAAAACCTATCACAAAATACCTTCAATATCTTGCGATAACATTATCAATTAAACATCTTGAAATGCCTTAATATGGAAACCATTAATCACATGATCGCATGACTCCACCTCAGTCATGTGATGTGATAATGCAGCCTCAATTATGAGACTTTTATAAACATATATTTTTCTTATGATACAATCACACATATCCCTCAGTCTTGAGATGCCTCTAATGGATATACAATACAATCCTTCAATCATGTGGAATGATCAAGCAAACACACACATAAATATACCCCTATCTTGTGAACACCCCTTGACATGTGGCCCCTACATGAATGTGAAACCAAAGAAATAAATTCCTCTTTCCATAAAAACCTAAAATGTATGTCCCTAACATAGACCCCCATCAATGAACTCCTATTTCTATGAAAACCCTAGGATATGAGACCTAAACATAAACTATAAGACATACACTCCCCCTAAAATACAAATTATTATTCGTGAATCCTTAGCATGAAACCCTTGTACATGTAAACTCAATACTTTTACATGCACCATTTTTCATTCCTGCGATCCTGAACATGTTCATGAGACCCCATCACCTTACTCTTTTAAGGTCATGTGATCATATGACTGCTCACTGGTCTCACAATTCAATATTATGATAGACCTTGCACCTACTCATGCCTATATATATTATTTAAGTGCCATGTGAAGTGATATCGATCTAGGGTGGTGATGAATATAAATCCCCCCATCATAGAAAAAACACACACATGTGGGCAGAGGATAGGGGTTGAATATATTTCAGCTAGAATACTTGGGCATGAACCATCAAACCATGTGAACCCCCAAACATGGTTCTTTGATTGAGCATTCCCCATTTATATGGGAAGTTTCTGTAATGGACTAGGGTTAAGAAATCATTCAATTATATTGATATTATGGGACCCTTATTCCATATAATCATGTTTGACCAACGAATCATAGTCCCCACTCTTTATCTGTCAAAGGATACTGGTTAGATATCTTCCAATGGGAATCCACGTTAGTGTGTTCCCCTGATATTCCATTTACTTCATTTCATAGTATGACCCCCTATAGGTCTGCAATTCTTCCTCAACTATCATCATATTGATAAAATTATTAAACTTTCATAAATATGATTCCTATCCAAACATGATTCCTAAGACACCTTCCCAAAGTCCAAATCTTCATATTAAATATTCCACAAGGGTTGCATCAACACATAAGTCACACATCTATGATTAGTGTTCTTATTTATTTTCTATATCATGTTTCATACACTAATAAATTATCACATTGGATTATGGACATGAGTCGATTGAATCACTAGTGTCCTTGAAATACCTTAAACAAGGGAAGCCTCAGTTTGCAATCCCCATTCAATAATATGGAATAATTTCCTCCAAAATTAGGAATCTACCATGGTTTAGGTTCCTATATAATTCTTATATTGATTAAATATTGGGAAATAACCCTCATGAGCATTAATTATGTGTCCCTACCCATCAACTGGTTGAGGAAAAATTGAACTATGAAGTATATATTTACTCTTACAACCGGGATATATAGGATGCCTTACTAAGGCTTGAGTCTATACCCAATGCCAAAGTACCCTGATATATTGTACCTAAATGAACTATGTGGGTTTCAATTCCTCTTATCACAAGATATATAGGATACCACTTGGGGTTTCAATCCCATTATCAAAATACCAAACACCTTCCTAGATAAAAATAACACCATTGTTCTTGATTTTGTGGATCCAAGACATAAGAAGCTACCCATTTCTAAGAAATAATGAGATACAGATGGAGAACCTCTCATACATATAAATTATACCATTAATAGAGTCCTATTTTTATATAGATAAATTCAACATACGATTATTTTATTAGGAAAACCAATCCCATACAGGTATTTGGGAGAGATTCATGAACATATCCTAAATTTATAAGAGATTCCTGGATGTGTAAATAGTTCCACACAAAATGGTGTTATGAGCTTGACCTCCCATTCTTTTTAAATTTTTTTAGTTCTATAGTTTCATTAGGTTTGAAACCCCAAAAGACTACCTTCCTTTGGAAAGAAGGTCTAGATTCATTAAGAATATGGGAACAATTGGACATTTATATAGTTAAACTATACCAGTGTTATTATTTGTGAAACTATACCAAGACCCTCACAACCAACCATTAGAGCATAAAATATAGGGAAAATAGAATTTGGGAACTCAATATGAATCTTCCAAATAAAAAAAATGATTGGATGACCACACATTGAGCCATTTTGTTTTACATATCCTATAAAAAAAATGGTGTTATCAAGATGAAATATGTCGATAATAAAACATAATCATGGTTCAAAGTATATATTACATTTTCCATACACATTTTACCCAAGAAAAAGTGATAAATAAACAATAAGAACAAACACATAAGTTACCTATTCATAACTAATTGAGTCTATTTTTTACTTGTGAAGATATACTGATTGGTGGTATTGTACCATGTTGTCTCTATGATTTAAAATATTATTCTAATAGACATCAATATAACTTGAAATCATGTCATCATCCAGAGAATATGTTGGAACCTCAGCTGTGGAAGCAACCATCGTGGGTCACAAAAAAACATCACCCACCAATCACCTTCATCACTAGGTGGAAAACATGATGGTATGAGAATACCGACAACATTGCATGATACAAATAGAGGATACATGTAGAGGTATATAGACGATGAAGCCAAAAATTCCATGTCATTCAAGTTAATATGTAATAAAACAAGTGAAAAATTTCCCCACCACTGGGATATTTAGAATCCTATATTGAGAGAGTGACAATAATCACCTTCCTTACCTTAGGAAGATAGATCATGCCGGTAGCCACTATTCTATAATAGTTTAAGTGATTCCTAGAAGAGATCCTATCAACTTCTACCACTAGTGTCATCCCACTAATGTCCCTCAGTCGTCTACTAAGAGAAGAAACTGATAGGACTCCACCCAGGAAAGTTATCATAGGAACCATTGATATATCACCAGGTGTAGAAATTTAAGGATACAATAGAGTGGGTTATAATTATTGCTTCCACTAATAAATCCCATCAGCGTATTCTAGTGGTGGAAAATGAACGGGTTCATACCCCTTCTCACCCATATCATGTCTTCCCACATATTTAGACAACATGAATGGTGGACAGAGATATCCTTGACCGTACACATAAAGACAATAAGAATATCCCCCTGGAAAAAGGAGAATAGTGGTGTGATTATTTCCCCTAATCAATCTAATATATTTACTTTTATATCATAGATAATAGGAATGTTCAAGATCATATCCATGAACACATTTTTTTTTGAAATGCCACTACATTCTAGAAACAGATGAAGAGAATCATCAACATATTCAGAAATTGGTACAAATACCTGGACATGTTCAAATTTCTATCCCAATAGACAGAGCATCATATCACCCAGATTATCACGAACAGGTGGATACTTCAGAGAAGGAACAAATTATTTCACTCATCCAGGTGGATTTTTGAAATAATATAGTGAAGTATGAGGCACAGGAACGAGCTCATATTCCCGTTCCAACCGAGGATCACCAACCTAGTTTGGTAAACCACTCAAGACATGCTTTCATTCATATTAAATAAGTCCAGGTATACTCTAAAGGCACATGACCAGGATCATATCCCTACCCCAACAAATGTTAGTTAGTATAAATTTTCAACCATATCCTAGAATGATCATATCCATAATGATGATGTTTCTTGGTATATTATAATATCTTATAAAATCTAGAGTTATATCCTTAATTCTTCAGATGGATGACTGCACTAGAATCCTTTAGAGGCTATAAAATAGGATCATATTACTTTTGAAATTCTGGAGGTTTGTTAGCATATTCTGATGTGGAATGAAAATTTTATATGGGTTCATACCCCTGTTTCCACCAAGACTTACCAACATATTATGGAAACCACCTAGAGGCAAACTCATATACCTGATGATGAAATAGAAGCACACAAAAAATACTCTAGTATATTCTCACCAGTGGGATGATATTCCCATAGTAACAGATGTTCATCAAAATATTTATGAAACTATCATGTATTAGGGTTATATAAATGATCAACACCAAAATTTAGGTCAACATATACAAATAGGGATGCATGATGATGTTCATATCCATGATCTGCTCAATGCCAGTGTATTTGAGGCTATAAAATGTATATCTGCAACACCTCACAAGTTTATTAAATTTTCAATCAAAACATTAGATGATAACTACCTTGATAGACCTCCTGAAAATAATATTTAGATGGATTTTAGGGACCCAACTCCTGCCATCTGATATGGACAACATCCTAATGGTGATATCTCGAGCAAAAAGGGAAATAATCCCCTTTCTTAGACACCATCATATAGAGAGGTTCTGAAAAAACTAAGGTTAACCATATATCGTTCCCTTATATACTATCAACAATCCCTCATTCTAGTCATAAGGCGACTGAGAAAAGTGACCTTTGTGGTCTGACTAGGTGGATGAGTATAATTCGGATGAAGTAGAGGATGACATGAATACACAACTACAAATTGGGCCTATGTCAATGCTAGTAAAATGGATTTATCATAAAAATAGAAGAAATAATATCGTGTGTGATTTTAAAGGGTTTACTTCAACAATTCTCCTAAAAAGGGATGATAAACGGGGCATATAAAAGCACTTTTTTAGCACTAATAAAGGCCCCCTTTAACTGTGATAAAAAAGGTATGATAAAGGCCCCACAGATAAAGGGGTTAATTTTTTTTGTGTTCATGATACACCTTTTTATCAGTACTTCACACCCTCCACCTTATCAATGCTCCCCCTATTTATCAGAACATTAGAGAATCCCCCCCCGCACGTGCCCATGCCTTTGGAGAGTTTCGAACTTGAGACCTACTTCTTATACGATAGTGCCTTTTTCACTTCCTTATATTGTTTTGCTTTCCATTTTAGGACATATCTATATATTAATATATTTTTTGTTAGTTTTTTATCCATATACTGATATATATGCTTGTATATATGTTTATATATATTTATTTAAATACATATATAAAATATGTTTGTGTGTGTGTCTGTGTGTGTTTATAAATACATACAAATATAGACACACACGCACATATAAATATGTGAATATATAATTATAATTATATATGTTTATATTTACTTACATATAATATATATTAATATTTATATACATATATTAGATTATATAGATAAATATATATCGGTTTTTCAACACACACACACACATATATAAATTATTTATAAATTAATTGTATTAGTATATAAATATTGATACATTTGTTTTTTAAATAAAATGGATATTATTTTTTATTTAGATATGGGTTATATATTGAGAAATATACTTTCTATGTAAATGTATTTATATAATTTCTTATAAAATTAAATTTTAATTTGTGAATATATAAAATATATGTATATATATCTATATATTTTATTATAAATAACATCAAAATATGAAAAATGATAAAATTTAAACATCATAATATTAATATACATGTAATACCAATTATTAATGTTATTCCCCATCTAAAAAAGAGAAAAAATACCACCTTAAACAAGGCTGAAATTTTGTTGAATGCTAAAAAATTTGGGTACCCCAAATAAAAACATAGTTATGGAGGCCTTCTATGGATTTTATATCCTTGAGAAACATGACTGGGTTCCTTCATAGTTACAAGGGAGTAGATCTTGTTACATGATTAAATTTTATATGTGGTTGATCCCAAACTAACATCCAGATCAAAAGTAATGACCGTTTAATGTTTGAGTTACGTTTTCAACTTCTTTCAAATATTTTGTTTATTTTATTGAATCTTTTATCTTTAATTTTTTATAAAATGAATCTTACTTGATAAAAATTAGAAAATTATTAATTAAAAATATTTTTTGATTATTTTATAATCATTTTTCATCAAATATCTTATATATTATGTGTAAATGCTTAGTATTTCCTTATATAAAACATATTTAAAAATATATATATTATATTCATATCAAAAATAATATATTTATATATTTATATATTTTTTTAATGATTTTTTGAAATATAACCTTTATCAGTTCTAGTAAAAAAGGGATGATAAATCCCCCCCATATCAGTGTTTTTTTACAAGTGCTGAAAAGTGACCCCCTTTATTAGTGCATTTATACTAGTGCTAACTGGGGGGTGGGGGGTGGTGGGGGGAGGGGGGGGGGGTGTTGTATCAGCACTTTCATACAAGAGCTAATGAAGGTATCACTATAACAACACTTTGTTTAGCATTGTTAAGGTCCCCCATTAAAATTGATAAAAAAAATAACTGTTAAAGACCCCCTTTAACGACTATTTTTTCCACTGACGTATGGGGTTTTAATGATCACTTTTATCTAAGTCTGTTATAGCAATAAAACCATATAGTCTATGTTTTTTAATAGTGATATATGGAGGGATTTGGTTGGAAATAACACCTTAATTGTGTTCACTCCCATTGCAAATTCTATATATGATATCCCATATGAGACAGAGGCATAGGGCATGCTTTTTTTATGCTATAATATGTGGTTTCCCATTAGTAGTCATAGGATAGAAACACCTATTATTTTTGATATTAAGGTATTATAAAGATCACAAATACACTCTATTGTTCGGTAGACAAGGCCATATTCTCCATGGCCCAGGACCCAAGAGCAGAAGGGAATAACAAAAGTCTACAATGTGTTTGTATCTACATCATGAAAACTCTTCAGTGACTAATTTCAAAAACTCTCGCAGACATTAATATTTGAGGATGTGGAATGTATAGATAATTTCACTTTACCCCATCCCTAGTGTAGATAATTACCCAATATAGCACATTCCATAATGTCATATTCTCTAGATATATCAAAAGATAAGTAATGTGTGGACCAGTTGGTCTATACGATGAGACTCATCCTCTTTTGGGATGCAAAGGCAATGTGAATAAAGAGATAATACTTATAGTATAATCCTAAGATGGGATTATCAACAAAATGGGGACACATATCAAACATAGATGCTAAAGCATTGTGTTACAGAATGATTTCTCCCAAAAAGTGACTCTCATCACAAGAATCTATTATACCCACCCCATGTGTGAATGAGATTGCTTCAAATTAGGTGAATCACAATAGGATTCTCTATGAAATTTGTTTGACATAAAGACTATCTTGAAGGATTTGGGGCATTATTACCTCAATTTCCACCACCATGTTCATCACACCCCACGAAGGTCCTAGAGAAATAAGTGATAGTTCTAGATGAACCCCATCCCATATAGATATGTGTATTTATATATAAATTTTCATCCCACTAATCATAAAATAATTGACTGAAGTCCTCACATCCTTAGAAAAAGGATAAAAAAGTTCAAATAGTGGTCTCAAATCATCCATATCTCGCAGGGAATGGGGAATTTTTATAATTATCATAACCCAGAATAAAATTAGTATTCTCATGGTTAGGAGGTAAATATCTAAGAGCAACATCCAAACCACTCCTCCTACCTTGAGGCACACCTCATTAATTTGGGACCCGATCATTAATGATGACCAAAGATACCATTAAGGACACTATTCATTGACCGAGATAGGAGAAACATATGGAAAAGTTAGTTAGTACCTATATGATTCACAAGACAATATGGACCAATATGACCAAGGTCTAGAGAAATGACCAGGATTCAACCCTTGAAGGAGGAGTAAGTGGTACACAATTACACCACTGCATGGGGAATGATTGGGTAACGACCAATGTTTGATACCCCCTATTTAATGTCATCAATATCATTCAAGAAAATGACATGGACCACAATGTAAACATAGAGCAGTACAATATGGAAACCATTCCTCGAGAGTTAGGTCATTTGGATATACAAACTAAGCCTAGATGTACATAAAATTAGAGAAGGATCTTGAACCTGGAAGCTTATAATGATGAGTTTCCACCTCCTAGTGTAAATTTTACAAGGATAATGGTAATGGTGTTGTGACATACCACTTACTACCCTAAGTAGAAAAAATTATCTCTTTAGAGGAATGACTAGCACAATTTGAGAATGAGATATAGAATATTAGACAACTCAATGAGGAACTACTCAGGGGAAATATTCTAATTGTGTATCACCTTCAATTAGAATATCATATCCCACCTAAAACATGTCGGGAGAGATATTATCCATCTTCAATGTTTAAATTTGATCATCATGATAAATAAGGATCTAGGAAACTATTCCATATAAATAATAATTTAGATGATGATCACGACTTCCATCCGCTACAAAGACAAACTCCCACCATTAGAGTAATCAAATTATCCTAACTTGGAATCCAAATCAGTTGGATTTGAATGTAGGGGAAACTCATCATGCCTCACCTGCTCCTACTAGTTATGACATGTTCAAGGAAATTTTACATTTGGAACTCCTCAATACCGTTGAATCCCTGGAAACTCAAATTGAAGCCACAGAAAAAAAAGCATGCCCTCATAGAGACTAAAAATTATCCAAATCCTGAATGCGTGGATGAAACTATACGCCCACCTAATTTCATCAATATTATCCTATGAAACATCAAAAAAATCTGTAACCCATAACAACATCTCATGCAATTCATTTTCGAATATGGCTTGATGATGGGCCCTCAAATCAAGTAGGAGGCACCCAAAATATGATGTTTTGTACATACTCTAGTAGATCCAGCCTTCGTTTGGTATAATAGCCTTCCATTAGGATCTATCATGGGTTTTGAAGACCGTATTCAAAAATTCATTTATATGTTTAGATCCACATGAAGGAAAAATATCATCTTCAATATCAAAAATTAAAAATAGTGTAAAAATGAGAGGGGTTTTGACTTCATCACCACATGTAATGGTTTAATAATTTCACTCATTTGCACATTCTAGGAAGATATGTTGTGGGAAATTTTTACTGAGAATCTTCGATATTAAATACAAACACATTTAATCCCAATGATGTATCCCGGAAGATTATATAAGTTTTCCGAGATCACAGAATAACTAGAATATTCCATTCAAAAAACATGGTCTAAATATCCACCCACATCTATGATATTGTAAAAAAGGCATGTGAAAGTATAGAGTGATTATTTAACTATAAAAAAGTAACAATTCCTATAAAATCATCCAGCTGGTCCCGAATCATCTAACGCCTCCTATAGAGTGGGGAAAGAATAAAAAATTCCATCAATCAGAGATGAAGAGAGATCTAGGTCACTTGTAATTTGAGGAATGGATGAAAAAAGTGTATTCCTATATAAATTATTTCTCTTTTCATAGGAAACTGGGTCACACCATCTAGGATTGATTGGACTTAAATGTTTTCCTATATTTCATATTTTATTTTTTATAGGTGATATTGGGAAAGGAATTGAAATATGTGACCTACATACGAATCACCCAACTAAAAGAAGAGGTTTATTGGAATAAAGTTCTAGAAAGAAGCTAATATAAGTTCAATAACTGTACGACTCAAAATATAGTTGACTGAGTTCATGAAACCCTAAGTACACATTTTTTGAAACCAATAATGGACCTTAAATTGAGGGAGGCATTATTTTAGCTACCCAAACAAAGGCATATATAATTGTTTTACATAGGAAAATACACCAGGTAACGATTCATATCCTACTCCCATATAAACTCTAACTCTTTCAATATTCATTCCTTCAATATCTGGTGGCCATTCACCACCCCACCATGATAACCCTCATCATATGTTGAGATTCCTTTTGGTTTTATTAATGTATTCCACTTAATTTTTTTATACAATGATGAATATTCTCCTATGTATGAGTTCCTCATACCTAACTAGGGAGATGGAGTTTGAGGATGGTGAAGCTTATGGTATAAAGGATAAAATAGGAAAGGATGAACACAATAATTTGGTCACATAAAAATTAAATCCATATAAATTATTGATACTCAGCGATGAAAACTTCCAAAATAATAGGAGAAAAATAGATACTCCTCGGAGCATTATACTATTTGTGTAGAACTAATCATTCTAAATGACCGACTATCAGTGGTATGATTGTATGGTTAGTTTAGAAAAAGGGGTAGGCAAGTGCGTCTTATTCCTCATGAAAAATAATCCCACTAGACATATGCCCATATACCATGAATTTCTACTTAAAAAAAGATAGATCCTAAGATTTATGATAAGGATCAACCCCATATTTGTAATTATATAACTCTTATGTAGAAATATGACATTTTAAAATAGTTGGTCATAGTCCCAACCAAGCTATCAATTCTTGATGCTCTCCATTTTTCATAAGAACTTTGAGAGGAACTTGTTGAATCCCAATAGATCCCAAAGTAGTTTGATACATAATTTATTTCAGAAAAGGTTTACTGAGTATAGAAAATTCAATGATAATGTCGTATGATCATCTTTTTCACCGAAGAAGACACATAAAAAGTTATCTAGAGACAAATTAAAACGCTCTATATTTCAAGAAAAATTGATAATGTCAAAATACAATGGGATCCATATGAAAATGGTTCCAGGATAAACCTCATCCTGATGCTTCCATCCAATTCATGGTATATATCAAGATGGGATTTTCTCAAATGAATCTTAACATTCAAGGTTATAATAAGTGTGAGAAAAGGACTCTAAAAAATATAGATCTTATGCCTCAAATTGGGGATCTCATATCTACAATTAAGTTCATGGTTACCTAGAGTGACACTACATATAATATAATTATTAGAATACATTGTATTAATTTTAATGTAGCGGTACCTTCAACTTTTCATAACTACTTGAAATAACCCATCAACAGAAAGGTCAATATACTACTAGGTTAAAGTTCCCTCTTCAAGTCCTAAAAACACCTAAAAAATAAGGAGGAATTATACAATATGGAATGAAGAAATCCAATGGTGGATGATGATATTCTTGTTTCTACTCCTAATGGATTGTTGAATTTCCATACGGATTCCTAGAGTGTGATCAATAGTGATTATGTACTAACTATAACCCCAATCAAAACAACAGACCCCATCCCAACAAGTTATCATGAACAAAAAATATTTCTAGCCCACGTCCATGTGATATCAATCACGTTTTATAAAGTGAATTTCTAAAAGTTTAGTCATACTAATGCTATATCAGGATCCAAAAAATTAAATTATATAATTTGAATAATAGGAAAATTACCCCAAGACTTTCTATATAAATTAAGATGTCCCCATCTCTTAAACCCCTGATAACATTATAAATGAAGAAATGTATCCCCAGAATCTCTTGATTATGAATCTAGTAGTTTAGTAGGTCAATGTCTCTTATCATGACTTCTCTTATCTCATAAGTGATATATTTTATCTTAATTTGTTTACCATGTATAAAGATGACCATACAAACATATAAATGGAATAAGGAGAGGATTATATCAGGTATCCCACTCCCACATTCAAGGAAGAAATACAAACCACCATTGATGAGATCATGTAGGTGAATATTCAAGTAGAATAAGACACATGACCAATGGTAATTAGTTTTACAATTCCTCTTGAGGTACAAAAGATGTATATTGAATTTATAAGGAAAAATTGATATGTTTTCTCTAGAATTGAGCATATATTTCTAAAAGGAACCTCGATATAAACACTAATCACCCATTTTTAACCTGTGACCATCAAGATTTCATTAAAGAAGCCAAAATAATATACTACTCTCATGATATTTAAGTTAAATTAGAAGTTGACATATTGGTCAACTCAAATTTTTCAGAGAAAGGAAGTACTAAAAATTGACTTCCCATATTGACCCCAATAATAAAAAGAATAATAATATTAGGGTCTACAATGATTTAAGGGTCATTAATTTTATATTTTAAAGGTTTATTTCCCATTTCCAAGCACATAAATTTGCATAGATGTAACTGATCGCTTCCAATCCATTTCTGTTATAGATGGGTGTTCAGAGTATAACCAGGTAAAGATAGAACTTAAAGATGAGGAAGTCACTAAATTTAGAGCACCTTAGGGGATCGTTTTATCCCTTTTCATTACCATGGGATTAAATGAAATAGGTATATACCAATGAACCACATATCATATCTTTAAACCCTTCTTGGAAAAAATCACAAAATGTTATGTCAATGACTTGGTGGTTTAATCTATACATTGATAGGATAACCTCACTGATCTGAATATAATCTTCAGAAAATTGTAGCAGGAGAGTTTTAAGATGATTCATTTGAAATGTTCCTTAAAATTAATTTCAGAGAAATTCCTTCCCTTGTGGTATTCCATCATGGCCTCAAGTCAATCTAAAAAATACTTGTGCACTCATAGAAATTCTACTGCCTTAGAATCCTAAAAAAAATATTGGGATCTAGGGGAACCTCACATATATTCATAATTTCATAGAAAACATGACAAGAAAATAATTCTCCTTAGCTATGTTAATGAAGAAGGGAGTCACCTACAGATGCGACGAGGACTTATAAGTTGTTTTTGAGAATATTAAGCGGTACCTATTACATCCACTGGTCTGGATGATTCCAATAGAAGGAAATATAGTTATATTATACGTGGTATTCATGGAATGATTTCTTGGGTCTATCCACACATTGAAATTTGATGTAGTGAATGAAAAAAACCTCTGCAATCTTAGTACAACAATGCCTCAAAACTCAATATTTTGATATTGAATAGAACTGCTTTGCACTTATCTCCTAGTGAAAAAGCTGAGGTATTACTTGTAGCATAAAAAAGTCCCCTTGGTCTGTCATATTTATATAATGAATTATATCCTTGTATTTTCTATGTTGAATGTGTGTTTTTACCAATGTATGGTTTTTTTCAATAGTATATGATCAAATTTGTTTTCTAAAAGTGAGTTAAAGGGTAGTACTGAACTAATTTACTCATGGAACAACATTCCCTAGAAAGAATGTTAGTGGAAACTGAACATCTTAAGGAATAAGTTTTGAATTCCCATTATACTCCCTGAATATGGGAGACATATTTTTATGTTTCCTCCTAAATTACTATTATAAAGGGAATCAAAAAAAATCTCAACCAAGTTGGTCTAGGGATTGTGTTTGTTTAAATAGAAAAGGATGTTTTCCATATTCCTTTAGATTGTATTATGGTTTCACTAATAATGAGGTAGAATTTGAAGCCATTATCACTGACATAGATTCATACCTATAGTCATAGATATCCTACCTGAATGTCAATGGGGAATCAGAGTTAGTAATCAATTAGATCAATAGTGACAATTCCATAAACAAAAATAATTTTCCCCTCTCATAAGTTAAAATAGAGTATTGAAGAGATAATTACATTTTTAACCAACACTACATCATGTAACTCAATCAAAAAATTCTTATGCTGATAACCGGCCAAGGCATCCATAGTCTGTAATATCACAATTTTTTTGAAGTGGGTTTCTGAATAATTATTCTAAGGGTGGTTATACAGGCCATATTCTATGATATGGATGAAATCAATATGGTCAAAACTACCCTTGATCATGATGAACTGATATCCATACTTAGATTGATGGATCCCATAATAGAGTACCTTCAAAATGGAACCCTCCAATCAAATTAATCAAATATGGAAAAAATTTAGTACAGATCCACAAACATTACCTGTTGCATGGAATAATCAATAAGGAAGACAATACAAATGAGGCTTCAATGGAATACTTTCTAGAGGAACTATAGGAGGATATATTCCCACCATCACGGATGAAGTCCATGTAATCTTCTATGTCACTCATAAATCTTGGACTAGACTCTTCCTCCAAATTAGGAGGCCTAGTTAATACTGGAAAACCATGATGCATGATGGTATGGAATTCACACAGAAATTTCATGCTTGTAGGATTTTGGAAAAATTCATTTATCAACCCCCTTAATTTGATACATACAACTTGGTATTCCTATCCAGTCTCTGTATGGGAAATGAAAATTATGGTTCCCTATCCCACAGCTATAGCTATGTAGTTTAAGTAAATTCTTACTACCATCGGGTTCTTTTCCAAATAATACATGAACATACCTCTTAAGTAATTCAATACAAAAATTATCATCAACCTCATAATTTCCATTATTCTCAATAGATTTGGTGTTTTTTATATGATATTGATGGACAATGGAACCAAATTCTATTCTTTTGAGTATAAGAATTACTTTTATAGATATAAAATAATGTCAAACCATTTATCCTACTATTATATATTAGATAATGTAATAATACAGGTTTTCAATAAGAATCTATCAAAAATATTCTCTAAAATTTTGGAAAAGGATGGAAAGTCTTATCCAGACAAAATATTTCATGCATTATGGGTCAAACGTAAAACTACATTCACTTCCTTGAATGAAACCCCATATTCATTAGTTTATGGGACATAGGTTGTGTTTCCTATATAATTCATTATTCCTTCTATATGAATATCTATTTTTGGTAAAAAATATAATGTAGATAAATCAAAAAAGTTTTTGGGTGTGTTGGAATAACATGATTAGAAAAGGTTGTGTACACTATACAAAATAAAAGTTCACCAAAATCAAATTGTGTGTGTCTTCAATATGAAGGTTAGCCTCTTCTAATTCATCCAAGGAGAATTGGTATTGGTCCTTAGAACACAGATGATACTGGGGAAGAATCCTCTAAATATTAAACCTAAGTGGTAATTTCCTTACATCATACATAAGTTATATTCCAATGAAGTTTACTCATTATCCATAATTAGTGTTGAACATGTTACAACCCCACCCTTGAGAGGTTTCTATAAAAGTACTATGCATAGATTTTATCAAGAAATCGAAGTCCCATAAGGAATTATTTAAACTATAAAACATTACAAGTCTCGAAAATATGACTTTAAACTATACAACCTTTCAAGTCTTGATGGAAATACCTAAAACTACATTACCTTCAAAGTCATGGTGATGGGATTTAAACTATGTAGCATCTTACATCCTTACTTTATGACTTTAAACTACATGGAAGATGTATGGACCCCCAAAATTAAATTACATGGATGACATAAAATTCTCTAATGATTCAATACATAAAATCTAGATTAGAGAGGAGGAAAAAATGACTTACCCCATCCTTTTGTGAAGGTCGGGTTCAAATTAGATTATTTTCGAATAACTAAATGTAGCTTGATTCCTATTTATATAGGATAAATAGTGACACCCAGATCTTAAATCATGGAGCCATAAATAATATAAAACGGAAAAATATACCCATCTCTATGTTTGGGTTTGTCCTAAAAAGATAATTTTCTATCCAAGGACTATGTGTGGCTTGATTCATGATATCAAAGGATATGTAGTGACACACAGATCGTGAATCCTGGGTCCAATCAGAATATTAATTGGAAAAATATACCCCTCTCTATATATGTGTTAGACCTAAAAGAGGGAATTTTCCATCCATGAACTATGTTTGTCTTGTTTCCTATAATCATAGGATACATAATGACATCTTGATCTCAAATCATGGGTCTTATCATAATATAAATGAAAAATATGACCCTCCCAACATGTGGGTCAGACCAACACATGACATTTTCTATTCAAGATTTTTTTGTCGCATGATTATTGTTATCATAGGGTATTTAGTGACACACAGATATCAAATCCTGGGTCCAACTGCAATATATATAAAAATACAACCCTCCCTACATAAGGAAAAAACCTATACTAGGAGATTTACATCTAAAAACTTTGTGTGTCTTGATTCTTGTTATTTCTAGATATTTAGTTATTCTTATTTCCCAAATACTAGGTCCAAAAAAATAGAAATAGAAAAACTCCACCTCTTTGAGTATGGGTCAAACTTGCACAGAGAAGTTTTCTATTAAGAACTACATGTGGGTTGATTCCATCCATTACATGATAAGTAGTGATGCCCAGATCCAAAATCCCATGTCAAGAAAATGGTATAAAAAATTAACTCTCCCTGCATAGGAAGTCATGCAGTGTGAGGAATTTATTTTTTATGAACTATATGTGTCATTATTTCTTTTACCATAAGAAACATAGTGATGAATGAATATTCAATTTCTTACCTGACTGTGAATCATTATCACTCAAAATCATATCCCTCTATGGGAGTCAAATCCATGTTGAATATCCAGTTCACATTAAATTATTAACCCCCCATATTTACTATTATCCACTCTAACACATATCAGTTTAATTCTCATTTTCCCTTGTAACTCATACCAAGCGTGACCCATGTGATGTTAGGAAACTAACAAATCCTCTATGACTAGTGAAATCGAGATCCATTGAAGATTGGGAATTACATTTTAGTTGCATGAAATTAAAAAAATACAATAACATTCTATTCACATAATATTAGACTACATGAATATGTCCCCATATCATGAAATTAAACAACATGATAATTTCCTTATCTCAGACTATTTAACTACATGACAAGAGGCATTCATGTCAAACATATCATCCCCTTGATAACTATGTATTCAATAATTTCCTACTTTATCCATTTCCCTATAAATGTGTTCAATAGATGTTGTAACAACATTTATGGAACTCAAAATCTTCTTGAATATTACATTCTCCATAATATAACTACATATCTATGATTATTGAGTTAATAAAAATCCAATTCTTTGATTTGATATCCTTCTCCTAGAACCCCATTGATCTTTAACCCACATACTCCTGGTTCCTCCCAATAGTAAACTGGTATAAAACACTGGTTTATGTGAAGTGAACCCACATGGATTTTCTTATTAATAACAAAACTCCCCAGAGTTTGAGTTTAGTGGACATTTTGGTCTCTCAAGAGAGGCCCCCTTAAATCTAAGAGTTAATTTCTAAACTAGGTGGAATATGAGCCTCCTCTATTTTTCATGGTTGATATGTACCCATCCATTTCTACCTCTGGTTCTGTCACACCCAATCCTTGAAATATTAATTATTTTATTTTTTTAATTATTTTTAGTCTTTATTTTGTTTTTGGCAAGTATATGTTTACGTTTAAGAAATTTCAAGCAAAAAGGGGTCCTACACCCGAGTTCTACATTGTTAGGAGTAATAATGAGATAACCGTACATGAGGTGACATCATTAGGATTATTTTATTTGGAATTGATAAATCACATATTTCTTAACCATGTATCCTCCTCAGGGAAACCAAGAGAGGGTGCCTGGCCTAGGTATTGTACGTCACACGGTTGGTACACGGTTTGGTGAATCGTGCAAAAACCGCGAAGGTTACCCATTTTTTAGAAAAATTGTTTTTTTTATTTTATCCTTTTCCATTTTAATTATTATTTTTTCACTCCATTTTCCCTTTATTTTCCTCTTAATTTTCCTCATTTTCTGACTCCCCCTTATCTTCACCCTTAGTCATTCAAAGCTCCCTCCTCTCAGCCCCACCTCTCCATGACAATTTTTCTTATATTTCTGGAAGATTCTCATTCATTGCCTCAATGTATTGTCTCTTCCACCCTTATTATCCCTCATTCAAAAAAAATTTTCCATCTAAATCACCTCATTATCTCGGCCCAACCCTAGGGTTTTCTTTGGGCTTATTTTTATGCTTCTCTTCTTAATAGGGAATGTGATGGGTCTCATGGGACATCTTCTCACTTGTTATAGCATCCTCTACTGAGGGAAAGAATTTTAGGACATTTTAGTCCACCCACCATAAATTTATGGTAGTTTTCCTCTATTTTTCAATATTAATCTAGTTTTATATAGGTTCCCTTTTTATTTATAAGTTTATGGTTTTCTTCTATGGGTTTTGGACTGCAGTTCATGAGGGTAACCTGAACGCATATGCATGGGTGGGTAATATATATACACACACCCTCTTTGAACATATCACCACATGATGATGTTAATATGTACAATGAATCTCAGTGTATATATATATCTATGTATAAATTCATGTGTATGTAAGGGAAAGGGGTAGATTCGAATTTCTGTCATCAAAGGCAGTGCACCTTGAGTTTAAGGTTGGTTTCCCCACCCCTTTCACTTTAATATAAATTTCATAATTTCTTGATTTAAATTTTTTCACATATAAATCATATAAATTTTAAATTAGCTGTGTAACACTATTGGAAATGGATTTTAAAAGGATTTAGATGGTTTTTGTTATATATGTATTTATGTAAAATTTTAATTTCCATTTAAAAAGTGAAATTTGGTGTGTTGAATTGTGTTTTACTTTGGTTCTGTATTAGAGGTTAGTTTTTGATGAAACATTTAGCTTGGTGTTTGACTTGGTTGCCTTGTTATAGATTTATTTTTTTGTTTAAACCCTTATGAGTGATTTTGGAGGGTCCTTGTGTTTCATCAACTAGAACTATGATATATTTGATAGGTTATAATGGATAAGACATTGGATGTGGGAATATACATAGGTTACTGGTTTGGAAATATGGATAGGCACATAGATGGAAGTAGAATTCTAAATAAATTTTCATTTTAGGCCTTGGATTTTCAAACCACCACATCCTCTTCTTATTCCTCTTCCCAAGATCTCTTTCTACTTAAAATGGTTCTTTTTAAATCCCATGTGTTCCAAAATCGTTTCTTGGTTCCAAATTTATTTTGAATATGTTTTCTATGGCTTTGTTATAATGAAAGGCCTATTAAAGATCTTAAAGTGCGGTTTGAGTAACTAAGTGACATAACGACCGATTTAGAACCTTTTTAGCATGTTGACTGTTTTTGAATTGGTTTTGGGAATGGTTTGAAAATGGATTTGGATTTTAATGGTAAAGTTTTTGTTGGTACTTTGAGGTGTTTTAGAAGGTGGTTTAAAACTCATGTTATGTATAGGCCCGATTGGAACTTGTGCATGACTTCATGAGAGATGAGAACCTCTATGGTGGGATCTCAAAGGAGAGGGTCATTAGATAAGTGGTGTCAGTGTTTGGGATATGCATGCATAGTGGTTATGGATTTCGGTTTGAGCCACATGAGTTAGGATGTCATCATTTATCATATTCTTTTATCAAGGGATTCCTAGGAATCATCTAAAGGGATGAGTGACAAATGCTTATCTACCCCAATTAGATGAGTTGGTACCCCGTAGATTAGTTGGGAGGACATGTGGGATGTTCCACTAGATTGTATAGTTTAGAGTATGCAGTTGGTTATTTAATATAGATATGAACCATGTGCCTATAGATGAGTTTCAAATGAGTATGTATAGGAAATGTTTATAGACATGTTTAAGAAATCCCCATGATGACTGATTTTTTTGTTTCTCTTCCATTTTGTGGAAGTTTGGGTAAATGATCCTATGACACCCTTGATTTTAATTCCATATTTAAATAATCATTATAGCATGGATTATATTTTAAATTAATTTATTTAAATGTCTTTTCATGCATTGGAAATTCTTTTTGAAATGAAATAGTGATTTTTTTTTCATAAAAATAGAAGCATGTTGCCTATTTTTGAGAAGAATAAAAAACCTTATTTTTATATATGTTATATTCTCCAACTAGAAGGAATGAATTTTAATTTAAAGTCAAGGAATTTTATTATGTTTATCCTTGTTGTCCCTACTGAGCATCTCGATGGTCACATCTACTCTATCTTTTCTATTTTAGGTTCTTCTATTTTTGGATCTCTCTCAGATTGAGTGTGGTTTTGTTATTGGTGGTGACCCACAAGGTCACTTGGAGTTGTTTTTATCCATTTAGTTTTATATCTATCTCCACTGTTGATTTTTTTTAAATTTTATTCCAATTTATTTATATATTTATTGGTTGTTTTATGAGATAAATAGTTCCCAATGGAGTATATGTGATTCGTGATACTATTTGCTAGCCCAGGAGGATCAGGATTACCTCTCGAGCATTTTCACAAGCCGAATTAGGTGACTGGTTTTGGGTTAACCTAGGTAGACTCATGAAAAATGATATCTAAAGAGGCACTTTTTTTATTTGAGGTGTTAGGTAGGTTAGAAATTGAACTTTAGAGACTCTAGAGTTTGGTGCGGGAAGAGTGTCATGAACTCTTTATTGTTTTGATCCTCGAGTTTCTAGGTGTAGTCTAGGATTTGAGTCTTGGGTTTTTGTTTTTGTGGATGTGGGATGACCAAGGTAGTGAGAGGGTGACACACAATAGGATTTCATGGAGTATAGGGCCATATGTATCATGAGTGTTTGTTTTGAGGCTCTATGAGCCTTAGAATCCCACATTAACTCAAAAATATTCAAAGAATATTCAAAGGTCCCAACTGGGATTTTATACTTATGAAAATCTTTTAATTTTTAAGTTATTTTTATTTAAAAATTACATTTTAACATATACATAATAATAAATAATTATCAATGAGGGATTTTATAGTCTTTAAAAATTTAGGATGTTATAACTCTCCCCTTTTATCTACTTCTCATCCTCAAGAAGTATCTCTAGATGTATTTCTTTAACATCATAGAACACTGAGCTCAAACAAGATACTCACACTCCCATGTCTCCTCCTAGTTCCATCCATGATGCCACCAAATCTGGACTAGTGGTAAAGTCTTTCCTTGAGACACCTTCTAATTTTCATCTAGGATCTGCACCAAATTTTTCTCACAAGATGAATCAATCTCTAGCTCATCATCTATATAATCAATAACATGTGCAATGTTGGTTATATGCCTATGATTCCATGACACATGGAACATGATGCGCATACCTAGATAGTGATAATTTAAGTTGAAATAATATTCCACTACCCTTATGTGCATTGTGATTTCAAAGGGTCCAAAAAAACAAGGTTATAACTTGTCATACTTTCTCAGACATCTCCACCCCAACTGAGGAGTCATTCACAATCAAACCTAACCACCAAAATTGAACTAAATGATTCTCCTCCTATAGTAGGCATAATATTTTGATCTTATATGTGTTATGATCAACCTATTAACAATCAAATGCACTCTCTCAGAGGCCTACTAAACTAAATCATACCTAGAAGCACTACGACATCACCCGACTGATGCCAATAATTCGTAATTATCATGGTCTCCCATTATGACCTTTATAAGATTCCATATGAATCAAATAATGTTAACTATTATTGAATGAGAAATAATTAAAATATAGGTGATAATTTTATTACCCATCAAATTCTAGCACGCGAGATTGATGCATATTCTCTAATATGAGTATAGATTGCTCAGACTATGCCTTATCTTTGGTCGGGTACACCGTGTTTAATCTTAGGTGAGTCCCTAGGAATTTCTACATGCCATTCCAAAAGAAAAATGAGAAACCATGAAGATATATATGAAAAAATTCTCAAGGTAATGCATATGTATGATCCCTTGGACATAGATCTTTTTGAGATCCTCTATTGAGTGAGTCTCTCTGATTGGTAAGAAGTGAGAAGACTTTGATAGAAAATCAAAAACCAACCATACTATGTGATGAATCATTTGGGTACTGGGTAACCTCATCATGAAAGACAATCCTGAAATCCTCCCACTTTCACATAGGTATTAGTAGTGGTTGTAAGAACACACCAAGACACCGGTGCTCAACCATTACCCTCTAATAGGTAAGGCATCTAAATACAAAACCAGGAAGAAATTTCTTCATCCCTAGCGCCCAAAACTACCTCTGAAATTTATAATACATACTGGTTACATAAAGATGTACTACCCATCTAGTGGTATGTTAATTACTCATCTTATAATCTCTAATAGAAGGATGAAATACTGCTCTCATATGTACCATGACCAAATCATCATCATCTTTCAACTATGCTGGTATTGAGTCACCACCATCCAGTTATTCCCTCATAACATGACACTATGGGTTTGACTCCTAACTCTGCCTCTCCCCATCCAAAAGTAAGGATGTGATATCTAAAGGGGTACAATTTACATATCCATGATCCTCAAAAGAATCCATCCTCTATTTGGCCAACAAGCTCACCATGCGTCACTAATCCCTTGAAGGCCTCCCACAAAGATCTTGATTAGCGAGTATCTCTTGGATAAGAGTATCCATATTGAGGTTTCATTTTCTCAGTGCATAAATCATCTCATGGTAGAATGTACATATATATTGAACCCTTGACATCTATATTAGGTTTAAGTCCCATTTTGTGAACATAGAGCGATGGATCTTGTAGACTATATAAACAAAAAATCTGTCACCAAAGAGACAGTGTCACCAAAAATTCAAAGGTTGAACCATGTATACTAGATCCAAGTCATGTGTAGGGTATCTTATCTCATGGGGTCATAACTAACATGACCCATAAGCCACTATATTCTCTATTTGCATCAGCACCACTCTTAGAACAATGACTGATTCATCAAAGTACAATCCATAACTAATCCCAGGATTCAGGAGTGTCTATACTGGTGATATTTTGAACCATCCATTTATTTTAAGGAAGAAATTTTTACATTGGGAATACCACTGGAAATTCACTTCCTTCTTTTTTCAGTACTCTCATGGGTTCTGATATTCTAGATAATTCCTAAATAAATTGTCGGTAATAACTTACTAAACTCAGAAAGCTAATAATCTCAAACAATTTCTAAGAACATATCTAGGACATGAGTAACTTAACCTCATATTGGTCTATAGATATACCATTATTAGACACCACATGTCCTAGGAACATCACATCTTGAATCTACAATTCACACTTCGATAGCTTGGCATATAGACTATGTTCTCAATGTATGCTTAGGATAACCTCTAGGTGCCTAGTATAATGCTCTGGTGTCAATTATTATATGAAGATATCATCAACACATAATATATCAAATGAGTCAGAGTATGGATAGAATATCTGGTTCATGGGGGCCATGAACTCTTCCAAAATGATAATTAGCCTACAGGACATTATAATGTACTCATACAGTCTCTAATAGCTAAAAAACTCTATCTTCACAATTTACTCCACTCCAACATGAAATAGATAATAATATAATCAAATATTAATCTTGGATTTCCATGAAGATCCCCATTTATAATTGAAAAGATCAGTGATCCTATGAAATTGACATCGGTTATTCACAATCACATGATTTGTCGTTTGATAATCAACACATAACCAAAGAATACCATCTGCCTTCTTGTAAAACAACATAGGTTCACCCCAAGATGAAGTATCCATCTTAATGAAGCCATTTACCTCCAATTCATCTAGTAAAAACTTGATCTACTTCTTCTCTATTGGATCCATACTATATAGTGGTATCAAAATGGGTTCCACATATAAAATGAGATAAATATCAACTTATATTGTCAATATTTTAGTGTCTATACTAGGTCAATGATTCCAGAAAAAAAATTTCAACCCATTTTCATTATCCTAAAGGCCTCCAGTGCTCTAGAAGGATGAATGATGTTGGAGTTAAACATCATGTATAATCAGACCATAGTTCTAAAATCCTATGAATTGAACAAGCACTAAGCATAAGACTTCTGGTTTAAGAAAACCTACTTCCAAAAGCATCGATAAGGTTCTAAAGAATTATCATCTACATTTTTATACACATCATGTGGTGTAATAGACACATACTCCCTTGTTGAAGTTTTTCATCCTACTTCCCAAATTTTACCATAAGAGCACATCGAGGTGACATATTCTGTAATATGAAGGAAAACACTTCAGAAAAAAAGTTTTTAGGATAATCCCTAACCAACCTATAAAATCACACAAGGTTCTCATATGAGGTCTCTGAGATCACCCATGGTTCTCTATGGAGTCTACCCTTAACCCAATGCATTCCTCTCTAAGAAAAAATTCCGGTCTCTATCCCTACACATTATCCATAGTTATCATATTTATAAAAACACAAAATCTTTCTCAGTTCAATTAAAAAATTCTAATAAAGATATATCACAACATCATGGAAATATATTATCACAAAATGAGAAACTACGTTGCATAAATTGCAAAAATCATGGCTTTTAACTAAGAAATACAATGTAACACAATATGAAGTATATTTCCATGGAATGTGATTCTATGTTCATAGTCCTAATGAATGAAAATGCACGAAATCATAAATCACATATCAATATCACGCACATCATATAAGGTGATTTTTAAAAATAGTAAAACATGACCAAAATTCATTCTTTTATGGAAACTTAGAGGTCCACTACAATGTGCTAGAAAAAAATATCATACTTCCCCTACCCAAGTCCCAAAAATCATATATTCTATCTATCTTGTACCATTCCAATGGGAGGAGTAGAACATTTTAGTGAATCCTGATGCTCTAATACAATTTGTAACATCCTAACCAGAACAACTGGGTCCAAGTTGAAAGGTAACATAGCTTCATGTGTTCCTACCAGTGTGTAAGAGGTTTTCTAGGAGTAGCGAGGGAACGAATCTATAATTTGGAAGATTATACCATCATTTTCATGTCATATGATGGATAATTAAAAATAAACAATATAATATTTAATTATAGTAAACATACTAAAAGGTAAAGATTGAGTACATGTCTAACAAATAAAGCATCCCCCAACGTGTCAAGCATGACGAATGTGATAATTAGTTGATAAATAAATGGATAAACATTTATTCCTATAGAGGATTCCCTAATATTTCACTATCTCTATTCTCTACTCCTCATCCATTCATCACATTGACCTTTACCTATACTGGATACCTCCTAAAATCTACAAGGGCATTGAAATGCACAAGTAGGGTGTGAGTAAAAGACTCTGTAAGACAGAAATAGTGTGTTCTTAACCTCATGTTCTCAAGTATAATAGTGTATACCATAATAATGATCAATTCATAAGATGAATAAATATACAATCCACACTTGAGTGGTTTTTGCGATAACAAAGCCACCAAAAACTCCCAATCATTCCTTCTTCAGATCCATGTAAGAAATGTAAAATATTTTGATATGTATCCATAACAGCCACAAGGATTTGGTGAGTCACTTGGAATCGATAGGGCAATGAGTAATAAAACCTAACCAGAATTCCCAAGGCATCGGGTAATACTTGAAATCCACAAGGCATCAAGTATTCATAACCAACCTAGAATCCACAAGTCATTAGGTGACACTCCAAATCCATGAGGCATCAAGTGTAATTAATCTACTTGGAAGCCACAAGGCATCAAATAGAGTCTAGTTTACTAGGTTATCATTTTGTGACATTATCATCCCCATACACCATGCATGCACCCCAAAAGGAGTAATCATACCATGATGACTACCTATCAAGTATACACATACCAATCCTTGGAAGAAAAAAATTATAGGTCATATCATGATAAAAAAAATAACACACATCATGAGAAATATAGAATAATCATATATGTCAACATGGAAATCAAACATTATCATGGAATAT
The DNA here is from genome assembly GCA_963277665.1 of Viscum album. Classification (NCBI taxonomy): domain Eukaryota; kingdom Viridiplantae; phylum Streptophyta; class Magnoliopsida; order Santalales; family Viscaceae; genus Viscum; species Viscum album. The sequence continues at coordinate 564,911,608 of OY728142.1, read as the reverse complement.
AGATATCACATCAATATCAAAAAATATCTTCATACCATATAATGGGACACACAGACACCCACATGTGATGAAAAGTTAAAAATGAATATCAGTATTCAAACACAGTCATCCTACCATGAAAAAAATTTGTAATGAGAGCCTATGAAGGTAAAGAACTTCCTACCTAAAAAGTCATCAATGATAAAATAAAGGATAAACCACCCTATTTTCTTTGATAACTGGAGTGGAAACCAAAATAGTCAAAGAAACCTCTACAAGGAATTATTATCATAAACATCACCACATCAATTCTTAAGGATCATCAAGGTTTCCTATATCCACACTCAATAAATTTATTTCAAAAATAAATAAAATATTTCATGCGATGATAGTTTCTCTCTCTAAGATAATTTCCAAATTATCATTCCAGGATAGTGCTTGAACTCATATTATTCTCCATAATAATAATTATATTCTGATAATTTCTTATAAATTATCCCCTTATAATTATATCTTGGTAATTTATCATAAATTATCCTTTTATAATTATCTCTTATAATTTATTCTAAACCATACTTTATTAGTATCTTTTGATAATTTATTATAAAATATACTTCATAATTATCTTCTCATGATTTATCCTAAATTATACTTTTATAATTATCTCCTAATAATTTTTTTATAAATTATATTTTTTTATAATTATATTTTTATAATTTCTCAAAATATATTTTTATAGTTATCTTATGATAATTAATAACTAATTATTCATTTATAATTATTTATTAATAATTTTTCATAAATAATCCTTTTATAACAATCTATTGATAATTTCTTACAAATTATACTTATATAATTAGCTCTTGATAATTTAACATAAATTATACTTTATAAATATCTTTTTATAACTTATTTTAAATTATCTATTTTATAATTATCTCTTGATAATATATTTTAGATTATTATTTAAAATTATATTTTTTAAATTATCTTAATTTATCATTTATAAATAAATTCTGATAATTTATTATAAATTATCTTATGTAATTATATTTTGAAAATTTATTATAAACGATTATTTTTAAAATTATATTTTTGATAATTATTCAATAATTTATCCTTTGATAAATTTGGGATTATCGATCAATATTTTTTTTAATTTATCCTTTGGTAATTTTTCAATTACTATTTGATAATTCCAATAATTATCCATTAATAATTTTATTTAATTATTTCCGATCAATTCATTAAATTATCCTTTGATATAACTATACAATTATAATTTTATAAGTTTTTTTGTACAAGTTATCCTTTGATGATCTAGAAATTATCTTTTTAAAATGTTAGTAAATTTTCCATGAAAATTTATATTTTATCCTCTGATAATTTTAATAAATTATCCTGGGATATATTTTTGAAATTATTGTCTATTAATTTTACTCAAAAGTATTTTCATAATTTGTTTAGAAATTATTATTGATAATTCAAAATAATTATCTCATGAAAATTTTAAAAAATTATCTGACATGGACTGATCACCCTTAGAGGATATTTGAGGCGATTCAATCTCGATAGAATATTCTAACACTAAATCCTGAAATGCTTCATCTTTTTGAAACCATAAAATCACAGTAATTTGAACCCCTAATTTAAACACCAAGTTAAATCATAGATATAATCTAAGACTTATGTTAGTTGTAATAATTCCTCCTAATTAATTTGTTTACAATTTAAACAGGTCAAAACCATGATAAGAACAATATTGTTTTTGTTAATGGTGGTCATTAAAGGTGGTGGTGCATTGGGAAGAAAGATACACAAATAAAATAAAGTTTATTAATTGATTTAATCAAAATAATATAATAAATATATTAATAACATAACCATAAGTGAGATCTAATAAAATAGTGGATGCACACAAAATTTATGCCCTGTCTACGGTAAACCCAAAATTTGGGACCAAATGGTGGTCTTGGATTTCATAAATGATAAACCATTTAGGAGATATTAGGTTGTTTTGTAAAAATAACATAATACAAAAATTAAATTGGTTATGCTCCAATGTGATCTTACCAAAGGACTGATGCACAAAAATTTTATGCTTTTCCAATGGTAAAACATGCATCCCAATCCAAAGAGTGGTCTCATATTTTTTATATGACAGACAATTTGGGAGATATTAAATTATTTTGGATAAATCACATGTGTATAATATAACCTATTTAATATTTTTATTTTTTATGTGTGGATGATCGACAATCCCTAGAATCTCAAACTAACTAAGTTCCTAAGTCTAAAAAAATCCCATAAAATATTCAATGGATATATATGTGATTTTATCCCCAAAAAATTATTTAAATTATATGTTATTTTATTTTTATTGAAAAATTATATTTACACATAATAATCCCCATAAATAATTATCAAAGATGGTTTTTACTGTCCTTAAAAATTTAGGTTGTTACATACACCCATAATGGAATTTAGTCACATTGAGTAAAACATCCCCATGCCATGGGTGAAAATTTACTATCAACTTGGTGGGTCCAAACTTGTCTTAATAAGAAATCCCATCAAACTAAAAAGAACTTAGAAACTCTATAATGTTTTTAAAATATGTACCAATACAAATGTGTTACTGATCCATTAATTTATATGGTATATGATTAATATAATATCATATAGTATACCCAAAATATTAGAAAAATAAAAATTAATTGCATGGTTTCTGATTTCAATCAAAATATAGTGCAGATTCTCTAATCATCGGTTGTAGAGATCCCATTTTAAAAATAAAACAAGGTGTTATAGAAGCTTATCTTATTTAAGACCTTTGTAAAAGTGATTTTGGTTTTGGAAATGTGTTGGTTGCTATCTTGGGAGTATATATTAGTGTATGAATAAATGTTTGAATCTATGGGATGATTATTGATTATTTTAGTAGATTATTTTTTTATTCTATGGTTAAAATCACTCAGTATTATATCATATGGAGTTCCACATGTACTTTGGAATTCCTCTCTAAGTCACCCCAGTCTTATTTTATCAGATCCAAAACTAATAAACATATTCTTTATATATTTTATTTGATACCAATTATGAAAAGAAAAATTGAACCACAAATAATTAGAATATAATAAAACCATATTGAGATGTTTTTATACTCAATACCTTTTATATTTAGTGTTTTAAAGTATTGGAAAAAAAATTACTTCACAAAACCCACATCTTTCTCACAAAATGAATAATGATAACTATTTTCATATTGATAAAATTCATAATGATGAACATCTTAATATTACCATAAATTCATTATATAATACATTATAAAGTATGTAATATAAACCATAAATTTATCAAAATATAGATTATAAATATTTGGATGTGTATCATCAAATACCTATGACATTTTTTCTCATAATATATAATCGATGTCTTAAGGGGATATATAATTCCACAACCCACCCATTACAAAATATTTCTATTGCATTCATTATATAAAGGGAATAAATAAAACGTATAGTAAATAATAATACTTATTTTATAGTGAATTATCATATGCATTGGGATAAAAGAATGTCAATTTTTCCTAGTAAATAATAAAATTTCCATTAGTAGTCAATAATAATCCATATTAAAATAGCATGTATTCAAAATATCAATATTTTATAAGTCAATAACTGAACTATCTCTCCTTACAAACAAACACAAATATGATTTATACATGATAGGGTATTAAACCATATAGTGTAATGATTATATAGATAATTAAATAATAAAAATGATATTGAATACATCCACTATAATAAGGAATATATATTTAAGGTAGAAAAATAATGTTAAATTAGAGATGGAGAATGATAGAGAATATATTCACAATGATACAAATGAACTAAGAAAATCCTTTATGAAGATAAGGCGCATATAATTAATTATTAGGGGAGTAGTGAAGACTATAACATCATCATAAATAATGGTATTATAGTAAAAGAAATTATTGTTGGATATTGGAAGAAAAATAAAATCTAAAAATTAAAAAATTATTTTTCCTTAGAACTATTGTAAGTTTATTACAAAGGAGAAGTTATAAATCACCTGAAAATATATTTTAATGAGGTGTTAAGGATGAATATTTTTTTGCAAAATAACATATTATAAAAGAATATTTAAAATAATTAATACTTATATATAAAATGTGGACTAGAGGGAAAAAATATACATAAGTGAATTGAAATCCTTTTTTAAGTATTTTAGAAAAATAATATCATTTTCTTTTGAGATAAAATTGAAAAATTACCAACATAATGGGAATATAAATTAAATTTAAAACCATGAATTTTTTTAATGAATCACAATAATTAATAATGGTCCTGATGGTGAGAAAACTCCTCCAGAAAAAATGTAAAAAACCGATTCTCGTCATAATTTTGTAAACAAATTAAAAAAATATGATGTATAAAAAATTTAGAAATATTAATTTTAAAATATTGAATATAAATTAAAATTTTAGAGAAATTATCCTTTATAAATCATTTAACTATATAAAATAAATTTTTAATCAAAATAATGTATACATATTTCAAGGATAATGATTCGTAATTTAAAAAGTAGATGCAATTTCATGTTTTCATATAAAAATGATTTGGTTGATAAGAGAGAAAATGATAGTAAAAATGAAATTATAATAAAAAAACCTATAAATAACAAAAATATAATTAAATGTATGGAGTTTGAATAAAAATAATATACACTTAATTTAATTTAAATAAAAATTTAAAAATTCTTGATACAAGTGAGACTGTAAAATATACCTTTACTGCTTTGGTAACTTATGAATCAAAACCCATTAAAAGATAAAACATGAAATGAAACATTAAATACAATTATTAACGATATATTATTTAAAATTGGAATCATATTAACCATATAAAATAAAATATGTGCACAACTTGAAATACATATGAAAGAAAATAATTGAGACAAAGAAACCAAATTGTTTTTACAATAATTGATTAAAAAGCTATTAAAACAATGAACTTGATTTTTTTAAATCCCATTATTTAAATAAAAATATATTATAATACATCAATGGGTTAGCGAATCAATATAATACCATAATATGGTTAACAAAATAAAACATGTATCAAATAATTTAAATTGGGGAAAAAATAATTAACTCAGACTTTTACTTTGGTGAACATACTCTAAAATGGATGTATAATAAATTTGTGCCCACTATACATATTAATAAGATGGTTTTTTATTTTTATTTTAATTTATAACATCCATTTAGCATGACCAATTAACCATATATTAATTTTTTATTTTAAAATTTAATATGTAGGTGTTAAATGTTATGTTTTACATACATTACTTCGGTTTGGCGTTTCTGATCCTTGATTTTTTAGGCATTGGTTCATCATATTCAAAATTATAATCCCATGTTAACAATTTTTTAATATATTTATAGATTACCATATCCATCTCATTGAACTTATCTTCATTGTTTTTTTGGAAATCGTTAATTTGTTTGGGTGACTATTGAATTAATAAATGAATTCAATTTATCAGTAACTTTATATTTGAATATGGAAACCCCCAGAATTATAAAAACATGTTAAATTATTCATTATTACATATTATTACTATTATTTAAGTTTGATGAATCGTCCATGAGATAAAAATTACGAATTTTTTAATGTAGGCGGTAAGATTGACAAAAAAAATAACTCATTACAACAGTTGAATGAGTAAGAACATGTTATTTTATAGTTATAACATCAATTTTATAGTAGTTAAATCATTTAAAAAACTTTTAATTAAAGTGTTAAATTAGTTTCATGAAGCATTATATGTATAAGATAACTGAAAGAGAATGGTAAGAAATTATTACATAAAAAGTGTCACTATATGGATGTTTTAGGAGATTAAATTTTATGGAGATTATTTATTGTTAATATTACTAATATTATATAAAAATAATATTTATATTTCCTTAATAATCTCATAAATATATTATTTATTAATTAAATCCATTTTTAGTACCAATCATTTAAGTAGGTTATAAAAAATGAAATAATCTGTTTATGGAGGTGGTAGTCTTTTTATAACATGTGCAATGATTTCATTTTCCATTGGATGGAATGGAGATGGAAATTAGTTTTTTAAATATAATTTTTTTAGTAATATAATGATAAATATATTATTAAATTCGAATCATTATAGAATATATTTAAGAGGTGAAAGAAGATAAAATATTGAAATAACTTGGTTAAGACTATTATATCATCTTTTGATATCCTTATTAGAGTGAAAACTCAATCCATCTAAGTTTCGTTTTTTGAGAGTAAAAAATGTCTTTTACATGGTAAAGTGTGTTGGGAAGGGTTTTGGAAGTGTTTAGTAAAGCAAAAAATCCTTCAGGCTTTATATTAGAGAGGAGGTTAAGGTCTCTATTTATAAGTGAGAGGAGTGAACCACCTATAAATACTTGTTTTCTTAATATATATTAAATCTCATACTCATGGAAAGTGGAACCAAATAATCCCAATATATATTATGGTATATAATTATTTTCAAAAAATATTTAAAAATATTTAGAGATTTAGTTTTTTGATATTTTGGCCTTATCCTTTAGTTTAACAACCCTCTTTAATCCTTTTATACTTTATTGTGGTGAAAAGTTTTTACCATGGTAATTTGTTTTTATGAAGAAAAAATAAAATTTATGTTAATAATTTTTTTATTATGCTGGGTAAGGATATTTATGCCATTATACGTGATTAAATTTATTGATGTGGAAAAAATTAATTTTAATAAAAGTGTACTTAATTCAATAAAAAATGTTTTTATAAAAAAAATACCACTTTAAGTATAAAAACTTTATTTTAAAATAATGTATAATATGTATTCACATGGTATTTATTGGTTTATATTTAAATGATTATTTACATTTTACTTTCGTATCCTTGCAAAACTGGATGGAATATTGTGAATTCATAATTAAAGGAAATGTTTACAAAATAGTTTTTATTAGAATAATATACAACCTAGGTTCCCAAAATTCAAACATAGATTTAAAAATTTATCTTATTAATTTCAAATCCATTATTGAAATCAAATGATTTTTTTGTTAATAAATAGTTTTCATAAACTTTTATGGAATGAAAATATCATTATGATTTCATAAAAGTTATGGTATTTGTAAAGAAAATACCTTTTCAGTATTCACCAAAAATATATATATTTTTTAATTTTTTTAAAAGTTAACCCAATTATAAATATAAAAATAAGAATATGAATATTATTTTAATTTTATCAAAATAAAATTTTAATTTTTATAAGATTAAATGTTAAATAAAATCCTAAAATATATGGGAAAAATTTATATATAATTAAAACTATTTCATTTAAAATTGAAAAACTTTATTCATGTTTTATGACATAAAAAAATATTTTTAATAATTTTCAACAATAATACCTATATTTAGGATACATATAAATTTATAAAATATATAATAGTTAAATAATTCTTTAGATATATAAAAATAAAAATCATATTAAATAAATATATTTAACCTTTAAATAAGTTATATTTTAGGTCCGAACAATTTTAAATGCATAATTGATATCTAAACTATATTTTGATACTTTATATAGTAATTTATAAATATTTATAAAATATATATAGATTCATAACATGAATTTTAAACAAAATAAATTATTAAAAATCATGGGTTGTCACATTTTGCCGCTCAAAGGAAATTACATCCTTGAAATTAGATCTTTTTAAAAACATAAACAAGTAAAAATATCACTACTTCATACACATTGATATTAAAATTTTAACTATATTTTAGATACTTAGTCTATAAATATTACTTTTGATATTAAATATATTTTAATTAAATAAATGTATCAAAACCAATATATATGTTAATTGTTATGAAGAAAACATACCGTTTCCTAAACTTTCAATTTCCATGGTTGTATCAATCTTTATGAGAAAGGGTTTATGAATTCCAAAATATTAAACATCACATACTCCATTATTATTTACTATTAAAGCCTAATTTAATTTTTATTTAAAATTAAAAGACTTCTACTTGAATATAAATGATTTTTGTAATGTTTATGTATAATTTTAGTAATTTTTAATCACTTTCATGGGTAAATGGTTAGTGGAATCAAGATATATGACATGTCAATCACCAACATTGGAAATAAATTAAATTTAGTTTCAATATAATCCATTAACCATTTTGCATTGTTGGTACATGATGTACCTATCACTAACTATCCCCGAGTGTTATTTTCATTGTCTAATCACTCCAAGACTCATACTGAGATGATAATGAGGTTGAGAGTGACCATCAACATATGCCTCCAATTGTAAATGAGGAGGAATTTTGAACCGTACGTCTAAATCATAAATTATTAGAGTTGTTACCATTTTTTAATAAAAATAAAATTCAAAATGATAACTATAACAATAATTAAAAAAATCAATTAAAAAATAAACAAGTCGAAACATGTATTTTTAGTATAATTAGAAAATAAAAAACTTATAAAAAACTATATTCCAACTATAAAAGGAAGTATCCAATATTTGAATCCACATCCTCATAACTAGATAAAATAAATCATAATCTAATGACACTCAACATGACTGAAAACATGATCTTGTAATTTTGAAAAAAATAGAATTATATGTCAAGTAAGTAATAGTACATAGTAATTTCCTCCCCCAACATTGCTAGTTTTCTTTGGGAAGGAATAATAAAAAATCTATTTATGGAATATAAATATATTAATTAATTCGTATAATAAAATAAAGGAATAACAACATATGTGACCCTTACTGCATGTCACCCAGTACTTAATCGACATCACCACAACCAATGAAAAGAGAAATTGGATCATGTTATCAAAACTTCAAATTAATGTATCTCCATTAAACAAAACCACGTGTAATCATAGTTTGCACAATAAAGATATATAAATAATAACATTAGTAATATATAACAATGAAAATAAAAAGATTCACCTGTGGTGGGAATAACACATCCCCTATATCACCTTATCATCTATGAATATCAAATCTAGTGAGATAGGGTGCATTTCTGGAGGTCTGAACGTAGACTATGAATATCAAATCCATTTAATAACCAATTAGAAAAAATATGTATCTTGTCTAGCTAAATTATTTAATTGATCATAAATATAATATATAAAAAAATTCATATGAAATATATATTGTAAAAATAAACTATCAAATTCAATCCAATATATAATGGTTATCAAAACTTAATATCCACATTTACATCCTCTAACTTTGGTTGACACACCTAAACCTCTACAAGAATATTCACATGTCATTAGGTTATCTTATCAATTAACCTTCCTAAAACATATTAAATAACTATTGTAATATTAATTTATAATCAAAACATCTATCTCTTTACTTTATTTTCATCACATGGATAAAAATTCTCTAGTTTCGCATTAATAATAAAAAAATATTAGAAACCTCAACCATATAATCTTATATATGATTCTGAAAAAAGATTACATTTAATCAACTCATATTATTTTATATCCTCATTGTATTTTAACATTTATAATATTAGGTTAAGATAATACCTTACTATAATTAACATAAATAATCCTTCTATGGTTTCATTATTTACTGTAAATTCCATTATCACAGCCACATATATATTTTGTTAATTTAGTTTATAAATCATATAATTTCACATGAATCATTGAAATTTCCATTAACAATATTAAAAAAACATAAAATTTAATTTAATCTACATAAAAATTCAACACGAATCCCATACCTTAATATGAATCTCAATTCACCTTGTCTTCAAATATCGAGGATTCACCCATAGGTTCTTATGTTCTCCCTAAATAATACCATAATGATTCTAAAAACAATATTCCAACAAAAATTCCCAATGATATTTTATCATTAAATCCCAATATGAAATAAAAGCATAGGTAGAAGAATGAAGAGTGGAAAAAGGATTATATCAATCTACATGGATTCAACCTCTTAGTGGAGAAAAAAATATAGAGTGGTAAAATGATAACCTTAAAGAATAAAAAAACTATGAAGGTCACTAAAAATCCTAAATTGGAAGAAACAATAGAGTGAAAGGGAAAATACCACTTAATTTTTTTGTATTTAAAATATAAATTTCACAAATCATGATGTAATATATTTCATTACACTATAGTTAGGGTTAGTCAACCTAAAATCTAAAATCCACTATGCAACATCAATTATCTATATTTGATATGTAACAACCATAAATATTTAAAATGTAATGATATTATATAGTATTAATGTTTAATATACATGATTACACTTCAATTAGACTGTTCTTTGAATTTTATACCTCCATACAGTCTTCTATAAAAAAATCTAATTTCTTTTTGAATTTTTAAATCACCCAAAAATAGTAATTTTGTAATGGGAGAAAATTTTACAATGAATTGAAAAAATATTTTAAAAATCATGTCATAAAACAATGCCCTAATATACATTTCACAATAACTTTCCATGAGAATAAAATAATTCCCCATATCAAATCATAAAGTAATATAAATCATCACACTATAATCATTGAAATTTTGACCTAATTCTCTAGCCACAACATCTAATAGTTGAAATTACCTTGAAATCTATCACATCAATTTTTTTTGACTCAGTAACAAACCTTGATGTAATTAGGGGAATTATTCATTTATTTTACCAAATCTTATGTTTTCTATATTTTTTCATAGAACTCATCTCTAGAATTACCTTTTCCCTTATCTAACAAGTAATAATCCAACATGTATAAAAATAAGAAATTTGGAGTCTCCACATTGGAAACCACTCAAATTATTATCATTCTCAAGTGTCAAAGAAAAATCATAGATAAAATAATTAGAAAACCTTTATACTAACTAATAAATTAGACATATTTTAAATATACATATCATTATCTATATAATTAAAAAAACAACCCTCATTAAAAGGATCATAGTTCAAAATATATTATGTTATTAAACCTATATTTATGAATCACACTCTAATGTACATTCATCTAAACACCATGCCTCCATAAGACACACAATATAGAAATAACTCATTTACACAAAACATTCTCCTAATGGTCCTAAATATACCTAGATTACTCTATGAACATCATATCCTCCTAAATATATAAATTTGTTAAGTCTCCAATTTGATAATCATTATAAATATATATCTATAGCTCTGAAACATGAATAAAATAATTAATTTAAAACATATGTGGCGGATTTTTCTACATATTAACAACATAATTACTCAAATCCAATAAATTTAATGGTATAATAAATGACATAGATATATTACCACCTATAACAAACATTTTTTGTCCATAATGAGGAAAAAACTTCAAGTAAACAATATTTCCTACCTTAAAATCCAATGGCATCTTTCTCTAATATGTATATGATTTTTAATGATCATGGTATGGTTTCATTTGTTCATAAATCACCTAAAACTTCTATGTTAAACTAAAATTATATCATATACAATGATAACTAACTCCCCAATCTCAATCAAACAAAAATTGGATGCACACTATTTCTTATAAAACACTTTAATTGGTTCTATGCCAATATATTCATGGTATATATTATTTTAACAAAACTTAACCAAAGTAAAGTACATTGTAAATAAAGAACTAAAAAATATATTCAATATTATGCAACATGCCATTTTATGTATCTACTATGAACTCTATTTTCTAGTCCTCCTGATTATTAAATGCTATATGAAAAAAAGAGAGTAGAAAATCATGTTTTAACCTCTTCTAAATTCATAAATTAAAAATAGGATCCCAATAAAATATTATTTTCCTTGGTAATCAATGATATATCAAAAAATCTTCCACATGAAGCCTTACTGACTCATCCCTCACACTTTACAAAATAATCACTAAGAAATGAACTAACATGGTCTCTTAATCTAAAAAAACCCATGTAATATCATATCCACCAAATTACCTTAGGTAAAATTACAAAGTATATTTAAATATCTTCTTATTTCAAATTATAAACCTCAAAAGGATTCAAAAAAATAGCTGGGGCATTATTTTCGGTTTTAATTCACTGATAGAAAAAACAAAGGTAATTGAAATAAATAACCCACTTATTTTAACAGGGACACTAATGGAAAAACTAAGGTGGGTGATGAAATCATGAGAATTTACTCTCATGTTACCTATGGGATAAACTACTTTCCCTGAAATAAGACTCAATTTTCATAATACCTTATCTGACCTTATAGAGAATCACTATAAATATTATGTTCTTTATACACCTTCCCCAAAATATCTCTGAAAATAGATTACTATTCATAAAGAAACATGAAATAGTTGTAGATCGTTTGATGTTAACTAGATATATATCTAACATATTTCATATCAATTTTAAAATGTACTTGATCTTCCATCATCCTTTACTCACTACCAATATCATGAGTGATATCACAATTCATATTATTTCTCAGTTAATTAGACACCATATTTTGTTTTCTTAAGGTATAAGAGATATTGAAATTATTAACCAATAATAACTCTACCCATATACGATGAAAAAAATTTAGATCCCATTGATAAAATTTGTATAAATACATTTTATGGTCTATAATGTTCAAGAAGTTTTCATTTAAAATGTAATTTTACAATTTCTAAAATTGAACTATTTTTAAAAACTCAAGTTGGTGGGTTCATAATTATGTTCATAAAGATATAAATTCCAATACCCATAAGTGATTACTTCCCTATGTTGTATTATAAAAAACCCAATCAAATACATGAATAATTATGATATACCTAAAACCTGAAGCTTTACATATGTAATATTAGTAATGTGAAATTAATTAGAGTCTACTTTAAATACTCAAAGGAAACCTCCCATTGGTATTTTCATATAAAAGTCTATCCCATTCTGGTCAATGTAGTTAATGGTACTAAAATTAGAGATAAATAATAACAAAAATCCTTTAATATTCTACCAGTAAATGAAAATTTTGTGTGATTATAACTTTCCTTTCTACATTCTGTGAAGAAACATCCTCAACATTTGAAAAATCAACAATAAAACATTTTTGGGACAATGAATTCCAAAAAATATTCACCTTATGTGTTTAAAACATACACTTAGATAACATTCCATGTGGATAATGTTTTTATATGATCCACAATAAAATACTTAATTGTTTAACTTGATCCTAATAAATATTCAAAAACATCATGTTGAATTTAATAGGGATCCCCATGAATTGATTTAGAAACTCATGACATCCTTAAGTCTTCAACCTTATAGATCATGCCAATACATTTATGACTTCAAAGGGAATAATACCCATATCAACATTTGACGGTATTATTATAAATATTCCCATAATTTTTACTGATTGGATGGAGTTCCAATAATAATTAAATTATTAAGAACCATTTAAGACCTGTTAATTGATCAAACAACTCATTAATCCCTAAGAGTAGATAACACATCTTCATAATTACTTGGTTTAGTTGTTGATCATCTATAAAAATTCACAATGCAATATATATTTTATTGAAAAACAATAACAAAGCTTTCAAAGGGGACATGGGTCTAATGAAACCCATATGTAACAAATCACCAACCTAAATGCATAAATCTTTTAAATATGAGGGCCCAATTTTATAAGGATATATAGTAGTATGACAAACATTGAACTTGGAATATATATAAATCATTATTTCATGTCAAGGGGGTTATGTTATAACTTATTTGGGAAAATATCCAAGGGTATAAAAAAAATTGTTGGAGGCATTATACTTATTGAATAATAAGGAAAAGATAAATGATAATTATAACAATAATTAAAATAATTAATTCCCGCACAAATAAACAGACACATTCATTTTTTTGTCAATAAAAAAATAAATTTTTGGAACACTATATGTATATTATAAGAGAATAAATTCATCTACAAATTAAACCTAGTCCTAACAGGATAAAATCATGCCTAATAAAATGTCACCTAATACCACCCACAACATGATCCTATATGTTTGAAATATAATATGGATTAATTTGTTAAACCAAAAATTATTCTGATTATGTTCATCCTACAACCATCCCCGTGTGAAGTGAGAAGGAATCATAAAGAATCAGTGGATGAGATATATGAATATTAATAATTTAGTATAATGAAACAATTGAAAAACAACATAAGTTACCCTTAACACATGTTACCCTATACCACATCCACATCACCACAACTAATGAAAACAAATAGTAAATCATGTCATCTAAACCTCTCATTATAGAATTTCCAGTGAAAAAACGAAATATCCCCATATTATGGACCATATATGTAAAAAATAATAACATTATCAAGATAGAAAATTAAAAATAACAAAAACTATATATATAGTGGTAATAAAACATCCCTTGCATAACCTCAACATCTATGAATATCAAATCCATCCAATAAATACCCTAAAAACATATATAGAAAGTTTTTCTGAATTTTATAATAAAAAATAAATATCACATATGACAACCGGTGTACTAGTTTTATATTATAAAAATAAATAAAAAAATTTAATCCATGATCCTATGATAAAGAAAACAAAACAAACACATTAACTTCTCTAACATTGGTGGAAAATACTAAAACTATACATAAATATCTATATGTCCTTGTGTAATTACTACAATTGAACTGTGTATAAAAATATTACACAACCGTTTTAATATTATCTATATAATAAAAATATTCTACCCTTTTCTCTAATTCCATCCCATGGAAAAAAATTCTCTAGTTTCACATCAACAATCCAATAATATTAGAAAAATCAGTCACATTATCTTATCCATGATTCCCTCATCAGGTTTTTGTTTAGCTAATTTATTTTTGTTTTTTATCCTCATTATAATAATGTGTTTATAGTATTAGTTTAATCCAATCACGTACTCTAATTAATATAAATAAAATCCTTCCATTGATTCATTGTACCATGTAAATTTAATTATCACCCACATAAATATATTTTTTTAGTTTAGATTTCAAATCATATTATTTCAAATGAATCATAGAAATATAATTCCACAATAACAACTAAACAAATTTTTTTTACTTAATATACCTAAAACTGAAACATGAATCCTCAAACTCAAAATGAATCACAATTCATATCATCTTCAAAGAATGAGGCTCCATAATCAAGTTCTTATACTCTCAATGAAGAATCCAATAATGAATCAAAAACTATATTTCGACATCAATTACCCATTTTATTTTATTATAGTCTACCCAGAAGAAACAAAAGGATAGGTAAAAAAAAGAAGAGTTGTAGAAGGATTATCGTAATCTATACAGAATCAACCTCTTAGAGGGAAAAATATTGAGTGGTAAAATAATAACTTTAGAGAATGAATAAAATTCAAAGGTCACTAAACGTCATAAACATCAAGGGGAAATAGATAGTAAGGAAAGAAACCACTTGATTTTTATATTTAATGTAGATTTTAAAAAATCATGATGCATTGTATTTTTTTACAATGTAGTGAGGGTTAGTCAACCTGAACTCTAAACACCGCTATGAAACATCCCTTATTACACCTTTATATATCAAAACCACCAAATGTAAAACTTTCATGGTATAATAGAGTATTAAAGTGAACTATACATGATTACAGTGAAATTTCATTGATATTTGAAATTTATTTCTCAATACACTCCATTATAAAATATTTTTTTTCTTTCTAATTTTTAATTCACCAAAAAACTATCATGGTGTAATGAAAACACATATTATAGTGCAATGAAAAAATCTTCTAAAAGTAATTTCCGAAAACCATGACCTAATCTAAATATCGTAATGAAAATACATTATACTAAAATACTTTCCCACATACCATAATTGTTTAATATAAAACAACACACCATAATAATTATAATATCGACTCAATTACCAGGCCATAACATCCAATGGTGGAACCAAAGATTGACTATGTCCCATAGAAAAATCACCCAACCTAGTGAAAAAAAAATGATATAATGCGGGTAATTATTTAAGGATGTTTATAAAACCAATTATTTATATATTTTTCACCTAGAAATCATCTCTAATATTATCTTTTATATTCTTAAATAGGTCAAATCCAATATGTAGTAAACTAGGAAATTTCACATCCCCATATTAGATACGAGTAAAATGATTCTCATTTTTAAGTGTCAAATTAAATCCTAAGATAAATTAAAAATGTACCATTTAAACTAACGAACACATGAGATATATCGTAAATAAGAATATCATTATCAAAATAATTTAGACATAATATATTAAAGAATGTACTATACTGTTTAGTTCAATGTGCAATCCAATACCACAACCATTAAAAGGATTGAAGTTTAAAATATGTTCATTTATTGAACATATATTTATGACTCTCACTATAATGTTAATTCACATAAATCACCATTCCTATAAAATAAATACTCTATATAAATAACTCATTTTCACAACACTTTCTCCTAGTGATCCTGAATCTACATAGCTCACTCTATGAACCTCATATCCACCTAAATATCTTACTCCTATAAATCCCCAATTTTTGAATCATCCTTAATATATCTTTGTAGCAAGGATAATATAACTAAATCATGAATCTGGAACATTTGGGGTCTATGTTACTACCTAAAAACCACATCATTACTATGATCCAACCCCTTGAATGGTCCGATAAACTATAGAAAAATCTTACCCCCTATACCCAAAATTTGTTTCCTTTATAGAGGAGATAAAATTAAAGAAACATGATCACAAACCAAAAAATAAAATGGTCTAATTTTCCAATATATATATGATTTATAATGATCATGGGATGGTTTAATACACTCTCTAATCACCTATACATTTTCTTCCATAATATACACTATATCAGATCCAATTATCAATGACTCCCAAACTCAATAAAACCCAATGTGGACCCACACCATTTTCCATAAAACACATTAAATGGTTCCATTAGAAATGATTCATTATAGATGTTATTTTATGAAAACTCAATATAATCAAATTACTTCACCTATGAAACACTAAAACTATAGAGACATGCATGACAAATGTCCTTTTATGTATAAATTATCCACACTATTTTCCTGTACCTCTTAGAATGAAATTATCTTCTATATAAATGAGTGTCAAAACAACATTTTAACCTATTCTAAAATCCTTATGTAAAAATAGGATGTCAACCAATCATTATTATCCCTAGGACTCTATGACATGTCACCAAATCTTCCACAAAAATTATAACTAACTCATCTCTCACACTAGACTACATAATCACTAGGAAATGAGATAACATTTCCATATAATATAAAACAAGACAAATAATATCATATACACTGATTAACATAAGAAAAAAATCATAATTCTATTTAAATTCATATTATTTTCAATTAAGAACCTCAAAAAATTGAAACAAACTATTTCGTACTCAATATTCAGTTCTAAGTCACTGAGATAAAAACCACAGAGGAAAAAATTCTATGACTGAATTATTTTAATTGGGACACCAAAACCACATATACAAGGAATGATTCATATTAGATATTAAAAAATCCATATCCTAATGTGAGTTATGAAATATGTAATAATTTAATCTTTCATCCCTTTAAAAAATAACATGTTTCTCTAAGATTGCACTTGATGTTTACCATCCTCTATCCACTGTTTGAGAAAATCACAATAAATAATATATTCTATACCCACATAGATCCAAAGATCTACCAAAATAGATTCCTAAATCTAAAAAAACATTATAGAGTTTTATATATTTTGATGTTGGGTATCTATACCACTAACCTCTTCCAAATTATTATGAAAATCTAAAAGATCCTCCATCATTCTACACTCATTAACACTATCACAAGTGATATCACAAATCATTTTATTTATTAGTTAATTGGACACCAAGATATGTTTTATTGAGGTATAATATTTCTTGAAATCATGAAACTTTAATAACTATACCCATATACACTAAAAAATTAGATTATATTGAGAGAAGATATATAACTATTTTTTTAGTCTATATAGTTCTAAAAGTTCTCCCTGTTACGGAAATTTCACCATAATTTTTAAAAAATACTATCATCATAAAATCTAGATGTTGGGTTTAACAGTTATTCTGGTAAATATATAACTTCCAATACCCATAATAGATAACATACCTATGATATATTAACAAAAAATCCATTCCATTATTGGAAGCATCATTATTGACCTTAAACATAAACTCTTCCTTTCATAAGCTAAGGATATGGGATTTAATTCGAGTCTCATTATAATACTTAAAGTAAACCTTCCATTAATTTTTATATATAAAATTATATTCCTTATTTTTTAATGTAGTTAATGGTGCTACAATATAATATAAATTATCCAAAATAAAATCCTATAATATCATAGAAAAAAAATAAAATTATATATGATTATAATATTATTAGGTACCTTAAATGAATAAACAACCTCAATCATTGAAAAATTAACAAAGACACCTTGATGAGTCATTGAATGACAATGAAAATTCAACTTATGTGTTTTAAAAATACACTTGTGTTACTTTCCTTGAATAAAATGTTTTTCATAGGATCCCAAACGATTTACTTAAAAGTTTAATTTTCTCTTCTCATATATTCAAATAAACTATGATGAATTTAATATGGACATCCATTAGAAGATTTTGATGCCATGAAACGATGAATATATCAACCCTAAGATCATTCACGTGTGTTCCCGAATTCAAATGTCATAATTCCCATATCAACATTTGAAGGAATTATTCTAAATATACTTCTCATTTACCCTCATTTGATGAACTTCCAACCGTAAAAAAATTATTCAGAACCAAATAGGACCTTTTACTTGGTAAAAAAAATCATTAGTATTCAATATTAGATAAAATATATTTACTATATCCTAGTTTTTTAGTTGCTGATAATATTGGAAAATTAAAAATCCATAATGTATATTATTTAAAAAATATAGCAAAGATCCCAAAGGGTAAAATTATTAGGATAAACCCATATATAATTGTTCACCTACCTAAACCCATATGTACTAGATTATATCTCTTACAAACAAATGTAATGAACTCAATTTACACATTAGGTAAAAATTTCTATCACTTATAATATTTAGTGGTATCCTATATAATTTATAATCATTCCAAGATAAGGATGAAATTGGAAATTTTTATGAGTAACAGTATGAACACAGTAATTGGTTGATACAATCCTATGACCAACATACATCCTTAGCACACGTTTTTCAATTTAGGACACCTCCAAAGGGTGTATATAATACTAAGGGTCTTCAAATATTGAATATACTATGTAATATTTCTATGAATAAATTAAGTGAAATAAAGGGGGTGAAAGTTCCACGAGTCTATCAATTCATAAGAAGTCATAGAATATCAACAAAGGGTTTCTCAAATGATATTTGGTTATCTTAGCATTTATTCTTCTACTGTATAATTTTGACCCCAAATAGCTACCCCAACTCACTATGTATAATTTTTTCCGCCTTATTTATTCTAATAATTACTTTATCTTGTAAGAATATTACTAGTATGAACTCTACTACCACCACACAATATCAGAGGTTTGACCAATCACTAATATTATTGTTTCTTGAACTATTGAGGTGGATACTAGGGTTGACACGATTTCTTGTATATTATAATATTTGAGATCTAACCCATGCATGCATAGAGGGGATAATAAAGAAATTAACTATAAATTCTTAATGATTCCATATAAATAATATATTATATGACCATCCATATTGTATAGATATAAATTTTGATCCCCTAGTATTTTGGAATAATGTCCCAATATTAATCACTCAAATTTATCAAGGTTGAAAATAACTTATTTCTAATTGATTATGAACCATACTTTAATTTCCATGACCACATTACACACCACTAGTCTATTATAAATTATTTTCAATGACCTTTTCATTATTGAGATTCTCAGTATAAAACTCTAGAGTAAATAGATTAACCTTCTATTTAGTCACAAGTTATATTTTTATCTGAACGTCCTATGCACTGTACTCTTATTCAGCTAAAAATTTGGCTGAATACTATTACAATATACTGAATTCACTACATACTCATGAATATATGACCAAAACAACTAGATATACAATGAATTAAAATAACATTCTTTTTCAAGGATATTATTAAAAAAATATCCCTAGAACCGGTCTTTAGATTTATCACACTTTACCAATTTTATGTCATGATCACCCTAGTATAGGGTCCACCACTCCCACAATGCTCTTGAAAATAATCATAAATATACTGAAATATAATTATCCTATACTAATTTATGGTGCTGTTATGTTATCTCAACATTGTATAGCCACTGAACTATTTTCATATCTTAAATGAATGCCTCTCAGTACAATAAGTCTTGTTATTAGAACACATGTAAAGTAACCCGAAATGAACCAATCATAGAGGAGTATTCCCTATGATGGTCAAGAATGAGTTATTTTAGAATAATATAACATTATATTATCTGATATAAATTCAAATGATGTATAACTCAATAAAAGAATCAGTTCAAACCAGGAACAATGTAGTTTATATATGAACTTCCTATTATTCAATGAAAAAACAATCCAATCCAAACTCTATAACATCATCATGAATAGAATATATATGATTCATGAAACCATACTTTAATATTACCCTATGAACATTAAAATATTCCTCTAGTGAAAATTATTTGATTGTCAAAGACTATATATAGAATTTTCAAGGGCCCTCCATGGCATGAATCGACTTCCCCATCCCACTTCACAAAATAGGTTTAGGGAATTAAATCGCTTTACCAACCCTTGAAATAATTATATATGACTACTTAAAACTACATTTTATAACAATCAATATGATACCACTCTATCATGAAACAACCCCACTAGGAATCATCCTGAGTTGATAGTGTGACAGAGAGTGACCCCTGAAGGCCACCACCAGTAGAACACATGGTGTCAACTAAAACTATGGTTATAAAAAAATAATGGTAGAAATTATTCTTTTTAATATAAATAATATACCATATTATATCATATCCATAATTATACTAATAAATTCCCATATAAATTTGTATAAAATTGAATGAGTCTGATAAAATGAAAATAAAAAACATATAAACATAGTATATAAATTATAAAGGATAAAATCTAATATAATAATATGAATATTACATGGTAAATCAAATCATTTCTGAACTAGTAGAGCTTAGTAAGTCTCAAAAAACTTTCTTTTATGTTTAAAATTTGATAGATAATAATAGGATAAGCACACAAGTAAAATCTTTAATTTAATCCTATAACCTATCTTATGTCTATTGAAAAAGAAAAATAAAGCCTTAAAAAATCAATAACAATAGAAATATTAATAAGGGACTAATAAATTAGTGACCACCATTTCATGTAACCCTATACCTCATCCACATATCCATTTTCAATTTAAATAGACACTACTATATGATTTCCACAACTCTAATTACAGTAACATCGACCACAACAACTACCTATAACCATGTTAAGGATAATAAAACTATAATAACAAAATTTATATAGGGATAATGCTATAATAATAAAATAACACTACATGTTGTGGGAATACCACATCACTCATATCACCTCATTATCTAAAAATATCATATATCTTTTATAAACATTCCATGAACCTAAAAAGCGATGTTAGGTCAATAACACATCTAACCATCACACTAATATAAGCTAGTAAACATATCAAGTTATCATAGAAAAATATACACATAATTAAATCTAGTAAACAATTATAAAAACAACACAATGATCACATCCCACCTCTAACATTTGTTTACACACCTCAACCTCTACATGTACATTCACATTTTCTTATCATATCACATGAAAATAAAATTTAAAAACCACAAAACATAACCATTTTACTATTAAATCAATAATAAAAATATTCCACCATTTCCTATACTTCTAGTATATCTAATAAAATTTTCCAATCGAACATCATTAATCTAATGGTAATAGAAATAAAATTATATATCCTTACCTAAGGTTACTATATCAAGTATTCACTTCATTAATAACTTTTTTTCTAATACCTATTCCATTTTCACATCTATAAAATTTGTTTAATACACTCAATTACTCAAATAACCAAATTAAAATACCTTCATAGGTTTCATATATCATTTAAAATCTTTTCTCACCCCCATAATTTTTTTATTTAGTTTATATATCATTTAATTTCTCATAAATCATAATATTTACCTAGTAACATATAAAACAAACAATAAAATCTCACTCATGACATAGAAAATAGAATTTATAATCCCATTAATGAATATGAAGTAAAATTCAACATATAATTTAAGAATGATAAAAATCTTTAAACTCAAATACTATCTTTAGAGAATCCCTTAAGAAATATATTAATTTACTCCCCACATCATTTCTCTATCATAAATTGTTATTGAATACCCAGAAGAAAATAAATTATGGGTTTAAGAAGGAAGACATGAGAAATTATTACCTTTATATATATAGAATTGTGTTTTCAAAGGAATTAAAATTAAGAATGGTAAAATAAGCACTATAGGGCATCAAGGAAACTTGAAAGGTTTGAAATAGTTTCTAAGAGGAAGAAGAAATCAAGTGGAAGTTGAGAAAACAAATAAGTTAATATTAAAAAAAATGGGATTTTAAAATTTCTAACATAATGTATTTCGTTATATAAAAATGGGGGTGGGTCAAATGAAACATAGAAAACTATAGAATGACCTTATTATTTCCCATTGATATGTGACAAAAGCTAACCATTATAATTAAATTATATCATAGAATATTTTGACATATTGTTATTCTGTAATTACTCAAAACTACTAATTTCAAAATATATTAAGCTCCACCAAAAAACAGATATCAATTTTAATTTTTAGTTTTGAAATTAAATAGAAATAATTAGGATGGAGTGGAAAAATATTATAAAGAAATGAAAAATAGCTATAAAAATTACAATATAAAACTATTTCTAAATATATTTCCCACAACGATCAATAACAACACTAAAATTCTTTTCCAAAACAGATCATAATGAAATATAATGATTCAAACCACAATCTTGGGAATCACAACACAACAATTAGTCTATAAGAGATAACAATGACATATTCTTTTACTATAACATTTAGATAAAATACTTCAACCTAGAAAAGAATCATGGCTTAATGAGTGGCATTACAACATCATTTTTCCAAAACCTATATTTTCAATATTTTCACCCAAAATTAACCCATTAGCTTACTCATATATTCTATAACACCTAAAACTTTAAAAATATGAGGACTGAAAAATTATGGGCCTCTATACTAATTTTAAGATATTGATAAATTTAATATCTACATAGTTCTATTGTTCATAATAGATTGAAAATAGTGTATAACTATAATGCTAAAATAAATGTATTTCTTAAATTTTAATATTTTCTTACATTTATTCCTTTATATACTAGATGATGCTCAAATATACTTTTATACCTTAAAGTTCCACAATTGATCGATTTTAATGTATTCCACATAAAAGGTTTAAAATTCTAAAATCAATGATAAAATAGATAATATATGAATTTTTATTCACATGAAATATAATTATATAATGAAAATTATAAAATTTTCCATGGTATAACCTTATAATTACCTAGGATAAATTGTTCAGGAAATCCTGCTAGTAAATGATTTCAACACTTTCTTATACCTCTCACGCATATTAACATAATATTCTTTTTATTTCTGAAACCAGTTCAAGAATATAATGAATTATTATTTTAAATCCTCTATATCTATATAAAGAAGTAATTTATTTTTTGTTAATGTTTTTAAGATTACATTTCAAAATTAATGACCATTTTCATAATTAATGTCCTATACTTGGAATTTAAAAGATGTTTTCACAAATCAAATGACTAAAAACGTTTCAAAAAAATTCTACTTTACGATCATTATCATATAATATTTATAATAAATAAAACAATGAAATAATCTTTTTTAGGTTTTCTCTAAGGTAGAGGGTTAATAGGTAGATATTAAAAATTGAATATTTAAAAAGTATCCAAAACTATATAATAAAAATTTGAAATTTCAGCAGAGGGGGTGAGATTCAGATTCCAAAACTCTTTATTTTACATAAAAAAATGTTTTTTTGATTAAAATATTTTAAAAAATAACAAGGAATAAATTAAAATATATTTGAACAGATATAAGTATTTTTTGAAACAAAAATCAATATAAATTTTAAATTATAACATATCTCTAAATGACCACCCAAAAAGGAGTTAGAAATACCCCATTCACATTTAAAATATGTAGAATGTGATTTAAAACCCCCAAACATCCTACTTTGAGACCAGAAACATATTGTTTCCAAAAAATATTTAAAACTATTATGAATCTATTTTATGGCTACTTAAATGATCATTAAATATTTTTTTAAATATAAATAATTATTTTAAATTTTAACATAGCCCCAATCACCTGCTATGACCTCACCGACCCTCTCCACCCTGACTCGTCTTGGAATACAATTTTTAAATTTAAGGGGGGGGGGAGTTATATTCATACCCCCATCCCCCAATATTGACTCCAACAAAAAAACAAAGCACCTTATTTTCTAAATGATTAGGTGTATTTGTGGGCATCTATGTATATATGTAAATATATATATGTGTATATATATATATATCATTATGTTTGTTTGGAAAAATTTATTTTCATATTTATCTATTTTTAAATTTATAAATTTATATATTATTATATTAATTAATAATTACATATTATCAATATTAATTATTTAATAATAATTTCTATATTATATATATTATATATCTATATATTATACATATATATATTAATATAAATATTTATAGTTATATATATATATATATATATATATATATATATATAACATGAAAAAATTGACATTTAACAGCATATTTTAAATGCACACACACACATATATATTTGCATATTAATAAATATTTATATTTATTTATAACCATTTTTATATTCACACGCACACGTATGTATATTTCAATATTTTTATATTTATGTACACATTTTTTATATTTATATTTTTTAATTACTATATATATTTTAATTTATATTTAAATATTATTTACAATACTTTTTAAATAGAAATTGTAATATTATATTTATGTATAAGTTTATTTTTTATATTTTTTATCTATTTATAAACTTATATACACATATAATTATATATGTCTACATATTTTTTTTTAAATTAAAAATATTTCATGTATATTGATGATGTAAAATCCCATTAAATAAATTAAAAAATTGATGATAAATAAAATAAATAGTGATAATTATAAAAAACTCCTGAAAAACTCATAAAAATTTTACATTTAGTGATGGTTTTAAAAACTACTGCTTAAAAATCACTACCAAATGATGGTTTTCTATAATATGAATTTATAAAAAAATTAATTTACATGATTTTATTGGAAAATAAATCCCCATCCTCCCCTTAAAAATTTGTTTTTATCATTATTTATTGGAATATTATACAATATTTTTTAAGAGAATGATCATCAAAAATATAATTGGCCATAATGATCACAATGATACAAAATCAATATTATAAAGTGTTTTCAATAAATTAAATACAAAATCAATATACATACAGAATAGCTTCTTCCTCTATAAATAATTCGTGCACATATCTCCAGAACCAATATGCTAAAATTTTGAAAAAATATAATTTTTTTCTATCCAATACAAAACCAAATGAAAAATCTCCATGTATTTTCAATATGATAACTATTGGTAAGGAATTTTATATAAAAATAGTTTTTGATAAAATAAATTTAACCATATATCAAAATTGGATATATATGAGTTATAAATGAAAGGTAATCTAGAATATTTAAATAGGTTTTGAAATTTTAAATATGACCATTATCATTTATATTTTATTTTCTTGTTTGGTAAAATAATAGTTGATTATAAATTTGAAATCTATATTTTTTCTAAATAATAAAAATACCTATTTTTTAATAAAAGGACTAGGCACATCAAGGGTTGGGTTGAGTAGTTGAATTTAAGTATTGTACTCAAAATTGTATAACTATGAGATAAAATTAAATTGAAAGCTTATAAATTATAAAAAATGATTAATTATGTATATAAATAATTCAAAATGTAAAGGATTAAGTAGTAAATTCTTTCATAATGATGATAGAATTTTAAAACTTCCTTTTAGTTCATGGTTTATAGAGAATATTGATACATTAAAGTTGTTAAATTTACATGCATGAGATGCATTTACACATTCTTTTGATGCATGAGACATACATATATACATAAATTTATAAAATTATGATATTATATATAGTTTACATTTAATATATTCATATGATGAATCTATTTTTCATGCATACAATTCATGATTATAATATTTATATGATATATATATTATTAATTCCACTATGTGGTTTATTCATTATTCATAAATCCATTATGAATGGATTAATTACATTGAATTTATTTTTTAAAATGAAGTCCTTAAATATATACACTTTGGAAGGTAACACATGAGGTGCATTTTGTTTTAATAAGCCTTAGGATTTAGCTATATAAGAATATTAGATCCTCTCTTTTCGGGTGTAGGTGATGTGTATGAACATATCTAGAACAATACTTCTTTGAAAACTCTTTTTATATCTTTTGAGAATTCTCTAGTAACCTTTTGGATTTCGAGTATCCTTAGGATGTGTTTGTGGATACATTATCCTAAGTACTCTATGGGAGAAAATGTGATTTTGTTCACTGATCCTCTTTATCTTTCTGAAGAACTCTTGATGGAAGGAAAATAAAAGATGTATTGTTTAAGAAATCTTCTTACCCTATTTTATAGTTTTATTTACATGTTAATTTCTTGAGGATTGATCTCCTATCTTTTGGGTTGTCTTCCTCATTATATGGTCACTAGATGATCATAAAAAATACATCCGTGGTATGAGAGGTTGTTTCATCCAAAATTATATGTGTTTGGATCACTAGTTTTCAAATAAAAATGGAAAATAATGTGTTTATAAAATCTATGCAGGTTACATAACCTTTCATGATAAATTTAATGGTAAATATTATTTACTAGTATGCTGGTTGGTTAGATAAAGGTCATACCATTATGAAGAAGGTCTGCATATGGGTAACCTCTGTTTTTTATTTATGAAAATGAGTTTTATAAAATTAGTATCCTAACATAGTAATTCCTTGATAAATGTAATATATATATATATATATATACTTATGCATTACCCTTACATAAGACATTTCATAAAGATAGATATACCTTTATCCATTTTTAACAGTATTTAAGCCTTTACTTAACGTTAACTAATGTTTACCTTTATATAGTGTATGAAGAATTGTGAGTACCCATATTTAAAAGAGTTGAATAAAGGTAATAACATTATGTGTGATAGTTGTATAAAGGTAATATGCATATCACCATTAGACTTCAATGATCAAATTGAGTTTTATAAAGAAAATATGGGTAAACAAAAGTTTTGTGAAGGTAACATTTACATTACCTTTACACAGGATTTTGAAAACATTAGTTACCCTTACACAAATAGTCTACATAAGGGTGAAAGGGAGGATACCCTTATGCATAATAGGGGTGATGCGTAAGTGTATCTAGAATCAATATTTAATTTTTTTTCTATATTTTAATTGACTTTTATGGTTTATAAAGTGTTTATAAATCATAATAAATTAAATTTTGGGATAATATAATTTAAAAGGATTTTATTATTTTATTAATTAATTAATTATAAATTGTTTATAATTAATTTATTAAATGTTTATGAAACATTTTTCCCAAATATTAAATATTAATATTTTGAAATACCTTTTGAAAAATTAAATGACATACCATATGATTTAGAAATAAATGGTTTTTTTTGAAATCATAAGAGGTGATTTATAAAGTGTTTATAAATAACAAAATGTATGATATGCAGATTATATAAAATATTTATATAATAGATATTAAATTAGAATATTTTTATAATTCATGAAATATCATATAAATTCATTTTAATACAATATATTAAGGGGTTTATATTTAAATTAATAAAAAATGTTTATATTATTGATAATTTATATAATGTTATAATTAGATTCTATTTGTCAATAGTTCATAAATGTATCATGTTTTAGAAAATAAAGAAAATATATATTTATTTCTCACGTTTCTTTGATCTTCAAGTTTAATAAATTGAATATGAAATATGAATATTTTCATCCCATTTATATGAAAAATTCCTATTAGGATATTTCCTTGAATATATTGCAAAGTATGATGTCATAAAATTTAGTTTTGAACACCCTTGACATTAGTTTTTTATTTTTAGTGATGAGGTTGAATATATTTTTTGAGAATAGTTCGTGTATTTAGGTGTTAGAGTTTTTCATGAATTTAATTATCTCTTAAGTAAAGTATCCTCGGGTAGAGGGACGCTGGGTTAGACTACCAACTTTCATAGAGGCTTTCCATTGCTAGGATAGTGAATTGGGATAACTATCTATATTTTTGAGATTACTCATATACAGTTTTTCAATATGGTATAACTATATTCCTTTACATGAATCATTTATTTAAACTATTCATATGATGAATTTTTATATGTATTAATGTAAATTGATTCTATTTTTGGGTGATTAATTCGAATTTTCGGTTGTGTAAAGATCCACACATTCACATGGTGTAAACACATAAATTTAGTGGCTTGAATATGGATTTTAAAAAATAATTTATTATAACGTTGTATAGAAAAAAGGAAAAAATCATGAAAAGATATTTATAAAAAATATTGTAATAATTAGGAATTTAATGTACATATAATGTATATTAAATTAGTGAGAGAAAAAAATAAGAACCCCACAAGTACAATGTGTGAGATTCTTTCGAATGAATACCTTATCACAACCTAGATAATCCAATTATGTAATTTAATTCAATATATGGGTTCTTTTATATTATCATGTTCATGGAATAAAAATAATAAGTAATCCAAGATTGTGTAGTTAGTTATTTTCATACCATTTCCAGGCGCCCCTTGATTATCCTTGGTAAGCTTGTTTTTGGCATTTTGTTTGGTTTACACTATCTAGGAAACCCTAACTGTATGGATAAAAGAGGAATAGATATGGGTGAATCCATATGATGTAATTTATTAAGGATAATCCACTCAACTATCCATGAGTCAAAACCATTTTTAATGGGATGGTTTCAAACTAAATTAACTAACTATTGAGATGAATTCTCTCAAATACTCACTGTTTCATGAATTATGGTTCTTGTCTTACTAAATGGACATGATGTATGTGGTAATTATTTTTAGTATAAGAACATTATTTAAAAGTACTTTATGAAAATATATATACATTAAATGAGAAACATAAAATTATAAACTCATAAGACTATAATCTTATGAAATATTTTTTAGTAAGAGATATTTTATATTTGTTAGAACAATTCCTTCAGAAATAACTATGCATTGAATTTAATGAATAGAAAATATGCTTATATAAATATGAAAAGACTCAATTAATGTTTCATATGTACTATCTTCTAATGTTCCTATGGAATTATAGTCCCACATAATCAATATGACTGGGTATGTCAATGATATTCAATATGATTGAATATGTTTGGAGAGAATGTAGAATTTCTATCTGGATTATTCTGGTTAAGAAATTTATTCTATTTTCATATATGGAAATTTTCTAGAATGATGGATGAATTTAATAAGAGTTTACCGGACATTCTCAATGTGTTTAGAATATTGATATAGGTATACAATGTTTAAGTTCTAATACTAAACATAAAATATAAGGTGGAAAAATCTCAAAAATGGAAAGGATAATGTTTTAAAATTCCATAATGTTTCATCTAGAATCCATTTATGGTGTTCAGAAAGCAGTGAATGATTCTAGAAAAGAGAAATGATTTCATATGATGGGATTATCTAGAATACCTATAAGAGTTTTGGAACTCCATGGAATGTCGATGTTATTTATTAATGTCATATAAGTTGATTCTTTAATTTTGAAGGTAATGTGAAATTGAGTGTAATATTTAAAAGAGTTATAAATATATAGGGGTTGAAAATCAATGGAATAATTAAAATATCTTGTAATTTACATTCATGTAATGAAGTAAGTAGGTTCAAAATTATAAATTTGAATTTAATAATGTTTATCATGCTCATATGATTCTATGTAATGGAATTATATCTACATCTCACTTTTATTATATTATGAGAGGTGTTAATAAATATTTTTCAAGAAAAATTTGAGATTATTAATTATATACACTACGTGTATGTATCGTTGGATTCAATAACATGTCTTTAAAAGAATATTTTTATAAATTCTTTTTCATAATAGAGTTTTTATTAGGTATTATTTAAATTTGAAGGTATTGTATTACCTAACATAGATGTTAAGGTTATAGATAAGTATTAAGACACCAAATGGGTCCCAAGTCTCTGGGTTCGCTCTCCCCAATCACTAAGGTTTCCCAGTGTCGTCACTCCCTCTATCTCGTCGCCCTCTCACATTGATATTTCTCCGGCATTCCTACCCATATTGCCTTTTTATTTTCCCCTTGCTCAGATTCTTTCGGCGAGCTTCCCACTTTCTATCCCGGATCTCTCCTCCTCTCGTACCTTCGAGATCTATTCTCCTTCTTCCTCCTTTTTTCATGCTATTTTCTGCTCAGCTTTGATGGAGTTTCAGTTAAATTTTATGATGATGATGTCTGTTTTCACAGTGGTTTCACGAGCCCGATGTTGGTTTTGTGCTGAAGAGGTCCTTGTCCACTCAACCTGCTCTGACCCCAAGTGCCAATGCACATCTCCTAGATGGATCTGGCGCATAGGTAACTATATGGTTTTGGTATTTGTGGTTCAGCGTTCGAAGGGATTCAAGGTGCTACCAAAGCTAGGGTCTTTTTGTTTTATTGGATTCGGTTTTATTTCTCTGTTTCCCAATTTCTATGGGTTTTTCGGTTTCTGTTTCTATGGCGTTGGAGATCCGATTCACATTTATGTCGATGAAGATGGTTTTCAAGAAGTTTCATTGGTCCCGATGACAGTTGTGTACTGAATCTCCTTGGATGCTCAACCTTCTCTGACCCCAGTTTTCTATTCGACTCTCCTAGTTGGATTTGGCACAATGGAAACTACGTGGTTTTGGTATTTGTGGTTCAGCATTCTAAGGGATTCAATGTGACTATGGCGAGGTGATTGAATGATTTTAATGAAGTGTAGAACAGATGTGTCCTTCCTCAATGTAGTAGATTCACCTCAGTCGCTAGTGGGATTTGCGTGATTTGCAGTGATGGTTTGAATTTTGAAACTAGAGCGTGGGTGCAGATGGCGCGGTGGCTTGGTTCTGTTTTACTATTGACTTTTGAATTCTGTAATGTCTGTTTGTGAGGGTTCCTAGTGAGTTGGTTCTATTTTACTGTTTTGAATTCTGTAATGTCTGTTTATGGGGGTGTGACTTGATGTGATGGACTGGTTTTGTAGGTTACCACTTACCCTGAAAGTGGTTTATCAATAAAATTTTAAAAAACCATTGGGGAGTAATTTTATTACCTCCCATTAGTGGTGTATTAAAATTACTAATTTTTCATTCAATAATATACTCTAAAAAGATATACGTACATATCAGATATGGAAACAATATATTTATTTTCAAATATTCTTACTAAAAATAAATAAAATTATTTCCTAAAACACATTATAGTTCATGTTATTTATTATAATTTTTTTCCCTTGAGGATTATAATTTCTAAGAAGATAGTGGGAGTATTATTTAAAATATATATGGTCAATGTTAATATATCAAATATTTTACCAATGTTAGATTAAGTGATTATATAATTTATATTTTAAGGAGTTAGTATTTTTCATAGTAAATAAAATTTAAATATGTGCATTTTTTTTATCATGGGAAAGTGAATATCACTATTAACTAAAATAGAATACCTATCTACTATTATTGTGATTATTCATTTAATATAATAAATATGTATAGGATATGTGATTTAATATAAAAATGTAAATAGTAACATTTTTTTACCCTAATAAGTTAACATCCATATTCCCTGAAGGCATACACCATATAATAAACATAGTATATCACATGGTATCCTAAAAGGGTTGATGTAATTATGGGTAAGAGAAATATATATATTAACTATAGTTACCATAAAATGATGGATATCAGTTTATCTGAAAAGAGTTTAAGAAATGCTGGTATAGTGATAATGGAAATAGTTACATTATTTAAAATTTATTTCATAGTAAAAATATGATTAAAAGAGTTCCACAAATTTTGATTATATACATAGGAAATTTTTTAAGAAGATAATAGAAGATAAAATTATGAAATATGATGTTATAATGTTTATTAGTTTTAATATAAGTTTAAAGAGTTGAACATTAGGAATATGATTCCTATGTCTCACCATTAATTCAAAATTTCTTTCTTCATAAATTTTAATTACTATAAGGTTAGTGTGAGTATTATTTATATAGTTACATAAGGATATGACAAGAATCACATATTTATGTAATGTATAAAAAATATAATCCATCACTATAATAAGCAAATGAGGGTCCTGTTATATATATATATATATGTGTGTGTGTGTGTCTGTGTGTGTGTGTGTTTGTGTGCATGTGTGTTGGTTTAAAATTTATTATATTGGTTGTAATAGTTGTAATCATATCTTTTAATTAAAATAAAGAAAATCTCTATTTATAATTTTTTCATGTTTTCTAGAACTTTACCTTAGATGAACATTCATATGATAAATTTCCTATAATGGTAGAAACATTGAGTTATCCCTAACCAATGATCATGATGGAGTATAATGGGTTCTGATTATATGTAAAGGGTAGATTTAATATATTATTATATAAATTATATTTTTTTGTATATTAGATTTTATAAATTTATTCTTGTGGTATTAAGTAGAGATTTATTACTTAAACCAATACATTAAATTATATCTCATGTAATTCTATATGGTTATAGATATACATAGGTATTTATTATTATTATCGATCATTATTACAAATGGTTAGAAGATACCTAGCGTGAGTGTAGTGACCTTGACCCTAGTATCTCGAAGCCAGTGTCTTCTTTATAACATATTCCTAAAATATAATGAATCACATCCCAATGAACTATATAGTTTATTAGTCTTGGTAAACTAGATAGATAAATGATTCCCATATTATATTTAAAAAAATATAATTTTTTTAACAATAATATTATTCCCTCTAGAATATCCTTTCATATCAATCATATAAAACTTTATGGATGCCTAATAATAAAAAAATATGGGTTGTTCTGAAATTCTTTGAAAGGTTTAAGTTAGTGGAATCTATCATGAATGAATAAGAAAAATCAACATGGAAAGGTAAAGAACATAACACAAATTCCATTTAAATAAATTGACTATGATAATCAATATGCAAAGGTAAATGATGGAAAACACATTCCATTTATTTATTATTAAAACTGTCTTAAATAGATATGGTATAATCAATATATAAAGGTATATGACTAGAATAACATTCCATTTAATCAATAAATTGATAACTAACTTCATCCAGAGATAATATCATTATGAAAATATCACGGATAATAATACAAGTCATAATCAATATGTCAAGGTAAATAACTGAAAACACTTGCCAATTAATCAATAAACTGATAATGAAATTCATCTATATATAATGTCATCATGAAAATATCATTGAAAATAATAAACAAATTATTAACAAAGGAAATTTTTAATCATTTGAAATCATGATCTTTGGAACACAATACCTCTATTTTTATGACCTTTCACAAGATAGTTTAAAATTAATGGGTAGTTATACACTAGAAACCCACTTCACTAAGTCTATCGAAGAGATTTGTCTCATGATAAAACTGATGAATTGTAAGGATATCTATAAATACGATCCATCCATATCTACATTTACAAGTAATACCATATATATCGAATGATTGATTTAATTCGTGAACAATATTCCTTTCCATCAAATATCATTAATGATGAATGTATTAAATTTTCAATATTTCTCTATTAAATCAAATAACTTTCAAGATAAAACACCACATACTAAAATGAGAGATGTTTTAAGAAATAAAAATATCCATGATAAATAATATATATATTTAGGATATGTTGGATGTCCAATGATCATAGGAAATCGAATAATTCAAGGTAAATTTAATCAATAAAAAATGAATCAAAGAATAGAGTGTCAATACTATCCTTGGTCAAGATAATGAAAAACCATGCAGTGTAATAATATGTATGGTTCCAAGAAAACATATACTTAGTGTAGTATATTTAAAATAATTTTTTTGGTCATTGATGAATAAAAATAACATAAAAATACATTTATAAACATTATTGAAGAAAATTTCCTTTTAATTTTTAAAATATCATATTAAAAAAAATTAAAAAGATTTTTTTGAAATAATTTTCATTGAAAATAAACATCAAAACTTATAGTGGAGTATTTAAAACATTGAGTGGTCCTAAATGAGGTGAGTTCTATACATATCGCATGTGATAAAACAAAAATTCCTTTCACTTTTTTGGTAAAATCTAAATGAGCATTGTTCATAAAAACATGAAGATTACTTCAATGATATTTTATAAAAAAATATAGTTTAAAATATATTTAATAAATCAATTTAAAGATTTTATTTAGAAAAATTGAAATTGTTTTAAAAAAACATGGTTTTTGAAGAAATTGGATTTTTAACTAAAGATAGAAATGAATTCAGATTTTACTAAAAATATTATCAATTATTTTACGTACAAAATAGTGTAAAAAGTTCTATGTTACTTCAAATGTTAACAAATAACTATATTATAAACAAATTAATTGTTTTTATTAGAAAATTATAAAATAATTTCCTTCAATGGAAACTCATATATAAACAATTCTGATTAAAATGAGATTGTGAAATAAACCCTTACAAAGATTATTATTATGAAGTGGTAATTAATTGATGAATCAACTATAGGATTAAAATATAAATCCAACTAAAACATGTGGAAATAAAAAATTAGATAATTAAAATTAATTACACACATAATCTTACAATATCAAGGAAAACAAAGAAGTAATATATCCTTAATAAAGGAAATTGAGTTATGACATTCATCCCACTTGGTAATTTTCATCTCAAATACCCTTGGACTAACTAAGTAAAATTTAAACATAAAATACCATGAATTATGAAGGATTCCTGATATTAAATGTAAATTTAGAATCATATATAACATATTAAATAAATAATGTTTAGAATATTACAATATTCCTCAAAAAAGGGCAATTGAGATGAAGTCCCAAACCTCGCGCTTCTTTTTGAAGGAAATTGATTTAATATCATGTAAAGTGGTTTTAATCATGTTATTAATTAATAAAATAACCATATTAGTTTTTTATAATTTCATATATGATCCTCTTATTTCATCTTATTACCCTTTCGTTACTAATCTTCCATTATTTTTATTGTTTTGTGTGTTAATTGACTTATTTTCTAATGCATGTTTTTCATGAATCTTCTAGTTATATTGTGTAGTTTATAGATCCGTTATATCTATAATTATATCATGATTATAAACACAATTTTCTTCCATTCGAGTGATATATTTATCTTATAGGATCTATATAATCTCACATATAAATATCACAATTTCATTAAAACATTCCTTATTATATTTTGTGTAATGCATAACTGAAAAATGAATCACACAACTTTTTGAGGTTATAGTTCTCTATACACACATGATACGTTATCATATTTGAAATGGAATAGAAATTAAGAAGGTATATGTGATATCATAATTAATGAATTCTATTAATATCATAAATGTCATATATATATATATGTGTTAAATCTATCATTATATCCAGCCTTGAGTTTTGGTGATGGAATATGAATTACACTGGACTATGAGGCTATAGTCCGCCTACACATGATCAAAAAAATCATTTCCCATTTGATGAAATAATAGATGAATATATCTAATTATAATAACATAATAATATCTTATTATATTGGAGATAATGGTGCTATTACATTATAATTATTAAATATGGTTTGAGGGATGTTGATGAAGAAATAAAATGAAAACGCATGTTTAAGAACATTACTTCTTCTTTGGGGAACATCTTTTGGATTGCACTAAAATCATTCCTAGTATGAATTTATGATCAAAACCAAGGTTATAGGATGTTTATATGGGATTAAATAAGTGATTTGGGTACATTTTTCTCATCCACATGGATTTTTAAGTGTGAATTGTGGAGGATATAGGGTGAGCTTCTACAAGTGGGGGAGACAACACAAATAGAATTTAGAATGATATTCCATTGTACCTGTGTTTTTATCATTAAAAATCATAAAAAATGAGTCATTATATAAAATTAGTTTTTATAAGGTCGAAATATTTCCCTGAAATTGTTTTTGAAAATTTTGGTAGGTAAATTTTAACCATTATCTTCTTAGTTTAATACCCTAATAAATCCATTTTAACTTAACCACGTTAAGAAATTTTTACTTATTTTTATATTAATAATTATGAAAAATTAAGTTTAAATTATAATATAATATAAATAATTTTTATACCATATATAGAATTCAATTTTCTAAATTTAATTCATATAAGTGGTAGTATCTAATTTAATATTTTACCATAAGGCATGATGAAAAATAGGGTTTTCAAAGAAAACATTCTCATAAGTATCAAAGATTTAATATAAGAATTAAATATTAAATTGATCCCAATGACATAAAAATGTGAAATAATAACATAATCGAACTAATTTTTTTCACAACCCATCCTTTGTGGCCTGTGCCATGACTACCACATGCCTACCTTCCATAGGCTAGGGGCTGTCGACTAGCACTGAAGGTGTATCCCTAAAACTGGGAAGTCATTGCCTTTATAACCTATAAGCACACACAACCAAGCACACAGTAAGATACGAACTCAAGTAAACCGAATAGTAAATAGACTGAGTGTAGTAAGTGAAAGGAGATATAATACAAGCCCAATTGGAAAGTACAAGAAACTGAAAGTATAAGTAAACTAGAACATCTCCTATGAACACCTGCCAAGGATCTTACTTGAAGGGAAGGTACAACTCTCGATCGATCGTTTCTGCAGTATGTCTCTTCTAAGGTCCACCTCCAAGATACCTCTATTCTTGGTACTCTCGTCCTCAATAAACATTGTCCGTCTTCTACACCAAACACAATGAAGTGGAGGTATAACCTGTGCAGGGGTGAGTGTAACGATACTCTGTAGGGACCCCGAGACCTTCAAGGTCTAAAAAAATCCACAAAGAATAAACCACAAAGCATGGAATCAGCTGATAACCCTACTTAGGTATATGGACATTCATAAACCTAAGTTATCAAGTGTACCCATATCAATCATGAGAAAACATAGATTCCAAATCAAAGGCCCAATGCTCAACTATTCCACAAAAAAAGGAACACCACGAAGGTACGTACCACACATGTACGCCACACAGAAGAATACCATAAATGTACTAACTCAGCTCACACCAGGTATAACTTAGGTAAAAAAGTACAAATGATTAGATGTAACTTATTGAATAATCTTACTCTATTATGAGGCTCTGCTTCTGACCCAAATAGGATTGCTCGGTGCTGACCCACATAGGATCTCTAGATACTAACCCACATAGGATTTCTCGGTGCTGACCCACACAGGATCACTTAGTGCTGACACACACATGATCACTCAGTGTTGATCCACACATGATCGCTAGGTGCTAAACCACACAAGATTTCTCGGTGATGACCCACGTAGGATTTCTCGGTGATGACCCACACAAGATCGCTCGGGGCTAACCCACACTGGATCGCTCGTTTCTGACCCCCACAGGATCGCTATTCATTCTTTACGTCACAGCCAGCTACTGGGTTCCCGCACTAAGATTGCTCATCTCTAGGAGGGTCCGCTGGTCAAGGCATTAGTCGATACACCAACTTCCACTAAGTCCTATGAAAAATTATCCCAAAGTACGGACACGTTATAGAGGTTTCAATGCAATAGACAGTGCGTCAATCAAACACCCGTTCTGTAAGTTATTAGCCTTTTAGTCCCGAGGGCCCGGTTGGATTTGTGCTCGATCCAAAATAATCATATCCCAACCTTATCCAAATCACAAGTGAGGTATACCAAAGGTACTGTCTCACTCCAAGGTTTATAGTTCCATTGACGGTTTGTTAAATGGACTCCGGGTGCCAAAGTTATGGCTGATAGAGCGAAAAGTTTGTAGCTGGTCCGGGTCCAGTCTGACCCGACCCAACCCGACATTGGCTGAACCGACACGGTTTGGGTCGACCCAGACTACTGGGTCCGACCCGGCCCATGATGGGTGGCGTGGGGGCTGCAGAGCGGCGCGAGGCCGCCAGGGTGGCGTGGAGGCCACAAGGGCAGAGCGGAGGCTGCGAGGGCGACAAGGCCGCGGGACGGTGAGGCCGCGGGGCCCTGCGGATGACAACAGGGTGGTGAAGGTCACGAGGGCCGTGGAGGGCTGCAGGGTGGTGGGGCCATAGGGGCTACAGTACATCAGAGGCTGCAAGGGCCACGGAGGGCCACAGTGGCCGCTGAGGGCTGTGGGGTGTCAAAGGCCGTGGGGGCCGTGGAGGGCCATGAGGCCGGGGGGTGACAGAGGCCATGAGGGCCACAAGGTAGTGGAGGCCATGACCGACACGAGTCTGATGGTAGGTGTGAGGCCATGGGACGGCAGAGGCCATGGACGGTGGAGGCCGCAGGCGGGGTGAGGTCGCGTGGCGGCATAGGTCGCGGGGCGGCGCCGTTGCACCGTCACCTTCGTCACGACCGACGGTTGTGCCGACCATCGTTTTCATGCCCCACCGAGGTTGGTTTCCATCCTCCTCCATCACGATGAGCACAAAAACTAAACCAAGATTTTCAGAGAGGCCATACCATGTTTTTCTGGCCCGCACTCTCCGCGTTAGAGCGGTAGCAAGCAGCTATAATCTCTTCCTGATTTTATGATGATTTCTCAAGAACGAGTAAGGGGAAGAAATTCAAACAACCACCATACCTCGAAGGTTCATTGATGTTGGCGTGAGAAAGAATTCAAAGATGTCGATGTTCATTATGCCCACCACATACCTCCGATCTTGGGTTCATTCATCAGTTTGTCGTAGTTTAAGATGTTCCTCTTTGGCGAGAGGGTTCTTCATTGGAGGATGAGTTTCTCCATGATTCTACAAAGCTTCTCCCTTTTCCAATTATTTCCCCAATTCCACCCAAAATGAGGAAATAACCAACTTATTAATTTAAATTAATTAGATTAATAATGTTGGCACAATTAAAAATGATGAAACATTTCATTAATTGTTGGTTGGCTCTAGAAATTAAATGGGGTGTTCGAATATTTAATTGTATCAATTTAATTGGCTCAAATTAATGGAGGAAAATAATTAATGGGGAGTTGAGTGGTTTCTCCCCCATTAAGAGGGTTTGGGTTCTCCCCCCCATTAATTTCAAATTGGGGGTTTTAGGTTCGGTGGTCCCCACCTCTTAATACTCAAATGGGAGGTTGAGTTCTGGTGGTCCCCACCTATTAACATCCACATAAGAGTTTCAAAAAAATAAAAATAAAATGTTACACAATTTTATTTTATTTTATTATTTCACGAATAAGTAAAAAAAAACATCCACCCTTGACATAATATGGTCAGGGTGAAGGTATCCTTAAGCGACTATCGGTGCTGCAAGTTCAACGGTGCCCTCAGATTTCAATTCCAAGCACCGGTTCAAAAGTTAGAAAAACTCACTCGCACGTTTACTGAACATACCCAAAAAAGTTCAAAAATTAATTCTGGGCACTCTCGGCCTCAGAATCACGCGCCGTCAATTTTTGTGGACTCCTAAAATTCCCATTTAATTAAAAAAAATTACATGGAATTAAAGGGTCTCTACATTCTCCCCAACTTAGGGATTTACATCCCTAAAATCCACATAAAAAACTAGGAAAATAAGTGGGCGTACTGAGCATGAATTTGAGCCTCCCACTCTTATGTGATCTCCTGGAGGTTTCCATGCTACCAACGAACGCGCACCGGAGGTATCGACTGCCCAAGAAGGACCCGCTCCTGTCAATCCTTAATCTCAACTGAAACCTCCATAAAAGTAACCCATCATCGACGTCCAGCTCTCCGTGGTCGATGAAGTGGGAAGGGTCATGCACGTATCTCCTCAGTTGGGATATGTGGAAGATATCATGCACCTGGTGCAGCTGAGGTGGAAGAGCTAAGCGGTAACCCACCTCACCAAATCTGCTAGGGACCTAAAAGGGTCTAATAAACCTCAGAGATAGCTTTCCATCTCGGCCAAATCTCCATAAAACTCATCAGGATAAGACCCGTATAAAGACGCGGTCACTATCCTCGAACTCTGGATGTCTCCGTCTCCTATCGACATAGGACTTATTCATTCTCTGTGTAGTTTTCATCCGCTCCTGGATGATCTGAAATTTCTCTATGGTAGCCGTACCATCTCTGGTCCCACTAGTGCTGACTCCCCTGGGTTAGTTCAGCACAGAGGTAATTTTCAAGGTAGCTCATACAATGCCTTAAAAGGTGCCATCCCAATGGTGGAGTGATAACTATTGTTATATTCAAACTCCACCAAAGGCAAGTGATCCTCCCAACTGTGACCGAAGTCGAGGACGCAAGAACACAACTTGTTCTTGAGGGTCTGAATAGTCTGCTCAGTCTGGCCATACGTTTGAGGATGAAAGGTGGTGCTCAAACGAAGCTGCATCCTGAAAGCCTCCAGCAACCCCTTACATAGCTAGTAAGTGAAATGTGTATCACTATCGGAGACAATAATCTAGGGTACTCCTTGTAGCCATACAATCTCATGCATATAGAGTCGTCCCAAGCTCTCTACTGAACCCTACTCTCTGATCATTAAGAAGTGGGATTACTAGGAACTCCAAAGGCTGAACCAAGACTGCTGGTACCTGATGGTCCGGCTTCACTTGCTGACAAGTGAGGCACCGAGAGACAAACTCTTCTACTGCTTTCTTCATTCTTGTCCACCAGTACTATTGTCAGAGATCCTTGTACATCTTCACCACTCCTGGATGTACCACTAGAGGGGATGTGTGGAACTCCCTCAACACTTACTCCTGAAGTGATACTGGTACCATGGAACATCCTCTAAAGAAAAGGGAGTGCTCCCTACCTTCAGAAAATTCATTAAGTGCCTTCCTTGTAGATATCCGAGCACATCGAGCCTCGTAGTTAGCATCCCCGTGATGCACCTCCCTGACTCACTGAAGAAGTGGGGGGAGTGATTGTAAGAGACTGAAGAAAAGATGCTCCATCCTGATCTACAAAGGATATCTGCAAAGCAGCCAGATGCTCCATCAACTCACGTAGCAGTTGTATACCAGACCTCATGCTGAGTGCATTTACTACAACATTCCCCTTACCAGGAGTATAGACTATCTTGAAGTCATAGTCCTAAAGGAACTCAAGCCAAATTCACTGTCTCAGGTCCAAGTCCTTCTGAGAGAATATATACCTGAGACTCTTGTGATTAGAGTAGATTGTAAAACGCTCGACCATCAAGTAATGTCTCCACATCTTCAAGGCGATGACCACTGCTACTAGCTCCAGGTTATGGGTAGCATAGTTCTTCTCATGTTGTCTCAGTTGTCGAGAACCATATGTGATAACTGATTGCTCCTGCATCAGGAAACATCTGATCCCAGTACCAAATGTGTCGCAGTAGACTACATACCCTACACCCTCCTCAAGTAGCCTCAAGATGGGGGCACTAGTCAGCCTCTACCTCAGCTTCTAAAAACTCCGCTGGCATCTCTCCAACCAAAAGAAGGGTTTCCCCTTCTTCATCAATACTAATAAAGGTGCTGTAACTATGGGAAATCTGGAACAAACCTCTGGTAGTATCCATCCAAACCCAAGAAACTCCGTACCTCTATCACACTCCTGGGTGGCTCCCAAGCAAGTACCACCTCTATCTTCACTGGATCTGCTGCAACTCTGGCCTCCGATATGACATGTCCATAAAAGTGAACCTCTCGAATCTGAAACTAGCACTTTGAGAGCTCACCATAAGTCTGGTTCTCTTGGAGTGTGTCTAGTACTACCAGCAAATAATAGGCATGCTCCTCCTCATTAGATGAGTAGATTAGAATGCCGTCGATGAAGAATACTACAAAGCGATCAAGGTATGGCTAAAAAATCTTGTTCATGAGTCCCATGAACACTTATAGAGCATTGGTTATGCCAAATGGAATAAACAAGAACTCATAGTGGTTGTATCGACATCTGAAATCCATCTTCTGCACATCCGCGTCTCGTACTTTGAGCGGGTGATAACCTGATTTGAGGTCTAGCTTTGAGAACCACCGTGCTCCCTTCAGCTGATAAAAAAGGTCATCAATCCTCAGAAGTGGGTACTTTCTCTTCACAATCACTTGGTTCAGGCGCCAATAGTCAACACAAAGTCTCAAGCTACCATCCGCCTTCTTGGAGAACAATATCGGGGCTTCTCAAGGAGAGACACTGGGCTGAATGAACCCTTTCCCTCGTAAGTCCTCCAGCTATACCCGCAGCTCATGAAGCTCTGCGAGATCTATCTGATACACTGGTGTAGATATTGGTGCCATCTAGGGGTACAATTCTATGTAAAATTCCACCTCTATCCGAGGAGGTAGACCAGTAACATCATTAAGGAAGACATCCGCGTACTGGTTGA
Organism: Viscum album; assembly: GCA_963277665.1. Classification (NCBI taxonomy): domain Eukaryota; kingdom Viridiplantae; phylum Streptophyta; class Magnoliopsida; order Santalales; family Viscaceae; genus Viscum; species Viscum album. The sequence continues at coordinate 564,868,556 of OY728142.1, read as the reverse complement.
CCACTACAGGATGACTCAGACTCTCCACATCAACTGCTCCGAGGGTAAGGCTAGCCAAATGACGAGTGATTGGCTGCACTCTCCTTTGGGTAAGTCCATCCCGTGCTTAAAAGGTACCCTTCTCACCGTTTAAGGTATACCAGGTCCCATCCGTGTGGACACACCACACTTTGCGCCTAATACAGTCAATCTGAGCATGGACTGTAGATAACTAGTCCATAACTAAGATGACATCATAAGGCCTCGACGCCGCTACTAGGAGATCGTAGCCAAATATCCTGCCTCTTAGAGTAAGTTCACACTGCCTTCAGCAGTGTGTAATCGTCGAATCCACTCCTGTAGGAGTCTCCAGCCATAAGGATCGAGCCAATGGTCCATCGGAATCTCCAAGCTCAGAACTAGGGTAGTGGCAATAAAATAATGACTGACACCTATGTCTATAAGTTCTACAGCTAAGGTAGAATAGACATAGATCATACCTCGTATCATCTCCGGAGCTCCATGGTCGTAGGCATCAGCTGCCTGGAGTTGAGCTCACCCTTTTCCACCTACTCCCTGTGGTTGGGGTAGACCACCTAGTGGTTGTGGCGATGGCATCTCAAATCGTTGCCCACCACCAACTGCACGACCAGCTACTCTACCACATCCACCTACTCCCTGCAGACCACCTCGATCGAACCTTTTTCTCTGCCTGGGCGGTCCTTCGACTGTCTGCTGATAATCCGTATGGCGGATCAGAGAGTCATGAGACATGTGACCTTACCCGCTGCATGCATAACACTGCCCGTTCTTGTCATGACTTGCTCTGCCTCGGGTGCCCCGCACAACCAACCCGGAATCCTGCGGTCATCCACCTATAGGTTTGGTCCTCCTTGACCTCTACGACATCTGTCTACTGCCAGCTTTAGAAGACTCCGCTACGTGACGACTGATAGTGGGTCTCACTGCTGGTGACTACTCAGCAAGGGAAATCTATACTAAGAGAGCTCTCCCTAGCACCCCCGCCTGCGTCAGGATGTTGAGTGAGATCATCGATGCCCTGATATTCCACCTATGTCCCTGCTCGAAGGTCTGAGCCCTGAAGAATGGGTCCCTCAACATATCTTTGGAGTAGCGTTAGAGGTTAGTGAACCTCGCTGAGTACTGATCCACAGTCATGCCTCCCTACTGCAGATGAAGTAGCTCCTGAATGCGCACTATGCGAAGAGTCGCTGGAACATACTCTGCCCAAAACAGGCTCTCGAAGTCTTCCCAGAGAAGCGTCACCTCGTTGTGAATCTAGAGAATAATGCTCCACCATCTGCCTACTTATTACTGTAGAAGAAAGGCAGCAAGTATCACTATGAGATTAGCTGGTGTCCCTACCAGTTGGAAGAATCTCACCACAGCCTCCAGGCAATCCTCAGCCGCCTGTGGGTCTGTCTCTCCCCTGAACCTGGGTGGCCTATGGCACTGGAACTAGTTCAACACGATCAAGAAATGTGCATCCTCTTCTGATAGGGCAGGTGCCATCGGTGGCCCAATGGGTAATGGTACCATAGGTGCCTTCAATAGAAGAGGGCCCTGCATCAAGGCCTCATCACTAGGTGGGCTATCAGTGCGTACTATATCCGAAACCCTAGCTAGCTTTCTGCGTAGAGGCATCCTGAAAATAAATAGGTGTTCCCTGGTAAAAAAGTTATACCTAGTGAGCTGAATCAAAGAGATCACAAAGAAAAATCTTCAAAACACACACACAATTAGTATTTTCGTGCACTGAGTTAGTAATCAGAAGTTAGGGTCCTGGTGTATGGATAAGTCGGATGCCATACCAACACTGGATTCCCTAAACTGATAACCACACTCACTACACTTAACACCATTGCTGTTAAAACTAAAGATCAAAGTCCTATGTCCTCTGGTAGAATCGACTCCTCTAATACCAATTTTTCATGACCTATCCCCCAGGACCTGTGCTGTGACTACCCCAAACCCTCCTTCCATAGGCTAGGGGATGGTGACTAGCACCGAAGGCATATTATCTAAAACTAGGAAGGCATTGAATTTATAACCTGTAAGCTCACACAACCAATCACACAACAAGATATGAACTCAAGTAAATTGAATAGTAAACAGAGTGAGTTCAGTAAGAAAAAGGGGCCAGAATACAAGTTCAACTGAAAAGTAAAGAAACTAAAAGTACATGTAAATTGGAACAAATCCTATGAACAACCACCAAGGATCCTACCTAAAGGGTAGGGACAACTCTCAATAATTCATATCTACGGTATGCCTCATCTAAGGTCCACCTCCAAGATATATCAAGTCTTGGTACTCTCGTCCTCAGTCAGCGCTGTCCGTCATCTGCACTAAACACAACAAAGTGTGGGCATAGCCCATGTAGGGGTGAGTATAACGATACTCAGTAGGGACCCCGAGACCCTCAAGGTCTCACAAAATACACAAAGAATAAACCAAAAAGCATGAAATAAACTAAAAAAACTACACGAGGCGGAAAAGGGCATGGTCAATGTGAGGCTGTGGGGTGGCGGAGGGCATGGGCGGCGGAGGCCACGGGTGGCACGAGGCCATGGGGTGGTGGAGGCCACTGACGGTGTGGGGTTGCGGGGCGACGCTGTTGCGCTGTCACCTTCGTCGCGACCAGAAGTGGTGCCGACCACCATTATCACGCCCCAATGAGGTTCATTTCCATTATCCTCCATCACGAAGAACACAAGAATTAAACACAAGATTTGCGGAGAGGTCAAGACATGTTTGTTTGGCCCGCACTCTCTATGTTAGAGAGGTAGCTAGCAGATATAATCGCTTCCCAATTTTATAATGAATTATCAAGAACGGGTAAGGTTAAGACATTCAAACATCCACCCTACCTCGAAGTTTCATTGATGGTGGTGCAATAAAGAATTCGAAGATGTCGACGTTCGTCGTACCCCCACACACCTCTGATCCCAAGTTCATTCTTCGGTTCTTCATATTTGAAGACGTTGATTGTTGGCTAGAGCATTGTTCATTAGAGGATTAGTTTCTCCATAATTATCTAAAGCTTCTCCCTTTTCCAACCGTTTCCTCAATTCCACCCAAATGAATAAATAACTAACTTACTAATTTAAATTAAGTAGATTAATAATGTTGGCACAATTAAAAATGCTGACACATTTCATTTATTATTTTTTGCCTCTAGCAATTAAATTTAGTGTTGGAATATTTAATTGTATCAATTTAATTGGCTCAAATTAATAGAGGAAAATAATTAACGGGGATTTGAGTGGTTTCTCTCCCATTAAGAGGGTTCGTGTGGTCTCGCCATTAATTTCAAATTGGGGGATTTATGTTTGGTGGTCCTCACCTCTTAATACTAAAATAAGAGGTTTAGTTCTTTTGGTCCCCACCTCTTAACATCCACATGGGAGTTTCAAGAGAAAATAAAATGTTACCCAATTTTATTTTGTTTTATTGTTTCACGAATAAGTGAACAACTAACTTCCTCCATCGACCTACTGTGGTCGGAGTGAAGCTCTCCTTAAGAGAGTACCGGTGTTGAGATTTCAATGGTGCCCTCATATTTCAATCCTAAGAAACGATTGAAAATTTAGAAAAACCCACTCACATGTTTACTGAACGTACCAGAAAAAGAGTTCAGAAATTTATTTCTAGCACTCCGGGCCTCGGAATCACGTGCTGTCATTTTTTTCAGACTCGTAAAATTTCCATTTAATTAAAAAAAATTTAGATGGAATTTTCAGGTCTTTAAAATTTTACTTTTAAACAAATTTAAAATTTACTATATCCTTTTTAATTATTTAAATGAAAAATTAGTTTTCAATTAAAATCAATATTCTTCACTATTCATACAAAATTGAAATTTTTTTAAAAAATGAAAAATATGATCCCTAATATTATTTTTATATTCTTATTTAAAAAATAGTTTTTATTTATTCAATTTTATTTATAAAATTTGTAAAAATAAATTTTAAATTATGCGTGAAAAGAACGACATAGTTATTTTTAAAAAAAATATAAAATTTAAGAAACTTTTCTTTTAAATAGTTATTATTTAATGTGTAATAAATTGATGAAAATAATTTTAATAATTTAATTATTTCTATGAGTGAAAATATAGTTTTGATTCTAGGTTAAAATGGAATACTATATTACAATTAATTTAGACTGTGGTTTCCGTGTTCCACAAGCTATCAAAGAGATTAAATTTAATGAAATATATTTACTAGGTTGTTTAAGCACAGTGTTTCATGTCACATACTCTAAATAATATAATATTATTATTTTAGAATTTTGGGTTGTTAAATTGTCTCTACCATAAGTAAATTATATCCTTGAAATTTGATCTTTTACTTAGTGGTCAAGGGTTTGATATTTTAAAATTACTTTTTTGAAAACCCATATCATAAAAAGGGTTAATATAGCATCCTCATGATAATAGAGATTGGGAAGTAAAAATATATTATAGAATAACACATAAATTGGTTTTGAGGAATTATAGAATTGGTGTAATGTAATGATATGGATATAAAAAGGAAATATTAAAAAATTATATAGAGTTATAGAATTCAGTGATCACAAGAAATTGAATGATTAATGGAAATTTAAAGACCTAAAAACCTTAAATTGGTGTTGATATAAAAGACCATTTGATTCATAGGATATTAGGAAAATATAATAATTTTTTCGTTTCAATATCCCTTTTACAACATTTATTAATTTCATTATTATCTAAGAATATTAGGAAATATACGTAATTCATATGCTTCTATTCCCTATGCACAATTTAAACCTTTTGTTGGGATATGATCAATTTCCAATTCAATGATTACTTCATGAAATGAATATACAGGAATATTTTTTTATTTATAAATCACTAAAATTTACTTTTAATGTAACTTGAGATCAATATATGTGTGAAAATTCGTTCCTCATTTTTCTTATTATTTTGAAAAACTAATATGGTGAGAAAAAGTTATACAATATAATAAATTAATTTGTACACCTCTAAAGTAACACCACAGGTTCATCATTAATATTTATTTATCAAATAGATTAACTAAAAACAATGACATATTAACTAGAAAATAATGTTATCTAGTGGTAGGTGATAAACCCTGCTCATCCAATAGTTGCTGGTAGAATCCTCATGGCGTTTTCCAGATGCAATGTGTTGTCACCTATCATGCCATTTGTTGCTTTTACAAAACTATAATAATATAATTCCCATAACATTCACAAATTGTGATTAACAATAATTACTAAAACTTATAAGATAAGATAAACCTTAAAGTTACAAAAAAACATAATTATAAGTCCAAAAAATTTAAAGGCATTCTACCTTAACCAAATATTTAATATACTAAACTATTGGTTTGTATTCCTATACTTGTTTTTCAAAATATCCTTAATCATGTTATATTCCTTCCACAAATTTTTTAAAAAGCAGTGTTTAAGAATTTGAACTTATGACCAACCTTAAACTCCTAAAGCCATTATGGAATCATTAACTATTATATTAATAAAGGCATACATGATTCAAAAATTTTACACAATCTTTCTATGTTCCATGATTCATATAACCAAAATACCATGGTTAAAAATTTATGAAATTTTATTCCTGAATCCAAATACATAAATTCGTTATCTATTTTATTTTAAAATATGTCCTTCCTTGGTATAGGGGTTAACATTTATAAGATGGAACTGACTCAGATAATGCATAGGTTCCCCACAGTTAAAAAAAAAACAATAAATGGATCCTTTGGATCATATTTATTTCCATCTATCATACCTTTTATTTTTCCTCAATAGTTATTTTCTTTTTTCCCATTATCTTTCACACATGAAGAATTTTCCCATTCCATTGAGACACATTTCTATGAAACTCTTTCCACATTTTTCAGAATATTTAAATTGATCCATATTTCCTTTATGGTCTCCACCACTCAAGATATTAGAAAACTTAATCCTTATCTTCTTTGGTGAGTCTAATTGTTGGTTAAGGTGTAAGTTTTTCAGCATATTTCAGGATATATTATTAAAAATAATCACAATATCCTTCACTAATGTCATTTTCTCATTTTGTTGCCAAATGTCACCAAATTTATTTCATGTTCAATGTGAACATGATTCCTTCTGGTTCCAACTATTGAATAAATAAAAAAATCAATAGTGTGATGAAAAATAACCATAAAGGTAAAACCATAAAATAATTCATAGGCTATTTAAATCAAAACACATTATTTTCAATCAAAGATACCTTATGATTAAACCAGCTTATTCAGTTGCATAATCTATTCATGTCTTTTATAATTGTTTGTAAATAAAATTTGAACTATCCAAAGCATATCCCCTAGGAGAGTAAAACTAGGTGCATAGTAAGGCTCTTTTTCAAACACTAGTTAATAATCTAGTGAATACCAATGCTCCCTTTTTGGAGTTATTACCCATAGTTATATCTTTCTTAGAACAAAATTCAATTTTATTATCCAAATAAGAATGTATTTGTTGGTAAAACACATAATAAATACCTTAACAAAACTTTAGGGTGTTTTTTTGTATATATCTTCAATTTCTATCATAGGTTTATGTTTTTTAGTCAATTTTTATTCCAAATATAGTTTTAAAGGATTCATCTAAAATTCATTTAATACCAATTGTAATGACCTTGACCCCAATAGCTCAGAGTTGGTGCATGTTTTATTACGTTAGCATAAGACATAAGGAATCACATCTCAAAAGTCCAAAATATTTATTATTCTTGGTAAACTGGACACACACACAATCCTTGCATTACATTTGAACAAAAATAACAACATATTTTTTTATGAATAAAATTATCACCTATATTATTATAGTTCATACCAATCATAGTGAACTTCATAGATTCCTAGGAAAGGAAACAACTAATATTGTTCTAAAATGATCAATAAGGCCTCAGTACATCATAATATATCATGAATAATTATGCACAATCAATATGGAAGGTAATTTATTTAACTCAGATTCCATTTAAATAACTAGACTATCATATTAATTATAGGGAGGTTAATGACTAAAAAAACTTTGTATTCAATAAATATCTTGACTATCATTATAGGATAAGGCATAATCGATGTGGAAAGGTAAATAACTAAAAATACCTTCCATTTAATCAATCAATTGAGAATAAAATGAACCTAAAGATAATATCATTTCTAAAATATCTTGGACAATAAAATAAGTAATAATCAATATTTCAAGGAAAATAACTGAAAACACCTAGTATTTAATCAACCAACTGAGAATGAAATACATCCAATGAAAATATCATTACGTAAACATCTAGGATAATAATAACTGAATTCTTAATGATGGAAATTATTAAGCATTGGACATCATGATCTACGGAACAATATACCTCTAAATTAATGACATTTCATAGGATAGTTAAAAATATATGGGTAGTTATACACCAAAAAACCATTTAACTAAGGGTAACCAAACGATTCATCTCATGAGAGTAATTATGCATCGAGGTTCTATATTTAACCAGGACCCACCCAAATCTTCATGTCCAAATAACTCCTCATATATCAAATTATTGATTTAATTATATAACAACATGTGTTACCATCAAATATATATATTGAATAAATAATATATATTATTGATATTTTTTAGTCAATCAAATAAGTCAAATGATAAAACACTGTATGAAAAAAGAGATATGGATTATTCAATATGAATATCTATGTTAAATAATTTGAATATTTATAGTAAATTTATTCTCCAATGATCATTGTAATGTTAATAATTCATGGGAAAGTTAATGAAACGAAAAAGGAATCAAAGAAGTGAATGTCAATAATATACTTGGTAAAATTAATCATAAACCATCTAGAGGAAGAGTAAAAATTGTATAAATACAACATATCCCCGGTGGATATATATGTAAAATAAAGGGTCATATTCATTGATGAATATAAATACCATGAAAAGATATTGAAATACATTTTGGAGGAAAATATCATTTTCATTTTTAAGACAACATTTAAGACCAAAATTCACAAATAATTTTGAAAAAAATTATTTTAAAATTATTTTTTAAAACTTTTAAAGGAATATTTAAAATATTAGGTGTTCATGATGATAATAAATTTTATACATTCTGTACAAATTAATAAAAATCCTATCACTTTTTTCATAATAGATAAATGGTTATTGTTTGGTAAATATCATGGAGATTACTCTAAAAATATTTTTTAAAAATTGTCAAACATGGTAAAAATATATTTTAAAAATAATTTATAAAAAATTAAAAAACATTTTTCAATTTTTTTTTATAAAACATGTTTTTGAAATAAAAACTATTTTTGATCGATTATAAAAAATGAAGTTAGATTTAACTAAAAACATTTTATGAAACATTTTGAGTAATAAAGAGTATAAAACTGGTATATTTACTTGAAAAATTCATGAATTATTATATAATAATAAAATTATATGGTTTTATTAGAGAGTAACTAAGTAATGTACTTCAATGGATACTAAAGTATAAAAAATCCTGATTAAAATGATATTGTGAAATAAACCCTTACAATCATATGAATGCTGATGTGATAATTAGTAAATAAATAAATTGCACATTTTAAATGTAAATACAACTAAAAAATCAGAAACAATACCTCTTTTTATAAAATTTAATTACACAAATAATCTTATAATATCAAATTCAAAGAATAAATAATATAACCCAATGAAAAGGAATTGAGTTGTAAAATTCATTACCACTTGGTAATTTTCAAGTCAAATCACATTACCTGAAATACTTAAAATTAAAATTTAAAATAAAATGAATTAATAAGTATTGATGATATTATATGTAAAAGGTGCAATATATACACAATATAAATGAAATTATGTGCAAAACATTACAATAAACCTCAATGAAGGAAAATTGAGATGAAGTCCATTACCTCATGATTCCTTATGGATGAACATGATTTAAACAATTGCATAATGGTTTTTATCATCTTATTAATTTAAACTAGAACCATATTCATATTTATAATATCATATATTTTATTTTTATAACATCTTATTACCCATTCATTATTAATGTTTCATTATTTACATTGTTTTCATTGTTAATTTTCTGGTTTTTTCATGATTGTTTTTCCATGAATGTTCAGGTTCTTCGGTATAGGATATAGATCCATCATATACCATATTATATATATGTTATATTTTTTTATAAATTGATAAATTTTTGTAATTATTATTGAAATATGATCATGGAGAACGTATCACAGTGCTTCATGGATATGGAAGTCATACAAATACATGAGCGACATTGTCAATACTATTACATGTGAAAGGGTAAGGAATTGGGTGACATATTAATAATAAAGAATTAATTTTATTTCTTATATATCACATATATTCCTTAATTGTTTCTCTATTTCTCTCTATGTAAAGAACATGTGAAAAACGAATCACATCGCTTCGTGAGGCAGTAACCTGCTATACACATGAGAGAAGTTATCATATTTTAAATGAAATGGAAAGTAAGAATGTATATGTTATATATTTTTATAAAGTATAATCCTATCATAAAAATAATATTAAAATGTTAAATCCATAATTTTATCTATCCTTAATTTGTGGTGGTGGAAAACAAATTACATCGGTTCATGTGGTGGCAGTCCTCTTTACACATGATCGATAGTTTCATTTCTAATTTGAAGGAAGAGGAGATTGATTTAGGTTATTCTATTCAAATAATAACATATCATTATATGTAATATAATGGTGTTATTATAATATAAAAATTAAATAATATTTGGTGGAGGTGCAAGTAAAAATAAAAATAAAATGCTAATTTAAGAATATTACGTCTTCTTTAGGGAACTAATTCCTAGGATGGATTTGTGATTAGAAAAAGGGATCCTGGATGTTGGGAGGGGGTTATTAAGTGACTTGGATATGTATTTTATGGGAAAAATGGTTTTTTAAGTTTTAATAGGATGAGAGAGGGGGTGGTCTTTTAAAGTGGGGGAGAGGAGATATATTAAATTTTTGAGAGATTCAATTAAACCAGTGTGTTTATCATGAAAAAAGCTTCTAAAATGGTTAATTATCTACCCTTATTGGAAACAAGATAAAAATATGGTCTGAAAAAGGATGTGGTAAATTTTTTTAGGCCATTTTAACCCTTATATTTGTAGTTTAACCCTAGATAAATAAGTTTTTATCTTAACTACGGTCATTAATTTTTATAAATTTTTTATTCATAATGGTAAAAAAATAAGTTAAACTACTTATTATAAAATATATAATTATCATCATTGAAAATATAAAATCCATTTTCCTAAATTAAATACACATATGTGACAGAATCTAATGTAATATTATAAACACAAACACGATGAAAAAGTAGGTTTTCAAAGAGAAAGCTATCATAAGTATAAAGGGTTTTACATTTATAATTAAATATAAAATTGATTCTAATTAAATAAATTAGATAAATTTTAATATAACTGAACTAATTTATTATTTAAACCATTTTATAATTTAATTTAATCTCACAAAATTTTTAGATGAAAATGTAGTTTTTAATATAAATCAACAATTTTCAGTATTCATTGAGAAATAAAACATTTTAGAAAAATCCAAAAAATTTACCCTAATATAGTTTTGATATTATAATTTCAAAAATTTAGTTTATTTTTTGAATTTTTTTTCTATTATTGGTAAAAATTAATTTTAAATTATGTGAAAAATGGGTGAAAAATCTATCCTTTATAAAAAATAAGGGTTTTTAGAAAACATTTCTTTTAAATGATTCTTTTTTTATTTATAATAAATATATAATAATAGTTTTAATTATTTAGTTAGTAATATTAATACTTATAAATTTAACATATAGGTTTTAATGGTATACTATATTAATGTTTATCTAAACTCGGGGTTTCCTGTTACTAAAGTTATCAAAGAGATTATATTTAATGAAATATATTTTGTGGGTTGTTTAAGCTCAATTTCACATGTTGCGTTTGTTATTGAATAAAAATTCATTCAGTTATAATTTTTGGATTTCAAAATGATAACCTACATAATTTTATAACCTACCTACAAAATTTAATATATGGACTTAGATAATCAGGGGTGGATGGGTATATTGATGATCATGCCATTGGTTGGAGTGAAATCAAATGCTATTTTTCCACTTATATGACATGGAAGGAAATTTGGAATATGGTTGAATTTGTTGGAACCGATGTTTTTCACATCTATAAATGATTTTTTGTGTTTTTTGTCAATCCCCATAGGTTTGATCAACATTTTTGAAAGATAAGTAATCTTACAGTGTAGGCCTCTTATGAGTTATAGGTGATTTCATTTCCTATTGTTTTACAGATTTTTGGGGCTCAAATTCAAGAGGAAGGAGTGAGGTTCATGAAATTTATATTTATAGGAATAACTCTTTAAAAATAAGGAAAATGCATGGATTTTTAAACGTTTTGGTTTTCTAAAGATGTGGATAATGATGAAGGAATATAGTGTCGAAAGGTTGTAAAGTTTGTGAAAGATGTTTTCTAAAGAATGGTTGAGGCATGATGGAAATATTTTAATCTACATGACTAAGAGAAGATTAATGAATGAAATAATTTCACTAAAATTCATGAAAGGAAAGGAGCTTTGAAAACATGAATGAATAAGTTCATAGATTTCCAATGTGAGCCTGAAAAATTCTCAAAAGCGGTGTTTTATAAAAATTGGTGATCACACATTATTTTAGGCTTGGAAAAAATTTAGAAAAATAGTTAAATGATTTGATTTCACAAAGGTCTTACAAGAAGGGAATTATTCAGGAATCATGATCTCTTCAGGAGCATAAGGATCATGAAAACAGTAGTACATAACTAATTGACACATTGTCATTTTAGAAATGAGAGTTTCATGATGACTGAGAGTTTCATGAAGTTTAGGAGTTCCATGAAGGGTATTATGTTTGAAATGGTTGGGATCTTTATGAGAATATTTTTTTGGAAAAGGATTAAAGTTATTTGAAACAAAAAGTGGGTTTCACAAAGTCTATTTGGTTCGAGAACAATTGTCTTTGACATTTGGTTAGAGTAGACAATGCATTCATGTGCATAAATTATGAAATATAGTTCTAGCGATGTCTCATTCTAATCCTGAAAAAATAATTTTATGATGAATCTATTGAGTCATCCTTTAAGTTTATAAACAGAGTAAGACTTTACCCTAGGTAGTGAAAAGGAAGAGTCAGTGGAAGTGATCCATGAGATGTAGTGTTCTATCCCTAAATGAGTTGTAAAGGCAGTGAGCTTGGAATAGAGTGACCGTGCCAAATTTTAAATAATCCAAAATATTAAATGAAGCATATTGGATTCAAGTATGAACACCACACTATCTATATATTCTCCTTGGGATTTAACATACTAGTTAATAAAGAAAAAATATTGTGTTGTCTTTCTATTTATAGAAATCAGTGTTTAATATTTTCATGATTCCACAAGTAATGTTTAATGAGTTTCTACCAATAGGAGGGAGGGATTTATATCATGGAAATAAAAACTTAACACCCTTATTTACGCCTATATCAGAGAGTTCTATGGTTCAATAAGTGGTATAAAATTGTATTTTTTATTGGTGTAAACATGTCCTTTATTATTTTTTCATGGATATTTTAGTAAATGTTAAGGGATGCCCCCCCTTTTGAAGGATTAAACATCTTGGTTTGGAAGAATAAAATGAGATCTCATCTATGATCACATAGGATGGAAGTTCTCTATATAGAAGTTCAAGGGATTTGGATCTATAATGTTAGATATGATGAGGTTGTTTAACTTATTTAGCTTTTTTCTGAATAATTCAAGAGCACAAAAGGGATATTTTAAGACAACCTTCCTTTGTATTATTTTTGGCGTGGTAATGTAGTTCGCTTTACCACATGGTTTTGAAAGAGATTTGATGATGTAGAAAGTGAAGAATAATTAATAAACATGGCTTAGAAGAGGTTATTGTAAAAGGGATAATTCAACTCTAGAATAAAGTTACAATGATAATGATATTTTAAAAAGAGTAGGAAGATTATAATTACCATTCAGAGGATTTAAAGCTAGTTTTTTTATTTTATGTTGAAAATCCCATGATGGAAACTCTTAAAAATATAGAACCTATGATGGATAATGATAATAATTCAATTGGTGTTGTGGATCTCCGTGCCAAACATAAGGGTTCTCTTCATGAAATTGATATTCAAATAAAGAAAAAAAATGATGAGAGTTGTGATAAAATATTCATTCAAGTATGTGGATCATATTGATTTCGTGATTGATTGACTGCAATGAGAAGAACATAAACATTTGAGAACTCATTAAATATTATAATATGTTGTGGATCTTAATCTCAAGATTAAAGTGAAAGAAAAAGTTATCAATGACCTTACATAGATATGGGAGGAAAATTATAAGATAGTTTAGGGCCTTGAGGAAGAAGTCATTTCTTTAAAGACGCAACTAGAAACTGAATCAAAATAAATGAAAATGTTGAAGAAAAATCATTTTGAAAGGTTTTGGATGCAGAGCATTTATAATGTGTCAAAAATGGTTCTAAAGAAGTAGAGAAATCATGGAATGAACAAAATCTAAATTTGATAGATGAAGTGGTATTATATGCGATTCAGAAACATCTGAGGATGGAAATGGGATGAGTCGAAGCATAGGGAATCCGAAATTTAAACATATCACAAAGGTTATTGATGTCCTAATGGAGACAGTTTTAAACCAAATAGCGAATAAAATAGAAAATAATCCTTAATTAACCAGAGGATCACTTCCCAGATACCTATAAAAATGTGGAAATCTGAAGGAATGGAAGTGAGAAGATATTTCCTGTTATGAAATGTAATTTTTGTGATTTTCTATGCCATACCATGCCTTACTATGAAGGTGAATGATCTATCTATATTAGGAGGCACCTATAAATCCACAAAGAATAATTATACCATATCCTTCATTATATAGAATAAATAATTTCTGTGGATATTTTTTTTACTATTTTATCTTTTTCTATAAATCATTTCTTGATAGGAAGAGTAAAGTTGGGGACAATAACTACATAACTCAAAGATAGGTCAATAATGCTCATCCAAGTAAAATTACACTTGAATGTAGGTATTTTCTTCTCAATGATGATTATGAGTATGTTTTGACCATAGATATTGAAAATAGATTGGAGAGGTTATTATTTTCTCCACTCAATGTGGTATCAAATGGATGAAAAATAAAAATATTGAGAAAGACAACCTATAAAAAATCAATCTCAAAGCTATAAATAATAGTATCAGCTAGATTCACGATGATATATTGTTATCCTACAAGACAAGTAATATAAAATTTATCAAAAATGTTAATAATATTGTTGATGGGACAATGATATTCAATAATGATAGAGCCTTTAAGACCAATGATAGTAGAAATACTGAATAAGAAAATGATGAGCTAATGAAAACAATTCTCTACATGGAAGGATTTCATTACATGATTCCTAGTGTGAGTAAACTATGTAACTCAAGATTGGTAGTGATATTTAATTAGAAGGGGTGAACCATTAAAGGGATTTTTTGGAATTTTATAAAGTAATTATATAGGAAGAATTATATTTTATACCTTGCCGACAGTAAATAAAACACTAGTTTCTTAAAAATTAATGAGGAAAATAACTTATTGAAATAGAGGTTGTGTCACATTAATCAATAGAGAATGGAAATTATATCTATGCAAGAGGATGCTATTAACATTACCAGTCTGAAGCGTTATCAAGAAATGATATGTGATGCTTGCATGAAATTAAAGATGGTTTGCAATTCTTATTAGCTGGGGAATAGAAGGGAATATAATCTTTTTGATCTCATCCACAAAGATGAATGTTCAAATAAATGTGGATGGAACATACAGAGTGTTTTACATCATATTTTTTATAGTTTATTATAGTATAATTGAGGGTGTGATGTTTATATAGCACAACCAACAAGTGATTTACAACATTAAGAGATATCTCCTAAGAGGAGAGAATGAAATTGGCAGCATAATCAATATATTATGACCTAATAATGGAATAGAATTCACATACATTGAATGTGGGAATTACCTTTAAAAAAATGGGATCAAGTATGAGGTGTTTTCATATTAATACCTTATAAAAATGGTGTCATTGAACATAAAAATTGACAGGTGAATGATATGGATATAATGATATGAATTATGAGCTGTGTTTGTCATCATTACTAGATAGAGGTTGTTCAAGTTGTAGTGTACACTCAAATTCAAATAAGACTATTTATAGGAGATGAATGGACACATTATGAGGTATTAAATGGAATAAATCCTTCACAAATTTATTTTCATATCATTGTAATCAAATTTTTTATCCAAAATATAGAAGGAAATCAAGAAAAGTATGGGATTCTATAGATGAGGGAATGTTCCTTGGTTACTCAATGAAGAGTAATGAAGAATATGGTTATAATAATTATCATAGAATGCTTGAACTAGTAATTTTGTCAAGAACATTGAGGATAAAACTATTAATAACTTGAGGATATTATAAGTTTATATGATTGAAGATGAAGAAGAAAGTGGAGGAGGGACAAATTCAACTAAAAATACTTTGGAAGGCTTTCCCAAAATTTATGGATCTAAAAATAATGATGATTCAGAAGTAGTATCAGAATAGGAAATCGTTGATGAAGAAAATGGATTAGAGGTTCATAAGATAAATAGATGAGAAAAAGTTGATGAATTTAAAACTATTGGGGATTATAATGGATCTAAAGAGGCAAGGGTATTGATTAATGAAGGAAAACTTTCTCCCCTATTAATTATGGAACCAAATTATTTTGAGAAAACAATTAAGGTTAAATCATGGGTTAATTCCATGAATTAATAACTAGATCAGATCGACCAAAACCAGACTTGGGATATTTTTAAGAGATGAGAATATCACAATGTGATTCGAAAAAACTGATATTAAAGAACAAATTTGAGGAGCTGGGAAATGTGATTAGAAACAAGGAACACATGGTCTGTAAAGGCTATGCACAGATTGAAGGAATTGATGTTGAAGAATTGTTTTCTTCATTAGACTAATAGAGTCGATTAGGATCTTACCATCGATGAAAATTCAATTAGGGTACTATTTTTATCAAATTGATGTTAAAAAACATTTTGAAAAGGTTTTATTAAATCATAAGTTAATATTGAACAGTCAGTGAGATTGTTGATTTTTAAATTATAAAAGAAAGGTTTTGGGATTAAAAAGGATCTTTATGTTATGAAATGATAACCTTGAGCATTTTATTCTCACTTGGATGCCTTTTTAAATAAAATACAATTTTATTTAGGAGGTTTGGATCATAATCTATATTTGAATAATTCTCAAGGAGATCAATTTATAGTGCTTGAGTTTGTGGATGATACTATATTTGGTGAAATTAGGCTTGTATCAATTGAATAATTTTCTAATAACCTAAAATTATAATATGAAATATCCATGTCTAGGGAACTCACTTTATATGTGGGATATAATTGATTAAAAATAAGGACTACACCTTCATTACTTAGGAAAAGTTTGAAAGATAGCTTCTAAATAAATTTAACATGAATGAATCCAAACCAATTTTGACTCCTATTGAGGTAGGATCAAAATTTAGAAATATTAAGGTTGGAAAATATTTAGATCCCACATTATAAGGGAGGATCAATTGAACCATATTAAACTTGACTACATTATGAAAAAATATCATATTTTCAACATGTTTAGAGGATCATAACCAAATTAATCCAAAGGAACATAATTTTTTAGTTGTCAAAAAAAAACCATGAAATATTATCATGACACTCTCAATATTTGATTATGATTTATTGTGGGAAAATATAATGAATTATAATCATCTTATGATGTTTAATGGTATGGATATGTAGAAGATAAAAAATTCACAATTGGGGGTTCATTCTACATTGGAAATAAATATATGGGATGGTTGAGTAAGAAAAAAGAAATCACTTCTTTCGGTATGAACAGAGAAGAGTATATATTTTTCAAAAGGGAATTGAGTCAGATATTTTGGATGAAGAAAAAAATTATTGATATTGGTGAATAGGTGGAATGGATGATAGTGATATACTATGAACCAAATAGTGAAATCAATTTTATGAAAAATCTGGTTCAACACTCTCATACCAATCATATTGAGATTAGATATTATTTCATCAAATAAATAGGTAAACAAGGTGTGAATAAAATAGGGAATGTTGAAAATAAATATTAAGTGTGTGATATTTTAAATAGGCCCTTGTAGCTTCAAGGATTGAGAAACATCAGTTAATCCTTAGTGTTCAGCCACATCCCATTTCCTGAAGAGGATACAATTTATCCCCTCTAATCATTTGTGTTAATTATTTTACTCTATTTGGGTTTATGATGCAAGTCTATTGGGGAGACACGATCTAAGGGGATGTTTTTGTTGTATTCTAAGTTCCCAATACAGGTTCTCTGGGTTTATTTCCAATAGTGGAGAATAAAATTCAATGAATTATAGGTTTTAAGGATATATGGATGGGTAGGTGGTTTATTGAGGTATGAAATCTTTTTTCCTATCGTTTTTTCAAATCTTGAATTTTACCACATTGACTTTGGGTTTGGGATGAGTTATTCCTCACCAATTATGTTTTTGTTTGAGGTTAGTGATTTATTAGCTTTATCCACTGATTTTTGACATACCCAAAGGGGCATATTATTAGAACCAAGGTTTTTCATACCTGGAAATAGATTATTTTTTGTTTATTATCAATATAATAGGGTTTTTAAAGGAGTTTGCATGACAAGTGATCTTATGTTTCAAGTGTATTTAATTTTTAAGGTGTTATCATTTCCTAGTGTTAATAAAAAAATTCATCTCAAAAATAAAAAAGAAGTAGTGAAATTCATGAAAGATATATTTCTAGCGCTAACTCTTTACAAATATGTTAAAGTAATAGATTTCATGAAGATTTTTTTTTTCAAATATGTGGATCTTTACAAATAAATTTGGTTTTATGAAGGTTTTATGGTTTGAGAAAGAGGTTTCACAAAGAATAGATGAGGTAGGATGGAAATTTAGAAATTTAAACAACTATGAGAATCTTCAAAACTAGAAAAATTTCATAATTTTTTCATGAAGGAAAATACCTTTTTGAAAGTTAATAAAGTGGTTCATTAAAATACACTGGGATACTGAAATATTTTTATATGAGGTGTTCCCAATAAATAAGATACTACAAATTAGATTAAGGATTATCATAATTTGGAAAAGGGTGAAATGATCTGATTTCATAAAGTTCCGTTGAGAATGTGATTATTCATGAATCATGGAAAGAATCGTTCATAATTAATTGATAATTAGAAACTTTATAAAATGGATTTTGTTGAAGGTTGATAGTTTTGAGATGGTTTGGAGTTCAATTAAGTATGAGAGATTATTTAATAAAATATATAGTATTGTGAAATATTAAATATCTTAGTAACAAAAATTGGGGTTTCCATGGTTGTGATGTTTGAGAACAATTGTCTTGAACATCTGGTTTGAGTGAATGGTGAATTCAAGTGAAACAATCCAAGGCTTTGGTGAAAGAATATTTTCATGATAATCCAAGAAAAAGGTTTATATTACAAATTTATTGAGGCAAACTTCAAATTTGTATGCTATGTAAGACTTTATGAAAGAAATTTAGAAAGGGGAGTTGAACGAAGTGATGTGGGGTTGGCAGTGTGCTATTATAAAAGTTTTGTAAAAGTAGAAATCTTGGAACAGAGTGACCATGCCTAATCTTTTGTTATACTCAATATCTATTAAATCTTAGTGGATTGTGGTATGATCAAAACACTATTAGATTATGTGATTTTGACAATCCCCTTTTTATGATCCTTATAAAATAGGTATTTTTTGTTTCTATTTATGTACATGGGTTTTTAATATATTGATGATTTTTTAGACTCATTTAATAAGTTCCTTCCAATGAGGGAAAATTATTTGTCTCATTGAAATAAAACATCGACACCCTAACTTACCCATCCACTCTTAGTGTGCTCTAGGCTCTTACAAAATTATAATTTTGGAATGCATGTCCATGCTTAGTTATTTCATATAAGATGTATGTAAGTACTTGGATAAGTGACATGTGATATATTTATCAAATAAGTGTTTGACATGTGATGTATTCATTTAGTTAGAATTTATTTTAGAGAGAATCATGGACTAATGATGATATATACAAGATTGACATGTTTCATGTATAGTGGTCTCTAAATATTATAGAAAAATGGATTATATTTGTACACATATGATGTATATGATATATCTTATGGTAGAAATGTTCATATGGTGATATGAATATGTTTTATGGAGATGAAAAAGACCCCATAGTTTCTTGAGTTTCACATATTTTTTACTAGAGGATACTCATTTCTTATAACTATGAAATTGGGATCTCATTATTATTTTCAATACATCTGAGACCTGCTAGTTCACAAAGGTATGCCTTTGGATAAAGATAAATTATTTGGACAAAATGTTTTTTAAAAATGAAGTGTGTTACATGAAAAACCATATCTAAATGAGTTTTATGGATTCAAAATGTGGTTTTAAATTTTTCAAAACGTTATTAAGGGGTTAGTACAAGTGGGAGATTATTGGATGTACACTAAAATGAACATCAATTATATAAATGTACACATTCATATGATGCATGTGACAAAAGAATATAATTTCATATTATAAATATAGCGTACTTTTAATACATTAAAATGATTCATATGATTCATGAATAATATATATACATATACATATATATATGATATATATAATATTTATTTCCCTTGAATTATTTTTTTGTTAGTTACAAATCCATTATGAATGTATTAATTTTTTTTAATTTATTTATTAAAAAGATTTCAATAAATAAATACAAAATAGAAAGTAACACCTAAGATGTGTTATGTTTTTAGATGCCTTTGGGTTCAACTATATAATAGGATGGGATCCTCTCCTATTTGGTGTGGGTGATTTGTATAAACACCTAAAAAACTCTATTCATCCCAAAAGTGAATTGATATATTTTGGGAGGGTCCTAGATCCCCTTAATATTTTGGGTATCCCCACTAAGTGTTCATGGATCCATTGTCTAGTGTAACCCCCCTAGAGGAAGGGTGTTTTTTTTTTCAATACTCCTCATGATCTTCATTGAACACTCTCTATTAAAGGAATATCAAAGCTGCTACTATTTGATAAATCTAAGTACCCTGTTTTTTTGTTTTATTATCATGTTAATTTCTTGATGATTTATCTCTAGTGTTTTGTGTTGTACTTCAATATATATGATCATTATACAATCATAAAAAACCCACAATTCCATGCCTACATCTTCTCAACTAGGGAGAGTCCAAACATCCACTCCTCATACAAATACCCTATTACTCAGGAATATATATGAAAACACCCACTCACATTAGGGGAGGATAACATACACATCTTGGATAAATAACCTATCATTAAGGGTGTCAATCAGAACACACACTTGCTCCGAGTGAGTCCCTACACATTATCTCAAAAATAAGAAAACAAATAGTTTGGAACATGTAAGCAATAATGAACATGGAATCTCAACCCTCCCTACATGGTCGCACCAACTCTCATGACTAGAAAAAAGATCTTATCTAGACTATCAATTCTTCATCACATCACAAAACCATCTTTCCCTCTAGGAAAATATCCCCTTGATCGAACTGATCAATCAAGTAAGTTATGTTAAACCCATCAACATTCCCATCTATCCCATAAATGAATCCATCAATTTATCTAAACTTCATAGGGTCTCTACTCATTGACACCAACACATACACATCATCCCACACTGAACCCATATCCCATAGGTCCAATACATCCCTTTACTAATGTGGAAGTTCTAAACCTCTTTCAAAAATGCACATCATATCCAGGTTAGTTTAATCAAGGAGTATCCCAATATACCATTAGTAATCCCCTTGACCACCCATTGATATTCCATAAATCCCATCACCTAGAGGAAAAAATCCATAATAAATATCATCTTGACATAGAGGAAATATATTATATATAACACCCACAAAGACTCTAATTCGTAATCAAGAGGGTGTTCCATATCATTTGTGAGATGTATAACCATCTCACATGTATTCCCCATATCTACATACCCCATTCCTACATCTCTATAACTAGGAGGTCCAACCTAGGTTATGAGTAACTAATCCCATACCTAGGACTTAATTAAGGAATCTTGTAAACTCAACCAAAATTTTTACCCCTCTGTGAAATAGTTTTCAGGTGATTCCATATCTTTCATCATACAAAGGGGAACATGTTTTGGAACTAGGAGATATAATGAAAACTAATTTCTCAACATTGGGAACTCTCAATCGCCATCCCATTTTCTCAAACTCATATTATCCCATAGGATTTAACAATCATACATAAACATGAATATTGATAGTTATTATAGGGACCGCATACACATAGATACCCCTTTAATCCTATCTCTCTATCACTATACAAACTTTAAGAGTAATGAAATAGGATCTCAATCTCATATATCAAAAAAAAACATCCAAAAATTAATTTTAAATGATTTATAATGAATTCAATATTCAATAAAATGAGTGATAATCTCATAAAACTCATAGGTGACATATCATGGTCGAAAACTCGAGAAAATATAGGCCAACTAACTATGTAGTGATTTCAACACCCCAATACACAAAATCTACACCATTAGGTACCCAATAAATCACCAATTTTAGGAAAAATATGTAGAAACAATATAAAAAAACAATAAGAGATATACATTTATACAAATAGTGAAACATGATGTCCATTCGTTATAGTGATATATCCTCTTGAAACTGTATAGAAATCTTAAACACATCTAGATTACTCCATTATGATCTAATGTATCTTCCAAAAAATTCAAATTAAAAGATCACTAATTCATTGAAAAACCAACCAGTGGAAGAACAATGGGAAAATGGGAAACCATACATTTAAAATTCTATAGAAAAGATAACATAAATACTCCTCACCATACTAGATAAAATTGAGGATTATGGGATAATGAGTCGGCTATATGGACCTCCGCTGATCCTCATTTTCCTAGGAATCATGAGAAGGTCTGATTTAGAAAATTTGGTTTCCATTAATTGTTAGAAACTAGAAAATGACCCATTGTGGCATGATCCATGGGGTCATAAAGTTATTTCCCATATATATGGTTTAATTGGGGTTTGATCCATTATATCAAAATACACTTCTAACCCACTGAACAACTATTACAGAATAGCCTATGGTGCTGCACTGTGATTCCACTTCCAATGAAATTACCATGAAAATCCATGGACACCCACAAAAACGTGGCCTAAAATATTTATAATGAAAAACCATCTTAGTAAGTGTTCCAAATTCCCTAATATTATTGTGAAAAAACATTACTGGGGTTCAATATTTCCATCTTGAACACCCCTCACAGTGCAACCACCTTCGTTTTGGGGTACTGTGTCACCTACCAGAGGAATTTATGGTGTAACTCATGGTATATAGTGTTATTTATCTTGAACTATATAATTTTTATATAATACATAGGGTTTGTAGTGTTATCTCCATCCTTCACGAGGAAACCCAATCCCTTTCTCTACAAATTTAATCTATACAATACACACTATACAGTAGTGTCCCCTTATTTTTGTACGATTTAATGACTAGTATAGAATTATTCTGAAAATACAATTTGACAATGTTGACACACTCTTATAATCACATAATATATCTATTGGTCTTATAAACACATCCAAAACCACCTAATAGATATTTTTCTACTCTTAGAATCTAAATATATATATCAATTCTCAAAACATCCTCCAATTTTGGACTCTAAATTCAAATTTACCATTATTTAACCAACTCAAAAATGAAATAGGATTTTAAAAACCAAACACCATTAGGATTATCTTCCATAAGAAGCAACTAGGAATTACATCCCAACATCCATTACGTAGATCAAAATCTGATACTTCTCCATATACTAATTTTAAACTAAACTAGGTTGACTCAACTTAATTTGAATTGAGCCTTGATATGTCATAATTTCCTAAAACCCCCATTTTGATTGTTAAAAAATGTTAATAATACCCAATATTACCAAGTTGAATATATTTACACCTCACCACATCTCATTGAATATAAAAACATTGTGTGATCCTACTCTGGGAGACTCATTTCAAAAATGTGTTTCCACATCTACTAATTCACTATCTTGACATACTGTGTAAACCAATTCATATTTAATATGAATCACTCATGTTCACAAATAATTTTATGTGAAGCCTAATTACAATACTAAAATTCTATCTAAAACCACCTAAGAATCCCAAATCTAGTATTTACCATGGAGATTGATAAAACTAGACCCACCAATACACCACAATCCTAGTTCCATCTTGACCATGTACCAATCAGTTTAACTCTATCCATGACCCTGTTGACATGAGGGTTATATAACCATGAAAAATTCAATGCTCCCCATAAAAATATTATCCTCATTTTTTACCTAGAAAAACAATAATCCCAATATCTAGGGCCCATGATCCACCTATTATGGAATTTAATGACTAGACATGAACAATACTCTTGTACCCAATCACCGTCCCAAAACAATTATCACTAACAAAATAGGATTAATAAAAATATCATCCTCATAACTCCCTAAAATTCACCCATGATAATACTCACACCGTCCAGTAACCAGTGGTATGTTACCCCATATTGTTTCCCTTACTATACTCCCCAAGCATAATGTTTGACAAGTTCCAACACCACTCACACATCTCTCCTTTCGAGACACACTCATCTCATCCCAAAAAAACACTATCAAGGAACACACTTAGGCCTATTGTACCAATAGAATCCAATGAAATTACAATGTTACATCTTGAAATAGAGGATACACTTCCCATTATCATAAAAACATCAAGATATAATGTACATAGGTGTTTCAAAAATTCCATCATGCCTTTCAAAGTATAGTTACTATTACCCAAACCTAATATAGACCCATCCATCATCACCATGATTTTAGGAATATAAGGGTACCCACTGAAACATATCATCACCACATCATTCATATTTCCCAAGAACCTAGAAAATTACTAATAGAACCATACATGGAACAAATCCACAGATCGAAGAAACAAACACACATAACTCATATC
This sequence comes from Viscum album, assembly GCA_963277665.1. Classification (NCBI taxonomy): domain Eukaryota; kingdom Viridiplantae; phylum Streptophyta; class Magnoliopsida; order Santalales; family Viscaceae; genus Viscum; species Viscum album. The sequence continues at coordinate 564,844,211 of OY728142.1, read as the reverse complement.
CATCCCGACCTTTCTTTGACACATTAAAAAATTCTTATAAAATCCATTACAACATCCACTATGCACCTCCTAAGGTAGAGTGTACAACTAAGAACCATCTCAAAATTTCTTTCCCATTATCAACCACAATTTATACTGATACCAAGATGCTGTGCACTCCCATATCACCTGATAACACAACCTATGTCACACTCCCATGTTTCATCTCTCATCTATCATTGGATCACATGCCTAATAAACCAACCTTTTAAATCTTTCATGTCAAAATACCCATAAAAAATCACTTACTATGCTATATTTCCCTAAAACAAGGAATCTCACTCTTGAGGATGATAAATTCATGATCACCCACCACCTGAGCATCATTATAAAACCCAAAAATATCCACCCACATTATACTAATCCAAGATATGACTATCTTGGATCTTCTTTTATAGTACCTTAAAATTCCACTCTCAAAAAAAATTTCTCAAGATGTCCAATAGATTTGGCCTTCCCAACATAGCCACAATACCATAATAACTCCATGTGATTTACATCTCAAAATCCTATGGTATGCCACATGACTATCATTAACCTTATGAATAGTATCCATATCCTCACAGAATCCTATACTTGATATAAACCATGTGACGCATAACTTAGTTTTTTAGAAATATCACCCAAGAATTCAATGCCTGAACGAACCCACCAAAGTTTATTATATATCCCTACACCTATGGATTTCAAAACCACAATTAGATAACATAATATGTTGATATTCAAAACAATTTTCATAAAAAACACCACAGTTTAGTTGAGTATAATTCCACTATGATGTTATGTTGCAAAACACAACAAAATTTATTTTTAAACTTTTAAAAAATAAACCCTTTTTCATTAGTAAAATATACCCACAAGAGAAAAAACATGTCATGTGAATCCTAATTCAAAAATATTTTTAATATATCCATGAATCATACCACTAAATTTAAAGATATAAAACAAAAAACATGATATAAAGTGAACAAATCATACTTTAAAAATAATCTCAATTATAATAGAAAAACCAATAAGATCAATACAATACTCCCAATAATCGGGACTTTACTCCCTATCTATCTATATTTCACACATTTAATTATTCTATACTATTTATATGAGTTCCATAAATATATAAATTGCAATGATCTGACATGGTGTTTCATCTAAGGTGATACCTAACTAGATCCACCATATGGACCAAAGGGCATTGTTGATACCCAAATGTAGGAAACTAATGGCTAGGAATCACAAGAATTACCAATGGAATTATTTAGTCCTAGAAAAAGTAAGAAGTGGAAGTAAAAGTAGTAAACTATAGAACCATTAGATAAAAAAAAGACATACAAACAAGATATAAAACTTATAAATAAATAATGAAATATTTGAAGTATATAAAAATAAAATTAGAGAACAAAATACCATAGGTCAATGACCAGTAAAAAAACCCAAATTTGAAGAAAATCCACAAACCATATCCCCAAGCCTCCATGTGATCCAAACTCACCATACCACCTAATGTTACTCTTAGAAGGTCAAAGAGGAGAATACATCTAAAGGGAATTGGGACTTTTATGATATAAAAAATTGTTAAATAACTCAGTAGGTCTCTACCTACCGAATTTTAGTGGAAAATTTTATATTAAAAATTAAAAATGATAGATTTAAATGTAATATAAAAAACCATTTTTCAAGAGTCTTTATGAAATAAGAAAAATTAAATTAAATTTTTGATTAAAATATTTTTCTATAATGTTAATTAAATGAAAAAATCACTTCAAAAATTATTTACCCCGAACTAACCCTCTTAAAAAAACCTATTTTTTAAAGTCCCACTTTAAAACCATTTAATAACCTCCTCTTATTGAGATACAAATTTCAATACTGAAAACATGATTTCCATTTTTATATGGATTTACAAACCATCATTGAAAACTAAACTTTCCATTAAAATAGAAACATCGACCTAAAAATACATCCTTAAAACCATCATACACTGGAGTTTCAAAACACACCATTTAAAATTTATCATCAAAATGATATAAAATTATATTTAAATGAACCATTAAAATTTTAATAACTCCATTCAAATCCATTAATAAAATAGTTTTAACGCACTTTAAAATCATACCCTCCTGCTCCATTTAAAATTTTTTCCACAAATAACTTTTCCAAAAATTTAAAAAGTAAAAACATAAGAAACTAAGTAGATAAGAACAAAAAAAGTAACTAACATGTCTTTTCCCAAAATATAGATAAATAAAAAATGGGTATAGGTATTCCATATAATAATAAAAGAAATATGATATACAATCAGAACCAAAAGGTAAATCCCCCTAAAAGATCATAAGAAGGATCCTAGTGTCATGGGATCTAATCAGAGGTCTCCATCATGAATAAAATAACCCTAGTTTCATAAATCACCATGTTTTCATAAAACTTTAGAGTATAATTTGATCTCCCCTAGCACTCTTATTCTGAATAAGCTATATCGGTACCAAGTTACCATGATCTCCCTCAACCCCATGGGGATTTTCCCCACCCCAGTATCTTACAACCCCATCGACAATTACCTTTAATAAATTATAATTTATGGGAGGGATTAAACTACCTATATAACGGAACCTTATTCCCCACGAATTCCCATATCAAGTAAAATAATGGTGAGACAAATAAAACATAATATAAATAAATAAAAACCCATTAAAATTACACCTTCCTAACCTCCTACAACCTCACAAAGTTGCAAACATAATTATATTTATAAAAATTATATTATATGAATGAATTAATATATAACATCCCCTTACAGAATAACAAGGAAAAATGGGAACCCCCAAATTATATGTGGCTAAATAGGGTCTCAATTTATTTTCTAAAACTTATTCTTCATAAATTTACAAAATTAACTTCTCCAAAACAATATTTGAATTGCAAGTTAGTTTTTTGAATATTAGTTTCATTCTACTCATGAGACCAATTTTATCAAAGCACTATTGAAACATAAGTGGTAACTTGTCTGATATTTAAAGCACCTTTTAAATCATTCAATTCCAAAAATTAGTTTTATAATATAATTCACATGGGATTAAACATAACTTTGAATCTAAATAACCTATTTTTATTAATTCATAATATTTAATCAACTTAAATATTTTACATAAAAGTCAAACAAAGTTTTGAAAGCATTCTAAATGTCACACACAAGGGTTAACAAATACCTTTTTATATACAAATCACATAAATCTAATTTCCTTCCCCTATTAAAACAGTGAAACACTTTGTTTTAATGTCATTAAATATGAAATTCCCAAATGAAACTTTAGAACCTATATCAAGATCCATGATTAGAACACTATGAAGATTAAAAAAAATTTGGGAATTTACAAAAACTTTTCATGGAAACTCATTCCATGAAATGGGGTAAAAACATTTCGAAAACACCATTTGTTCCTCATGGAAACTAATATTGGAAAGAAAATAATATGGAATTTTTTTAAAAAAAAATATGTTTCAATGGAATGTAATATAATGAGAAAACAAAGAAACATTTTTCTTGATTAAACAATAAATAATACGGAAGCCTTATCTTGTAATAGGGAATATTCCCACAAGAATAAAATTTCACTATATATCCCATTCATGATTAAAGTACCATGATAAGGTGTAATATATATTTTAAAATTATCCATCATCAGAATTATTGTTTATGGGATGAACTATAAATCATGGGAAAGAAAAAAATACTAGAGATGAAGTAGTTTAAAGGGATATACCATGAAGAAAACCCCTTGAGAAGAAGGATAGAATCCATCAAAATGATGGGATGGAGTTAGGAGACTCCCATGGGAGGAACACTTAGCCTGTTTGAATAAAAGGGAGGAAGAAATTAATGTTTAAGAATAAAAATTTAATAAGGGAAGAAGTGGAAATTCAATTTTTAGTGAGTAAGTGCTGACCATAGATTTTGGAAGCCGGATTTGGAAATAAATATTCCAAAAGTGTATAGGCCACTACCTAAAACAAAAATATCTATCATAGTTTACTTGGGACCCCACATGTTTGGAAAACCCAAGCACAAATCATTCTAAATAGAACTATTCTATTATAGTGTTCATTTACACACTTTTAATATGGTTTTCTTAGTCATGTTCATGTCATGAACACTCACCCTTAGAAAAAATGTTCCCACACCAATCCCCCTAGGTTCTGGATGCTTTTGACTCAACTATACACATAATAAATGAACTAAAAATTCCACCACATATGGTTAACCAAATCACTTTCCCCTGAACAATTTTTTCAAACTATGCTATGAAATAAAACTCCAACATCTCCATGTTTTGGTAAAAAATTATAGAAAGATAAAATGAAACTTAAAATCATAAAAATCATAAAAATCATAAAATAAAAATCCATAATGACATGATGGGTGAATTAATTCACCCCACTATGTCACTTTATACCCCCATAGTGTTTGGTTCAATGTACTGGATAACTTATAATGGATTCTAAAATAAAACCTCAAAAGAAAAGAGAATTTATCAAATATTCAAGGGAATACTCAATCAATAAAAAACTTTATCATGAAAAACCCACCATGAACTGATAAAAAATGGATAAAATAGAGATTCAAGAAAAATAAAGACCTAAAATTGGTCTTCACAACATTTTGAATTAACATAAAATGGTGGAATAAAAGATGATTTATTTTATATAAAGAGAGATGATGTAATGGATAAACCATATTCTAAAATTATCCAAAGGTAATTTATAGAAATATATTGTCCGAATACATACACAAAAAACATGTTCCAAAACCTTCATAAGATGTAACTAAACCTCAAAACATTGCGAGGGAGTAATAAATGAATCAACAGACCTAGGGTATCCCAAAACCAATGATCACAACAACTATGAACATTGTTTTCAAAGAAAAGAGACATATCCAACCTAAAGTTAAATTTGGAGAGTTTAGATCCTAATCTACAGAGTACCTCCTCATAGTGTTTTTGATATAAATAAGAGCTCGATGACACAAAATGTCCAATCAAACTCACAACTACACCCACAACCTGTCATGAAAACCCCAATAGAGTTACCCATTTCCAATCCAAAAGACAAAATCCCATACAATTGTCCACATCATGCAAAGAAATATACTAGATTATAAAGAAGTGACATACCCCAAATAATCCACCACCCATATAGAGAAACCGAAAACTCACTAAAGAAACCATAGGCTAATACTTCCTCAATTCACAACTACTCCATTCCCTATAATATTAAATATAAAATGGTTTTTCATCCAAATTAGATTCAACCATACAACTGTGGATACATAGAATAATTTCCACACCATCAAATCATAATAAACTCAAAGAAAACTGATCCTTAAATGTTTAACTATCAAACCATGGTTCAAGGACCCAAACACATTTCTTACTTTACAACCAAGAAAAGCACATAAATTCCACAAAAGGAATTTCTTGGATGCTTAAACTAAATTATTTTTGAAATAAACTCAACCAAGTAACATCTCCAATGTAAAATAAGGGATTGAAAAAATAACACATGGGGTAAATAAAAACATATATTTTTGTAAAACAAGAAACATTATTCTATAATACACCTCTTTTTAAAATTTTATCATAATGAAAAAGAGTCCCAAACCTATTTTTAAACTAAGACAACAATATAATTGGACCTTATATTTAAAAATTAAAATAGGAAAAAATCGTACATTTTCAATCTCAAGCCCAAAATAAACAATGATAATTTAAAATGTTTAAAAAATTATTTCAAAGAAAGCTATAAAAGTTTTAAAACCAAAAAAATATTTTGAGTATCATAAAAAAAACTTTCCATTTGATACCTTCTAAAATCATATAAATTTTTTAAATATGAACCTAGGATAAAAACCAAAACAGAATAAAAAGCCAAATTTGGAAACCACCGATTTCACTTAAAATATAAAAATCATATTTCAAAACAAAGTGTGCAGTTGATTTGATAATCAATTAAAATAATAAACACTTTAAAAATATTAAATGAAACAATAAATTACAAAACCATTAATGAAATAGTCTCATTTTAAAAACATTACCTAAGTCTCTATTTTAAATCTAAATACTTTTTTCTAATAAAATTATCTTTTTAAAGAAACACAAAAAACCAATTTAATTTAACCCATGAAATAACATATTCAATGGTGTAAATAAAGACTCAATTTATATGAAATCAATGATTCCAATGCATCATAAGACCTATATTGACTGTTCTCCCATTTCCCTCACACACAAGAAAATCCAAGCATCTGGGGTATAAAAAAATAAATATTTTCATAGAATCATGCTCATATTGGATACCTGGTTGAAGATCATATTCAATCCTATATTTATCCCTACAACATATCATGCATCAACCATTTGGTATCCATATGGTTCCCCAGTTCCTAAAATTTGACCTCACACTTTGATCCCTTTTTTTGACTCCATCCTAAAGTACATAACATGATCCCCACAGAAACACAATACGTTCAATCGAGGGTCAAAGAACCATCACCATTGGAATAAAAATGTAAAATAAGAATTTTATTAAATAAAAATCCAGCATCAAAATTAAAATCCCACCTACCCATGGAAACTCAAGGATTAGGGGAGAAAGAGATGGTCGCACTCTCCCTACACCTACCTCTCACATCGAGAAACCCTTATCCCCATATTACCAAATCCCTAAATAAAAATGGGGAATAAAAAACAAAGTATCACTGATAATCTTGGGCTTATAAAATTTTTTATAATGAATCGACCAAGGGTGTCATCTTACCCAACATCTAAGATTGTCTATCATAAGGCCCAAAGGGAGTTCCTGTTCTACATGAGATAAATGCTAGTGCCTATTAATCATAAGACATACCATTGTAAATTATTATTTCCCTTACAATAATAATAAATAAAAAATGGTATTAAAATAAATAAAATATCCAATATATAGACAAAAAACTGTATACCCTAACATGACGTGTAACTAATACATAAATAAAATAAAAAATCAGATAAAAATAAAACTTGAGCATTAAATACAATTTATCAGTGAGTAATAAAAAACCCAAATCTATATAAAATCCACAAAATAGATATCTCAATATAATATATAACTAATGTTCACTATCCAACACAACATCACCCACAAAAGTTTAAAGGGGAGCGATAACTGAGGACAATCATGGATGTATATGATAATGGTGTGAAGTATATAGAAAATTAGGTCTCCAACTACCCAATATATGATATAAATTTCATGTTACATCCTAAAAATGATTTTTTTGAAATTTAATTAAAAAATAATAATGTTTCCTAATGATTTATAAAATAATAAATAGTACATTAAAAGGGTGTTAAAACTCGTTTTCAATAATTTTTATTAAACAAAAATAGTAACATGAAAAATTATTTTACGACGAAAAATCCTATCTAACAAACCACCATTTTAATGTCACACTTTAAAAACATATCATAAAAAACCATTTTTAAGATACATATTTTAAAACTAAAAATATGTTAAAAAATTTGAAAACAAACATTTCAATAAAACTGTTCATGTTGGAAAAAGACCATATTAGTAAAACTATTACATACCATAATATAAAAATACAAAATTCCCATAGTCTCATTGAAATATACAAAAACACTTTGGAAATAACCCTTTAAAATTAATTAAAACCATTTAAATCATTAGTAAAATATTTTTAAAGAACTTTAAAATCATAATATCATACTACATGTTTTAAAAATATTTCAAAAATACACTTTCAAGAATATTTAAATTTAAAAATATTAGTAAAGTTGTAGGAAATCACACAAGTAGGAATTACATTGTCATGTACAAAAACATGCATAAATAAATAACTTGAACATGGTTTCTAAATTATAATCCATGATGTCGGGTATACAACCATAAAGAAATATAAATACCCTCTAGTGATATAGAGAAAGAGTTTAGTGTTATGGGATCTAATAAACATTCTATAATCAAGGGATATATCATGATGAAAAATAACACTTGGTTCAAAAATAACCTCATGTGCTTTATAAATTTTGAGGCTCTATCAGTATTCTTAGGGATATCTAAATAGCAATAGGCTCTATCTGTCTAATGATATCCCTTGGTCTAAAAATCCCTTGACCTCTATTGTTATCATGGAGAAAATCAGTTCCATTGGCTCTCACAGCCCCAAGGTCTACATCCATTAAAAAATTAAAAACCTATATCAGTGCTTTTACTACCTCTGTCATATACAACAATCCTATATGGTTTCCAAAGAAAAAAAAATAGATGTGGGAAAAAACAAACCATCATATATATCAAATACATAGCATTGAAATTAACAACACCTGACCTCCTTCAACATCAAAAGAAAGTAGCCCCATATATATCAAAAAACCTGAATCATATATGAATTCATAGATATCAAACATCCCCTCATCGAATTTTAAGCCATCACAAGTGTAAAAAAATCACACAATGTTAAAGAGGGTCTCCCACTATTTGTTAAAACTTATCTCTCATAAAATTACAAACATAACATCAATAATACATTCTTAGGATTCAAATCCATAAAATCATTTCCAAAATCTATCTCAATATACGATTGATAATTTTGTTTATCAAAACAATTTTAAGTTTCAAATGAGAGGTCACACTCCCCTTTAAATTACTTTTGAAAACAATAAAATCCACAATAAAAGTTTCAAAATATAAATCACCTGGGATAAAATACCCCTTTAAACCCAATCGATTAATTTTGATTACCTTAAAATATTTTAAAATCTAAAATTTCTTATTTAAAATCAAACAAGGTTCTATTTTTTCTTAAATATCACACATAAGGATTAAGACACCCATTTTTAAATATAATTTCCACATAAAACTATTTATTACCATTTTAAAATCGTTAAAAACTCGGTTTTAATGTCATTAAATTTCAAATTAGTAATTAAAAATACAAGGAGACCTTAATAGATGCTTTTGAAATAATCTCATGATTTGAAATGCCATTGAGGATTTTTTAAACACTCATGGAATCCCATTCTAGGATAAGGGATAATTTTTTTTGTAAATACCATTTTTTACTAATAGAGGATTATATATGAATAACATAAATAAGGATAAATTTTAAAAACAACAATAATTAAGGGGCATATAATATAAGGTGACAATAATGAGACACCTACCTAGATTAAATAGCAAAAATGTAAAAAGTTACAACTTATGATCATGAACACTCCCAAAACCCAAAATATCCCAACCAAAAAAACAAAATTATAAAGGACCCATTATGAAGAATAAAACCTAATTTAAAATCATTTGGAACTATAATTAGGGTTCATGGGAGGAACTAGAAAACATGAGAAATAAATAATAGAAAATAAGAAGAGTGTTTGAGAGACATAACATGAAGAAAACCACTTGAAACCATGGATAAAATTCAAAAAATTAAAGGGTATGTGGGAGGAGATTTCCATGGTAGGAACTCCTAATTTTTTTAAATGAATGGTAGGGAGAGATGATGGTCTGGGAATTAAAATCATGTAAGGGAAAAGTGTAAATTATCTTTTTAATGAATATTGGTTAGTCACATTGTTTAGAAGCATAGTTTTCCATACCATGTGCTGACCAAGTGAAATAAATTTCCTAGAATATTACAAACTCACATAATTAACTTGGAACTCACATGGTTGAACAAAAAAGGGGATAAAAATACCAAAAAACACTATTTATTTGTGATGCTTCTTGATATCCAGATTACATAATTTACCTAATCGTGTGTAATCCATGAAACCTCACTGTTGTACACAAACTTCCACACATGATTTCCCCAAGGTTCGTCATAGTTTGGAATCAACCATTTCACACTCATATATAAAACCATTCATGAAAATTGATCTTAAAAGTACACCATATAAAGGAAACCACACATTTTTTTAAGGAAAACCCGATTAAAGGGAACTTTTATATTCTTTTTTTAATTACATGTATCAAAGTTTTATAGTCTTTTTAATTTTATGAGTCCCCAAAAAATAACTATTTTTTAAAAAATATTCTAGTTCCTTTCTTATTTTAAGGTGAACATAAAGGTATTTCCTTCTCTGTAGTTTCTTGAACCATTTCATAAAAGGTCATTTAACATGTTTGTTTAAAGTATTACTTATCAAATAATTTTATTTGAATATTTCTTCAATTGAAATATATATTCATGATATATTCGTATTTATTTATTAAATAACATATTGAAAGATTTAATGCCTTCTCTTCTCAAGAATCATCATGATATACCATTTTTTTATTCTTTGATACATTATTATGTATCCCATTTCACTCTAAGGTGCTTTTATAGGTTTATGAATTTTTTATAATTTATTATCCTTATGTAGAACACCTATTAATTTTTTAATTCTAATATAATGAATGGGATAAGAATAATAAAACACTCAATTCATTGTGTAATGTTTTAATTTAATGATATTCCAAATATCATGCGTAGGAAGTAAGCATAGAACACTGTGTTATGTTTTCTAGGTAATGATAATTGACTAATGATTATGATATAATATTTTATATTGTATCCAAATTCATTTGATTCCATGATATAATGATATTGTCTCTTTTATTCCATGTTTCATTGTGACTATATATGATTCTTCTCTTCTATGATATTATGTTATGCCATATGACTCATTTTTAGTCATTATTTTGTTTGTTCATTTATTGGGATTTATAATTTCACCCTTTTATTTTTGGTGTCCTCTATTGTATCCTATATAGTAATATGTGTTCAATTGGATTTATTATCACAACATTGAGATCAAAATTAATATGATGTAGTTTATTTATAAGTTGATCTATCATGTATCTAAACTTCCAATGACACTACACCTCAATACTTCAGGGTTATTTTTGTATTTTTATGCTAAAAATATTGCAATAATTGATTTCTCAGTCTCAAGTTTCAATAATAAGTATTATATAAAATTTTTTCTTTTTTGGATTATATTGGATAACCTAATATTATGTTGACCATAAATAACCTATATAGAACCTAGAAATTCATAAGTTAGGATATACATGTTATTTATAAGTTCTTACCCATTAGATTATATATTTACCTTTTTTATATTTTATTTGAGAATTTAAATCACATATAATATTTTATTTCAGTAAATAGATGGAAATAGAAGTAACAATGTCAATAACTGATGTGATTTCAGTGTAATGATTTCACAAACGAGATTCCTTATATGACGAGAGGATGAGTTGAGAACCTCTTGTTGGTAATTTCATGACTATATCGTGTTATGTATAATAACATGAACGTTATAGAACACTAAATTTCTCCTAATAGAGAATAAGTTTTTATTGATTCATTTATTAAATAATGTCCTCCCACTTTTAGTTGATATTCTAATACCCTTATCACATAATAATGTATGAATTTTGCTGGTAAGTTATTATCTATCCCCCCAATGCTTCAATCAGGAGAGTTTTCTGGACAAATATCAAATAGATATAGAATTAGATTATTGTTGGACACTAATCAAGAAAAAAACCCAAGTAATACATTGAATCAATTGAGTGAAATGAATTCAAGAAAGTTTTTTTCAATAGTATTTCCTTCACTCCCTCCTTATTAAAATTTATATAGAGTTACTTATGAAGGAAAATTTACATAACGTGAAATATAAACATTTATATTCCTCACTAACCCCAAAAGTATGTTTTCCAATTTTTTTTGTGGATTAAATTTTGAGTATTCAAAATACATTAAAAATTATCGACTTTAAAAACTATGAAGAAATAGTATAATGTTCCATTAAAGTTGAGATATATATTAGTGATTATTAATGGTCTCATAATTATGAATATAAAAATAAAATAATGGAATATAATTCTATATTAATTATAGATAAATGTCATAGAGGGAAGAAAATTCATCTAAACACATGTCATATGTGTGGGAAAAAGCATTCAAGAAACAACCTCAAGGGTTTAATGAGATTATTTAAGAATTGAAGGAACTAGAATCAATGTAGTTAATATTGATGATAGATGATGAATCCAAATAAAATAATGGAGGATAGGTAGGTTATGATCAATCCTCCACTAATTTTCTAATGTTTTCACTGTAAGGAATATAAAAAAAATTCAATTTTAGTGTACTAATCCAAGAATCGTTGTGGAGAAATAGTGATAATAGCCTTTATGGTCAAGATAGAAAGTATGATATTAGGCTACTACTTCTGTTAAGGTGGACCAGGAAAATGAAGTGGTAACAAACAAAGTTATTATTCATTTAATAATAGCTAATATAATTTTTGATTAGGGTTCTCTATAATATTTCATATCATATATGTTTAACAGAAATATCCATACATTACCTCAATATATATAGGATGGGTTATCAATGAAAAATCCAATTAGTGTAATTATTTCATATAACTCTCCTCCAATTAATATTTGGTAATGAATTTCCCATAAAACCTTATTTTACCCCCTTTGGTAATATTTAATTCTATAATGGTATTGGTTTGACTGTTTTTACATAGGCCCATCGTCAACTTCGAGGATTGGAAAATCACATTCCATATCCCAAATCATGATCGGATTCGAAAAAAGTGTAAGGATAATGAAGAATCCCTTTTGTAAAATCCTTCTCAATAATGTATATCTCTTATTTATGTGTAATAATTTGTTACTAAAATGATTAGTACAAATAAGATTATCAAACTTGGTGAAATTATCATTATAAGGGAATATATTGATGCATTTTACAATTATTTTTCTGTAATTCCACATGATTAATATGTTTAGTTCAAAATTTATCTTTTAAAGAGAGTTCTAACCATGTCTAGGAGTCCCTATTGAATGACCACCATTGACTTGAAGATATAAAGATAAAATTACAAGAGAATTTTCCTAGGGGTTTTATATATTTAAATTATTCACTATGGATTGCATTGATCAAGTTTTTTTAAGAAGAAGTAAGGATAAATGTGTCTCAAATTTGATTATCATTATCTTTACATATTCATAAAAACAAAAAATTATCATATCACACATATTAATTACTTTTTTGGTCAATTATATGGGGTTTAATACTTCAATGTTGTGGATTTTCAATTGGGATATCATCTATTGAATAAGAAGGAGGATATTATCAAGAGTATCTTTTATACATGTTTTTTACACAAAGTTATTTTAGTGTTTTCCTTTATTCTCATAAATTCTATAAAAATATTCCTAAACTTAATGAGTAAAGATTTTAGATATTACTTCAATAAATTTTTGGTGTTATTTATAAATGATAGTCTCAAATACTCCAACATCAAAGAGTAACCTGAATATATTTTGAGTATTATGCTAAATACTTTAAAAAGTAGAAGTTATACTCAGTGTAAAATTAATATGATAATTGGATGGACTATGTGACATTTATGGTGCATGCTATGACAATTAAGAAGATATATATAAATCCTACATATAAAAAGGTCAAAGGAGAATATCATAGATCAATATCTATAATGTAGATACATTGATAACTAAAATTAGTTAGGTAGCATCACTAATATGTAGGTAGCTTTTCATAATCTTCAATACCACTAATAAAGCTAACTTAGAGGGGAGTAAAGTTTTTTTTGTACAGATAAATGTGAAGAATGTTTATTGGAGTCAGAGAAGTGGCTAATAATTAAACCTTTACAAACAGTATCCTAAAGTGGGTAAGTATTTTTAATATGAAACTATACATAAATGAGGGTACTGGGTTGTGAAATAATGAAAAATAATAATTTAATGACATACTCCTTGAGGTAGTTGAAGGTTCATGAGGAAAATTATTCAATTTGTGATCTAAAGTTGGTTGCTATTGTCTTCACATCGAAGACTTTGAGGTATTATCTCTATTGAGATAGATTTTAACTATATATATATATATTATAATTTATTGAATCATATATTCACATTTAATGATATCAATAGGAAACAATGTTGATGGTTTGTGAATATTAGAGACTATGAGTTGTTAATCCATTGTTATCATGGTAAGGAGAATAAAGTATATGATTCCCAAAGTAGAAAGGATCATGTAACCAAACCCATCATGTGGATTTATAATGATCAAATACTTTTAGATATTTAATGGAAGTATATGAAAATTAAAATGTATTGAAAAATATCATACCTTGTATTAATTATGTCTCAACTGTCCATTCTGGAGAAGATTTTGAAAGCTTGTAGGGTGTATAAGGATTTAAAAAAGTTGGTTTATGAAATAATGATATTTAAATCCTACTATCTATACATTTATAATGTTTTTGTGGGATTTAGAACATGTTTTTTGTACTATAAAATCCCAAGATAAATAAATATCTTTTATATGATACTCCACCATAGGAGAAAAAATATGTATAAACATATTAAAGAGAATATATGGTTGGACAATATGAAGAAGAATATTACCAAATCTAAATCAATGCCTATGGTATTATTTCATGTTAAGTTGTTATGGAAAAATTATAAGTTGATGATGTAATGATTATCCATTTGTACATGTTAATAGAAAAAAATCACTATGGATTTTTTCATTGGTCTTTTGAAGCCATCAAAACAAAATAATTCCATATGGGTTTTCGTGGATCATTTTAAAAAGGATTATAACTTCATCCCCATTTTAATAGAATTATCAATTAAGATACCTGAAAAGATATACATTAATGTAGGGTGGTGTATAATTAAAACTCTATTTATTGTATCATACCAAAATTTTATGTTCATAATAATGTTATGGAATATCCATCAATGTTCCTTTAGTAATGGGTGAAGCTTCAATATAGTATATTCCCCACAAAATAATAAAAAATATAAAATGAAAATACATACATTTATAGACATTCTCATAGCTTGTTCTATGGAATTTAAAGGAGTTTAGATTCCACATTTTCCTCCGGTAGAGTTCCTTATAGCTTATAATATAGAATTTTGATAACACATTTTGAAACCCTCTACGAGATGAAACGTAAAAATCCAATAGTTTGTGTTGAAGTTGGAGAATATAATCTATTGGGACTCAAAATGATAAATGAAATGAAATAGATATTCAAATCCATCAAACAACACATCCAAAGAAGAAAAAAGTTGACATATGATCTATGTAGACAGTGACCGATGAGACCTGAAGATTGATGTTAGAGATATTGTGTTCCTTCACATATCTCAATAGAAGAGAGACATGAGGTTAAGAAAGAATGGAAATCTATGTCATATATACATTGACCCCTTTGATATTCTTGACCTAATCGGAGATATGGTTTTTTTACTGGCACTACCACCCAACTTGTGTCATGTGCATGAAATTTTCCACATATCATTGTTGAGGAAGTACAGAGAATATCCCTCGCAAGTACTAAATCCTAAGGTGGTACCCTTGGACCATGGTCTCTTTTATGAGGATAATTTGATGATGATATTGGATCATAAATTCATTGTTCAATATAATAAGACAATTCACTCTATCAATGTACTATGAATAAACTATATGTATGAAGAGGCAAAACAGGAACCTGAAGAAGCAATGAAACTAATGTACACTAATATACATTCATGTTAGTGTTTTTAATGAAATTTTTAGGTTAAAATTTTTAAATGGGAAATAATGTATTAATCTTGAGTTTTATATATAGAATCTGCATTCAGAATAAATGTTATATTTGGGATTAGAGAAAAAAAACTTGTACTAAAAAATGAAAAATAACATCACAATATTATAATAATATTGAAAATCACATTTAGTGAATAAATATTAATAATAAAAATAAAAATAGTACCATAGTATGATAAAAAATAAAATAACTAGAGTAAGAAAATTCAGATCATTTTGGTCTCCTGGAATAATTACACTCACAGAAAATACTCTAAAAAATAAATAAAATATTATTAATTAAATTTAAGTTTTTAAAAGAATAATATATAATTTTGAGATAATTTTAAGTGAATGGTGAATAAAATAAATAAGAGATATTTATTAATGTATACAATAAATATGACTATTGGAATAGAAAAAAATAACTTCTAGGACTAGTAACTTGATTATTGAAATAGTAAAATAATATTTTGGAATTTTATAAAATAAAATAATAATAATTTATATCATATTATAGGTAAAAAGAGTGATAAATATGATATAATAAATGTTTGAAATAGATAAATCATAATTATATTTCTGGGAAAACATATATGTTTTATTATCATTAAAATTAATATTTTTGATAAGTTTACTAATTTTAAATAAAACATTATTATCATAGAATGGATTTATAAATGACAAGCCATTTTATCTAAATAATAATTTAATTTTATGAAATGTTATGTTTTTTGGGTCATGAATTTGATGTGGTCAAAAATTAACATTTTTTAATAGATATTGATTTTATTTTAATATTAAATGTATCATATCCAGAATTTTATTAATAAACTTATGTTATTTCTTGAATCAACATAATGAAATTTTTTTAGGGGAACGTTTTTTTATATTTCATAAATAGGGAAGTACTGAATTGAATTTTAAAATAATATATAATTAATGTATTTTTGTATAGTGTATATGAAAAACGTTTATGGTTTCTATAATTTATATTAATATTTTAATTTTTCACATTCTATAAAATTAAAACCATCAAATTATTGATTCAAAATTTTTAAAATTG
Organism: Viscum album; assembly: GCA_963277665.1. Lineage (NCBI taxonomy): Eukaryota > Viridiplantae > Streptophyta > Magnoliopsida > Santalales > Viscaceae > Viscum > Viscum album. Next base: position 564,827,430 of record OY728142.1, on the reverse strand, counting down.
TTTGAATATATAATATTTTAGTCAAATATTTTTTTTCTAGAACACCCATATTCTCTTATAAATACCAACTTTCTCCCATTTTTATCTACTTTTGAAGTAATTTATTCGACCGAAACATTTAAAAAATACCATAAAAAATCATTATCCAAGTTTTTGTGGTTTTTGTTTTTAAAAAATACCATTCCCTAAGAATATTTATTATATCAAAGGAGAAAATCCAAATGAACATGACTCTATCTTAATTGAGCACTCTTAAGTTCTCTTCTTCTTTTACATCATCCAAATCTATTCTAACCTTAAAGATATAATAACTTCGATATCACAATTATTATGAAATATTATTATATTAATGGAATAAACATTATTTATCTTACACTCTTTTACTTTAAAATTAATGTGTTTCCCATTGTATATCTCATTGACTGCCTCCTCAGACCACATGTTTCATTTCTCATGAACACCTTAATGGTTATTTATAATAATAATTTTAAAATTAAAATGGTATTATTATATATATTAAACTTCATTTTATATTATAGAATAGATAAGTAATCATAAATATTATATAAAACAAATTAAGTTTATTTGGATCAGAAAACTACATAAATGATCTAATTATTAAACAAAATCATTTATACTCGATGAAATATTATTATTTTTGAAGAAAAAAATATATTTTTAACCCTTTTAAATTATTGAGAGACATAAAATCCATATCATTACATTTATGTGTTTATGGTATTTTTTACAAGAACATCCATCATCATTGATAAAATGATTTGGAATTTGAACCACAAAACCAACATTCTTGGCATGAAGAAAATAAAAGAAGTTACCTAAAAAAATTATTGTTAAAAAAATCATAATAAATTGAATACATATTATTTTTTAGAATTATTTATTTTAAAAATTGAAAATTAATAACCCAGAGGTTAGACACACATACCAAGCGAGTTGGGCGCTGATTTTAGAGAACTCTCAAATCACCGTTGTGTCTTTTGGGGTATAAATTCTATCCCTTATCTCATCATGTTATCTCTCTTATTCACACTTAATTCTTAATTGTTTTTTATATATATATATTTCCCTTAAATATATTTCTAGTATATATTCCTTTAATTTAATTCTTATATATGTGATTACAATGTTTCCTTGTAACTTTTTTATTTAATGAAATATAAATTGTAGGGAAATTTTATATTCCCTACTTCATTTAATGCATCAATATTTTTTTTATTTTAATGATTTTCTAAAATAATAAATATTTTATTAAAAACTATTATATTTAATTCCCACTTTTATGTAAAATACGATTCACCCACCAACTTTAAATGTTCTTTACTCATTTCTTAATAAATCATTTAAGGGTTTATTTCAAAACCCACTTCCCCACTCATCTCTAATGAATTTTTTATAAAATTTATTCCATATCCATGAAATAATATTATTTATTCAATTATAAACATATATATTGATCTAATAAATTATTTTATTTGTACTCCTGATCATATATAATTTGTTTATCCTTCGAGGCAAGATTATGAAACCCATTTTATTCTCATGGGCCTTATTATGATTATGATTTTTATATGATTTATTTTCCTTCTGTGGAACACATATGAATGTATTAATTGTGATATAATTCGTAGGAATTTTATTAAACAATCCTCTAATTCATCAAGTAGTGTGTTCATCTCATGAGATACCATGCATGGTCTGTGAGAAATAAGCATAGAATACTTTGTTATGTATTCTTGGTAGTTAGAATTGAATTATACATAAGATTTCATGTTTAATGATGTTTACAAATTCTTTTGATTCTATGAACATATGATATCTTATCCATTATTCCATGTTTCCATGTGATTATATATTAACCTTTTATTTTGGTACATAATTTTATGCCACTTGACTCGTTAGTTTTACTTCATTATTATGTTTCTACCCAGACATGGCATTAAAATATCACTATATTATTTAATTTGTTCGTTTAAGTTATAATATATAGTAATTGATGTTCAATGTGTTTTAGGATAACATTATAAAGACTGAAATAAAGATGATGTATTTTTTTTAAATTTATGTATAGTCTATTTAATATCTCAAGGACACTAGACCTCTAGATTTAGGGACCTTATTTTATGGATTTTTATGTTAAATTTATTGTTAGAATTTTTTTGATACCCCCATTACTACTCTCTCACTTAAAGAATATCCTAACCTCCATTATGGACTAGTATCCTCTCACTCATGTTAGTATATTCCAACACCCTATCAATCTGGTTGTGTCTAAACATCCACATACTAGAAAAATACCCTATCAATCAACATGGTCCATGCCAATGCCAACTTACTTATGGTGAATTTGTGACATTCAATCACACCATCAATCATAGTCATAGATGTATGCCCACACATAACTAAAGTCATTGAATTTCATCCCAACATAGATGTTAACCCCAACTCACATGAGAAGAATATATCTAATGTATAACATCTCATACCATCAAAACATCACATATCAAGATATACATATTTGATAGTTTTCTCAAGAACAATATGATCACTAAAAAATTTTATGATGAAACCATCAACATTATTATGTTTTCCAATAGACTAATCCACTACACTCCCAAATCCGAACCTAGTCTATAATCAATAATACCTACCCACTACCTTACCACATAATGACCCCATAGATCGTTTGATCTGTATATCCCTACAATCCAGAGGTATATAAAAACCCCATTATAATACCTGAATTAAAAATTGGTTCTGTTGACCAATGATTGTCCTGATCTACACACACTATATTCCTTAGGAACGTAAGGTTAATCCATCAAGTTTAATCATACAAACCTAACATGGTTTCCTTATAACATCTCTTTTAGGGGAGATCTCAAGACCATCACTTTGAGTAAACCATCTTTGATACATTACAACCACCCATTGAGGAAATATCCCACTCATATAAAACACCAAGTCTCTAATACATTCTCTAGGGAGTATTTATTATAAATATTGATACATATGGACATCTCAAAAATCATCCATCGGATTAATACCCTCATTCCTACATCAATATCCCTAGAAGATTCATCTTAGGATATTCAAAAACTAATCCTGGCCCTTAGGGATACACTATGACTCTTGTAAACTAAACTAGTATCTTTTACCATTAGCCACATAGTCATCAAGATATTCCATATCACTCGATATATATAAGAGAAATTTCTCTAAAACTACAAGGAACCTGACCACTAGAATTATCTACAATGTGAACTCTAAGTCCTTATAAAGTTTATCCAATTCCATATTCTGAATTACACATGAGTAATCATGTATAAACTTGTATATAGTTAAATATGTAGTGACGACCATCCTCATACATAGAGTTATCCCCTTAATCCATGATGAATATTTCTATCCAAGCTCAATATAAGATCCAACATTCTATGGATATCATACCATAAGAAAAAACATCTAAATATAAATTATAAATGATTTATAATAAATTTTACTATTCTATCTAATGAAAAATAATAACCTAAAACTCCTCTAGAATCCTCCAACAATAAAATACTTTTGAAATAGAATACCAATTTTTTTGGCATTCTTGTGGAAGAAATATATAAAAAATAAACCATATTTGGCACCCAATCAGTCTTTGAATCTTGGACAATTCAATAACAAAACCTATAAAAAACATCGGTGATGCATCTATTAACAAATTATGAGATACCATGTGAATTCCTCATCTGATAATGTCCTCTATCCACCACATAAAAAATCCACAACATTCTGGTTGATTATGTTATGTTCTAGTGTTATGAATAACAATACCCTAATCAGAACAATACTAAATCAATGAACAACCATGTGGAGGTTGGACATAGGTATACACGGAAACTCTACCACCAAAACACTCTGGATAATTCATCTAAAATATCCCTCACCAAGAGAGGTAAAATAAAGATAAAAAAGGGGGAGAACTAAATGGACCTTCATGATGACCCATTTTCCACATAATCATAAAAAGGGACAACATAGAAATGATGGGTCTACCCATGTGGCATAAAAATTATAAATTGGGTCCATTACGATGTTATAAATGAAGGTCATTGTGTAATGCCCCACATTATAGGTTGCATTTTTTTATGAAACATTATGTCTCCTCCTAATGATAAACACATGTATATGTTCTATTGTATGGACTAAGATTCCATTGTGTGATTCCCCTTCTTAAGAAATGGCCACAAATTTCCTGGGAACACCCACTACGGTGTAGCCCTAAGGCTTCATAGAATATCCATCCTCATATAAACAATGATACAATTCCCCTTAAATACTATTCACGGTGAATCCCTTTGGAAGAAGTGTAGCACATAACCACTGGTGAACCCTCAGATTGTTTTCTTTCTAATTGAAATTTTAGATCTACGCCTCCAGTACCCATCATGGTATAACTACCCTAGCTATGTTGTGATCTACCCCACACTGACAACCTTCATGATGAAACCCATGGTCCATAAAATGATTCATTCCAAACTCTATAATTTTAATCTTACACAACGGGTTTTTGGTTAGATCCCAATTTTACATGGAAAAACCTCTCCCTTTCTATAATAATTAATCACACATAACATGTGATACACCAAAACACTCACTTAAAATAGCATGATCTACCGAATGCAACATTTTTCTTCAATAGAGATAACCAAACCCTAATTTGATTCAATATCGATCACATGATACCTATCTTGGTTCTTAAAACACATTCATAAATGAATTATAGACATTTTCTAACCCTCATAATTATAATATGAGAAATAGTTTTCAAAACATCCCGCACTCTGGGTCTCAATATTGAAATTTCCCTAGTTACACAATAAGTAATGACCTGGATCATTACTAATTCCCCAACATATGGCTTCCCATATCATAGAATCCCCTATGAACATATCTTAACTTATAATATATTGATTTCAGTATGATACCAATTGTTTCAACCATGATAGGTTGTGTACTAGATTTTGTAATAGTAGTTGATGAGGAGATCTTGTAATATGTTGTGTGAAAAAATATATTGAAGACTTGGAGGAGACGTACTTATGAAAGGTCTTCCACTAGTGAATAAATATAAAGGGATATTTTGATATATTTTCATACTAAATTATGGACTTTTAAAGTGATTTTAATTTTATTAAATAATATTAATATTGACATGGTAAGGTTAATGTTCCAATAGGAGATGGATTAATTCAGTTATGTGGCTAAATTATAATATAAATTATATTTCTAGAAGTAGGAGGTTTAAACCACTATTAAAGTGAGTGGGCCACACCATGAACCCTATGGTGGTCTAAAATTTTGGAAATGATTTTAAAATACATAATTATATTTTTTATTCTTTTAAATATGGCATCCTTTCTCAAAATATTAGGAAAATAGTAGACTATACCATGTATTTCATAACCTTATAGCGACTGAAGTTTCACAATGATGATTTAAGACTCCCATAAGGTTTCATACTTATCTAAATTTAGAGTTTATGGATTATAACCTATAATATGATTGACCATTCCATAATGATAGTAAAGAGTATTTTAATGTCACTAATGTTTTGAAGATTATTAGGATATAGAGAACATACCACATCATAGGTGAAGAGATCTATGGAAAAATAGTTAGCTACCACGTGAATAAATGACTAAGTTATTTATTATTACTCTAAAAGTTTTATAATCTCCCATTATAAGGAGGTGTCTATACTATAATATGTTTAAATAAAAAATAGAACATTCCATGGAATATTATATGAACCATGTAGGATATATAATTAAAAGAAAAAAATAATTTATTGTGCTAAACCTATTGGACACAACGTATTAGAACAAAAAAACATATAACAATCAATATGAAGAGATAAAAAAACTGGAGGACCATTCAAATATATGAAATTGAATTATAGAAGAAATTTTGTAAACAAAAACTTAGGATAAAAATGTTGAATTAGACCACTGCACAATAAAGAGTTTCACACTTAATATTTATTGAATTGTGAAGTCCATGTCATAAATAATGAGTCCATTCTATGGTCAATTATTTTCTAGAAAATTTGATATCTTTTATTCAAAAATTAAAAGGTGATGTAATGGGTTAGGATATTAGGGTTTTTTTCACATGAAATAGAACATAATTACCATGATAAATTCCATTGTTACACTTATAATTGATGGTGAAAATCAAGATATTCAACATTTATTTAAACCCTTGAATTAGTTGGGTTGGTTTATGGAAATTTATAAAAATTTTAGTTAGATTTTGTTAAGAGATAGAGACCTATGCATATTGCGAAATCTAAATTTTCAAATAAAAAGGAGAGAACTCATATAATTACAATTATATATCTATGTTTACCCAAGAGTTAATTATCACAAAATAAGTGAGATATCATTACTAAATCATTTTTAAGGAAAAAATGCAATGTGGTGATTATAGTTTAGCAATATCATCATCTAGAATAACCGGATGCTACTACTATTTTTTGTATAAGGAAAAAAATCATCCTTCATATCAGGGTGTTGATCTTATATAGAGAAGAATAAATAGAGAGAAGTAAAGAAAATATTAAAGGGGAATAATAATGGGGCTGAAGATTCGTGATATCTTAGGGATATTTGATAAATAAGGACCCTTATGTTTATAAACTATTGAAAATAATCCAAAACTCCTTAAAATACCCATCCTTGTCTTAAAGTAGCGCACTAAATGAAAATAAGCTGATTCTACACTAGTTGGGCTATTCCCCTTTCTGAATAAATTTGTTACTGATATAGTGGCTGATTTAATATTTTAGTACACCGGTATAATTCAATGTGTAATCTCTGGGGATTATCCCTTAGTTGTGAACTATGTAAAACTCTCATGTGTGAATACCCTAATTTTTACATCTATTATATCATTCATGTTGAAGGGAAAATGAGTAAACAAGATTTGTATTGTTTTCTTGCATACAAAAGAACAATATCTATATAGAAAAAGGAACAACTAATATGTATAGTTTTAAATATGTAAACACCATGACTCCCCCCCTTCTCATGGTTCTCCATGTTAACTTGGTCCCACCATGTGGTTTTAGATTACAAAGGTTTTGTATTTTAGTTAAACCTCTCTCCATTTATTTTCATACATGGATTTAATATTGAATCCTCTATTTTCATGGGAACTAACTATGATGGTTTCAAGAGGGAAATGATAAAAATCCAAAAGTATTGCAGAAAATGGTTATGAATATATTATATACAACTCCATCCTAACTAAGAAATGTAAGACACTATATGAACCAAGGGTATAAAAATATTTATTATTTCTTTTCCAAATGAAGTTTATATAATATCCAATCAATGTGATACCATCTTAAATATTTTTCATGCTCTTAGATTAATTTATTGAAAATCCAAAATTTGGTTGTGATTTATACTATAAGATAATAATTAAAATATGACAAAAATGAGAAACTAGTGAATATATTTGGTGAAACATTACTTACGAAAAAATATAAGAGCATAAAAAATAATAAAAAAATATTCCTAGTAAGGTAACTAGAAAAATTGAGGTAATTAGTTCCAATTAAATTGTTTTAAATTACCCTAAAAATAGATTAGAGGATTTTCTAAAAACCATAACTTAATATTTTGCGATTGAGGTAATTTTTTTTTCATAATCTTGTGTTAATGATATGATAACATTAAATAATCAGTATTGTTAATTTTCTTATTATAATCAAGATAATATCCATTAACTATATAAGAATGTGGGTCAACATGAAATCATTAACCAAGTGGATTTAAATTTTATTGAAGACTGATCCATAGAGAAGAAAAGTTTGAAGAAAGTGGGGGCTTCATTAAAATATTCAATAAAGAAGAAGGTTTGAATAATTGAATTCAAAAGTGATCTACTTAGAGAACTTTTAAATTATGTTTCAATGTAAGTGACCACAAAATAATAATTTAAGGTGTGTATCCTACCTCTCAGAACAAAAATATAAGAGATGATATGGTATGAAATTGAATCTCCCACAAGTTAAAAAAATTATTTTTAAACTAATGGATAATGAGGAGAAAATAACATAGAATTTAGATTGTTTAAGAATATCTAATGATTATAGGATATTCCCTCTCAAAGAAGCATAAAAAAGTGAGATATATATGTCTCAAAATATGAAAGTAGTAAATGAATTGAAATGAATTTAAAGTATATATGTTGTATGTAAATAGATGTTTTTTACTAAATATATTATTAAATGATCATCGAGAAAGGTATATTTAAAATGAAACTATTGTGGAAGGCTAGGACACACCATGAGTGTGTGTATATAATCCCAAGGGATCAATGTTGGAAGAATAACAACTTCAAATTCTCAACCGATATGTAACAAAAATGAAAATTTTTAATATGTGATATTTAATTTATATTAAACTTACATATATGAAAAATTATTTAAATATGAGGATAAAAAATGAAATAATAAGGAAATCCCCCATTCATACCGCATATAGGTAGAGTATTTTGGCGAGAAGAAAATTTATTATACTTGAAAGTCCATTAAATTATCTGAATAAAAAAATGGATATAATTAAAAGGTTCATAGAAAAAATATTATGATATACTAATCACAAATCTATTGAAAAAAAGAAGTATATTTATAATAATATGAAGGTGGTAGCTATTCTAGCTTTGACAATGAATGTAATTAAATTAAATTAAGATTCCCCAATGAAAATAACTTGAATGTGAATATTATGGTCATTGAAGATGAAAACCAAGAGGCATTCCTTAGAAGTTTCATAAATCACACCATAAAAAAAGTGTTTATGGTTTGTATAAAGTATCTGTAATGGGGGAATAATGATGTAGAAAAATTCCTAATGTTTTATTAAAAGAAGAATATTTTACAATTGGGAACAATCTCACTTTGTAGATGAATCCAAAGTTGAGTAATATAAAGAAACCAAGATAATGTTTCTAGAATGAAAAATTCACAAGTTATATCATATTAATAACCATAATAAAGGCATTGAAGTGATTGTGATGAAAATGGTTAGTTCATCGTGACCAACCATAATCCTCAAAATAATGATGTTAGAGAAACCCCACTACACATATATTTGAACTTTTCTAATATCTATTAAATTTGGTATGTGTATAAGTGGGAGAGATAATAAATTAGGTATATGAATTAAAAGTATATGAATTAATAGTTATAATATTTATAAGATATTAAAGAAAAATATGAAATAAGAATATTCATATTTACTATTGTTCATAATTGGTATCGAGATTGAAAATGGAATCACAGACCTAACATGAATCAATAATTTATTACTACCAACCAATTTGGATATCCAAAGATGAATTTAAATGTTTAAAATTAGAATGATGAAGATAAAATGATGAAGATCTTGATGTGATGTTTCTAGTGGTTTCAAACCGACTGTAATGTTCAAAACATTATATGAGGACATATATTAAAATTTATGTGTCTATTTGGGAGAAAATATAATTTTTTTAAGAAAAAGAAACCTAATTCAATTTCATCATTATTTTAATTTGTATGAAGACATTTTTATCAAAAAACTATTTTCTTGTTACCAAGAAACATTTAGAGGGAATGAAAATTACCTAATAGATGGTTTATTAAACCGAAAATACTTAAAGCATAAGATTTCAAGTTTTGATGACTTTTAGGGGGATTTGGTGATTATAACTCAAAGGATATTTACCATTTTATAAAATTTGGATTTCCTTATAAATAAGAAATATATATATCATGAGGTATCTTAAGTTTGTAAATAAAATGGTATCAAGAAATTCATAATTTGATAAATCTCACACACATCATTATTTATTGATTATATTTTTATGGTTCAATGTTGAATTTTTTATGATTAGGATGTGTTGGTTTTTTTTAAATTTTAAGATAATGATATTTAAGAAAATTATATGTGTAATATAGAGAGATGTAACCTCCACTGATCACTAGACCAGTTGGATTATTAGATTGGTTGATACTCAGATTTCAAGTGGAAACTTCACTTACTAAATTTCATTGTAGGATAATTGAAATATGATGCAGGATGTATCTTCAAACTTAATTATTATTTTTAGTTTTATTATTCTATACAACTATTTTAATATAGAGTTTAATGGTCAAATGTTCTGTAGTATTACTTCCCAAAACATATCTGTAAAGATAATTGAAAATTTGGTGCAAGTATATTATTTAAAAAAAGTGATAAAATTTGATATATATACCCATATAGAGTTTTAAAAAATTATGGGAGGAAATATAAAGTCAAATATGGAGAAACATTAATGAGAAGAGTACATGAATATATAAATTTGGATTAAAATTCCCATTGAATTATTGATGTCAAAGGTTGGGTGAATATGTTGTAAGACCATTATCATTTTATTGAAATCGGTAGAGTGAGAAGAACACACTATAAATCTTGATGGATTAATGGTAGTATTGTTAAAAAAATTGAATGGGGAGAATGATACAACCATGGGATGTTATCTATTTTATTTACTGATAATAGATAAAATATTAGTGTGATAATGTGTGATATAAATAAATCTATTTTTTAGAATGAGGATAAGTGTATATGAAATCCCATACATTAGTGGTGAAATATAAAGAGTCACATTGATATATATTTATATCAATTTCACTGAATTGAAAATGATGTGTAGTGGTTTAAAGATGATTATAATAAAAATGAGAAGGTGAACGTTACAAGAGGATTTGAAATCACTTGGATTAGAGGATGTATATTATTGATAATTTTGTTTTTTAAAGTAGTGGGATAAAATTAGAGTGTAAGGGAGTGTACCATGCTATGAACCTTGTGATAATCAAAAAATTATCCACAGAAAGGAAAATGCATAAGGTTATTCTTAGGCTAGTAAATACGTCACCCTTTCAAAAATTTTGAGGAAAATAATAAACTTATCTATGGAATTAATTACCATCATAATACTATTATTTATTCAGGGTCATTTTGGACTCTAAAAAGGTTCCAATGTTAGCCATTTATATTTTTCATGTTAAACACTGCAACATGACTGACCACAATAAAATAATAATATGGAATATTTTGATGGTACTAGTTTTTGTGAGGTTCTTGGGTTATAGAGAATATACCTTTCCAAATTTGAAGATAACCATGTTGCAAGAAGTTCGATACACCATTAAGGAAGGAGTAATAAATTTATGGGGGTTGTGGATGTTTTATGACCAACACATAGTTAGAGGTTTCTATATTACAATATAGATAAATAAAAAAGAACACATTGTAGTGTTTTATTATCACCATGAAGGATATATAATTTTATGATTAAAAAGAATGAATATGACGAAATTGGAGGACATTATATCATGGATTAAAATCCTAAATATCTTTTGATATGAAAGAATAGATGACCTATGGGATCACACCATGAAATGGGATGTTATTTAAGAGGATATTTTTTAGTTATATATTATGAAACTATGTATTGAATTAAACTACACTTTAGTAAAGAAAACCATGCCATATATATATTGAAATTGTTAAGAGTAAGCCGTAAAGAAGGAGTCTATGTCATGTAAAATTATTTTCCAAAAAAAACATGTATATTCTATTTTTAAATTAAAAGGTAGAGTAATTTTGTGGGATTTTATAGTCTTATATATATTTAATGTAAATTTAATACCTACATTATTTTTTTGATACACTTGGAATAGTTAGTGAAAAAATCAGAGAATATAGATTGATTTTATCCTCAAATTATTATGGATTTTTAGGTGAAAATAAATAAAATATACTCTTATAAATTCTTGATAAATAGATAACTAATCATTTTGAAAAATCCATATTTTTAGAGAAGAATAACAAGTGATCCTAGATAATTTTATTTATATATATGGTTTTATTCAAGAGTGAAGGATTGAGTGAAAAAATATGTCATTTCTACATCTAATTTAAAGAAGATAAAGGAAAAAATATAATTCCATTTTTGATTTATATTCATTATAATGAAGATGAATATTCTATTATGATTTTTATAAGAAAAAATATTCAACCTAAATGTTGAGAAATTGACATCATCTAGAAAAGAATATGGAGATAACACCATGTGACATATTAATATATAATAAACAAGAAGATGAAGATGCAAGGTATGTTAGTGACCTAGGCTGATGACAGATAGAACCACATGTTAATAAACTATAAAATAAGACCTATAAGTCTATAAACTATCTTGCCTTGTCTTAAATAAGTGAATTAGTTTAAAATAATTTTGTGTTCCCTTGGTCTGAGAATGTTTTTTTGGAAATATATTTTTTACCCTAAAATTGAGTAGTAAGATATTATATTAATATGATACTACATTATTCATATTCTCTTTGTATTATTATCTTGTGTTGAATCAAAAAAATCACTATTAAAAAATTCTTTACTTCCTATATAAATTTTATCATTTAGAGTGAAAGGAGTGAGAGTAAATAATAGATTAAATATGTTCCTGGAAACATATAAAAAATATATGAAATAAATAAAAAATTATAGGAATGGATTTAAATCTATCAACACCCTAATTTACCACCACCAATAAGGGTTTTTTGAGTGAACTTGTTCCCAACACTGCACTTTATTCCCATATTTGAAATAAAATGGAAATACTAAACCATAGATACACCAAAACTAGATACACTAACCTTTCCACAAATGAACCTAGTTTAATCCTCAAAACACTATTTTCAAACCAGATAAGATGGAATATATATGGTTTCCACCATACATCATAACATTATAAACAAAAAACATTAGAAGACCATCCATTTGTAGAATATTCTTTAAAATTCACACTCTAAGATACTGATGTACTATCACATCACCTGATCATGACACCTTATTTCATAGAGGAACTATAGAGTTTTTTAAATTCCTACATTAATGTCTCAAAATAATAATCAATTTATTCTAGTTGTTGGATCCTTAAACCTCAAAATAAAACATCATTACCTATCATGGGAAGTAAATCATATACAATACATCAAACTCTTAGGTCACACCCAATTCTCTCTCAATCCGAATTTTGATACCTAGTGTATATTCAATGCCGCATCTGAATTCCAAATCTAGAATTCACCAAGAATATATATAAAATTATATGTACAAGAACATAAATTTTATAATGTTATGTCTATTGTATTTGATCTAGTTTTACCACATCCATGTCCATTCTTATATAAGGTATATATACTAGTTATCAATTCGATGTTCCTCACCATAGGAGAATCCTCATCATCACCATTTTGAAACAAAAATCTTAATATGTAGGAGTTTGATATAACCATTATTTAAATTAAAAATCATACGTGGCTGACTAACTTGAACCCGAGTTCCAACATTGATCAATAATAATTTAACAAACATGGATTACCAAAATTAACATCTTCAACATTCACTGAAATTCACCTTCAATTATACTCACCCCATTTAACATATAATGGTTACCTTTTTACCTAATGTGTCCTATTACACATCTCCTAGAGAATTATTACTCTTTAGGGCTAATCATACAGTGTCGTAAAAAGTAATTATGTACCGTTTCACTCTAATTCATCACCGATGTTACACCTTACAATAGAATAATGCCATCCAATTATCATTAAATTCTTTACCCATAATTCCTATAATTTTTCTACTAATTCCATTGGTCCTATCACCCTTAGGATGATAATCACCTATCCCAAATATAGTCACATGAATAATTACTAAATAGTTATGAACTCTAGGGTACTCACCGTAATTTTATCAACACTACATCCTTCTAATTTACTTGAAACCTATATAAATATCCATATACATGTATATAACCCTTTCCATCAATCCAAGAACTAAACATGCATTGTGTGCAACAAACACACACTTGCCTTCACACCTCATATCTTTCCATAAATATCCACACCAAAACCAACACTTTTTATCCCATGGTATAGTGAAATATGAGTAAAATATAAGTATTGAATTATATATGATATAAAAGAATCACTAAATAGGAAAAAGTGTTTGGGATACATAAACCGTATGTGCCCAAAATTTAATTAAGAGTATAAAATAGTTTCATATTATAGTTTTATTTTATTTTAATTAAAATATACTAGAGGATATTAAGATATATATAAATAAATTTAATTTTTTTATAAAATATCATTAATTAATGATTGATAGGGTTATGATTTCATCCCGAGAAATTATTTTATGAAAAAATTATCAGTAACTAAGTCTTTATCACTGAGGATTCATCAAACTGAAATTGTTTTATAAGAATGAGATATAAAAATATATTTTTATGCCATGATAGAATATACAACCATAAATGTTTGAAAAATAATAGTAAGAAAATGGAATCCTCAAAAGATCATTCTTAATCACTAAATATGTGTTAAATAATTACTATGTAACTCAGCAATCTTTCATTGTTTATAGAAAACCAAAAATATCACTATTGTAATAACCTTTATTGAAATATTATTTCCTAACTATGTTCAAATTATAAGACATTATTTTTAGTCTAGGATGACTATAGTATAGAGTAATGATATTGAATTTTATTTAATTGGTATTTTTATTTTTCCATTAATTATTATAAATTCTTTACTTTATAGATGATTAAAATTACATTATGGTGTTATGATAATTCAAATGGATTTCAATTTGGAATGTGTGTAGTCTAAATATTCTAAAAATCTATAAAAATTTAATTATTAGAAGTTACTTCATGATTAGAAACTAATAAAATATATACATCCATTATAATTACTAAAAATTAAGGATTTATATGATTTATTCAAAAAACTGAAAAATATATAACCCTCTAATAATTACAACAAAAAGAAAGGTAATGTTTAACACAATTTTAGTTATATAAAAAATATATAAGCCACACCCATTTAATTAGATAATCAATTATTTATATATAACATACATATTATTTTACACAATAATTCTACCCATTGTAAACATAAATTTAGTCTATAAAAGAAATTGTGATTACCTGTATCTCCATAAGTGATTCTGGAAATGTATTATAGCTAATCATAATATAACAATACTAACATGAAAATATAAAACTAATAATAAAATTTCAAAAATATAAATTTCATGAAAATGTAACGAATTAAAATGAATAAAATCAATATTTATATTCCACTATATATCATTAATTTATTTTATAAGAATTTAATTTTTCATATAATGTTTACCATTTTTCATCATAAGCACACCAGGTTATATTTCCTAATTTTTGATTTAATCTCTCATATTCATGAATAATTGATCATCAAAATAAGAATATAGATTAAAATGAAATAAAAATTCTCTCACTATTTTATTATTTTCTATGTAAAATCTTTGTGTTATGATATTTGTGGTAACAAAATGAGAACTATTATTTGAATACTAAACAATATTTATACTCTGGAGGAATTTTAGGAGAACATGAACCATTTTAAATAACCTATCCATGTTTCATGTGTTGATAATAATGTACACATCTATTTCAATCATATTTGGGAAGAATTATTCTATCATAAATTCAGCAAGTCTTATCTACTATAGGTGATAAAAATCCCCTTTTTAACATTATTTAATATTTATTTCCAATAAAATTAAGTACTTTACTGGTAGATATATAATTTTTCAATAAAAATTATTTCCTGAGACTTTTCATTAAAATATAAGCATAATTTTTATTTTTTCATCCTTTTAAATTTTTTTCTTCACTGTATATTTTTTCATTAACTAAATTACATTAATATTTACTTAATTAATTTTTTAGATGAAATTTATGTAGGTTGAATAAGTACTGTGAATTTTCCAATTGGTTCCTTCAACAGTGTTGATGATTTAGAGTTCTATTCTAGAGGAATGAACTCATGTTTTAAAGAATATTTCAATGGAGAATATTTGTGAAAATCCAACCCCAATGCCCCAATACTAAGACCCTAATTATAATTATTCAAGGTATCTAGTGTGCTCTATGGTATACAAAGTAATGGAAGCAGTGTTGAGAAATAAAAATAACATATTTAAGAAATAATTTTCTTTTAAAAAAAATCCCAAACTCGTATGATGATGTCAAAATTATTTTATAAAATATGTATTTATAATATGAATTTTATAGTGGAAAGATAAAATTTTTAAAAATCTAATATTTATAGAGTTTAATAAATTTTTAAAAAAAGAAAAATGTACTGACTATAAACCATAAATCCTATTTTTTGTATCTTTATGATAGATCCCTGAATGACCAATAACAAAGGACATGATCATACTTTATCGTGTATCCTAAACAATAGTTTCTACATGTCCAGAAATATTCACATGTATGGTGTTAGTATATACCATGAATTATTTCCCCAAGACTCTAAAACAATCACATTCATTAGTAATCAAAATACAGACATACAATATGTGGTTAATAAGACATTTAAATTTTTTTTATCAAAATAAAACATTTTTAGATGAATATATCTTTATTCAAAAGTTTAATAATTGAGAAGTAAATTTAAAATATGGGGAATATTTTATTTTAAAACATAATGTGTTGTCACACACCATGTAATAATAGTCAAAGGTCAAACCCCCATGCCATAAAACATAACCCACATTGTGGAAATCTATTGAAATGGTAAAAATGATAATATTATACCTTATAATATTAATCAAATGTATCGACCATATTATATAAAATTTTACCCCCATTTTTTGGAAATTTAACTAAATATTTTAACGATCATTGTATCCCAAAGGAAATTTACTTGTTATAAATTAAATTACCACTAATATGAATCACTACCCACCTTGTCCAATCATGTTGGAAATGTATTATCCTAAGAATACATATCATGTATGACCATTATATAACATAATAATAAGTATATAACCTAGCCATGAAATAGCTACCATATAATTTTTGTACAATCCATGTCACATGACTCAAAATATTTCCTTTAATTGTCAAACCCACAAATGAAAACACATCCCAAGAATTTGAATATAAATTTAAAATACTTTTTCTTTAATAATATCCAAAAAAATACATTAAATAAAAAAATATTGTGAAAATATATATATATATAAAAGTAATATTAAAATAGAATTTAAGGAAACAATAGACAATTGGTGAAACCATTTAGTAAATCCTTCCTTTAAAATAATTTCAACACATTTTATCAAAAAAATATAATAAATATTATATATAGATTTTGGAACATAATTTTAATAAAAATAAAGATTTATATTAATTTTTCTCAAATGAAATATTTCATTCCAAAAAACATATCCCAAAAATCAAAATTATTCTGTTGATCTTAATTTATAATCAAAATGAAAAAATATTTCTTAAAAGATGTTATGTATTACATGTGAATGATGTTATCAACCAGAGTCCCCTTTTGGAATGACCACTATTATTTTTCATCATTTCCCTTATCAGTCATTTTTGTAGTCACATGAAATGTAGTGAGTTTCACAATGTATGTGAATCTGTTTATAGACTCTATTCAACATAATAGTCTCAAATTATTGATAAATAAAAGGTCAATTTATGATTTATATAATGTGGCACAATAATAATATTTTTTTATGTTATTTGAACATCATCGAAAAATATATATAATTAAAATAATATATATATATATTACTATATTATACATACAAAAAATGGTATGATCTAACCATATAAAATGAATTAAATATTCATTATTGTCTCTTCGATCATATAATTTCCCATTATAATTTTGGATTTCCATATCATCTTCTATGTCCATAATACCTCAAAAATCACTCCTTAATCTCTCCTTAATAAATCTATATTAAAATTTGTACTTTTCAACAATTAAGGCCAGTGAGGATCATCATTGGTCAAAATATCATTAATCATTTAATTCAATCATAATTAGCCTCTATGAATCCCATAGTCAAATAATTTTTGAATGGTAAAATGTTGTATTTGGACAATTTTATGTCGATGATAAAAATTATAATATAATATAAAAAAATACCCTACATATTAAATTATCCCAAAGGGCCTCATAAAAAAATGTAAGTAATATAATATATATCTACTAAATTTCATAAATTAATTTTCCAAGTGTAATTAATATTTAATCCAAAATTTATCATAAGTAATATCTATAATAATTTGGTCAATATTTTCTCTCTAACTTTTATTCACATGTCTTTTTTTGACAGTAATATCCATGTTAAGAACATAATAATTGTACTCATAATACATTAATATTATTTATTATGTTTAATGATCACAATTTTATTGTAAAAATATCATTTTTAAGAATAATTTTAAAAACAAAATAATATTCCATTATATTCTAACACATATAATTGTCAAGAAAAATTATTATTTTCATTAAAAATAATTGTATAAAAATATTTATTTTTCAATATAATATTATATAAATACAAACCTGTATAATAAATTAACAATCTCTCCTTCTAATGACTTTGGAATTTACTCTTTGACCCCTTTGAATGAGCCCAAATTATTTATTTAAAACTTCCTATTTTATATCTAAACTAGTAAAGAGCTCATCAAAAATTAAACTCTTTTAATCGATGTCCTATTATTTACCATGGATAAAAATTACTCATTTTATTTTTTACTAACTCTTATTTAAAGATTCTAATGGAAGTTTCCCAAAAAATATTTACCCTATTCTTATATATAACTTCATAACTAATAAAAATATCTATAAGAAATTCATTCTAATAAACATAGATTGAAAAAATTTAAACCAATTTATTTTCAAATAACATTAATAAGTCCTTTAAAATTTTCATATTAATTAATGATTTTAGAATATTATCCTAATAAAAAATATTTCTTTTATAATTATCCCCATATTAAATCTTGCCACCCCTAAAGAGAGATCAAATTGTTTCTTTTATGAATGAATATGACGACCTTATCCACGAAAACAATTTCATCAATAAATTTTATTAAATAATCTCATCAACTGGGTCCCTAATATATTTTTATATGATTACATGTTTCTCTAATTTTTTTACTATGCTAAATCAAAAGTAATTTAATTAGGAGATTCAGTTTGAAATATACCTATGAATACCCAAGGGAATTACTTCCCACTATAATTAATTGACAATCATATTTTATTTTTCTTAAATATTTTACATTCCAAATTATAGAGATTAGTGAAGCTTATTATTTTATTAGATTCATGCAAGTTTTATTTCCCACTATATTTTAGAACCATATAATATATTCCAATGTTATACATCTATGTGGTTTAACCTGAAGCTGTTGCAAACTATCAAAAATGGAATCTCTTTGAAAAGTTTGGAGTGGAATTCCCCACCTTATGCTGTTCTATTGTTTTGTTCACTCATGGAACATTCCTAGAACTGGTTCAATATATCTCTAGAATTAAAATTATTATTGTTTAAATTTATCATTTGAGTTTGACTTTATCTATAAAAGGTATTGGGAGGCTCATACTTATTAAAGAGGAAGATTTTATTTTCTCCATTGGTCTCTTGATTTTAGAGAGGATCCCGACTCACATATGGTAACAACCTATATGTGGTTCGTTGGGATTTCATTTCCATTTCATAACCCATCCAACTTGAAGTGAAATAGAAACCCTTTTGTCAATTTCACTATATAGATGAATCTACACAGTTGATGTAATATACCATTGTTATGTGTCTTTGTATAGATCTATATCTGGATTATCTTCTACTATAGTGAATTATCATTCCTGATGGAACTAATGTTTCCTTTTTATAGAAGATATATTACCCCAAATCTATTCACTTATACTCCTTATGTGAATATAAAGTCTATTTTTTCTTGATTTAAAGGAGAACTACCAAAACAATGATTCTAATTTTGGATAGATAAAATGTTCGCCTAAGTAGTATCCTCACCCAATCTGAAATATTTTGTGAATCATGTTGATTCTAGGGAGAATTTACTCTATAATACTATGGAATTAAGGTTTAGAGAGGGGTGGTTTTTCTCAATGGAATGCACAATTCCATCTTCCAGATATTTTGGTACTTCCGTAGTGGATTCTCAGCCTCAAGATGTGATCCTACAGGTCTGGCTAGACTTAATACCTGAGAAATATCATTGCTAAATACCTTGTGGTATAGTTAGGGTTTTATATAGAGTTCCTTATGAGAATGCAGTCTCACATCCTTATATAGTTCATCATATCATTAATATAATATATTTATCTACTCTAACTCCTAACCTCTATATTAATTTCTCTACACCTGTGATAAGAGGTGACTCGCCACATTGTTATATTGAGGCCCCTAAGCCTAGTTATGATAACCTCATGGCCACTATAGGTGAAGGGGTACCAGGGTTTCCATATTATAACTCCCTATGATTCTATAGAATGTATATTTTTATATAAATTTAAATTACTCAATAGTTTACGTTGCAAAAAAAACCATGATATAACATTTAATATTATCCAGACTGTTGGAATAGTAATATGACCGTTAGGAATAATAATATGACCATTATAATATTAAACTCACCTATGAACTAATAAATAAAATTTATGAATTCTAAAAATGAAAATATGATATATTTATATCTTATAATAAGTAAATAAATGTCTTCAAACTGATAAATTATGTGTTGTTTTTTTATGAAATGTTAACCTTTATTTACATTTTTATTATTAATATAATGATTTAAAAGAAAAATTATATTCATTAAATAGATTTATAAACAAATAACTTTATGTATTATAATTACTACATAATTTTATGATACCATAATTATCTTCTCAAAGTGTTGTAAAATCTGTTATAAAATTATAATTAGTATTTTTTGACGAAATAGTGATTTTAATTAGAAATTAAATATCTCATATATAGAACATTATTCTCTTCATATAGAGTCAATTTTTGAAATCTAAACATCAAAAAATTGTTCGGGTACAATTTTGGGATATGTTTTGAGATAAATGAATTTTTGGGGAATAGTGAAATACAAAAATTTACATTATTTAAAATTAAAGGTAAATAAATGAATTATTGAGTCATGGATGTTTTAAAGATGGTTTAATTTTCACAATATCGAAATAAAATTATCTAATTACTATAACTAGTCACAAGAATCAACGTTATATATAGTCTTTATAAATAATAATAAATAAATGAATTAAATAATATAAAACATACCTTTTCTCTCCCTATAAATACCACCCCTCACCACCACTTATAATCACACCATCAAAGCCTAGAATATTTCTTAAATTCTACCCAATCAAATTAATAATCTTTTCCCCCACATACAGAACCTAATGTTCTTACCAAAAGACAAAATCCTTAAATCTTAATTAGGTTCCCAATGAATGATATTCGATAGGCAATGTCCACTTTCTTTCTCTTTTAATTTAATTTAATTTATTTTATGATCATATTCTCACATACCAAATCCAAATTGGATTAGTAACTATAGTATGATATATAAACTATAATGTTATTGTGTTAATGGAATATCCATCATAAAATCTATTATCCTCTCCTTTTAATTCCAAAAATGAATATATTGTCTCTGAGGTGTCGATTCCCCACCTTCATGGATGATGAGTTTTTCTTCTTCATTTATTGCTTCAAGGATATTCATTCTATTTTTTTATCATTTATAAATTTTATAATATGTTTATTAAAACTTATTTAATTTTCAAGAACAATTATATAAACAAAATGTTAAATAAAATGATACTGGTTCATGATGGCCGTAAAAACCACCAAACTAAACTAATCATTTTGCATTGATGTATTATCTAATAAATCATCTTAATATAATATAAAAAAATGGTATATGATACCATTTAAACATTATGATGTTCATTAATAATAAATAATTTCACTTCAATTTCTTTCTTCCATTTACAAGAAAGTCCCATAACAATAAATAGGGGAACGAACCATAAAACCGTGAATAATAAAATTAGACGTTATAACTCCTCATAATGGACATAAATGAACTTAATTAAATTATAATAAATCAAATATATGTTGAATATGTTATTAATTATGCAATTAAATAATATAATTTCATTATTTAGTTTATTAAGTACAAGTGTTGAATTTTTTCGGACATAAGGTAAGGGTCTTCATCTTAATTTCCATTTCATTATGACTTACTTGGTATTATGAATATAAACGTTTTTAGGTGGTATATATACTACTCCTTTTAGATCATTTTTCATTTCTAATTGTATTTATCTTAATTATACATAGTTATTTTATCATGGATATGATTATTTTCTAAGCCGTATACCATTATTATATATGGTGTTTAATTTGAGTGTTAATTTAATTAGGGAAATATTGATAAATCCATATCCTCTTATAAATATAGATATTTTGATAAAGTATATTATTCATGAATTAAATCTATTATTTTATGTGTGAATAGTTCTATAGAAATGCATACATGGATAAGGACCAGTTATAGATGACCCCTTGATGCATCAATAGATATCACGAGAAAAATCATTTGGAAACAAACCCTTCACATTTTTCCATATAGAATCAAATATGTGTCTACCCATAGACAAAAAAGATCTTGTGAAAGGTCTTGATTGTAGTGGTTCATGTTCTCGATACATTATGTCTAATAATTAATCAAAACCATTATTCAATATTCATTTATTCCTATCCATTATATTTTAAATATGTAAAAATCTATTGATGTATTGTCATTCTCAATTTACTGATTAAGTTTAATATATTTTCCAGTTAGTCACCTTTCCATAATTATTATGAATTATTTATTATATTTGAAATATTTTTGATTCAGGATTCTGATGCATGTA
The DNA here is from genome assembly GCA_963277665.1 of Viscum album. Taxonomy (NCBI): domain Eukaryota; kingdom Viridiplantae; phylum Streptophyta; class Magnoliopsida; order Santalales; family Viscaceae; genus Viscum; species Viscum album. The sequence continues at coordinate 564,804,482 of OY728142.1, read as the reverse complement.
ACCCTTAATGATAATTTGAAATCAAGCTTTTATTTTTTTCCCTTTATCATGTTATGAATATGAAATATTAGAAATAAGTGCCAAGGAAGATGTTTGTTTTGATTTATTATATTCTATATTTAATTAACAATGTAGTCTAGGATCCATGTATGTATTTTGTTCCACAAGACTACCAAACTGATCAGTCCTTAGTGAGATATCTCATATCTATTACATAGTTATAAAATAACCATGGACTCTAGGCTACTAGGTTTAAGGTTGTTACACTTTGTATCAAATCTGGTTTAGTAGAAACCCTAGGAACTAGATCAATTACATAGTTATCTCATATCTCATATCTATTACATAGTTATAAGGATTTTCCATTGATCAATTCAACTTTTTTAGTGTCAGAGATGGGATGATCAAGACCGTATTATGAAATATTAATCAGGTTTTGAAGAATAACCACCCTACACCCATGTTGTACCATTTAATGTGGAAGAATCCCCCATATTTTATTGGAAATATTAATCTAGTGGTAATAGAGTAATAGATCAAGTCCCTTGAAAAGATATTTCTATAATTGGGATGTGATGAAAGGGAAAAGGTAGTGCTAGAAGTATTTTGTGTCAAGTGATATTCTAATCATCACTGGTCATTGATGTTTAATACTAAAGAGGAATATGAAATAGAATACATGTAATGAATAACTTTTAAGTAAACATTGTTTGAAAAATATTTCCCTTGTGATTAATGAGCTGAAATAAGGAAAAAACGCCAATACTTTAATAAAAAGGTGAAGGATAGTGTTGTAGAGTATGAGGATACATTCAAAAGACCATCCATTTTTGGAACATATTAAATTTGTAATTTAGAATTTTTTTTTGCTTCATTTTGTTTGATAGACTTATGAAATGTCTCAGAAGGTCACTGGCTTCTAAAAAATTTTCAAAATATGATGAAATAATATTAAGTTCCATTAATAGAGAGATATAATTTTCTAGATCCTATATAGTCAAGGGAAATCAAGATAATAATATATACTATGATAACTATTAAAAATGTAAATCATCAAAAAAGAATAGTGTAATAAAGAAATTAATATTTTATTAAAATTGTAGAAAGAATCATCCTAAAAATTGATTGGAAGGCATGGGAGTTTGTTACAAGTATGGTGAAAAGTGTCGTTTAGCTAATGAGTAAAAGGGAAAGAAACAAAAAAATTATTTTCAATACTTCAACTATAATTAAATTGGTTATTAATCAAACCAATGTCTCATGTTCTAGGGAAATCTACCATTAAAGAGGCCCAGTGGGAAGTCCAAAATTTTGGAATCACTACTGCTAAAGTAGAAGTACACATTGAGGTGGGGGAAGGTAAATAAATCTAATATTCCAATTTATCCAATGATTTATTTGATTCTAGATCATCACACTCTTTTATACCTACCCATTTTTTTAGGAAAATCATATATTTCTATTTTTATTTAATAATGGATTTGTCCATAAAAACTTCTAAGGGATGTCTGACTGCTATAAATATGTGACTATTAGTCCCAATTATGACACATAAATGTTTTTTTATTTAATTATATATTCATCATACCTATGGTTGAATTTGATATTATCCTTAGTATGGACTAGTTTTCAAATTATGATGTGAAAATGTTTTGCAAGGAGAAGGAAATTATGATTTGTGAAGATGATGTAGAATTACATATCTTTATAGGAGAAACTTCGTCATCTGATTTTATCAAAATCCACCACCAGTAGCTCTATTGAATTAAATTCTTGAAGAGGAAGAGAAAAAAATATAGGGATAAGGAAAGTAATCTTCAAATTGAGGCTGTATCAATTATACATGAATACATTAATGAATTTTACAAGGAATTACTTAGAAACCCCTGAGTACGTAAAGTTTGTTTTACCATTGATTTAATCCCAATTACAAGACCACTATAAAATAGTCCCAATAAATGGTTTTATGAGGAATTTTTGGAGATGAATAAAAAACTATAGGATTTGAGTAATTGTTTATTTATTTTCCTTGGTGTTTCTCTATGGGGATCTCATGTTCACTTTGTTGAGAAGAAATATGGATCTACGAGTTTTTGAAATTCCTATAGAGAAATCAATGATATTAAAATAAAGAAAAAGTATACTCGGAATTTTATGGATAATTTTTTTTGATCAACTTCAAGGAGATAAATATTTTTTAATGAGTGACCCTAATTCATAGTAGAGTCAATTACAATAAAAGAATTAAGATATTATAAAGTAAACTTTTTGTATCAGGTATAGAGATTATGCGTTTACAATAATTCTTTATTTATTGTCCAATGAACCCACTGTTTTTATGGATTTGATGAACATAATATTCAAGGAATATCTTGATTATTTTTTTATGGAATTAATTGATGTTATTTTGGTATATTCATATGAAAATTAAGACCACAAGAATCAATTTTAGATCAAATTATGAGACCCTTAAAAGGAAAGAGTTATATGGTAAATTTTGAAAGTGTGAATTTTTGTTTTCAAAAGTTTCTTTTCTGTCCATATTATCTCTAAGGATGTATATAATTTAATCCTATAAATAAAAATGAAATCCAAGAATGGAATATTCTAATGATCATAACCAAGGTACATAGTTTCATTAGCTTAATAAGTTACTATTGGAATTTAATTTAGAAATTTTCCCAATTAGATAACCCAATAAAAAATATCACATGTAATGTGGTTATGTTTGTATAGACAAAAGAATGTGGAGAATGTTTTGAATAAATTATGATAATAGTAGCCTATGACCCAATCTTTACTCAACCATTAGAAAATAATGGGTTTCTTTTATACCACGATGCATCAAAGAAATGATTGGGTTGTGTCCTTATGAAAAATGATAAAGTTATTACATATGAATCAATGAAGTTGAAGATTGATGACTATATTATCCAACTCATGATCTTGAGTTAGTAGGTGAAACATTTTCTGTGATGATATAGAGAAAATCTCTCTTTGATGAAATATGTGATATATATACGAATTATTAACGTTTGAAATACTTGTTTAAACAGAAAAAAAATAACATGAGGCATATGTGATGGTTTGAATTGCTCAATGATTATGATTTTCTAATACACTACCATCATGGAAAAGAAAGTAAGTTAGAATACAGATTAGGAAGGAAATATCATATAATTCCAACCGAAATGAGGATTAAAAAATATCACACGTTCATGAATTTTATAAATATAGATTTCAATATTGTTAAGTAAGGGGAAACATTAATCCCTTTTTAAGTGATTATGAGACAATATTTATTAGAAATGAAAAAATCTCTCAATCAGACTATGAGAACTTTCATAAGAAAATTATATACATTAAGGAAAGAAGATTGGAAATATTCATGTTAGAGGGTGGAATTTTGAAATTTAGAAAATGGTTACTTGTTCCATGAACATTTGAGATAAAATGGGAACTATTAGATGATGCTCATAGCTCAATTTATCTGTACACCATGGTAGTACCAAGATGTATAGAGATATGAAGGAATATTTTTTATGGGATAATACGAAGCCAAAAATTTATGAATATGTGTCAAGATTTCTAGTTTGTCAACATGTGAAGCAAAAAATAAAATATCCTAGAGGATTAATAAAACATCTACTAATTCTTATATGGATATGGGATGAAATTACTATCTACTTCATCACTAGTTTACCAGATACACCTTGAAAGAATGATAAAATATGGTTTATTGTTGATCACCTTAAAAAATAAGAACATTTTATTTCAATAATATAAGATTTACCACTTGGGAACATATCAATGATCTATATTAATGAACTAGTAAGAACTCATGGTGCACAACTATCGATTGTATCTAATCAAGAATCCCATTTTACATGAATTTTTTAGGATTCCTTAAAGGGCCCTAGGTTCTAAGCTTTATTTGAGTGCTTATGATCATGCTCAAACCAAAATATATTCTAAAAGGACTACTCAAACATTTTAAGTCATGTTGAGATCAAGATCTCATGACTTTCGAGGAATGAGATATTAGTATTTACATTTGGTAGATTTTTCCTTGAATAATAGTTTATATTCTAGTATTCAAATGGGACCATACAAAGCATTACATGGAAATATATGTTATACTATAACTTATTGGGATGAAGTTTGTGAGAGAAAAATTATTTTCCTAGAAGTTATTAATGTGATAACGATAAAGGTAACAATTATTTGGGCTCATATTAAGACATATCAAACTAGGAAAAAGGGTTATGATAATAAAAAAAGAAACTATATAGAATTTTAATTGAGAGATAATGTATTTATAGTTGTATCTCTATGGAATGGTTCCCATGTTTTAGTATAAAAGGTAAAATATCCCCGAAATACATCATACCATTTTATATTCTAGAATTAATTGGAGTTATATCTTACCAATTAGCAATTCCACTAAGTCTCTCTAAAGTTCATGATGTGTTTAGCATATCAATATTAATGAATTATATGCCAGAACCAACACCTGTAATCACTAATGAAGAAATAGACATGGAACCTAATTTGTTAAGCTATGATAAACCTATTTAGATTCTTTTCACCAGTGGGAAAGTATCGAGAAATTAGATAACTCAAATAGTAAAAGTTATTTGCAGAAATCATAAAATGATTGAAGCAATGTGGGAAACTAAGGATGCTATAAAAAATTACCACCCTCCTCTTCTTAGCAGGAAATATTCAGGAAAAATTTGAGTTTTAAATGTTCATCAGATGGAATTATATAACACAGAGATATTTTGAGTTATGTATCTTCTTAAATAAATTCAGTTCACTCGATAGTTTATGTTGCATAAAGGAACCGTTATATACTATTAAATATTAACATGAATTTTGGAATAGTAATGTGAATGTTAGGAATAATAATGTGACCATGAGAATAAAAAATTTCAAGATGAACATTTAAATAAAATTTAGTTTTCTTATAAATGGAAATATTATATATTTACGTCATAGAATAATTAAATAAATGTTTTAAAAATGATAAATTGTGTTTTGATATTTTTTGGAACATAAATGCTTATTTAAAATTTTAAAATAAATATAATTATTAAATATAAAATTTATTTTCATAAAATAAATTTATAAATTAATATTTTGATCTATCATAAATATAATATAATTTTCTGAAAGAATAATTATTTTTTCAAAGTGTTGTAAAATCTGTTTTAATAGTAAAATAGTTATTTTTCTAATAAATTATTATTTTAATTAGAAATTAATTTTATCATATTTAGAAAATAATTTTCTCAAAATGGGGTCCATTTTTTAAATCTACACATTAAAAAAGTTTTGGGTGATTTTTTGTTATTTTTATAAAATAGTTGATTTTTTATTGGATAATGAAATACGAAAATTTATGGTATTTAACATAATAAGTAAATAATTTAATTATGGAGTCATGGATAGTGTAAAGATCATGTAAAAACCATTATCAAAAAATAAAATTATATAATTACTCTAATTATTGATAAGAATAATCACTATTGATTGTCTATAGAAAAATAATAAACAAATGAATAAAATAAACAAAAACACCCCAATCCTCTCCATATGAATACTACCTATCACCACTGCCTCTCCTCATTTTATAGGACTTGAATCTTTTCCAAATTCTACTAAATTCCATTCCCTATCCTATTATATATGTACAATTCCTAATGGGATATCTAAAATACCGAATCCAATTGTGTAATGGATGTTCCCAAGGAGATGATATTTGAGAAGTAAAGTCCTCTTTCTTTCTCTTTATAATTTATTTTCTTTTATTCTTTATCCTATACTCACATCCGCTATACAAAGTGGCATGGTAACTCTTTTATGATATATATACCAGAATTTTATTGTTTTAATGGAATACCCATCTCTAAATTTCTTCTCTTATCATTTTAATTCTAAAAATAAAAAGGTCATCTATGAGGTGTTGATTCACTACCTTTGTAGATGTTGAGTTTTCATTTTCAATTACTGCCTTCAACACTGGTCATAAAACAATTATTATTGTTAAAACAGATTATAATATGTGTATTAATTTTTTTAATATTTTCAACCAGTATATAAACATAATATTAAATAAAATGATACTTGTTCTTGATGGTCGTAAAAACCACCAAAAATAAACTAATCATTTTGTTTAACATTTTATCTAATGAATCATCCTCATACCATATAAGAAAACCATATATGAATCCATTTAAAAATATATATGTTTATTAATAATAAACAATTTCACATCTATTCTTTTTCATCCATTTGAAAAGAACTTCAATAATTATACACAAGGGAACTGACCATAAAACCATTAAATGAACATTTATGAAATAATGGAATTAAACATTATAGCTCATCAGTATGGCCATAGATAAACCAAATAAAATTATAATAAATAAAATATTTTCTTAATTGTTTATTAATTAAGTAATTAATGCACCCAATTTATTATCTGTTAAATTAAGTACACTTACAAAACGCTTTTTGACATAAGGTAAGAGACTTCATCTCAATTTCCATATCATTGAGACATACTTGGTTTTGTTCACCTAATAATTTTTATATGGTGTATATACTACCCCTTTGAGATAATTTTTCATTTGAGAATATATTTATCTTAAATATCCATATTTATTATATAATTTATTTGATTAAAATCAAATTTGTATACCATTTCTACATACGATGTTTCCTTTGAATTCTATTTAACTAGGGAAATAATGATAAATCCATATCCTCTAATCAATATAGATATTCTTATAGTGCATATAGTTCTTGAATTAAATATATTATTAGATGTGTGAATAATTATTTGGACATGAAAACATGGGTAGATCCTAGTTAAAGATAGACACTTGATTCATCGATAGGTCTCATGAGAAATATTTGTCGGAGACAAATCCTTCACATTTGTTTCCAAAAGAATCACACTGGTTTATTACCACAAACTTAAACCATATTCTGAAATTATTTGATGGGAGTGGTTCATTTTCTAGATATATTAAGTCCAATAACTAATCATTTCCTTCATTTAGTAGTCTATTTTTTCTATCCATTACATTTTCAATAGGAATAAAATATATGGATCCACTTTCACTATCAGTTTATTGATTAAATGGAATTTGTTTTTCGTTTATTTACCATTTCATATTGATTATTCCTTATTTATTATTCTTAAAAAATTATTTACTCATGTTTCTTATTTATGTAACCATTAATTATCATTTCATATAACCCTTTTATTTTTTTTCCTTCTCCATGATATGAAGATGAAATCTTTGAAAATTTGTAAGGATGTATTTTAATTTCATTTGTTATGCTCTTTATTTAATTACCGATGTAATAAGACATCCATTTATGTATATAGTTCTTCAATAATAGTGAACTAATTGATCTTTAGTGATGTGATCTCTTGTATGTAATCCATTTTAATAAAATTACCACCAACTCTAGGATACTGGGGTTGAGGTTCATACAAATCTATTCCAATGACAACAAACATTACACTTGATACCTATTATCTCTAGATCTTAGACCAGGGTTTTATCCCTGATATTTTGGATTATTATATCACATCACCCAATTGTTTTGAGGACCTAAATCTGGTCAATAAACATATTCCTCCATCTCATTTCTCCTACGACCATCACAGAGGATATTAGTATAAATCATATACTATGATATGAAGGGTTAAATGTTCTTTGTAATAATTAAAAAATTGTTCTATTTATCCCCAAGGATAATAAATTACATGCCTCAATGTTTATCAATTACTTCACATCACGACTTCCATGTTCATCTTTAATTATATAGGAAATGGATCCCTTGGTAATTGTGTGTACCTAAAAAAGATTCTCCATTGAAAATAAGTTTATCTTATAGATATTTTGGACACCATGAAAATATGGTCTTAAAATCCAAATTATGATTTTTGGATGTATATAGATGAGAACCTTCATGGATACCCAATTAATATGCACATACGTATCTTATTGAAAATTTAGTTGTAGATTGATCACATTGACATATCACCTCAACACATTACTATCGAGGTGATATTATCTTCTAGTTATTCTTTTTAGCATAATTTATGCTAAATTTGAGGTGTGAAGAAGATGAGGTCAATGAAAATCACTCTTATAATAAAAACCTTGATCCAATAGATGGTTTTTATGAGGTGACATCAACACAATTCTCAATCAAACAATGATTAACATAGAGGGATTGTATTTATACATGGATATAAATTTTTCACTCATTTATTTCTCAAAACTTTAATATATATTATGGTTTGATTGGTGAGAGTTTCATGTGCTTCAGAAACAAGTTATGTAGTTGTATAACCTAGAGTAGACTGAATATTATCTTGGTGTATCTACAAAAATTCTCAAATTTTAGCTGCTCAAATATTAACCACATTGACTAATACATATCCAATCACTCTCTATATTTCCATTAAATTTATAACTCATTGACTCATGTCTAAAAAATTAATGTTTCTAGATATTGTTTGGAAGAAAATGGTTTTGAGAACATCATTAATTCTTGCTTGTGTACCCATTTTCAATGTCATTCTTGGGTGGTGATTCAAAGAAGGATTAGAATGATTAAGGGATATTTAATTGAAGATCAGAATAAATATCTACCCTTCTATAATATCTTAGAAAACCTTTTGGGGGATATTATCCATCTTGACGGCCATGTCCAAGTATAGTGTTGTGTTGATGTTTTTGTTTTCATCACAATATATATAGGTTTTTTATAGAATATATATTAGAGGAGGAGGGGGTGGTGGAGGAAATATCAAGAGATATATGGTTCATGTATGGGGATAAATAATTACCAACTTTCATTCTTTAATTAGGGAGATGAATCTTTTTGAGAGTGTTAACATACAATTGGATAGTGACCAATGTGTAACGACCTAGACATTTGTTAATGAAAACTCTTCTTGATTTAATAAAATGTATTATTTTTTAAAATGGTTATATACTATATGTACTTCCCAAGATTTGTTTTTTTATTTTACAATACCATTATGAATTGTAACCATTTCTAATATAGCCATTGAACAGTTACCACATGATTAGTATAAATATAGGGCTTTAAAAGATCCAATTTACTCAGAAAAACGAAGCAATGGCCTCATCCAGTTGAATTGTTCCATACAAAACCCATTTTTCAAAGCTCAGAAAAGAGGTGTGTCACTAGGATTCACTCTTGACCAAGAAAAATCCGAGCTTCAATGCACTAAGCCATAACTGAATTACCTATGGTAGAAGAAGAAGTTAATAGAGATTACCACCCGAGAAATGTTATCTGACCCTCCTAAAGAGTCCATCACTATCAAACACATTACACTTAGGTCTTATGTGGGTGATATAATTGGTTATGCTACAAGAGCCTATCACTATAATTATGTCAATTATTTTTTATAAAATAAATAATATACATTCAATTTGTTGTTGTCTCTTTGTAAATATTTTTTAAATCACAAATAGTATTTTAAGTTAATAGTCAATTAAGAAATATTTTTTATGAATTATTGGATTTTTGGATTAAATAATATTTTAATAAAATATTATTACTAAATAAATTTTTATTAAATATAAATTATTATATGATTTCTATTAATACAATTGAAATTTTTATTAGGGTTAGAAGGATTTTTTTAAAACCCATGAATTTTTGATAAATGTAGGTTTTTATTTTAAAAGTAAAAATTAACCTAATTATAAATTTATTTACATAAAATGAATACTATTTTTTTTAATATGGATGTTGAAATTATCCAATGGTTAATGTTTCATAATTCTATAAGACAATATTTTTTTTGTGTAAAAATTAAATACCGTTTAAATATATAATGTGTTTTATGACATCATAATGACCCACTAGTGGTGTAATAAAATATGATAAAAGGTTTGTTTGACCAGCATATTTTTTACCTTTAAAATAACGTGAATTTAGATTTGTTTTATTTATTTTACAATTCCTTAGTGGACCCTTCAAGACTTATAAAACATTTTAATATTAATAATGATTTCCTTGAGAGTGTGACTCAACTATACATAATAAAGATTAATATTTTAATAAGTTAGGACATTATAATTAGAAAAATAATGTTTTCCACTTCAATATGGAAAAAACCATGGGTAAAAACCATGTAATTCTTTGTGGTTTGATTAGTTTAACGTGTAGTGTCGAAAACTTAAATAATAAAGAATTCCCTCTCATTTTCTATATAAACCCACTCTATATCACACTTATCTTCACTAATTTTTTTTATCTCAACCAACCCCCTACCCTCATCTCTCTATAATCCTCCTAAGGCGCCCCCACCTCCCAAGAATCCCCTCTCAAGCCTCTCCCAAGCCTTTTGGATCACACTTCAAATTAAGGGATTTCTTCCTTTCTCATTTTTGTCCAAATTTCTTTATGAGGTTTTCCCTTTTATTTTCAATTAACAATGTTGGGGTATGATTTCACACATCCCCTATACTCACCTCCTTATGTTTTAATAACGGCATAACCCTTTCTCTTTCATTAATTCCTCCCATGTGCACCCATCACCATGCGTAAATTCCGTAAGGGAATTCTCTATCCTCATTTACATTCAAGCAATTATTTTATATTATGCATCTAAATTCCATTACAAATGTCGGGAGACGTATATATATGACACCCTTACTATCCATTTCATGTACATATGATTAGATAACCCTTTCTCTCCCATCAACCATTTTTATGAATTATTATGTCACGCCATTATGTTGCAAAAATTGCACTTTGATTTTCCAAACCAAAGTCATTGTGTAGTGAATATTATGACCATTTTTCTATAAACGGTATTAACCTTTACAAAATTGTAATTATTGATTATATAGTTTAATTTATATATTAAACATTAATTTTCTTAGGAATAAATGTTGTTGTTGAATTATTCCATGTTGAATGTTACATGTGGAGTACTTATGCATGAAATAAAATGACTAAGAAGGGTGTGCCCTGATAGAGATCCATTTCCTTTGTAAAAATTAGTATCATGATAATTTAAATTCAATGATGGTTTACTCATTCTAATTAAAGTTTAATTAGTGTTCAGTAATGATCCATGTGCAATGTTCACTTGCTCACGGTAATATCATGGTAAATATTGTTGCCACATTTCAAAGATATGGTAATCATGATATATCATACCTTTATGTTCATGTTTCTCTTTTTATCCATTGATATCTCTATTTTCTAACATATAATATATTCTTCATGTTATTCCTTGTTTAAACCCTTACAATAATTTATATCTCACCATTTTTCTATGCATTTCATCAGGTTATCCCATCCAATGATATGTTCGAAGGAATTTTATAGTCATGTAAAAGAAGTTTTAAATAAATATGTCATGTCCTATTTTATAAGTTGTTATATAATGTTCCTAATTTCATATCTCAGTAGACCTCTCGATCCTCAGAGTTGTCTTAAGTGCAAGTTTATGTAATAAATCTTGTTAATGTGTGTAATAAAGAGAATGGTTATTATTGTTTGTATCGAAGGATAGGTTTAGTTATTTTTTGGATTAGGATTAGAAAACCCTAGTGAAAGACTTTGGGATAAAAAGAAGTATAATAAAATAATACCTAAATTTTGGTGTGTATTGAGTTAGTGGGTTATCAAGAAAATACATCCATACATAGATACGAGCATTTAGAGTTGGCTCTGGAACTGATGTATCTAGGGGTAAACCATGAAAACTCCACATTGAGCTAGAATCAAACATGAATCGGTTCACGAAAATGGGCCCTGAGGCACTCTTGGTTACAAAATTTATGGGGGATATGTTTTGGTGAATTCATAATCTTTGTATGAACCATTATTAAGAGAATTAAAAAAATTCCCCTAAGAATATATGTTGGGATGTAGAACATGGACAACATAGATATGTTTTGAAAATAACTCTAAATTTTAAGTTATCAATTTTTTTCATTGGATTCCCCTTTATGTGTTACCCCAAACTTTCCTTTTATTCGAGACAATGTCCTGTAATATAGAACTTGGGCTGACAACTGATGTGAAGATCAATGTGATGACTATTCTAAGGTGATGCCCAATCCGATGGGAGTGAGAATCACAAACTTTGTCACAATATTATCTCAGTTAACTCATGTTTTCAATAGAAACATGGGTCAAAAAGAACGTTCAACACCCCCCAAGAAAGTAAAAGTCACAATTGAGAGCTTCATTAGAAAAAAGCATCTTACTTTTAATGGATCGTCTGATACCTTAATTTCTGAACAATGGATCAACTCTATTAAAAAGATATTCTCTATCCTTAAATGTTTTGATCAAGATATGTTTCTTATGGATGATTATCGTATGAAGGGTGAAGCTGATCAATAGTGGACATTGATAAAAAATATGAATCTCAAGAAAGAGATAAAGGCATTGGAATGGAAGGATTTCTGGAAAATGTTTTTCGATAAATATTTTCCTCTCACCCTATGACATTAGATAAATTGATACTTCCTTTCCCTCAAGGAAAAAGACAACGAATCTATCAAATCGTTCGAGTAAAACTTCACATATCTTACACGGTATGCTTCTAAATTTGTCGTTACCCCCGAATGTGAGGTTGACAGCTAATTTGGTGGGATAAAACCTAGCCTATAGAAATACCTAGTGATCCATGACATTGATAGATACAATGAAATAATCTGATGTGGCTCTCAAAGTCAAAATGGAGGTCGTCGAATCTTAGGGGTATGATGGGGATAAGAAGAGGAAATTAGAATTTATTTCTAGCTGTTCAATGGATAAATCCAACAGTGATAAGAAAATCTAGAACTCCACTTTCCAATGGTGTGGAAAGAATCACCCAAAAAATTACCTAAAGGGGATAATGAAATACTTTTGGTGAGGAAGTGATGGGAACCTGGATATTAAATTTTGACAAGAAAAAACCGATTCTATGAAAGAGGAGAGGAACACTCTGTTCAACACTCAACGTGTTGTTCATTGCTTCAACTAAAAAGAAACAGGGAACTTTGCCAACGAGTTCCTTATGGAAATGATTTTTGGAGGCAACCAACTACCTCTAAGGTAGCAAGGGTGATATTTTTCCATCACTACCACCAAATTGAACCCCGACAATGAATTTGTGACTGGTATGATATTTATTAATTATATAATCGTGAATGTACTTTCTGATTCTTGTTCTATGAATTATTTTATTTCTAGAAATTTTAGCAGAAAAATCCCTTAACCACCACATATCATAGAAGCAAAGATGTCAGTAAGAATGGAAAATAGAGAAATCATTGCATCCAATGAATACAAGTCCTCCCTTGTTATAATTTTTGGATTAAACTTCCTGGATAACCTCATCGTACTACCTCTGGTGTAATTTGATGTAATTCTTAAAATGGATTGGTCTTATTTATATAGGGCCAATATAATTTTCCGTAGGAGGGAAATCACTCTCCGTATGATGAATCGACCCCCGATTATGTAAAAGTGCAAGGAGGAGGATGAATTTTATTTTGCACCAACACCTTAAGTGTGGATATTACTTCCCTATAAAAACACATATTTTTCTTAGATGATTGAGTCTAAGGAGTCAACTATCCTTTAATACATCCCTATTGTAATAGAATTTTCTGTAGTCTTTCCTGAGAAATTTTATAGTCTTCCTTCTAGAAGAGATGCTGAATTCTCAATTGATCTTATACATGAGGAGTTGAAAATATCCAAGACTCCATATATAATGGATGTTGTGGATATTAAGGAGATGAAGACACAACTATATGAGAATCTGGATAAAGGGTTTATAAGCCCAATTTCTTCACCATTGGGTGAACCTGTCCTCTTCATCAAGAAGAAGGTTGGGATACGCGCCTTAGAATTGATTATCACGAGATAAAAAAATCATGATAAAGAACAACTATCCTCTACCATGAATTGATGAATTTTTTGATCAGCTACTTGGAGCACAGTACTTATATATGGTGGATCAGCGGTCGAGATATTACCATGTAATGGTGAAGAAGGATATCCCCAAGACTACTTTTCATACATGATATGGACACTATGAATTCATAGTAATGATTTTAAGACTCACTAATGCTCTAAAAATATTAATGGAATTGATGAATAGAGTCTTTGGAGATTACCTTGAAAAATCTTTGGTAGTCTTTATAGAATATTTTCTAATATAATTCAAAACCAAATAGGAATATAGGGAGCATATAAGAACTGTACTAGAGACCTTGCGAAAGGATAAGATCTATGAAAAGTAAAAAAAGTGTGATTTATTGTTGAAGAAGGTCTCATTATTGGGTCATATCTGCATAAGAAATGGGATATCTTTGGATCCATATAAGACATCTGCAGTTGGGGGATGGCCAAGGCCAACATCAGTGACATATATATGTATCTTCCTAGGGTTAGGTAGATATTATCTCTGATTTATAAGAAATTTATCATGATTATAAAAACCTATAATCAAGTTAACTCATAAGGGAGTAAAGTTTTCTTAGAGAGATTAATGAAAATATAACTTCAAGGAGTTGAAAAAGAGGATTATCACTGTACCCATGCCCCCAGTACCCACAAGTAGAGAAATTGTTATGGTATTAATTGATTCTTTAAAGAATGTACTAGGCTGTGTGTTGATGAAAAATGAAAATGTCATTGCATATTATTAAAGGAAATTGAATGTTCATGAGAAAAACTATCCAAAACATGATATAAAGTTGGTTTTAGTAATCATTGCTTTGAAAATTTGGGGACATTACATATTTGGGGAGAAGGGTGAAATATATACTGATCAAAAAATACTCAAGTTTATATTTACATCGAAATATTTGGACATGAACCAACAAAGAGGGTTAGAGCTAATAAAATACTATGATTTCCCAATCCATTACCACCCAAGGAATTTGAACAAGGAGGCAAATGATCTACGTAGAAAGGACCAAACGATTAAATCATTTGTGAGAATTAAAAAGAATCTAATATTCCTTGATTTGATTAAATAGAAATAGAAATCATAAATAAGGGAACATCATAAATACTTTTATAAATTATTGATCAACCACATATTTTTGAAAGGTTAAAGGATTCCCAAAAGGATAATCTGGGAATTCAAAAGAATGTGGAAACTATAAAAAAAGGGAAATCCTTGGAGTTGATTATTAATGAAGAAAGAATTGTGAGTTTTGTGACAAGACTATGTGTTCTATCAAATCCGGAGTTAAAGAATGAAATTTTGTATGATGCACATAGTTCAAATTTCTCCATTCACATAGGAAATAAAAAGATGTATGGAGATCTCTGAGAATATTATTGATGGGATAACATGAATAAGGATATTACTGAGTATACATCAAAGTGGCTGGTATGTTAGTAAGTGGAGGATGAGAAGCGTAAGTCTAAAGGTATGATGCAACTGTCACCCATACCAATATGTAATTGTGGGAATATCAACACATTTTTTTTTCACTAGGATTCCAAATACATCCATAGGAAACAACGCTATCTGGGTTGTTGTGGATCATCTTACAAAGATTGCACACTTATTTTCAAATCAGGGGGATTTCTCATTAGATCAACTAGAATAGATATATATTAGGGAAGTGGTAAGTCTGCATGGAGTACAAATATCTATTGTATCTGATCGAGATCCAAGATTCACCTCTATTTTCGGAAATATTCTTTAACATGCACTGAATATTGAGATAAACTTCACTAAGTCTTATCGTACTCAAACTAATGGTAAATATGAGTAGACTATCCAAAAACTTGAGTACATATTGAGAGAATTATCAATGGACTTCAAAGGAGGATGGGATTAACATATTTCTTTGGTTAAGTTCTCATACAATAACAGTTTCCACTCAAGCATCCAAATAGATCCTTATGAAGCCCTTTATGGGAATAGGTGAAGAACACTGACAAGTTAAGATGATGTTGGGGAGTGAAAATTCCCAAGTCCAGAGATGGACAAAGAAATAGTAGAGAAGGTTAAGACCATTCAAAAACACATTAAAGTTTCTTTGAGACATGGTATTACTCTACATATCATTTTGTAGGAGAGTTACAATTATTGGGAAGAAGGGATAGCTTAGTATAAGGTACATTGACCTCTTTGTGATCCTTGATCGCATTAGAGTAGTGGACTATCGACTAGAACTCCCAGCAAGCCTATCCCAAGTACATGATATATTCTATGTATCACCCTTGAGGAAGTACATATTGGATCCATCTCATGTACTCAATCTAGAGGTGGTACAGTTGGAGAATGACCTCTATTATGAAGAGAAGCTGGTGAAGATCTTAGATCGTAGGGAAAAATTTCTATGAAACAAGACAATACCCCTTGTTATGGTGTTATGGAGAAACCAAAAGTTTGAAGAATCAATGTGGGAACTGGATGAAGTGATGAGGAAAAATTCCCACATCTGTTTTAGTGTGGGAGAAGAAAATTTTGAGGGCAAAATTTCTTAAGGGGGGAATCATGTAACGATCCAAATTTTTTTAGTGAAAATTTCTCTTGATATAATTAAATTGATTATTATTTAAAATGGTTATATAACATATTCAATTCCTTGGTTTTATGTTTTCTGATTTTAAAATACCTCTATGAATTGTTACCATTGCCAATATAGCTAGTTAATAGTGACCACATGATTCGTATAAATACCAGGGTTTCACAAATCCAATTTACTCAGTCAAAAGAACCGATGACCTTATCCAGTACAGTTTATCCATACAAAGTATATTTTTCAAAGCTCAGAAAGTTGGTAGCATCGTTGGGCTTCAATCTTGACCAATCCCAAGCCAAGATTCAACAAATTAAGCTTGAACATAACTGCCTACAGGAGAAGTGGATGTTAGTAGAGATTACCACCTCAACAATGTTATCTGATCCTCCCCAAGAGTCTGTCACCATCACACACCTTACCCTTAGGTCCTATGCAGGTGTTATAAGGGGTTATTAAATAAAACCCAATCACTATAATCATGTGAATTGTTTTTGTATAGAATAAATAATATACATTAGTTTGATTAGTTTTATTTTGTAAATAGTTTTTAAATCACAAAATGTATTTTTAGTTAATATTCAATTACGAAATATTTTTGGATGAATTAATGGATTTTTTAATTAAATAATATTTTAATAAAATATTATTTCTAAATTAGTTTTTATTAAATATAAATTATCATATAATTTTTATGAATAAAATTTCAATTTTTTAGGCTTTGAAATACGTTTTTTTCAAAACCCATAAATTTTTGAAATATGTAGGTTTTTATTTTAATAGTAAAAATTAACATATTTATTAAATTATTTAGATAAAATGAATATTATTTTTTGAATCAAGATGTTAAATTATCCAATGGTGAATTTTTCATAATTTTCTGAGACTGTCGAATTTTTGGGTAAAACTTAAATACCGTTTAAATATATAATGTGTTTTAGGAGATCATAATGACCCAATAGTGATATAATAAAATACTATTAAATTTATATTTATACAATATATGTTTTAACTTTAAAATAATATGATTTTGGATTTTTTTTGATTTATTTTACAAATCCATAATGGACCCATCAAAAATTATAAAACATCTTTACATTTTAAAATGATTTTTGGGAGAGTGTGACTCACCTATACATAAGCATGAATAATATTTTCATTATTTCTTCCATTGGACTTAAAAACTAATGTTTTTCACCCCACTTTGGAAAAAAATATAGTCCGGAACCATGTTTTGGTTTGTGTTTTTGATTAGTTTAATGTGTAGTGTCCCAAACGTAAATAATAAAGAATTCCCTATCATTTAATATATAAACCCACTCAAGCTTCCACTTATCTTCATAAAAAACCTTTATAGATTGACCAAACCCTTACCTCATCTCTCTATAGTCCTCCCAAGGATCCCCAAGATCCCAATAATCCCTTCTCAAGCCTCTCCTAAGCCTTTGAGATCACACTTCCAAGTAAGAGATTTCTTACTTTCTCATTTTTGTCCAAATTTTTTTATGTTGTTATACCCTTTTATTTTCAATTATAAATGTTGGGGTATGATTTTTCATCTGCCCTATACTTACCTTATTATGTTTGAATAATGAGATACCCATTTCTATCTCATTAATGTCTCCCATTTGCACCTGTTACCATGCCAAAATTCTGTAAGGGATTTTTCTCTTTTCATTTACTTTCAATAAATTTCATTATATTATGCATCTACATTCCATTACATAATTTAGGGAATGTATATATATCAACCCTTAATATACATTTCATGTAAATATAATTATATACCCCTTTATCTCTCATTATATATTTTTATTAATTCTTATGTCACACCATTATGCTTCCGAAATTGCTCCGCGATTTTCCAGGCCAAAGTCATTGTGTAGTGAATACCATGCCAATTCCCCTATTAGTGGTATTAACCTTTGCACAGATTTACTTATTGGTTATATAGTTTCATGTGGGTTTTCCAC
Organism: Viscum album; assembly: GCA_963277665.1. Lineage (NCBI taxonomy): Eukaryota > Viridiplantae > Streptophyta > Magnoliopsida > Santalales > Viscaceae > Viscum > Viscum album. The sequence goes on along the minus strand of OY728142.1, from coordinate 564,785,938 downwards.
ATTACTTTATCTTATAATAAATAATGATGTTTAATGATTCTATGTTGTATGATCCATGTGGAACACTTATTCATAAAATCAAATGATTAAGAAGGGTGTGCCCTGATAGCTCTTCAATGCATTGGGTAAAGATTAGTATAATGATATATCAAGTGCAATGAGGGTTTAGTCATGATAATTAATCTTCAATTAGGGATTAATCATGCTCAATGTACAATGAGGCTTGTCTCAAGCTAATAAAATGTTAAATGTTATTGCCATATTTTCAAGCTATGAAAATCACACTATATCACACCTTTATGTTGATGTTTCTCTTGTGCTCCATTGATTTGAAGGTTTTCTAACATGTAATATATTTTTCATGTTATGCCTTGATTAATCCCTTATTGGGATTTATAGCTCACCATTTTCTTGTACATGTTATCAGGTTATCCCATAAAATGCTATGTACGAAGGAATGTTGTGGTCATGTAAAAGAAGTTTTTAATAAAGATGTTGTGTTTTATGTTCTAAGTTGTTATGTAATGTCCATAATTTACCAAGAAACTTTACCTCTTGATCCTCAATGTTTTATGAAGTTCTATTTTATTTAATAAATCATGTTTAAGTGTGTAATTAAGAGCACGATTGTTATACAATGCACACATGATGTGGATATTACTTGATCTCTTGTAGTTTCCTACTTTCAATAATTTCTTTGAGGAAACTATCAAGTCTTGAGAGAGGGAATATATTTTGATAAATTTTTTTATCAATTATTTAGAAGGATTTCTAGATTAGTGGTGTAGGAATATAAAAACATCTTCAAATCCCCTCTAAAGTAATTTTAAATCAAAGAATCCATATGTATCCCTAACCTGTATAAAGCCACATAAATAGATGACTTATGTGGATAATTCAATTCTAATACATAAGAAATCATTAAATTGGATTTCATTGAATTTTTTCATAATGTATTCAATGGAGGGAAACTTTATAGAGTATTAATTACTAATATTTATGTATTAATACTAAAGTTGAATAATCCCAGTGTATTTGGCTTGTTTCAACCCATTATAATGTTCATTTTTTTCAAAAAAAAGTACTAAAGGAGATACTCAATAGAAGGCTTATCACTAGGATTACACAAAAAATAACAGATAGAAAACTATGTTTCTTAAATGTTAGGATAATATAGAAGATGATCGGGCCCACACATGATATGATAACGGATCTAGATAAGAGGTTGGTTAGACCGAACATCATGGTAAAAAATGATATTGAAAAAGATTATGATATAATGAAATCAATATTTTTTTGAGAGTATTGAGGCCATATGTATTCTCTATATGAGTTGTGATCTCTACTTCTACTGATACTTTTATATTTGGTTTATGTTCTCTCTCATGATATATAATGTAGTTTTTCAAGATAGTAAGGTTCCTATGCTAGGGAGATCCTATCTCTCATTGACTATTCATACTGTCTTGATATTCATTTAACAAGAATCTATAATTTTGGATATTCATTAGGCTAGTCATTATTTTTTAGGTAGGTATAATTTGATTGGAATATCCTATTTATTTATTTGGATGATATACGCTTCTTTATTTATGAAAGTATTATCTTGATGTAAGGGTTCAAGATGATTTTAAAATATTACAACATTAGAAGTGATGTAATCTTGATCGGTATTTAAATTTGAAATAAATTTATGGGATATTAGTCAAATATTTTTGAATATGATCTTGGTATCTCTAAATAGTCTACCTAGCTATACTATTGTCCAATATAAGTATTCCTTTCCCCTTATATGATGATATTTTAACTAGGATCATAGATAGTATTATAAGGTAAAAGATATACTTTTTATCTTTTGGGGCATGGTTTATTAAGATCAACAACATTCCAGACTCAACCCCCACTTAATTTATTTCATTTATTAGTTTTAACAAGTCTGTGATTAAAAAAATAAAACTCATTCATAGTAAATTTGTATTGGAATCCTACTAGGATGACAGGTGTCATTGATCTCACTGGTCTAGGTTATTGAACCTTATTTAAGAATAGTTATTGACCAAATAATAATTGATGATACCATGAATATTATGCGAGATAATATAGTTCAAGAAGTGATTATTGGCTATTATCTCTTGGTCAAACAAACCTGGAATAATTATGGTGATTGTTCTAATAGTTGTCTTGTGGTGTGCTTATCTAGAAAATAATTGAGGCGTAGTAATAATAGATCATATCTATTAATCAATGATAATTATAGAAATTTTTTTTTGTCATGGGGGGTATTTATTTTTTGAAGGATAACTGTCAGTGAAACACCATATTCTTCCTCAAATTCGCAAGGTTTAGGATCTAGATATATGTGTCATTACTCCTTATCCTTTTAGTTTTTTTAAACTAATAATTACCACATGAATATTCTTGTACATCATACCTATGATGAAAATGTTGTGAATCACTAGTGAAAACTAGTACTTGTAAAGTTGAATTTTTTAGTTTGTGGTATATGGAATTAATAAAACCCAACTAACATCAATGTGTATATAATATCTATACCCATTAACGATAAATTTAAGTGTTGTAAAAATACAATTATGGAATCATTCCACACTTTTTTACTGGTGTATAGGGGTTATGATTCATTAGACATCCATTGGAGGTTAACTAGTGGTAACATTCACCACAAGTCATTTAACTACTCCATTACTACTTATTTATTAAACTATGTTGATGATTAGAAGTACTATAAGGTTAATGGAATCCTCTTTCTAAATAGATATTGGACCGCTTGGGATATGTACAATGAAAAATTTCATTCCAAGAGGAAAGAAACTTATACACATCTTAAAGAAAAGATCATATCCTTGGTGTTGATATCAACTTGTTTATAGGGTATCTATTTTCCCCACTTATAATATCATATAACTCTATATATAAAATTTAAGGGTTTTTTTTATAGAAACCCATGGTCACTTGGTGTGTTGGAAGACACCCAGAAGGGCCTGAAACTCAATGAGTATGGATCTTTTACCCATAGAATCATGGGAGGAGAGGTTATTATTTGATATCATCAATGTTCTATCATTCTAGTTTTCTATTATTTCTATAGGGAGGTAAATTCCTTTCTCAATAAATCTCAGGAAATTTTGATTTGAATTGCTCATTGAAAACTATAAAATATTATTCTCTCTGATGTTGAGTTATATTCAAAATTGGGGTCTCTCTAATCCATTAGAGAACATTATTTACTATAATATATTATAGAAGCATGCATTAACAGAATGTTAGGATTCTTAATAGGTAGTGTGTGGTGAATAGTGTGATGAGAAAATTTTCTCCCAAATATATCCAATATGAGGATCAGATTATTTGTTCAAGTGTTAGTACTTGGCCACAAGATTATATTATCTTTATCTATAGGGATTCCTTTAGGATGAACCATTTAATAATTCTTTATCTTTATTTTCATTTTTAATATTAATAAAAAAATTTCAATTTTTATCTATTCAATCATAATATGTATATATTTCGTGTTGTTATATATCATATTTAAAAACACACATAGATTGAATTTCATAAAATGTTAATTCTACAAAAATATTTTATGTGGTTGATAATAATATTCTAAAAAAATAAATAAACACATATAAAACATGAAATCATAGTTTGATATTCTTAAATGAACTTCCTTCCCTTCGGCGTTCCCCACTTGCATGATGGTCTCATGTCAAGAAATTTCAATGTTATAGCTTTCAATTACTCTTTCTATCAAAACACTGAAAAAACCCCAAACTCCCATAATATCCCTCAATCTTTATGATGAATCAATTCCCTAAATATTCTCTATTTCATATTTCAACTTCATATATGATGAGAAATCCAATATTCCCCTCATATTTTCCCTTCAATATTCATTCATTCTTTATCAAATGATGTGGGTAAAACATAATATTCATATTTTTTTCTTCTTAATTTCAACAATGAGAAATGAAAAAACCTTCCACTAATTTTCTATTTTGTATTTACCCATTTATATGTGTTTTTACTTTGTTTCTATATTTTAAAACACATTTAAGTTATTTTGATCCAATAAAAGTTTCTTAAGTTAAGTGATTCTAGTGTCTTCAGTGTTGTATGTCCCTTTGGATTAATACTATCCTACTTTGGGATGGTTCATCCAGTATTTTGATATTATAATGTTGTTATAGGTCCCTTAAACCTATGATATTCTAAACTAATATAGGTGGAGATCACTATAAGTGTTAATTGATTCAAGAAAACACAACAAAGATACATGAGTCCTGTTGGTTATTTACATTTTTGACTCTTCTAAACTCTAAAAAATATTTTTTAGGTCTATTAGTATTATAAGAGATGTTAATGTTTTTTGAGTTCCATTATTTTAAAGAGTTAATAAATATATAAAACATTACATTTGATAGATATCAGTCATTTTTGAAAAACATTGGTTGATTTTTCTTCTTATTATTTTCTTCATTTTATTTATGCTATTTTTAATGGATATATATTTCTAAAGATTCAACCTTTCAATTTCATGGTATTGATGCGTTTTTTTTGAGATGATGATATCATACCATTTAATTATCATTTTTTAGGTATGAAATCATCTCAGATGTTTTATGGTAGAATAAACATGTTTTTAGACTCTATGTCTAATAAAAATAGTTTTATTAATGATTTATAGGTATTAAACCATTGGAAATCATATATAGAACATGGGTAATGTAGTTTGAGATGTTTTTATTAATATCATGACTAAATTTCATTGTTTCTCTCAACAACATCATGGTTTTTTATTTTTGTGTCAAACTTTTTTAATCATTCTAATTCAAAGTCATTTGTGGCTGTTTTTTAATGACATTTATGTTAATGATCTCACCACTCAGACTATTTAATGAGTTTTATTTAATAATTTTTTTATCGTAATTATGTGTTTCACCAACATCAATGGAGAATATAAATCTTCAAATATGGAGTAGTATCAGGTGATACTGGATATACAAATTTTTCAGTGATACAATTTTAATTATAATGGTATCTAGGAATTATTTAGATATATTTTTGGAAGATAAAAGGGTAATTATGGTATAGAGAAACTAATAAGAACAATTCTTATATATTAGTTGAGTTTTAAATGATTTTATTAAAGGGTTAAAAATAATCAGTCTCTAAAGGTTATATTTTTATTTTTTAATGTTAAACAACTGGTGATTTTTTATTTTTTGATCATATATTGTCTATATAGTTTAGATTGATTTGTAGTTTAACATCATTGATCACAAAAACTAGGGCATGTAGTTGTAGTTATTATGAAATTCTAATGAACTCTGATTCATGGAAGATCCTTCTCACATGAATTCACGAAAGGAAGGTCTTTCTAGTAATTATCCCTATCATAATATTTATGTGAAAATGATTTCTATGCCTTGATTTCATTTCTCATTGTTCATCAATGTGAAGTGTTTAAAATATTTCCAAAATGTTGTTATTTTTTTTATTTAAAGTCCATACTTGATAAATTGTAGAGGGGCGGTTTTTTAAATGTTTATATAACATAAATAATAATTATTCTAGGGGCATATATAAACATTTTATCCTTAAAGGGGATAATTTTCTTGAACTACTATATTAATCTAGATAATATAATTTTTTATTATATATAATGTATATAAATATAAATATGTTGTCAAATGGTAATGTTTTTATAGAAGTATTTTCATGTTTGAATTATTTTATAACCATATCAAAAAATAAAAATAGGTAAATATTTCAATTTCTTCAATGCTATTTAGATAATTATTTTCTGAAATTTATTCATGCTTTTCTCGTTGTGTCATGTACTACCTTATTTCACAAATTTTTAATTTTTTATAATGAGATAATATTTTGAATATAACGAACTAAATTGGATTAGTGTAATTTAAATGTAACTATCACATGTCAAATTTTTTATAGTTCTATTGATAGGATAAACATAATGTTTCATTTTATTTTTAAATTATAGTAGATATACATTATTATTTGGGTGGTATCACTTATTATTTTGAACTTTATGTTGTAAACAAGTACAAATATTTATGTTTAAAATTAGACTTATTTCAAAAATCAATGTCCATAAATTGACCAATAATTGAAAGGTATTGGGGATATATATATTGGAATTATTTCAAATATATAGATATTAATATTTAGCTTTATAACCCCCTTGGAATGATGTAATAAAAACTAAAATTATTTTTAGTTCATAATACACACAAGATCTGATTCAAATTTGGGATTGAGTAAGTTAATTTTATGAATGAATTTTTTCTATTAATATTTACAATATTGATATATGTTTAATTCTATAGGTTTATTTATGGTAAGTTATTGATTATATATTTTTTCTACTATTTAATGAAGCCTTTTTATTGTGGGAAATGTTTTTTTTAGATTTAATTCTACTATTTTTTTGATTTACCTTTATTAAGGAAATGAAAAATTATTTAAATTTTAAATTTTATTCTACTTTTTGGACAAGTATTAATATAAATTTAATTTATAATCGTTGTAAATTTATTATGGGACTTTTTTAATAATAATAATAAATATATTATTACCTTCATGTGAGGAAAAGGTTACTGAAATTAATATTATTTCATTCATGTGGAATGATTGTTTTTATAGTTGTTTAAATTATTTCTATTTTTCTTAATTTGAAGTGAAATGTTATATAAAAAAATAACCAGAAAAAAGGGACATCAATTAAATGGATATCCTTTAAAGAAAAAATTTTAGTTTTATTCTAATTTTGAAAAATATATTATACATCACCTAGAAAATATTTTCTTCTAGTAATAAAACATTGAGAAGGGATATGATAGGTCTATCAACTCAAGAGATTTTTTTCAAGGAAAATATTTCATTTTTTTGTGAGTTGGAAAAATAAATTATACATTACCTTCATAAACTATCTTTCAGTTTTAAAACATTTACCAATAAATAATAACATATATAACTATTGTAACATTAATTCATTAAATTGAGTTTTTAGAATTATTTAATGTAATAATATTTTATATTTCATTATTTTCGTCTAAAAATAGATATATAATATTATGTTTTGTTTGTATGACTTGGATTAAACACTCCCTATGAGTTGTGTAGGGTGGAATTCATTCTCATAGAAATTCATTCTGGTAGATTATTTGACAATATATCTTTTTTATTTTTTTCATTAAAAGAAAAAAGAATATAAAATATATATATCAACATAAAATCCTGTTCGACTTTATTTATGTTTAATATTTTTTAGAAAAATACAAGAGTTGATTGGTTCAATCAATGAGAGTATTTATATTTTATTATTCATGATTTTATAATCAACATAAGTATCTTTAAAGTAGCTAAATGTCGATTTACAAATTTTAATGTTTTTTGAATTCATTAATCATTCATATCTACATAATTATTGTTGAAAAAAAATTTATTTTCTTAATTAAATAACTTATTTTGAGTTAGATGTGGGAATAATTGTTTTTAAAACTATGTTTTAAATTTATTTAACTATATACAAAGGTTTCGTTAGTGGGAAATGGTTAAGGAATACATTTACGAATGATTAATATGGGAAACATTTTTATGGGTAAAACAATTGGTTGTACATCATATTCACATGATTAGTGTGGTTATTTTTTATGTTTTAATATATTTCTAGGACAATTACAAATGGATAATCGAATCATAATTTTTTTTTATTTTTGGAAAGATAACTAGTTTAAAATTATTTTTACTTACATCATTGTCTAGTGAAAATTTTTTTTGGGCACAAATTATTGTGGTATTTTATGTTTCTCATCATTTATTCTCTTTAGTGGTGATTATTTTATGTATTTTATAATAAAATTATACAAATCTCTATTTTATTTTTTGTTTATAATTCAAATGTTACACCAAAAAATTATTTATCAGTGTGGATTGTTAATAATTTTATCTAGAGTATTTTAGTATTAAAATTTTGATTAACTAAAAGATCTTAATTTTTACTATTTTTATTTTTTGGGATAAAAAAAATAGTTTGATAATTATTCTTTCATAATCAAATAGTAGAATATTTTTTAGTCTCTTTTGGTAGTTTGTTTGGATTTTTTGATAATATGGAAAATTATAGTTCTTTTATCAAATATTTTATTTTTAATAAATCACTATCATTGTAACCATGAAAAAGTGTAAATTATACAATATGATAGGTGAGAATTAAAACTTATAAATAATACTCTAGAGTCTTAGGCGGGTGTATTATAAATGGAAAAATATTTTATTGTTTTGACTAAAGAAAGTGAAACATCAAGGTAGATATAGTTTATTAAATATTTAAACATTATAGAGACTTAGTTTCTACCTCCCCTATCATGAACAATAATTAATTTGTGGGACTCTCTATGATTCCATGTGGATGACACTATTTATTATGTGTAATGATCTGTAGGGTTTTCCCAGCTGGTGTCGGATTATCCCACTATATATTAAATCAACATGGAAGGTGAACATTATTAGCAAAAGTTAACAAATAACATATTGTTGACTATTAATCAATTATCTTTTGATATCTCCAACATCTCCCAACATGACTCTGGAATAAAGAATATCTTATTTATTGTTCAATACTAGAAGAGTTGTGTGTTTTAATGTAAAAATATATAAGGAACTATATTTAATGTTGTTATTTATTTATGGATGAGGAAAATATGACCATATATATATATAATATATCATAGGATACAAGTAGGATTCTTTTACCACTAAACTATCTTGGAAAAAAAACAACAAGGTGAAGATCCTATGGAGCACCAAGATGAACAGTCATTAATCATATTATAAACTATATTGATTATTGGTTTTCACAATCTACAAATAAATTTGATTAAATAGGTTTTTAATTTAATCACTTCTTACCCAAATGAATGAATTCTCTTCCACATATTCAAATATGTTATATGTTTCCATATTATTATTGTTGTTGAAAATCTATATTTTAATGCATCACTAGGTTTTTTAATTCTATTTGGGTTTTTAGTGTCATAGGATATTGTGTATTTCAAGATATCCTATTTATTTTGTCAATGTATATATATTAATTAATTGTATATTCTATGGACGGATTAGTGATATTAAATGTAGTCACATCTATAAAATATTGTAAAAAATTTATGAAAATTATATATTTTAATTATATTTTTATATTGAATGACCTAGTTACAATACTTTTTTGTATTATAATTTTAAGGTTTCTTAATTATATAGATATAAGGTTTTCAAAAGAAGGAAAATATGTTTCTTGGAGGTTTAAATTTCTCAATAGTTCCATTTTAGGGAATAAAGTATCTAAAATTTGGTTTCCCATTGTTTTAGTTATATATATGATGTTTTTTCCTTTTTTAATTTATTGGGATATTCATTTAATTTTATTTAGTTGAGATTCATTTTTAGGATCATTTTTCAAAGAATAAGTTCCATTTATTTAAATTAAAAAATGTTTGAATATTTTTTAATACCTGGTTAAACATAATTTGTTTAATATAAAAAAAATTCTTTCTTTAATTTTACAATATATCCTATGTATTTTAAGTTTTGTTCATTACAGGTATATAATTATTATTGGTGGGAAGGTATGAGTGAATGATGATTAAAAAATATAACAATAAATAACGATTGATGAAAATTTTATACTTTAAAAAATCTAATTTTCTTAAATTAGTATAACAACAGGAAACTTGTGTTTTAGAATCATACATGATTTTCAAGATTTATACAACACATATTATGTGTTTTAAAAAATTAATCATTACATTCTTTGTGTTGGATCCATACTCTTTGGGTGAAACTCTCTCCTCTCAAATATTGGGTTTCCAATTTTCCTTTATATTTCTATATTCCCTACTCAAGAATGATGGATTTATATCCAACATTATAATATTTTTTTCTTTATCATTCTATGGGTTTATTTTGCATATTTTTGTTAATACTATTCATTCATTTATCCTATTTTCAGTGTTTTTATATGATTTTATTTGGTCTTTTTTTCTCATAACTATTATTCAGGTTCTAAATCACCACCCTCAGATTACCTTTTCACTAGAATTGTACTGATTTACTCTATATTTTTTGACACAAAGTGGTTTACTTTGAATAGAATAAAATTATTTATGTTAAAGAATATTTAGGTTCTTCAATAGTTTCAATTCCCATTACTTTTTAATAGTTATTTTGTCTGTGGTTTTCTCTCCATCATTTTTTGGTAAAATCCCTCATTCTCCCTCCTATATAGTTTTTAACCCACCCAATTTACCAGACACCATCATCGATTTATTATTTTGGTTCCCATATTGGTCTGATATTTCACATGGGGAATGTAAGATATTGAATAATATGAGTGTTGATTAAGTCAATATCATCCCTTATTTTGTTATGTTTGGGTCTATTTGACCCTCGGTCAGGTTTGGTTTTGATCTGTCATGAGTATCTATTTCTAAATTGGATTCCAACTCACATGAAGGATTTTAGATGTCATCAATTCCACCTTACTCCCTTGATACATTTCATAGTTTTTAATTTTAGTTTCCCTAATATATATTAATGGTATCTACTTTATAAGGAAACTACTATTGTTTTCTCATCATTAGTGGAACATTATTAGAGTGGTTATATCCTTAGACATTGTTTTCATCATTTGAGGGTTCAAAGGAATTAGAGTAAAAACGAGATAAATGTTTCTTAATGAAATTAAATGTTTTTATCAATATTATCATTCCCTATTATATTTTTATTATTCTATTTGTGGATGTATCATTTTTTATAAAATGGTTTTTAAAATGTTCTAAGTGATCTCGAGTTTTCTCATATGAGATTGTTTCTAGATTTTGGAATGTTTTAGCTTAAATAGTTTTGTGTACATCTTATAAGTGGTAAATCCTTCATTTTTCTTTAAGGTTATTCTGTGACATCTTATTATCTAATTGGTTGTGGTTATATGTGTTTTTATTTGGTGTCATTTAGTTATTTCAATTGTGAAATTGGTGACCATGGGGACAGATTTGGGAATCATGAGAGGAATATAACAAGAGGTGGCTCATTTATTTTACTTCCTTGGGTGATGTGTGTGCAAACCTTTCCATATGTTTTGGAATAATTAAATTTATAACTCAAATAAGTGTTTTATTTTTTAAAAAATGGAATTGAGGATTAATATGTGTTTCTGATGATATTTCACAACACATGATACATGTTTTAGTAATGTAAAAAATTCTAACCACACATTTTTCAACAAAACTCTTGAGTGATTTTTGAATCACTTATTACAACATATAATGTGTATTTTTGTGAATAATTTTTTTATGATGGATTATCATACCAAGAATTATTTTAAATTTATAAATTTTAATCATTCTAAAATAATTTTTAAATACACAAATTCTCATAAAATTATTCTTGAATTTAATGAGAGAAAATTAATAATTAATTTTTTTGCATGATCTTATAAATGATTAAAATTTTTAACCATACAATTTAATGATAATAGTAAATTTTTTAATTTTGATGATTTTAAAAAAGATATTTATCAGATAATTATTATTCGAAAATAAAAAATTTTAAACATTTTTATATATACATGAAATATATTTTGATGAAAATTCATAGGAATAATGATTTAATAAAGGTCATAATAACCAAAAAATCATGATTGAAGTTAATAAACACCATCATTAGAGTTAATTACATTTCTCTAAAAATCATTAAGATTTTTTGTAAAATATTTCCTTAAAAAATTAATTTTAAAAAAACTATTTAACTTATTGAATTTGAATTCTTATTATTTCAAACATAGTAACACCACTTACATGATTTACTCAAAATCAAATTTGGACCCATCATTTTGATGAAAATAAAACTAATAAGCATAATTTAATAAAAGTTTATTTGTTTTAATTTTTATTAAATTTAAAATTTCTAAAAACCCACAATTTTTATCAAGGAGGGCTATTGATATATTTAAGGAATAAATATCTTTTTTAAAATTTTATATCATTCTTTATAAATAAATATTATCCACTTTGAAATTTTAGAAATCATAATTATTTGAGTTTCTAAAAATAAAAATATATTATATTCACCTTAGATGACAATAAAATTAATATATCAAGATACTTTGGAAGCCATTTTGAAAATTAATATAAATTATTTATTCTTAAAAAGACTTAAATAAAATATAGACTAAAGAGGATAACCCTAATTTCACTAAAATATGTTATGATTCCTCTTTATAGATCCATGGGTATATTCACAATCATAAAGAGTTGATGACCCTTTCTTAGGTGGGATTACTTATAAATATCTGGAATGAAGGCCCAAGTATCTTTGATCAATATAAATATAATTTCCCAACCATAAACATTAAATATTATCGAGTTATTTCAAGAATTCACATTGAGGTTATTATCAAGTTAGAGTTTTAGAGAATTTGGCATAACCATTACATAAACACTCAAATATTACAAATAATACACCTGTAATCACTATCCATATTTTTCACAAAACAAAACACATTAAAAAGAAAACATGATTAATTTTTCTAGATAAAAATATTCATAACATTCATCTTGAATTATTCATTTCTATTACCCATCTTTATACCATGGTATTTTTTTTAAAAACATAGGATGTGTACAAAAATAATTGTAAGGACTATAATATAAGGAATGAAACCGTTAATTGAAGAATATTTTAAACTCATGAAATTTTTTTCAAAAAATCATAATTTTCACCCATAAAACATAATATCTTTAACGTATCCAATGAAACCATAATATTATAAAAAATATTCATAGAAATCATAAATCCTAATTTTTACTTATGGAATCTATATTATACTTACATTGTAGATTTCACAGCTACCTAGGGAGTAACCTTCCTAGTTACATTTAGAATAACCATCATATTATATTCACTAAATTTATTAGGATAAACCCTACATTGAAATCCATATAATTACACAATGCATTGGAGAGTAATCACGGGCTCACCCGCCCTCACTTTATCATGAAACCAAACATATACATAAGAAATTACCAAGAACTATAACATAATCATATATATAAAATTAGCATAAAGGAAAAATATCATTTCCATATTCCAATTTAAAATTATCAGTTAAAGATATTGATATAATCAAACCATTATCAAAACCATTTTCAATTCAAAAATAAAAAAAGTGAAATGGTATTTATTTTTCATTCCAAAACATTACAACTTATTGAGGAATCCAAATACCAAATAATGGACACAATAGTGGAAAAGTTTTTTTCACTATATATGTTAAATAAATAAATTTTTTAATTTACTAAAATTATTCATATGAAAATATTCATTTTGAAATAATTTTAATTTAATTAAATTTAAAATGGGTTGATTATACAACTTATAAAAGAAGGTGGTGTATAACATCAAAATATTCTTCAATGAAAGGACATTGAGACAAATTCCTTTACTTTGAGTCTGATTTATCTCATATATTATTTTTATTATTGAACAATAAAATTAGGTTAATTAATACTTTCTTTATAACCATTTTAAATTTTATTATCCCATTTCTATCACTTATTTATTATTTTATTAAAATTACTTAATTATTTGGATTCACCTTGGACATTAAGTCTATATACAGTACTTGTGTTCAAAGATAAACTTTCTATGATGTAAATAGTCATCATGGTCATAATTCCATCATATCAAATAAAAATTCATAAAATAATTACCACATTTATTAGTAATTATAATTTTAAATCAAACCACTAATTATAGTTTTGAAAAATGAACAACGTTATATTCATAGTGACATAAGGTCGTACGTACACAAGAGTAACGTTTCTATTTTTCAATTATAAAATTGGAAATGATGTAATTATTATTTTACATTTCCAAAATGATAATAATATAATTAAAATAATTATATTAATTTTAATATTCTTATATATATCAAACAAGTGATGTGGTGAATAAAAATGATTTAGATCACTTTATAGAGGTGATAGTTCACACGTACACACACACAACATTATCATTTTTATGTTCATGGATAATAAGAAATTAATTGATATTTTATTCTATTGTAATGATAATTATTTAATTAAAATAATATATAAACATTAATTCTATCAATATGACCAGTATTGAGAGATGATAATGAAAAACGAACTGTTTCACTTCGTGAGGAGGCCGCCCGCCACACACACGAACAAAATGTTCATTTCCAATTTAATGAAATTGGATATGGATTTAAGAGATGATATTAAAATAATAACATCTCAGTGTATTTATGATATTATAGTTTTTATTTTATCATGGTGGAATAATATTTGAAGGAAGATGAAGAAGAAACAAAATTGAAATACTTAATTAAAAATGTTACCTTTACTTCAGATGATCACATTTATTTACACCTTAACACCACTAAGGAGGGTGTTATACATTAAATAAGTATTAAATAATGTTTTTATATTTCATAGGAAGGGTTTTGGAATGATTTAGGTTGAGTATAAGGGTTTTTTGAACTGGGAGGAATAGAGAATAAAAGTTCCTTTTTACAAGTGAGGAGAGGAGGACTCTTGGAATTATAAAAAGTATTAAATTAATATAAATTAATTTTCTATTCCAAATGGGTCCAAGTTTATATAGTTAAAATATATTTTGATTATGTGTCAAAATCCATTCATCAAATAAATATTAGATAAGTATTGGATATTCTCTAACCCTTATATTTATATTTTAACCCTTTTAACTCTTACCATTATATTAAGTAATTTACAATTTGAGAGTTAAAATAATTACCATATCATATTAAAAAACCAATGAATGTGTCATTAATGAACTTTTTAGACTTATCTCAACATTTTTTTCCATATCATCGTTTTTTATGAATTTGATATCATTTAATTAAGTATTTTATATTTTAAAATATGAATTATTTCAATTTTGACTATATTCATTACTTGAATTTAAAAAAATAATAACCAATTGATTAAATAAAAATAATACTTTAACCTATAAATAAAAAGTCAAGTAAATAAACAAAATTCATCTATGGCATAAAATATTTAGATTTAGATTTATTTTAATATTATTATATTAATTTATTTGATTTTTCTTTTTATAATTATATAATTACCTCACTATTGTGTCATAATTAAATTTACATATTTAATATCTAAAAATCACAAATAAATTATCATGATGTATATAATTTTTTTAGATTTCTCTTTTATATTTATACTCAAAGGTATCTCTTATATAAACCCATATTAAATTAGTTTTAGTAGTAAGAGACATGTTTACGACGCGTTTTTTACATTGAATAAAATGTTATAAATGTAATAATAACACCCATGTAGCTTACAACAGACAGAATATCAGATAAAGTATTTTCTTGGTCTAAATTAACTTATCCAATATGATTATGAGTAGTTTTAGGGTAGTTTATGTTTATTATAATATTATTTATTACTTTTAATTACCCGATTTATCTTTAATTGTGTTAAACAAAATAAAAAATTTATTATTCACAAAAAATTATGTTGATCCTATAAGATCATATTTTTAATAATTATTACATCCATGTATATAAATTTTTCAAAATTAAATTCACAAAATTGATTAAAATTAATTTAAAACTAATCCCGTTGACGGAGTGAGGAAATATGTTTTTAAAGTTGAAACATTCAAAAGTTCACACATTTTTTCTATCCAATCAAAATATAAAATTGTTGAAAATGAACTAAATTGGATTAAATTATTAAAAAATAGTCTAAATATACTTTAAAACTAGTGAAAAGGATAATATTTCAATAAAAATTAATTAGAAAAAATTGTAGTTTTTAATTAAAACACAATATTTTTCGCCATTCATTAAAAAATGAATATTAATAGAAGAATTCCAAAAATTGAAGAAAAGAATATTTTGACGCCCCAATTCCAAATAAGAAGTATATTTTTTAAATTGAACTTATAAAAGAGTCTCAAACAGGATTTAAAATAGGTTCTCCATCAAAAGGTTGAAAACTTTCATTTTAAAAAAAATACTACTTTTATCCATAAAATTGAATTTGTTCTTATATAATGTCTAGAAAACCCATAATATTATTATTAAATGTTAAATTGAATTAATATTTTATTAATTTAATCCAAAAGGGTGATTTTATTATTTTAATTTTATAATTATTCACATTTAAATAGTTTTTCATTAGAAAAAAATCTATTATATTCAATTGGGTATTTGTTTCATCTAAAGTTATTTTTTTTACCCATGAATTTGTATACAAACATGTGAAAAACATATTTTCATAATTTAGGTAACAATTTTCTTTCCCTCTATTCTAATGGCTTGGTGATAAAAACTATATAATAATATTTAATTGTTCATTTAATCTTGATGTGGCATATCGTGTTTGCTATCGAACAAAGTATTTAATTTTTAGAAACTAGAGATGTTATTGAAATCCCACTTCAGAATAAGGTTTAATAAAATTTTCACTTTAAATGTATGAAAGGGAAATACGATGGTCACTTGGGGTAAAACATACTAAGGTTCCACATAGGAAATCATGGATAAAGAATTTAAAACTAACCATGAAGTTTTTATGGAGAGTGATATAAAAACTATCATGAGAAAATTAACAATCACAAAATCATAAATTTGTGATTGGTTAAAAGGACATTCATTCATTAATAAGAAAAGTAAATGGATATCATTTTGTTTTAAGATCCTTTTAATCAAGTTTTGGAATTCATATACTTCCATTAATAAGAAAATAAAGAAACATAATTACTTGAAAAGTATAGTTTCATACTTTAGTCAATTTCCACCTTAAAATCATCCCTTTTATTCAAATAATGCGTATTTAAGATGAGTTTTCACCTAAATCAACTTCAAGAGAATCACATAATCCAAAAAAATTAACTACCAATTTATTATATCATGAAACATTAACCAAAACCAAAATGGTTAGAATAAAACATGATAATTTCAAAAAAAAAAATAATTAACCTTATTTGAATAAATACTACTTAAAACTCCAAAATTTAACAGTAATACCCAATGTTCAACATAGACCATTCCACATATAAATTTTCTTAAAAATTTTCAAAATAATCAAAACCATGATTGAAAACTAAAATTCAGACATATTTTATCATATTATCTTCCAGGATAAGTTAAACATTTATCTCCAAACAACATAAATCTCTCTTAATGGATCATACCAAAAATTAATATACCTAAACAAATATTCTCCAAGAGAGGTTAGTAATTTCCATAAATAACCAAAATCTAAATATGTCCATAATAAAATCATACATTCAACCGTTATTCGTTCAATAAAATCCCTTTGTATTCTATTTACCTTAATCATATAAAGTACCCAGAATAGTAAATGTCATTAAAAATAACATTTATCACATAATCACTAAATCATTTTACATTTTGAAGATTATCTATTTGATAAACTTAGGTTCCCAAAAATTAAATTATTATTAATACATAAAATAATTTAACAAAAAATAATGAAGTAATACTAACTAGAGAATTTACATATTCTAGTTGTTTACGATTCACCATTTTTTCCCTTTGTTTGCGGGTTCGATTCCCAGAGCCTTACTTAATGTGACTCATTGTCACATGATCAACATGTTTTCCTTTTTCTAAAAATATGTAATTATTATAACATTCACAATATGATATAAAATCCCCAAAATAACCGTAACATATTTTGAACTCAAATTTTACCTCATACCTTCCATTCTACATCCCAAAATATAATATCATATAATGACTCAAAATAAAATATCCTATAAACCCCTAATGTTATTTATTATATTATAATAATTTTCACATAAGAAAAGATAATTCTTCATCAAATGAAATTATGATATAAAAATATTCAGGGTTACATACACTAAAAATTAAAAGTCTTCCAAATGAATCCTACAATCAAAATAACATTAATACTTTTTAAATTTATATCATCCACAGATCTAACATACATCTTGAATTTATAAAATATATAAATTTTAATCAAAAAACATTATTAACTATCCCTTAACCTATATTTTCCATCTATTTCCTTAATACTTCATTACAACAAAAAATATGAATCGTAACCTAAAATTTAATAAAAATTAAACATGAGATAATAAATAATCCATAATATTCATATATCAATTTCAGTTTCCACATCCTCAACTATAATAGAAATATGTTTTGGTAGACCAATATTTTTATTGAACTGGTGATCCCATTACTGAACCGTCTTTTTTGACATCATTTTTTATTGTGACCATACTCTCCACATTTAAATCATTCAATTGATAACAAGGGATGAACCTATTCCCTTTCATTGAGTCAACTAAACACTTCCTTTTTATTTTTAGGTTATTGCTTTATAACTTTAATTACCACCTATATAACATCTTACCGTCCCTTTAAAAAACTTTCCTTGGTGTTTCCTTCCATATACTTGAAAAATATGTTATTTAATATACTTACCTTTATGATCATTATTACCTGAACTTCCAAAAGGATTCATTTCTCACATATATGATGCATCAGAAAAATCACCAAGGATTAAGTGGTTACTCATTACTCATGATCATTGTTTTTGAATATCCATGAGAGTTATCAATGAAAATACAATTACATTTGGTTTATTTTTTTAGAGAACCACCACATCTCTTTCATATCCATTGTTACTTTGGTTCCTATTGGATCCATGCATTTTAAAAAACAAAAATTGTTAGTGTGAGTATATCCTTAAAATAATTATATAAAATCATATAGGAGAGTTAAAAACTAAGGTATACTTGTTGATGTTTTCTAAAATCCATTCAATCTTTTAAAAATAAATAGGACTCTTTCAAGTATTCTAACCGTTGTGTTTATATAGAACTTGTCACATATTCTTAAATAACATCCTAACTTTTAAATTTATCTAAAAAATCTTTTGAAACGAACAATAAGGCCCCAAATTTAAACATTATATAATATAGAGTTAATTAAATAATTAACATTGTAGATCTTTTAGGTTTGGAGTTTTAGATAATTATGGAGTAACTATTATATAACAACTCAAATATCACAAAGTACACACTTCTACTCAGTATTATTTTTATCAAAATAAAACTATTTAAAATAAAACATATTTTTTTTTGATAAAAATATATATAAGATTAATATTAATGTCTTCCTTTATCTTACCCATACTTTAACCCTATGAAAAACATTTTTTGAGAAAAAAAATCTCATTATGGGATATAGAATAAGGAATTAAACCGTTATTCCAAGTATATTTCGAATTCATGAAAGCATATAAAAAATACTTTTATCAGTAAAACAAAACATATTTAACATAAATCATGGAATCATTAGATTATTGAAAAAATCATAGAAATAATAAATCATAAAGGTAACCTGTGACATCCATATCATACATACATTGTAGCTTTCACATATACATAGGGAGTGACCTTCCTAGTTACAATTGGAATAACCATCGCAGTATATTCATTATATATATTAGGGGAAACCCTACCATTTAACTCTATCTCATTTTCCAATGCATTGTAGATATATTATGAGCTCACCACCCATTGTTTATTCTAAAACCACCCATATACATAAGAATTTTCCAAGAACCATAACATAATCATAACACATAAAAGAATAATAAAAGGAAAAAATATTTCCAGCATGAAATAAAAAAATATCATTTAAAGAAATTAAGTAAATTAATCCATTATGAAAACCATTTTCAATACCAGAATATCTAAAAAGATAAATAGATTCTATTATTATATTGAAAACATTACAGCTTTTAGAGAAATCCAAATAAAAACTAATGGTTATTGTGGGAAAAAATTCACTGTCTTTATAAACGTTAAGAAACCTTCCTTTTTTTTCAGTTAGTGAAATTAATCTTATAAAAATATTATTTTTAAAAGCATTTTAATTAAATTAATGTCAAATGGGGTAGATTATACACATTATTATAGAAGGTGGTGCATAACATCAAAATATGCCTCAATGAAATGAGATTGAGACTAAATCCCTTAACACGAGTCTAACTTATATTGTACGTTCTTTATATTCCTTAATAATAAAATTATGTTAATTTTTAATTTCTTGATAACCATTTAAATTTTTATTATCCCCTTATACCCCGTATTTACAATGATAAAACACTTACTTAATTATTGGAGTTCACATTGGATGTTTTTTCAATATTCAGTACTAGAGTTCAAATATGAACTTGGTATAATGTAAATAGTCTTGGTGGTCATAAGTACTTCACCTAAAAAATTATATTAGTTAAAAAATTATTACTTTTATACATGAATTATAATTTTAAATCAAACCATAAATTATGGTTATGAAAAATGAACAACATTATAACCATAGAGATGGTTGGTAGAATGTACATCTGGGTAACATTTCCATTTTCATTGGTCATTATAGATATAAGGAAATTATTATTTTATCTTTAAATAATTTTAATAATAATATGAACATCATAATTATAATTTAAATATACATATATATATATATATATCATGCATGTGATTTGGTGATTAAAAATGATTTACATCTCTTCATGGAGGTGATAGTTCACACGTACGCATGAATGGAGATATCATTTTTATGTGCGTGGAAAATAAGAAAGTAATTGATATATTACTATCTTATTATGAAAAATAATTCATTAAAATAATATATAAACATTAATTTCCTCATTATTACCATTCTTGAGAGACAGTAATGAAAGACAATCTAGATCAGTTTGTGCGATGGAAGTCCGCCGTAAACACAAAGAAAATTTTAATTTCTAGTTTGATGAAATTGTAGACAGATTTAGGTGATGATATTAAAAAAATAACCTATCAGTATATTTAGGACATTTGAGTTATTATTTCATCATGATGTATGAATATATTAAGAAATATGGAAAAGAAACATAATATAAATACATAATAAAAAATGTTATCTTTATTTCAGATGATGTCTTTTATTAACACACCTTAGCTCCTCTAAAAAGGGTTTCAAGCCTAAAGTAAGGATTCCAGAATGCAGGTATGTATTATATAAATGTTTTTAGGTATATATGGGATGATATAAAAGATTTTTTGAAATGTAACTAATAGAGAAGAAGAGTTCCTTTTATAGGAGAGGGGAATGGAACTCTTGGAATTATAAAAATTATTTAATTAATATAAAATTGTTTTCCATTGAAAATGGTTCCAAGTTGATTTATATTAAATATAGGATGTGTATGGGTAGAAATAAATTAATAAAATTTAAATTAGTCATGTTTTTGATTTTCTTAAATCCTTATCTTTATGTTTTAACCCTTTTAACTCTTACCATTTTATTATGTAATTTACAATTTGAGAGTTAAAAAAACTAACATGACATGTTAAAAGACTTATGAATGAGTCCTTAATGATAATTTTAGACTTATATCAATTTTTTTTACAAATAATTGATTTTTTTAAATTTTATTTCATTTAATTAAATATTTTATATTCTTAAATAAGCATTGTTTTCAATTTTGACACTATTCATTATTTGACTTTTTAAAAAATCATAAAAATTTTATTTCTTCAAGAAAACTATCTTAAATTATCAATAAAATATCAATTTTATCCAAAATATTCATTTATGACATCAAATATTTCAAATTATATTTATTTTATTATTATTAATATCATTTATTTGATTATTCCTTTAATAATTCTATTACTACATCACCATTGTGTCAATATTAAATTTAATTATTTTATTTCTAAAAATTATAAATAATTTATCATGATGTATATAATTTTTTTATATTTTCAAGGACTATTTATAATCGAATATATAACTTATATAACCCCATTGTAAATTTTTTTAGTAATAAGAGATATGTTTTTACATCATTGTTTTTACATTAAATAAAATGTTATAAATTTCATAATCATGCCCAAGTGGTTTCTAAAGTCCAAAATATTGGCGCAAGTATTTAATTTGTCTAAAATAAATCATAAATTAATATTAGAAAAAGAATTAGGGTAGTTTTATATTTGTATAATAAGATTTTTAGATTTAAATTAACAGTTTCTCTTTAACCATAGTAAATAAAATACAAATGCTAATATTCATTAAAAATTAAGTTGATCACATTAGATCAAAATTTTAATACTTATTATGACCATGTTTATCCATATTTTAAAAATTCAATTTATAGAGGTGAAAAAAATAATTCAAACATAATCTAGTTGAAGGATCGAGGAAACAAATTTTTGAGCAATTAATTAGTTGATAAATGTTAGAATTTTACTATCATTATCGGTCAAAGTCCAAAATTTTTTTTTTAATTTTTTTAAAAAACAAATAAACTTTCCAAAAATGATATCTTAAAAAAACACAAATCTAAATGAAATTACTATATAACCATATATATATATATAATCATATATTTATTTCACTAAACATGATTCCAAATAAAAATCATGATAAAAAATTCCCACCATATCACATTTCCATATTATACATATTCTAGGAACTTTTATTATTAATTTCATACTGATAATAATTTTCAAAAATATTATTTAACCAATTTTATTCTTATTATATATAGATGAATATTTGAAAATTAAATTTATTCTTAATAAAGTTAGAAATAAATAATACAAATTTTTTGAATTTTGATTGGTAATTAAAATAATGCATATAAAATAGATGCATCCAAAAGAGACCAAATATAATTAAATAACACAAAATAAAAAATTATATCCGTATGGAAATAATAACCTCATTTTAGATTAATTTTCCAAAATTTTGGAACATGTAATGTAATAACTTTCCTTTAAAATATCCATATATACTAAGAATCCTATAAAAGAGAAACCCAACTCTAGTAACATTTTAAAATGATTGGACCAGATCACTCAAATCCTAGGATAGAGAAAAAATCTCCATAAGGCCTCACGGAAACCCCTTTATCACCAGAGGTTTGAAAATATTTATGAGGGATAAAAATATATTATTTATAGAATAATGGTTCCTAAAAAAAATAAACCAAACCATCTGTGTAGATAGAAAATTAGTTTTATTTTAAAAAAATTAAAATATCGAATTTTGAATAGAAATATTTTTTTTAAAAAACCTTCATTTGAAGATTTAAAACCTTAAAAACTGTAGAAAAGAAAGAATTAATGAATTATTCTTGAAGTGCCCGAATCAGTGTGAATCACTGAGAGGGGGAAGGGGTGAATCAGTGATCCCTTAAAACTTTTTAATAATTGATTCTTTATCAATTAAACCTCTATGGCTGGTTAAAGCCTTGATACACTCTTCTTGTATCTCTCACCTTTCCTCGAATGATGCAGTAAATGTAAAGGCACTGGACACAAGGATTTAAAAGGTTCGACACCAAAGGCCTACGTCCTTGCCATGTTGGTTATACGCCCCAACATGGTTTCTTCCATTATAATCTGTTAGTATTACAATGGTCGATACAGAGTCCCACTGTATCTCTCCTGAGTCCCACAGGAGGGTCTTTATACTGTGTCCCACAGCGTTACCAGAGTCCCACTGGCCTGCTCCAGAATCCCACTGAAGACTTCTTCCACCCTGAGTCTCACAGTGGGCTTCTCCTGGCTGCTCGAGTCGCACGAGTAGCTCTTCTTCTCTTTAGCTCTTCAAGTATCCTCAGAAACCTGGGATAAAGGCTGCTGTCCTTGCTCTGTACCTCTGATCACTTGAGTTTATCAGGTCTTCTCGTCTTGCTCAGGCTTTATCTTCTTCTTCTATGGATGACCTGGCCTCTCTCTTCAAGAATCTTCAACAGCCTCTGAAAGGGTCTGTTGGTCTTGCTCACACCTTCTGATCACTTATGTTGATCAGGGTCTTCTCAATTACTGAAAACTCAGCCAAATAATATCTTTCACTTCAGCTTGGCTTCAGTCTCACTCAATTCAACTTCATGCACTGAATGCATGGAAACTCTGATTCTTCAAGATCTTCTGGTCTTGGTCAACTCAATTGCACACACCCTGATTTAGCTTTGTTCACGTGTGCACGTGCATGCATGCGTGCATGCACTTCCCTTTCCTTCTTCTTGGTGTGATAAACCCTCAGAGGGTGTAATTCTTTTCAGCACACACCTTCTCGAACATCACACACTTTATTCAATTTGGTTACCCACTTAAGAGTGTGTTCTACTTTAGTGTTAGAGTCCTATCTTTCTTCCTTCTTCTAGGTGTGTTCACTTCACTTAGTGCACACAGACTAGGTTCGACCTCTTTTCTCTTTGCACACACTTCTTTCACTTTGCACACAAGTAATCTTGGCCCCCTCCTCTTCTTGCACACCCACACTTTAGTGTTATTTTAGTTTGTTCTTCAAAGTGTGCACACACAAGGTTCGGCCTTCTTCATATACTTAGACACACACACACACAACTTAGGTGTGGTCTTCTTGTTTTGCACATACACTACCCGTAGGTGTGTCTTTGGCCTTCACTCCACTTCTTGCACACACACGGCCTCTTCTTCAATTGCACACACAAATGCCCATAGGGTGTTCTTCCTCTTTCTCCTTATAGGTTATATAATGCCTCACCAGAACTCCCTACTGCCTTCAACAGCCGCGCAAGACCTCAAGATACAAGCGGCGCGCAAGGGGTGCGGACTGTCTTCCTTTCTTTAATCGCGCAAGTCCTCTGGATAGGGTGCAAGGGCGCGCAAGGTCCTTGGACAGCCGCGAGCGAGCAGGGTGTCAAGGACACCAACTGCCACGCAAGTGCGGGCTTCAACCGTGGGCGCGCAAGGTGCTGCGGCCCCGGGTTCTTCCTTCCATGAAACGGAGGCACACAGGGGACCTCCCTTTCTTCTTTCGCGAAAGAAGTGCGCAAAAGGAACCTCACGGAGCAAGGGGTGCTCCGGGCTTCACTGCCGCGCAGGGTGCTGCGCGGGGCTTCGACTTCGCGAGGCACATAGTGCTTCTCACTGGACTCCTCAAATATTCAGCAAGCATTTAGAATGCCTCGGCCTCTCTTTTTATAGGAAGAGGTATGCCCAATCTTCCGCGGGATATAAATCTTGAATCCCCGAAAGTTTCGGGTTATCAAGATTTTCCAAATCATGATTTCTTCCCTCTATTTCAACGCGGGTTCCTTCTCTTTGTTTTCCTCCACGTGCATGTGCATGAAGAACGTTTTCATGTCTCTTAAAAGTCTATCCATGCATAGCATGAATCCACCGAAGCCTCGGAAACTTCGTTTTTCCACGGCCTTGTTCGAAATCTTTATTTCGTTGCATGCATGTATATTTTCTTGCATGGATGTGTTCATTACATCCAGACGAACTCCATGGACACTTTAGCTCGAACAACGGTGGTTGGGAACTCAAAATACGGTGGTCGGAGTGGCTCTGGTTCAGGCGGCGTCGCGGGATAGCTTCGACTGATCTCAAGGAAGGAGACGCCTCGGAGCCGTAGGATCAGGCGATCAAATAGTCTTCAAGGGACTGGATCTGAACGGGAGCGGCGCGATGAGATGTGCGGCGCAGATCGTCCGTGAGATCAGATGGATGGCCACGATTTGCTCCGCGGAAAAAATGCGCGTCCCACATCGAATCGCCTCGCGGAATTTCCGCTGTTTAAAATCCAGCCCCTGCCGCAACCCCTCGATTGAACCTCCAACCCTCTCGGTGCCGCCCCGCACCGAGTTCTTCTTGCGGGTGCGCTCTTGCGCCCACCCCTGCCACTCGGGCGCGCCACTGGCGCCCACTATGCTTCCTTTGGGCGCGCTCTGCGCCCACGCTGCGCAGGCCTTGACACTCCCCTGCATGGCCCGGGGCTTATACACGGCCCCGGCCTCTCGGGCTGGCCCCATGGGATCCCCTTGGGCATGGTGACCTAGTCCCACATGTGCCTTGGGTTGAACCCTTAAGGCTGGCCCTTGGTGGCCCGTATTTTTGCTAAGGGGAAATCTTAGGACTTTGTATAAAACAAAGTAACCATGTTTCCAATGCCAAATGCCACTTCTACCTCTAAGCCATTTCTTCTTCTATATTTCTTCTCTTCTAACACATATTCTCCATCTTCTTCATTAGAATTCACCAATCCTCCTTAACATATAATCTAGACTTAGGAGGTGGAATTCCCGAAGGTTCTCCATCAACCGAAGCTCCTGAATCACATAATATTTAATGTTCTTCATTGATCCAATCAGATATCAAGTTGGATCTTCTTCAAATTCACATGCACCAAGTGATAGTGCATGGACTTAATTAGCACCACTTCATCCACCTAGTGATTGTGGATGGATCACTTCATCTCCTCATGCATTGTCAGTACAATGCATGGTCTTCTAACATTGTTGTGACATTGTATCCACTTGATACAAGTTCTTGGAACTTAAAGATCAGCTCAACAATCGTCAGATGTAATGATGATGCTCTATCATCATCCATTCTGCAAGTGGTGTAACTTAGTATCATCTTGATACAAGTATTGAAACATTAAGATCAGTTCTTCAATCGTCTGATATCCATAGAGAATGTTTCAACCACAACATCCTATGTCACTTAGTGAATCTCCTAAGTGACAAGCATCTTAGTACCATGGCCATTATCCTTTCCTCGCCAATACCATCACATCCTTTGTCAGTCACATATTGAAACTCCTTGACATCCATCCATTCATTCCTCGAAAACAACATACCTCATTGACAACAAATGCAACACAATGCACTTCAATATCCCCATTTGTATTTGTTGTCAATACACCAAAGCACATATGAATGGGTCAATATGTGTGCCAATATTTCTCCCCCTTATTGGCAATCAAATGCAAAGGTGTGGTGTGGTTATCTTTCAAAAATCTCTTCCTCCCTTTGAAAATTATTTTCTTGAAAAACACTGAGAGAGGGATGATGTCACATGTTCCCTTTAGCAAAGAACCTTTAGTAAATCAACTCTAAGTATACGTTGGCTAACCCGGTGTAGAAAACAAGAGTGATGTAACCAAGGTACTCAATGCTGTCCAACATTCACTATACATGTGAGATCATGCTCCAAGGGGTTTAAATTTTTCAGATATAACAATAAATTGCTAAATCCTGCACATACTTCACAAGACTCATTAGAAAGTTCAGTGCAAAGATAAATCTCCCCCTTTCAACCATTTGACTTCAATCAATACTCCCCCTTAATTGTCATGATGAATACAATTAAGAAACAAGGGATGAAAGTATGATTGGAATACCTTCACTTTTCTCAAGATGGTATTAAATATCAGAATCCCATCTTCTACAGATTGGCTCCCCCTTAAGGGGTGCACTCCATTCTGTCCAAACCACTCTCCAGATGAGAATGATCATCATCTTCAATTCCCTGCAATGTTAGCACATGTAAATACCAGAAGTATAAGGGAATAAGATGGAACCTCCTTGGTTGATTAATGTGAACAACAGGGTTGAGAAGATTCTCTCAACCGAGATGTCCCATTTTCACCATTCTTCACACTTGCACATTTGATCTTCAATGATGTTTGTGCAGGTGTGGATCTCAACACCTCTTTAACTTCTTTGTGTGTGACTCCTCTATTTCTAGGTGCCTTCTGAGCACTAGAGTCTCCAGGTGCAATCTTCATTCTTTTGAAGAATCCCTTCTGAGCTGGAATGAATATCATGCATTTATCACTAGTATGTCCAGCTTGATTGCACCTCACACACAAAACTTGATCTTCATGTGAAATCTTCTTCTTCCCTTTTGCCTTAGCTACTACCAGTGCTTCATCTTCAGCTCTTTGTTGTTATCTGGCAAGTTGCAACTGATTTGGCCATATGACTAGTAAGTCACTTGGAAGTGTGGCCTCAGTTTTGGAAATTCCACATGGTTCCTTTGATGCTTTCAAGCTACCTTTCTTAGGCAATTGTTTTCAATCAACCCCTTATGCTTCTTCTGGACTGATTGTCTTTTCGAGTCCAGTCTGCTTCTATTCAATTCCATGGATTGTTCACAAAGATCCATGGTGTGTCCTTTCTTTCCACAGTAGAAGCATGTTTTCTTGGTGTTCCTTCTGGATGCATCACCCTTCTTGGATTTAGACTCCAAGGACTTCTTTTCCTTTTTCAACATCTTCTTGGGAGAATTGTCACCTTTCTTCTTTTTTCTTCCCAAGGATTCTTTCTCAGCTAGGTTCTGTGATATTTTCTTCTTTTGAGCTCTGGATACAGTTGAAGATTGACATGTATCTATTTGACCACTTTTACACACATCCCAGATGTTATCAAGCAATCCAAATCTGTTAGCAGTAAACAGATGTCTCTGGACCTGTGGATGTTGCTTCTTTTCCTCTGGCTTGCTCCCCCTTGGCATGGGATTTCTTTGTGCTTTGACATTCAGTGGATTGTACCAACAATCCTTTGCACAGTGCCCATACTTATTACAACACCAACACTGACCCACAAATCTTGACCTCTTGAGTCCTTCTGATTGTAGGGTACTTTTCTTGACTTGTTGTGCTGTTTCAGGAGAGCTCTCTTTCTTCATCTTCTTCATCCATACTTGATCAGTGTTATTATTCCATCCTGTACTTTTTGTGTAAACACATTTAGAAACATGAGTACAAGATGGGATGGATGGTACCCTCTTTTTAGAAGTTTTTGCCCTTTTATTAGAGGATGTATTTCTTTTAGAATCATCCTGCTCAATGCATACTTGAGTAGCAACATTTCTCCTTTCAGCTGACTGGGATGCTTTGGCTTTGGGTGATTGCTAATTGTTCAATATCAACTCCAGTTCTAAGCATTTCATATTGACGGAGTTCTTCTCATCCTCAATAGTTCTTAGCCTTCCTTCCCATTTCTCTTCCAGCTGCTTTATCTGGTCTTCATGCACCTTATTCATTTCAAGAAATGAGTTTTCAAGCTCCTTCACCCTTTTTACTTTGTCTTCAAGTTGAGCATCTTTAACAACCATTGATACTCTATGCCTCTTCTCCAGTTCATGGTAAACATATTTGATTATTACTTTAAAGAATTATTTCTCAGAAAGGATTCTTTGCAATTCTTCAGCAGTGTCTTCATATCATTCATTGCAAAGAGAAACAGTTTCATCTTTAGCCTTCACTAGCTTTCTGAGAGTGTTGGTTATGCCAACCCTTTTAGCCAACTGATCTTCCATTGTATTGGTTTCTTCTTCTAGCTGTAATTTTTCTTCTTGAAGATCAAGGATGCCTGTAGATATACACATTGCCACTTCCTTGGGGACTATCTTCTGAAGATATTCGATTTCACTTTGAAGATCTTTCATTGTTGCAACATCATCACAGCTAGGACAGGCTTTCTTCATCTTCTTGGCCTGTTTCTTCTTTCTATTTTTCTGAGTCTTGGAAGATATCTCCATTTGAGGCTGGTCACTCATTTCCTCAAATCTGCACTTCATAAATGCTCCCTTGGATCTTTTAGAGGTAACCTCCCCTCTGATACCAATTGAAGTGCCCGAATCAGTGTGAATCACTGAGAGGGGGAGGGGGTGAATCAGTGATCCCTTAAAACTTTTTACTAATTGATTCTTAATCAATTAAACCTCTATGGCTGGTTAAATCCTTGATCCACTCTTCATGTATCTCTCACCTTTCCTCGAATGATGCAGTAAATGTAAAGGCACTAGACACAAGGATTTACAAGGTTCGGCACCAAAGGCCTACGTCCTTTCCATGTTGGTTATACGCCCCAACATGGTTTCTTCCATTATAATCTGTTAGTATTACAATGGTTGATACAGAGTCCCACTGTATCTCTCCTGAGTCCCACAGGAGGGTCTTTATACTGCGTCCCACAGTGTTACCAGAGTCCCACTGGCCTGCTTCAGAATCCCACTGAAGACTTCTTCCACCCTGAGTCTCACAGGGGGCTTCTCCTGGCTGCTCGAGTCGCACGAGTAGCTCTTCTTCTCTTTAGCTCTTCAAGTATCCTCAACAGCCTGGGATAAAGGCTGCTGGCCTTGCTCTGTACCTCTGATCACTTGAGTTGATCAGGTCTTCTCGTCTTGCTCAGGCTTTATCTCCTTCTTCTATGGATGACCTGGCCTCTCTCTTCAAGAATCTTCAACAGCCTCTGAAAAGGTCTGTTGGTCTTGCTCACACCTTCTGATCACTTCTGTTGATCAGGGTCTTCTCAATTACTGAAAACTCATCCAAATAATATCTTTCACTTCAGCTTGGCTTCAGTCTCACTCAATTCAACTTCATGCACTGAATGCATGGAAACTCGGATTCTTCAAGATCTTCTGGTCTTGGACAACTCAATTGCACACACCCTGATTTAGCTTTGTTTACATGTGCACGTGCATGCATGCATGCATGCACTTCCCTTTCCTTCTTCTTGGTGTGATAAACCCTCATAGGGTGTAATTCTTTTCAACACACACCTTCTCAAACATCACACACTTTATTCAATTTGGTTACACACTTAAGAGTGTGTTCTACTTTAGTGTTAGAGTCCTCTCTTTCTTCCTTCTTCTAGGTGTGTTCACTTCACTTAGTGCACACACACTAGGTTCGGCCTCTTTTCTCTTTGCACACACTTCTTTCACTTTGCACACAAGTAAGCTTGGCATCCTCCTCTTCTTGCACACCCACACTTTAGTGTTCTTTTAGTTTTTTCTTCAAAGTGTGCACACACAAGGTTCGGACTTCTTCATATACTTAGACACACACACACAACTTAGGTGTGGTCTTCTTGTTTTGCACATACACTACCCGTAGGTGTGTCTTTGGCCTTCACTCCACTTCTTGCACACACACGACCTCTTCTTCAATTGCACACACAAATTCCCATAGGGTGTTCTTCCTCTTTCTCCTTGTAGGTTATATACTGCCTCACCCGAACTCCCTACTGCCTTCAACAGCCGTGCAAGACCTCAAGATACAAGTGGCGCACAAGGGGTGTGGCCTGTCTTCCTTTATTCAATCGCGCAAGTCCTCTGGACAGGGTGCAAGGGCGCGCAAGGTCCTTGGACAGCCGCGAGCGAGCAGGGTGTCAAGGACACCAACTGCCACGCAAGTGCGGGCTTCAACCGTGGGCGCGCAAGGTGCTGCGGCCCCGGGTTCTTCCTGCCGTGCAACAGAGGCACACAGGGGACCTCCCTTTCTTCTTTTGCGCAAGAAGTGCACAAAAGGAACCTCACGGAGAAAGGGGTGCTCCGGGCTTCACTGCCGCGCAGGGTGCTGCGCGGGGATTCGACTTCGCGAGGCACAGAGTGCTTCTCACAGGACTCCTCAAATATTCAGCAAGCATTTAGAATGCCTTGGCCTCTCTTTTTATAGGCAGAGGTATGCCCAATCTTCCGCGGGATATAAATCTTGAATCCCCGAAAGTTTCGGGTTATCAAGATTTCCAAATCTTGATTTCTTTCCTTGTTTCAACGCGGGTTCCTTCTCTTTGTTTTCCTCCACGTGCATGTGCATGCAGAACGTTTTCATGTCTCTTAAAAGTCCATCCATGCATAGCATGAATCCACCGAAGCCTTGGCAACTTCGTTCTGCCTCGGACTTGTTTGAAATCTTTATTTCGTTGCATGCATGTATATTTTCTTACATGGATGTGTTCATTACATCCAGACGAACTCCATGGACACTTTAGCTCGAACAACGGTGGTCGGGAACTCAAAATACGGTGGTCGGAGTGGCTCTGGTTCAGGCGGCATCGCAGGCTAGCTTCGACTGAGCTCGAGGAAGGAGACGCCTCGGAGCCGTCGGATCAGGCGATCAAATTGTCATCAACGACCTGGATCTGAACGGGAGCGGAGCGATGAGATGTGCGGCGCAGATCGTCCGCGAGATCAGATGGATGGCCACGATTTGCTCCGCGGAAAAAATGCGCGTCCCACATCGAATCGCCTCAAGGAATTTCCACGGTTTAAAATCCAGCTCCTGCCGCAACCCCTCGATTGAACTTCCAACCCTCTCGGTGCCGCCCCGCACCGAGTTCTTCTTGCGGGCGCGCTCTTGTGCCCACCCCTGCAACGCGGGCGCGCCACTGGCGCCCACTATGCTTCCTTCGGGCGCGCTCTGCGCCCACGTTGCGCAGGCCTTGACACTCCCATGCGTGGCCCGGGGCTTATACACGGCCCCGACCTCTCGGGATGGCCCCATGGGATCCCCTTGGGCGTGGTGACCTAGTCCCACATGTGCCTTGGGTTGAACCCTTAAGGCTGGCCCTTGGTGGCCCATATTTTTGCTAAGGGGAAATGTTAGGACTTTGTATAAAACAAAGTAACCAAGTTTCCAATTCCAAATGCCACTTCTACCTCTAAGCCATTTCTTCTTCTATATTTCTTCTCTTCTAACACATATTCTCCATCTTCTTCATTAGAATTCACCAATCCTCCTTAACATATAATCTAGACTTAGTAGGTGGAATTCCCGAAGGTTCTCCATCAACCGAAGCTCCTGAATCACATAATCTTCAATGTTCTTCATTGATCTAATCAGAGATCAAGTTGGATCTTCTTCAAATTCACATGCACCAAGTGATAGTGCATGGACTTAATTAGCACCACTTCATCCACCTAGTGATTGTGGATGGATCACTTCATCTCCTCATGCATTGTCAGTACAATGCATGGTCTTCTAACATTGTTGTGACATTGTATCCACTTGATACAAGTTCTTGGAACTTAAATATCAGCTCAACAATCATCAGATGTAATGATGATGCTCCATCATCATCCATTCTGCAAGTGGTGTAACTTAGTATCATCTTGATACAAGTATTGAAACATTAAGATCAGTTCTTCAATCGTCTGATATCCATAGAGAATGTTTCAACCACAACATCCTATGTCACTTAGTGAATCTCCTAAGTGACATGCATCTTAGTACCATGGCCATTCTCCTTTCCTCGCCAACACCATCACATCCTTTGTCATTCACATATTGAAACTCCTTGACATCCATACATTCATTCCTTGACAACAACATACCTCATTGACAACAAATGCAACACAGTGCACTTCAATTCCCACAACCATAACTCCACTAATCATTTGTTCAACATAAATAAATGAATCACAACTAAAATGGGGAAAAGTTTTCCTTTTTCTTACATCACAACCAATCATGTCTACATGTCAACTAAAATTCACATGTTTGGAGTGAGTATAAACCAAATATAGTTTTTCCATGGAAGTAATATAATATCATATATGAGTTTCCAGACATGAAAATTGAATTCAAGGATAATAAACCATTTTAATATAAAATTTATCAGAAATAAAACCTTTGAAATGAGTTTTTTTTGAAAAGGTAAAAATGGGAAAATTTAATTTAAAACTAGATTTTTTTGCGCTTAAACAATGAATAGTGATAACCCATCATGTAATAAAAATAAATGGTAAACCCCACTTTCCATAATATGAAAAAATACATTTATAACTTGGTCTAATAATGGTATGAAAATGATAACAACATAAAATATAATAATATTCAACTATAAAACCATAATTCCATTAAAAATAATCACGATTATATTGAGACTAACCCTAGACTTATAATGAGTATAATCCACGCATGAAAAAAATAAAAGTAATCATTTTAATTACTACTAATGGAAAAAGACACATTCCTAGTTTATTTTTATAGATAAATCCGTCATAAAAAAATACACCCCCTACCTAAAACATCTAAATATTAAGAATATAATACAAAAATTGTCAATGAAACCCCACTCAGAGAAACTTTTCTAAATAAAAATGGAACAACATAGAAGATTTCCAGTCACAGTCAAATCTACAATTGAAAATAAATTCCATTTTTTGGAAAAAATAAAAACCCTTTTTTCTAGATAAAATCTCAAACCCAAACATTTAATAATAAAATTTATGGACAATAACATTTTAAAAATACCCATTTAAAATTATTTATAATATAGAATTCAACACCAGAGAAACTATTTGGTTAATCCATCATTCTAAATCATTTCAACACATTTTTTAGAAGTTCTAAATTTAATAAATATTATGGTTCTAACTTAAAAAAAAGTTCCCTTAAATTAATTTTCTATAAAATAAGGATTCAAAACACACACACACACATATGTAACATCCCACCCCATATCATTGTCTTGAGAGGGATAAGGAATTCTGCTTGGCCTTCAATGACATTCCAAAGATGCCAAAGGATGGAAATAAATGATGAGGGCATCATGAATAGTTGGGGAAAAATTTTCCTCTTTGAAAAAGAACCACTAGTCTAACCAGTCATTACCAACAATATCATTTGATGCTTGCTGACACTGTAACCCAACCAGGTATTACCAAATAGAAAACCAAGGTTTTCCGCAGTACAAACCAAAAAAAATATAAATAAACCCAATATCAGAGTACCAAGCAGAAGAATACACAACAAGAACCAAATAAACAAAGATATAGTACATAGCTCCACACCAAGCTCCATACTCCAAGCACCAACACATCTCCCAAGAATCACCATGATACACTAGCAATGAGATACTCCTCCATTACTTGTGTCCCATAATATGATATCTGAAAAATCACCAATGTGACAAAGCATAGGGTGAGTACTAATACTCAGTAGGTTTTACCCTAAAGAAATTACTATACACCCCACTTGGATAAAATAATTAGCACATTTATAATAAGCAGTTTATATAAAACACTTAATAGCGCAAAAACTTAAAACATTCCAAACATATCCTTACCTAGCCATGAAAAACAAAAGAAATTAATAACATGCCATAAGACATATCCCCCTCAGGAATTAGCACAAAACATTTCATATTTACAAATAAACATACCACAAAGAAATCATTACGGTGGGACTTCTGCCCATACCGTTCACCCCATTCTCAACAAGTGGTACTATCAGACCACTTATCCTTTGATGGTGGCCTTTCCATCCACTATCCATCCTATTTTATAGTGGTACTCCCTACCCACTTGAAACAAAATTTTGGAAGGACAAAATTCTTAACCCACAACCAAGCATATAACAACAAGGTCACCACATCATTTAAACAATTCATCTTTACCAAACAATACCTCAATCACCTTAACAATTTCAACACATTCCCATTCACTTCAATAATTCATGAATTTATGGAAAACACTCTTTAACCATTTTCAATGGCAACCCACATTATAATAAACAACATTTTTATTGAAAACTCTTCTCATCAATCATTTTTACAAATCAACCCAAGAAAAGGATTTTAAAATCTCCATTTTAAAATCAAACATCAATAATGTTACATAACAAAGGCATCGTTTTCCCCAAAACCCCCAAAACATTACCAAAGGGATTTTGAACCAATTTCGCACATCAATACCAACAATTAATTTATGGAAAACCAATTAATGTGAACATTCCTTTTAGTTCTACAAAAGTGGAGTTGAGAGAGAATCCACCTATCTTTAGTGTTCTGGTGAAATCAAGCCACACACAATCACACCCCAAATCCTACGAACGCACTACAAAAACCATTCTAGATCCCCTTACCAAACATCCACAAGCCTAAAAATAAACACCCAAGGTAACCAAAACCCTATATCTACTTGAGAAATATGTAGATCTAGAAAACCAAGAATGAGTGAATTATAGATCTAGAGGAAACCAATAAGAAACCAAGATAAGAAACTTACCCAGGAGAAACCACCTTTAAAGATCCCTAAAAGACCCTTGAATCACATACAAAATGAGTGGAAGATCCCCTCAAACCGCTGAGAACCGAATATTCCATGTGAAGCTTGAGTGGGAGAAGATTTGGAATGAAATAGGCCTGAGGGAGCCTAGATTTAGAAACACTCTTTTTAAGTGGCCACACGGTCAGTCTGCATAGTCTGGAAAACCGTATACTAACTGTGTGCAAGTTCCTCTCTCGAGAGAAGGGGTCTTCATGGTTTCCCTTTATGGTTTGGCAAACTGTGCACAGTCCATGCAAAACCTAATGTCTCCCCTCAGATGGTTTCCTAGAGAACCCGCATGGTTTCTCTAACCGTGCTCAATCCACGAGCCCTTATAAAATCCTCCAAACTTATTAAAAACCATTCTGAACTCTCCCAACCTCTTCTCAACTCATCACAAGCACTTTAAAAATGTAAAAAGGCATAGAAAATGGATATATACCTCAAAATTAGGGTGATACAGTCTCCCCACCATTGGACATTCCATCCTTCGAAAGTAGGGAACCATCATTTTCCCAAAAGAGATCAGGACATTGCTCAAAAATATATTTCTTCATCTCCCAAGTATTCTCTTGAATCTAACCATGCTTCCACAAAACACGAACTAAACTGATGATTTTACCATGAAAGAATTTATCTTGCCTATCCAAAATCTGCCCAGGCACGTGCACCAAGGAAGCATCCAATTCTAGCTCAACATGATCCCAACGAATCGCATGGTTATGATCTAGCTGATACTTTTTCAATTAATACATATGAAACACATTTTCACTATGCTAAACTATGGATTCCAAGCCAAACAATAATCCTGCTATCCAATCCACTCATGTATCTTAAAAAGCCTAATATACCTTGGAGATAACTTACTCTGCTTCCCAAACCGATAGTGTACCAACCTAGAAGGGATTCTCAAAGAACACATGATCACCCACCTCGAATAAAAATTATCCTCAAGGATGGTCCACATACAATTTCTAATGACATTGATATGTCTCCATCCACTTCCTTATCAAATTGATTTTTTCCATAGTCTCTTGGACAAGGCTCAGCCCGATCAATGAAGTTTCACCCATTTTCACCCAACATAGTGGAGAACGTCAAGTAATCCAATACAAAACCTCAAATAGAGCCATATATATCGAAGGATGATAACTGTTATTATAGGAGTAATCAACAAAGTATAAGTGATCTTATAATAAACCATAAAAATCCATCACATAAGCCCTACGAATATCCCCTAAATTTGTATCGTCCTCTCAAAATAGAAATCTACGTGAGGATGATAACTCGTGCCCATCATCAACTGTGTCCTATGGACTTGCTGCAAGGATCACAAAAAATGAGATGTGATCCTCATATCTATATATGATACAATCTTAATTGGAACAAAATTCCTCTTTACCACCTCCAAGATATAGATTTTGGATAGATCCTACACCGTATGAGATTCACAAATCGGGATGAAATAGGCAGACATTGTGAGCTGATCCACAATCACCCATATGGAATCATATTTTCTGTCCGTTCTTTGGATACCCATCACAAAATCCATTGTTAATTGCTCCCATTTCTACACTAGGATAGGTAAGGACTGCAACGTGCCTTATGGTCACTGATTCTCTACCTGGACTTCCTAAAATGTCAATAATCGGTAGAAACAATTGACCAAATACCTTTTCATACATGCCCACCAAAGATTCACCTTCAATGACTTATACATTTTTTGAATTCCAGGAATGAAATTTCACCTAGAATGATTATAAACCCTAAGATGTTCATTTTGAAAATCCACTGGTACTACCATCCGATTCCAAAAATTTGAGATTGAATTTCCATTCAGTTCCTAGACCTCAATGGTCTCCCCACTATTGAGTTATGACCTCATCACCATACACTCAGAATCAAATGCTTGTGCCACTTTAACCAAATCAACCATATCAGGGACTAACAATACTGTAAATAAGGACACATTATCACCCCTTCGCTCACATTCCAACCACATGTTGGCTATGACTGACATCAACTGCCATTGATGTGATGCTTGTTTCACCACTTTAGCATATGATTTTATACTTAATGCATCTTCCACAGAATTTCCCTTACTCAATGTGTACATTAAGTTGAAATAAAAAATTTGTGGATATTTCATCCATATCCATTTCCTAAAGTTCAAAATCTATTTGTGAGAAGATATGTTTTAATCTCTTATGGTCAGTAAAAAATGTAAATTTCTCACCGAAGAGATATAGACGACACATTTTTAAAACATAAACTACTTCTTACAACTCAAAATCTCGTGTTCGGAAAATTTTCTCAGGAATAATCAACTGCTACGAGCCATATGAAACCACATAACCCCCGTTCATGAGAAAACACCCCAACCCTGATCCTGATGTGTCATAATACACCACATACCATTTCCCTAGTTTTCGGAAAACCCATATTAATGCTGCTATAAGGCTCCCCTTTAGCTCTTAAAAATATTTCTGGAACTGCTCATCCCATTGAAATGGGATATTATTCCTTATCAAAGATGTCATTGGGGATGACAATCAGGATAAATGATGAAAAAAATGTCGGTAATACCCATTTAGACGGAGGAAACTCGGTATCTCAAAAATTTCTATGGCAGTTTCCATCAGATAATATCCTCTATCATTTACGAATCAACTAAAACACCCCTCTAAAAAATAACAAGGCCATGGAAGGAAAACTCATATATCTAAAAGTAAAACATTTAAATTTTGTCATACAATCGATGATCCCTCAAGATCCCTAGTACGATCTCCAAGTGCTACTCAGGATCTACCCTTGTCCTCAAATACACCCGTATATCATCCACAAATAACACCACAAAAGAATCCAGATATCTCTGAAATATCCAATTCATTAGTTCCATGAAAACTGTTAGTGCATTAATTAGACCAAGTGGCATAACCAAATACTCCTAATAGCCATATGCACTTCTGAAAGATTTTTATCAAGATATCCTCCTTCCTCACCCGCAATTTGTGACACCCTAACCTCAAGTCAATATTAGAGAACCAATGAGCTCCCCTCAACTGGTTAAAAAATAATCAATGTGTGGAAGTGGTTATTAGTTTTTTATTGTAAAATGATTAAGTCAATGATAATCAACATAGAGCCTCAAGTTTCAATCCACCTTTTTAACAAACAAAATTGGCACTTCCCATAGAGACATGCTAGGCTGGATGAACCCTTTGTTTTCTAATTCTTATCACGGAATATATAATTATAGAAATAATACTATTTCCATTCGGTTATATGGAAGTGTGATAGGACTGGTCCCCAAAAGGAGATCAATCGTAAACTCGACTTCTTTCACGGGTGGAAACCGTGATAATTACTTAAGAAATACATCCATAAAATGATCCAAAACAGCCTTAAGAAGACTCATATCAATACCTTCGATGGATTCTAATGACAATTCCTATAATTGAAATGAGATCATGCCAACATTTGGTGCCAAAAAATCAATTTCACCCATCTTTGCACTCTTATCCACTCTAAAGAGATGTCTAACACCATATTACATCACAAAACTAACCATTCGCACATAGAAATCAATGTTGGGCTTAAATTTTTTAACCAATCCATTCCTAGGATTATATTATAAAAATTCATATCGAACACTAAGAAATCATACATCAATTCGATGCCATACACAACTAAATAAAAACCTCAACATAGGAAGTCTCAACACTCTCTTTGACCCATAAAAGTTTGTATTTTAAAAAAATAATGCATAATTTCCATGTGTAAACCTAACAAATCAATGATTTGAGAAGTAATAAAATAATTCAAAGCACCCGTATCAAATAAATCATGAATAAATAGTGAATTTAAAAGAATAATAACTCACATTGTGGATGCTCCTGACTGATCATCCATCATCACCTGCTCAGCTGCAAACATCTAATTACATGCCACACTCTGCTCCTTACTATCCTGATGAGGCGTCATGAAATTCTAAGAATCCACATGACCCAAATTAC
The DNA here is from genome assembly GCA_963277665.1 of Viscum album. Classification (NCBI taxonomy): domain Eukaryota; kingdom Viridiplantae; phylum Streptophyta; class Magnoliopsida; order Santalales; family Viscaceae; genus Viscum; species Viscum album. The sequence continues at coordinate 564,746,135 of OY728142.1, read as the reverse complement.
TTATTTTATGAGGGGTATGCTACTACCCCCATCCCGTCGAGTCATAAGATCTCTGTGACCCCTAAGGAGTGTAAAAAAACCCGATCTTAGAGCATTCTGATAATACGGCTAAAGTTTTCCCATATTCTTTAAATTATGACATGCTGGAGGTTGGTCCATACAATCCCACATGATGTGGATCAGATATCCATAGTGAAAACATCATGGCTTACTCTGAGGATTCAAAGGAAGATTCACTGATCCTCCTATGGAATTCCGAACCATACCCCCACCCTGGAAATAGGTGTCACTCTTTCTATTGAACCCAACATTCGAGTTACCAGTATTTACTATGGGTACCAACATGAATCCCCTCCGTATATCCCCCAAAAGATCCCTCTCATCCACCATAGCTCGATTTACCATTTCTTTGTAATCATTTATACCCAACAATTCAATCTTAGACTGTATTTCTTGGTTCAACCCAAATTCAAAAATTCATTCCTTCAACAATGTACTCCTTGCCACCTTGGGTGAAAACCACACTAAGTTCATAAAAATAGTTGCATATTCTGTCAGTGCCATGTTCCCTTGGTTCAAACTGATTAAATCCATCATAAACTAAATTCTGAATGTATGAGGGTATAATTTTTTATTAACCAATTCTTCAAACCCCTCCTATGTCACACTTTGGTCCATCCCATCTTGGCCCACCAAATACCACCATTGAAAGGAAAGATTCTACAATATATACATGGATAGTTTCTCTTTGAGATCTACCGGTTTTCCCAAGAAGTTAAATATCTCATTTATTCTATTCAGCCATGCCTTCGGGCCTCTCGGGCTCTGAATCACACCTAAAGATCGGTGGATTATTCCTTTGAAACTTAACCACATGATCCACATTCCTTGATTAATATTCTTTATTATCACTTACTACTATTTGGAAAGCTTCCACTATACTATACACTAGCTGATGGGTCACTTGAGGCTCCGGTTCAACCACATTCTCAGCAATCTCCTCCGGTTGGTCTCTACAATGCCAAACCGGTCTAATTTCTATAACAAAAAAACAACCATAAGTATCACTCTCTTAACAAGAAAATGTATGCAATTTTAAAATTCAATTACGTAAAAACAATAACAACCAAGATTACCACAAGTTTACATTTCCCATATTTCACTATTTTTAAAAATCTACCATGTTTTAAAAATCAACCCATTTTCAAAATACCACAAGTTTTCATGTTTTAGATCCTTCCATTTTGAAACCCAATACACATTTTGAAAATCAATACATTCATACCACACCATAAATCATTATTCCCAAATAAAATGATCATCCTTGTGGGATGTCATTTCTACCATACATTACATGATCATCTTGTTGGCTACACCCACATCCATGAGATATCCAATGCATATAAGTGTCTACAAACACTTATGTACCCAACTCCCTGGTAACTTGAATTTCAACATAAATGGGATAGCTACATATTTTTATTATATACATTAAATGTTCCAAGAATCTAATGTCTTTCTACCATCCCAACTCAAGTAATGGGCCATGAAAAAATGTCAACACCAAGACCAATGATCAACAATAAGGATTGAGAAACTAATCTCTCTTGAAATACAAGGACCGAAAAAATGATACCACGTGTATCATCCCCCCATATCATTGGCCTGAGAGGGCGGAGGAATGTTACTTGGACTTAAGTGACATTCCCAAGAATCCAATGGTTGGAAATAAATTCCAAGGGATTTAAGAATTATTGGGGAATGAATTAAACTTTTGAAAAAGGACAAATAGTCAACCCAGTCATTACCAATGATACCATATGATACATGTCGACATAGCAACCCAACCATGTATTACCAAAATGACAACCAAGTTGTTCCACAATACAACCCAAAAACCAATACAACCAAACCCAATATCAGAATACCAGGTAGAATAATACACAAATAGACCCAAAATAAATCAAGACACACTCCAGAACTCCACACCAAACTACGTCTTCCAAGCACCAACACATATCCCAAACATCACCATGACCCACTAGCAATGAGATACCTTGCCTTTACATGTGTCCTAAAATATGACAGCTACAAAATCACCAAAGTGCCAAAGAAGGGGGTGAGTACTAATACTCAGTAGGTTTTTCCAAAATGACTTCCCAAAACATTCCACTAGGATAAGAAGTTTATATAAAATATTTAATAGTGAAAAAACTTAAAACATGTCAAAAATACCCTTACTAAGCCATTACAAACCAAGGAAAGACACAACATGCCATAAGCCATATCCCCATTTTGAATTAGCACAAAAAATTCCATCTTTTCAAATTAAAAACCCACAAAGAATCTATTACGATGGGACTTCCACCCATCCCGTTCAACCCATTCTCAACTAGTGGTACTTATCACCCACTTATCCATTGATATTGGCCCATTCGTCCACTATCCATCCTCATTTATAGTGGTACTCCCAGCCCACTTCACACAAAATTTATGCAATCCATAATGCTTAATCCATGACCAAGCATATCACAACAAGGTCACCACATAATGTAAACAATTCATCTTTACCGAACAATACATTAAGCACATTAACAATTTAAACACATGCATATTCACTTCAATAAATCAATAATTTATTGAAAACTATCTTTAAAAATTTTCCATACCAATTCAAATTCCAATAAACCCCAATTTTATTGAGAACCATTTTAAAAAATCATCCCAAGTGACCATTTTTAAAATCTCTACTTTAAAATCAATCATCAAGAAGGTTACATGAAAAGGCCCCTTTTTACAAAATCCCCTAAAACATTACCAAAGGGATTTATAAACAATTTAACACATAAAAATCACCAATTAATTTAAGAAAAACCTATTAATTAGAAAAATACTTCATGTTCTAACAAAGAGGACTTGAGATAGAATCCACCCACCTTTTGGGTTCTAGTGAAATCAGCCGACAGACTACCATACCCCAAATACAGTGAGTGCACCACTAAAATCATTATAGATCCCCTTCTCAAACATACACTTTCCATAAAATAAACACCAAATTAAACCAAAAACCATAGATATGTAGGAAATAGATATAGATCTAGAAAACCAAGAAAGGGAAAAGAGTAGATCTAGAGGAAACCAAATAGAAACCAAGAGAAGAAACTTACCCTGGAGAAACCACCTTCAAACAACCTTTAAACCCTTTGGAATCGCTTCCAAAATTTGTAGAAGAACCCCTAAAACCTCTGAGAACTGAAAATACTGAGTGAGCCTTGAGTGGGAGAGGATTTAGAGTGAAATAGGTCAAGCCAAAGGGATCCCAGATTTAAAAACCCTCATTTTAAGTGGTCGTAAGGTTAGCTTGCACGGTTTGGAAAACCATGCACTAACCATGTGAAAAAAACTATATCAAGATAAGGTGTTCGCATGGTTGCCTCACACTATTTGGAAAACTATGTGCAGGCCATTCAAAACCTTATGCCTCCCCTTTCATGGTTTTCTGGAGAACCTACACGGTTTTCTTTAACTGTTCTCAAATAGTACGCCCTTAGAAAAGCCTCCAAACTTATTAAAAACCATTCCAAAATATACTAACCTCTTCTCAACTAATCCCAAGTACTTTAAACACTTAAAAAAGAGTAAAAAATGGCTACATACTTCAAAACAAGGGTGCTATTATATATATTTTTATGAAAATTCATAAATAAATAATCATTATATAACATTCTATTTACAATTAGTTTAAAAATATTTCCAATATTGGAATAAAATACGACCACGTACAAAGTTATGCTTTCCATGGAATTATCTGAGTTCATAGTCAGATTATCTTATTGGGTTGAGAAACTAAGACCTAACATCAATATTCTTATATAAATCATTATTTATTAACCAAAAGAAATATTTCTATATTAAAGGATGTTAGTTAGGACTTGCGTATATTTGGCATAGACCTCGCACCCTTTCTGAATGACCCATGTTATTTTTCATGGTGTCAATGTGGCTTATTGATATGAAGCACACGACCACTAATGATAAATATAAATCTGGTGTAACTTAAATTAATCATCATGTAACTATCATGTTTTATTGGATGGATGAATAAAATCTTAAAGGATAATTTCTATAATGTTTCACAACCCCATACCTATTGAAATATTCAGGTTCTGATTGTTTTTGAACTCCACATTGATGCTCCAATAGTGAGGATATGAAAAATAATGATTTATTTGGAATTGGGAAATCGTCATAAACTTGAGAAAACAACACTAAAATATATAAAATGAAATATTTTATATACCTTATTATTTCATGAAAAATCTGACCATTTATGACAATTCACCAGATCTTTCTTCCAAAAAATTACACCATCATATTCAAAAGAAAAGTTATTCTATTAAAAAACATAGAACAATTATTCCAATTATCCATAAAACACCCACTCTAATTCTATTATATATATGAGAAGGGAATTTCCTATTAATGAGTAAATATTCACTCTTTAACCCTATAATTTACAACTAACATTATAGACTTTCCACGTTATATTTCACACCCATAAGTCCAACAAAATGAATCCTTAATATCTCTCCATTAGAAATATATTTAAATGTATTATTTCCAGTAATTAAAATTAAAAATGACCACTAATAATACATATATATTAAATACCCTAATTGAAACACAATTGGCCTCTGTGAAACTCCTAGATAATATCCATTGACTTTGATCAATATTATTTTAGATAATAGCTATTACAATAAAATTAATTCCAACATAAAATCCTAAAAATATCATCCTCATTAAATTAATTATGTAGTCCATATCAAAAACTTTTAAATAAAATAACATCTTACAAACAATTTATTAGAATTAATTTTCTATGAACCATTATTATTAAAACCCACATCTATCATACTTAATCTCTAAATTGAATGGGTTAATATTCACTTTACATCATTAATTATACATTTATCTAGATCGTAATCTCTATATGGGACCATATAAAATATATTGGTCAAAATTATCTCCTATTTAATATATTTGACCATAATTAACTTATTTTCTATATTTTCTTCTTTAAATACTGCAAAAAATAAAATAATTTTCTATTTCCATCTATCATTAATTACTTCCTATAAATAATTTTTCCTGCCATAGCAATTTTATAATAATAATATTCCATATATAAAATATCCCTTCATGACCATCTCATGAAATAAACCAATTATTTATCTTTACAATAATTATACAACATCTTATCATATCTATTTGACTCATTCAAAATTATCCATGATTAAATATTATCTTTCATTATAAGTTCTCTAGTTGTAAATAAATCATCATCAAGTTAACTAATTTATTCTTTACACAAGAATTGAACATGGAGAAAAAATTTATAAATTTAATTTCATATAAAGCTTAATTAATAATTATAATTGAATTTTCACATGATTTCATTCACAACATATTATCACTAACTCAATAACCCATAAAATACCTCTATGAAATCAATTCTAATCAATTTAGATTTGTAAAATTTGAACCAGATATCTATCACATAAAATAAATAATTCCCTTTCATTTTTTATAACAATTCATGTTCTTTATATATTCATTTAAATTATAAAATATCAGTGTTATAAGATTTATCAAATTTATCCTTATGAATAATCCCCTTCAAATGATATGAGTTTTCAATAGATGAAGAAGTATTTATTTCTATCTACATTTTTGAATATGGATCTGCTGAATTGGAAACATTTACCTATCAAATCTCTTTTTCCTTTTTAACTAAGTGAAAGAGGGAATCATACTTTTTTTTGAAAGGATTAAAAAATTAGGTTTCTCATATATAGTCTTATGACTATGAACTGGTGTAAAAATAAATCTAGGAATCTTTTATTTTAGAGATTCAAATTTAAATCATGTTTTTATTTCAATAGTATAAAATTGGAAATTAATTGTTTTTATATTTCATATTATTAGCTACATTTTCAATATTAATTTCGTCATTTTACTTATTTTTTTAATATATGGTATGAGTTGAATTTTTCAAAGTCTCGTTTCACTTCCTGACAAATTATTTGAGATCTTCTCTAAAAAAATGTACAAAAATGTTCTTATTTTAATTAAGAAAACCATTATTCCATTCCCCTTTGAGGTATTACAAGTGGTTTCTCAATACCATTATTAAATATAGTAAAATCAAATTATTTTCAAGTTGTTATTAGATACATTCAAGTTGATTTTTCGGAATACCATTTCTATTAAACGTGAGAAATTTCATCCATATTTATATTAGTAAGATTCTTCATTCATATATCATATAATAGATTCATATTTATGAATTTTTCATTATTTATGTTATTATATGTTATAATTTATGGACATACCAAATTAATATTCTATTTCTCTGTATATATCTTTAATAAATATCTATAAAGAAGATGATAGTAAGGAAACATTTTTAATTTCATAATTCTATAATGAATAGATTCAATATAATCCCACTTGAATTTAATGTTATTAAAATTTTGCATTAAAACTGAATAACCTAGAATATGGATTTTTTGAAACTTTATTGTATTAATTACACTCTTACAAGGATAAATAAATATTTGAATTCACATAAACATAAACTCTTATTATACTCATAGATTAGTAATTTTTTATCTTTTTATTAGATCAAAATAATATAAAAAAACTTCAACCTTTTTAAAATTCACAAGGTTTTCTATATGTTTATGAGATATAATAAAGTTTTCCCCTTTATTTGGAGTTTTTACTATATTATAAAAAATTATCTATTTTTGTGAGAATTCTTGGCCTTCTAAAATGAAATTGTTTCACTTAATTATACAAATAGTATCATAGAAAATTTTACTATAAAACAGATGAATAATAAAATTATAATGTGGATAATATATCCCCTATGAAATAGTCACCATTGAAAACTTTTTAAACTTAGTGAATTATATAAATTAGTATATTTTCTTGAAATAATATAGATCATATTCATTCCATAAATGATATATGTTATACTAATCTTTCCCTTCTATTCTAGTCCAATCATTTGAATAAAATAAGAAACTAGAAATAAATGATGAAATGAATGATTCTGTATGACATCAGAATACTTCTACTCCTTATATATAAGATGGATAACCATGAAGAAAATTTGGAAAAGCTCTATACAAAATTTTTTTGTTTGAATTTTTTAGGGAAAATAATGGTTTATATTGGTATGTGAGAGGAATATGATTTTTTTGCAATTAAAATGTGAAAAATTAATTTAATTTGGATGATAATTTTTGTTATAGTTAAATCACCATTTAAGGAGAATCTTTATTGGAAAAAACTTTTTCTTTGAATAATCAAGATGGGGGAAAATAGTTTCCATCTGATATTTGATTTTCCAAAAGATAAGTCGATACCAATTTAAAACATTCAAATTTAAAAATCAATGTCAGGTAATATTAGTCTGTTAAAATATTATTTCACATTACTATATTTTTTCAAGATAGTACTTTAATAACATTGGAAGAATATATCTAATTAAATTAAACTCCCATCTCTAGGAATTTTCAATGTAAGGAGAAAAATAATAAAATAGAAAATTATTAATTATGTTTTTTCATTACCATATAATGTTTTATGAAATTTAATATATTAAATATTAATTTTTTTATCAAAATTTCCCTAGAAAAACTATTTATTCTAATAAATTCTTGAAAAATATCTCTTTTTACGCGTGATCCTTAAAAAATGACGTCTAACACAAATGTGATTTTCCCATGAGTAAGGAGTTAGTTTTTTTGAATGTAAAATGAAACTTTAAAAATTAAAAATTATTTGAGTATGCATGTGGGTGACTTTATAACCAACAAGTGTGTGCTAAATCCATAAAAATTATATTCAATGACTACCTACTACTATATATTCTACACTAGTAGTGGTTAGTGATATTAAATGTTTCTTATTAATAGAACCTGAAAATAAGAATACTTATAATAAATTACATGTTCCAGATATATATTTTTTATCCAGTCAATATCCCTTAAATTCATTATCAGAATAAATTTTGAGAAATAAATTATATCCAAAAAAATGATTTAGGAAATGTTTTAATATTCCCATTAAATAATTTTTTTAAATAATTATAAATCATATTCTTCTATATAATTTTTTAACCTAGCATAAAAACCTATAGAAAAAATTATGGAAAAATTTATATTATTTAATTTTTGTTTCAAATCCTACCTCTATAAAACATGTGATATACTAAAATCAGAAACTTGACAAGATTAATATTATAGAAAGTACTTATATTATCACTTATTCTTCATTAATTATTAAAAAAATATTTTTATAAATTCTCTAATATTATTTTTCTACAAAAAAATAATTACTTTCAGTTTTTTAGAAATTTGAAAATGAATAATAAATGCACATTTTCCCAGTATAGAACTCTTAAATTATCTTTGTATAAGTTCTATGAAACTAAATTTAAGATATTTTCATTTGATTTAAAAAATAATTTCATTAAAAAAGAGTATACTTAATATATTTATTAATAAAAAATGATATTTTATTATTTTTAAATATTCATTTTGGATAGGAAAATTTAAAATATCATCATACTAGGCTATTAAATGTTAATTTAATTTTTAAAGTTCAATGGTAACATTATAATTATGATTTGATTGTTTAGGAATTTAAAATTTTGGATGTTTTTCAAAATAAACATATTCCTAGGAATTAGCATTTATAAAATTAAATTTATCATCCATTTGAAAAATAAAGGAATATACATGTATTATAATTTGTTGTAGAATTTGAATTGAATAAATTCATGTTATAGGAGGAAAACATTACTACTAATCAATTCATTCTTCCTATTAAAATTATTTTTAAAATTACTTCTCTTATTTTGAACTATGGTTCCATTATCATAATATTTATTTTAGAATAAACACATATTTCTTATAATTGGAATATTGTAAGGAAATTTTATAAATGACCACACACTATTCTCTTCAAAATGATTGAGTTCTTCATATATTAACATTATATAATGTTCATATCATATGGAACCATCAACCATTTGAGGTTAAAATTATGATAATAATGAAACATGTAAAATTTATTATGTATGGATTTTAAAGTTTTAATTATTTTATAAAAAACAGTAATAATATTGTTAACATAAAGATTATTTAGGAATATATTTTTCATTAATAGTGGATGTTTGGTCCACTTAAATTATATTTTATCCTTTTGTTTTTTGGAACTATAATATTTTTTATTCAACCACTAAATTTTATAAATTTTTAGGAGACATAAAAATTATATTTTAATCATTTTCATTACATCAAAATTTTAAAACAGATTTTTATAAAGGATAAATTTAATCAAATTTCACATGTACTATTTATTCCTCAATATATTAACTTTTACAATATATCTAATAAGATTTACATATAATGAAATAAATATTTATTCATCCACATTTATTTTAAACATTGAATATTTATCTTTTTTGATGAAAATAAAAACATTTTATATAAAGATTAAAAAGTGTTTACCTTTTATATTACTTATGTTCCACATCACATGATGTCTTTTAATTAAAATAGTATACGAAAAAATATCACATGTCGTATAGTTAAGATAATTATTAACATAAAACTATTTTTTTAATTCAATATTCACCCAACATAAAATAAACCATGTCTTGATGAGTTCAATTTATTTGTTCAACCACCCCATTTTTTATGGTGTTGTTGGTGCTTGGAGGATGTGTCCAATACCCTTTTCATTATAATTTTGTAAAAAATTATTTTTTTAAATTATAATCTATTATAACTTTATATTTTTATTATTTGGTGGTTATTATTATTTTTAACCATAGAGGGAAACTTTTTAAATAACTTATCTGACTATAATTTCTATCCAAGAAATAGGGGAAAATAAATATTTTATATGTATCAAAAAAGATATATAAAATGTAACTTCCCTAGATAATTTCAATTTAAATTGTTCAAAAAATATACATTTATACAAACCAAATAGGTATGAATACTAAAAAGTCACCTATTTTTTTAAAGATTTATTTATATAATATTTAAATTGGAAAAGATGATTATTTTTCTAAAAATTTAAATTTAACAATAGAATATCCTTTGAAAATTTTATGCAGTTACACCCTCTAGATTAACTATATAAATATTATTATCTTGTTTTTGAGAAAATATTCATCCTCGTTGGGAACTAGTTATGGTATATTTTCTATTCCCAAAAATTACAAAGTACCCTAAATCAATTATTTTATGTATAGTAATGGGGATTTTTAGAAAACACAAAGTATAAAGAACATTAGAATTTAAAGATTCATCAGAGATAAATAAATAACCTAAGCTTATTATCTGATCTTATATTATGTTTCTAAGAATAACATTTTTTGTACACTTTTATTATGTTCTATACAATGAACATATCTTTTCTAAAGGCTTTATAGAAACAACTATCCATTTACCAAATATATTTTATATTGGTACTTGTAATTTTATCTTAAAAATTACATATCAAAATATTTTAATGTTGAAATTTTTATGGTGTTTGAAATATTAATTTTTTTTAGAAACTAAACTTGAAAAATACCCTTTAGTTAAGGGATAAATTTTTAATAAACATATAGTACTTTTCCATGTTAGAATATCACATTTTTCTAAAGGGACATTTATTTTTCTAATTTCCAATGATTTGATAATCTGTACCAAATTAGGATATTTAAAAAATAAAATATTTTGTCTTTAATTTTTATCAATGTGATGAAGTATATCTAATTACATACATTTACCATTTGGTTTTATATAAGTCTTTTATATTTTTCAAATGATTTTAATTCCATCCTTAAAATTACACACAACCTCTTTAACATTTTCAATCTATGAGTTAAGATTTATAAATTTATTAGGATTTGTATTTGTCATAGATTTAGTTTTTAAACTATATTTTGGTTTATAGTTTAGAATTTTTATCCTTAGGTTGAATGTTTTTTCATTGTTATTTTGATATTTGATAGAAAAAATTATATAATAATTATGTCATTAATCAATATATTAAATATTCTGATAAATAGAGGGAGGATCTTCTTATACTTTATTAGAAATATAGCAACTGAATGATTATATATTCGATGAATGAATAATATTTTTTTTATAACCTAATTTCGTCTTTTTTATGTTGTGGTTAAAAGGACTATAAATATATTAAAATAGTTACCACTATCTAAACGGTCATATGAAAAATAATTTTCATTGGAACTTAGTGTGGTTGTTTCCTTTATAACCTTTCACCCTTTATAACACTTCCGCATCATCAATGCCTTTTATTAATATTTATCAAGTTCAACTAATGTTGTGATGTCCTATTTTTTTAAATTTATTGAACATAAAATAATTGTGATTATTTTTTTTCATTTTCATTTGTTTAATGTTAATATCTTTCTCTGGTTTCCATTGTTTTATTATTATTGGATGACTTATCTTTTGAATTATGTTACACATCCATCTTTCAAGATTATAAAATTTTCAACTATTAATTGTATACCAATCTCATAAGAAAATATATTTAATTATATAAAAAACATAACATCCATTATATTTATATTTATATTTTTATTCATCTCTTTCAAGTAAGAGCCCTAATTTCAAGAATATCCTCATATGATAATCTTCCCTGAGGCCACTAATATACTTAGTACTTATGAGGATGATCTATTTTATTTTTGTTCCATAGTAAGAATATATATATAATGTTTCATAACATCTCTTTTATGTATTATATTTTTCTCTAAGTGTCCAGACACTATTGGAAGTTTCCAAAAGCCATAGATATATCTATAAAATTGCCTCTCTAGGTAGAAAATAAAATCCTCAATATTCTAAAATAAGATATTTCATTATAGTTTCAATTACAATATCCATTCCAAAATTATTTTTCAACAGATTAATTTATATATGGTTTTCTATATTTCTTGATGAAATCTTATTATATATGTTTCTACTCATTTCAGATAGTAATCAATTTTAAACCAAGTAATTAAATATAAAATTTTTCCGTCAAATCTGATGTAAAAATAAGAAGATCATTCTTTGGAATTTATATTTACTTAAAAGTACCAAATAATTTTTATCATCTGTATAGATAATTTAAGTCTACATTGTATATCTCAAATTATCATAACATGTAATTTTAAACACTTGTGGTCGATTCAAGTTTGAAACATTGAGATATCCTTCTAGAATATTCTGCATTATAAGAACATTTTTATAATATTAAATATACAATAAAAAAATATAATCACAATATATATACATCAAGTGGCGGTAAATTATGTAATAGAAATTTTTAATGAAATTAAAACCTAAAAAATGTAATGAATTTATTTTGATAACATTTATGTTGATAAAAACTAATATAATAAAACCAAAATAAGTAGATAATTTTAAATATAAAATACTTTATAAAATATTAAATAAATTCTATAAAAAATATAAGATTTAAATCTATCATTATATTAAGGAAATTATATATTACATGATGGTTTCGATATTATAAATTATTATTTTTAAAATATTGAATTTAGAGGATATAAAAGTTTCCCATAGTAAAACCTATTCGATTTTCTTGAGAAGAATTAGGATAATCAAAACCTAAATTTAGATACACCAATGATCTGGGGAAAAATTCCTTTAATTCATGATTTTCATTAGAAAGTTCTAATCTTAGATCCACTTTGATCAAGAGATCAATAAAACAAATTTCCACAAAGAGCCCTATAAACAAAAAATCGATAATATAAAGTGATATTATTATTGAAATCTTTTAAACTTAGTGGAAAATTTGACAATAAAGACTATAATAAGACATTAATATAGAAGAACAATAGTTCTCACTAAATTAAATTATATATTATAGAAGTTTTATTTTTTTTATCATGATTTATACCTAACTTATAAATATCCAGAAACACTATCACTATAAAATGTACTTCTCAAAACATGGATTCCACCTATCCTCTAGTGGTGTTATTAAAATTTCAAAATCATCAATATTTTTTACGTAGAAAATAATTTTAAAGGAATCATAGATTATTTATATTTTTCTATTATGTAGTATAACTACATAACTTTTATAAGGCCTAAAATTATATAATAATATGATAGTATTTTAAAAACTACTCAATTTAGAAAAATCATAACTCATATGATTTGATTATATATAAAATATTTTATAGAAATAATGAAGAAAATACTAGTATTAAAAAAATAGATATGTGTATTATGGTTGATAAAAAAAAGTATTTAGAAGATGTTATTATGATAATGGCCTAGGATCATTCATGCTTAATGTATATACATAATTCGATAACCTTATCTCAAACAATTATACCCTTTTATGAAAATGGAAATTAAAGTGGAACTATGATGGAACTATGATGTTTCAATGATTCAAATTGGAATTGAAGAGGTTCTGAGAGAAGAAATAAAATAATATAAAACATTAAGGTAAATTTTTAAAACTTTAAACAGATTGGGTAATATGTAAAAATAGAAATATTGAAGAAATTACTTTTCTTCCATGATTAACTTTCCATTATCCATTTTTGGAGAAATTTTAAATTATATGTACTATTTTTAATTATACAGGTTCTACTAGGTCAATGGTTGTTTTTTTAACTTTTGTTTTTCCAAAGGTCACCATCCCTTCACATATTTGGTTTGATGATAGGTTTGGTCAATACAAAAGATGTGTAAAACACCAATTGAAACTTTACATGGTGTGTATGATCAATATCATACACTAAATACATTCGGGTAGTGTTGCACCACATTTCAATATATAGAATGATCTAACTTATAGAAACCTCAATGAGAAACAAGGTTTCTAGAGGAGTAAACCTCATAAAACCCTAAATCATTATATAGAAAACTGAGAAAATAATTCCTTACAACCACACACTATTCATAAATCACCATGAACTCAAACCATACATATGAAATAGTACTAATAAAATTTTAAAGTAAGGTAAATATCCATGATATAGATTTATGAAATTTGGGACAAGTCCTACTCAATGGGGCAAAAATATTTAAAAAATTTAGTGGATAATCCAAAAAAACTAGAATGAATAGTTTATATAAATCCAAAGTTAATAGAAGTGAAATGTGATAATTTTTGGAGTTTTTAATTTGAATTGACTCCAACTATTTATACATGTGCACTACAACTATATTTTGATTCCGCTAGTTCCACCACCATCCTATAATTGTGGATAACCACCCCTTGATATTGGGAATTACTAAAAACATTTAAAGAAAACTAACTTCATAATAAAATTCCAGTTAATAGTGCATGCATGCACAAAAAATCCCCAGGTTACCCTGATGTTAAACTATGAGGAATATTATAAACCCTTTGAAACTATCAATTACACTTATGATCCCCTAAGATACCATGACACATGTTAGATTTATTCCTTATATGAATTCATATCTAGATTTTTTATCTACCTTTGTATTAATTAAAATAGTTCTAATACTAAAAATTATATCATGGTTAAACATCATATTCCATAAGACTATTATCTATGGATGAAAAAAAATTCTTATCTAGAAAATGGATTCTCACAAAGTCTAAAAATCTCCAAAATTAGAATTATATTTCAATGAATCATCACCATGTTCTATGATTCACAATTAACTATGATATGAATAAATCCTTTATTCTTTAACACTTCTATTCTTATCTTGATTCCTTGATCTCCCAATTCTCATATTATCTAATCCCCCACTGAATTGTAACACTACTCTAGACTTTCCTAGGATATAATTTTAGTAAAAAAATACTCTAGATCTTGGCTACCACACAACTTTTTTTGTTCACATATTCCATCTTCCAAATGTATCAAGATAAAATAGTTTTCCAAATGGATGTCTTTCTTATATAAGTGAAAAAATATTCTTTCCCAAGTTAATTTCACTATGGCTTTTAGATAATAATATTCATTTTACTTTCATTCTTACAATTTTCTCTAGTAGCCCCTCTATGCACACCAACTCTTTCCCTACATCCGTAATGGAAACATACATAGTGTCTGTGGTAAATAATGAAAGTAATATTTGATTTCTTAATGCATATCTCATATTTTTTTTTCAATTGTAAACAAAAAACAAAGGGTGAGATTTCATGAATATGTATTTCTCCAAATTGAGAACCCAAAAATACTTATAATAATTTATCCATTAAAAAATAGTTTTGTAGATCTAATGAATCATTTAGATACTAGATATCCACTTAAATAAATCCTGAGGATCATTTCTTGTTTTATCCAAGTACATTCTATATGGGGAAACCACATGTTTGCAATCAAGCCTTTTAAAGTCCATGATGTAAATCTAAATTCCTACAACAGATGCATAAAGAACCTTCACCATGTAATTATCATTCTTGTTTTTTGGATAAAACTCTTTTGATTGTTTTTTTAGTTTTTATAGGGGTGTGTTTCATGAAACCTTCTTTCAAGGTACCCTCCTGGTTTAAAAATTATGTAGTGACATTGTGATCCCTATGTCCTACCTCCAGTTGGCCTTAGGTTGGAAACTATCACTGAGGGTATAAAAAAACCATGACATGGGAGGCATTACCCTCTATAATAAAAAATATTGAGAGATAGTAAGTATCAACCATAAGAAAGTCCATGAAATAATATAAATAAACCCAAATTAATCACACAATTCATGTGTAAATAAAACAGATACATATAAAATTCTCAAAAAACAAGTACAGAAAAAACTCTAACGCAGTAGCATATGAGATTTCTAGATATCTAAACTACTAATTCCCAATAAAGTCTATGTAATACTCTAATAAACCTGAATAATGGTTTATATATGTTGATCAAGATTACAAGTATACATACTTGGGTAACTAAAATCACTCGTGTATATGTGAAAGAAGAATTATAATGCACTAATAATAAAACAATAGAATTGAACAACACCTAAATAGGTCAGCTAACCCATCCCATCCTCATCATGAAATTCTCACCAAATAAAATATCCAATGATAGTAACATAATATGATTTTTATCAATATAGGGTACCTTACACTACATTCCCACTGATTTTCCCCTCCCACACCTCAATGACAAACATCTTGGAGCCTCTATATATTTTATATCACAACTGTATCACATCGATCCACCATAAGATCATCACATAACATCCCATATGAAGACACCAGTGACATCACATGAACTCTCAACACCACACCACATGAATAATCACATCACCTATCATGAACCCACAAGATGGTCGTCACATAGAGTCGCACACAAAGACACAAGAGCTATGAAATAACTAATGGAGTAGTGTATCAGGAACATGCATAAAATTAACCTCATGTTCTCATAATAACATTTTCAACCCATACCATAACCTATCTAATAATCTTGATAGATTGATTTTTAATTCTAGACATTGTATCCTATGCATGTCATCAATGCATGGAAGAGTGAGTTGGAAAGAGTGGGTGGCCTTCTAGCCATCCTCTTTACTGAAATACTAGGGAAAACAACCCAAAAATACATATGTGGGTGTTAGAAAATGGTTATTCATATGGTTAGGGAATGTAGAGAGAATCACAAGGAATATACATGTTATATATAGATATATCCCCTTAAAATCCCAAACTATAGATTAAAAAAAAAATCACTAACCAACACCCAATATCACCCCAAGCCTCATAATATTACTAGTTTTTCTACAACCAATAAATGAAAACCCCATAAAAAATGACATAATTTACATTTTACATTCCACCATTTTAGTGAAAATAACATTTTTTTCTAGATTACTCATTTAACAAACAATTCCATTTCACAAACACATTTTTTTATGTTTCAATCTGATTATTTCCTATATAAAATTTGACAATTGAAACTAAAAACCGAACATTGATTCTAGTGTCCATTATTCATTTTAACTCAGTTTTTTAAAATATCACACCATTTAAAATTTAAAATTGTCATTTATTTAATCCCATTACTACTAGGGAAACTAGCATAATAACACACATTAGAAAAATAAATTTCCAACAATACTCATGCTAACAATCCCACATCGTCACTATCATAGCCACATCCACTACATCATCACAACTACTACATCACCAACTATTTCCACTCCTGTCACCCACAGTAGACCTCCCAACCTATTACACATTCATAAATAACAAGAATTCCCATAACATGTCACAAATCATTTTTCATATTTATTGCCTATATTTTTATAAATCCCACTCTTCTTTTAAGGGAATTATGATAGATGATTAATCATTTATGGGAAACCAATTCATTAACAAGATATAATTGATTAGTAATTTTCCATTTAGGGTTATATAAAATAATTATAAAATAGGGGGTCCATAACACCACAAATGCAATCCAGGAAATGTCCCGCAAAACTATTATTTTAAGCGGGGTATTAAGCTGTTAATTTCAAAATATCAATAATTATATAAATCTTATAAAAACTTGTTATTTCATTTCACTTCCCTTGAAATTAAACTAATGTAATTAATTTATATTTTTTATTCCATATGAAATAATATTCCCAAAATTTAACCAGAGTATAAAACCATCCCACATGATAAAACTGATGAGATATGAAAGGATCTCTCTATGCAAAATTAATAATCTTAACACAATTTGTTCCACCAAAGAAGGGGGAACATAAATAAGAAAAAAAAACCAAAAAATAAATTAGAAAAATTTTAGTAATATAGATACACGACTCCAATAGAAAAGGTGTTATAACCTCTTACATCAAGAGAAAGAAAGATAGAAAAAATGGTTGAAATATCTTAACCTAAAAATGAACAGATTAAAAACAATAATGATTTGATAGGGTTTTAATTGACTATTAATATAACATCTCATAAAATTTTCATATTATATACTTATAAAGGCTTTAGAGTGTTATGAAATGGAATATATAGTTATCTACCTATAAAATGTATTTTAACTTTGTTAATTAAGGATTTAGTATCATTTTTTATAAAAAATATGTCAAATGGTGGAAAACTAGATATTATAAAAAATATGGAGTATGCTAATAATTAATGATACTGTTAGGTTCTATAATTATAATCCACTATCTGGTAATACCTCCAGTGTGCTTCTATAAGGTGAAACCATCAGCGTTATACCATCAGGTGCTATAGCTAGTAAACTACCATTAGGTCCAACCACTCCTATGTGTTTTCAGGTGAAACAACTAGTGTACTATAGTGTGGTGCTATTACTAGTGTGTTACCACTTTTTGATACTGATAGGTGCAACTGTCAAGTGATACCACTAGTGTGCGACCTTCTGGTGAACTCAATAGGTGACCCAACCAATGTTCTATGGTTATGATCTATCATCGTGTGCTAGTTCTATTTTGTAAAAATCATGTGATCCTGCCAGGGTTCTATCACTAGGGTGAAACCATAAGGTTCTATGGGTATTGTGCTATTGTCATGTGCTACCACAAGTGTGATTCCATTAGGTACTAAAACCAATGTGCAACCTATTGGATCTACTACCCATTCCCTCCTATCATGTGATACTGTAAGTTCTACTAATAGGTTGCTATTATTAGGTGCCATCTCCAATGTTCATCCATCATAAATTACCATCAGTTGATACTTTTATCCTAAAAAACACACCTACTCCATCAGAAACACCTCAAAACACCTACCATCATATTTAAAACATCACATCACCTCATTCAGAAACCTTAATCACCACACTTTCTACAAATAAATATACTAAAAAGTGCATGCTGTTTCACAAGATACCCTAAAACTATTCTATCCATCAAGATTCAAAACCAACTAGAAAAGAAAGAAGGAAGTTGTTAAAATATATATCCCTCAATATAACATTCAAGGAACTCATTGTATTCAAAAACACCACTGATGAAAAAACTCACCAATTTTAAAAAAACATTCAAAACACCTCACAAAACCCCCACATTACCATCTTAACCTCCATATATACCAAGTAAAAAACCAAAAACCTCTCAAAAACGATCCACAAGC
Source organism: Viscum album (assembly GCA_963277665.1). NCBI lineage: Eukaryota > Viridiplantae > Streptophyta > Magnoliopsida > Santalales > Viscaceae > Viscum > Viscum album. Next base: position 564,726,983 of record OY728142.1, on the reverse strand, counting down.
ACATAAATGATGAAGTTTCATCCCCCATGTCAGGAAAAAATCCACATTGGGTGACACTAACTCATCAACATAGTTTCAATTACATCAAATTAAAAGTCATCTCGATTAGGAATCAGGTTATCTATAATTCATATGAGTAGAAGTCTTAGTCACACATCATAATAACATGTAATAATCATATCTCATTTATAACATCAATGTAAAAAAATCACATCAAACCACAAAATGGAAATAAATAACTCAAAATGACTCAAAATAACTCTAGGTACTAGGCACATATTTTCATATCACACTCCCAACTACTCTCCTCCAAGACACCAAGCCTATAAAGCACACAATCCAAGGGAATATTTCTTCCACATGGTACCTTCTCTCAAATATCTAGGTTCTTTACTGGTTGTTCCAATAATTTCACAAAATACTTTATATACAACTCACCCCAATCAATGATGTGGTATTCATTGTAAAGATACACATAGAGATGAGAGGCATGAAAGATGTCATGGATTTCATATTGTTATAGAGTACGTTCCAACTGGTAATCCACCTATCTAATGCACCCCAACAACAAAAATGGCCCAACAAGCTATGGCAATAGATTAATCACTTTGTTGATCCTCCACAAGCCTAATTTAGGGGAATCATTCTCGAACACATGGCTTGATATCTTAATCTCCATGGTACTCCTCCTACGATCATAATAATAAATATAACTATCATTCCCTTATTTCATCCTATCTTTACCCAACTAAGACTTCTAAATAATTCTCATTTCTACATTAGGTTTGAGAACTATTGACTCCCAAACCACATACTTAAATGACTTCTAGATCCGAGCATTGAAAAAAATTACATTTCCTAAGGAGCAGGATATTATGAAATCATAATTACATTGAAACTCTATCCAACTCCGTTTCAACATATTCATATCATATTGAGTAAAGATATAACTAAAAATATTATGATATATAAAGACAAAAAAGAGATCTCCAATGAGGTAATATTACCAAAACCTATACAGAAATAAAACCAAAGTGAGTTATAGATCATGGGTCACATAGTTACATTCATAGGGACATAACTTCATAGACCTATAAGAGATCAAAGCCTTCTGGTTCATCAAGAAACATCACATGACCAAATGGAAAGCACCAAAAAAACATGAATAATCCCCCTTTCACTTGGAAATGAAGCATTGGAGAACTGAAAAATTCCACCTTTAGGAATTAAAATAATTTCTGACACTAATTAGTCCAGAAAAAAGGAATGTCTTTCTAGTAAAATATTTAGACTGGGCCATAATCAATTCGAAATTGATAAAAACCTATGATAATGACTTGTGAGTCCAAGGAAACTATGAACCTATTCCACATTATGGGGTGATACCATAGAAAAAACTACCTCAAACATCAACATGTCCATGGATAACCAATTTTGTGCACCACATGCTTGAGTAAATGCACCTATCAGGTCTTTAGAATACACCTTGAGAACATTCTATAGTGATTTTGGCATTGAAGAACCTACAAAAAAACTCTAAGATGATCAATATTCTTCTTTTATGACCCAAAGTAGATCAATATGTTGTTAATGAACATGAATATGAACTAGTCTAGTAATTCTTGGAACATAAATTTCATTAGCCCCATGAACAAATATAGTGCATTCGTGACACCGAACAACATAAACACAAACTCAAAGTTCCTAAACCTGCATCTTAATGCAGTCTTTGGGACATCAACACCCTTAAACCTCAATTTCTTAAATCCTGACCATAGATCAATCTTATAGAACCAAATATTTCTCATCAACTGGTCAAAAAAAAACCACCAATCCTCAGAATAGAATTATAATTCATCATCATTTTCTAGTTCAACCTTCTGTATTCTATGTACAACCATATACTACCGTGCCCAGTCATGAAAATTTAATTTATTGAACCCCCATGGTTACACACTAGGATAGAAGAAAACATTCTATATAGGATATATAACTAAATTCTCAACACATTTAACTTAGAGGGTTTCATTTGAAAGAGAGACATTAAAATCAAAGAAACTCCAGGCTACTGATCTATATTTAAATGAACATCATGTCAAGGGGGGTAGTGTCACCACCTCATCGAGATGATAATCCTAAAACTCCCTAAAAACAATGGGACCTACACTATCCTAGCCTATAGTGATTCCATTTAAATTTCAACTATAAAATAAAAAATGGTATCCACACATATACTACCCACTAAATGACTCCAATCACCAATAAACGTTACACACTAGACATCCCTATTCGAGAACACAATTCTACTCCGAAATTCGTTAATAGTGGAACAAACAAAATACAACTATTAGATAAAAAAATGAATTCATAATGCTACATTTGAAGGAAGTTATGTTTCCTATATGACTGATGTGTCCCCATCATCAGTATAAATCCCATCAAACTTCAAAAAATATGGTTTGAACTCTAAATAGAGTAGTCCACACCTGGTGCACAAGATGAATATCTGTCTAGTTCCAAAGAACTAACTAAGTAATTTTGAATATAGGAGTGTGATTATCCTCAATCAAACTGGGTATAGAAAATGGTACTAGTTTAACTGATCATACCTATAAAGATATTTGGACCCTTAGGTGCAGCCACCTCCACTCCATGTAACTGACCATGCCCAACTCCTCACCTCCCTAACAATGCTTGGGTCACAAACCCTAAATAGAAGGGTCTACCTGAAACCTAACTCAATTTGATAATATTACTATCAGTAGGTCATAAACTTGTGGCTCCTAATACTCAAACAACCTCACTGTAATCTGTGACTATGTCTCTCACTGAATGTGATCACTCCTACCAAAATCATCATGATAAAACACCAATGAACTGGTTCTGGTGATGCCCATGAACCCGAATTATAAATAACTATTTTAAAAAACCCCTATATAATCCTGAAATAAAGTAATCCTAGAAGTCTAGAGAGGATGTTGGTGTGGTTGAATCCCTTCTGGATGAAATTTCAAACACCGAAGCATCTCAAAATGACAGTTGGAAACTCTGGCTTTTGAGGAACCATGTTGGCTCCAATCTCTTGGTAAACCTCCTTTAATGTCTATGTGTTCTATAACATCCACTTTATTATGAACATTAATGTACAATAGAAACATACATGGTGCGATTAGATACTATATTGAAGGATATAGTTCCTCCTAAAGACACCAATAACTTGACTCCTCACCCAAAAAATGTTCTAAGGAGAAATGAAATAGATCCTAGGGCTTTATCCCATGATCTCGCACTAAAATTCTCCGCTTATGAAGAGATAACAACTCCTTTAACTTCATTTCCTTCATGGTTGATGATAGAGACTATGATTGAAAATCCATATAGAAAAATTACCACAACATGATTTCCTACATCCGCTCACCCAACAGCAATGTACACCACATAAACATAACTCCCCACATCCAACTCACTTCCAATGAAATCCAATACTTATCCCTTGCAAGTATGATAAAGAGATCTGAAACTCCTATATAAAAAACTCTATCTCCACATAATAGATTCTAACCTCTTACTTACCCAAATCTATATGATGAAAATCACAGAAAATCATGTTCAAATAATCATCCAATTTAACCAAATCAGTCCTCCATCAACCAACTAGGTCAGCTTACTGACCGTCAACTACCCGATCCACACATGAACTATGTTTAAGAGAAATAGTTGAATGGGAGACCCATATTTCATAGGCATGATAGTATGAAATTTTATTAAGATTTATTGAATTCATTTTATCTTCCCCAAACCACCCAAATTCAGATATGAACATAAGTTATCAAGATGCATGTACATCACTATGTTCCCTACCCTACAAGTAATGAAACCTAACTTAGTCAATCAACAAACTCAGAGTCCTTTCAATTGATTATAGGGGGACCAAAAATCCTTTTTTTAGCTCGTCTCGTTAGCGTAAATTACACACTAAGATCAATTAACATATCTTCCCTACCATCTGATGCCATCCTCATAGGTCATAACTCCAAAATACATCATATCTCCCAACCTTCATCAATAATACCACTCATTCATGACCCAATACCTATAAAGGTTTCATTCTTGATACAAAAATGAATATAGATAGATAATGAACATAGTGTACCACATTTAGTAGGCCTTGTGTAGGTGACTAGAGCTGAAGGTATAAAAATCTCATGATATGAGAGCCATTACCCACTATTAAAAAAACTGGGAGATATGATGATGAAACCACAAAAATATCTATGAAATTACTTAAATAAACCCCAAATAATCCTACAATGAATTTCAAAATAATATATATATATACATATACATACATATATATATATATATCCAAAAAAAGTACGAAAACAAAATCAGAGGTAGAGATACAATAACTTCCAAAATTTATGAGATAGTAACTCCCATAACGATCCGTGTAATCCTCATGGAAACCTAAAAAATTATTTATATACATAGGTTGAGTTTATATGTATACTTTGTAGGGTAACCAAAGTATCTTGTGCAAATTTGAAAGAATCATACTAATTCACTACAGATCAAACAATATAATTGAACAACACCCAAGTAGGACAGCTAACCAAGACCATCCTCATAAGGACATGATTACCAAATTAAAAAAATCCTTTTATACTAACATAATATGATGAATATCATTATAGGTTATCCCAAGACACATTTTCATTGATTTTGGACTATCAAAACCCAATGTAATATGCCCTGACACTTCTAAATACTCCGTATCACAACTACATCACACCTCCAAAAAAAGGGTCATCCGATAATATATCACTTGGAGTAACATGGTCCATCACATCCCTTCTCCATTCCCACAACACAGTTACCACATCTCCTTTCACCACCCCACAACATGGTCACCACATAACATCTCTGGAGAAGACCATTGGGACACTGAATAACCAGAGCATTAGGATATTGTGAACATGTATGATATCACTTCATGTACTCTTGCAACCATGTGTGACCCTGACTATAAGATATATCGTCATATCGATAGTTAAATTTTGACATATACCCTTTATAGGCTGTGCATGTCATCAACCACTAGAAGAGAGAGTGGGAGAGAATGTGTTTTAATCCAGCCATCCCCACCAGTGAGATGTTTAGAAAAACACCCCCATATACATATATAGGTGTCAAAACATGATTCTCGAAATAGGTTAGTGTGTATAGAACACCATAAGGAACATAATTGGTATATATATACATATATCAACTTAAAAAACCAACATATGGATTCACAAAAAAGCACAAACCAACTCCCAACATCACCACCTAGCCTCACAATGTCACTAGTTTTGGTGACACCACAAAATGATAACACCACACAAACAAACCACAATTCAAACATAACATTACACCCTTTCTTTAAAAATTAATTATTTTACATATTTACCATTTACCATCCAATTTTATTTCAACAACCCATTTATTTATATTTCAATCCCACTAGTACTTATATAAACGTTAACAATTTAAACTATACAACCCACTTTGATTCAAGTGTCTATTATTCACTTCAACCCATTTTTCAAACCTACCCTTTCCTTTCTAATTTCAACATTTTCATTTATTTAATTACAATAATACTCAGGAATCTATCATAAAATCACAAAAAAAAAAACAACCCCTCACCCTCATGCTAATAATCCCAAATAGTCACCATCATATACACACCCACCTCTTCATCACAACCGCCCCGTCACCACCACTTTCCAACCCTACCGCCTGACCCCACAACCTCACAACCCATGGATAATTAACAAATCACACTAATTTCAACAACACAATAGATATTATTTTTTCAGATTTATCAATTCCACTTCAATTTTACACGTATTTTCACCTAAGAATAAAATTACATTGGAAACATCTTCATTAACCAGATATATGTGAGTATCTTATTTTCATTTAGTGTGATTTAAAATAATAATAATAATAAGGGTTCCCTAAAACAAAAATACAATGAAATAAAAAACCCAACAACTATGAAGTTTAGTCAGGAATTATACCATAATTTAAAAATATAAATAATGATATAAAATTGGTAAAAAAAGGAAATTTAATTCCACTTCCTATTTAATTAAATTAAAATAATTAATTTATATTTTCTAATATATACAAAACCATTTTCCCAAAATTTAAAAATAGTATAAATACCACCCTCAAGATACAATTAGTGAGTAATGAAAGAATCCACCTCCATAGAATAATAAATCATTACCCAATTTGTTACACAAAAAATAGGCGGCACATGGATATGTGGAAACCACTTATAGATAACTCAAACCAACTATAGTAACAGAGTTCCACAACTCTAAGGTAAAATCATTTAAAAACTCCCATCTAAATAAAAATTAATCTAGAAGGAACAATGGAATGAAAATCACATTAGAATGAACAGATCCTAAACCAGTGGGATTTGACATAGTTTTAATTGACCATTAAAGGTTGATCTCATAATGTCCTCATGGAATATCCACTTAAAAGGATACATAATTTTAAAAAATGGGTGATATAATTATCATCCTTTAAAACCACTTTGAATTCCTTTAGTTAAGGATTTAAAACCATTTTTTATATAAAACACACATCAAAAGCGGAAAATTTTGAAATTTTGGAAAATCGATAACACACTGTGGTTGAGTTATATTGTTAGGTGCTACCTCTATTATACTACAATTATGTGCAACCATTATTGTGATACCATGATGTGTTACCGCTAGTGTAATACCATCAGATGCTGCTGCAAGTTTGATGACATCATGTGCTTTTGTGATTGTGTTACATTCAACTTATACATATAGTATATTACTATATGGTGCTACTTCTTGTGTTATACCATTATGTTCTACCACAATGTGCTAACATCAGGTCCTACCCCCAGAGTGTCATCGTTTGGTGCTACCATAGAGTGCTACCACCAATGTGTTGCTGTTAGGTAATACTACCATGTGTGAACTCTAGTGTGCAACTGTTGAGTGCTAACACCAGTCTAGCACAACCATGGTGCTAATGTAAGGTTCTATCTCCAATATGCTACTATCAGGCTATACTATTTGGTGAAACTATAAGGATCTACCAATATCGTGATACTATCAGGTGATACCATTATGTTCTACCTCTAGTGTGCTATGAATATTATTTTACCATCTCTTAGTTCCTTTAGTGTTCTTACATCTCTTGAAACCACCAGGTGTTACCTTCAATCGCCAAAAAATAGTTTTTTCCACCAAAACACCTATAAAACCCCCATTCATCCCCCAAAAAATATTTTTTCATCAAATTGACACCTAATTATAAAAGATCATACAAATTAATAGATTGGATGGTTTGGGACATTATTGGGTGATCCTTGTATTTTCTTTTATCATTACATATTTCTATAATACATTTAAAATGTACTCAGAATGAGATAAAGATAATTTTTTGGAACTCATATATCCTTCAACCCTCATCCCCAACATCTTTTTTTTGAAACTAATTTCCATTATTCGGAATCTATGGAAAAACCAACCTATAATATTTTTATCATTTAATTCACTACTCCAATTAAGAGAAGGTAATAAACATAGTGTTGAATAATGGTTAATATTATATCATAATACCCAATTATGTAATATAAATTATAATAATTACACTAAATTAACTATCATTCTTCCATATAAGAATCAAAATTCTATTTCCACTATCTTGGTACCCACATAATCCCGTATAGATTCAGTTTCATCTTGTATAACAAACCTTTAATTAAATTTGTTAAAAACCTTTATTGAGTGTCGTCATATATAGCTTCATCCAAATACCTGTAAATGAATTATGTCTTTAAATACATATGTTTGAAAAATATACATTCCATGGAAACTATACCGAGTGTTATTTAAAACATTATTCGATTAAAAATTTAAGGAAAAATCTCATTGAATTCGACTCCCTTTTATTTTTTGAAATCATTCACAATAATTTTATTCTTCTAATATTTCCTAAGATATATTTTTTTGGTCTATTTATAAATAAATTTTTACTATAACACCATATATCCTTATATAATTTCATTCAGATACAATATTTTAAAAACATTAAATTAATCCAGATCACCCATCATTAGTAACTCCCACTACAATGATCCATTTAAAATATTCATATCATATGGTATTTTGAGATCCCCACCATATATATATAACATTAAGTGAATTATAAATTATAATAGTTTCACGGTTTTTTTGAAATTGGTAGATTTTTTTACCCCCAAGGTTTATCTCGTTTTAGAACATCTACTTCAAAAAACCTAACTCTATCTTCTACAATCCTTGTGAATTATAGTATATCAGACTCTAACACTTATATAAATGTTTAGTAATATTTAATTTTTAATCATGGTTGTGCCACTCAAACATCCATATTATTTAAATAGTAGATAACCCTTGGCCTTTTTTTCCATTTATCCTTTTTATTTTGTTGTTTTTTTCTCCCAACAAAATAATTATTCTAGTTAAGGTCATTCCATATGATGTACTCACTAAAGAGTACATTATAAACTCTATCAATATTTCTTTGATCATTATTCCACTGAATATATCAAAAATTTCACCATCATTTTAAATAATGAATAATTTATAGGGCTTGTATTTTAACTTATCCATAGCCTTATAATTAAAATGGGAATATATAGTTGATTAGAAAATGCTCATGTGATTCAAATTTAATTATCATGTATTTCCAAGTTCTATCATAAGTACTAACACACCAGTTTAGTATGACTTCAATTCATGAGATAAGAAAAAATGGATTTTCTTCTACAGAGAGATACGTTCAAATTGTGGAAGTTATCCTCATTCACTTCTCTCTAAATCCTTTTGTGTTTCATTAATCCATTATAATAAAACATTTCTATTAGTTTTTATAGGTATATTTTTCTATATTATTGACCCATTCATCCAATAAAGCATTAATGAATCTCTTTTTCTATAGTATCCACAATTTTAAGACTGATGGAATTTCAAATTCTTTATAGTCTTAGCCTCCACCATATCTCTCCATCGAATGAAAGAAATAAAAACCTTAGACCTGTGTTTTAGGTAAGTTCCCATAAATTCATTATATAATTGTCGACAAAGGTTATATAGTGTAGAGTGACCTATTGGGATCTAACCAATACTAGTCCCCATACATATGTATGAACTAGATTTAGCTTGAGATTCTTTGATTCCTTATCTAATGATATCAAAGTCAAATTTTACTACTTTCAAATTGTGAAACTTTCGTATGTTACATAATATGACATGATGAAGCATTAGGAAACACATAACTATATATGTCTGTAAACATTTCACACTAATAATACCAAGATGGTGATAACCAAAATTTTCCTTTTGATATGTTTCTATTCTTGAATCTATTTCACCTTCTGAAATCTGGTTTAGTTAAAGTGTTTCATGTTTCACACCTTGAGACACCACCATTGAAACCTATGTGATATTTCACAGAACATACATACATATAGTATAGAAGCACGCATCATCAAGCTGACTTGTGAAAATTAACTTCTTTTATAAATATAGTTTTATTAGGCACCTTGAAAAGGGAGAAAACATCCATTTTTATCTAAATATTCCCATTACCTTAGCTAAAAATCTCATGTGCTTCCATTTCCATATAGATAACATTAAAAAATATTTTGGAATCATAATTAATCTTGAAACCATTCCAAAAAATTTACTGAATATAGATCTTGTATATATAATACATGACTCTATGACACTTTTGGTCAATGCACCTCTTCCCCCTTTGGTTATAGAGTATTTAGATGAAATGAAATAAAAAATTATGATGTTTAAAGGTGCCTTACTAATGTAATTTCATAAATATTCCATGTTTTCAAAGTATATAAATAAAGAGTTTTTAGGGATATATAGTTTTCCATGGATTATATATCTTCCATTCACTGACTTCTTCTTTTTTATCTCTTCAAGAATAATTTCCCATGCCTTATACACTAAAACATGTTATATTAGTAGCTGGGGCATACTTTATCTATATCTCCTTTTTAGAGTAATATCTCATATACCTAAAATACAAAGTCATTATCACAAATATAATTTATTAAAATAGATACCATTATGAAATATGTTCTCAAAAGGGATAATAGAAGTGGGAATACCCACATGTTATCTGGAAAATTTAGTCAAATATACCTTAGTTCACTCCAGATCATGTGAATATCAATGTCATGAGAAGTCATCAACTTTACCTCTAACATATTCATGAAAAATTATTTTCACAATACAATGGCATTGTTTATTTTAGATTTATTTTCATATTTATTCACATGTGTCACCTTTAATGTTAAATTTGTGTTTACATCACAAATGTTAAAGGAAATGTAACACCCCGAGATTTTATGAAAAATATTCTTTTTAATTTCATTAATGTATTGTGTTGTACGCTACACCAAAAGGATCTTGCACAACACACATCCTTGAATTGCCTTACATTACGCGCAATCGCGACCTTCCTCAATAGTGTGTGTAGTACACAATACTGAGTTTCACTAAACAACGATATGCTATTAAAATATTATTGAAACTAGCCGTTATGAATAGTAATAACCACTTTTTGAAAATTTTTAAATTTTATTTCTCAAAATGGACTTCATTTTTGGATTCAGAATATCGAAATTAGCTTAGGGTGAAATTTTGGTACTTTTCGGATAACTTTCATTTTCTGATGAATAGTGAAAATTACTAAATTTTAATTAAAAACAACCTTTTTAATCGAAATAATTAATAGTGATAAAGTATTAATTTGAGTGGTTTTAAAGTATATTTAGAATATATTTTTACAATTTAATACAATTTTGGTCATTGGATGTAATTTCACATTTAAACCAGACATAAACAAGTGTCAATCTTTTGATAGTTGTTATCTCTTAAGAACACGCTATATGTTTTGATGACGGGAATTAATTTTTTAAATTAATTAATGCAACTGATATGTTTTGAATTTGGTAATATAGACATCATTTTTGAGTTCATAATATCAAATATAGCTTAGGCCTAATTTTTGGTATTTTTCTGAAAACTTTCAATTTTTGATGAATAGTGAAACTACTAAGTGGTAGTTAAAAAAACTGAATTTTTCATAAAACTTAATTTTACCACTTCTGTGAGTGGAATCTCAAAAATCCAAGAGACAAAGTTGATGTCAGTAAGTAAAATATGGTTCAATGAGATGAAAATAATTTTTGGTGAATAATAACTTTTTACTTTTATTTACCACGGTTAAAAGTAAATAGGGTAATTAAGGGTAAAAATGATATTATTATTACCCTAAAACATGTACTAATTCTATTGGATAAGTGTAATTCGACCAAAAACAACCTTAGGAATAAAATATGACCATTTAGGACCACTTGTATTAGATTAGGACATTTATTATTAATTTATTTAAAGAAGGGTTAAAAGAGTTAAAATCAAAGTTTAATAACTAAATCATTTTTAATATAGGTTTATAGATAAGATAAATTCGACTATAAATATTCATTAGAAATATAAAACGATTTCCTATATAATGATATTTTATTTGTAATTTTTAGACATTAAAAAATTTAATTTATTTATGACACAAAGATGATGCATTAATTATCTTATTAATGAAATATTGACATAATTGATGTTATAAATACCCAAATAAATTTAATTTAAGACTTTTTATGAATTAAAATAATTTTATAGGTTAATATGACATGTTATTATTGATTTAATTAACTTTTTTCTAACTAGTCATTCTGTTATGATTTTCACAAAAATCAATTACAAAATAGTGTCAAAATTGACATAAAATAGTTTTTTAAAACAATATTATATTATTAATTGTTATTTTATTCCTAAAAATCTAAGGTTCGGCCAAATTACTTAGATAAGGATATATATATTAATAATAAAAAACATGGGGTTCGTTTGGCTTGTTATAGTATGTTTATTAACCTTATAGTGTAAGAACACAAAAAGACACGGTAAAAGTAAAATTATCTAACTTAAAGTTAAATATGAATGATAAGGTTAAAATAGGAACCTAAACTTGTATAAATTCTATTTTATGAGAGGATTTCGATCCTTACCCACCTTAGCTTAGAAATAAATCAGTTTTGAGCTATTTAAAACCGAATTTGTCTTTACAATAAAATAATATATTTAGTTTTTCCAAAAGAGCCCCTCTCCTCCCTTATAAAAGGGCACCTCCTCCCTCTCTTCCTCACACCACTTTGAGCCTTAAAGCTCGGAAAATCCCTGCCAAATTCTCTTATCCACTTCCCTAGAAACATCCTAAAGTTTCTGGTTTTCTTCAAACACCAATTTTAGTACCCTAAGAGGAGGACTCAAAGAGGCGCTTCAAAGAAGAAGTAATGTCCGTTACCGATTCTTTCAACTTTATTTCTTCTTCCACTTATTCGTATTAGGTTGTTTTATTATGAAGTAATAACATAAGTATAACTCATATACTAATATGTTATTATAAGTATTAAACAACCCTATTTCACCATCTATCCATCCTACGGAAAATGAAATCACCACGTGTGCGTACGTACGGAATACCGCCTCCACGCCGTGGTGTAATATATTTTACACCACCACCTTACTTGGATGGGTATAATGGTGTACATATTAACTATATATGATTATTTTAAATTGATATTTATTCTGAAATAGTATACATACACTCCAATACAATTCCACGATCATGAGAACGATATCATCGCTCGTGCGTACGTACGGACTGCCGTCTCCACGACGCGATGAGATTCATTCTCCACGTTAACCATTCATGAATAATTATAAAGTATATAAAATAAGTAATCATGAAATATATGACATAATAATGATACTAGATTTATGTGTATATATATGTATGTCATCTACTTAATTTCATTCAACTCAATTAGGAAACGAAAACAACGTTCATGCGTACGTATGACTACCGTCTCCATGAATAGTGTATTCATTTTCATTTACTGATCTATTATATATATGTATATTATTAATATATCTTATATATAAATAATGTTTTATATTCTGGAATTAATTAATCATGATCTAAGTAATCATATGAATAATTACAAGTCAAAACACGGACGACAAATGAAACGATTTTACCCAAAACGCTCTTTAACATGAAATTTACAAAAGAACGGGTAATATAAAGTCATAAGTGAACCATATATGATATCATAATAATTAGTATGATTCTATAATAAGTCAATGACATTATTTGAATCATTATACAGGAGTTTTTGACACTTACGAAGCAAATCGGACCTAAGGTAAGAGAAATATCACAATCTCATTTTTATCCGAGATTGTTTATACTTTGGCATTTACTGGGGTGTATTTTATAATCCACATCCATGTTTCCTCAATATTTAATATTTATATCCTTCTAAAATAATTTATATCCAATTTTACCCTTTTTTGAGTTTTTAGTAAAAGATATGAAAGGAATCTTTTGTCATTTTGCGTACGAGGTACTTTTTGACTTTTCCAACAAAAGTACGAGAAGAATGTTTTCTTTTATCTTATACGACATGAATGGATTTTTAAAACATTATTTACAAGAATCTTCCCTTACAAGTTTTCAATTTTATTTTTAATCAACTTCTTTTAGTTTAAAATTGTATGACATGTTAAGAAAGGAAAAATGTTTTTGAAGTTGAAAAGATATTTTCCTCAAGAATGGAGTTCAAGTGTTTTATCAAAATTATTTTCCATCTAAGATAATAAAGGGTTCTGTTTTTATCCCAATTATTACATTGATATGATTAAGTTGCGATGGAATCATTTTTATGAATTCCTTTATCTTATATGAATTGTTTTATGATGTCACAATGTTTAAGAATCCCATTTTTATTACATGGGTTATGCTATGATGTATGGTTTATGATTTTGTGGCACACATAAGAATGGTATCATTATGAGATGGGTGGGGCCAATATCTCCCTCCAATGCATTGGGTAAAGATTTTATATCTCATGAGATAGACATGGCTGGAACGGCAGGTTAAACCGGTTCAGTGAAATAAGACTGAAACGAGGAATGAACTCGGTTCAGAAATGGACTTTGTCCACTAAGATAGTCTTGAAAATGAGTCTTGAATAATAAGAAATGATTCTCTATGATTATTTGTGTATGCCAAAAAGTTTCATGTTTTAAGTTATGATTATTGGGATTACATTTCACTACTATGATTTATCCCATGTTATGATATTATGATCTCTTTTGCAGGTTAAGATTTCCAAAATGTTATGTTCTTATGAATATGATGTGATTGATATTTATTTTGTTTACACTTACTAAGCATTTGAGCTCACCCTTTTATGTTTTCTTTTCCCCATGATATAAAGAAAGGTTTTAGGTAAAAAAGGAAGATCTTTATGGGAGATGTTGAAGATCTTTCACCACGATTAGAAGATTTTATTCCGAGTTTCCAAAGACATTAAACTATTACGGTCCTTGTGTGTGTGTTTTTGTTATGTACTAAGTATTCCGAAAAATTAATGTAATGTCCATGTACATTAAGCTTCGGGTCTCTACAGGAAATTTTTTAGGCACACAATATATATATCATACCAAATTTCTTACTGTTAAAAAATTTCCATTATTCTATTGGTAGTTATTTTGGATAGATACTAGAGAATATACCATTAAGATGTCTCTGGAATATGTAATCAATAACATACATCCTCTGTATTATGACCTATATTCCACCTAACTTGTCTAGCCTCACATTGACCTCTTCTAACAATATCTTTTCTAAAACCAAATACTCTCACCGAAATTAATATATTTAAAGGAAAAAAAGACACATGTTTTCTTTGAAAGTATACATATAATATTCCCATCAAAGAATACTATGACTTTATTCTAATATTTTCATAACTTTTTGATTTATAATATTACCCAAATATGGAAACCTTATGTTCAAAAAATGTTTTTCAAATAGTAGAAAACTAATAATTTTGTGAGGAAACATATCTAAAACATGGTAGAAAACATAGACCTTCCAAACCCTATTATCAAAAAATAAACCACTCATAGAATATGACCAAAATTAGAACCCAAAAAATTAGAATGTAAATCACATAAGGAAGATAGATAATTATGTGGTCCAGAATATGTCATAATACACATAAAAAAGGAAACTTCAATAGAATAGGTACAAGAGATTATAAATGGAAAATTAAAAGACTATATGTTCAAAGAATAATCTAACAAAATCGAAAATGCCAAAATTTCATATGTTATGAATCATAGCCCACTACATTTATTTTTAGATAGAAATTTATTTTTTCATTATGTTTTATCGATACCATCACTATCCATTCATTTCATAGAAAATCCCCATGATCATGTAAACCTCCAAGTACCTTTATAGTACAATAACTTCAACAAAAAATTGTAGTGAAAATTGTACACATTTTAAAATAATCTCTAGGTTACTCTTTGAAACAATATGAATAATCTTACATAATGTTTTAAAAAATTAGATTAAACATTCATATAACATGTTTCGATCTATTGTAAGACAAATTATTTCCTCTCACACTCACATTTACAAATATTTCCACTAATTCTAGTTATAATATAGTGGTTATATATATTCTTCTTGTATCCGGGTTCTGTATCATGTTTCAAAAATGTCACCTAAAAAAATAAAACAAAGATCCACTGAAAAATAAATTCTCACTAGGCATAATAGGTAGGTGGAAAATGTAGTGCACATTAATATAGGTTTGTGTTATACTTCATGGAGTACATTAACATGTACTTTTAAAAATATTTATGATGTATCCTTGAATGTATATTTCTTATAAATATTAATTTATATGAAATTTGTTTCATAAATTTTATTTAATTAATATTTTCTATCTATTTTACTCTTGACAAAACTCAATTTTTGTTTCTCTACTGGAAAACACTTTATTTTAATTTTTTTAATTAATTTTATTAAAAAAATAAAAAATTATTAAAGGTAAAATAAATCATAATTTCAATTAAATAAAAATGATAATTTAACATTGATTAAGGTATATAAACATGTTACATTTTTAAAGAAAAAATGAATGGTGTTATCATTCACATAATAACCTATATAAAGATAATATACTTCCACATGGGGAAAATAAATTATTATATCCTATGTTAGAAATGTTTCTTAGCATGTTATAAAAATATTTTGGAATGAAAAATTCATTATGGTAACATAATCAATTATGTAACCAAAATTTATATAGGTGATGAAATTCCATTGGTTGAGAAAAAATATTGAGTATAAATATTTATTTAGGTGAAAATATAATTTGAGTGTATGAAATTAATTTTAGTGATAAAATTATATTGGAGATTAAATACAGCATGCTTAAAAGTTTCTTTAAGTGTGTGAAAAAAATTAAGTAAATAAATTAATTTGATTATGAAAATCCTTTGGGTTTTGAGTGTTAAGGGGCGATGAATGTTTTTTCCTATTAAAATACCTCAATATTTTAATTTAATGGGTATCCTCATGGGATATAGGGTTAATTTTCCATGAATGATGTGAATTTAGTGCTAAGTCCACTTGATTTTATTTTATTATTCTTAATTTTTATAATACATATTTTGATTATAAAAAAAATATTTAGCTATTAAATATCATTATGAAATATATGTTTTTAATTTAATTTAAAATAATTTCACTAGTTACATCACATGTTTTTAAAAAACTGACATGTTTTATTCCAAAAGGTAATATTTCAGAATCCAATACATATAAATTGTATTTTGATATAATAAATTTTTATAAAATCACATATTGATTATAAAAAAATACATTTTTATTTAAATTAACATCTCATATATTTTTTTTATACTTTTATAAACCAAATTACTTGAATAATTTTTTTATTAGATAAAATTGATACATTTTTGAAAATATTTAATAAACCATATATTATGTGTTTATCAAATAAATTTTACGGTTCCTCAATTAAAATTGTTATGAAAATATATTTTTTAATTTAAAAAAATTTAAAAATAAGTATCATGATATATGATAATTAAAAAATATAAAATTTTTTTACCTACAACTTTTATATCAAATACACTAAAATATTAACATTAGTCAATCTGAAGTGGCATTGAAAAAATTACTTTTAGGTTAATAAAATTATTACATTTAATTTTCAAAGGTTATTATTTGCATAAAATTTGACCAGGTAACATTTTCTATGTTAATAAAAATCCATATTACATTTACACTTATATGGATATAAATTCCTCAATTTAAATGTTTTATTCATGAATATTTAAAATTTGAAAAACAAATCAAAAAGAAATAAAATATTAAAAATAATTTCTTTCACCTAATATATTAGTGAATAATCTTTTTTTCCTTAAAAAAATAATATTTTCCCAAATCAAATGAAGACATATACTTTGATATAATAAATTAAGTAAACTTGAAATTATAATATGACACATGCGATTAATATAAAACAATTATAATTCAACTAATAAAGCACATACAATATATATATTTATTATTATCAACAATATTTATTCAATTTTTCAAAACCATTTCACACACACACACATATATATTAATATTGAATTAAAAATTATTTGAAAATATAATTCATATTTTATTCCAGAAAAAATGTTCCTAGATTTTAAAAGTGTAATATCATAATTAAGACTATTAATAATATATTATGATATTTTAAATTCCCCCAAAAAATATTTTATGATTTTAAAACAACATGAACTATTAAATAAAAATTATTTTAATAAATCGTTTTCGACTTTCATATTTCATAAAATTTGATAACATCTACTTATTATTAGATGTATATTATATATTATTTTCTTAATATCATTAAAAATACATAATATTATCAAAAAATCGCAAATAAATTTCTATAGTTAAATTTTTTTATTAAAACAACATGTTTTTTAGCTTAAAAAACTATAATAAACACAGAAAAATCATTATATTTCCATAAAAAATTTAAAATTATATATTAAAAACATATATATTATAAAAATAAAACAAAATAGATCTTTAAAACAATATTTTATATTTTATTTATTAAAGAAAATGTTAAATTTGCAAATTTATTTTTTGATGTTCACATAACACTTGGATAGTGAATTTTTTTGAATTAAAAACAAAATTCATTTTCTCTAATATTCTATAAATTTTTTTGAAGAAAAACATTTTCTTCTTTAATAATTTTAATTTAACAACTTTAAACACAATGAAAAACATATAAGGTTAAAAATAAAATACAAACAATAGTCAAAAAACATATTCATTAATGTAAATTTAGAAACATGTACAAACTATTAAATATCAAAAAACAATTATTTTATCATTTAAAGAATAAATTTTAACCAAGTTAAGAAAATGAATATCTTCCTATATAAAATTAAAAAATTATGGAAATTTCCAAAAAAAATATCAAATAAATTTTTTTTTGTATTTTATTGAGCATTTCATGTGAAATGTATTTAGATTATAAAAATGTTGTATTTTTTTTTGAAAAATTTCTCAGAAATATGTTATAATATTTAATAAAATAATTTTCTCCCAAATACCTAACTAAATATTTCACCAAATAAAATTTTTTACATTAAAAAATGAAACTTGATATGTTTAAACATTAACTTTTCTTCTTATTTGAGAAATTTTCTCAAAAAACTAGATTTGATATTCAAAAATATATAATTTTCTTTAACATAACATATCCTAAAAATGGTTTTTCTTCATTTTATATATTATAAAAAATGAAATAAAATTAATATTGAAAAAAATATTTAATTTTTCTTAGAACATTTCACTTAACACTTTTTTGTTATTTAATAAATTATGAAAACTTTTGTCTCATAATTTTTTTTCTAAAAAATATTATTATATTAATAATTTTTTTAACAACATAGATTATATTATCAATTTTTCAAAAAACGTTCAAGTTTTTTTCCTAAATATTTTATTTCACAAAAAAACAATGAAATATAAAATATTAAAATAATTTTCTCTATTGTTAACATAATTTTTTTTCATTATAAAGAATGTTCATGTTTAAAATTAATATGCTTTTTGTCACTACGAAGGCCCATAAACAATTTCACCTAAGATAATGATTTTATTAAAAGATTCAATAAGGTCTCTCACTTAATAGGCAAGAGGTCTATGACTATCATATATGCTATAATCACTTGATTCAGAGTCATTACCTTCATTAAATAAACTGGAACAACCAAATCTAATCATATATCATTCTAAATAACCCAAAAAGTTAATATGTCATAAAATAATAATCATAATATAAACATTTAAAATGAAGGATGTTTAAGTATAGACAAATAATATATAAAAAATTTCCAACACCTCAATGAGAACTCTAATCTCCTTCATCCATATCTTTATAAATACAATTAAAATAATAACTCCAAGATATCACCATAATAATATTTTCATCGCATTTTGTGAATAACCTACAAAATATGAGAGAAAAAATATTTTTATAATAGTATAGGTAAAAATTAGACTTTATTATTAGGCATAAAATAATTTAAAGAAACAATAAAATAGATTAAAAATTTTTTGTATAGAGTAGATAATATGAGAAATCCAAATAATTTAATCCAACAAAATATCAAATATAAAAACAATGAACTATTTTACCATGATTCACATCAAACAAAAAATCAACCACCAGGTATAATGTATTCAAACTTGTATCAATAAGAAATTTACATTTCAAACTTTTATACCACATAAAATACCTATAGTAGCCCCAAATTTATACTAAATCGTTGTTCACATCCTAGGTAATCTAAACCAATGAAATAACCCATTTTGATTTCACATGTATTAACACTAAACTGTAGAAACAATATTGGGATAGAATAATTACTTAATGATTTAGGAATCACATATTCACAAACTAAATACCAATAACTTGTTACTGTTATTCCAAAACCAATTGTTTGACATTTTATTCCTAAAAATATGAGAAATTTATAATACCTACTTAACTATTAATTGAAACATGTCTATAAATCAACTAAATATTGGATGAAATATAGATATTATTATAGGTGTTTGTTATGTATCTGACGTAATTGAATCAATAAATTCCATATTATAATGAACATATTTACAAAATCTGATTCTAAAAGTCATGGTTAAACAAAATATCATAATCTAGATTTATCCATCACAAATTGACATTCACATCATGTATCCATATCAACCAAAATGATCATCGTATAATGGAATCAAAAGACCGAGCCTCATAAAGGGATTTGGTATCCATAACTAGTTTAGATGAATTCAATACTTAAATTATTAAATACAACCTCTAATATATTCTGATATTAATTTTATTTAAGAAAAAACATCCAACTTTAAGAGTATATATTTTTTAAATAACCATCATTGCGTTTTTATTATTCAAAAAAGTGAACAATATGTTAAATTTCAAACCCAAGAGAAGACCTATATTAGTACAAGATATCAAAATAAACCCAAAATATATCTCTAACCATGGATCATATATCTCATTCTACCCATGCGTTATTATTTAGAACTTATTCTATTCAAACAAGTCTATTGTAATAATCGAACATTCTATAAAAAAATAGTATAATGTAAGATAATGAAAACCCATAAATTAGTGAATCTTTTATCAAAGATCAAACAAATCCATCCTTAAGATGTTTTTATGAATCTTTAAGTAAAATTATTATGTAAATATAGTAGTTTGGATGAAACCAATTCTACATTGGCATGACCCCATACCACATTTGGTGAAAGAGAGAGGTAGTAAATTAGTAAAATGACACCAATTCTTGTTTTGAAACGCCTTCATGTTTTAATTAAAAACAATACAATAATACATAGTAAATTCAAAACACACCAAAAAAGAAATAATTTATTTTTCATAGCATTATACCAATTATTAATATACTATAAAATTTCATTTTTGCCATAATTATATATCCATGGTTAGTGAAACCATGGACATAGGTTCACCTATGTCTATCGGAAAATAAAATCCCACGACCATAGGAGAAGGTTAAAGAACTTAAAACTATTGATAACATAATATGTGGTGATAAGAACTCATGGAAAAGGATTATCATGATGGGAGATGTAGCCCATGACTATTGGCCAGCATAAGAACCATTTTGTGACACAACACTGGTAATTTTTGTATTTGTTTTTCATTTTCTATCATTTTGAGGTTTCATGATCATCAGGTTTTTTTCAGTTTTTTGTACATCACCATAGATTTATTTTTCTTGAAATTCCTTACCATATTAAGGAACCCATAACTTGGGTATTTCAATGAGAATTTTGGTTTAGGGGTTTCTTGTTTGGGAAATATCTATCCTTTAATTTTTGTGGTGAAAGATGTATAAGGTGTTGCAACAATGAGGATCTATGGATATCACCATCTTTTTGGGGTGTTTTGGGGGTCCTTGAGGACGTATAGGAAGATAATAACAACATATTTCATACTATGTCATACCCTTAGGTGTTAATTTTTATTAGGATTTCTATTATATGCCTCTTCAATTGTTAGAGGTTTGGGACCCCTTTATCCTCTCTCTTTTATCATTTATAACAAAGGAAAGGCCTTTATAGATTCTGAACCCCTCATTATTCACAATTTTTTTCCTGAATCCCCTTTCTATTGGATTCTTGAATATTTTTAATTTTAGTTTCATCCTTCATTATTCTCCTCTATTTCCATACTTACTTTCTTTTTAATTTATCCTTTCCCTAAAAACCCTTATCACATTGTGGGTCAATTTTGGTGTTTGGGAAGTGTCTAAACATATATATTTTGGATTTTAAGGTTATAGTAGGATGTATTCTTTCTTGGTTTGGATTTTTTGGGAGAGATGTGTTTTATATTGTTTTTTATTGATTCATGGTTGGTGTTTTTATATAGTTCAATTATATTATATTCCATGAAATATTTAAGTGTTTTAAATGTGTTTCTTTTGTTATTATACAAATATTTATTTTACATGAGGGTTATAGAATTTTTTTCAAAATGTCTTAATTCTTGTGAAGTAGTCATCAATTTAATGTTTTTGTAAAAACTCACAAGTGGATATTTTAATAGAAATTAAGTGTTTTAGATCGGTGTTTGAAATTGGTTGATTCTAAAAGGGAGTGTTTTATGGTAAAACTTCATGTTTTTGAGAGAAGAGGTGTGATGGGACCTTTTTTATTTTTTTGTTGGAAATTATCCCTTAATATTATTTTAATTCAATTTGAATTGGAAATATATGATTATATTTGGGTTCTTGTACAAGTTCATTTCAAATGTTTCATAGAAGTTTTAAATTACAATGAGGTAAAGTTGATTGTAATTTGAAGAATGTTATTAAATACCTATTAAAAATAGTTAAAAAATATTTGATTAAAACTTTTGGATTCCCATAGTATTGACCCCTTTATTATATTATATTTGTTATGGATTTTAGCCCCATTGGTAAATGTTTTTAATGGTTTTGCATTAATGTAAAGGGGATATTTTATGTGACAATGATAGAGGTGAGATGACATTTATTTCTTATGATTTATTTATATGGTGATATTTTCATCTATTTACCCTCACCTTAATTTTTTGATATTATGGAATCCTAGGAATTTTTGTAGAAGATTTTTATGTGTGCATTTATAACTTGGTCTGTACCCACTAACTAGTTCCCTAAGATTGTTTCCACTTATGTGTTCTTTATTTGTGATTAGTGAGATTGAAAGAGAAACTGGGATATATATTTGGGTTTCACACATGGGCCATTGTGTGATTAAATATTCTAATTCCTAGGCCGTTCATGTCATATTACAGTTAGTTTACCTACATTGGATCCATTTTTGGATGATTTAGCAGATCCCAATACATATACCTATTTTTATCCTATTTATTTTGATTGAAATAAAATGTGTATTGGTTTATGTTTATTTATTTTGGTCCATTGATATTCTGGTTTTTGTTGTGTTGATACCTTGAATATGGATTTTATTTTTGTTTTAAACTCATTTAAAGATGGTTTGAAAATTGTGGTTTTGCTTAGGAATGAAACAATTTCTTTTAAAAAAGTGTTCAAGAAACATTATTAGAAAATTAGAAGGAAAATAAATTTTGTTTTTAAATTGAAAAGTAAAATTTTAATGTTTATAAATAGATTTTAACTGATTGGTTTTTTTGTTTTTTTGGATTTAAAGTATAGTTTTATAATGGATTTCCCACATTATTATTAAGCGGTTTGACCGAGGTTTTGGAACAAAATTGACAAATAATGATTCTTTTTTGACTTTGTGTTATGATATATAAAACCTATTTAATAAATTAGGATTGAACTATAATTCAAGCATTATGTTATGAAAGGAACAACATTTAATCCTTGTTGAAATTTTGGATGGTTCATTAAAAAATAATATCAAATCTTAGATTCCCAAAGGGGCTAGGTTCACGAAGCTCCTTCTTATTATTTGGGTGTGTCATGGTAGAATGGAGATATGATTATCAATGGAAATCTATATGTTGCTCTGTTTGATGTGCACTAAAATGTAAATTCATGTGATGCATATACACAAGAATATGTTCCATGATACACACATATATAATATATCACGTTATATACATAGTTTACATCATAATATATGAAAATAATGTATGTATTTATAATATATGATATGGATGAATATTATATATATATGATATATATTATTTATTTATTCAGGATAGTTTGTTCATCAATTAAAATCTATTATGATTTGATTAAAATATTTACATTAAATTAATTAAAAATAATTAATTAATTAATTTCCAATAAATATAAATTCATTAGAAGTAATATGAATAGGAGATTATACCAGATATGGAAATATAAGAGGATGAGATCCCATCCTATTGGGTATGTGATGATTTTGATATGTATTAGTCTCTCCTAAAGTCTCTTCCATAAAAAAATCAGTATATTTAATTTTAGGAGGTGCTAGAACCCCTTAATTTTTAAGGTATCCTCATGATATGATCATGGATCCATTGTTTTGTGTACTCCCTTTAAGGACTGGTGATTTGTTTCACAACTTACTGTGATCTTCCTTAAACAATCTTTTTTGAAGGAAAATGGAAACCACTACTATTTATGAATTTTAGGTACTCTATTCTTTTTGGAATATTTACATGTTTATTTATTGAAGATTTATATCCTTTGTTTTGGGTTGTATTCCACTAAAAATGGTCACGATTTGATCATAAGAATATCATTAATGGTATTAGTTCCTGTCTCCTCATGTTTTTAATGTGTTTTAATCAATCGTTTTCAAATAAAAGTGAATTTTTATTCATAATACTTGAAGAATATTACATAACCTTATATGACCTATGTATTGGTAAATTTTACTTACCTATTAACATGTTTTATTAATAAATGTTGTACCTTTACATATAATTTCTATATAAGGGTAATCACTATATCACTATTAAAAAACAAGTTCTATAATGGTAGTCTTCTAATGTAGTAGTTCCATATATTGGAAAATCATGAATTACCCATATGTAAATTAATCACATAAGGGTTATATCCTCTATAACCTTACAAAAAATGAGTTGAATAAATGTAATATTTTTATTAAACTTACGAAATTTCATAAACCCAATATGTATATATTTAATTAGTTACTTTTCTTTATTCAAAGGCAGTGAGATGAATTACGTAACTGTAATGGTGAGGATACCGTTACGCATAATAGGGGGTATATATGTGTGTAATGAAGGAATATATTTATAAGATGATTTTAAGTATTAAATTTTTTTATGGTTTATAAAATTTTTATGAATCAAAATATATTTTTTGAATATTTTAATTTATAAGTAATTTTTAAATATATTTGTTAATTATAAATTTGTTAATTATTTAAATAAATTGTATAAGAAAATTTTCCCAAATATTTATAGTTAATTTTATAATATCCCACTACAAAATAATTGTCTTTAAGGAGGTATAGGTGCCAATAACCTTACGTGAAATCCTTAAGAACCCAAATGCTTGCAATAAACTATAAGGGCATAGTCAAACATTGGAAGATGATTTTTCCAAAAGAAAAAACCAACTTGTGAACCTAAAATAATAATAAAAATTCCAACAACCTGATGCATGGGAAGATAAAACATAACACTCAATGAAGTACTAATAAAATAATTATATCATATTAAAATTGAAAAAATAAATAACAGTGTAGGGACAAGACTCCAAAATATTAAGGCTTTGGAACCATATCGGAAATTGTCCATGACAATACATAGACTCTCCCCAATTCTTTCTCTAGCTACCATGATAAAGATGTCATGGGACTCCACTAGTAAAGTGATAAATGATCCCCTTATATATATATTGGTAAAGGAAATATTAAAATAAAATATAGATTCTAAAGTTTTTGTGAGTATAACACTCCTCAGGTAATACGCATATAATTTTCAATACACTCCACAGGGGTGATAACGAGTTAACACATTATAAATATAAAAATATATAAGAAAATAAATATTTTTTACAAATCTATGGAACTAGATACATTTACGAAACATGTAGATCATATACTGTAATTATTATTTTAAAATTAGCATTACTGACACATGTTCACAAACACACACACATGAAATCCTTCAACCTCCAAATACTCATGAGTGGTGAGTCATCCTTTCAAAAAGCCTTCACTTGGTTAATTAATTTGACTATGGTATTTCCAACCACTAATCACCCCAAGTTTTCAATTAATTGACATTGGTATTTTGAACATGATCCATACCATAGAACATTAAAACATACCAACCAAATAAGGTGAAGTTTGGTATTAATTTTTTTAAAATGTAAATCTCAATTCTTTTATTTATAAAGAAAAATTGTTTCTATATTTCAAAAAAAACTCTTTAATAGTTCACAACACAATTTGGATTTTCTATATGAATTTCACAAGATATTCCCATGAAAGGAAGAATAATGATTTAGAAAAACAAAGGCTATAATGTTTTATAAAACTAATGTGGTAGAGAACGCACCTACCTCATGTTTATTTGAAATAAAGGTTCAAATATGATTCCATGTATTGTAACTATCCATTCCAATCCACTTTGATTTCCAAGATCTATTTATCTAAGATTCATTAGAATTTTATTCTGGATTTAGTATCATAAAAAAATCCATCTAATGAAACCCTATAAGTTGAAAGGAATATAATGAAACCATGTGAGGATATACCAGTTGTGAACCGAGTTATACTTAATGCAATTAATTAATTCATGACATGAATTTAGAATTCTATTTTTTAATACTTGATAGGCCATAAACATTATAGTTAATTCCATATTAAATTAAAATTCGAAAGAATCCTATCCCATCATGAATTTATATCATGACATGAATTGAATCTCTACAAAACCTATTCAATGTTTAAAAATAATTCAAAAAACCCACCTAAGAAATATTCACATCATGAAATAATAATTCACAAAGTTAATATTTCATAGATCAATATTATAAATTATTTTTTCTTTAACCCTATTAAATATTTCTATAATTTATCCAAAGAACTAAATACATAAATGTAAATGTACAATAAAATGAAGCACCTTGAACTGGGGGTGCTAAATTCCCCCAAAAATTGATATTTGAAACCTTAGTAAGTTTTTGATCCTATTTTCTATTGAATGTACTCAGTCGTTTATCACACATATGCCTCACTCATTCCCATGTTTAATCTTGAACCTGACCATGCTAAAATAACACTCTTTTTAGAGATATCTCTTTGAAAGTTTTTTCTTTTTTCTATAATTTTACATGTTCACGGAGAATGATAACATCTAGTTGAATATTGACATAATACTTACTGATCCCATGATTTTTATTTGGTTGATAACTATTCAGTTGATGAACATGAAAGATGTTAGAGAAAACCTATAATAGTTTTATTAATTCTAATTAATAATCAAGAGATCAAATTCATTCAACAATTTCTAATAGTCCAACATACATAGGCTCTAACATACCTCACTTTTCCAAGTATTTATGAACAATATTAGGTTATAGATTCAAGAATTCATGGCCTCTTACATAGAAAGATAAATTTCAATGGTGATTATATGCATTAGATTTATGTAGGATTTTATTCATATCCATCAACATCCAAATCATCTAGTTCTTATCTATAATCTCATGTACATGTATCAGCCTAATTAATAAATTCCCTACTATTTCCACCAATCATATTGGATAATGAATAGGATGAATACAAAATCCCCTGGATGTGTCCATTTGTATCATCAGCTAAGGTCTATTATTATATGATAATTCCAATGAATACATATAGACTTCTTAGGAGCCACTAAAGTCCCAGACACATGCTCTTAACAAATCAAAAAAAATTTATATTGCATGTTCCAAGTTCCCATCAATATGTGGATGATATGTAATTCTAATGGTGAGTTTATTTCTAAGAGACTATTGTAATGACCACTGGAATAGAGAAGTTAATCAAAGGTATCTACCATAGAAAATTGATATTGAAACTCCATGAACCATGAATACTTTCCGGATATAAAAATTTTCAAAATACTATATCTTGTTAGACTCTCTGATAAAGTGATTGTGTTCCAATATGGAGAGACTATCGAAAATCACCCAAATAACAACATGATTCCACAATGTCCTTGTAGACATGTGAAAAGGAAAAAGAGAATCCCAATTTCTTACCAATATTTGAATAGATTTTAGTATACTAGCCATTGATTAATGTATATCCATTACCTAGAAACAAGTTATGAATTTCATAACAAAACCTATAATCTATAATTTCATACTTCACCATTATAAAATAAGTTTCATTTCCTTGAACAATTTATAAATACCTAGGTGAATATCCTATTTTGAATGGTCATACACTATGATTATTTGGTCTTGATAAGATCGAGGTACTAAAATTATATTATGAAAGTGTAACATACATTTCCTTCTATTTTATATCCTTCAGAATTATCCCCTCCATTTGGGGTTGATCAAAGGGTGGTACAATTAGTATATAAAATTTGAGCCTCTTAAAATTTTTCCATCAAGTCCATAAAAAGATTAAATAGAAAGAAAAATCTATGATCATTCTATTTTGAATATTCTAAATTCATGTTACTTAGGGTACTATTTAGCTACCAAATTTAATGAGATTCCCTAACATCTTCATCATGTTACTTGAGACTCAATAAATTAGCTTTGAAATTCCATTTCTTAGGTGTGTAAACCATGTTGATGTCAAACATTTGAAGATACTACATACATCCTCATCGGCTAAAGTTCTTGTCTCAATGAGAGAATATATATTTCAAAATCTTTTATTTAGTGGAAACTCAGAACTTTTCTATCAATAGTTAATGACATAAAGTTATAATGGCATGGGAAACTATGGTTAATTATAGGTCTTTTGTTCAACATTGCCTCTCATGTGTTAAAAAATACCTCAAAGCATAGGCCACCACATGATCTAAATTCCTTATAACACAACCCAAAATATCTTTAGATGCATCAAAAGTACCACCTAACCTAGACCTATTTATTGGAAAATTAGAATGAGTGATGATTTGAGATGATATTTAATCTATAGAAATCATTTTTTACAGTACTTGGTCTATGTTAATGGAACCGTCATTATTTTCCAACCAGTAATGGGAGAAGAATGTATTGAATAATCCTAAACAACATGAAACTAGTAGAATTATAATACAAGGAAACTATATATCTTAAAAATATTATTTGTTTGTATCCAAGAGATGAGGGCTTCAACATCCTTAGAATAAATTTATATTCCTTCTTTAGAAATGACATTCCAAAGGCAATATACTTCTTAGATCTAGAATTGACAAATAGAAATTATATCTTTGAGTTAGTGATTATCCAATGTGATCATTAGGACATCCATATGTTCCTTTTTGTAATTCCGGCATTGAGTATAAACCAATATATCATCAAAAAATAAAATAATGATGGAGTCGTGCTACCCATGGATGATACAGTTCATGAAAACCATGAAGACAGAAGGTTCATTTTTTTAAACAGAATTGAATGAAAATATATTCATTGTGGCCATATGTACTGACAAATGTTGTATTCAATGTATCATCTCTTCAAGTTCTATTCATATTATTTACTTAGTGTAGTTCAATTTTGAAGAACCAATAAGATATCTTGAATTTATCAAACAATTCATTTATTAGAAGAAGAATGCACTAATTTTTTTATTTTAAATTAATTAATTTTATAAAAATAAATAAATAAGTAGAGAGATCAATCTATCTTATTTTAAAATAAAACAAGTGTTGTCCAAGTTTATTTACTAGGTTAGATGAAACCTTTACTTTATAATTATTCTAGCTGAACCTGTTACTCTAGGAACTGCGTGAGAGACATATTTCAAGATGATAATGAAATAAGGATTTTTATAGAACTAGACCAATAATAAAGTTGACTTCAAATTAAAATGGTAACCCAAATACATTATTTATAATTTAATCCATTTACTAATTCAATATGGTAGGAAGAGTGTCATTTATTGTATCATCAGTAGTGGCTGAAGTCATTGATTGTTTCATACACAATCTCTAAAGGACTCTTTATACCTGAATTTATTTCCCAATTCCTTTTTAATATGTAATGGGATCCATATAGGTGTTTTAACATGAATTTTGGATCTTAATAGTCAATATCAGCCATAAATACTACCAACCAGTATATACTAAGGACTAAAAAAAAGATATCCACATCTTAGATCATAAAATCCCAAAGAAACTAAACTACATCAATGGAAATGGAACATGCTATGAATTTTTATCCAGTACACACTCACTATCCATGAGGTGTCTTGATACTCCTAATGTGAGGCATCATTTACATATATAGTCCTATATTTTTTATCATAAAATAAACAATGTGGGAATGAAGTACGACGGTATCCAATAAGACATGAATAAGATTTGAGTTCTGAATGATGTAGCTCATACCATGGAGGGACCTAGTTTCTTGCTCCTGATAACCTACACTACTATATAAATTTGTGGATCAACTAACATAGGATAAATCTTTCTTCATTAATGAGGTGTAATTTAGATAAAAAAGAGTCATCAGAGGTGTCCTGGATCACCTCTTTCTCTAGATAATAAATTGTTAGATGGCAATTTTTGGTCCAATAATATGAGATGTGAGGTTGAGTCCAACTTGTTCCAACTACTGATTTTATAATCTTATGATAATACTTATTAAGATCCTCTTTCATGCTTCAATGATGGGAATTCCTTGTTGGTGAAGCGCATTCTATCTTGAGGTGCAATAGAGAACTAAAATGGAAGAAACTGATTTTAATATTGGTTCTTGGTAGAAAACAACCTTATTCATATGTCTGAGTTTGAGGCACTCTATCTCCTTTTGAATAGTTATCCCTCTATTTATTATTTTAAACATTAGTGTCCCAACATGTTCCACTGGAAATAAACATACTTACTCTCACATTACTCTTATAAAGAAACCTTTCCACCATTGTTTCCCTTTTTACCATCTCTATATAATCTATAATACAAAGGACAATTATCATGGATCAAATCTATGATCGTAATAGATAGTCAAATATGTGTTCCCTCAAGGATTCCTTAGCTTCTATCTATAGAGTGAAATGAACTGTGTTCATATACATAACAACATACATTGTAACATATTGTTTTTTTATGATTTATATTAATGACGTATATAGTTATTTCTATCATGACTGTGTGGCCATAGAATTATTTTTTAAAAAATTCATCATGGTCGTCCTAGAGAAGTTATATTAATTAGATTAGAGAGTTAAATATTCCATTTGGGTTCAAGATAATCCTATATATTGGTATCCAATATAGAATTTTTCTCCAATGGTGTACCAAGAGAATAAAATATTCTTTCCTTTAAGTTGAGATACATTTCCTTCTTTTCAGGTTTAGAATCCCATATAAAAAGTGGGTGCATATATTTTAGAAACTATATTGAATGATCGACCTTATTTGGTTTATCATTTGGTTTCCTTTTTACATGTCTAGGTAGTCTTGCACAATGAGTTGTAAAAGTTGTTGGTTCACCTATGGATCATGTGAAACCACATTTTCCAGATCCTCTTGTCACTGATTTTTATGGCGTCTACATAGCGCCATTATCAAAATATAGAACAAAACACCATTTAGTTATTACTCTCTATTAATAGAAGGACTATATGGTTTAAAATTACAATAATAAATCATCATTATAGTTATAAGTTTAAAAATACACCATCTTAATATTTTTATTCATTTTAATGAAATCATCAAACTTGAAATGGAAAATGTTGTCTAAGAAGGAAGTGTCATTACTAATGTATGATAGGATAAACTCATCAAGTAAATAAATAATGATGAGATGCAAATTTATTAGAAGTGTATTAGAATTATTTTATACCCAAGACACCCAAGTAATGTTAATTTCAGCATAAATATGTTATCTATGAATTTTTGTGCTATACATGTCATGTTATAATGTTGTTTCCTCCTTTATACCATCCTATTTCAAGGATAAACCAACACTAACACCATTTGTAATATCCTTATCCAATGAATTTTCTTGAGTTGAGGAATGGGTTATAATAAGCTTAGGGGACATCCTAAAGACACCAAAGGATTAAAATATACTCCAGGGGTAGATTAAAAAATTAGGTGGTGATTTTCCTTAAATAAAAAACCAACCTATATTGATGAAAGAAAAACCAAAATCCAAATACATTATTCAAGATGAAATAAACTATAAAACTCAATGAATTACCAATAAAGTTAAATTGTTAGAGTAACTATATAAAAGTAAATAAGAGTGTAGGGATAAAAATAAAAAATATGAAGATGTTGTAACAAAAGTGGAACCCCTACTGACCAATATGTAGACACTACCCAAATCTATCTCTATATCTAGTGTCTATGAAAAGGACTTCAAGGAATATTACTTTATAATTAACAAATTTTCACATTCCCTATATCTTAGTATAAGAAATCTAAAAATGTACCAAAGTTCAGAATTCGGGGATGAGTATAAAAATATGTTGTTAATCCATAGATATTTCCATATACAATCAATTTAGATAAGAATAGGTCCTCACAATTTATATGTAATATAAGATAAGAATATAAGTACTTTTTTGAAAGGTGTGAATAGGTTCCATATAAGAAAATGTTAAATTAGAGAAATTTATTCGTCTTTAAAAATTGGAATAACTTACCCATGACCATGCATGGACACACACACACATTCATTCCCTCGACCTCCCAATACTCATGAGTATCAAGTTATCCATTCTCCCAGCCATCAATTATTGGGAAAAATAGATCATTGTACTTACTACCATAATCCTTCCCAATATTTCCAATAATTGATGGTGGTACTTCCAACCGTGATCCATCCCACAAAACATGAACAAACACCAACAAAATTATTTCAAGTAACAAATATAAAAACTTATTTAAAACATAAATATAATATCTTATATTTAGTAAGAAACATAAATTCCATCCTTCAAAACCAACCTTGTTGAAATCACATCAAAACCAGGGTTTTATATATAAAAATTTCAAGATAATTCAAATAAAATTAAATGAATTATTTTGAAAAACTAACTCCATCATTTTCTAGAGAAATAGAGTGGGAGAGAATCTACCTTAATGATGATAATTTTGAATAATAGATCAATTATGATTCCATATTTTTGATTTTCCCCCTTGTACTCTTTGATTTTAGTGATAAAATGGATGAAGATTCATTGAAATATTAGTATATACAATGGAGTTTTTAAAAAATCATCTATGAAAACATTTGATGTGAAGAGGAATAGAATAGGAACCACACTAGAATTTACAATCATTAGTAAGATTATAATAGGATATAGAAAACTGATTCATGTTGTGATTTTAGAACTCACATTGTGATTCTTTAAGTGGTATCATATGCTGATATTTACATAATCTTAGATTGAAATATTTAGAATCCATTTCATGTTAGGAATTGATATCATGCTATGAACTGAATATGTCTAGAGCCCATTCACATGTTAAAAATAATCCAGGACTTCCACCAAGAAGAGATTCATGTCATGAAATAACCATTCATGACATGAATATTTCCTATAGTCAGATTAAAAATTACATTCTCCTTAAATCAAAGAACTCTTAAAATAAATTTATCAAACCACAATATAATTGAATGAAAAATAATAACACAATTTTGTACCTCAAATATGTCGTGGTACAAATATTCTAAATAAACTTTTGAAAAACTAAATGGCATGTATTATTATTTATAAAAAAGTTTTATTTAGATATATTAAGAGGTGATTTATAAATTGTTTAAAAATTATAAAATATATTATATTTGGAATATATAAAATGATTATAAAATAGATCATGAATTATGAAATATTTTTAATTCATGTAATATCATATAAATTCTGTTTAATAATAAATATTTTGAAGTTAATTTTAATTTAAATATAAAATGTCTATATTTCTAAAAAAATTTAGAATCATTATAATTATAATTTATTTATGAATCATTCATAAATTTCACATATTATAGAAAATAAATAAAATGTTTATTTATTTGATAAATTTATGTGATATTCACGTTTAGTTGTTTTTTATGAAATTTGAATATTGAGAGTATTCGTTATTTTGATAAATTACATCTAGGATAGTGACGTTCACATCACTATATGTTTGTTATTGTAAAGTTTAGTTATCTTCTACATTGACATATATTTATATTTTTAATTATGATTTTTTGAGTTTTTCTAGGAAATATTTCATACTTGTTATGTCCTAGAGATTTCATTAATTGAATTCTCTCTTAGGTAATGTATCTCTTAGTAGAGGGACATGGGGCCAAATATTCTACTTTCCTCAAGGATTTCAATGGATAAGAAAATTGATGAGGTTATCTATCTCTCACTCTGGGATTACTCATGTGGATCTTTTAAATCTCATATAACTGTTTGAATCTTCATGAATAACTCAAGTGCTTTATACATATGATGCATTCCTATATGTGGTAATATTCTAGGATTTTATATTTTCGAGATTAACAAAAACATGTGTGTTGTATAAAGAGTTAGACATTAATGTGGCACGTAAAAATTTATTTGGTTGTTATAAGAAGGATTTCAAAACTGAATTGTATGAATCATTCATACACAAAATTTAATTAAAGATGAGAATATATTCTTAACATAGGAAGTAATTTCTATGAATTTAATATGAATATTATGTATATTAAATTGACGTGACATTAAAAATAGAATCCCTAAAATAATATGTGTGAGATTCCTTTTCAAATTACGCTTATCAATACCACTCTCATTGGGGTTTTCCATTGAAGGATTAGGATAATGGGTTATTCATTCAACTATCCATGAGTTACAACTATTGTGATTGGGATTCTACCCAACCAAAATAATTATGTGATGATAGGAATACCCTAGAGGAAAAATTTCTTATTTAAATATGGATATTGGATCAACGAAGTGATATGATTAATGTGGTCATCAATTTCAGGTGGATAAATTTTCTTGAAAGTGCATGATGAAATGATATAAGACATGATGTTCATGAGATAAAAGATTCTATTATTGATAAATGAATCATATTTTAGAACTAAGATTTATAATAATACTTGAAAGAAGAATCCTAAAGCTAGTAACTACTAAGAATGGTAGCTTTTGAAAATCCATTTAATGAGAAAAAAATAATATAAGTGTTTTAATAGTTACTTTTTGTGTGGCCAAAAGATTAAATTATTTAAAAGTTAATCTAGATTCTTCGGGATACATAGAATGATTAATTTAATGTTTCAAAAGTAACAAAATATTAATTGACCTATGTAATTTGATATCATATACTCAATATGATAGGGTATGTCACTGATAATAAGTATAATTGAATTATCTACATGACTAAGGCAGATGAAAGTCCTTTTCTATTTAATGAATTCCTCCAGTTTTCATCTTTTCACAATATAAACATGTTCAAGAAAGGTTTACCTATTATTTTTAAATTGTTAAAAATAAATAAATTAGATATATGTTGTTTGGATGATTTTATTATGTTGACACTACAAATGGGTAAAGGTTTATATTGGAAGAATAAAGATAGTTGGAAAGTCAAATAATATTTCATCAGAATCCAGTTAATCTTATTTAAAACATTAGAATATTTTCAGGAAAGAGTAATTATTCTATATGATTGGATTATCTATAATACCATAGGTATTTTTTTAACTTCATAGAATATCCATTTATTGTTTTAATACAATATAAACTAATTCAACTATTTAAAAACTTATGTGATTCCATGTATTTATTTTTCAATCTTAGTAAATATAAAGGTGTTAAAAATAATAGGAAAAATTTATGATCTTATAGTATTCATTCTTCTCATGATGTAAATAGTTTCTACAATATAAATTTAAATGTAAAGATTATTTTCTATATTTGATAAATTTAAGTAAAATAATTGTATCTCGATCATACATATCATATTTCATAAGTTGTGTTAATAATGATTTTTATGATTAACTTGATATTAAATAAGTACACTAGGTTTACGATTCATTAGATTCTATAACATTTTTTAAAAATATGATAAGGATTACATTTTTTTATATTGGATAAAGTGTTTATCTTTCCAGTTGATAAAATATGATGGAATGTGATTCCCATGCTATTGTGGTGTATTTTAAAGAATAAAATATTTTTTATGAAATTAATTGAAACACATAGAATGAAATCAGAGATATGAAATCAATTGTTCATTTTATTTATATTCTTATTAAAAAATAATAAATGTTATTACCTAAAACAATTTGGTGTTTGTGGTGTCTTGGACTAATATTATAAATGGAATATAATGTCAAATAGGATTGCGGGAGTACAATTTTTGAGAAGTTAAAAGTAAATAATAAAAATGTTACACCATATTTAGTTTTAGTTACTATTTACATTACATCCCAAAGAGTTAAGATATACAAAACTAAATAAAATTTTAAATATATACATTTATTTATTATGAGAAAGTGAATAAAACATTTAGGTAAAGGATTATGTCAATATAATATTGTTTTGATTATTCAATTAATATACTAATGAAGATTAAGAGATACGATATGAAAGAAAAATGTAAAGAGTTTCACTTATTTACTATAATAATGGAATAATACTATTCCCTAATGTTTTATAATAGTTAATAGAAACAAGTAATAACTTGGTATCCTAAAATATTTTATAGTAAAATTGTAATGAGAAATGTTAGGAGTTATATTAGTTAACCTAATAAAGTGGATATCAATTTATCCCAAAAGAGTTTAAGATGTGATGGTAAAGTGATCAGTTAAATAGTTGTAGTATTTGAAAAATATTTTGATGAAAATAAATGATGGATAGAGTTTAGAGCATGATTATGATGTGAATAGAAGTTGTTTTATGTTGATAAAAGAAGACACCCTTATAAAATTTGATTTTATAAAGTAAAGGAGTTTAATATATTTTTAAATAATTAAAAAATACGATTGTGATTCATAAGTATCCCCATTATTAAAACTATAGTTTTTGTGAATGATACTCAATAAGAGGTTAATGGTGGAATTATATCAAATTGTAATGTAAGTATGTGAGAGGAAGTAAATATAGATGTAATGTTCAAAAACTATTTGGCAAGAGAAACTTGTGATTCAAGTAGAATATCTAGCTTTTAAACACATTAGATTTTAGTTATAATGGTAGTAAACATATCATATAATTATAATAATGGAAATTTCCATTTATTATTCAATCATGTGTGGTCTAATGATAAATAAAGAATCAAAGTGAAAACATTGAGTTATCCCAAATCGACCATCATCATAGAGTGTTATGGGTTGTGATGATATGTTAAGATTATCATAAATATATTCTTATATACATTAAAAGGGTTGTATATGAGATTCAAAGAATAGATTGATGAGGTAATATATAGAGATTTACTATCAAGATTGATCTATTAAAGTATATCTAATGGAATGACATATGATTATATGAGTATACTTATTATCAATCTATCTTACCTAAGGTTAAATGAATACACAGCCTGAGAAACGTTATATGTTAATACCTTACTTGTGCAAGTATACATATAATCTTAGCTAAAATTTGTGTGGTTAGGTTTGTTGTTGATAATGCCATTAGATGGAGTGAAACCAACGTAATATTCTTCCAACTGTATGATAATAAAAAGAATTTGTCCTTTGATTGGATTTGAATGAAAAAATTCATGACCATACCATAGTTTTTTAACATATATTGTGTTAAATTACATCTATATGTCCCATGTGATGTACTAATTATATATACGAATAAAATGTGTTATAATCATCAATGTGTTCAATATTGTTTTAGAGAATCAATAAAATATGGGATTAGTATAATTGATTAACATGTTATATGTATAGTAGTTAGTCGAGGTCATGTAAAAATTGATTGTACAGTTATATATATGATGTATATAACACATATTTTGGTGGAAATTTTTATATAGATATATGTGTTTTTATGGAGTTCACACCACACCCCTTAGTAGATAACAAAATACTGATACCTCTTAGAGGCCAATCTTTTCATACATATATGAAATTGGGATTTCTTTGTTTATGGAAATTATGTAATGACCCTCATGGAAAAAATGTTAGTCCCCTGTATAAAGAAAAAATTTAGGATATTTTTTTATTAAAAATGAGAAAATTTTAATGAAAAACCATAACTGAATGTGTTTGGATGGATTTACAAACAGTTGGGATGTTTTTCATAACATCTTTTTGATATTTTTGTGCTAGTCAGAGATTTTAGGATGTGCACTAAAATATATATACATAAGTAGAATGTATAAATTCATATGATGTATGAGATACATATATACAAATATATAATATATGATATTATTTATACTCCTTATTTTTTCATATATTCATATGACATATGTATTATAAAATTGTAAAATACAGTTTTCACTCATTTTACATCCATTTGAATTCTCCCCAACAATTTTGTTTGGTCAAAGGGTGGTAAAATTAGGATCTAACAATTGAGACACATTTAAAATGTCCATCGTGTCTGGAAAAGTAATAAATAGGAAAAAATATATATGATATTTTTGGAATAGTGTAAATTCATGTTAGTAATTGTACTCTTCAGCTACCACAAGCCATGAGCTTCCCTAACATCTTTAACATGTTACTTGAGGCTCAATGAATCAGATTCAAAATCTCATTTCCTTGGCATGTAAACTAAGATGATGTCAAAAAGTTGGAGATACTACACCCATATTCATTGTGTTAATTACTTGTCTCACTAAGAAAATATATATCTAAAACTCTTATGGTTAGTGAAAACTGTGAAATTTTCTCTGAATATGTAATAACATCAACTGATAATGGAATAGAAAACAACGGCTAATTAAAGGTCTTATGTGGGATATTCTTTCTCATGTGTTAACAACTACCCTAATGCATAGGCCATAAATTTATCTACTTCCCTTAGAACACAACCCAAACTAGTTTTAGATGAATTAGAATGTTCCACATGACCCTAAACTAGTTCATGAAAAATTAAGATGAGTGACTATTTCAGATGATATATAACCTCTATAAATCATTTCTGATAGTTCTTAGTCTATGTTTATGGAAGCAAAATTATTGTCCAAGTAGTAATGGGAGAAGGACATCTTAAAAAATAATAAACGACATGATAATAGTAGAATTCTAATCCAAGGAAACTATGTATTTGAAAAATAGTATTTGTTTTCTTCTAAGATATGACATTGTTGATTTTTATAGGGTCGACTAATATTCCTTCTTTTAAAATGAAATTCCAAAGTAAATTTACTTCATGGAACTAGAATTCATACATAGATGTCATAGAGTAGAGTTAGTGATTATCCAATGTGATCATTGTGATCTCTATATGTTCCTTGTTGTCTTTGATACTTTTATTGTAAACCAAAATGTTATCCCAAAATAAAATATTGAAGGAGTCATGCTACCCATATGAGATATTGTTCATGAAGACCATGAAGAAAGTTGGTGCATTTTCGTAAAAAAATAAATGAAAATATATTAATAGTGGCCATATCTTATCCGGATTTTTTTTCAAATTATTTCTTCTTATGATTATAATCATGTGATTTCCTTAGGGACAAACAATTTTGGAGAACTAGTAAGATTCCATTAATTGATCAAAAAAATCATCAATTCGAGGTAGATGATACCGATTTTTTTATTTTACATTGATTCATTTTATGATAATCAATAAATATCTAGATAGATCTATATTCCTTCTTCTAAAATACAATCAATGTAGGCTTAGGTGATTTAATAAGTCAGATACAACTATTAATTTATAACTATTTTAGTTGAACCTGTAACTATTGGAACTATGTGGGAGGAATTATACAAAATGAAAATGAAATAAGGATTTTTTTTATTGAACTAGATCAATATAAATGCCCACTTTATATTCATGTTGAAAACAAAAGACATTATTTAGAAGGGAATCCCTCTATAGTTTCACTATGGTAGGAAGAGTCTCATTTATTTTACCATTAGCAGTGGATGAGATCATTGATGGTTTCGTACACTATCACTAAAGGTATCTATCTACCTGAATTTATATTCTAATCCCTCCTGAATAAAACAAGGGATCTAACTAGGGGTTTTAACATGAATATTTTTATCATAATAGTTAATATCAACCGTAAATACAACAATCTAGTCTATACTAAGGATTAAATTAAAAATATCCATCTCTAGGACTATAAATTCCAATAAAAACTAAATTCCATCAATGACAATGGAACATGCTATGCATTTTAGTGCAATATAACCTAACTATCCAAGAGAATTCTTCATACTCATTATGTGAGGAATCATTTACATTTATAATCTTAACTTTTTATCAAAAAATAATTAAGAAGGTAATGTGGTGTGACAGTATGGAACAAGATATGAATATGATTTGAGTTTTGAAGAATGCAATGCATACCATGGAGGGACCCAATTTCTCAATCATGATAACTTAAACTGCTCTATAAAGTTGTTGATCAACTATAATAAGATTACTCTTTCTTCCTTGTAGATGTGTTAATTAGACAACCTAATATTCCTGCGTAGTTTCCTAGTTCAACTCTAACTATGGACCAAAAATTTCTAGATGAGACAATTTGGCACAATTATAAGAGAAGTGTGGTTGAGCAAAACTTGTTACAACTATTTATTTTTGAATTTTATGATAATAATTAATGAGATTCCCTTTCTTGCTGTAATGGTGGAAATTACTTGGTGGTGAAGTTCATTCTTTGTTGAGGTGAATTAGATAAAAATAATTGATAAAACCAAGTTTAGTATTGGTTGTTTATGAAAAACAATAATTGATTAATCAAAGTATAAGGTGGTCTACCTTATTTAGAATAGATATAAATTTTTTTCTTATTTTGTGCATTCATGTTCCCACATGTTCTTGTGGAAATAAATATACTTCCCCTCACATGATTCTGATCAAGTTCTCTTTCCATAATTGTTTCCCTTTTAATCGTCATTGTATAATCCACAATACCTCAGAAAACAATCATGGATTAAATTTGTGGTCGCAATCCCAACTCAAATATATGGGCCTTCAAGGATACATTAGATTTTATCTCTATAGTGAAATGAACTATCTTCATACAAATAACTACAGAATATGTAACATATTGTTATTTTTCTTCTTTAAGTTGTGGAATTTTATTTTTCTTACTACCTTGAATGTGTGGGTAAAGTTTTTTTTTAAAAATTCCTCAACGTCATCCAAAATAAATTCCAAAATTTATATTGGATAGTTATATCCATCATTGGGGTTCAAGATACTGCAATATATTGGTCTCTAACATAGCCTTTATCTCCACTAGTGTAACTTGAGAATCAAATATTTTCTTCATTAAGTTAAGCTACACATAAACTTTTTCAGGTGTACAATGTCCTTGAAAAAGTGGTGGATTGTATTTCTTAAACTATATTGAATGATCCAGTTTATTTGGTTCATCATTGTGATTTATTTTTTCTATATCTTGAAAATATTTCACAATGAGATGTACAAGTATTTGGTTCACCAATGGATCTTATGAAACCACACTTTCCATACCCTCTTCTCACTAATTTATATGGTGTCAACATAAATAAATTATACATATCTAGAGAAATACACCATTTATTCATCCCTCTATATTAATAAAAGTTTTAGATGATTTCTAACTCCCATAATCAACCATCATTGTATTTATAAGTTCAAAAATGGACCATACAAATAATTTTATTTATCTTTAAAAAATCAATGAACTAATAATGAAATATGTAGTTTTAGAAGGAATTCTCAGTACTAATTCATGTTAGGTTTTCCTCATCAGCTAAATATATAAGGATGTGCTGAAAAATTTCATAGAAGTGGATTAATATAATTTTACACCCAAAACAACTCTGGTAACTTTAAGTTAAACATAAATATGTTGTCTATGTATTTTTATGCAATACATGTTAAGTTTTAACATTATTGTCTCCTTGATACCATCCCAACTCATGGATCAAAAAACAATGATTCCATTTGTAATATCCTTCCCCTATCTAATTGTCTTGAGATTTGGCATGGGTTCTACTAAGCTTAGGTGACATCCCCAAGACACCAGAGGATGAAAATAAATTTGAATGGCTTTGGAAATATTTGGTACTGCTTTACCTTAATGAAATAACAAACCTATAAAAATGAAATAAAAATGTAAATCTAACTACAAGTTGCATGATGAAATAAACCATAATCTCAATTATGTACCAATATAAGAATAATATTATAGTAACTAAAGATAATTGAATAACAGTGTAAGGTTAACACTAAAAAATATGAAGTTGTTTTCCCCAAAGTGGATCCTCTACTAACCAAGAATTAGATACTCCCAACACAAATCTAGATCTAGTGACAATGACAAGGATATTAAGGAAAATTACTCAGAAATTAAGAAAATTTATCATTCTCTATATCTTAGTATAAAATATCTAAAAATGCACCAAATTTCAGAATTAGGGGATGAGTTCAAAAATCCATATTAAATCCACAAATACTTCTATATAAATATAATTTAGATAAAAATATGTTATCACATATTATATGTAACCAAAGAGAAGAAAATAAATCAATTATTCAAAGATGTGAAATAGGTTCCAT
This sequence comes from Viscum album, assembly GCA_963277665.1. Classification (NCBI taxonomy): domain Eukaryota; kingdom Viridiplantae; phylum Streptophyta; class Magnoliopsida; order Santalales; family Viscaceae; genus Viscum; species Viscum album. The sequence goes on along the minus strand of OY728142.1, from coordinate 564,684,527 downwards.
GTAAGGAAATTTTAAAATAGAACGTGTTATTATTCATTAATAGTTGTACTAACATACCCATGTTCATGAACAAAAACCCACACACATGTTAATGAACCAGACCTCCTTTTACTCATGAGTTGGGTGATATCCTTTTTCTAAGCCATTAGTTGGTGTAAAAATGTGACTGTTGTACTTCTTACCATATTTTATCCCAATATTTCCACTAATTAAAGGTGGACTTCCAACCATGATCCATCCCACAGAACATGAACACACACCAACAAAATTATTTTAAGTATCAAATAAAAAAACATATTTAAAACATAAATATCATCAGGTTTCTTTAGTAAGAAACATAATTTCAATCTTTCAAAACTACCCTTTTTTAAATCACATAAAAAATTGGGTATTCCATATAAATTATTAAAAATATTTAAATTTAAACCACATGAATGATTTAGAAAAACACAAGACATCATGTTCTAGAACAATAGAGTGGGAGAGAAGCCACCTATATCCTGATCATTTGGAATAATATATCAAATATGATTCTAAATATTTGAACTCTTCCCTCTAATATTATTTTATTTCAATGATAAAATGATTTATGATATATTAGAATTAGATTTCATAAAAAATCATCTAAAAAAACATTTGATGTCAAAAGGAATAGAATAGTAACCAAAATAGGATTTAGAATCATTTATTGGATTAAAATATGCTCAACCCAACTCATTCATGTTGTGATTTTAGAATTCAAATTATGAATTCTAGAGAGGTCACATATGCTGATATTTATATCACTTGAGATCAAAATCCTAAAAATCAATTTCTTGTCATGAATTTATCTCATGAAATGAACAAAATTTTGTAGAACCCATTCATGCTTTAAAAATTAATGCCTTTCTTTTACCTTGAAAAAATTAAAGACATGAAATAACCATTCACAACATGAATGTTTATTGTATTCAGATTCTAAATTATATTCTCCTTGAATCTTATAACTCTTCCAGTAATTTTAATCCACCACACCATAATTGAAAGAAAAATAATAATACAATGATGTACTTTAAACCAGGGGTGCTGTAAATATTCTAAAATACCTGCTCACAAATTAAATGGGATGTCATGTGATTTATAAAAAAATGATTATTTAAAAAATATTCTTAGGTCATTTATAAATTGTTTATAAATTATAATGTTTATTATATTTTGATTGTATAAATTTCTTATAAAATATATAGTGAATTATAAAATATTATTAAATCAATAAATATAATTTAAATTAAATTTAATAAAAAATATTTATAAGTTCATTTTGGAATAAATATAAAATTTTTATATTCTTACTAAATTATAAAATCATTATAATTAACATTATTTATGAATAACTGATAAATTTCCCATATTATAGAAAATAAATTAAATGTTTATTTATTTTTAATTTTTTTGTAATATTCATATTTAGTGACTAAATATGGAAATATGAATATTGTATATACCAATTATGATGATAAATTACTTCAAGGATATTGAAATTCATATTACACTAGGTTTGATATCGTAATGTTTACTTTTCATCTACATTGACCTCTGTTCATATTTTCCACAAACTTATGTTATATACTAATTTTATGCTCTATTAGATCATGTTAATTGATTATTTTAATATTCATATCTTATGAAATTTAATGTATTATGTCATGAATAATAATTATGATCTATGATATGATTGGAATGGTTTTCAATTGATATAATCATATTATCAAAATACTATACTCATTTTATTCTTTAATGATCATGGATATCTCCCCTGTATACCCTTACTAATCATTTGATCCCACCCTTTATTATTTTCTATTAATAAGGATATTCATAATGATAATTATCAAAATAAATCCAACATATTAGGTTATAAATAACCAACAAGTATATAAATTATTAAACATTTTAAATGTATGTTAGAAAAAACAGGTTAAAGTTTCATTGATATAACATTTTAGGATCCTTGAGTGTTTTTATTAGACTGAAGAAGGAATATGAGAAGAAAAATTCCATGTTTTTAAGTGTAGTGATTTAAATAATCATCAATAATCAAATTTATACCCTTACCAAATCCTGAAACCAATATTAAATAGGGATAAATAAATTTCTAGAGAAGAATATTATCCTTTAAAGGATTGAAAGAAATATACAATAAAAAAAGTTGGAATAGATTAAAATCACCAATATCAACCTTCCTTTTAGAATGATATTTATGAATACCAAATAAATTTTTTGGAGAGTCAACCCATGTTTTAAAACCCTGTCCAGATGATAAAAATAGTAAAATTTACCAAAAAAATGAATCATTCTCTACTTAAAAAATTATACTTAATAATGTTATCTTGGAGACTATCCTGAAAATGAAATGGATTGAAATAGAAGAAATAATATTTATAATAGTGGAATATAAATTTAAATATCACAGGTTATTTTTTTCAAAATGTTAGATTATTTTGAATTACAAGATTACTATTTTATAATAACCGCTAAATTTAAAAAAATCACAAGGTTGATGTTGGTCATACCATGAAATTTAAAAATAATTTTAATTAAAAATAGATGTAAATTATACAAAAAAACTTATTATTTCTCTTAACAGGGCCTATTAATAGTTAAATAACTTTTCTACATTCCATTATTATATTAATATAAAAAAATAAAACTAAATTAGAGATGACTGTCTAGTTTGGTTTTAATAATAAAAACAATGATTTAAAGATACACATAATGAAAATTATAATGATTAATAAGGTTTTTATTTGTTTTATTCTTAGGTATATTCCTATATTATTCATTCAAGGGGATTTTATCATATCATAATCCACCAATGTTTAAATCTAATTCCATATATTTGATTATCTTTAATTGTATCTCTAATTTATGTTATAGGAAACTTTGATCCTTGAGTGAACCGAGACTTGCATTTATAGTGTGAACTAAGTTAAACCACTAAATAATATCTAAGTGACATAGGGACATAATGTTTCAAAGATTCTTAAAACAAAAATCAATCCAGTAAAAAACACCTCAAAAAACTGAGTCCCAGGTAGTGCAGCCCATAACACTTCAACATAACCATTATAACACATTTTTGTTGGTCTATAAATTTAATATGTATATATAATAGACTAATAAAAGGGAATTTATGAATGTTTAAACAAAAATAAATGAAAATAAAAAAGTTTAATTGGAATTAAACTGAAAAATTACCTAATTATGACTGAAAATAAGAACTAAAAACTCATAGTAGAAAATAAATAAGAAAATAGATATATGAAAAATAAAAGTCATGGATAAAACTAATTCTTTCCCCTAGGATAAATCTACCGAGTTATTTTTATATTACAAGTGTTACAATAGTAAGGGGAATGGACTACAAAATAAAAACAAAAATATCTTATAAATGAATGACAAACTACACAATGTGAGTTTAGAATTTCAAGATTGTTTTTCTACATAGACTATTTACCCATTTTTATTAAGAGTATGATCCTTATTAAATCGTTTTACTAAAATGAGATCTAATAATTCACAATGTAGTAGTGTATTCCACATCTATGGTGTTGTGTGAGACTTAAAGATATTCATTTCTGATCAACATTCAAAATAAACTTACTTTATATTATCAAATCATTCAAATCATCCAACAATCAGAAAGTTCTCTATATTCTTAAAATCGAGGAAAAAAGACCAATTTATAAATTTGTTCCCTTATATAGTAATATATTAATATAAATGATAATTTTCTATACTTGGACTATTCTATACTGCTTAAATATCATCATATGCTACATGTGATATATATTCAATTCAAAAATAAAACATTAATGAAATTTTAAAATGAATGTAATCCATCTTTCAAGATGTTTTAACGTTGTAAGGAAATGTAATATATTATTTCTTACCCATAACTTATTGTGATGTTTACTATGATTGATATATATGTATTTTGATAAAGTATATCTTATTTTTTGATATATATTCTCTTTAGTACATCTGTCAAGTAAAATGTATATATATATGTATATATTAGATATAGGTGTAATTTTAATCCATGTAATTGATGGTGTCCTGAAATTTTCATTGTCTATAATTGTGTTAAATTCAATGATATACTACTATTGTAACTAAAAACATACTCATTTAATTTCAAAAATAGAGCTTTATCCTTGATAAATATTTTATTGTATTATATAAAACTATCTCTAATAATATTATGTTATATTATTAATGGTGATAATAGGGTTTCCCATAGTTTGAAATCTCAATCCACATCATATTTACTGATACCCCTGGTCTTAAATGGAAGTATTCTTTAATTAAACTATTCATCCAAAACATATTTTCATGAATATTTTATTATATGACTATATCATCATTATAAATCCAATTATTAATTATATATTAATTTTCATAGTCAATATTATTAAAATTTACTTTATTGTTGGTTATAAATGTGTTATTAAATTCATGTTCCACATTTCGACACTCAACTATAGGTATTGAAATAAATTTATCATTATCTATGATATCATATTTTCAAATACATGAACCTTGTCTTCTGTGGTGACATCTTATATTCATTTATTATATAAATAATGATTATAATCATGATCATTGAGTTTCCTGGTTGTCATCTTCATCATACCAATTTTTTTTACATGAGGATTTATTACCATTTGTGATATTCCTTATGTTATCTAAAATGATTCAATATAAACAAATTTACCTGGCTTAATTTTAAATTTTTTATTTAAAATTCTCAGCCTACAGTATTTTAAAATAAAATAGATAAACAATATTAATAAAAATAATGTTTTTATTATATTATATAATTTATAAATATTTAATTTAATTAAATTATTTCTTTAACACCAAGATTTGAGTAAATTATAAAATTAAAATTTTATAATTTTTTAATTAATACATGTTAATTATGAGTGTGTTTGATTGTCTGAATTAAAATATAAATACGCATGAATCTGGTTCTATCTATTATCCAATACTTAGAGTTTTTTAGTTCAAGGTAAAAATAACTAATGTATTTAAAGTAAATGTGTACCAAAATTAGATCCAAATAAAAAACTCAATATGAGATAAATAATTAATCATTTTTATCATATACTATTTATGTTTCATTTATAAATTAGTTCCTATTCTTCTTCTTCTCTCTCAATTATACTCACTCTAACAAGTCATTTCCATCCATGCACTATTTCTACCAACTTTAATGGAAAATTTATATCTTAACTAAAGAGATAATGATATAAAGTAATAAAGATCATTCACACATACCATAAAATAATTTTGACTCTAAAACTCATACTCATAGAGAAAAAATTTCATATCATTCATATGGAATTCTAAAATATTGTTAGAAAGATTAGGTTTCATGGGTAATTATTTGAAAATATAAACGTTCAAAAAGGATGGTTGAAAATTAAAATTAAATTAATGATTAATAATCCTTAACAAAATAAATTTTTTAATTGATTACATTTTATAATGTCCTAAAAAACACGATGTAATAATTTTTTTTATAAACCATTCCCAAATTAGGTCAGATTTGGTTATGAATAAATCTTTCTATATATTCCATTTTTTTTTAAAATAAATTAATTTGACATATATTTTTTATATTAGTTTTTTCTTTTTGAGGAAAATATAAATAAAAAATTTTCATTATCAATGGACTTTTTAAACAGTATTTTGACAGAAAATGAAAACACATTATGATTATGAAATATTCAAAATGTAATAACCAAAAATCAAGAAACACAGAGATGGTAGTTATATTTTGTTATTTTAATGGAATTCATGAGTTTGTGAATGTTCTAACAATATAGTGTCCTTGGGAAATAAGAAATTTAAAAAAAGTTAATTTTATTTTTAGACAAAAAATGTGTAGTATAAAAACATCATGAGAATATTATAATATCTCCTATACAATCTTCGAAATTATACGTATTTCTCTTTTATATTTCATGGGTAAAGTGAAATAAAAATAAAGGTGATCTTTTATGTTTGGAAAGAAGTAGAATACAATAGAATATATCATTGAATAATAATGGAATAAATAGCATGGAAATTTAAACTAGATGGTCTGAATAATTCTGCAATCAAATGACACTAAGGGAATATTTTATCAATGGTAATAATTAAAAACATGAATAACAATTTTTGATATAATATTGATGTAATAAAAAATTCAATATAACATAAAAATACTATAGAGACCTTTTTTAAAAGAGATCATACATAAATGGGAATGGAATATGCTATTCCCCATGCTAGTTTACCTATTAAGTCCTACTAATGCATTAAGGGTATATCTACATTGGCCCCATCCATTATTAATTTAGTCCAATTCATTCATCATTTGAGTTTATAAGACATTTCATAACGTTTCATTAGAAAATTATTACTAAATCATGGATAAATAGATTAATGTCTATTATTATGATGGATATACAAGAAAAAAATATTTATGTATTCACTAGAATAATGTATCTATCTGAATATTATATGAAAAATCAATAGGAAAACTATAGATTATTGTCAAATTGGTAGGAATTATCCTTTAAAATTAATTATAGATAAGGTACTAGAGAGGGCACATTCAATTTTATTTGTTAAAAATAGAAGATACTAATTTAATTCAATGATTTTATATAGTAGGAGACCAAGTAAATGGTATCGAAATCCTTTGATTAAGGACATTATTGATTACATGAATTATACAAAGTATATCTCCCATGATTTTCTCTCTAGGTGTGCAGTCTCCGGACACTCAGAATACACCAACTAAATACGGAGGTGACACTCAACAAAGAATTTTCATGGTGATCTACACTAAATAAATCGATGCTATAACAACATCAACATTCTTGTATCCAAATAGGGAAGTAATTTGTAAGAAAGTACACACCATTTAAAATTTATGATTTTTGGGCATTATAAAGTCTTAGGTTTCATCTAAACCCAAATAAATTAAAGGATAAACTATCAAATTGAATATTAAATATCATGAATAATTATATAAAATATCAAAGTGGTTGTGAAAGCACCATTCAATATTAAATGGGGTTCATAATATAATCATGTCATAATGAATTGAAATTTCTGACTGATATTCCTGATATTTATGCACAAATAAATAAATGTAATTTAATAAAAAGTATAAAAAGTAATTTCATTAATCAGATATTTTAGATTCTTATATATATCTATAAATTTTTTTGACCTAAATTATAATTTTCTTATGTAATATTGGTTATTAATTATCAATTTTCTTTATTGGGTATGAAAAATTTTGATCGTTTTGATTTTTTTGAAATAGTGATGTTGTAAATAATTCTTCTCCCAAAGTTAATCATTAAAATATCATAAAAGGAACCATCATTGATGCATTATAATTATTTATTATTCTATAATTTCATTTAATGTGATTTCTGGTCATCATCCATAATGATGAAATCTATAATGATAATGTTTTTGTGATATTTTACAAACAAACAATGGGTTTTTAACTAAGTGGTTTAAAAATAATGTTAAAATTGAAGAACTAAAATAATTATAATATCTACTTATTATTGTAATATAGTACCAAATATTAAATACACACAGTCATGCATGACTAAAATTTATATCATTGTTCAAGTAGGTGTTTAAACTGACTGAACACAAAAACACCATTTTTATTGATATTTATGAAGTTATTTTGTTTTAATATAACTATAGAAGAATATTAATAAACCTTTTTAATGTTTATTTGTGTGATATATAATTATTTATAATAATTTTTAGTATAATTTATTTTATAATTAGTTAATACATAATACATAGAATTCATCATTTTCAATCTTAAAATTCTCTTTTAGATAGTTGAATTTAACTCAATTGTTCAGTTATGAAATTAAAAATAAATTTAAATTTTTTTAAGGATATAAATAATTTCATAAAAATAATATTAATAAATTATCCACATTACATTGAACATCCATTTTAATTGTCTATGAAATGGGAGATTAAAATCAAGAGTTCCGTGTAGGCAACAGTCCTCATATACACATGGTTGATGATTTAACTTTTCATAGAACATAAGTATTTTATAAAATATATAATTATTTTGAAATAAAAAAATATGTTATAAATATTACACTTATCTAACAAATTATACACCAGGACCAACTATTTAAGTTGGTTAATAAAAAAAATCCTAAAACATTATTGTGGCAGTAGTCCTCAGAGACACATGAAGGCCATTTTTTATTTTTCTTAAGGAAATATGAGAATGGTGGTTAATTTTAATTATAATATAATAATACAATTAAGTATTTAATAAATAATTAATTAATTATGTTTAAATGGAAAAAATATTTTCAATATTAAAACTCAAAAAATTAGGGAATGTTAGTACTCACGTTGTGGAATTGGGATTTCCCATAGAATGCTCTTTCGAAAGAAAGGGAATGAGTTAATATATTATAACCATAAGCATAATAGTGTAAAATATAATTCTATGTAAAGAAAAAATGTAATATTTTCATGTGTAACCCAAATTCGTTTATTGGTATTTAGGGTGTGGTTAGAGGCACCATTTATATGTCTTGAGAATGACCTTTTTGTAAATATTTAAATTTAATATAAATAGGGAACACTTTGGACAAGTCAAGGGGATCAATAACTTGAAAATTATATAATTCGAAAATTTATAAAGTCTATAATATATAAAAAAATTCAATTATAAGAACATTATTAGCTTATTTTATGCTATTTACCCATAGAGTTATTAATTTTACCATTTACAGTTTCACAATGGAAACTGATTTTTTTACCTAAGGAAATATTTTTTTGTGCTAAAAAATGAAAGATAAATTTTTACATAAATTTTAATTAATAATTAAAAATATTTAATCTATTAAATCATAATTTTTTTATATGTTATAATAAATTATTCAAACATTAGTTCATGTCACATATATAAATACGTTTTCTAGAAAAAGTATGTTCTTTATATTTAAAAATTCTATACAGTAAAATAATCAAAAAAATTAACTAAAAATATATAAATTTGTTCATAATAATGTTTATGTAGATTTAAAAGAAATAAAAAATAAAATTTTACCAAATTTATGTTTAATTTAAAGGAAATACAAAAAATTGGTTTTTTTAAAAGTACTAATTATGTCTCTAAAATGTTAATAATAGGTTTTATAAATTCAACATATTATATTTAAAATATATTTTTATATAACAAATACATTTTGAGAAATTTATAGGTTTTAAACCCTTATAGTTCATTGTTATAAATTCATAAAATTATTCTTTTTGGTAAAAATATATTTTCTCTATTCACTAGAGAATTAGTTATTTTATAAAAATATGAAAAAATCATTTTAAGATAGTAATATGATAATAAATAAGAAAATTATGTTAATGTAGTCTAATAAATATTAAAATTTATCTTTTAAATAAATGCATTACCTAAGGCTCTTGACATTTTATATTTTGTAACAGTTTTGGGATGTTGTCGTTACCTATTATAGTTGGGTCTTGAGTATTAAACCACTGAAATAAGATTGATAATGTAATCATACAAAATAATTAAGAAATAGATTTTTATGGATTAATTTTTTTAGTCTGGATATCCTAATAATTTTTCTATGGCATCTATGGTCATAAAAAGATGTTTAAAAATTTAAACATTGTCCGAATTTCAATAGAAGGGAAGAAAATTACTCAATCACGTTGATAAAACTTTCAAACTCTAAAATATTTTCAAAATAATTATATAATTATTTAGAAAATAAAAATAGAAAAGAAAATTAAATTTTATATTAATAAGATAGGATACTATATTTATGATATGTTGTAATATGTGTTCGAAAATATGAAAACCTAAGTGAGCTATTACCATTATAGATGAAAAAGGATGATGGTGATAAATCCCTTTCCTGGAACATTTAACTTTATAGGTTCTAGGAGAAATACCTTTTATATATGATTCATGGTGAGTTATTTTTATTTTTATAGAAAATTGAAGATGAAAAAAAATGTTTAAAATAGTTTAGAATATATCTAGAAGGAAACCATGTAATGGGAAGATTTGGGAGCAGTAGTCTATGCAGGAAATTGTTTGATAGAACTTAAGTGAAACTAACTAATGTTTATTAAGGATTATAGATAGTGAATTATCTAATAAAGGCATTTTGAAGAAATTTTTCAGATGTTTGATGAAGGTTGGAGATATACTATAAAGGATCTATACCTAATAGGATTATACTAGAATTTATTTTTTTTGGATAATAAAATTAGTTTAGTCTTTAAACTTTAGAATTATTTAGAAGTTTGATAGATTTGTTTAGCTAAAGAAGAAAAAATTTATAAGACCATCATCATATGAGATTTTGTGATGATTTAATATAACATTGATAATTTTTTAGAGACTTTATGTTGAGTTCCAAAATAAATGGATTGAAATTAGATGACTGGAAAATTGTGTAATTCATTTTAAGGATTTTATAAAACATTTCATTTTTATAAGATGATTTAGTAATTTTAAAATATATATGTTTTCTGAATGACAGTGTAGTAGTTTTTTAATGTATTATAATAAGATATGTCTATTTTGTAAGATACCTATTTTCATAAGATATATAGATTTTCTAGGACACCATATTTTGGTATGATTTTGAGTTATCATAATATGATTTCAATTTATAATATTTTATATTGAATGATAATCTATGAACTATATAATTTTAATGGCAGATTTCAGATAACTCACTCATATGATGCTTTGTTCCATTCTTCATTAGATAAAAATCATAATAAAACAAGTGAATTTGGATAAAATCTTAGTTAATGGAAGAAAAATTGACTCCATTGAATTGATGATCAATTCAAGATATTATTGAAGGAAAAATAATAGTTCCACATCTGATAAAGGAGTGCCAAAACATAATTATGCATACATCCATGCACATGTAGAAGAATTCAATATGAGTTAAAGCCATGAATTTTATGGAATAATAGAGATCCATTACTACTAAAATTTGTTGGGTATCCATAAATAATTTATTGTGAATAATATATATTATTAATTATATAAATCTAAATACTGATGTAGAAGAATAAGAGATAGTGATAAAAAATAGAAATACTTTTAATAAACTTTATACTGATGAGAATTCAACCATTTGAAGAAAGAGAATATGATAATACTACAATATAATGATCATATATGTATTGAAATTAGGTAACATAACTAAATATTTAATAACCCACATATCAAGGAAGAAGGAGATAAAGGACCACAATATAGTTTAATGACATAAGAATAAATTAAAGAATTTAAATATAGAAATTTTGGAGGAAGAGTAAGACTGATTTGATAATAATGAAAATAGGAGTGATAGAATTCATACACAATGGTTGTTTGAATGGATCCATTCAAGGACCATGGGATTTAGTCAACACCGATTATAGGCCATACTAGCTATGAGGGTATAAGACTATATGGTGATGTGTAAGTATCTTTTAGTGTGATACTAGAAAACCTAGTTGATTTTTTTATAAGCTTGGGGCAAGTATATGTATTATTACAACATTCACTTATGGTGGAAGAATCTATGATTGGGGAGTATAACCAATCTCATAAATGTGATAGATTTTCATCTAAGGTATGAAACTTGTAAATAACAACTCCACACGAGGAATTTATTTATTTCATTATTTAAGTACTGACAGGAGGCATGATAAGGGTGGTTCACGATCTTAACTAGTCAAAGAAATTATTTTAATAGAAAATATTTAATTAAAATAGATTACTAGTACACCCATCCCCCTTTGAATTATCTCTTCGATCTTGGGATATTGAAGTTGTATCATATCTTTCTAGGTTTTCCCTAAAATATACACCCATTATTAAATATTTCATGATGCCTTAGTTTGAGAGTAATGCAGTAAAGATGCAGAAATTTCAGGTTTTTTTAAATTATTTGGGATTATTATGAGTTTGTGAGAATTGACAGCGTGTGATTCCAAGGCACATGTGCCCGTAATAGATATTTGAGATTTTTAAAGGTAAGTTCTGTAAACGTATGGGAAAAATTTTCTATCTTTTGAACCGGTTCTCTAAATTGAAATATGGGAGCACCGTCGAATCCGCCGATCCGAGATTCACTTAAGAGAAGCTTCATTTAAACCATCCTCAGTCGAGATAAAACAATAAATTTTGGACCTTACAAGAAAAACATAAAAATGTTATTTTATTTCTTTTCTGTAACTATTGAGCGGTGGTGGTGAGACCCATAACTTGTCAATCCATTTAATAGATTGAATCTTTGGTTTTGTAACCTTGACGTTATAACATTAAATGGAGTTCATAAATGAACTACATTAATTCCATTAAGCACGTTGGGATCCTCTTTCTATTTAATCAAATCTCGGGCATGGGTTTTATGCATGAAGGTGAGAAACCTCTGAAAAAGTGTTGTGGTAACTTCCACCGTGGAATGGAAGCCTGGATGATAATGTTAGAGAAATCGAATCAGGAATGATGAACGCTAGTGGCTTCGTCAAGTGAATATTCTCCTTCCACCACCATGAAATCTCCAACGAAATCCAAGGTCAGGGGTTTATTTATTAAAGATTATCTTCGATGATTTGAATAATCTATCGCTTGATATAATCCAAAGGTAGAGGGAACATGCCAAACGAACAAGGCTGGACCCTCAGCCACATCATTCATGTTGCGTTCTTTCGAGGAAAAATTTCTAAATCGACAGAAAACAAAAACCAGGAGGCAAAAAATGACGAAGACATCCTAAGAGGCCCATATGAACGTCCAAAAGGAATAATGGATCACTGGAGCCCACTTGTTGTTCTGAATAAGTCCTGTCGGTGCCGACTTGCGAAGGAGGTAGCCGACACTCACCATCTGCAGAAGGAGGCGGTGCTGCTCGATGCCTCGGTGGGCGGACATGCGACCAACTCTTGGATGGAATGAAGGCGGGAGCCGGGGTGTTGTGGAATGCCACGATGAGAAGGCCAAAACAATGAAGCCACATCAAAGGAGGGGATCCACTCCCTGCAGGTCCTGAGGGTGACGAGGCAGCGCTACCTAACTTCACCATTTAAAGAGCCAAACAGATCTTTGAGACGTTTAGAATGCGGAGCACATGACCCCTACATGGGTCACACTAGCTGAGTCATACCCAGACTAGGTCAGGTTGACCAAAACTGGTTTGTCTTACTAGGTCAGATCAGACTCGAACCCCTCTCAGGACTTGATACGCTCAAATGATCGTATCTTGCGAACCAGACGTCTGTTTGATGAATCTTCTGTGGCACTAGAATCCTTGGAGCGAGACAGTCCTTTTGAGATAATCCACCTGAATTTTGGATAATGATGGAGTATGGCTGGGTTGGATCATTCCTCAATCCCACTGGACCCCCACACTAAAATGCCTATAACTCACTGACTGAGCGTCTAGTTGATGCACTATCTGTTGAATTGGAACCCTTACAATATTGTAGATCAATAGATAAGTTCTTCTTGGGAATTCATGCTAGGTGAAAAATGACCAATGGATTGAGGAGCAGTTTCTAGTAGAATCAAGTGTGTAATGAGTGGGAATCCAGTGGCTGGATGTGAGGTGGAGGTTGGAGAAAGATTATATGGAGGTTAGTACTGAGCAATCTTGTGTGGTCAGCACCTAGAGATCTTGTGTGGGTCTACACCTAGCGATCCTCTGTGGCTCAGTACTTATCAATCCTACGGGGATCAGCACCTAGCGAGCCTGTGTGGATCAGTACTTGGAGGCCCATTTGGATAAGCACATAGCTACCATGTGTGGATCAAAACCTTATAATCCTGTGCGGATCATCACCTAGCTATCTTGTGTGGATCAGTACCTATTGATCCGATGTGTGTCTTGCAGGGGTTAGTACATATCGATCCTAAGTGGTCGGATCCTATGCGAGTCTTGCATGGGTTAATACCTATAGATATTGGGTGAGTCATATCTTATGTGGGTTAGTTGGTGTTAGTAGCTATCTATCATGTGTGGGTCAGACTTCGTATGGTCAACATCAGTGTATCTTGGAAGAATAATATGATCAATATTTATAACTAATCATCTGTACTTCTGTATTTTAGTTATACCTAGTTTTGAGATGATTCTTTTTCTTTGTTATTTTTGTTTAAGATCATGCTTTGTGGTTTTCCGTTGTGGAATTCTGAGAGACCTTCAGGGGTCTCAGGGTCCCTATTGGGTATTGCCACACTCACCACTGCACGAGATTCACCCACACCTTGTTATGTTTTTTTGAAGATGATGGGCAACCTTGACTGAGAATCAGGGAGCTAAGACCAAAAGGTGGACGATGATGATGTTTTACGTGGAGAGATAAAGAGATGAGATGTACCAAACCATCTGGTTGGATCCTTAGGGGAGGATCTCAGGATATGTTTTCTATTTTCAGATATAGTTGTATCTTTTCAGTTAATCTTGTATTCCATTCCCATTACATTCAATACACACCCTTACTATTGTAGTTTTTCTTCGTTGTTACGTCTTGTTGTGTTCTTAGACTGTGTTTTTGTACATGTTTAAAGAAAATGGAATCCCATTTTAGGGATACACATTTCTGGTGATAGTCACCAACCCCTGGCCTATAGAAGGCAGGCTTGGGGTTGTCACGACTCAGGCCCTTGGGGGACAGGTTGTGACAATGTGGTATCCAAGGATTCAGTTCTACCGAAAAACTAGGACTTTGAAGTTTACAATAGAGCAATAGTGTCAAGTGTTTTGAGTGTGGTTTTCAGTTCAAGGCATCCAAAGTTGGTCCAACAGCTGATATATTCATACCCCAGAACCCTGAATTCTGATTTCTGACTTAGTGCATGAAAGCACTGATTGCGTGTGTTTTGGAAATGTTTTTACTTTTATCTCTTTTGAGTCAGATCACCTGGTATAACTTATTGACTGTGGAACAATTGTTTCTTTTCATGATTCCACCACATAGACAGCCATCCAAAATTGCAGAGAGAGTACACGTTGATGGCCCACCGATCAACGAAGCTTCAGTGCAGGTCCCTCTTTCCATGTTAGCACCTTCGGGCGGTGCACCAGCAGCAGCACCACTTATTGGGCATCAGTTTCCACCAGCCCCACTAGTGGATGGTGCATGCCAACTGAGAGCATATCATGAGTTCCTGTAGTATATTCCTCCAAGTTTTTAAGGCAAGACAGATCTACAGCTAGCTAAGGACTGATTGGAGACTGTGGCATGAGTTTTCTGCATAGATGGGACACCAGCAGAGCAGATGGTGATTCTAGATGTGATTCTTTTTCTAGGGACTACAGAAATATGGTTGAGCCTGATGATTTAGTTACATGATTAGGAGACACTCACCTGGATGGACATTTAAAGCCTTTTTTGGGCATAGTTTTTCCCATCAATATTATCATCTTTGTGTATTCAGGAGCTTCTGCACTTACAGCAGGGCAAGTAGCCCGGTACTTGGCGAGATTCATTGACCACTCTCACAAATCCACTGAAATGGTATGAGAGACATTATTTAGGGAACAAACCTTTCCTCATGGTCTTATGTGAGATATCAGAGAATTTATGATATCGATGAGTATCCCGACATAGGCTAGAGTGCTCGAGCGAGCATTGTTGGTGGAGAACTTCTTAGCTGAGTAGAAACTGATGGTGAGAGTCACCACTAGATGAAAGGTAGTTGAGTCATCTATAGGAGGTAGTAGGTAGATTACACTGAGGTCCAGGTAGGCCTGACCATCCATTTGATGACCCTAGTATTTAGGGTTGGAGGTGCATGGCTCGTGAGGTAGAGGAGGCTATATGGGATGCATAATGTGCTTTACGTGCAGCGGGCTGGGCCAGATGGATCGTGACTACCCGAATCACCATACTGATGATTAGATGACAGTCGAGGGACCATCATGGTAGAAGTAGAGATTCGAGCGAGGTGGTCCATTGGGTGGTAGGCATGGTAGAGGAGAGAGCCATGCTACAGGCGGTGGGTGACGATTTGAGGTTCTACCACCACCAAAACCCTGTGGTCCTCCCCAACCTTAGGGAGCAAGTGGACATGGGTGAGAAAAACTATAGGCAGTAGAGGACTATGACCACAGGGTTCTGGAGATAATTAGATGTACAATCTGTGTCTATTCCACCCTAGCTATAGTACTTATAGACATAGGTGCTGTTCATTCTTTCATTACCACGTCACTCGTTCAGAGCTCGGCGATTCCGATGGATCTATTTGCTTGATCCTTGTGATTAGAGACTCCAATGGGAGAATATTCTACGATTAAACACTGTTGTAGCTAGTGTGAGATCACTCTAGGAGGTGAGAGCTTTGGATGTGATCTCATAGTAGCTGCGTCGAGGCCTCATGATGTCATCATGGGTATGGACTGGAAATCCATAGTCTATTCTTAGATCGACTATTTTAGGCGCAAAGTGCGGTGTGTCTGTTAGGATGGGATCATGTTTACCTTCATCAGTGAGGAGTAAACCTTTGGAGAACATGATGAAATATCTCAGAGAAGGGTATAACCGATTACTCATTAGTTGGATAGCTTCAGTCTCGAAGAAATTGATGTGAGGATTCTGTGTTATCCTGTAGTGGTGGACTAATATGTTGATGTATTCCCTGATGATGTTCTGGGACTACCTCTTCATATAGAGGTTGATTTTCACATTGAACTATTTCCTAGGATGAAACTGATATCTACACCAACATATCGGATGGCTCCCATGGAGCTTCATGAACTGGGGGTGCTGTTGGAGGACTTATAGAGAAAGGGGTTCGTAAGGCCCTAGGTTTTTCCATGGTCATCCCTGATCCTGTTTGCCAAGAAGGCAGATAGGAGTCTAAGGATTTGTATGGCCTACTGTCACCTTAACTAGGTGATCGTGAAGAACAAATATCCTCTATTGAGTATTGATGATATCTTCGACAAGGTGAAGGGACCTCATTGGTTTTTGAAGATAGACCTCAGATCAGGCTGTCACCATCTCATGGTACATGATGAGGACATACCAAATAAAACCTTCAGATATCGGCATGTCTATTACGATTTATCGTTGTTCCCTTTTGGAAAGACCAATGCTCCATTATTGTTCATGGGGCTCATGAATAGAATCTTCTGTCCATACCTCGATTGCTTTTTGGTGGTCTTCATTAATGGAATCTTGATATTCTTGACGTCAGAGGAGGAGAACGCCACACTCCTGTAGATAGTTCTGAATACACTCTGAGAGCACAATATTTATGGAATTCTCTCTAGGTTCCCGTTATAGATATAGGATGTCCACTTCTTGGGTCATGTTATCTGAGAGGCCAGAGTTACAGTGGATCCAGTAAAGGTAGAATAAATTCTTGCTTGGGAGCCACCTTGGAGTGTGACCTAGGTGCAGAGTTTATTAGTATTGGATGAATAGCACCAGAGGTTTGTGCCTGTCTTTTCCAGGATAGCGGTACTCTTTTCATCCTTGATGAAGTAGGGGAAACCTTTATTGTGGACAGAGAAGTTCCAATAGAGTTTTCAAGAGCTGAGGCAGAGACTGACGAGTGACCCCATCTTGAGGCTACCAAAAGAAGGTGTTGGGTATGTATTCTACTGCAACGCATATGGGACCAGACTAGGTTGTTTCATAATGAAGGATCAAGAGGCGATCACCTACTTCTCATGAAAGTTGAGACAAACTGAGATTAACTATGCTACCCATGACCTAAAGTTAGCATTAGTAGTCTTTGTACTGAAGATGTGGAGGTCCTACTTGATGGGTGAATAGTTTACTTTGTACTCTAATCACAATATTCTCAGGTATATATTCTCACAGAAGAACCTAAACATGAGACAATGATGATGGCTAGAGTTTATCTAGGACTATGAATTTGAAAAAATCTATACTTTTGGAATAGGAACATAGTAGTAGACGCACTCATCTGGAGGTCTGGTCTACAGTTACTGAGTGAGGCAATAGAGAAGCTAGCCGCATTGTAGATATTTTTCATGGATAGATATGGAGAAGCTTCTATGAATGTCAATCCCCCACATCTACAATTATCATGGGAGGAAAAACATTGGGACGTTTACTGTGAGGCCTGATGTGCTCATATCTCCTCAGTACAGGCTACTGAAGAATTTTATGAAGGTGGATAGCACTTCTTCCTCTTCTAAGGACACAACATGGTAACCGGGATTCTACAAGAGGAGGTGTTGAGGGAGTTCCATAAATCCAATTTAACTGTACATCATGGAGTGGAGAATATGTACCAGGACCTCTAAAATTAATACTTGTGTCCCGGGATGAAGAGATAAGTGGAAAAGTTCGTATCTCGGTGCCTCACTTATCAGCAAGTGAAGACTGAGCATCAGGTACCAGCGGGCTTAACTCATCCACTTGATGTACCAGAGTTGAAGTGGGATGGTATCTCCATGGACTTCATGACAAGGCTACCACATAATTCCAAGGACCAAAATTCCATCTGAGTGGTTTTTGACCGATTCACCATGTCATCCCACTTCCGACCCATCCGAGAGAAAGGATCAGTAGAGGGATTGAGACACCTCGACGTGCAAGAGACTGTGAAACTAAATGGGTTGCCATCGGAGATATTTTCAGATCGCAACACACATTATATATCCTAATTTTGGAAGGGATTACAGTAGGTTTTCGGGGCTCAGAGACGCTTGAGCACTATATTCCATCCTCAGAAAGATAGTCAGATAGAGTGGACCATACAAACACCTTAGGACATGCTTCATGATAGGGTCCTCAATTTTGGCTGTAGTTGGGAGGACCACCTTCCCCTGGTGCAGTTCTCATAAACCTATAGTTATCACTCCACCATCCGCATGGCTCCATTTGAGGACATGTATGGAATAACATTAAGTTAACCTATTTGATGGATAGTACTAGGGGAGCCAGCACTTATGGTTCCGAAGATGGTTTAGGAAATAACATAAAAACTGTATATTTTCCAAGAGTGGATAAAGATTACACAGAGACATCAAAAGTCATATTCCATTGGGAGACATGGACCCTTGGTGTTAAAGGAGGGAGTCCATATCTTCTAATGATTCTCACCCCAATTAGAATTATAGAGGTTTGGCTAGGGTGGCAAGCTATCTTTGAGGTTCATCAGACCTTTCTAGATCCTCAGAAGAGTAGGTAAGGTGGTGTACCATCTATATCTTCTCCCATAGATGCACTAAGAGCATAATGTATTACACATGTTGCAGCTGAGAAGATATGTGAATGATCCATCCCATGTTATCGTCTAAGGATAGTTGGACATCTATGATGGGGAAACGTTTGCATAGTTTTTTTGGAGATAGAGGATCAACAAAAGAGGGTCCTTTATGGGAGGTTGATTCCTCTAGTGCGAGTTTGTTGGAAATACATGAATCTTTAGGAGAGTACATTGGAGCTGGAGGCTGAGATATATGCTCAGTACCCCCATTTGATTCCTTAGTTTTTTAGTAGATTTTTGGTATGAAAATACCTATGGTGGGGTGAATTTAAAGACTCAGAAATTACTTGTAATTTTTTTAAAAATTATTTGTGAATATTATGAGTCTGTGAAAATTGACAGTGCATGATTCTGAGGTCCGGTGTGCCCAGAATAGAATTTTGAATCTTTTTAAGGTACGTTCAGTAAATTTATGGTCAACATTTTCTAACTTTTGAAACTATACTCGAAATTGAAATCTTAGAGCACCATTGAATCCACAACACCAAGATTATATTAAATAAATTTTACTTCAACCGTAGTAGGTCAGGAGAAAAAGTTGAATTTTGGACATTATAAGAAAAATAACAAAATAACTTAACAAAGTTATTTTATTTCTTTTCTGTAACTATTGAGCAGCGGTGATGGGACCCAAGACTTGTCTTTCCATTTAGTGGGTTTAATCTTCTATTTTGTAACCTTGACATTGTATCATTATATTTAGTTCATAAATGAACAACATTAATGTCATGAAACACCTTTTGATCCTCCATCTATTTAATAGAATCTCAGACGTGGGTTTTTGGAATGAAGGTGAGGAACCTCTGAAGAAGTGTTGTAAAGACTTCTAAAAAGGAACAAAAGCTTGAATGGAAACATCAGAGGAATAAAATAGGGAATGAAGAACACCGACAGCTTCATCAAGCGTGGATTCTCCTTCTACCACAACGAAATATCCAACAAAATCAGAGGTAGGGTGTTTCTTTATTATAGATTATATTTGATGATTTGAATAATATTTTTCATGTTATAATGATAATGAAGAGCATGTGGGATAAATGAACAATGTTGGACCCTCCGCCTCTGCATTAATGTTGCATTATTTAGGGAAAAATTTCCAACTTGATGGAAAGTGGAAATCGGGAGGCACGCAATGACAGTGGTAACCAGGGAGGACTGTAGGTGCATGTGGAAGGATGAACAGACCACTAGAGACCACATGATGGCTAGTGGATATCCTACCGATGTGGAACCAATGAGGCAGCACCAGAAACTGGCAGTGGCTAATGAAGACAGTGGCTGGCGCTCACCAGTCGTGGAAGGAGGCAACGCCGCTCGGTGTCGTAGTGGACGAACATGCGTTCGATGCTCGGCTGGCTGCAGAGGGGGGAGGCAGCATGCCTCCACATGCCATGGTGACCAGGCTGCAGCTATGAAGCCGTAGAGATGAAGGGGACCCACTCCCTTTAGATCCTTCAGGCGATGAGGCAACACCAACTGGCGATGCCATTTAATGATCTGAACGACTCTTTGAACCGTTTGGGATGTGGACCGTGGGACCCCTACATGGGGCACACTAGCTGGAAGGCTGAGCCTCCGTGGCCTGGCCCAGTCGGGCCTGCTGTAGCCTGACCCAACTGGGATGGTCCAGGCTGGTTCGGGCCCGACCAGACCCAAACCCCTCTCGGGCCCTGATACATTCAAAATGCCATATCTTGCAAACCGAACATCCATTTGACGAATCGTCTCTGACAATGTGATCCTTGGAGAAAGAAGGTCCTTTTGAGATACAGAACCTGAGTTTTGGAGAAATTTTCAGTATGGATAGGTTGGATCATAGCCAAATACAACTGGGCCATCAGCACTAAAATGATAATTACTCACAGACCGAGTGTCTGGTTATCGTGCTATCTGTTTTGTTGGAACCCTTATAATGTGACAGATCATTGGGTAACTTATTTGTGGACTTTATTCTAGTTGAACAATGATTGTTTTCTTGAGGATTAGTTTCATCTGGAATCAAGCATTCTATGAGTATGAATATAGTGGCAGGCTGTGAGACAAGGTTTAGAGATAGATCATACAGAGGTTAGTAACGAGCGATCCTTTTTGGGTCATCACCTAGAGATCCTATGTGGATCAGCACCTAGTGATCTTGTGTGGATCAGTGCCTAGAGATCCGGTGTGGATAAGAAACTAGAAATCCTATGTGGATCATCACCTAGCGACTCTATGTGGATTAACAACAAGAGACCCTGTGTGAATCAACACCTATAGATCCTGTGTGGATCATCACCAAGTGATCCAGTGTGGATCAACATTAATTGATCCTGTGTGGGTCTTGTGGGGATTAGTACCTATCAATCCTAGGCGGGTCAAGTCCTATTTTGGTTATCCAGGATTTGTACCTATCGATCCTATGTGGTTCTGACTCTGTATGTTCAGATACAATGCCTCTTGACTGAATAAGATGAATAAGCTTTACAAATAATCATATGTACATCTATACAATAATTATAACCAGTTTTGAGTTGAGTCTTTTGATTTTTTGTGTGTGTTTGTGATCGAGAATTGTGGATTTACTTTGTGGAATTCTATTAGACCTTTGGGGGTCTCAGGGTCCCTACTGAGAATTGTTATACTAACCCCTTCATGGGCTTCGTGCGCACCTTGTTGTGTCATGTACAGATGATGGAAAACCTTGAAAGAAACTCAGGGAGCTAGGACCTGACGGTGGATGATGATGAAAGTTGATGTAAAGAGATGCAGCAACGTTCAATACCTAACCTTTAGGTAAGATCCCAGGTGGACGATCATATGAGATGTTTTCTATTTTCAATTGCAGTTATATGTTTTCCATTGGGCTTATATTTAATCCCCTTTAATTTTAGTGCACAACCTTACTACTACATTATTAATTCGTGGTTACATCTTGTTGTGTTCTCAAAATATTTGTTTTTATAAGATTAAAGCCAATGTCTTCCTATTTTAGGGATATGACTTTTCTAGTGCTAGTCACCAACCCCTGGCCTATAGAAGGCAGGTAGGGGGTTATCCTGACTCGAGCCCTAGGGGACGAGTCATGAAAAATTTATTATTCCGTTTTAGTAGAAACCTTGGTGTTTCAAATAATTTTATAAAAATAATTTAGAATAAATAAGAAAATATTTTTTCAAAAAATTCTAAGAATAATTAGAGTTGACTAATAATTTAAGTTAGTTAATGATTGGTACATCAGTTTTTGAAGGAAAAAGTTAAAACAGCGAAGTGGAGGATTCTAATAGACTAGTTGAAAAAATCCATTTTAAAGTAAATGATTACTTGAAAATGGTTTTCGGTGATTTTTTCGCTTATATATTTTATTATATTTAGAAACTAGATGTTCCTAATAGAAAACCGTTGATGGATTAAAATGCTTTACAAAAAGATTTTTTGTAATAATTTTAAAAAATTAACACTCTCATCAAGGAAATAAAATCCAAAAATATATCACTACAGATAAATAACAACGATTCATAAATGGATCAATATTTATTGTAATATGATATTTACGATTAATATGAATATAATATCTATGTATTAGGAGAACATTAAAAAGAAGCTGACACTGCTATAGATTCACAATTAGAGATCAAATCCAATAGGACCAAGGACCTAGAATCTTCCATGTAAGAGTCACAAAAATTTGATTAATATGAAATGAAAATATTGGAGAAGGAATGGGAGTAATATTTTATATCATTTTTTTATAAGAATAATTCCATCAATATATAGTTCCCTAAACATTTTACAAACCTAAGAATTAGGGAATCAACATCAGCTCTAAATCATGAACCTGTTAAGAATAATGATTCTTCCTCCAAAATATTATAAGATGAATAAAATCCCTAAAAGGTATCATGATTGTAGAAAAGGGAGATTCAAATTATCTTGAGAAAAATCTAAATAAAAATATTAGATAAATGTAATCCATAAATCAGAAAATGTTTTATACACTTGTATTGATTCAATTGGTTATCAAAATAAAAAAAATTACATTCTAGAAAATTATAGATAATGGAAATCGATGAGATACAAACTAATAGTTTAGGTCTAAATCAGAAAATATTAAATAAAAAATTCTTCCAGAAAATAACTTCAAATATTTGTGATTAAACTGAAAAACTACATAGATTTAATTCAATCTAGAATGAAAACATGTAGAATAAAGGAATATTTATTTGCTAATATTGGTTCTATGGGTAGTTAGGAAACAAGGATTGAGATTGTAGGAATTTATTTTCAGTACATAGAGAATAATAAATTCCTCCATTTAGGGGGATTAGAGACCGGGAATTAAGGGGAGTTCTTTAGTGTAATTATAAAACTCATAAAGAAGATAATTCTCCTTTCCAATAAAATATTTTGATTCTAAGATTCATTTTGTGAAAATTATAACTAATGAGGTTAGATATATGAAGTGTGATTTTATTTTCCAAGCTTTCAATACACTAATTTTATGGGTTTTCTATAGTATAAAAATTTTAAACAATGAAATGTATTTAGTCTGAATCAATGAGAAAACAAAATAAAGGTTAAGAGAAAAATTTTCTCATGAATTCCTACAATAATATTGTGAAAGATGTTAATCCCAAGTGGAGTTTCTTTTATTGTGTAATGATATCCGCTTCTTGGATCATTGAAAAAATCCCAGTAGGTCATAATTAAAATAATGATTTATAATTAAATAATGGAATTAATCCAAACAATGTACAAAAGGATTAGTCTTGTGGTTTAGATCCCAAATGAATATTTTCTTATGGAAGGTTACATAAAGGATGTGAAGAAACCTTGTGTATACTACAAGAAAACTAATTTTTAAAATAGGGAATTGAAATAGTTTTGACCGAATAATTGAATATGGTTAGTGATGTTGCGAAATCCTGAGAAAGTGAATATTCAAAATGGTAGTAGGTTATTTAAATAAATAAGTACATGTATTTAATGAGAGGTTGTCAAAGAATTATGACATAGTGTTCTTAATGATCTATGTAGATGGAGAAAGAATTAATTATAGTTATAAAGGACTTCATAACCATCTTATAATATCTATAAGAATTACATTAAAAATATGATTTGAGCACCATGATACACATTTTTATTTCTATAAATTTTACAAATAAAGATATAAAAAATAATAAACCTATAAAATATGTTCTAACTAAGAAATATGATTTTTTAAAAACAAATAGGATACCATAATGAGTAATTATCAATAATATGGTATTAAAAAGAAGTGAGTTTCTAGGTTTGTATACAAGTCTAATCACTACCACTCTTAATAAGAATCTGATTTGAAAGCACAATTATTATATTGATTGATTATTTATACTAAAATATTGGGAATTAAAGAATATAAGACTAGATGGAGCTAGATAAGGGTTGTAATAACTATAAAATGAGAAATATGAGACTATCATGGATTTATACTGAAGAAAATAAATAATGATTAAGAAGAGGTATGTAAAACACTTTCCCATTAGATTTTAATTATCAAACATGATATATGAAGGTGGTTATTTTTATGTTAAAATGGGTAGGTTAACAACCTCACACCTAGAACCTATTGAATATTTTATTTAGATAAATGAATGTGTCTATAAACACGAAATATGTTTTAAAAAATTACTAAAGTTAGAAATTTGGTCATTGTATAACTGATATAGATTAAAGGATATAATTTATGGTTATGTTAAATCAATTTTTTTTTCAATATTGGTTTAAACCACATATACATATATTTTTCTAACTAATTGCCCATTAAAAAATTAATTTGTTCCATCCTTCTATTATAATTGGATTAATAAATAATTATAAATTAAAATGATGAATGGGTTTTTTTCGAAATTTCATGAATAGGAAATTTGGTGACCAATGAATATCTTCTCTTATATTAATAAATTTACTTTTATTATAAATAAGGTAGAGAAGAAAAGTGTTCGTTGAAGCACACAAATTTACAAATAGGTTTAAGTGCATTATAATAAATCTAAATTGGTATATTGAGTATCCAAAATATAAATTGTTTGTGATGTAATTATGTGAGGTTATTATGATGATGATAAGATACAAATTTTTTTAGGTATATTCTTGATGAAGATGATTTAGCTACTAAAATTACAGATGGAGAGTGGAATATGGTGATGATGCAATTGCTTTTATTGTTTTTATATAATAAATATATGGAAAAATGTATTTATATCTAATTACTTGTGACATATTTTTAAAGTTAATGTTAAGTGATGGTGAGGAGACTATATTTATGGTTTTTTAAAATAATTTTTTATTGAATCCAACTAGATGGTAGATTGATGAATGGTAATTTAAGAAGAAAATATTTAGTTAGAATGGAGGAAAAATCAACCAAAGTTTCATGGGAATCAAGGATAATAAATTTTATTATAAATTTATTTTGATTATTGTTTAAAACATTTGAAGATTTTTTGAGATATGTATTGTATGCTCTAGGATCATTTAGTGAATTCCAAATTTTTTCTACTCGGTATAAAAAATTTGGAAATGTTTTGGAATTTCATAAAATATTAAAATTTCAGAAGACATTGGAAGTAAGATTAATAAAAATGGATATGTTAATAAGTTATTAAGAAATTGTGATGATTTTTTTTGACATTGATAAAGTTCACAAGATTTTATGTTGAGATTATAAGGTACTGATCTCTATGTGAGATGATTTCCCTTGTGTGTAAGTTGTTTTCATGATATCATAAGAAATATTAGTATGGTATGATGTTTTTTGATATTTTAAGTTATCATGTTTCTATAGTTCACAATAGAATTTGAATAAGATATTTCCCATAATATATTTAAATTTATTAAGATACTATTTATTGTAAGATATATCCATTATAGAAGATAAATTTGTTTCATACGATATTTAGTTATCATAATAAATTCTCACTATTATGATATTATAATTTTAAAAAATTTCGAAAACATCAAATTATGAAAGAAGATTTCAGACAACTAAACCAAATGATTATATATTACATTCAATATTTTATAACATGAAAATTATTCAGGTTCATTATGATTAATTTTATTTTAAAATGAATAATCCTTAAATTATGTGATTGAAGATCAAGAAATTATGTAGTGTAATTATGAAGAAGAGTTCCAAATAGAAATTAAAATTTCTACATCAAAATGATGCATGCTGGCAATCATATATGAAAAATTCTCTGTGGAATCTAACCACAATTTTTACTTAGAAGAACATTATGATATATTAATATCTACTGAAGAATAATATCTTGATATTTGTGGTGAATTATTAAGGAAATATTTAACTTAGATATTTTGTGATATATTCATTTAGGAGTCAAATTATATAAATAAAAAATTTTGAATAAAATATATCACATACCACTAATATTTATTGAGCTTCCATAATTTAACTATAATGTGTAATATTCATGATTAATTACATGAATTTTAATATTTACTCTGATGAATAGAAGAATTGGGAAAAATAGAACCCCTTCAACACTACTTTATACTAAAGTTACTTCAACCATTCAAAGAATGATCGAAAGAGAACCTAGTAGAGTTAAAATTTGGTTTTAATTTTTTTATAAATTAATGAGAACAAAATGATATATAATAGTTCATATGTATCAATGAATAAAGATAATAATGCTTATGTTGCATCTTCATTAGTGAATTAATTCATGAGGAATCAATCTAAGTATACTTAGAGGGGAAAAGGGTAATTGAGGTGATAAAAAAGATAGGTTTTTTAGAAAATATAGATTTTTTTTAGAAGTTTCATTCACTAGTCATGTGAGGTAGTCAAAACTAATGGGTTTCCAAACTAGCTATGAGGGATGTATATTATAGTGTGTAATATAATGATCTTCTAGTACAATGTGTGAACATTTAGAGGTATTCTTTATTTTCATGGTGTGAGGTTTTTTGTTATTACCATTTTTTTATAGTGGAAAAATATATGATTTAAGATACTAAAAATAATAATAATTTGGATTACTATTTCCATGAATGTGATAATACTTGTTTAAAACCACTGTTTCCTGTGACATTTTTGTAACATTATTAGGGTTAGTCCATGAGACACTAGAATTTATGATCAAGAACACCACCATTTATAGAGGATGATTTATATAGAGATTAAATAATTAAAGGGATCACTTTTTAACCCACTCTTAGTGATTTCATCATACTCAAGCACTATATAAAATAATAAAAAACCATAATACCTCATTCAAATGAGGGTAATTTTAGATTATTTCAATATTTTTAGAATATTACCCAAAGGGATTAAATAATAAACAATATATAGTCACTCATGGTAATTAAATACATAACTAGGTTATATATTTGTAAAATTTTTTATAATCCAAATTAGAGAATGAATAATTATCATAAGTAATTTAAATGTTGAGTATATAAATCCATTAAATATATAGTAATTTTTTAGTGTTAAAATATTATTTTATTATTAAATTATCCTCCACATTTTTTTCAAACTACATAAGAAAAGATAATATATCATTTAAAAGTGAGATACTATTGATGAAGATTAATAATTAGAAAAGAAACTATATTTTTTATTTAATTAAAAATTATATTAAAAGAAATAGAAATAAAATAAAATTATTTTATATTAAATCATGTGTCTCCTTCTAAAAACTATTACACTTAATTTTCATAAGTAGACAATATTTATAGTTATCGAAAGTCAGAAGGTTTATGTGGTTCCTTTAATTGTAACCACCACACCATGTTATCTCTAAAAAATATTCATTAAAACTTTATATTAACTTCTCAATTATTAATGTAACACATATACAACTTTAATCCATTTATAGGTTTTAAATCATGAGGTGGCAGATTTGAATATGGATAATTTTATATTTCTAAATCTTGATGAAATCTATGACTCACTGAATTTGATTATCATATAACATCTCAAGTATTTAATGAGATATAGAACATTTTTTTATAAATAACCAATTTATTTTATTGTTTTTGAGTAAAAAGGGGATTTATTTGGTTACAATGTTTTTTGAGAAGAGTATGAGGAGGCTAGTGAATACAGTCCAAGAACTTCATTGCCACCAACTAGCCGAGAAACTTCTACTAGCTAGTCCATTGGATTATTTCTAGCATGGTAAGCCACATGTATCCCCTCAAGGTTGCCTATGATACATAGTATCTAAGTGATGGGATCTAAATAACTTTTTTTAAATAAGGGAAAATGGTTTTTTACCCCTTTATCCTTATTTTTTCTTTAACATGACTTTTACCCACATTATAGTCTTTCGAATCATATTGGGTTCTCTCCCCTCTCCCTTGAACGTCATGAGTGGATCTATTTCATTCTAACTTCAATTTCAACACTATATATTATGTTGGAATGATTATGATAGTTTAATCACAAATATACCTTCATCTCTGGTGGTTTATTTCCATAAAAATATCACACACCATGTCTAATGTAAATACCCCACTTTCATTGATTTTTCGATTCCTTATTTCCTCATATTCTTATTCAATTAAATTAAAAACAGTATATTTTGAGTCTTACATGATCCCTAGTTTGTTGGTCTATATGTTTTCCCCTAAATTTATCTCTATTTAAAAAATTTGTCTTTGTGATAAAACCTAATATTTTAAAATGATGTCATAAAAAATTATACCCCTTTAAGGGAAAAACACTACTATCGATGCTTGAGTATAACATGGGTTGGGATCCGGAGAGTAGAAGACCAAGATATGACTCGATATACTTGTGGATATTAGTATTTATTGTTATTTTGATTATTTTTTATTAGTTTTGTAATGATTTAATGGTTTACTCCAGGATACAATTCATTATATTTTGTATTCGTTGGATAAAATCAATATATCATTATTCTTTTCTTCATTATGACTACTTACCTAACTACTGGTTTGATTGTGTTGCCTTTATTTCCACTAGGTTTCACAATAATAAAATTGGTATATAATCCCGACCATACCATCATACAACCTCTCTACTAGTATTCAACCTCTAATATATAGGGATGAACAATTGAGGACCTATAGCTAACTAGACTAGTTTCATATTAGAGAATGAGACTATGGATTTCAAAAATTTATATTAGAGGTTTATTTTTATATTTTCATACTATTATTAGTTTTTCGAGATGACACTAGGTAGTAAAAAACTTATTCATGAAATTATTCCATTGAGTAGCCAACCCACACGTTGGGGAAGACCATGTTTTCACGATATGAGACTTATACTACTTCAATATTCATCATATTGATGTGAGATTTTCACTATTCGATGACACAACTATTTATTTTTGTTATGTTTAATGGGATTTATAACCTCGGGATTGTATATTATTTGATAATTAGCTTATATATCATCATATACACATAGGTATTTATATGTCCCTAATATTTAAATCCATTCATATGTTATTTATTATAATACATCATTCCCACTTTTTATGAGTTGGTTTTGATGATTAAAATTTCAAACATTACATGGAAACCATTTTTCCTACTTATGGTTTCTTCATCAAAATAAATGGGGAATCCTAAATATGATGATTATGAAATTTAATTTAATCAATTTTAATATTATCAAACTATTTAAAATTTTGTTACATAGGAAAATAATGAACCATCTATATTAAAATGGAGTTCTAATGGTGACACATATGGTGTATAACTTTATTACACAGGAATCTAATTCTATATAAATAAAACATTATTTGTAGACTTAGAAAATTTTAACTCTCAATGTTAAAGAGGAAAATTTTGGTTGTAGTTAAATGAGATTCTAATTACAATAAAATGATTATATACCTCTATATCATTGTATTAGAAAACCATATTATTAAACCATTATGATAAATGATATTAGCATCATTACATATTATGACCCAATGTATGGGTAATTGTATTTAGTTTATTCCGTTGAATAAAATGTGATTATGAGTTATAGTTTGTCTTGTAGAGAGGATTTTATTTTTTATTCATTTCTTATCTATAATTTCATATACTAGAGTTCTGAGTTATGAGGTATTTTCTTGTAAAATATAAATATATAACTCTATGATGGACAAGGATCGAGTTCTAGGAAGGTGTTGATGACCATGCTACTGAGATGGTGAGACCTTCACCATTAATGTACTTTCGATAGTACCATTAGCATAACCAAACATTATTCCACTTATAATGCATGACATGGAAACTAATTCTATATTAAATTTTTACTTTTTATGCTATGTAATTTCCATGTATGTACTTCTATGAGATGCATGAACAATTTATATGTTGACTAGGGATTACCTAGTACAACACCTACCTACTTTATTGGAGGATTATGGTCCCTAGACTACAAATTCTAGGTCGAAATATTTTCATATGATTTTTAATAATTTATAGATTCCTCCATATTTGAGGGTAATTCTCATGTCCTACATGATTAATTGATCTTCCAAGTGATGGGGTGACAGTCTTACTCTAGAAAATCATTATCATGACTTGGTATGAAGGGACTTCTAGACTATATTCTTATTTTACTTATCCATAAGGATTTCAAAAGTAGAATATGAAAGAGAATTTATCCATCTAGATAAAGTTAATATTTCCTTTACCTATTACTAATATCAATTATCTAATTTCAATAACATTTCTCCCATTATTATTGGTGATGAGATATCTAGGTTGAGATGTTTTGAGGGCAATCTAATGATCTCTTTTAGATCAAAAGTGAACATTTGTCAAAAGACAACCATATATGTTATGGTGAACAAGGACTTATCTCCACAAAATTTTTTGGGAAGCTCATAGTTTTGGTTTGGGTGGTTTAACAACTAGTTTAGGAAGCAGATCATCCACTAGAAACATGCACACCCATATGAATTATCATTAGGGAAGTGGTAGACAAGGAGTTTATATTGGATGTTTTTTGGTATTTCAATAGTGTGGTTAGTTGAGTCACATGAAGCCTCACTGTGGTTGGTACCCAGTCAAATGCTGAGTCTATTTGAAAATGGGCCATCACCGAATATTATATAAGAACTTTACACTGATTCTAGGTGTTGGGGGTTCTTCACCAGTTTGGAGATATGGTCCAGGATCATATGCCCATCACTAAAAAGTGTTTGAGTGTAATTCTATTTGTACTGGACATAGATATTTTTGAGGTCAAGGGATCTAATCACAAGATTTACCACACTAGAAGAGTTGATATGCTTAGATAATCAATGTTTTAATTCATTTCCAGGGATTTAGAAACTTCCATCCAGGGATTCATATACATTTGGGGTAGAGTGTGGGATGATATACAATGAGGTGTATGATATTTGTGTACTTAAAATTAGTTTTTTTTAGTTATTTGACATATGGAAACCACCCTCATTTTCATTCTCTGCATTGAAAATGATATTGGGGTTAGATACTAAATAAATATATATGGTTATTCTCCTTGATTCCACCCTATAAATATTATATAAGAGATTTCTCTATTATAGGGAGTCTCCCCTTGAGATAGCTAACTATAATTTTTTATGTTACCTTTACATCTTGAGATCACAGGTTTTGAATTGACTTGTATGATGGATTGACTAGTACAATTTCATGAAAATACCAACTATTATCACTGATGGGTGTCCTCATCATAACATGAGGATAGTAGATATGTTAATATGGGAGATAGGTATGTCTAGGATGGTCATTCTAGAACAGATTGATGTGGTACACGTGGAGTGATGAAATAAATTTCCATTCTTTAACTAGACAATTGTGGAATGGGGAATGATATATTTCCAACAATTGTGGAAAATTTTATGAATGTGTTTTTTGATATCATTTATTAGACACCTCTATTGAGAGTTGTGCAATTTATTGTAACACCCCACGCTTCCACGATATGTTTCTCTATGAATAATTCTATCTCTATCTTTATATGCAACTTCGAGTTCTTGCACACCCCGAACAATCAAACTTGCCATTTAAAAAGCAGTAATGAATAGTAATGCCCACTTTTTGAAAATTTATAAATTTTATTTTTCAAATCGCACTTCATTTTTGGATTCAGAAAATAAAATTTTCTTTGGGTGATTTTTTTTATTTTTTGAAACCATTCAATTTTTGATAAATAGTAAAAACACTACGTAATTGTTTAAAATCATATTTTCTATTTAAATAATTATTTTTAAATTTAAATTTATTTTAAAGTAAAAATAAACAGATAATACTTATATTAATCAAATTTAATTTATTAGAGTCATTTTATTATAATATTATATATTTAATATTTTATTAATTTTTTTAACGACTTTTACCAACCTTCTAGCCACATTGGAAAATTTGCATAAAATGTAATTTTACCAATTCTAGGAATTGAATTTCAAAAATCCAAGAGACACGGTTTTCATAATTAATTAAAATGTGGTTCAAGAGGATGAAAATAATTTTTGGTGAATAGTAGTTTTTGAATTTTATTTACCAGGTTTAGAAGTAAATATGGTAATTAAAGGTAAAAATAATATTATAATTACCCCAACATATGTACTAATTATTTTGGACAAGTTTTTTTTGGACAAAAATAAACCTTAAGAAAAACCTATGATCATTTTGATATATTTGGATTAGATTAGGACATTTATTTTATTTTATTTAAAGAAGAGTTGAAAGTGTTAAATTTATAGAATAATAAATAAACCATTTTTTTATATATGGTTACACAAAATATAAATTTGACTATAAATATTAATTATAAATATAGAAATGTTTTCTACATCATGGTATTTTATTTTTAATTTTTAGACTTTAAATAATTAAATTTATTTATAACACATTGATGATACAATAATTAACATATTTATCAATGATTAGAATATTTGATATTATAAATCTGAAAATAAATCTAAATTGAACCTTTTGATAACATCCTAGAATTTTATAGTTGAATATGACATGTTATAATTGATTAAATTTATTTTTTATAAGTAATAATGTTGTTATGAATTTCATAATAACTAAATACTAAATAGTGTCCAAATAGACATAAATAAGTTTAAACAAATACTATTTTATTAAATGATCTAATATTCCATAAAATATAAGATTAAACCAAATGATTTATATAATTTTATGTACATCATTAAATAACCACTTTAGGTTCTCATGACATTTTATAGTAACTATATTAACCATGTAATATAAAAATACCAGAAGACATGGTTAAAGTTAAAATATTTAACTAAGAGTTAAATATAAAAGAAAAGGTTTATATGGTAACCTAAAATTTTATAAAACCAATTTATTGAGAGTATTTAGACCCATATCCACATTATCTAAGAAATAAATCCATTTATAGGTGTTAGAAACTGAAAATGATTTTATAATAAATTAATATTTCAATATTTTTCTAAAGTTACCCTAACATCTCTTATAAAAGTGTACTTTCCCTTCACTCAAATTCAAAACACCAAATCCATTTGGCTCAGCCAAACCATGATCTAATATACTACCAAATACCATCAATTCAATCCGTATGCCTTACTTTGATCAGAAAGCCATCTTAAGGAGCCTTTTTGTTCAAATCAAAAAGGAGCACCTGAAGAAGAGGTAATTATTTCATCACCTCTTTCAAAGTTCTTTTCTTCTTCCAATTACTCTTTCATTGTTTTTTATATACTAAATTAATAAATCTAGTACCCTATACATACTGAGATTTTATTAGAAATATGGAACAACGATATTCATTATTCTATCCATCATATTAATGACAAAGTCACTATACGTGCGTATGTAAGACTTACCGTCTCCACATCGTGGTGTAGTTTTTTATTCAACAATTCATTATTTGAAGGATTATAATTATGATTTTAATTGATTTTAATAATAAATAAAACATGTTAATGATTATTTATATATAATATACCATCCAATTACATATGACATCACAAACAATATAATGATATTGTCAGTCATACATAATTACGACTTACCGTATCCACGACACAATGAGATTTCATTCCCCATCTTAACAATTCAAGAATAATTTTCATTTGATGATTAAAAATTATATTTAAGAACTTAATATAATTATAAATATTAATCAAATACATCCTATCCATAAGTAACATGACTTACGTAACAAAACATATGAAGGAAAATGAATTAGTTAACACCTGTAACATTGATACTACTGAAATATTATTAATAAAACAATATTAGAGGACCATATTTGATATAATATTTATATATGTGGTTATTTTATAATTTATTAACAATGATTTAAACATTTTATAGGATATTAATTTACCCTCGACTAAGGAAAAGTACAATTAAATGGTTAATTTTACAATCTCTTTATTACCTGAGGTTGTGTATACGTAAGTATCAATGTGGACCTTTTAATCATCTAAATTAGTGTTTCTTAAAAATTTATTTCAAAACATTTAAACTATTTACTAGACAATGGGTTAATTTAATTTATACCCTTTTCTTAATTTTTATAAGTTTTTTAAAGGAATCTTTCTGTTGTTTTCCAAACAAGTCATTTTATGACCTTTCAACAAAATTATGGAAAGAGTGTTTTTTAACTTATATGGTAGGTGAAGCTAAATTCCACCATTAAAACACCTTCAAATATTCTTATAAAAGATTATAAAAATATTTAACAAAATTATTTCTTTACCTTTAAATTATTTAATGTTGAAAGATATATTTTACACAAATAGTTTTTGGATTGATTTCATATATGTCAAAATACTTTGTTGGATTTTATTCTTGTTTGCGGTTGATTTATTATGATACAATCATCCATATTGTATTGAAGGATTTGTGATATGTTTGGATATGGATGTGCTATTTTTATACAATTCTTGGTTTATGGTTGAAGTATTAACATTTCATTCGATAATTTTAATATGACTGTTTATGTTATGTTTCATCCTTTTCACATGAGGAATGCATTGGGTGTAGTTTGTGATATATAGGGGCCCAATATAGCCCATTGATGCATTAGTAGGTCTCATGAGACAATCTAGTGTTTTGGAACATGTCCTTGAAAATATTTTTATTTTTATTCTCAGAACGAGTCCTTGACTATGTGGTAATGATGTTTTTCATTATGCATTCGATCATTAAGAAATTATCTATTGATATTACATGTGATTGTACAACTATTAGAATATCCATCTGAATAATTAAATGGAATTATTTGATTTATATTTTCCATATTATGTTGTAGTTTATGTTTAAAATTCTTGTGTTTTAGTCTTATACATTGCCCTAAATGTTTATGCTTATTTTTTATAGTTTCTGCTATATTTGTTTCCTTACCGAGTATCTGAGATCACCAATTTCTTATGTTTTATTTTTCCTAGGCTGTAAAGAAGTATATTATGATTGACTTGTAGGGATAGGATAAGGGATATGATTGTGTTCAAAGGATACCCAATTTTGTTTTGATTTCATAATTTAATGTAAAACTTATGTATGTATCTTGTACATCCATGGCTATTAAACTGATCGGTCTTTGAGGACATTATATATTGTGATCATGACAATGTTAAGTAATAATGAACTGACTCTGGGTAACTAGGGCCAGGGAATTACAGTTCATATTATAGGAAGTTTACTATAAACCTTTGAAATTAGATTTAGAAATACTCTGATTAGAGAACATTTCCCTAAGATAAACTATGAGGATTAGTATAGAATAACATTCTAGAATTTTGGTAATGTAAAAATTTTGTGAGTTTTACACGAAATACATCCCTTTCTGGATGCTACAAGTGGACATGGTTCTGGAACAGATGTACCTAGGTGTGAAAAATCCAACAAGGAGTTTCAGGCTTGACCTGAGGTATCCTGCTACACAACAATGAGCTTTACTGGGAACTTTGTTTGACACTCTTGGGGGGATATTATTAGGATAATTCACATTTTATTTACAAACCATTATGGAGAATTCACGAGTAAATACTTCTTCAAAGATTTTTTTTATAATTACAGATTATATACATAAACTTTTCAATTTATGTTAATTATTTTACTTGTTGGGAATTATGCATTGTGATTCATAAAAAACATTTTGTATGCCATTATTTAGAAATGGTTCCAAGTGTATGGAATGAAAAGTATATCAATTAATAGAATCCAAGTAAGGATTTCCCTCATACTCAAAATAGTTATAGTGGATCTGGTGATACATATGGTGCTGAGTAGCTTATAACAAAATTTAGACAACTCACTTTGGTTATGAATAAAATCCTTACCCATATAGAGCACCCTGATCCACAATGCAGAGGATCATTGTTAGACCACCTCATGAAGAAACAACCACAAAAATTCTATGTGGATACAAATCCATTTGTATATGAGGAATGGATTAGTTCCTTGGAAAAAATATTTCATGCTCTGGGGAGTAGAGAAAGGGAAAAAGTTATCATGGAAATTTATCACCTCATAGGAGATAAAAATCAATGGTGGTCATTAATAGAAAATAGAATGGAGGATGAATAAGTATCAAATATATAATAGAGGTAGTTACAAATATTTTCATATAAAAATAATTTCCTTATGAACTTCGAGTGGATATGGAAATGCAATTTCTGAGTTTGAGGAAAAAGTAGGATGATAATCTCTCAAAGTATGAGTATAAAATTACATGGTTAGAAATTCATGCTGGAGATTACATACATAATCCAAGAAGTAAGATTGATATATTCTTTGATGGGTTAAAACCATTTCTTTGTCAAGAAATAACCTCAAAAATCTTCTCATCGTAAAAAGATATAGTATCATGTGCTTTAAAGTTAGAAAAATAATTCTATAAGACTTATGAATTTAAAGTGGAGAAAGAGAAGAAGAGATATGCTGATCACTCTAGAGAAATAAATAATGAGAAGAATGTAAAAGTTGAATTTCCATCCTCCAGTAATTGTGGGAAGAAAAATCCTGGTACACGCCTAAATAGGATGTGATTTTGTTACAAATGTGGTGAAAAAGGCCACAAATCTCGTGAATGAAAGGGGAAGAAAGAATATTTCAGTGTTCAATGATAAAATTGTAAAGAAATTGGGCATTATGAAAGTTAATATCCTAAGCGTCAAGGAAACGTACCTCAGAAAAGGTAAAGGGAGTACGGCCAAGCTTATGCGATCTGAAAAACAGAGTTGGATGTTTCGAATGACATGGTGGAAGGTACCAAAATTTTTTCCTCAAAATTATCAAATTCTTTATTTGATTATGGATCATCACATTCTTTTATATCATACCATTTATTCAAGAAAATTGGATATTTCCAATTTGACTTATTAAGGGAGATGTCATTCAAAACTCCTAACAGAATTATCATTGCAACAATGTTTTTTCAATTAGTTCCCATTATGACATATAAAAGTTCTTTATCTACTGATCTTATTTTCATACCCATGATGGAATTTGATATAATCTTTGTTATGGATTGGATTTCAGACTATAATGTGAAATTTGTTTGTAATAATAAGGAGGTTACATTTTTTGATGATGATGAAGAATCCCTTATCATTATAGAAGAAACATCACCATGTGATTCTCACCTATATCCACCCCCAGTTTCTCTACTAAATTCAATTATTGGGGAGAAATATAGTGAAATCACTATGGGTGTATAAAGGAATGTTTGAATGGAGGACATACCTATAGTTCCAGAATATGTCGATGTGTTTCTAGAGGATTTACCTCGACATCCTCCAAAAGGTGAAATTGATTTTTCCATTGTCTTTATTCCTAGTTCAATTCCCATATCGAAGACCCTTATATAATTTACACTGTGTAATTAGTGTAAATAAAGAAACAATCAGAGTAATTAAGAAACAAATAATTTATTCGCCCTAGTTTTTCCCCATGGGGAGCCCCTGCTATTTTTGTTAATAAGAATGATGGATCTATGAGGCTGTGCATTGAATACAGGGAAATCAATGCTATAACAATAAAGAACATGTATCCCTTACCAAGGATTGATGATTTAGTTGATCAAGTTCATGGAGCTCAATATTTTTCAAAGATTGACCTTCGATCGGGATATCATCAGTTGTGCGTGAAGAAGGAATACATTCCAAAAAAATCATTTCGAACCAGGTTTGAGCATTACAAGTTTACAGTAAATCCTTTTAGACTGACTAATGCATCCTCTAATTTCATGGATATAATGAATAGAGTTTACAAGGAATATCATTATGAATTAGTGGTGGTATTTATTTATGATATCTTTTAATACTTTAAAAGCTACGAGGATCATAATAATCATTTGCGCACTATTCTGATTATTCCTATAAGAAATGAATTATATGGGAAGTTTAGAAAGTGTGAATTTTGGGATCAAGAATTTTTTTCTTGGAAATATTATTTGTTAGGATGAGATCTATGTTGATCCTTCTAAGACAAGGGTAATCATAGAATGGCTAGAACTGATGAGTATAAATGAGGTAAACATTTTTATTGGTTTATCAGGTTACTATCATCATTTCCTCTAGAAATTTTCTCGATTGGAAAACCCATTTACCATGGTCACATGTTAAGGGGGTAATTTTTTTTGGAAAAAAGAGTGTGAAGAATGTTTTGAAGAATTAAAGGGAATATTATTCAATGAACCTATCTTTACTCCACCATTGGGGAATGAGGTATTTGTTATTTACAGTGATGCATCAAAGAAAGGACTTGGTTGTTTCCTTATGTAGAATGATATAGTTGTTGTCAATTAATCATGATAACTAAAAATTCATGAACAAAACTATCCCACCCAAGATCATGAGTTAGAAGCTGTAATCTTTGCTTGGAAGATATGGAGACACTATCTACGTGGTAAAAAATGTGAGATATATACTGATCACAAGATATTGATGTATATTTTCTCAAGGGAAGATCTGAACATGAGGTAAAGGAGATTGATCGATCTACTCAAGGATTAGTATTTCATAATATACTTCCACCAATGGAAGGAAAATAAGGTGGTTGATACATTGAGCATAAAGGAACACGGTGTTTTGAAAAATATGATAGTTGAAAGGGATCCCATGTTCATGGATCTAGTAAAAATGGATATGGAAATTATCATGGATGGTGAATGATCAATAATTTTTCAAAATTCTTTCCAAACCATCTTTACTAGAAAGGGTAAAAAGTTATCAGACTGATGATGTGGAGTTTCAAAATTAAAATAAATCTAGGAATGATGGGAGATTGATTGAATTCATATATGAAGATGGAATTTCAAAATTCTGGAAGATGCTTTGTGTTCACGATATACCTGATCCAAAAAGGGAATTGTTGGATGAGGCTCATAGATCCAATTTATATATACACCATGGTAGCACTAAGATGTATAGAGATTTGAAGAAACATTTTTGGTGGGACAAAATGAAGCGGAAGATTTCTGATTATGTGTCAAGATGAATGGTTTTTAAATAGGTTAAGACTGGAAGAAAATATATTGGAGGAGTCCTGAAACTTCTTTCCATACCTGAGTGGGAATGGGATGTTGTTACGATGGATGTTTTCACGGGGATACCAAATACTCTTAGATGGTATGATGTAATATGGGTCATTGTTAATCGTCTTACCAAGTCAGCACATTTTCTTTCTATAAGAGAAGAATTACCACTTGAACATTTAGAAAGACTATATATTAATGAAGTTGTAAGACTTCATGGTGTACCCATATCAATTTTTTCTGATATTCATCCCAATTTTACTTGAAGATTATAGAATAGTCTTTAAAGCCCCAAGATAATTAACTTTATTTGAGCACTTCTGACCACCCTCAAATTGATGGACAATCAGAACAGACTATTAAATCCTTAAAAATGGTTAATATCTTTTCCACTTGACTTTCATGGTATGTGGGACAAACATTTACCTCTAGTAGAATTTTCCTATAAAAATAGCTTACATTCAAGAATTATGATGGCACCATATAAAGCATTACATGGAAAGTGATGTCACACGTCAACTTGTTGGGATGATGTTGGTGAAAGGAAACTCATTGGCCCGGAACTTCTTAAGGAAACAATGGAAAATGTGAATATTATCCAAACCCACACCAAAGAAGCTCAAAGTAGGAAAAATACCTATGCTAATAACCGAAGGAAGGATATGGAATTTCAATTATGAGATCATGTTTTCTCGAAGTTATCTTCATGAAAGGGTGTTACACTATTCGATAAGAAGGGTATATTAAGTCCTAGGTACATCAAACCTTTTGAAATTTTAGAACAAATTGGAGTTTTAACTTGACTTTTGGAAATTCCGCCATGTCTCTCCAAAGTTCATGATGTGTTCCATGTATCACTATTGAGAAAATACATGCCTAGCCCAATGCATGTACTCACATATGAAGAAATAGAACTGTAACTAGATTTGTCTTATTGTAAAGAGTCTGTCCAGATTCTTGATACCAGAGTACACATGCTGAGAAACCGGATGACTCGTATGGTAAACATTCTTTGGAGAAACCATAAAATGGAAGAGGCAACATGGGAATATGAGGAACTTATGATGAAGAACCACCCAAATCTTTTTTTGTATTAGTATTCTAGAAATTATGAGGAAGAAATTATTTGAAGGAGGGAAGAATGTAACACCCATGCTTCCACAATATGTTTCCCTTTGAATAATACAATAGCTTGTGATGTATGTAACTTCCTGTTCTAGCCCACCACGACCAATCAAACTAGTTGTTGAAAAAGAAGTTTTGAATAGTAATACTCACTTATTAAAATTTTATAAATTTTATTTTTTAGATTGGTCTTATTTTTTGGATTCAAAATATTAAAATCAACTTAGGATGAATTTTTGTATTTTTCCAAAAAACATATATTTTTTGATGAATAATTAAGAACACAACGTTATTGTTTAAAAAATGATTTTTTATTTAAATAATAATTTTTATTTTTAAATTTATTTTAAAATAGAAATAGATACATAAAACTTATATTAAACCAATGTAATTTATTGGAGTAATTTTATAATAAGATTATATATATAAAATTTTATTAAACTTTTGAACGTCTTTTACCCACCTTCTATGCTCATATGAAAATTTGCATAAAATCAATTTTTCCTCTTCTATGAATTGAATTATAAAAATTTGACAGACATATTTATCATTAGAATTTAAAATTTTGTTATGGTAATAATTTTTGTTAAATAGTAACTTTTGAATTTTATTTACCACAGTTAAAAGTAAATAGGGTAATTAAATAAAAAATTGATATTATCATTACCCCAAAACATGTCCTAATTTTATTGGATAAGTTTTTTTCAAACAAAATCAACCTTAGGTAAAAAATATGATCCTTTGGATCTACTTTGATTAGATTAGGACATTTATTCTATTTTATTAAAAGAAGACTTAAAAGTGTTAAATTCAATGTTTAATAACTAAACCATATTTTTTAGGTTTTCACATAAGATAAATTCGACTATAAATATTCATTAAAAATAAGAAAACATTTCTTAAATTATGGAATTTTATTTATAATTATTATATATTATATAATTAAGTTAATTTATGACACAATGATGATATAATAATTACCTAATTAATAAATGATTAAAATAATTAATATTATCAATATTAAAATAAATATAAATTGAATATTTTGATGAAATAAAAGAATTTTCTAGTTTAATGTGACATATTAGTGTTCATTAAATTTATTTTTTAGAATTAATAAAGTTTTTATTACTTTCAGAAAAACTAAATACTAAATCGCGTCAAAATTGACATAAATGAATTTAAAAAAATACTATTTTATTAAATTATATAATATTCATAAAAATATAATACTAAAAAAATACTTATATAATGTTGTATATGTCATTAAATAACCACTTCATGTTCTATTGAAATGTTATAGTAACTATATTGACCAACTAATATAAAAATAGAAGAAGACATGGTAAAAGTTAAACTATTAAATTAAGAGTTAAATCTAGAAGATAAGGTTAATATGGTGACCTAAACTTGTCTAAAATCTACTAGTTGAGAGTATTTTGACCCATCCGTACCTTATAATTGGAATAAATACATTTGGATCTATTATAAACTAAAAATTATTTTATAAAAAATTAATATTTCATGCTTTTCTTAAAGTTCCCCTCACCGCTCTTATAAAAGGGTACATTCCCTTCTATCAAATTCACACATCCAAATCCATTTGGCTCATCCAAAAACAGATAAAATATCCTACCAACTTCTCTAAATTCATTATATAGTACTTACATTGATCAGAAATCCAACCTAATGATCCCTTTTGTTCTAATCAAAAGGAAGCACCCGAAGAAGAGGTAATTATTTCATCACCTCTTTCAAAGTTTCTTTCTTCTTCCACTTCCAATTTCTTTTTTGGTTCCATACTAATATAATAACTCTAGTAAATTATACATACTGAGATGTTATTACAAATATGTTACATTCATATTAATTATTTTATCCATCATATTAAAGACAAAGTTACCATACGTGCGTATGTACGACTTACCGTCTCCACATCATGGTGTAGTTTTTTATTCAACACTTAATTATTTGGATGATTATAATTATGAGTATAATTGGTTTAAATAATAAATATAAATTGTTAATGATTATATATATATATATATAATATACCATCCAATTACATATGACATAACTAT
The DNA here is from genome assembly GCA_963277665.1 of Viscum album. Lineage (NCBI taxonomy): Eukaryota > Viridiplantae > Streptophyta > Magnoliopsida > Santalales > Viscaceae > Viscum > Viscum album. The sequence goes on along the minus strand of OY728142.1, from coordinate 564,641,503 downwards.
CAATAGAATGATACTGTCAGTCATGCATAAGTACGACTTACCGTCTCCACGACACAATAAGATTTCTTTCCCCTTCATAAAAATTCAAGAATAATTTTCATTTGATAATTAAAAATAATATATAAGAACTTAATATCATTAATAATTTGAATCAAATACTTCTTATCCATAAGGAACATGACTTACATAACAAAACATATGAAGGAAGATGAATCAGTAAACACAAGAAACAATGATATTACTAAAATATTATTAACAAAGTAACATTAAAGGTTCATATATGATATCATATTTATGTATTTTTTATTGTATAATTTAATAACAATGATTTATCCATTATACAGGATGTTAATTCACCCCTGACTAAGTTAAAGTACAAGGTAAGGGTTAATTTTACAATCTCTTTCTTATCTGAGGTTGTGTATACATAAGTTTTTATTGGGACCACTCTATCATCCACATATGTGCATCTTAAAAATGTATTTTAAAATATTTTTACTATTTCTTAGACTAGGGGTTAAAGTAATTTATTTTTTAAAGGAATATTTATATTTTTTTCCAAACGGGGTCCTTTATGACATTTTCGAAAAAACTATGGAAAGAATGCATTTTTAAATTGTACGATGGGTGCGGCTACTTTCTAACATTATAACACATTAGAATATTCCCTTACTATATTATAAGTATATTTTCAAAATAAAAATTTTCTTTAATTTTAATTTATTTCAAGTAGAAATATATATTTCACTCAAATAGTTTTTGGATTGATTTCATATATATAAACATCTTTTTTGGATTCTACGCTTGTTTGAAGTTGATTTATTATAACACAATCTTCTATATTTTATTAAAGGATTTGTGATATGTTTTAATGTAAATGTTATATTTTTATACTATTCATGGTTTATGGATAATGTAATAACATTTTGTATGCTAGTTTTAATATGAATGGTTATGTTATGTTTAAAACTTTTAATTCGAGGAATGCATTGTACGTTGTAAGTGACGGGCATGGCCTGCTATAGACCCTTGATGCATCGGTAGGTCTCATGATACAAACTAGAGTCTTGGCATAAGGCCTAGAAAATATTTTTATTTTTATTATGTACATTAGGCCTTGACCTTGTGGTTATGAAGTTCTGAAATTACTAATTCTATCATTATGAAATTATCTATTGATATTACATGTGATTAGTCAAATAGTAAAATATCATTGTGAATAAGTAAATGGAATTATTTGATTTTTCTTTTCAATATTATGCTGATGTTTATGTTTAAAATTCTTCTTTTTTAGTTTTACACATTACCTTAAATGTTTATTCTTATTTATGATAGTTTTGGCAATATTGGTATCCTTATTGAGCTTCTTAGATCACCCCTTTATTATGTTTTTTTCCTAGGATGTAAAGAAGTATATTTTGATTGACCTATAAAGATAGACTAAGGATACGAGTGTGTTCAAATTTTACACAATAGTATTTTTTTCATTTAATAATTTAATGTAAAACTTATGTATATATCATGTAATTCCAAGGCTACAAAACTTATTGGCCTTTCATGACTTGATCTCTTATGATCATGACAATGTTATTTAATAATGCACTGAATTTAGTTAACTTGGGTCTGGTTGTTACATTTATAATTTATTTTGTTAAAGGAGTTGAATTAATACCCATTCCTTTATTTATGATGGATCTTACTGAGGTCTAGGAACTAAATTGGTAGTTTATAGTAATTGAAGAAAGGGGGTTTATATGACCTAGTTTTTATCCTTGGTGTACACATATAATTTTTTCTAAAATAAAAGATGGTACTTCATGCTTATATATAAATTATGGATGGTTGAATCAACTCACAGTTAAAAATCACTACCCATTTCCATGTATATATGATACATTCGATCATATCTGAAGAGCTTGGTTCTTCTTAAGTATTGATTTGACATCAGAAAATCATTAGGAGAGAGTTATTACCTTATTCCATCCATATATTGCATTATAAAGAAGTTATGGCCTATATGAATAAATGGTAATGTGATTGCAATAGAATTAATTACCTAATATATTAACAAACTTAATTATTTTGTCCTTCCACCTGTATTTGGTTGCCTTTATCGTTGTTTTTTAGTGATACGATTGTGTACTCCATGTAAATGGAGGACCACATGAATAATCAAGGGATCATTTTGGCTAATCTTTGGAAGAATTGGTTTAATGATAAACATTAAAATTTCTTCATTTAGATGAATAAGGATCACATAATGGGTCACATCATTCCAAAAGTAGGGGTCTTGGTAGATCTATATATGCTGAGAGCTATTATTTATTGGGAGTATCTTAATAATGTTTTTGATATTTAAAGATTCTTGATATTATCTTATTACTTGTGGTCATTCATTTGGATCTTTTTTATATGGAATAATAAGGTTTATATTGTCTAAATATCATGAGATAGATTTTTAGTGGTTTAAAGGAAGTCATAAATCAACACCTATTCTAAGATTTCTTGTTCCTAGGGGAGAGTAAAAATTTAAATTTGATGTTTGAGGCCTCATAATGGGATATATTTTAATGTAGGAGGATAAATTTCTGGAATATATATCTCAGAAGTTAAGACCTTATGAGCTAAATTACATGATTCCTAACCTTAAGTTAGCAGTTTTCATTCACGATATACGTTTCAGGAGTCTCCACCTCAAGGGTGAGTGATTCATGTTATATACAGACCATAAAATCCTCTCTCTCTCCCCCTCTCACATATATATTATAATAAGTAATTAATCCTGCACCAATATATGGGGTTTAATATCTTCAACCATTCAAAATTGAGCTCATATATACATTAGAAAAAGATAATGCTACGATTTATTCTTTGATCTAAAAGACTCAACATCAAGAGGTTCATGATGTCAGTATTGAGTGGCGGTTGATGTCTCTTTTTGTTGAAATGTACCTTGATGTTTTTGAGTATTAGAGAAAAAAATATTCATGGATTTATAAATGGTTTAATTTTTTCTAATTTAATAAATGTGATGAATTTATTTATTATAAGTTCTTGTCCCTAAGGGATAATATTTATAGTGAGGGTCCATCGACAAGTAGGGTTATTAATGAGGCTGAGGTTCTACAAATCTAATGGTGTGTCTAGATCCAAAATATAAGGATCCAACCTTAAAAATTATATATGCTAGTGACTTTAGACTAGATGTCAGTTTCTTACATACCTGATGATCAGTCTAGTTTGTAATTTTATATAATTAGGTCATAAGTCATATATAAAATAATTATTTTACAACAAATATAATTCTCAATCTGTATATATTTTAAAATAATATAAAAAATTTAAAAATACAAAAAAATTACACTTTCATGAAAAATCTTCATGAATTTCAATATGTAAACTTATTTATTCTCAACCATTCATAAACATTGTGATTTTTTTAAAAAGTGGTATGAGTATAAAAAAATCAGTAACACACATTAAATGAACAATTTTAGAAGTCTGTTGAAAAACATGAAAACCTATAAAATTTTTAGAATCATCATAGTATACTTTTATTACCTGAAATAAATTATTTCAACACGATGTATATACAATTTTTTCTAAAATAAAACATTTAAAAACCCAAAAAATAAAATAAAGAACTATTTTGAAACATAGAGAATTATACTCATAAATTGTGTCAAAAAATATACATCTTAAATATAAATGTGAAACCTGCTTGTTTAACTCCCTCATTATATATTTAAAAGATGATGATCATTACCCAATGCATTAAAGTATTTTCTGGGAACTCCCCTCATATATGCAATATCAGGCTCACCCATTATATAAGGTTCATTGGTATTACCTATCGTATAAGATGAATCTATCTCACTCACCATCATATATCATTCTCATGTACAATATCATGTACGAAACATTTTTATGATTTCAAATTTATCATAAAAACCTTGAAAAATCTTCATAAGACATGATATTTTTAAAATAAAAAAAACAAACAATTTTTTTAAAAAACCATTTAAAAATTAAACTACCCAAAAGAAAGAATTTTATTTTAATAATGAATGATTTATTATGAAATAATTGATTCATAAAATTAATGTTGTGGCTTCAAGAACATCCATTGATTATGTATATGTTAAAATAGAACATTATTTCTATAAAAAAGTGAAATAATCTAAAAAAATATTCCTTTTGACACCATTTGAAAAAAAAATTGGACATGAAATTTAGATTATAATTATTTTATTTACATATAAATAAAAAAAAAATATTTTTTAATATATAGACATTAAATAAATATACTTAGAAGAAAATAAATTAAAATATGTTTATTTAAAAATTCACCTCCACTGAGTTTAATTCCTCAGGTTTGATATTCATCTTACGGAATCAAAACAAATGTTAATTTTTAATATCTTGAAAGATTTTTATAGTTTGTTCAAAAAATTTCAATTTATATCCCCATCGTATCTATCTATTTAATCAACTTAGTTCACATGAGTTATTTTTACGACATCCAGCTTCTATGTTATAAATAAAACTAGTTGGTTGGCTATAGTCAAAGGGGAAATTATTCAAACATCTACAGAATAATAATCATGAAATAATATTATTATTTTTATATAAATTATCCTTTTAAAACCGATCATGAAAGTTGTACATACAAAATTAACTATGTTACAATATTAGAGAAGTTATGATGTACCGGCTTATGGGTAATGTTTCCAATTTTCAATTATCACGATGGAAAGGTGGGAATTATTATCTTATTCATAATTAATTATTATAATTAATTATGTACAATATTATTCATTGAAATACACTGATATATACCAATGATGTGATGTGGTGATGAAAAAAGAATCACATTACTTCTTGGAGGTTGTAGTCCACACATACACATGAACAACATTTTGATTTTTTTGTTAATGAAAATGTATGAAATTATATGATATTTTATCATAGAATACTGATAATAATGTAATTAATACCACACACACACAAAAACATATATATTGAATCTACAATTATGACCATTAGTGAGAGGCGATGATGGAAATCAAATGACATCAGTTTGTGAGGATTTAGTCTAATGTACACATGAACTATGGTTTTGTATCCCACTTGATAGAAGAAGGAGATGGTTATAGGTTATGATATTAACATAATGACATCTCATTAAATAATAGATACTAATTTTATTATATCATCTTTGTTTAATAACATTTGATGGAGGTGGAAGAATAATGAGAATTAAAACATTCAGTTAAAAGCTATACCGCTTATCCAGAGAGTATATTTTTCATTAAATATTAATCCCTCTTAAATTTTAATTATACCTAAACTGTGACTTCTAGAACGTGGTGTGGTATTTTTGTAATATATTTGGGAATGAATTGGTTAAACCATATTTTTTGTGATTTTTTAATAAAATAGGAGAGGAGGTTTACTTTTATAAGCTAGGAAATGGGAACTCTATAAATATATTAGATATTAAAATTAAGTAAATTATTTTTATTGAAAAATGGATCCAAGTAGATTTATTTTTAATATATGATGATTCAGGGATTAAATTATCTCAGAAAATAAAATTTTGTCATGTTAGGATATTTTTTCTTCCTTATATTTTTCTTTTAATCCATCATTATCCCTTCTTATACGTACGACAATATCTAGGGTTTTTAAATTTTAGTGGTCTATAATGTTACTATAAATGTAAAATCGAATCATAGATATACTAGCTTTTGTAAAATGGTGTCAAAATTTTCTTAATTCAATGATAATAAAGATATGGTATTAATTAAACCATATAATGAAAATTTTATAGGTTTTGATATCCTTTTGAAACATATCCTTTTGATTAATCCATTGATTAACCAATTTTAACCTTAACCTTGGTAATGAATTTTTTGATATTAAAAGACCATAATTGTACTTATAACATTAAAATTTTGTGATAAATGGAATTTTTTTGACATTTTAAATGATTTATATTACTAATTTTAATTTTTTCATATTTTTATTACTTTTAAAAAAGTTTAAAAAATATTCATTAACATAAAATATCATTAACATAAATTTTGACACAATTAATTAATTTTAACTTTTAAAACAACATGAAATCAAATTAATTATAATATATTCATTTTACACAACACAAAATATTTTTATTTATCATAAAAATTCATAGAACATAAGAATTCATTCAAAATATATTATTTTTAAAATCATCAATATTATTAATTCTAATTTTATTTCAATTGAATTATTTTTTTTGTGTTCTTAAATCATTTAAGTTAATTTTTAATTCAATGAAAATTTAAAATAAATTAACATAATAAAAAAATTATATTTCAAATAAAAATTTAAAAATTATCTTTTTATGTTTATTATTATGTTAAAAATTCACATATTATAAAATAAAGCGAATAAAATATTTAAATTTTCATTATACAAAATAATATAATGGTAAATATCATAGCCAAATAGAAGCAAAACACTATATTATATGATTTTAGATGATTACGGATGATGAATTTCAGTAAAATTAAATTAATATAAGCTTTAGTTTTACTTTATAGTCTTTATCATTTTTATTATTAACATTAATTAACACATTCCACCTTTATTGTGGTAATAAACATATCTATGATTACTATTCATATAATACAAATACAAAACAAAGGTATTTACAAAACATGTAATTTATAATTCCAAAAAACGGAATCTATTTTTTAAGATTCAATTAACATACATGGAATAAGGTAATTTAACATTAATACTAAATAATTCAACAACAAATCATTTTTATAAAAATAAATTTTTTAGTATATAAATGTTTTTATACCAAGATGAAGTATTAAATTTATTAAAATGAACATAGTTATATTATTCATAATAAAAAGTAAGTAATTAAATTTTAAAACTAATTCATTATTTAATTTGATAATGCAATCATTTTTAAAGAAAAATTTAGATTCTAATAAAAATCATTATTTATCCACATTTCATTGAAATTTTTAACATTTAATAAAAACCAAAAAAAATTAAAATAATATAATTTTAATATGTATATTATAAAAATTAGACATTTTTTAATAAAAAAATTCAAAAATTTACAAACATTAATTATAATATTTTTCCACAAAAAAACATTTTTAATGAAAAAGTACCTTTCTAAAAATAAAATGACTTTTATTAAAATTGAGGGATTGTTTAATATGAATTTATCTATAAATTTATATTGTGTATGAATTATATATTTTTCATAATTTATTTAATCATATTCATACCCACCAATTGAATGAGTGGATTATAATGATAAAATTTGAATAATAATAATTTTGGTATGTATAGGCTCGGTGTTGCGTGTCATATATGCTATCAAACATAGTATTTCATTTGAAATATCATTATGTTACACATGAAGGAATGTGATAGGAAATTATTCAAGAATCACATGCTTATAAAGGGGTAGTTTATTGAGGATGAAATAAGATATATCATCATTTTCTCTGCCAAGTATTTGTGGTTTGGGATGGAAAAGGAAAAAATGTGCTTTGTCACACAGTTTTACACCTATCCATTGGTAAAAGAGAAACACCAATGAATTGATTGATATTTGCAGCAACAATCAGTTCCTGAATAGAAATGGTATGATGTCACTATATATTTCATGGTGAGGTTATCGAGGTTACCCTGAGGCTGTGACATGTTATGGGTGATTGTGTATAGGTTGATTTAGTTTTTCCATTTCTTCCCTATCTAGTAGATAATCTTTGAGGAAAATCATGGGAGATTATAAACTTGAGATGTGATAAACCATAATATAATTCCACAAAATATGTATCTGAAAGGGAACTGGGGATTACATCATGGTTTTGGTAGGGGTTGTAGAAAAATATTGGTTTACAATTCATCATGGGTAGATCTTATCACCCTTAAACAAATGACCGGTTCAAGTAGACCATACCTATACTAGAGGGAATAATTTATGAATTCATAATTTATTTTTCAAACAAGTGCAATAAACAAATTCCCATTTTTCAATTTTTCTATTATAATATTTTCTAATTGAAAATTTAGATGGGTCCCTATGAGGCTCAATATAGTTAGCAATGTCATTCACTCTTATACTAGTTAGATGAAGGGGAATCAATTTTGGGACCATGTATCATTCAAGAGACATAATTGAAAGTACAATTATTAAGAAACATATAAAAAAGAATCTATATATGTAGAAGTCATATGCTAATTAGTGTCTCCTGCCGTTGGAGTTTGAGGTGTGGGGTCAAGTGTTCTTAAGTGTTTCACCTACATTGTGTCATCAATAATTATAGTGGTATAAAAATATGATTGGAATTTTTTTAATTACTTTCTATATTTTAGGGTTTTCTTGGAAGATATCATATTCACTACCTCTTCCCATGTTGTATAGTTCTTTTCATGTCGTCTTCCATATATCTTATCTCTACGAAAGATACATCAACCCATGTCCTGTTTTTAATCTTGGGGAATCCTAACTAGTGTATGAATCTATTTTTATAGTATGTATTTAATATCATAGATAATTACATAAAAAATCTATTAGGTTTAATTTTTCTATAGGTTTGGGGGTTATTTGGAATGAACTTATACAAGAGGAGACTACATAAGAAGAGTCTAATATGCAAGATAAATGGCCAGAATTATTCTCAGATGTACCTCAACAATACTTAGATATACAAATTGAGGAAATGTTTGTTTTTTAGTGAGGAGGTTGTAGGATAGTAACACATATATGTTGTAAAATATAATATTATTAATGAAAAACTACAGTATTTTATTTTTTTAGGAGTGACCAAGTATATTAAGTGGTCAAGAGGATATTCAAGATGAGTGGGAGAATACATGGGTATTTAGTCTAATGAATTTATGGACATCGTTAAGAAGGTGAATTCCTATAAAATTAATTATCCAATAGAAGACCCAGTGTCACACCAGTGCAAACCACTGGATAGCTAGTGAAATATGGAAATATATTTTTTGATGGCCTAGAGGGCCTTTTACCCATTATCCAATTTTTATTATTTCAATCAAAATTTTCCCACATTATTTGTAGTAACGATATGTTGGGAGATCTCCAATTCCATTTAGACATATTGAGTGGTTCTCCTTAATCCATACTAAAATATCATTATTATTTTTTTGAGTTGGAAGTCCTATCATAAGTCCACCACTCCCAAACATTATTTTCTTATAATTTCATCCCATCAAAAAGTCTCTTGTCTTGTTTAACATAAATAACATATATTCATGGATTTTTTTTAGTTCATTGTGTTCTATCATTATAGCTAAAATAAGCGGATGATACCAGATAAAAAGTCTTCCATGATCTATAGGTTGGTTCTGTATATTATTTTCTTCAAAATTCCCATATATTATAAAATTCAGCATTATGATACATTCCAATTTTTATAAGTGACAACCCTGTAAATTATATCACTTTTAATTTATCACCTAAATCTAAAACTATATGTGCTACGTGCCCCACAAAAATTTTTTTTGTTCGAAATCCTCTACCTATACAACTTATAATGGGGGGTTTTTAAAACATTCCCAAGAAAAAACATACATTACATGGGACAAAAATACAATTAATGGTGTGTTTTGTTTGTTATTTATAAAAATACAATTATATATATTTTGAAATTGAACATACAACTTAGGGTGTTTTTAGGGTGTCAATTAAATAAGTAATTTTTATGATGGTCCATTGGGTATGTCTGGGGTAACTTTAAAATAGTTAATAAAGCATAAATGATTTTTTTGTTATGTAATTTTAATAAGAAATTATAATTTAAATTATAAAATGATTTTAGTATCCCATGGACATATTTTAGAGACACATCCATGGTTTTAATCTAATTATAATAAAATATTTGACATGAATAAGTTAATTGGATGTTACTATTTATTAATATGGATGAGTTTGTTAATAACTATGGGGTTTTAACCCATATTTAATAGTGTAGAATGCTTTGAGAAAGGATTGTATTCCCTCTTAGAATACCTCAGATGGAGTCATTCAATGGAAGATAATTTAGTTATGAAAATTCCACGTGTTGAACTAAACATTGATTCTATAAATAAATTATCTCATGAATTAAATGGATAACCTTTTGATATTTATTTGGAACTCCAAAAATTTTTAACACTTGAGAAGATCTACTATGTCAATCTTGATGTACTTCTACATGGTAAAATTTATGTCAGACCCTTTTATTCCAATGAAGATATTTCCCAAAATACAAGGGTATTTTTACTTATTTTGGTTTAAAGTTTTTAGTAGAGAAATTTCATGTTTTTATCCCTTATATTATACTTATAACTTGAGATGAAGACATTATTGATTGATCTGTGTACAATTTATTCAATGATAAAAGGTATAGAATGGCCAGGGTTTCCCATGGATTTAATATATATGTGTTGTTTAGGAATTAATAGGCTAGTTATGCATATTAATTTCCATAATTTATTTTTAGATATGATAGATATATGTCTCAGGTCCCCAGAATAATTAAAAGGTCACTTGATAAAAAACATTCAATATATATTGAATCTTGTAGGGATGGTTGTGATTCCATGAAGATTCTAGCTCCAAAAGTTCTCACTTTAGTACTGATTTTCAATTTTCATATTTTCATGCTATATAATTTGTTATTATTAAACTGGATTTTATTTAGGCACCATTAGTAGTGTGATACTGAGTTTTACCCACACCCTTTTTGTTCCACATCATAGTACCAAAGTAGATGTCATGAGTGAAGGAAATGATAGATGAAATCCCATTTTATCTATGTTTGAGTCTATAAAAGGATAATAGCATGAGATTATAGATTGATATGGGAATTGGGATGCTCAAGAAGATTTTATGTTTTTGGTATTTTATATTTTTACATAACATTGTATTGCTTGTATGTATACCACCATTACATGATTTAATATATCTTTCTTCTCCACATCATCATATATATATACATATTCTTTACTAACATATATTTTTTTTTCATTACCAATGATTATATTTTGTTTTCTTTTTTTTACACAATGCTTTAATTTTATATCGAGGGTGTAATCCCTAATCCATATATACAAACCAAATTATTACTAGTCAGTTGTTTTTACTATATATAGTGGTATTTTTGAGGCCTTGTGCTCTTATGGATTGACAAATTATTTGGGAAAAAGAAAAAAGAGGTCACAATGTATTATAAGAAGATTCAATTTTAAATTTTTCTTTATGAATTTTCGATTCATAGTAAATCGTATTGGTGCATTATTCCTCATCCTCATATATAGGAAAAATAAAGGGTTCTTATATTATCTTAGTAAACATAACTTCATCATCATTTTTATCATCAAGATAATGTGGAATTTTGTGGGGAAATCAATAAAATGGTTGGGATGATGAAATTTAATTTTTTCTTAGTAATGTGAACATATACTTAATTCATTTTCCTTAAATTATACATCAAGAGTATTTGGTTTAATACATCTAATTTTTTTCAACCTTGATAATTTATTTAGTAATGTTTAAAAGTAATTTTTTATTATTCCAATGGTTCTTGTAAATTCTATACCCAATGTAAAAATGACTCTTAGATGCTGGTACCATGTTGAAAAACTTATTTCTTATACTCTTGAACTTAATCTTTCTAGATTTTGGCATGCCTTTCACTCTACCTCTTCTATTACAACACTTTAGTTATTGGTTCTTATTTTTTTTATTGTGCTATAAATGGATGAAATTATTATTGATTGAATTTATATTTAGTATTTGAATTGTGTCACTATCAATGGATGTCCAATTTATTTTTTGTTGATTGTGTATACCATAATTCTCAGTTTTAAGTTCTAGTGTAGTTATATTCTTCTTAAACTTGTAAAAAATGATTCTTAGTATATTGATTCATTGAAATCTCATTGACAAAACAATTATTTTATAGAAGTATATTTGTGGAATTTTAGTTTATTAATACATCATGTATATATATTATAATGAATACATTTCACCTTATATATTGAAAAAACAATAATAATATAAATATAGAAACCCAAGAAAAAATGATCAATTTACAAGAAAATAAATCCATGAGAAATCAATTTAACCTCTAAAACAATGGGGATAACCAGATTGAACTGGGGAAAAAAAATATTCATTGATAATAATAATAAAAATTAATGAATGAAATATGGATAAAAACATACATTCTCTCTCATGGATTCTTATTTTCATTTAGTTATCATTTATCCCACTTATTATTTGTTATGTTGTTTGAAAATAATGAAAATAAGTATTTTTTTGTTTAATTTGGTATGGATGAGAAAGTGAATGAAATAATAATAAAATTAATTATTAAATGATTAATTATGTGGTTAAATATTCATATTTTTTCTAGAATCATTTGTTCATTTTTTATTCTATGTTTGATTCTTGTTTCATTACAACTCAGTGGATAAATATTATATCATGTATTCATTGACCACTAACAATCTATAAAAAAAATTTCTCATGAAAATATGATCCTTTATGGAATTGATGCAAAAATTCTGTTGGTTAATTATCTAAACCAGTCTAAAATTGCCATGTGATTTACTAATATAATGGATTATGGATGCTTGAAGAAACACTTTATTGAGTGAAGTCTTCATTATTTAAAAATGTCCCAATAATAATTACTTCTATAAAAATTGAATAATAACATTAAATCACTCATTCTATTATCCATATAACTCAATATAATATATAATTTTCTATCAAAAAAATTTTGTTAAATAAAATGATATAAAATAATAAAATGCACTACTGCAATAGGAATGAATGTTAGATAATCACCAAAATATCAATCAAAATAATAACTGGATGATATATATTATAAAATAATTTAGTAAAATTAAAATTTTATAAATATATTTGAACAATAACCAAGGTTGTTTCCTTATGGAACATATTCTTTTTAAAATTTTTATTACTAGTTTTTCTATGTTACATGGAATGATGTAGCAAAACTAAAACTAAAAAATTTAAAAATAATAACCAAAATACTCTACAAGATTTTGGAAAGATGAGAATATTTCCCTTATCAACCAATTTATTTATTTTATAATAACTAAAACATATTTCTCAAATCAGCCGCATATAATGATATATTTCTACATGTAATGGAATGAAATGTTATTCATCCAATATTATGGGTAAATATATAAGATCTTTCCCCAGTTCAACATTTTAAAATAAAATCCATTATATCATAATTATATCTAAAAAATATACGATGATATAAATAATCCCTTTTATTTAATAAAATATATATGTATAGTTTTCTTAGAAAATTCATTTTATAGTTAAATAATTAAATGAATTCTTTTTCTCAGCACTTCATCCTTCATGTTCTGCATAAATGTTATTCACATGAATATTTTATATTTATACATGGATAAGTTAATTATTTATTGATATGGTAATATCTCACACCATTATAGGTAAATATAAGAAGGAAACATGATAAAATCCAATAATGTGTGAGTCAATGGGATTTTGAGCTCAAATAATTTTACTAGAAGTGGACTTATGTGGGATTATTTTGAGGTGTAAATGTGACCTTTCAAATGTTGGTGATTGAGAGGAAAAACATGAATTAAATTTCACAGAGATATTAAATTAAATGTTATTTATTGGTATATAGTATAATTTCCAAATATTTCATTTGGAATAGAGTTTTATTTATCCCATTTCTAGGAAATATGAAACTTTATGGAAGGACACTAATATCACAGTGGGCCTCTATAAGTTATGCGGAATTTTGTATAATTATTTTAAATTCAAATTTTATATAATTTTTATTATATTTTATATTAAAAAATTCCACTATTTATAGCCCCATGAATTAGGGGTTGTTCCCCTTGGGTTTCTATCCCTACTCATTGATTTTGTGCTCTTGTTCGTCATTCAAAAAATGAACATTCTACAAAAGTTTCCTCCTATTAGTATTTCTAAACACATATGTTTGGGTATTTTTCATTAGTTTCACTTTTCATTATAGATTACCTAAAATTTATTTATTTAAAAACTTTATATTTTTTTATTTGATTATATAAATATGGGGAAATTGAGAAAAAAGTTCCTACCAGGATTATTATTATGACTTACAAGAATATGGCCGTTAAGATATTAATCCAAATGTTTTCCGCTTTCATGCATTTAATGAAAGAATCTATGGGTCTCTAGTTTAGGGAAAATCAAATGGAGTTTTAGGGTGTGAATAATCATAGGATAAAAAATGTAGATCACTCTAGGGTTTTAATTAACATTTTAGACATGTTTCAATGATTCTAGGATTTCATCATGACCATTTATCCATGTATTATATACACTAATATTATGTTATGGATTAAAAAATGCATTATTTGGGTGGATTTAATTATTAAAGGCTTGAAATTGACTCTCACGGGTTTAATAAAGATACATTTATCAGTTAATACTTTGGGTGAATTGGCTGGTGGGTGTTCATTAGGGAAAATACTTAAAGATTATTTGTAAATGTTATATTGACCAGGGGATCTTTTGTATGATGGAAACCATAATTTTTTAGTTTTTTGATTATTTTAATTTTCCTTGTAGGTATATGTTTATTTATTGGTTCTCTTTCATTTATGACTATATATGGTTTCTCCATTTTGTTTTTATTAGGTTTTGGAGGAGGTATGAAGAAATTATATTTCCTCTTTATAGAAAGTTTAATGTTTTGGAAGGGGTATTTATTTTAAGAACCCATGTGGGGATACAAATAACCAAATGATTGTTTTTCATAGATGGTTAATGAGTTAGATTTTAATAATAGTCTTTTCTTAGGGGTACCATTAGGGATAGTGGTAATTCGTGTTCTATAGACCATAGGTCTTCATTGAGGATGTAATTGAGGAGTATTGAAAAGTTATCCTTTAATAATAAAATATATATCGATTTTTATCTTAGTGGGGAAGTGGCCTTAGATAGATCATGTGAAAACATATGAGATGGGTATTATTATATGTTTTGAGGTAGGTTTTACTTTAATGAAGTCTTAAGAATACTTCATCACTGAGGGAGTGATTTATTTGTTTGGTGGTAACTTCTTGGACATAGGTTGGCTCATTGAACACAATTTGGGATGGATTGAATTGTGTAGAATAAAATAAAATATTTATTTTTATTAGTATGATAAGGGGTGTAATTATATATTGTAAGCATATTTATTGAGAGGGTTTATAGGTAGTATAGTTTCTATGTCAGTGTTGACTAAGACCAAAATTACGAGAGTTAAAAAATAAGAGGCCTAAAGCTTTTGGTAATTTAATAATTGTAATTATTTGGATGTGTATGAAATGTGATTTTTTTTAAATGTTATATTGACATTGGTTAAATAAATTAAAGAATTTGTTTGATGTTTCTCTATAAAACATAGTTCAAATAATTAAGGATGATAGTGATCAGATTTTGTTTTTCAGAAAAATTTATTCTCTAGAGGGGATGACCATAAACTATTATTTCCGTAGTTTTTATTATACATATAAGAAATCCATGGGATGAGCCCTATTTTATTCATGTTCTATATAGGGATTTTTCCTGATCTAGGTCCTCCACAATAAATTTTTCCATGGGGATTCTCAAGAGTTTTCTCTCCCTATGATGTGTAGTCTTAATTTAAAAAAAATTATATTGGTCCTCTAAATGGTTTCTTATCCCTGAAGTATTTTGTATAACTAGGTAAAGAAAGCAGTGTAATATGTCATTGTGGCCAATGTGCACATGAATTTATGACATGGAAATTTTTATATTGTGTTCATGGGATTTTTTATTTGGTTATTCCTTTATAGACATAGTTTATATAATGAAATACATTAGGGGTCATGTTAATGGTTTCCAACTAAGATCTACCATCATACATTTTACAAACACCGAATTGTATGTGTAGACCTTTTTTTGGTATACAAGTTGGGAAAGGATCATTATATTATTGATTTAATGTGTGTCTAGATTATTTTTTTGTGATTATGGTGAGGAGGGGCTTGGGTTTGTGGATTTTCGTATTTGAATTATTTGTGTAATCTATTTGATAGTTGAATTTTCAACATAATATTATTTCACACATAATATAATGAAAAATTTGTTATAAAAAATTTGTTTTATTAATTTTTTTGTAGATATAGAGAGTATAGTCTAATGAAGTTTTATTTTAGATTCTCACATAGAGTAAAAATCCTCTAGAATAATGGGAGGCAATATCGTTGTCTCTTAGAAAGTACCTGATTCAAATAGTTCAGAGAAATCAAGATGTTTCTATTACAAAAATATATAAGATAATTTATTTTATTTGTATCAATATATGGTAATTAGTTTATTAAGGTAGTATTAATGAAAACATGGGGTAAACACTGGATTTATTTTTAGATATTGATTTAGAGTAGAAAGAGAAGTGTGTACTTGAATCATACATTGAATCTATGTCCACCTGAAATATATATGACTTATTATGATTGGAAAACATTTTTTAAAACCTTTTGTGTTTTTTTTGTAGAACAAATGTTTGGTAGTTACTTTGTGGAAAATATGTTTTTAAAATGTGGATTGAATATAATAGGTTTGGTTTGTTAAAAGACAATAATATGTTATTTGGATCTCATGTAAATAACATATCAGTGGAATTTTTATTTACAAAAACCAATATAGATAGGTTTTTATATCATTACAACTTTGGAAGTACTTTATTAAGATTTTAACATGTAAATGATGATATCCAAGAATTTGGTTACTATAGAAAATCAATGTAATAGGAATGAATTATGTTTAAAATTTTGTATATGGTTAATTACATGGAACACATATGGGATAAAAAAGAGTAAAAAATGAATATGTCATTGAATGTATTGGGAATTTTAAAACAAAGGTTTGTGGTGCATGATTAGTTTATAAACCCCCTAACTGTATCATATGGGTAAAGTATGTAATTATATTGACTTGTGTTCTTTGGTTTTGTAATTAATGTATGTAAAAATCTTTTATGACATGTGTTCATGAAATTTAAAACATTTTATTGGAATCAAAATATATTTATATTAATTTAGATATAATATATGTGTATATTGAATTTTTTTTTGTATTTAGTGTGATAACAGGGTTTGTTATAGCACACACCTATTTGGAAGTTATGAGATGTGTTTGGTTTGTAGTTTTGGTAACTTATCATTATCTATAGTTTCAAGGGAGGATTGTTTTTTGTGATTTATACAGTACATGGAAAGGTTTAATGTAATATTGGTTAGGTAGTGAGTATCTTTAAGTACGTTGGGATTTTACTAGATTGGTTGTGATATTTGTATAAAGAAGTAAAAAAAGTTTGTATTATATTTTTTAAAATTTTATGTGGATGAGAATTCCATATTTATTATATGGAAGATAAATTTGTAATAAATCATGTGTTGGTATATTAAATTAAAATTTTATTTTGAAAAAGAGATGTTGATGACTGTGAATCATTTACAATGAGAATTAATAGTGGGCTTGTGAGCATGGATCAGGTTGTTGTTGTGACTTTTTCTAGAAATAATCAAAGGAACAAAATATTACATTGATGGTATTAGTATGATAAATTGGATATTTGTGTTTTTTCAATGTATAATCTGTTATGGTGGTAAAAATATAAGATAAGTATTACAATATTAATTATTTATAATCTAAATTGTATTTTCAAATGATGGTTCCTGAGAGGTTATCATCGCTAGAATGTTGAAATGGGGATGAAAAATAAAACTAAATTAAGGGAATGAATAAATCTCATGAAATATGGGAGTTATGAATTTTTTTTCATATAAATCTGAGTATGAGGAAGGTGCATAGGTTTTATAGGTTACACGCTAAAAGAATGTATTAGAGTTGGGTGACTACCAATGTTATTGTGTTCCTTGATTGTGATTCGTTTAGAGTTTTAAATGAGGGAGTGTTATATGTTGTGTGTGTTGGGGAATTTTGGGATTGATGATTTTTTGGATCATGTTTAGATAGTGATATTATATAGGGGTGGCATGAAACACCATCATGTACCTTGATTTATAATCAAGGCCGATGAGGTGAGGTCTTTAGGTTGCATCGAGAATCACTCAAGATAGGCTAAGTTGAGTTGATGTATGAATACTGATTATTTATTATTTCCTAGTTGATAATACTGGAAATAATATTGCGGGGAATATCACATTGATCTCTAGAGAATATATCATATACACCGTTAGAATTTCAAAAAACACCCCAAATGGCGTGTTTGAAAAACTAAACTAGTGGAAATAATGGTATCATTTTAGATTCCAAATTAATGGTTTTGGATTTTCTATGAATCACAAGAAACTTTTTTTTGAAATGTATATATGGGTGTTGGATAGAGTTAATGATATACTAATTTTATTTTTGGAATAATTTATAGAATTAATCAACAATTACTCAGTATAAGAGTAAAATTGGTACACCTAGAGAGGGTATGATGTTGATGGAACTAAGTAGAGAGTATGATAGTATCATTGTCTCTTGGATGAGTTAGTAAATCTAGTTTAGAGATTCAAATGGTGATCATAATTAAAAAAAATCTTTCACCAATAACTTGTAAAATAGTGTTGTTTCATGTAGATTCAAGTGGAAATATTGTAATTTTTTCTTGGTCTCAGGATGTGATGAAATTATTAATCAAGAAATTGAAGTAGATCTATGGTGTGAAATAAATAGATATTATTAGAGGATTATGGCATCAAACCCTATTTTTTGAACCACATTTTTGGTGATGTTCACATATACTTACATTGGATGAGTATCTAAAATGTGAGAATTTTGTAACATCATATTATATAATTTTTTTACATTTCCTGAGGAATATATCTTATGTTTTATAGGTATGGAATCAATTTTATGTAATATAGATCAGATATTGGGGGTAATATAATTTTTTATCCTTTTTGGGCTATATTCAGTCAAATTGGAAGTGGCGAGACCAAAAAAATTATGAATTTGAGTGTTTTATATATTATTAATATATGTATGGTAAGTAGATTAAATATATGATTAATATTGAGTGATGGTAAATAATCGTTAGACTTATCTATTATAATATAAGACAAGGATAATTATATTTAGTTTCTTTATACATATAAATATTATTGAGTATATTTGTATGTAAATATGAAAAATGCTATAATAATGGAAGATAAACTATCTAAAAATATTTCTAGTGATTTTAAAGGAGTTAGTGACATATTCATAAAGGAAAACATGAGTTCAAGAGTGTTATCTAGCTTAACTAATATATAAAATATGTAAAGTAATTAATTTTAAAAGGAAACCCAACAATGTTAAGGGGTAACCCTAAATTTTTATTGGTATTATATAATCATGTAAGTGTAACAAAAAATTTATAAGGGTATCTTTTAATTTTTTACTAATTACTAATAATTTATTCATGTACCCTATAATTTTCAGTGTAACCAATTTTTAAAAATTGAAAATGGTGATTTTGTTTGAGTATTATATATGAGTGAATTATTTATTAAGGGTTAGTAGGATGATAATTTTTGTAAAGGTTGTGAAGTTCTCAAAACATCATAAAATTTATTTTACTCTTTTGGAAAAACTTATGATAAATAAAAATATGAGAAAATAATATATTCATATTGATGTCTGTTAGGGTAACTGTTTTACTTTATAAGAATAATAAAAATTTCAAAAATATTAGATTACTGGAGAATGAAAAATTTGAGAATTTAGAGAATAAATATTATAATTAGGAAATAAAATCAAGTGTTGTTGTGTTATGATTTCTATTATATTAAATATCAAAATATATGAAGGTTGATTATGATTAATACTAATAATAATGAATAATGTAATTTTTTTTCTGAATTAATAACTTCCTATAGTAAGTATGAGGTGCACATTATGATTTTATTTGGGGTAATGTAGAAATAAAATTAGATTAACATAATTCAACGATCCATGAACTTTTTTAGAATTTTCTTAGATATAAACATCTTGAATCTATTCTTTAATTATTTGGATACTGTTTGAGATGATTATAATGATTTTAAATGTGGGTTTTAAATTCTATCAAGAATCATGGAGTTTCTAAATTCACAATATTGAAAATGTATTCATGAGATAAGGTGAATATAATGTTTTAAAAATGCATGAAAAAATTATTAGATTATTTTGACAACCTAATAATGAGTAATAAAAGTAGTATACTTATAATAAAGTGAAACCAAATTGTAATACTAATATTAAAGCTTATTTTTTTCAAAGTAGAAGATGAATAATCTATTTGAATAAACGAGTTCAACCTATGGAACGATGAATAAGAAGGAAGAGCCCTATGCTACCTTATTTTTAGATAATATAATTTAGGGAGAGAGAGATATTAAAATATTATTGTTTTCTATAATTTTATGTTATATTGATGTATATTGAATAGAAACAATGATTGAAGATCAAATTGATATTGAGTTGAATAATAAGTATGATATTCATATTCTTTTTTTGGTTATAATCTCAAAATTAAAGATCTATTCATTGAGTAAAAGACATTATTTTTTGGATTCTATGACATTAAATGTATACGTAATGTATTATTTACAGAGGGTTTGCATAATACTAGTAGTTCTTGTATAAATAACACTACATAAGATTTGTGGTTCCTATATAAACAACACTATTCTAGTTGAAATGATTAAATAATCTTTCAAAAGGGCTAAAAAAGGGATGGATATAATGTATAACCTGGGGTATAGATAACAACTTAAACAACATTATGTGATAGTTTTTAGATTGTAATAATCATTAGAATAAATTTTTGATAATCTATGAATTGAGGTGACTAAATAGTCAAAACAATGTGTAGGGTTTTTGTGAAGGGGCTAAACCTTATTAAAATCATTATATGATACTGTTACCTTTATTATCTTGATTTCTTGTAGAGATGAGATTTTAGGCTTCATATTAAAGGAATAATTATTAACAATGATAGTGGTTTAATCAGAAAGTGTGTTAAATTTAAATAGAATGTAAAACATAGTAAATATATGGATCACATATTCACCGTCCCCATTAATATCCTTATATAATCCACTGAGAAGATCAGGTGGTATTAAATCTAAAAAAGTTTCAAGTGGGAGGAACTATTTCAATTGTACAAAATTTTTAATAGACTAATATAAAGATCATATTCTTGGAAGTTTTTGAGATACCATATATTATGATTGAGGGAGTGAATTATTTTAATTCCAACATGGGTATCTCAGACTAAAACATAAATAATATAAGATAACGTTTTGAAAAAAATAAGAGAATTATATCTAAATAAAATTTAGATCAACCAATATTTGATGTTGATAAATGTGGTTATTTTTTATATTATAAATCTATTGAGGAAAAGAACATAGAAAAGTCAAGTTCAAGTTGTAGTGAGTATGATAAGGATGTGTCTATTGAACCAGTTAGGGATCTCCACACTATATCAATTACTAGTTGAATAATGATTTATTTTATGTTTTCTTATATATATATATATATATACATTCCCAGGGGAACAGTTGATGAAAATGAACAAATAAAAATTGGTTTTGAATATTTGGGGAAATCGTTTTTTGAATTATTTTCAATAATTTAAATCTCTCACACAACTTATGGAAGTC
Source organism: Viscum album (assembly GCA_963277665.1). NCBI lineage: Eukaryota > Viridiplantae > Streptophyta > Magnoliopsida > Santalales > Viscaceae > Viscum > Viscum album. The sequence goes on along the minus strand of OY728142.1, from coordinate 564,619,753 downwards.
AGAGCTAAATTATTCCTTCTTTGAAATCAATATTTATCTCTTATTGAAGAATACGATCAGTTAATTCTCTATGAGATTTTTTTATTTGGAATTTTATTATGAAAAAGATCCCAGAATTCCTAAATCATCTCAATATATCTATGAAAGTCAAATATTCATAGTAAATGGTTAAATGAGAGTGAATGGAAGAGATGGAAAAAAGTGAAACAGGTAAGAAAAATTAATGAATATGTTTTTAATAGAATAAATAATTATTGGAAGGAAGATTTAGGTGGGTTTAGGATAGAAAAAATTAACCCCATACAATATGTCTTGAAATAAAAGTTATAATGTGAAATCAAGATTTGATAGATGATAAAATTTTTCATTCATTTGAATAGAAATGCCTCTCCACCGAAAAATCAAGTGATATTAATTTGGAAAATATACTGGCATATAAGTGGAAAAAGTAATTAACATCATTCCCTGATAAACCAAAAATATGTTTTTAGATAAATATAACACATATATTAGATAATGTTGTGGGTACTAATACTGGTTCACATGATAGTATGTGTTTTAATTTAAAATCTAGGAAATATTGGGTAGATTAAAATAATAATAAATAAATCAAGAGATCCAAGATTAATGTTACTATATCAAAGGTGTGTAACTCCCTAGGAGGATCCAAATTGAATACCATTTCCACTAAAAAAGAACAAGGTTCACATGCTGAAATTTCTATCTATCAAATATTAGCAAGAAATAAATAGATATTCATTAGCCATTATTTTATTATAAACGTTTATTATAGACAAATTTATTGGTTTCACAATATGTGAACCTAGAATGAATATAGAATCTCAAGATTACAGGTGATAATAGTAGAAAGAAAATTCGGACCTTCAAGATAGAAATATTTCACACAAAATAAATGAGATTAGTTTACATTAAATATATACTAATTCATAAATAATATCTACGATTATCACAACAGAGGTGGTTATATTATTATAAATTCATATATTTATTAGATTAATCAAACTCAAATGATGATAGGGAGATAATATTACAAAGGAAAAACAATAAATAATATAATAATGAATTTTCCATGGGATGTAGGTAATTGGAGAATGTTTTCAATAAAAATTAGTGTATTGAGAAAGCTATAACCAAGAAGAAAATTGAGAAGGTTTTTGAAGTAAAGTGTAGACTCATAAACTATTGTAAGAATTTCCATATCATAAACCAGTGAAATCAGGTCCTACAAATCAAAATTATTGGAAACAAGATTATTTCTTGAGGAGAATCAATTTAAGAAATGGAGAATTGTATTGAATTATTGGTTGGAAGTCTGAATGTTAAATTTTTGTACTTTCCTTTTAAAGGTAGCTAAAATGATATGAAAAAATATGTAGAAAATTAAATATGGTTGTGTATATTATGAATGAATTAATGATAGTATGAAAAGTACAATATAAATTGTCATGATGATTGAAAATGAATAGGATTGTTAAAGTGATAAATGAAATAACCATGTTTCATAAAAATAAGAACATGAATTTCATGATAGGTTTTCCAAGAATTACAACCCATGAATTCTTTAGATCCTATGTTAAATGCACAAATAGACACGAGACACTCCAACAGATTTCATTGAAATATTTTTGATAGAATTTATTGATATAAATAAATGTTGAAGCACCATTAGATGCATGAGACCTATTAGAAAAAGTGAAATGAAGCACTACATAAAAGAATAATGTTGAATGTGAGATTAATTTCATACTTATAAATATTTTCCATTTCCATAAAATGAATGGGAAACAAGGATGGAGAGTTATCTTAATTATATAGTTATAAATGAAATTGTTTTGAGGTTGTGATTCATGCCCCTGCCATGTTGTTCTTACTAATGAGATGATGATGTAATTTCTTTATTCCATTGTATTTTTAAGTGTATTTTGGAAAATTAAAAGTTATATTTTCTAAAATATTACTTTGAATTTTTTTAAGGATTATACACCAGAAAGGTAACATTCAACATATATTTACTACTATTCAAGGAGTAACAAAGGATAGTTGAAGACTATTTTTAATGAAGAACCATATATAATAAGGATTATAATAATTAAACCATACCATGTGATTAAACAATAATGTGATTCCAAATTTGGGTCATATCATGAAAATATGAAATATGGATATTCTTTAAAAAATATAATATGAGGTATGATGACCACAACTTTTATAATTTTTTTATTATATCAAATTTATTTATTATGTGGAGTGATAGTTGAGGAAAAAAGACAAGTCGAAGGACGATAAATATTCCCACCATTGAATATTTTTGATGTGTTTGTTGAATATGATTATAGGTTATGAATACATTGATAAATCTATTATTATATCCCCAATAAAGTTAAATGTGAGTCGGTATCACTTTTTGTACATATTATGGATAAATTTTTTAGTCTATCTTAATGATTTCTATTTTCTACAACATATTTTCCAATGTGTACATATATTTTTATAACTAACAGCTCATTATAATGACAGGAATATGATTCTGTCTATCTCTCAATTATTTAATCATGATATAACTCTAAAAAAGGGGATGAATATGTACTTTGGAAAACCAAATAAGTTGATTAATTATGATAAATACCTTCCCTTATATATTAACAATTTCATTTATCATAAATAAAGGGGATCAAAAAAATTAATTTTTAATATGGTGCGATATTTCCAACAACACTAAATGTATAAACTAAAGATCATATGTGAATACTAAAGATTAGGGTTGGATTTTATTAATGTTTATATAATAAATAGAGTCAACGTGTGATGAATATTTGGTGATGGTTGTGAATAATTCCCCAACTAAAGAAGCTAGTGTGGTTATACACATATTGATGGGTATAGAAAAGTGAGGTTATTTTCATATTATATATAAAGGGGATTTTCAAAGTTGTGTATATATATATATAAATATCTAATGAATATTGATTTGGGTTGCATGTATTGTAACATCCCAAGTAAGTAATGAATAATAGATATTTTTATCTATGTCTATTAATGATTAAGATAGTGTTTTATAGGCTTAAAATGAAAATAAATCCAATCTTAAGCATGGAATACACTAATATTCTTAAAAGATTATTTAACTGCCTTTTGATGGAAAACCATTTTTGAATCTATCTTTTGACAATTTTATAAACTATGTTTTTCAAAATAAACTTATTCTTTATGATTGGGACATCAAAATTTACCTTGTGTGAATTTTTGGTATTTTTCTGACAATGTTCATTTTTTAATGAATAGTGAAAAATACTGCATTTTACATCAAAACTGCTTTTTAATCTAATTTATTTATATGATTAGATTATTTTTTGAATTGGTTTTGAAGTGAAATTAGAATATATTTTTACCATTTTATCCAATGGTGGTCATTGGAATCAATTTCACTTTGAAATTAGACTTAAACTGGTGTCAATCTTTTGATAATTATTGTTTTGTAAAAACACACTATTTGCTCTGGCAGTGGGAATTAATTATTAAATTAATTAATGTGACTAATATGATTTGAATTTTGTAAAATAGACATCATTTTTGAATTCGGAATATCAAATATATCTTAGGGTGAATTTTTGGTAATTTTCTGAAAAACTTCAATTTTTGATGAATAGTGAAACCACTAAGTGGTAATCAAGCAAACTGATTTTTCAGTTAAATGAAAGTTTGCCATCATTGTGTTTTGAATTTTGAAAATCCGACATACATGGTTGACATTAAGAAGTAAAATGTGGTTCAATGAGATTAAAATAATTTTTTTGGTGAATAGTAACTTATTATGTTTTTAATCGCGATTAATGGTAATTAAGGTAGTTTAAGGTATAAATAATGCTTTAATAATAGGAAATGACCTAGACACATGTCCCAAACTTATTGGTTGTGTCATGGCCGACCAAGACAAGCCATGGGTCAACTTGGGGACCCCATGGAGACATTTTGGTTGGGAAATGACATAAATTACTTTTTATTTAATGTAAAAGTAAAAATGACACAAACATAATATGTTTTACTAAAACAATTTTTACATGGGTTTATAAAGATCATATTTTTGATTATAAATAGTCATTGGAAAGCTAAAAAGATTTCCTACATCATATTATTTTTTATGATTTTTAGGCATTAAATAAATTAAAATATTTATGACATAATAATGATGCAGCGATGACATCATTATTTGACGATTTAAATAAAATGGAAAGATAATGTAAAATATATGAACTACACATGGACAAAACCAATTGGATGAGTGTATTTCGAACCCTTATCACCTTATCCACTAATTATATCAATGTGGGACCTTTTGAAACCGAAAAACATTTTCAAATAAAGTAATATTTCTTTACTTTCCAAAAGTTCCCCTCCTCTCCTCTTATAAAAGGCCCGCACCTCTACCTCATTTCACACACTCCTCAAGCCTTTGGATCGGACAACCCCTGCCCATTTACTCTCTACACTTCCCTATACTCATCCTAGAGGATTCCATTTGGACAGAATCCTTTCAAAGGATGCCTTTAGGCTCAAATCAAAAGGAGTTACACTTTTAGAGGTAATTCATTCTCTCATGTTCATTTGTTTTATTTTGCTTCTCCAACCCCCTAAACTCTTTTTATTTACTTCTTTTGTAACAACACCAGTATCTTCAATATACTAGGATGTTGTTATAAGATTTATTTGAGCTACACTCTCACACAACTACATCAAATGGTTAAAGAACATACGGTTTCCTTGGATGGCGAAATTCTGCCTCCCGAAACGATGATTGTTCAATACTCATTGAACACCTTCAAAGGTGGCCATTATGATGTCACTATTTTTATATATGATATATAATATGTTTATGGTTTCCTTAAGCTTCTGTTTTTTTCATTTTGGGCATACCTTTATGGTTTCCATTATGGGTAAACACGATATCTTCACTTTAGGAAGTGCGGACTACCGCCCCCTGAAAGTGATTTGATTCGTTAATACCATATGTGGGATGTGTAAAGGATAAAGTTAATGATATTATATATGTTATTATACTAGAATTATAATATACTCTTATATCATTATGATTCCATTCCAGAAAATATGAAATAGAAATGGAAGTAGCGTTCATGCGTACGTATGACTTACCGTCTCCATGAACGGTGCATTTCATTTCTTACCTCTAAATTTGATGTAATATTATAAATACATGTATATGATGAATATATATGATATATATGTTATCCAAATCATTAATATCATTCTGGATATAACGAACCTATGACCAAATTAACAACATGTAAGTGTAAGATGTCTATTTTTGACTTAAGAACCAAATACCGACAAAATGAACATTATTAACTTAACTGATTACATGATGTTCATAACATGGTATAAAAGGAATAATTAACTTGAAAAAGATTCATAAGCAAGTAGAGATTAACTCAAGTTTATTATTCAGGAGATTAAAGAACAGTCGGGTCAAGTCGGATACGAGGTATGGGACTTCGTCTCAATCTCCTTTCATTGAGGCATATTTTATTTATACACAACTTTCTTTTATACGGTGTATAAACCCCTTTGAATTTTACGTTTATTCAAAAGGAATCTTTTTTATACGAAGCATTTACTAAACGACAAAAGGGAATGTTTTTGTCGTACGTATGCGGCGACAACGACTTCTCCACCGTTGTGACCGTTATTTGAGTTTCGGCTTCCTCTACAAGCCATACCTTCTTTTTAAAAGAAAAATAAATACCATGTTTTACCTTTCTTTTATTTTGGTATGGAAAATGGTTTTCACAATGTTTTTGTGTTGTATTGATATCTTGTGATTGAAATGTGGAAATTTTATGTTTCCTTTAGGCATGTTTTATGTGATACGATTATGTTATGGTTCTTGGGCATTATTATGAAGATGGGTGGTTCCGTGATAAACTAAGGGTTGGTAAGCCCGATATAGCTCTCCAATGCATTGGGTAACACGAAGGAGTGAAACGTTAAGGTTTCTCCGAAGAGATTTTAGGGAATATACTGTGATGGGTATTCCAAATGTAACCAAGCGGGTTACTCCCTACGTAAGAATGTCATGAATGCCTCAAGTTACCTTTATGTCTTATGATTTCTATGATTTATTCATGATTTTATGAGGTATGTTAAAGTGCCTATGTTTTATGGGTAAAGTATGATTTCATTCTTATGTATATATGAACTCATGTTTCCTTTCCATGTTTTTTTTATAACCCATACTGAGTTTTTTTGCTCATCCCAAGTTTTTGAAATGTTTTTCACAGGTCAAGGGAAAGGTACATGATAAGATGATAGAGTCAAGGATGTGTCAAGAAATAATCCATGTTTTATTTTAAATGTGTTTCCATTGATGGGAATGAAGAATACTATCTTTATGTAACCACTTTGTTTATATGTGGAATGTAATGAAAGTTTTATGATCTAATTCTCTAAAACTCTAAACCCGAAAAGATCCTCAATGTGTAATATTGTAATAACTCAAGATTAAGTAAGGTTTAACTCTGGGGCCTTATAGTTGGTATCAAAGGTCGGTTTAGATAACTTTAGGAGTTATAACCCTATTAAATGATTATCCAAAAATATTTTTTTTGAAATTATATAGAATTTGAAGATTACCATGTTGCTTTATCTAAGACATGTTTGTTCAGAATGGTTTTCCGCAGAGGAAACAGGGAAGCAGTGCTAGGAAGGCATACAGAAGGAAATAACCTTCCGAATTAGCATCCAGAAATGGTCGGAATTGGAACTGAGCAGTTTGTTGCCATGATGGCGCAGTTGACTCAAGCGATAAATGGCGGTGGTATCCATGCACGAGGTCAGCCAGATCAACCATAGAGGAACATGTCCGTGGTGGAACATTTCATGAGGCAACATCCTCCATCATTCAGAGGATCATCTGACCCTGTGCTAGCTGAAGGGTGGATTAAAGCACTGGAGAAGATTTTTGATGTCATGGGGTGTTCAGACAATCAAAAGGTTAGTCTTGCTATTTACCGTTTGGAGGGTGAAGCAGATCAATGGTGGTCTATGGTTAAAAATATCAGGGATGCCGATGAGATTGATGCTCTTGACTGGGATGAATTCAAAGGTATGTTTCTTGAGAAGTATTTTCCTAAGGCTGTTTAACTTTGGATGGAAAAGAAATTCTTGGAATTGAGGCAAGAGGAAGACTCAGTGGCTGCCTATGAAGAAAGGTTCACTCGATTGGAAAGGTATGCTCCAAATTTTATCCAAGACCTTGATAGTAAAATCAATCGTTTTTACTCAGGATTAAAGCCAAAATATCGAAGGGCATTGGCCTCTCGCGAGTTTAAAAGTTATGAAAAGCTTGTTCGATGTGCTGAGAAGGTGGAAATGGAGTTTTTCGATGACCAAGTGTTCTATAACAACCAGCAGAAGAAGAGACCGAGGTGGCAGGAGAAAGGTAAGAATTCTTCAAAAAAGTCTGATGGTAAGAGAACTAAGTTTCCAGTTTGTGATAAATGTGGCAAAAGGCATGCTGGGGAATGTCTTCTGAATTCTGGGAAGTGCTACCGATGTGGTAAGATGGGACATAAGGCTCATGATTGCACTGAAAAGGATCAAGGTGAAGGTAAGAACAAATTTGATTTATAGTTAGTGAAATGTTATAAGTGCAATGAGATGGGTCACTATGCAAACGAGTGTCCGACAAGGAGCTTGAGTGATGGGAAGCAGTTAGACTACAAGCAGAAAGGGGTGGTGAAATCCTTTGCAACTACTTCAGCAGATGTCGGGCCATCAAATGAAGTTGTATCAGGTACTTTGTTTGTTTTTTCAGATTATGCCAGTGTGTTGTTTGATTCGGGGTCTACACATTCTTTCATCTCTGAAACCTTTTCTAGTAAAATGGGAATACCATCTCAAGAAATGACTCCTGAACTTTTGGTAAAAACACCTGGGGGAAATGTGGAGGCAAAAAGAATTTATAAGAATCTTCCTATCCTTATCTGTGGAAAGAACCTGCTTGCAAACCTTATTGTTCTACCTCTAGTAGAGTTTGATGTTATCCTGGGTATGGATTGGCTCTCTATTTACCATGCTAAGATTGACTGTAGAGCTAAAGAAGTTTATTTTTAGAAAGACTTTCAGTTTTTTTACAAGAATGAACCCTTACTTTTGATAACATATCAAGAGGCCAAGAAACTTGTAAAAGATGGAAATGAATGTTACCTTGCACACATCGTTGAAAATAAAGGGACTGTTCAGATTAATGATGTGCCAGTGGTAAATGAGTATCCTGATGTTTTTCCTGATGAGTTTCCTGGAATAATACCAGATCGGGAAGTTGAGTTTACTGTTGACTTAGTTCCTGATGCTAAGCCAATTTCAAAACCCCCTTATCGAATGGAACAAATTGAACTTTTAGAGTTGAAGGAGCAATTGCAAGATTTATTAGAGAAAGGTTTCATTAGACCTAGCACATCACCATGGGGTGCTCCTGTTTTTTTTGTTAAGAAAAAAGATGGTTCTATGAGACTTTTCATTGATTATAGAGCCTTGAATAATATCACTGTTAAGAACATATATCCTTTGCCTCATATCGATGATTTGTTTGATCAGCTCCAGGGAGCTCAGTTTTTTTCAAAGATTGACCTGAGATCGGGGTACCATCAGATGAAGGTGAAGGAGGCAGATATTCCGAAGACCGCGTTCCGTACGAGATACGGCCATTATGAATTTGTAGTAATGCCTTTTGGGCTAACCAATGCACCTGCTGTATTCATGGAATTAATGAATAGAATTTTCCATGAGTTCTTGGATAAGTTTGTGGTGGTTTTCATTGATGATATTTTGGTGTTTTCCAAAAGTAAAGAGGATCATGAAAACCATTTAAGGGTTATCTTGCAAACCTTAAAATAAAAGAAACTGTATGGGAAATTCAGCAAGTGTGAGTTTTGGTTGCAACAAATTTCTTTCCTTGGTCACATTGTTTCTAAAGATGGAATAACTGTTGATCCTGCAAAAACAAAAGTTGTTAAAGAATGGCCAAGACCCACAAATGTAACCGAGATTCGTAGCTTCCTTGGTTTGGCGGGCTATTACCGAAGGTTTGTTAGAAATTTTTCACGGTTATCTAGTCCAATGACTAAGCTAACTCGGAAGGGTGTTAAGTTTATCTGGACAAAAGAATGTGATGATTGCTTTCAGGAATTGAAAAGAAGATTGGTGAATGCTCCAGTTTTGGCACTACCTTCCAAGAATGGTGAGTTTGTTATATACAGTGATGCTTCATTAAAAGGACTTGGTTGCGTCCTAATGCAGAATGATCAGGTAATTTCTTATGCTTCACGACAGTTGAAAACTCATGAGGTAAATTACCCTACACATGATTTGGAACTAGCTGCTGTTGTTTTTGCTTTAAAAATTTGGAGGCATCATTTGTATGGAGTAAAGTGTGAAATATATACCGATCAAAAAATTTTATAGTATATATTAACTCAGAAAGAGTTAAACATGAGACAGAGGAGATGGCTGGAATTAATCAAGGATTATGATTGTACAATTCATTACCATCCGGGAAAAGCAAATAAAGTGGCTCATGCTTTGAGTCGAAAAAGTATTGCTTCATTAACAATGTTGCGTTTGGAACGTGATCCTTTGGTTAAGGATTTGATGAACTTTGGCATAGAAGTTGTTGGTGAAGGAAGTCCTTCTATTTTGTTTCAGGTATTAGTGAGATCTTCTCTATCAGATAGAATCAAGCAAGCACAGAAGCAAGACAGTGAGTTGTAGAAAAATGTAGAGATGGTTCAGAAAGGTAAGTTGCCTGAATTCAACATTGATAGTGATTGTGTTTTGAGATTTGGGAAGAGATTGTGTGTGCCTTGTGATTCACAGTTGAAGAGAGATCTGTTATGTGAATCTCATAGTTCTCCGTTTTCAGTTCATCCGGGCAGTACTAAGATGTATAGAGATCTGCAGGAGTATTACTGGTGGGATGGAATGAAAAGAGACATTGCTGATTTTACTGTGAAGTGTTTGACTTATCAGCAGGTTAAAGCAGAGCGGCAGTTACCGAAAGGGATGCTTCAGCCTTTACCGGTGCCAGAGTGGAAATGAGAGAATATATTCATGGACTTTGTTGTTGGATTACCGAAGACATCTCGAGGTAATAATGCAATCTGGGTTATTCTTGATCGCTTGACCAAATCTGCTCATTTCCTTACTATACGAGATACTTTCTCTCTTGATCAACTTTCCCGTTTGTATCTTAAAGAGATAGTAAGGTTACATGGAGTTCCTCTCTCCATTGTATCGGATCGTGATCCCAAGTTTACTTCTAACTTTTGGAAAGGCCTTCAGAAGTCGTTGGGTACTGAATTAAATTTTAGTATAGCTTTTCATCCTCCATCAGATGGGCCGTCAGAATGAACAATTCAGACATTGGAGGATATGCTACGAGCTTGTTCTATGGATTATCATGGAATCTGGGACCGATATCTTTCTTTGGTTTAATTTTCATATAATAACAGTTTTCATTCCAGTATACAGATGGCACCATTTCAGGCATTATATGGGAAGCAGTGTCGAACTCCAGCTTTCTGGGATGAAGTGGCTGAAGGGAATTTGATGGGACCAGAATTGGTAGAAGAGATGGCAGAAAAAGTTCAGCTGATTTAGAAACACATGAGAACAACTCAGAGCTGGCAGAAGAGTTATGCGGATAACCGGAGGAAGGATCTATCTTTCGAGGTAGGTGATAATGTTTTTCTCAAGGTTTCTCCTTGGAAAAGTGTGATGATATTTGGTAAGAAAGGAATGTTGAGTCCAAGGTTCATTGGACCATATGAAATTCTGGAGAGAGTTGGATCAGTTGCATACCGAGTGGCTTTACCTCCGAGTTTATCTCAGGTACACAATGTTTTTCACATTTCGATGTTGAGAAAGTATATGCCAGATCCATCTCATGTTTTGAGTCCAGAGGTAGTTCAGCTGGAAGAGAACCTATCTTATGAGGAACAACCGGTCCAGATTCTTGACCACAGGGAGCAAGTGTTACGGAATAAGGTGATTCACCAGGTAAAGGTTTTTTGGAAAAACCACATGATTGAAGAGGCAACATGAGAATCTGAAAATGCAATGAGGGATAAGTACCCCCATTTATTTGATAAGTAAATAAATTGCGGGGACGCAATTTTCTAAAGGGGGGAAGGATGTAACATCCCAAGTAAGTAATGAATAATAGATATTCTTATCTATGTCTATTAATGATTAAGATAGTGTTTTATAGGATTAAAATGAAAATAAATCCAATCTTAAGCACGAAATACACTAATATTCTTAGAAGATTGTTTTACTGCCTTTTGATGGAAAACCATTTTTGAATCTATCTTTTGACAATTTTATAAACTATGTTTGTCAAAATAAACTTATTCTTTATGATTGGGACATCAAAATTTACCTTGTGTGAATTTTTGGTATTTTTCTGACAATGTTCATTTTTTAATGAATAGTGAAAAATACTGCATTTTACATCAAAACTGCTTTTTAATCTAATTTATTTATATGATTAGATTATGTTTTGAATTGGTTTTGAAGTGAAATTAGAACATATTTTTACCATTTTATCCAATGGTGGTCATTGGAATCAATTTCACTTTGAAATTAGACTTAAACTGGTGTCAATCTTTTGATACTTATTGTTTTGTAAAAACACGCTATTTGCTCTGGCAGCGGGAATTAATTATTAAATTAATTAATGTGACTTATATGATTTTAATTTTGTAAAATAGACTTCATTTTTGAATTCGGAATATCAAATATATCTCAGGGTGAATTTTTGGTAATTTTCTGAAAAACTTCAATTTTTGATGAATAGTGAAACCACTAAGTGGTAATCAAGCAAACTGATTTTTCAGTTAAATGAAAGTTTGCCATCATTGTGTTTTGAATTTTTAAAATCCGACATACATGGTTGACATTAAGAAGTAAAATGTGGTTCAATGAGATTAAAATAATTTTTTTGGTGAATAGTAACTTATTAAGTTTTTAATCGCGATTAGTGGTAATTAAGGTAGTTTAAGGTATAAATAATGCTTTAATAATAGGAAATGACCTAGACACATGTCCCAACCTTATTGGTTGTGTCATTGCCGACCAAGACAATCCATGGGTCAACTTGGGGACCCCATGGAGACATTTTGGTTGGGAAATGACATAAATTACTTTTTATTTAATGTAAAAGTAAAAATGACACAAACATAATATGTTTTACTAAAAAAAATTTTACATGGGGTTATAAAGATCAGATTTTTGATTATAAATAGTAATTGGAAAGCTAAAAAGATTTCCTACTTCATAGTATTTTTTATTATTTTTATACATTAAATAAATTAAAATATTTATGACATAATAATGATGCAGCGATGACATCATTATTTGACGATTTAAATAAAATGGAAAGATAATGTAAAATCTATGAACTACACATGGCGAAAACCAATTGGATGAGTGGATTTAGAACCCTTATCACCTTATCCACGAATTATATCAATGTGGGACCTTTTTAAACCGAAACACATTTTCAAATAAAGTAATATTTCTTTACTTTCCAAAAGTGCCCCTCCTCTCCTCTTATAAAAGGCCCCCACCTCTACCTCATTTCACACACTCCTCAAGCCTTTGGCTCGGCCAACCCCTGCCCATTTACTCTATCCACATCCCTATCCTCATACTAGAGGATTACATTTGGACAGAATCCTTTCAAAGGAAGCCTTTAGGATCAAATCAAAAGGAGTTACACTTTTAAAGGTAATTCATTCTCTCATGTTCATTTGTTTTATTTTGCTTCTCCAACCCCCTAAACTCTTTTTATTTACTTCTTTTGTAACAACACCAGTATATTAAATATACTAGGATGTTGTTATAAGATTTATTTGAGATACACTCTCACACAACTACATCAAATGGTTAAAGAACATACGGTTTCCGTGGATGGCGAAATTCTGCCTCCCGAAACGATGATTGTTCAATACTCATTTAACACCTTCAAAGGTGGACATTATGATGTCACTATTTTTATATATGATATATAATATTTTTATGTTTTCATTAAGCTTCTGTTTTTTTCATTTTGGGCATACCTTTATGGTTTCCATTATGGGTAAACACGATATCTTCATTTTAGGAAGTGCGGACTACCACCCCCTGAAAGTGATTTGATTCGTTAATACCATATGTGGGATGTGTAAAGGATAAAGTTAATAATATTATATATGTTATTATACTAGAATTATAATATACTCTTATATCATTATGATTCCATTCCAGAAAATATGAAATAGAAATGGAAGTAGCGTTCAGGCGTACGTACGACTTACCGTCTCCATGAACGGTGCATTTCATTTCTTACCTCTAAATGTGATGTAATATTATAAATACATGTATATGATGAATATATATGATATATATGTTATCCAAATAATTAATATCATTCTGGATATAACGAACCTATTACCAAATTAACAACATGTAAGTGTAAGAAGTCTATTTTTGACTTAAGAACCAAATACCGACAAAATGAACATTATTAACTTAACTGATTACATGATGTTCATAACATGGTATAAAAGGAATAATGAACTTGAAAAAGATTCATAATCAAGTAGAGATTAACTCAAGTTTATTATTCATGAGATTAAAGAATGGCCGGGTCAGGTCGGATATGAGGTATGGGACTTCGTCTCAATCTCCTTTCATTGAGGCATATTTTATTTATACACAACTTTCTTTTATACGGTGTATAAAACCCTTTGACTTTTACATTTATTCAAAAGGAATCTTTTTTATACGAAGCATTTACTAAACGACAAAAGGGAATGTTTTTGTCGTACGTATGCGGCGACAACGACTTCTCCACCGTCGTGACCATTATTTGAGTTTCGGTTTCCTCTACAAGCCATACCTTCTTTTTAAAAGAAAAATAAATACCATGTTTTACCTTTCTTTTATTTTGGTATGGAAAATGGTTTTCACAATGTTTTTGTGTTGTATTGATATCTTGTGATTGAAATATGGAAATTTTATGTTTCCTTTATGCATGTTTTATGTGATACGATTATGTTATGGTTCTTGGGCATTATTATGAAGACGGGTGGTTCCGTGATAAACTAAGGGCGGGTGAGCCCGATATAGCTCTCCAATGCATTGGGTAACGCGAAGGAGTGAAATGTTAAGGTTTCTTCAAAGATATTTTAGGGAATATACTGTGATGGGTATTCCAAATGTAACCAAGAGGGTTACTCCCTACGTAAGAATGTTATGAATGCCTCAAGTTACCTTTATGTCTTATGATTTCTATGATTTATTCATGATTTTATGAGGTATGATAAAGTGCCTATGTTTTATGGGTAAAGTATGATTTCATTCTTATGTATATATGAACTCATGTTTCCTTTCCATGTTTTTTTTATAACCCATACTGAGTTTTTATGCTCATCCCAAGTTTTTGAAATGTTTTTCACAGGTCAAGGGAAAGGTACATGATAAGATGATAGAGTCAAGGATGTGTCAAGAAATAATCCATGTTTTATTTCAAATGTGTTTCCATTGATGGGAATGAAGAATAATATCTTTATGTAACCACTTTGTTTATATGTGGAATGTAATGCATGTTTTATGATCTAATTCTCTAAAACTCTAAACCCAAAAAGATCCTCAATGTGTAATCTTGTAATAACTCAAGATTAAGTAAGGTTTAAGGCTGGGGACTTATATGTATAGGTGAATAATTTTACATGAAGGGAAGAAGTTGTATTTAAGGAAGTTTATAGTGGTGTTGTAATTGTTAGTTAAAAAATTGAAATGAATTCCTTGAGTTTGGAAGAGTCATCAGCCATAGATAACACTGAAAATGTGAAAATATGAATAACATTGGAAGGGTGACCAAATATTTAATTAGGTTGAACCTCTTTTAATGAGGTTATTCATTAAATTTATAAGGATACACATCATTTTGTAAGTGTGATTAGTGTGGTAGAATTTAATAATGATAAAGAAGTACATATAAATTTTTATGTCTAATCTCATAATTCTAAAATAACTCATATTTTTTTGGAATATGAAAATAGAATATATCCTCATTAATATTAAAAATGGTTACTATCTAAAATGATAAGAATAATTTCATTTATAAAATTATATAAATGATAAAGAATGAAAAATACAATAATTTTCTTAAAAATATTATAAATAATAAATAATATAAAATGATATTGTGATATATTCTCAATGGTAAAAAAAATCACAAAACTAAACTGAATATTATAATTATTGATGAGAATAATGGAAAATATGAAGGCTGATATATGGAATGATAAACTTCATGCTCTGAGGAGAAGTTCCACATAAAAATTATAAATGATGTCATATAGATGTTGAAGAATATTAAATGAATTCAATGATCGTCAGATTTTGTAGATTTTTAAAGAAGGTAATATACTAAGTCTATTTTTGAATTAAAAATAGATTATGGAATAGTATTTGAATATGCTTAAATGTGGAGATATGTTACCATGGAAAATCAATAAGGTTTTATATTTATAATATTAAAACAACATTCTTGAGATAATGTGAATTTAAATGTAGAAAAAGTAGAAGGAATAATTAGAATATTGGTTTCTAAACATGATATTGAGTATTAAAATAATGATTTGGTATCAAATATATTATTTATACTAAAGTTGCTATGAAATATGAATATTATTTAATAACAAAAAGTTTACTACATCTTGAAGTGTTATATATTCATTTAGGAATATGGAAAAGGAGTCCTATGATTCCCAGCATTCTAGGATGAAGTTTGAGAGAGAGATAATGACTATTGATGCTTCTAACATTCTGTTGTGTTGATACTTTATGATTTAAGATTACTATGTTATTTTATTGAAAAATTAATCAAACATTCCTTAATTTTTTATGATTTGACATTTATTGAATTATTATTTATTAAGACTGAAAATCCATATTTTGATGATGTTGTGGCATCCAAGATAGAAGGAAGATCTAATTCGTAGAGTTCATGGAGATAAATTGATGAATGGTGATTCCAATATAAATAATACCATTTAATATTTTTCATTTAAATAGAAAAAGTTTTATTCTAGTTTTGAATATGGAAGAATATTTTTAGAGGATAACTTGAGAAATGTGGTTGATGATTTCCCTAGGGATGAGTAATATACTTTCGAAACCACGATGTTCCATTTGTTAGGTACTTGGAGTCACTACAAAATAATAGTGATAATATGTGAATCATCATGAATAACTAATCATAATTATGATTAGGCTTTCCATGAAGTGTCTAAACCTTGAAAATATCAAGTCCTCTTCTATTTCCATTATTAACTATTTCTAATGTGGAGGTTAGTGTTAAGGGAAGATATCTGACCCTTACATCTTAAAAACTATAGATCATAAAGAATAATGGGAGTATAATTAATAGAGAATTTAAAATTATATAAAATAGGGGAACAAATATTCACCCACACTCTCTATGTCCCTACAAGATCCATTAGCAATTTAGGATCATTGGTTGGTAGGGCATCTGTGTTGTACCACTACCCAATCTATCTGGATGACAGTGGGCCACAATAACCCTATTGGAGAACTATTAAACATCTAATTATATTTTTATTCTTTTATTTTTTGATTATAATATTATTGAAAAATTTATTAAATTTATATCAATGAAACTAAATCCATGTCCAGCTTTATGAATTAGAGTTTGAGACTCATAAACCCCCCTTTTTTCTCTGTTCTCCCAAGTTCTCATTCATTATCTAAATCCTAATTTTTCCATAGATTCACCGTTCTATAGGCATGAATAACCATAAACACCCTTTTATTTATAATTTATCTTATTTTTCAGAGTTTCATTGGGATTGATAAACAATTTATATATTTTGGGTTATTTTTTAGATTTTTAAATTTCAGGAGAATGAGTATTAATCAAGCTATTATATTGGAATATAAAACATGTGGTAATACAAGGTAGGTTATTCGTAGTATATTAGTAAATAATAATCTTTTTATATTCATTATATGTAATATTTCTTCTTCATTTAGACTAGGGTGGCCTAAATGAGGGTTTATGGAGTGACATATCTTAAGATAAAATAGTTAGTTTTGTATTGGAATTGGAATTAATGTTCCTAACACTTTTTTGTGATTCAAGGATCACGTGGTGAGAATTTCACTATAAAAACCTGATTAATTTTTCATTGTGGAATATGAAAGGATCACCATTTATGAAAATAATTATATGATCCTTGGAATGGAGTTTCCTGTATTTTTATAATGACTATATAAGGAAAGAATTATAGTGATGGTTTCTGGGGTTAGACATTCTGAAAAATACTTTGAGATGGTATCAAAATAGTTCATTGACCAATGTATTTAGTGGATAGAAAAAAACTAAATGTTTAGGAATAATGTTGTTCTTGGAAATCATTGTATTAATTTAGTATTTTCTTGGTTATCTTCCATTTTTTGTTTGTAAATGATTCACCATTTGGTTTATTGTTTAGTGTAGAGGGAGGTATTGGGAACTTAAAATACATCTTCAATGAATTCTATATGTTTTAAAAAGTGTATTTATTATGAGATATTTTTGGGTCTTAGAAAACCCAAATAAGAGTTTTTCATAATGAGTAAATGGTTATGATTTCTATGATAATCCCACTCTAGGGTACTATTTGGAAAATTATGAAAATATTTCACAAAAAATTGGGTGTTCCTTTAATAGGGATGAAAATATTATAATATTATGATCACATAGTAAAAAAAAAATATAGTAGCAGTTATGAGAAATGTGCGGCCTTAACAAGGATATGTCCTTATAAACCATTTGAGAGGGTGTCTCCTATATCAGTTAAGATGTATAATTGGTTTAGAGAGGTATTAATGGTGTATACACTGTAAAATATAGGGTTACATATTATGGGGGTTGATTGCAATTATGGTTTTTATGTCTGGGATAATTTTTCCCCAAGTTAAATGTTTCAGGAAATGAGCGGAATAAGATGTGTAGTTCACCAGCATAATTCTTGGATTGGGATGTGTTTTTTGTGAGATTATTTTTTTCAATTTATTTCAAGAAATTGGTGTTATGAAATGTTCTTGTAGTGTGATATTTATCTTTCAAAATTGGTTTCAATATTATTTTGTGTCCATGAGTCGAATCCTTTGTAATGGTTAATTTTTATAGAGAATGGATTATAGTTTGGTCCCCTTGGATTTATGTTCTCTATTAGAGACAAAAGTGATCCAAGTACATTCTGTTTTGTGTCTTCTAGAGGAGTAGATCATATACCTAGTTATATGTGATCCATGTGTTGGGGATAATATCACAAATATAGTTCCATAAAATAAAAATTATTCACTTATAGAGGTTGTAAAGAGGAATATGTGATTAATAATATTTTATTAATCATCACTATTAAATATTTTCATTCATAAAAGAAACATAAAATTTCAAATACACCATTTTCAAAGACAAAATTATTTATGCTAACTATTAATTATTAGTGAATTCATTCTCACATTCACAAAATAATACAGAAACACAATGATATATAATTTTTTCCATTAAAAATTAATTCTTATATACTTGTTATGATGTTATATCATTAATGAAAATACTATCCTATGGAATCACAAAATGAATTTTTACAATTAGTGTCTTTAATTAAATATCATATGTGTATGAATTTAAATTAACACATAAGATCACCCTTACAATTATTCATAACTCTTTAAATAAATAAAAATAAGAATAAATTTCAAGAAAGAAGAATATCCTCATCCACTATCAATAATGTGTCACCCAGACTTCTTCAGTTTGATAACCAAAATTTGGAAATTCAACAATTAAGTGTTTCCTCTATATAACAGAACAAAATATCCATTATTTTATTGGGACATATAAATGATTAGAAAAATTTTTAATTATAAAAAATCAATAAATTGCTGAAAAAATTCACTAAAAACATAATCCATATACTCTTTGATGAAAGAATTTTATCATTATATAATAAAAATTTATCTTCAAGGGAACATTATTATCAAATGTAGTACTTATTTATATGTGTATCTCATTATTATTCATCATGTTTTTTCTACACATTAAGAAATCCCCTTTTAAATTCTGTGGATTCCATATAATACTTTTGTCCACTAATGAATTTGAATTTCCAACTAAAGCTCTCATAATTGACTTTAACTACACCTATCTAAGCCATTGGAACTCTCTAAAAATATTTTTTTACACTTGATATGTTTTAGTTAGAATCATAATCGAGTTGGAGTATCCCTCAAATCATATGTAAATACAAATTATTTAAACACTTGAAACATAATTGAAAAATCAAATCATTGGATGACGGCGTACATAATTGTTTGACGAGTGTGTATTATAAAATGGATACCACTAAATACTCACCCATCAAGGTAATTTTAACATGAACTAACCCATTTTAGTGGTATATCTATAATCCTTCACAATTGTTAGATAATTATTTTAAGTAATTATAATATTTTGAAGACATGAGAACTCATAACATATTTATATCCATCGTGGAATAATCAAATTTAACTCACCCAAAATAAATTAGAAACAAAACATGAACTATGGGTTACAACGTGATTATTGTGTTGGGATACGTAATATAATGTATCTTTAAATTTGATATCCAAATAATTATTTGGTATTATAAATTATTGGATGATTTTAAATCTCCAAAAAAATTCATAAACATTAAAATCTCCCCAAGGAATGATGCTTTTAATTGTTGTGTTATTTCATATTTATCTTCCCATACATGTTCAAACATCATTGTTTAACTATAAAAATCTTCCAAACATCGGAATAACTATTAAATCAAATGAATTACATAAATATAATTGAGCTAGAATATTATAAAAAGTTTGAAAAGTATATTAACAAAAAAATACATCAGCTAAATTATCAATTATGTTAAACTCACTTAACTTTATAAAATATCTCCACCTATCAATAATTTATCCTTATAATATGTCAAAAATTTATTATGGAATACTTACACTCAAATATATTCCTCACCTCAATAGTATCCCCCATATATTTTCCTATAAACCATTGATAAAAAACTCCCAACATTATAAATAACCCAAACTTCGTATATTAAAATCCAACATGATAAGATCATATGTATAAAACAATAACAACGAATAGAAATATCAGATTTGGCCCTAAGTGTTACTTATATCAACTTTAAAATGATGAATTCCACTTTATTATTCAATTAATAATCTCAAAAATGACTCTTTTACATGTTCCATACAAGCATTATATATACATACTCAATACATCATCTATAAAAGTGCATAAAGAAACTAATATAATAGTAAATTCATAACATTACACAAACTAGATAACATGTTTTTGGGGAACTCACAACTCCCCCATTGGAAATAATCTCTTAGAAATATGATCATTTTTTATAATAGATGTATCTACCATTTATTTATACCTATATATTTGGATTTATATGTACATATACCTCCCATAATAAAAATTGAAATAATAAGTCATATGGGCGATTGAAAACTATATCACAACCTTTAGAATTTTGAGGTTATACATTGATTATCAAAATCATTTTTTGAAATGCATCCTTATATAGTTTTTTGGTAAAGGATTTTACCAATTATTCCTTTATAGGAAAATAATCTATCCATATGAATCCTTCTTACATAAAATAAATTATATCATAGTGTTACATATATTTTTTATTTGATGTGGAATATTGAACTTTATTTCCCAAAATTCATATCATACTTTGGTCACCACAACCCAAAAAAAAAATTCGCATCTACTCCTATGTATTATTTTTATCTTTATCCACATGTGTTGATTTTTAACTTGGATATCATTATCATATTTGGTAGAAAATAATCATAGGTTAATAAAATTAATCTATTTGGAGTACCATTAAATAAAAATTTATTACAACAAAAATAATCAACTAGAAATAGATTTATGATCATCAACACACCCCTTCCAATAGACATTAATATTTTCAGATTGGTCAATATGGAATTTTTATTATATTTCAATATGAAAAATTTAGTTTATTTTGTAATCCATAGGATTATTTTAAGAGAAAGGTAATTGGATTAATGTGGTTCAATTTGATACCTTTTACATAGTGTAGTAGGATGCCCAACTTCTTTTTTGGATGCTGTAAGATAGAAGAAACACATAATAAATTTTTTAAACTCCTTTATATAAAACTTATTTCTATATTTTTGTATTAAAATATATTTTGAAGATAAATATGGAAGAAAAATTACTTCAAAAACTCATATTGTGTCTTATTTATTAACACTCACCCATAATAATCATTATATTGAAATATATTATCCTTATCTAGGGAAATTTGAAATCAAAATACATACTAAATTTATTTTAAAACCAACATCTAAAAGTTATAATTAATTTTAGTGGAAGAAATATTGAAAATGTATTATTCCTTTCAATTTTATACTTTGTCATAAATGTACATAATATATATGGGGGTTAGATGCTCACTTTCTTTGATATAATAGATGGAATCTACGATTCATTTAATGAATTATAACAGACTCATTCTTGATTAAAATGTATAAAAACACATCTTATGTTCTTGTCTTAAAGTATATAATGTCTTATTCAACATATAGACATATATCACATCATCCCTATAGATGTATCTTTTGGGTTTCTCAATGTACACCTCTTCATTGAGTTCACCATAAAAAAAACTTATTCAACGCATGTTTAAATATTCTTGAGACACCATTAGGTGATTAGATTTAGAAATATCCTGATGAACATGATCCTATATAAAATAGAGAATGTAGAAAAAATAAATTTCTACAATCGAAGAATTTCCTCTGTATACAAGTCATTCTTTATTTTTGATCACTTCTCTAATTCAGTCAACATGTTTGGAATCCCCCCTTTCCCCCAATATCATTTTTTATTTTCATATTTAGAAACAACTTAAAATTATTATTCTTATTGAATTATTAAAATTATCATTTGTGGGTATAATACACTATTGATGATTCAAAAAATCTCATACCCTTCTTCATTTAATGAGAAAAATTAATGAGGTATGAGATATTGTCCTAAAGCATTTCCTAGTAGTATAGTTATAACTCTGCCTATTTCCATAACCATGTATGAACTGAATTTCATTATTATTCACTATTGGTTATAGATATATTAATATCAACTTCTTTCTTGTCACTCATATATTCTACACATCCTTTAATATATACTATTTTCAATTCATTTCTTCTTTTTATTCACTGAATTGGTAAATTATTTCTTATTTACTACACCAATTAGAAGAGTGATCAACCATCCTTTGGTACAAAACATTGACTATCATTCTTATTTTCTTTTTTATTTATGATATTATTTTCTATTTTTTGGATAACCAATGAAATCCCCTTTCTCTCTTATTTTCATAGACTTATTTATATTTTTAATATTAATGTTTTTAAGATCTATTTTTCCAAATACAATTTGATATTTCAATTATGGGAGATTCCAACAATAACTATAATAGTTCATATTTTATAGATATCATTTTTGGATGTCTACCACTATCCCTACCAATTTATATAAGAAAAAATATAGATTTCAATGTTACACAAACATGGCTCTAGCCCTCTATTCTATACTATGATTATTCCTTTTTGAAAAATGATTTTAGGGTGTATATAGTGCACTGTACTCATGATAAATCCCATAATTCTACAAATAAACTTAGAATTTGACTTTTCTAAAATTTTAACAATTATATTAATTATTCCTTTTCAAATTTTTTCTATATTAATTCCTTCAACTTCTAGTAGAACTCTTAAATCCCTTCATTTATTTTTGTTTTGATACAAGTATATAATAACTATGTCATTGTAAATTCAATGATTAATGAAGACAAATATCACTCATCATCTATGAGTTAATTCCACATAAGCCTATGAATTTCCATGGGGACATGTTCGAAGGGGTAATTCATTTAGATCTCCACTCATTTATGTGAATATTTATACTCTTAACCTTTTCACTTGAAATTAATTACCATTTATTACTTTTGTATAGTAATTTAATTCCATGGAATATTTTTTTATGTGTGAACAAAACATTCAAGATTCATTTCATTTTGTCTTAAAGTAGAAATTCAAGGAATTAGGAGGTTTTTTTTTGAATTCCAATGGTAGTTGAAGATTGATGGAGGAAAATAGGGATTAAAAGTTGATGTTATAGAACCAATAATAAATTGTCTATTTATGGATGATGGGAGTGTCTTATGGGGCCTAAAATGACTATAGAATAATAATAGAGGTGGATTAACCAATAAAAACCCAAATGTGTGAATTATTATTTATGGGATCCCCAAAATTTTTGGATGGAGGAGAACCTATATGGTTAGCTAGGCCTATATATATATATATATTTATATGGTAGCTTCATTTTTAATTTAGTGATGAAATTATCCATTGATCAACCATTTATAAAAGGAATTTAGTACCATTATAATATAGAGTATGAATTAGTATGAACCATGTAATTACTTGTATTAATTTTACATGTATAATAATTCTTATAATTTAAGAGATTTATTTTGAGGAATCTTGGTGCAATGGTTGAGGTAAATTTTATTCTCAGTTATAGTAAATTGAACTTCATCCATCACTATATTATGGATGTTTCAATCCATGTTTATAATTTTAGAATTTATAAGGATTATTTCAAATTTAGGGGTGCTTATATAAAATGTGGGATTAGAAATTATGGTTCAATATATATTTTTTTCACTTATAACATTCATCTTTAGAAACCTCGATAACATTTATGATGACAATTTTTTATTAAATGGGAGTTTATTTTTTCTATTTATATGGAATGAAGTTTAATGAGGGAAATTACTATATCAAAAAA